>CM075351.1:24220000-26620000 GCA_037693485.1 Kitagawia praeruptora | reverse complement strand
GTTACATTAGGAGCAAAAGTTCATTCGAAATCTTTTTAGTACCACAGGTGCCAAACTAGAAGGTATGATGGATTTCTTTGGCTCAATAACATGTGTGGGAGTGAGAGAAATGAAAGAGCAAATGCAGTCAATTAATAGAATTGCACCATAAAGCCTTGAATGTTCTCATTCATACAACTACTGGCACCATATTACCTCAAATTTATTTACACTATTTTGGATAAGCATTGAGAATTACTACCATTGCGTTAAGCAGTTAGTGGAAACACACTTTATGAATCTCAACCTTCTAGTGCACTTTTCTAGTTTAATCTCCTTCATAAAAATGTTGATTGGCAAACCTATGGACCAACAGCATCATGTTTATACATAGTGTAGAAAAAGACCATAAATCTGATTGTCTTCGTACACAATAATTGTTCAGG
Organism: Kitagawia praeruptora; assembly: GCA_037693485.1. Lineage (NCBI taxonomy): Eukaryota > Viridiplantae > Streptophyta > Magnoliopsida > Apiales > Apiaceae > Kitagawia > Kitagawia praeruptora. Next base: position 26,619,575 of record CM075351.1, on the reverse strand, counting down.
CCCTTTATGTGACATCTGAATGATATTGGTCAAAGTTACATCTTGGGTGAGTAGAGTAATTGTGGCCATATTTGAAGCATACAACTAATTAGAGATGCTGATATGTTGTTTGAAGCTGTAAAATAATTATTTTTACTGTGGTTGGGGGTTTATAATGTGACATATAATCTTGCGCAGATGCTGCATAGTGGTCATCGGTGATGAAACTATTCGACACATTTAACAAGATCTGTACCTCATATACAAGAGACCCAGCACCACTTAAGTAGGGCAGCTGTCCAAGAAAGTAGTAATCCCTGTCATCGCAAGATATTGCCAAGTTCTGGCTGCACCACAGTGGTTTCTGCGAATATGTAAAAATCAGAATTTAACAATTTATATCTCTGCAAACTTGATGAAATACACTGAGTAAATAGATGAAGTATAAGAGTTGAAACTCCAGTAGCCTTTATAGTCTAAAGACCATAGAGCATCATTAGCTCATCAAATCTTGACCAACCTCCAAGAAGTTGAGCAATAACAACGCAAAGTAGTTAAGGGACCAGATAATGTCAAATCGAATAAAGAAGAAGTATAGTTTTGCAGCCTCTGCAAAGCTTGCTTCATCATCAAGAATCTCCTCCGGTAATCCAATACCATCTTCAGCCTGGAAAAGTGAGGGCATGTACCATTTTGTTAAAATATGCAATAGTCAGGACTCATGTCCGTATCGGCTTTAGGAAAATGATGCTTCTACTTTAGAGCAAGTGCGCACACATGTAAATGCATGTGTGAGGGCATGAGTTGGCCATTATTTCAAACTTCAGCTTTGTATACTCATTATCTAGGGAACTTAACTCGTGAAATGTGTGATTTCAAATTTAAGATGTCTTAAGGAAACTGGTAGTGTACATGCAAGGGGAAGGCATGCCTTCTATATCTTCCCATGTACTATAAGGTGGAGATAATTAGCCTACTGATTAATCCTCTACCCCTCCCCGTACCATAAAAACAGAGCAATATATTGTCTTAATGACCTGATATACTTACTGAATTATGCCTCATGTATGTCATTCTAAACGTTTATATAAAGAAGGCAATTGAAACCTAATATTTTAAGATAATGCAGTACATGATATTTATATTTCTTGGCTCCTGGAGCCTGTACCCTGTAGCTTGTAGAAAAATAATATAAGCTTTCGACTAAAGTTCCTCATCAGTGTCAATTTTTAATGGACATTAAAATGTCTCAGAAACTAGTTTCAGCAACAAATGTAAATGAAATAGAAGACCTAAAGGGAAAGAAACGAACACACCTACAGGGTTTTCCAACATCATTGCATCAAACACTATGACACTCTTAATGAAGTCATGAACGGTATCATTCTACACAACCTTGAAACAACAAAATTCTTAATAAACTCTTGAAACTATTTCTAGTCAGCTACATAGACTCAACAATACACATAGACTAGAATCGTTTTTTCAAATACAAATCATTTTAACCAACAAATTTTACAAACAACAAATTCACTCTGTTTGTATTTTAGTAAATCTTATACTGGTGAGTCGCGAAACAAACTTTATTTTAATGTTTAAAAAATTTATGTTGAAACTTATTTATATATTTAGTAAATTCTGGAGTTGGGTAGAGTTTGTAGGCTAACATAATTCGCGTCATGGCACATGTAAATTGAGGTAGCAAATGAATTTGCAAGTACAATCACAAAAACTACTTAAAACTAAAAAACAAAAGTGATGTGGTACATAAGCAAGCAGCACACAATAAGAAACATCCAGATCAATGTAGACATGTCATAACATATAGTACTGAATATGTATACATTTGTGATCAGAGAGAGAGAGATAGAGAGATTTGTGTGTGTTTTTTGTGATGTGTGTGTGTGTGTGTGTCTGTGTGTGTGTGTGAGAGAGAGAGAGAGAGAGAGAGAGAGAGAGAGAGAGAGAGAGAGAGAGAGAGAGAGAGAGAGAGAGAGGAGGGAGAGGAGAGGGAGAGGAACATACGAGATCAACAAGAGCAGCAGCTTTCTGATAGGAAGAACCATAAGCAATGGCGTCGGACCTGCGTTTAAAAGCGGGTAAACGATCTCTCAACCGACCCGAACCCTCTCCTCTAAGGAGTAGATGTGTTTCCATTTTGGTGTAATAAAATTAAAGGATTCTGTTATTCATACAAACATAAACATAAAGTTGTTTGATAACTATAAATATTCGGATGGTACTATGGTATAACACCAACCATATCTCTCACTCCGGACACTTCACACTCAAGTTAGTTAAATATGTTCACTTTCACTACATTTGTTGACAAACAACTAAAGATGTCCGTTTAGTTGGTTAAGCCAGGACTTTACGATATTTTCACTCCAAGATCCCAGATTCAATTTCCGTTGAATGCATGGACATAAATGGGATACTTCGAAGTGCGTATAAGTTGGTCCGGTTTTTTATTTCTATAAAATATTTTGAAATTTCATATTTAGTTAAAATTTGATAAACCATACTTTTTAAGTTACATTATGTATTTGTATTTCTGTACTAGGCCGGCGGTTCTCTCGGAAACAACCTCCCTATTGTATAGGGACATGGTCCGCGTACATCTACTCTCCCCATACACCACTTTAAGTGGTATTATAATTGGGTTTTGGTTTTTGTACTTTTTAAATTTTGAATCCCAAAATTAATAGTAACAATTTTTTCAAAAAATTTAGTTCCAATTATTTCGAAATTAAGCATACTGTATATACGCGTTAAAGGAGAGACAGTGGGCCGCCAGCCTTGTTGGGAGAGAAAAGTTGAATGGAGAAGAGGTCAGAACAGGGGATTATGGGGGACACGTTGATCTCGTTAAAGCCACTCATTGTACAGGTAGGACTATAATTAAGTGATACATGTATCAAATTGGGTACCAAAATTGGGTACCAAATGACATTGCATCAAACACTTGGCATTTTCAAATATTTTTATTGAATGGTCCTGGCGGGCCCAGTATAACTATCACCAATTAAAACAAAGCCACATCATTTAGTGACAATTTTTGGTACCTAATTTTGGTACCTCTAGCATTTTTCATAATTAAATTAGATAAAGTAAGTAAAATGAGTTATGCATATTAAATGATTTTCGCAGCTTTCGTTTATATCTCGTCCAAATTTGCTGCATTATTGCTGTTATTATATGAAAAATATTAGAGATATCAAATTTGGTATAATTTTTTTTTTATAAAATGATACGTATCCTAATTTGTTTGATTATAATTCAATTAAATATAATGAATTTTTGGTCAAAAAAATATATAATGAATCTCTTTACATTCATACCAATATCAATTATAAAAACATTTGTCACATCACCCTTATATTACATCTTTTATAACTATTTTTGGTACATAATTTTGTACGCATATCTCTTATTATATCCGCTATTATCATACTTAACACTACAGAGTCAAAGACTTCATTATGATATTGTTTTAAAATATTCAAGCTTTAGAAGATTTATAAAAATTAAAAAGAAAATAGAGCGCTCACTTAATTTTTAAAATTGTTCCTAAATATTGAGTTACTTTGATGTTATTGAATTTACACATTAATTTTTTCCCATCGTTCAAAAAGTGATAGTATATAAATTTTGAATATCAAATTAATTCAATTTTAATCACAAATTATATATTATTAATTCATAATTTTATAAATTGAAAAATTAAATCAGATAGTGAAATAAATATATATATTTTAATGAAATAATTTTCGTATATATTATATCTAATGATAATTTTTAATTATAAATCAAAGTTTAAACAATTTGATTTTGAAATTTTATAAACGGCGAATTGGTTTTTATAAGGGATGGAATACTTGAAGACTAGTGAATGTTGATGTTGAGGTGTCATTCAAGAATTGAAAGATGGGTTTCGATCAAGCCTTTTATCAGCAGCCACTTGTTGTCGGCAAAAATATTGAGGCTACTTGTCAAAAATAATCACATACTAGTACTATTTTGTCAACCGCATGCCAATCTTATCTCAAAATCAAAAATTAATTTCTTATTTCTTATCATACAAAGACAGATTTTGGAATAATACTTATTTTCCATACTCCAATCATTTGATAAGAGGGACCAGAATTTGAATTTCCAAATTTTGATAAAAAAAAAAAAAAAACCTCTTATTTTTGTTCTTATCATATTTTGTGGGGTCCTCCATTTATTATTTTGGGATCCTCCATTTAATTGTCCAGCAACACGACCCATACCCATTCGGGCCGAAACCTTAATATGGACCCTCGGGCCGGCCAACCATGCCATCTCCACTTCTACAAATCCAATATTTCTTTTTTTGTTGTTAATTATAAAAAAACCGATTTTTTCTTTATGTCAGTTGTGCAATAATTTAATTTTCGCCAAAATTCACAATGCCAGAAAAAATGATTTCCCACTTGACTATGTATTACGCTCAAGCAAATCTATACACGAGCAATATCAAGATCTATTTTAGCATACATATACATGAGTAAAACTAAATATTATAAATAGCACTTAGTAGATCCAATGCAAAATTCATTATCATCGCTGACTCCACTTGTTATATTATGGAAAGGAAAATGCTAGGTAGCCCAAATTGGTACCCAAAAAAATTCCCAAATGTCAAGTGTATGATGGTAATTGGTTAAATAAAATGGGCCCCCATGCATTCACACCAACCTCTTTTTCCAAGCTGCCACATCATTTGGGAGTAATATTTGGGTACCAATTTGGGGTACCTAGCATTACTCTTATGAAAAATGTTGTAAAACGTGTTTTATGATGATCATGATGATTGTCATTTTTGTCAACATTTGTGGTCTATCCTTTTGCTATAAATAGGAACAGTACTGAATGAAATAATTTGCACCGAATTCTACTCTATCTTTTTCCATCTATTGCTCAAGTATTAATATTATTAGCTCCTTTATTGTTACAGGGAATACATTATAACACGTTATCAATACATTATAACACGTTATCAGCACGAAGCCCTGCCGGAACTGAGAAGGATTTTCTACCTAAATATATTTATAAATTTATTTATGTTTAAATCAAAAATTGATTATGTTAACGTAATTTTAATATTTATATTACGTTGCCTATTATTCTATGCTACAATTTTTATTATATGATACATGATTAATTGTTCATGCCTTAATATGCCATATTGCTATACCATGTTTTAAATATTTATTTTACGTTCAGAATGGCGAATCTTGCAAAATTAGACTTTGTTGCTTTGGATGTGTTTGGGGATAATTATCTGTCTTGGGTACTTGATGCGGAATTACACCTTAGTGCCAACGGGCTAAATGATATCATAGAAACAGGAAAAACCCCAACTGTTGAACAAAATGCCAAAGCAATTATGTTAGGTCGAATACACAATAGGTAATCAAATACTGTATGAGTAACTTAACAAGAACACACTTTTTAATACTTAAAAACTGTTTGGAATTAACAATTCCTCTCTCAGTGATGTAAAATATCACAGAGAGCTGCTTAGGTTACAATCAATGAATTTCTCAATGTTCGACACCCTTCTAGGGTTAACCTAACTGTATTTATAAAACATACAGCTTCATACAATCAGTAATTGATTCTCCTATAATTAAGCTATACAATTGATATCAATCACGATTGCTTCAAGTCTTCCAAGTCAACTCAATCTCTTTGACAGCTTTCCAATCTTCAAAGATATTGCTTCCATATTTATCTTGTATCAATCTTCAAACACTGTTGACTCTTCAGACACTACCGCTACAGAGTTTAACAACCTCTGTTGCGCTTCCAGTCAGTGTTTAACTAAACTCTGACTGCTTCCAGCTAAACTCTGTTTTGTTACTTTAGCTTCCAAACACTGTTCTCATCAATCATTTCTAACAATATCCCCCAACTTGTTCATTAGCAAGAATGTACAAGTTTACAGTAAATGATGATGTCAAAACAAATACAAAGTCTAAAGTGTTTAACAAACAGAGTTTAAGCTTTTACTTAACAAATTCTACAGAAAATAAGAAAATTCTTACAGACTTCAACTTCTAATCTCTTGAAGATCTGGCATTGTCCTGAGATAGTCTATAAGCAATCTTCTTTCAGCATTTTCAAGCTCTATCTGCATAGCTTCCTTGATTTCTCTCAACTAAGGATCATTCTCATCAGTCTGATAGATAGCAGCTCTAAGATCGTAGATTTTGTTTCTCCTCATTTCATTTCCCAACCTGATATATTTCACTTCCTCAGACTTCACATTAAAATCCAGAACAGTAATTCCAAGATCTGTCTTCAGCTTTGTATTCCCCTTCTCCATTTCTATCAGATTCCCATTCCAGTCTCTGTACTTTGGAACATACTTGTTGTTGTACTTTATATTTCTTCTTGCAAGATTTTGAATCATCTTTTGTCTGAGTACATTTGCAACTGACTGAGCTCTTTGATTTCTTACTCTGAAAAGATACAGAACATATTCTAGTTCTTCCCAGTATTTTAAATCAATATCCTTCTCATCAACCTTAAACACTGTTCCATCAGCCATGAAATATAACAGAAAATCCTTCTCTAAACTCTTCTGATAAACAAGTTGTACTGACTCCAGTCTGTCTAAACTCTCTTGAGTGACACCACGACCTGGAACAGCCAATGAAGAAGGATCTCTGGGACCAACATATTGTCTTGTGTCTCTGTGTGAGCCTATGCCTCCTTTGTTGTATCCGATTTTACCAGATAAGGCTCTACCATCAGTGAAATCCATTGGAGCTGTAGCTGGAGCTGTAGCTGCTAGACTTGAATCATGAAGAACGTCTTTTCCAAACTTTGATTTCAACTGAGAAGACAATAGTGGTGTGGTCACAACTTGTGCAGCAACAGAGGTTGTGTCTTCATTCTTCTGTACAACATGTGTATCAACAGAGGTTGTAACAACATTCTTCAACTTTTGCTTAGCTTCTGCATCTGTTGGTTTTCTGGATACTTGCACCCTTTGATTAGTACCAACTTGTTCTTTGAATTGAATGCCTTTAAGAACAGGCTTTGCAGCTTTAACAACTTTCACACTTTTCTTCAACTTATCAGATTTTAAAGCTTTTAAATGCTTTTCTTGCAGACTCTTTTCTTCAGCTTAACAATAGGTATAGGTAATCAAATACTGTATGAGTAACTTAACAAGAACACACTTCATTTCTTTCAAATTCATTTAGCTCTTCTTGCATTGCTGTTATCCAGTCAGCATCTTTAAGAGCTTCTTCTACTTTCTGAGACATTCATTTGTTGTTGCACTTCTTGTCCTTACTTTTGCATCTGGATCACCAATAATTAAATCAGGTGTGTGTGACTTAGTCCATTTTCTTGCAGAAGGCAAATTGCTTCTGTCATCATGTGATCCTCCCCCTTGATCCATGATCTCCTGATTTTCTTGGTGTCTCTCTTCATTTTCTGATGCTCCCCCTGAATGTGACTGCTCAGAATTATCAACAGAGTTTGAATCAACAGAGTTTGATTCAGAATTATCAACTGAGTCACTATCAGTGTTTGAATTATCACTTTGATGTGATTCTTCATGCTCCCCCTCAACTGGTTCTTCCCTTGTTTCTGATTGAAGAGTTTCTTCAGTATTTACCAGTAGAGGTTCAGAGTTTAGATCAACAGAGTTTGTCAGATTAGTCTGATCAGAGTTTACTTTTTCAGAGAATAAATCTTCATTTTCAAAGTGCAGTTGATCATGTTCATTGACATCTTCAAGTCCAGTTATTTTCTTGTCATCAAATGACACATGAATGGATTCCATGATCACCCTGGTTCTCAGATTATAAACTCTGAATGCCTTAGTTGACAGTGGATAGCCAACAAAAATTCCTTCATCTGCCTTTAGATCAAATTTGGTCAACTGCTCAGGATGAGTCTTCAATACAAAACACTTGGATCCAAAAATATGAAAATATTTTAGATTTGGCTTCTTCTTTTTCACCATTTCATATGGTGTTTTACCATGCTTATTGATTAGTGTTGCATTTTGAGTAAAACAAGCAGTTTGAACTGCTTCTGCCCAGAAATATGTTGGCAGTTTTGCTTCATCTAACATGGTTCTAGCATCTTCTATCAAGGTTCTGTTCTTCCTCTCCACTACACCATTTTGTTGTGGAGTGCCAGGTGCAGAAAACTCTTGTTTGATTCCTTTACTCTTGCAAAATTCTTCCATTGATGAATTCCTGAATTCAGTTCCATTGTCACTTCTGATTATCTTCACTTGATTCTCTGACCCTTTGTCCAGTTGTATTATATGTTCTGTCAGTGTTAATGCAGTTTCATCCTTCTTTGCAAGAAAATATACCCATGTGTATCTGGTATATTCATCAACAATGACTAGAGCATATTTCTTCTTTCCAAGAGACATGACATTCACTGGTCCAAAAAGATCAACATGTAGGAGATTATAAGGATCAACAATTGAAGACTCAGATTTGCTTTTGAAGGAGGCTTTTCTCTGTTTGGCCTTTTGACAAGAATCACACAGGCCTTCTACATTCAACAATGACTTTGGTAGACCTCTTACAAGATCATTCTTTATTAGCTCATTGATGTTGTTCAGATTCAAATGAGAGAGTTTCTTGTGGCACTTCCAACTCTCTTCACTGGACATTCTTGTTGACAGACACACTGCTTTGCCATCAGAGTTTGTTGACAATTTTACTTCATAGATGTTATTGTGTCTGTTTCCAACTAGAGCAACTTTCTCTGTAGATTTACTGATGACTTGACAATATTCATGCTGAAAATCTACATGATATCCTCTGTCACAGATTTGACTCACAGATAGCAGATCATGCTTGAGTCTTGGAACCAGAGCTACATTTGTGATGATGACACTCCCAAGATTAATATTGCCATATCCCAGAGTATGTCCTATGTTGCCATCTCCATAGGAAACTTTTAGGCCAGCCTTCTCCACATACTCTGATAGCAGGGCTTTATTTCCAGTCATGTGTCCTGAACATCCACTGTCCACGACTAGGGTACTGACCCTGTTGCCCTGCAATCACAAACAATCACTGATTATTAGTTTTAAGGATCCAGACTTGCTTGGATCCTTTGGCTTTCTTGATTCTGTTAGCTTTTGCAGCGGAATTCACGTTATCAGAGTTTAAGCTAACTTTTTCAGTGTTTACATTTGCAGAGTTTATTTTAACCCATTTCAAATTTGGCTTGGGTTCATAGTAATTATAGTAAATAGCATGATAATCTCTGCAAGTGTAAATAGAATGCCATGTACTTCCACAGTGTTTACATAAAGTCTGTGGTCTAGTTCTCACATAATCATTTTTTACTGCAGTTTTAGAGGGCAAAGAATTAATGTTCTTATTCTTACTGCAGAAACTAGCAAGATGATTAGTGCTACCACAATTAAAGCATGTTTTTCTAGGAGCTAATGAAGCAAGCATTGGCTTAATTCCTGATGTTATGCCTACCTTTCCATTTTTGTTTTTCCTAGGCATTCTCTGTTTGTTGACAGATTTTATCTCTTTAAGCTTATGCTTGAGTTGTTTATCTGTCATTAAACCAATGTTAACCTCTTTAACAAAAGTCTTAGCATATGATTCTTTAACAGCCTTTTTCTCAGCTTCAGTCTTAGGTCCTCCTGTTCCCATAACATTACCTTCAGATGAACGATGTGGTCTAACTTTTACCAAATTTTCAAATCTAAGTTCATCTCCTTCAGAGTAACCTAGACCTACTGTATCTGATTGAAACACTTCTTGAGTGTCTTTACCAGAGTGTGTCCAAGTTTTAATAATATGTTTAGTATCCTCCAATTCAGATTCTAGTTGCTTATACTTACCTAGCAACTCCTGTTCAATAAACACAGCATCATCTCTTTCTTTCTGAACTTTATTCATATTCTCAAGCTGTTCCTCAACAAGTTTGTTTCTCTCTTTGAGTTGAGAGCACTCATTTTTTATCCTCTCATTTTCTAAAGTCTGATCCCTATAACTGATATGTAATGCTTTAAGATAAATTCTCAATTCAGTTATATTATCAGTATTATAAGCATAGGTAGTTGGGGGTACCTTTAGATCATCATCTTCATTCTGAGTAGTAGCCATGAGTGCATAGTTGACTTCCTCATCTGAATCTGAAGTGTCTGCCCAATCTCTGCCTTTGGTGTAGAGTGCCTTTTCAGTTTTACCCTTCTTGCACTCAGGAGCATAGTGACCCATCTCCTTACACTTGTAGCATTGAATCTCAGACTTATCTTTCTTACCAGATTTGAAGTCCTTTCCCTCAGATTTCTTGAAATTTTTCTTGTCAGACTTAGAGTAATCCTTGGAGAATCTCTTTCCCTTCTTGAAGTTCTTGAATCCCATTTTCTTGAAGGTCTTTACCATCAATGCAGCCATTTGCATCATCTCTTCATCATCTTCAGAATCAGATGTTCCATCTGTGTTTGAGTCAACATCAGTGTTTGATGACTCACTTTCTGAGTGTATGACTAAAGCTTTTCCTTTTGCCTTTCTCCTTGATGCTTCCTTCTTTAATGGTTTCTCCTCAACCTTAAGAGCAACAGATTTTGACTTTCTACTTGATCTTTTGTTTCTCTGCTCCAATTCAAATTCATGGGTTTTGAGCAGTCCATAAATTTCATCAATCTCTGTTTCACCAAGTTCATAGTTATCTCTTATGGTGGTTGTTTTCACATCCCACTTTTCAGGTAGAGAAAGAAGAAACTTGAGATTTGAGTCTTCTAAATCATACTCTTTGTTAACCAATGACAAATCATTGAGCAGTTTACAGAATCTGTCAAATGTTTCTGTCATGGTTTCTTCAGACTTTGCCTCAAAATGCTCATACTCCTGAGTGAGTATGTTTCTTCTGTTTTTCTTGATTGCAGGAGTTCCTTGACACCTAACCTCAAGTGCATCCCATATTTCCTTTGCAGTTGTGCAATTAATCACTTTATTAGACATAACATTGTCTAAAGCACTGTGAAGTAAATGTCTTACTTTTGCATCCTTTGCAATAGATGAAAGATCCTCAGCAGTTAGATCTTTCTTTTCTTTTGGAATGACCTTTGATTCCTCACCAGCAGCAGCAGCAGATAACTTTGTAGGTTTGTGAGGACCTTCATAAATTCTATCAAGATATTTTGGATCTGTAGCCTCCAGAAACATGGTCATCTTCACCTTCCAAATTGCATACTCTAATGGCCTAAGTATAGGAACCCTAATTGTTTCATACCTACTAACAGTAGTAGGGGCTTTCTCAGATGGTGGAGGTATCTCTGCCATTGATTACTATTGTGTTTGGATCTTTAACTGTAATAAAGTAACAGATTGGCTCTGATACCACTTCGGGTTAAATATCAAATTGCCCACCGAATAACTTGACATATCTCAGATTGCACACTGATAAATTCAGGGTCTCATTTAAAGCACTTTTAAAGACAAAAATATCAAACAGATACCTTTAAAATGTACTCGCGAACTAAACATACTTTTGCATTGAGTTCTACACATTTTTCTTGAATGCTACCATAACCGAATGAAAGGATAATAATTCTAGTATTTTTGATAATATATTTAGATTTTAAGAAAATTTTATACTATTTATTTTTAATTTTATGGTTATTTTCTTTCATTTAATTAAAATTAAATAGTAAATAAATTTCCTAAAATCTAAATATATTATCAAAAATACTAGAATTCATAATCTTTCATTTGGTTCAAGTAACATTTAAGAAAAATGCATAGAACTCAATAAAAAATTATTTTTACTTTCCGAGTACATTTTAAAGGTATCCGTTTGATATATATGTCTTTAAAAGTGTTTTAAATGAGACCCCGAATTTATCAGTGTGCAATATGAGATATATCAAGTTATTCGGTGGCCAAATTGATATTTAACCCATTATTTTTCTTAGGCACCACATTCACGAAAACTTAAAATCTGAATACCTCACAGTTAAAAATCCACTCACCCTTTGGACCAATCTCAAAGATAGATTTGACCACCAAAAACTTGTCCATCTACCACATGCCCGTTATTACTGGATCAATTTAAGGTTACAAGATTTTAAATCTGTTGCGGAATATAATTCTGCATTGTTCAAAATAAGCTCCAAACTAATCCTGTGTGGTGAGAAAATTACTGATGCTGAGATGATTGAAAAAACCCTCTCAACCTTTCACCCCAACACTATGATCTTGGCACAACAATATAGGGAGCGTAGTTTTAAGAAGTACAGCGAGTTGATATCTCTCCTTCTTGTAGCTGAAAAGAATAATGAGTTGTTGCTAAAAAATCATCAGATGCGTCCCACGGGCTCTGCCCAGTTACCCGAAGTGAATAACACGTCATTCCGGAAGAATGAGCGTGCAAAAGGGCGTAGAGGAGGACGAGGTTATGGACAAAACCGTGGACGTGGAAATTTTCATGGTCGATTTCGAAATCAGTATAACTCTGGCCACCTGAAGTGGCAGCGTGATGGCTACAACAACTCTAGCCACCAGAAGCGGCAAAATGAGGTGTCAAATAAAAGAAAGGCACCACAAGAAGGAGACACTAGAGATATATGCTTTAGGTGTGGGGCTCATGGGCATTGGACTCGTACTTGTCACACACCCAGACATCTTGTAGATCTTTACGAGTCATCCAAAAAGCAGAATAGGCAAAGGGTGGAAACAAATTTGGCTAGCTTTAATGATGAACCAATCACCAAGACCTCAAATGAACTAGATACTGGCGCTAACCTTTATTATGGCCTAGATGACTAGTTTTCATATGTATCTCTTTGAATTTATGTTCCTTATGTATCTGCTTCAATTTCATGTTTTTATATACTTGTTTTATGCTCTTGCTTTAAGTACATGGTTTGCTTTAATAAAATTATTGTTCACTGATATATGTGCACAACATAAAATATGGGAGATTTATGCATTGCTGATTGCGCCACCACTCACACAATTCTATAGAATCAGAAATACTTCTCACAGTTTACTAAAACCAGCTCACATGTTTGGACGATTTCGGGTACATCAGATATAATAGAGGGTTTTGGGAAAGCCAGTTTTATCCTACCAAATGAGACACAAATTCACATACATAATGCTCTATATTCTAGTAAATCCACTAGAAATCTTTTAAGTTTTAAAGACATTCGTCTTAATGGTTTTCACGTAGAAACTACTAATGAGAATGAAAAGGAATGTCTCCTTATCACTTCAACCTTTTCAGGTCAAAAGAAAACCTTAGAAAAATTATAGTCAATATCTTCTGGATTATATGCTACCCAAATTAGAGTCATTGAGTCTCATAGTATCACCATTCCGAAAATCATAGACCCAAAATCATTCACCCTTTGGCATGAAAGACTTGGTCATCCAGGAGTATCTATGATGCGTCGTATTATAGAAAATTCCGTTGGACATCCCCTTATAGGTCAAAAGGTCATACCACACAATGAACTTCCTTGTTCAACATGTTCTTTAGGAAAACTAATTGTTCGACCATCTCCAGTAAAACTTCAAACCAAGTCTCCAAATTTCTTAGAAAGAATCCAAGGTGACATTTGTGGTCCTATTCATCCGTCATCCGGTCCATTCAGATATTTCATGGTTCTAATTGATGCCTCAACTAGATGGTCACATGTCTGTTTACTCTCTACACGAAATACAGCTTTTGCAAAACTACTTGCTCAAATAATCAAATTGCGAGCCCAATTTCCTGACCATCCCATTAAATCGATTCGAATTGATAATGTTGTTGAATTTACATCTGCAACTTTTAATGATTATTGTATGTCAGTAGGAATTTCAGTCGAACACTCTGTAGCTCACGTACATACACAAAATGGCTTAGCAGAATCCCTAATTAAAAGGCTTCAACTTATTGCACGTCCTTTACTTTTGAGAGCCAAATTACCTACATCCGGTTGGGGCCACGCAATACTCCATGCTGCAAATATAATTAGGATAAAACCATCTTCTTACCACAAACAATCCCCTCAACAGTTAGTTCTTGGTCAAGTTCCTGATATTTCCCACTTTAAGATTTTTGGTTGTGCCGTATATGTTCCCATTGCACCCCCACAGAGATCCAAAATGGGTCCACAAAGAAGAGTAGGAATATAGGTTGATTTTGACTCACCATCTATCATAAGATATCTTGAGCCGTTAACTGGTGATGTATTTACTGCTCGTTTTGTTGATGGTCATTTTGAGGAATCTGTGTTCCCTCAATTAGGGGGAGATAATGTTTTGCATAAATTAAATTCTGAACTATCATGGAATGCATCAGGATTAAATGCTATTGATCCACGTACTAAACAATGTGAATCTGAGGTTTTAAGGATCATTCATATGCAAAATATTACTAATCAAATGCCAGACACTTTTACTGATTCTAGACTTATTATAAAATCGCATATACCCGCTGTTAATGCTCCGGCCAGGGTTGAAATCCCTATTCATAAATCAATTCCTGAAGAATTGGTTGGTGATTCAAAACCACGCCAAAAGCGTGGTAGACCTATTGGTGCGAAAGATGTTATACCACAAAAACGGAAATTGAATGGACCTGCACCTGAAGTGGCAAATGTTCCTGAAGTAACTACATCAAATACCCCAGAAGTGGTATCACCTCCTGAAGAGGTTCAAGCCTCTGAAGTGGCAGTGACAAAACCACCTGAAGTGGTATTACCTCTAGAAGAGGATATTGTCCCTGAAGTGGCACATGCTTCCATAGAAGCAAAGGTACCTGGAAATTATGAGATCTTAATGAGTTAATGTACATAATGGAAAATTACTGGATCGTGAGAGTACCGAGGTTGATGATATATATGCTTTTTCCGTGGCATGTGATATTATTATGAACTCCGATCCTGAACCACAAAGTGTGGTAGAATGTCGACAAAGAGATGATTGGCAAAAATGGAAAATTGCAATCCAGGAAGAATTGCAATCCTTGCGCAAGAGAAATGTTTTTGGACCTGCAGTCCAAACACCAGCCGGTATAATCCCCGTCGGGAATAGATGGGTGTTTGTACGAAAACGAAATGAGAGAAATGAAATTGTAAGATATAAGGCCCGGCTGGTAGCCCAGGGATTCTCTCAAAGGACTGGTTTTGATTACCAGGAAACTTACTCTCCTGTAATGGATGGAGTTACTTTTCGTTTTCTGATGAGTATGGCTTGTATGGAAAGATTGGAAACACGTCTCATGGATGTTGTGACAGCCTACCTTTATGGATCACTTGATAGTGATATTTATATGAAAATCCCTGAAGGATTAAAATTGGAGGAAACTAAGCCTCGACATTTATACTCAGTTAAATTGCAACGATCATTATATGGTTTGAAACAATCTGGTCGTATGTGGTACAATAGGCTTAGTGAATATTTATTGAATGATGGGTATATAAATAATCAAGTGTGTCCATGTGTGTTTATCAAAAGGTCACAATCTGGTTTTGTTATTATTGCAGCATATGTGGATGATTTGAATATTGTAGGTACTTCTGAAGATATTAATAACGCTGCTAACTATTTGAAAAATGAGTTTGAAATGAAAGATCTTGGAAAGACAAGATTTTGTTTAGGCATACAGGTGGAACACTTATCTTCAGGCATATTTATTCATCAGTCAACCTACACAGAAAAAGTTCTTGATCAGTTCTACATGGACAAAGCTCATCCACTAACTACACCAATGGTTGTTCGGTCACTAGAAGTTGAGAAGGATCCTTTCCGTCCTAGAAAAGAAGATGAAGATGCACTTGGACCTGAAGTTCCATATCTTAGCGCAATTGGAGCTCTTATGTATCTTGCAAATAACACACGACCTGATATTGCATTTGCTGTGAACCTGTTGGCGAGATTCAGTTCTGATCCAACTAAAAGGCATTGGGATGGGATCAAACATATATTCAGATATCTTCGTGGAACAATTGATCTTGGACTATTCTTTCCAAACAATTCAAAATCGCAGCTGATTGGATATGCGGATGCTGGGTACATGTCAGATCCTCATTTTGGGCGATCACAAACTGGTTATTTATTTACATATTGTGGCACTGCTATTTCTTGGAAATCTACAAAACAGACTATGGCGGCAACTTCATCTAACCATGCAGAGTTACTTGCAATTCATGAAGCAAGCAGAGAATGTTTTTGGTTACGATCCATCATTCAACATATTCGAGAATCATGTGGCTTATCAAGTATTTCAGATAGTCCTACTGTTATGTTCGAAGACAACTCAGCTTGTATTAAACAACTCAAGGAAGGCTATATCAAAGGAGATCGAACAAAACACATCCTGCCAAAATTCTTTTACACTCATGAACTACAAAAGAATGGTGAAATTGATGTACAACAAATTCGATCATTTGACAACCTTGCAGACTTATTCACAAAATCATTACAGAATTCAACATTCGGGAAACTACAACATAACATTGGAATGCGTCGACTCAAGGATATGTTGCAACAAAACTTTAGTGAATGATTGATTTCTTTCCAGGGGAGATTGTACTCTTTTTCCTTCATCAAAGTTTTTATCCCACTGGGTTTTCTTTGATAAGGTTTTAACGAGGCAATCCATGATCCATACTAAATGACAATCAAAATGGAGTGTTGTAAAACGTGTTTTATGATGATCATGATGATTGTCATGTTTGTCAACATTTGTGGTCTATCCTTTTGCTATAAATAGGATCAGTACTGAATGAAATAATTTGCACCGAATTCTACTCTCTCTTTCTCCATCTATTGCTCAAGTATTAATATTATTAGCTCCTTTATTGTTACAGGGAATACATTATAACACGTTATCAATACATTATAACAAAAAAACAAGTAAAATATTCATTATCATCACTGACTCCACTTGTTATATTATGAAAAACAAGTAAAATATATACTTTCTCCATCCCACTTATTTGTTTACATGTTTTTAACATTGTTTAGTACGCATTTTAAGTTATACGAGCTTATAACCCGTGCAATGCACGGATTTCTTATATTATATTATAAATTTTATTTAATATTATAATTATATTTTATATAATCATTACTTTTAATATTTTTTTAATTTTAATTTGATATAATTTAATATACTCGTGTTTACGGATTATATTAATACTTTTTTATTATAAACAATGTATACGATTTTTAATATATTGTGTTAATAATTGAAAAATAAGGTGTGATATTTTCAAGTATATATTAGTGATTGTAAGATTTATTATAAATTAAAAAGATAACGTGTTTTAATTAGAAAGGAAATATTAATGATTGAAAGATATGATACGATTGATCTTTTTAGATGTTTATAAAAGGTAATATCTTCAGCTAAAAGTAAATGTGAAAAAAGCAATTGAGTAATTACAATTAATTATATTATGTTATTATTTATTTTAGGTGTTATATTTTTCTTGAAAATTATGGTGTGATATTTTCGAGTATATATGATTGTAAGACTTGTTTTAAATTAAAAAGGTAATGTGTTTTAATTCGAAAGGAAATATGAATGGTCAGAAGATATGATAAGAATGTTTTTAGCTGTTTATAAAAGTTAATATCTTCAACTAATAGTAACCGTGAAAAAGGCAATCGACTAATTACCATTAATTTTATTATATTAATATAAAAAAGACAATCGACTGATTACCATTAATTTTATTATGTTAATCTACTAATTATCCTTAATTATATTATGTTATTATTTTTTTTAGGTGTAATATTTTTCTTGAAAATTATGTTGTGACATTTTCGAGTATATATTAATGATTGTAAGATTTGTTTTAAATTAAAAAGTTAACGTGTTTTAATACGAAAGAAAATATTAATGATGGAAAGATATGATACGATTGATGTTTTTAGGTGTTTATTAAAGGTAATATCTCGACTAATTACCATGAATTATATTATGTAATTATTTATTTTAGCTGTGTTATTTATTTTTGGTGTGTTTATTTTTCTTGATAATGAAGGGTAAATAAATAAATTCACTTAGTACCAAAAAACAGGTACCAAAACTTTTAATATTTCGGCTTTTATATAATAGTACTAGCTTATAACCCGTGCAATGCACGAGTTTCTTTTAATATGTTATATAAATTTTATTTTATGTTATAGTTATATTTTTATATAATCATTATTTTGTAAAAATTATTTTAATATTATTTCAATATAATTTAATATAAATTTAGTTAATCATGATTTAAAATTTATAATATTATAGAATTTCAAGTTAAATATGTCGTTGACGGGATTCAAAACTTGAATTTTTAGTAAAATACTTTAATCATAAAATATATCTTATAATTACATCTGACGATTCTTATTAATTACTAAAAATCTAACAGTAAAATGGTTTAATATTTTTCGGTATACATTAATGATTGCAAAATTATTGGTTTAAAATTTATATTATAAAATGTTAAAATTTATATTATAAAATATTTTAAAAAAATATGTCTGACAGAATTCGAAACTTGAAATTTTAGTAAATTAATTTAAACCTGTTATATAATTAATCATTAGATCTAATTATTCTAATTTTTTACTAAAAATATAACGGTCATTATTCGTTGTATATATATGTCTATTATCTTTTGTTAGTGATTAGACGATATAGTGTTCTTTTTTTGGGTATATATTAATTATTGTAAGATTATATTTTAAAATAAAAGTTAACGTGTTTTATTTAGAAAGAAATATTATTGATTGGAAGATACGATATCTTAGGTGTTCATAAAAGGTAATATCATCAATCAATTAAAAGTAAACCTCTTTTAATTAAAAAAAAGGCAATCGACTAATTATCACTAATTATATTATTTTACTATTTATTTTAATAGTTAGGATGACCGTGCTGAAGATCGAACGGACAAATTTTCAATGCCCGTGTGATGCACAGGTTTCTTTTATTATATTATATAAATTTTATTTAATATTACAATTATGTTTTTATATAATCATTATTTTTAATATTTTTTAAATTTTAATTTAATATAATTTAATATTCTCATGTTTACGGATTATACTAATATTTTCTTATTATAAACAATTTATACGGATTTTTAATATATTTTATTAAATAGTGATATAATTGGAAAAAAAAAATATTTTTGTTAGAGAAAAGATAAAAGATAAAAAATTAATTTATTAGTTAAAAGTAATTATTATTTGTTTTTAATTAGAAAAAATATAAAAAATATTATATTTTACTTAAAAAGAAAACTGTTTAGTTATTAAAAAAAAGATCATCGTAGATCTTCAATGCTTTTTTCAGTAGCTTAAGAGCCTAATCAAGCTCATTCATCGACTCATATATCGCAGAAACATCAGTCAGACCACTGGCAATCTCCTCTATAGGACATCCGGGTAAGGGCTTCTCATAGATTCGAAGGACATTTAACCTGAAAGAAAAAATAGATTGATTAGTAAAGTAATAATTTTAGTTAAATAAAATATGAAAGAAGATTTTTAAAAGGTAACCCGTGATATAATTGGAAAAAGATATATTTTAGTTAGAGAAAAGAGAAAAAATAAATTGAATGAAAAAATTAATTAATTAGTTAATAGTAATTATAATATGCTTTTTAGTTTGATAAAATATAAAAGATATTATATTTTACCTGAAAAAAGAAGCTGCTTAGTTACTAAAAAGAAAAGAAAAGGTAACATGTTTAACCTGAAAAAGGAAATTGATTAGTAAAGTAAAAATTTTAGTTAGATAAAATATAAAAAATATTTTATCTATAATTAAGTAAGGGTAAATTAGTAAAATCAATAGGTACCAACCAACCAAACTTTTAATGTTTCGGCTTTTATATAATAGTATAGATAGATAATTAGGTTTTATATAATCATTATTTTCAATAATTCTTTTACTTTTAATATAAATTAATATACTCATGTTCAAGGATTATCCTCATGTTTTCTTATTATTAGCAATGTATATAGATTTTTATTATATTTCATTAATGATTGTTAGATGCGGTGTGATATTTTTGGGTTTATATTAGCTATTGCAAGATTAGTTTTAAATTTAAAGGTAACATGTTTTAGTTAGAAAACAAATATTAGCGTTTGTAAGATATGGTACAATTTTAGGTGTTTATAAAAGGTAATTTCTTCAATTAAAAGTAAATGTTAAAAAGGCAATCGGCTAATAACTATTTATTAGATTATTATAAATAATAATTAAGTAAGGATAATTAAGTAAAATAACATATTTTATTAGTTAAGGGTAAATAAGTAAAATCAACACGTACCAACCAACCAAACTTTTAATGTTTCGGCTTTTATATAATAGTACTAGCTTATAACCCGTGCAATGCACGGGTTTCTTTTAATATGTTATTTAAATTTTATTTTATGCTATAATTATATTTTTATATAATCATTATTTTGTAAAAATTATTTTAATATTATTTTAATATAAATTTAGTTAATCATGATTTAAAATTTACAGTATTATAGGATTTTAAGTTAAATATGTCGTTGACAGAATTCGAAACTTGTATTTTTAGTCTAATACTTTAATCATAAAATATATCTTATAATTATATCTAACGGTTCTTATTAATTACTAAAAATCTAACAGTAAAATGGTTTAATATTTTTCGGTATACCTTAATGATTGCAAATTATTGGTTTAAAGTTTATATTATAATTTTTTTTAAAAAATAAGTCTGAGAGAATTCGAAACTTGAAATTTTAGTAAATTAATTTAAACATATAATATATCTAATCATTAGATCTAATGGTTCTGATTTTTTACTAAAAATATAACGGTCATTATTCGTTGTATATATATGTCTATTATCTTTTGTTAGTGATTAGACAATATAGTGTTATTTTAAAAAAAAAAAAGGTAATATCATCAGTCAATTAAAAGTAAACCTCTTTTAATTAAAAAAAGACAATCGACTAATTATCACTAATTATATTATTTTACTATTTATTTTAATAGTTAGGATGACCGTGCTGAAGATCGAACGGACAAACTTTCAATGCCCGTGTGATGCACAGGTTTCTTTTATTATATTATATAAAATTTATTTAATATTACAATTATGTTTTTATATAATCATTATTTTTAATATTTTTTAATTTTAATTTAATATAATTTAATATTCTCATGTTTACGGATTATACTAATGTTTCCTTATTATAAACAATGTATACGGATTTTTAATATATTTTATTAAATAGTGATATAATTGGGAAAAAAAACATTTTAGTTAGAGAAAAGGTAAAAGATAAAAAATTAATTTATTAGTTAAAAGTAATTATAATTTGTTTTTTAATTAATTTTAGTTAGAGAAAAGAGAAAAGATAAAAAATTAATTTATTAGTTAACAGTAATTATAATTTGTTTTTTAATTAGAAAAAATATAAAAGATATTATAAATTACACGTAATTTTCCGGGTCGTTACAGACTTCCCCCCTTATAAGGATTCCGTCCTCGGAATCAACTAAGGCAACTAGTGAGGTTCCTTAACTCCGTCATCATCAACACTTGCTTTACAAAACTGGGGATAGTGTTCCTTTATTATACAACTTCTCCAAAATCTCAATTCAATTATAGGGTCTCCATCTGACACAGTTATCACTAGAGTCTTACAACCCATCGTCATTTGCTCCAAATATGGCTCGACCAACCTTCCATTAACATAATAACCTTGAGAGAGAGAGAGAGAGAACTGATTCCATTGATATGTCACTGATATTCTAATCATTTTAGGACGCGTTCTTGCTCTTGGCGATTCCGTTGCGAATCTAATTTCTATCTGCGAATTTCGTTTATCCTGACCTGATTGGCATACCCTTGAAATTCAATAGAGATAACAAGAATCATGAAATTTTGAAGAAAAAGGATTCCATATCATAGCAAATGTTCCACAATTGTGGTTATGAATAAAGCAACTTGATTTGAAATGAAAGAATAACCGAGAGATCAATATGATCACATGAACCCGACGTTGTGTGTCTTAGCTCCGACATTTACAATTAAAGGTGATCAGCCTTCTTGTAATACACAACACACCAGTGATGGCGTCCCATCCAACTTCTATCACACAGACAGATATACCTGGTGTCCCCTATAAATAGGGTTGTTCGTCTCAGTAGGAGTACAGAAATATGAAAGGAATTCCAAATTTGTTATTTTCTGAAAAGAAGAACCAGAAAGAAAGTACCGAACAAGGGGTACTATATTGCAAATAAGGTTATTAATCATTGGTGAAAACAAAAAGTTGAAAGTCTCAGAAATTTAAAAATAGGTTTCATAGTAACCACTGAAACAATTGAGATTCAAAATGGAGATTGAACACAAGTATCAAAATGTCACTGTTTAGAAGAGGAGAAATATCTTTTAACGAATACCTCTTTAGAAGGGATATCAAAATAATTCATTGAAAGAAAAGGTATTGCCAAGGTCTCTTATAATGTCTTCTTTTCCAATTCCTTCGATAGCTCGTCATTCGAATTTAAGCTTCTTCTGTTCCACTTTTTAAGAATATCGATATCGTATGCCATCGTCAACTCGTAATAATCTCTGAAGATTCCACAGTAGACATCTCCATTCGCCAGGCGATCTATCCAATTCAGCACAACTATCTCAAACGAGTACTCCAATCTTAACTTAATAATTGGTACTATATCCAATAGTCCAACAGGAACTCTATATGAGTTCTGACGTTCCTTACTTAGCTATACACACTCCTACACACTCTCGTTTCTAGTTTACTATAACCTCAGCTCTGATACCAACTGTGACACCCCCCAAATCCGGGGTCAGGAGATTTGGTTGCCACGCGAAAATCCTCAAAATAAAACATCTGGTTAATAATAATCATTCACCTGTGATTGTCCAACACTGGAAATATAACATCTGTGACCCCAAACATACCAAGATCTTTTCAGGTTATAGGGCTAGAAACAAGAATCCAAATTCCATTAAATAGAAAGTATTTCTTTCTTCACAACATTCTCTTTGATCAAATCTTAAACCACTGGTGTAACTTCGATAAGAAGTACGCCAGGCTAACTAGACAATTACATAATAATATTAATAAATATTAGAACTCGATTATATAAATAGATCTTACACTAATTGCAGACATCCTGAGCCAAGTCATCTTCGGAATAGCATCTCGCTTCTTCTCTTTCTGAACTGTGCGGATACGTCTCGCCAAACTACCTTACTGAAATGTTAGGATCCAAAACAGCAAGTATGAGCGAAAGAAATGCTCAGCAAGCGTATAAAAATTTTGATATAAAACCAGGATAAGTGGGGCATAAAATCAACTGAAATGTAAAACAGTGTATAGAGAAAACTGAATCAACAACTGTGATATAATTCAAACCATAACTGAAATCATTTGGCATGTCATAAAAATGAATCATCTGCCAATTCACAATATATAATAGCCATTCTGGCGATATGGATTGGATATATAAATATAACTGAACACCATTGCCCCCTGATCAGGTTCTAAGGCAATGGGACCCTCTATACTCCACCGGTATTCTCTTTTTTTCCGTGTGTGTATAGTCCGGATTTCTGGGGTACCCAAAATAGGCAAGTAATGTTAGCCTATAGGAAGATGGAATGGTTACCATATCCTCCTTAAATAATGCTGGACCATGACAGCAACCATGGCCTCCTACGCTTAACATATTGCTGGACCATGACATCAACCATGGCCTCCTACGCTTTATCAGTTTCCAATAAATATTGCTGGACCATGACAGCAACCATGGCCTCCTACGCTTTACCATTTTCCAATCCAATAGAGCAATTTTCGAATTCAACAGGAAATGCTTAGTTTCACATACAGTTCACATCCCTATTAGTTACTACGATAATAAGGATATGAAGAGTTTATCTTAAACAATTTCCCCCAGCAAGGGTACCAATATCAAGCAACTGTTCGCATAAAAATATTTAAGAATCATAAATAGCTCTGAACAATAGCTATTCATCATGATATGAATCAATGAAACATAAAATAAACAGTGTTTAGGATGATAAAGAAAATACTTGCCTCTGGTCCTTAGCTATTACGCAAAGTCGAGGTAACCCGTCTACCTTCTTCTTCTATCTTACGTCATCATATCCTCTGTTGATCATTCGCTGGTTTGACGCTCTTGCGATTGCCACGAGTCTGATCCGTTGACATCGAGCCTGCGCGTCTACTTCTATAGTCAAACATAAGCAATATCTCTGTCGGAAGAAAATAATTGGAAATCTCCCCTTTGAACATAGACGTTTTCCCGGTGTTAAAACACCTCGCAAGTAAACCAGCAATTCCACAAACAATACTTTCATCTCCAACCTTCTCTATTACAATCCACACAAAGAATATTTCATCCACCTCCAACTTCCTTTATTAAACATCTACTTATCTCCGCTGACAAACCTAAGTCAATACTCAACAATTAATCCTTGAAAGATTTATTCTAATCCTCGATAAATAAATAGAAATATAAATATAACACTTAACCCTCGAAACAAACACTTCGTCCTCAAAAAGAAATATAACTCTGACAATCCTTAGTCAGTAATTCAAAGAAAACATCGTCTACTCTTAGCGACATCTTTTTAATATAAATCATATACACAATTAAGCACACATTAAATATATATCGGCCAAAACTCAATTTATAACCTAACCCTTGATACTTAATATTTTGACAATTTACATCGCACGTATAAGGACTCCATAAGTAGATCACATACTCACATAGCACGTAATTCACATAGCAGATACGACTCACAAATAAAAGAGCACTCAAAATATTTTTAGAATATTTAAAAATATTTTTAAAGCAATAAAAGAATTTTAAAAGATTTAATTAACCATTTTTGAATCAAAAAGGATCGCTAATAAACCCTCCGGGTAATTATTGAATCCCCAAAATATTTTTATAATTATCAAATCCGGGTTTATAAATAATTTTAGAATTTAAAAACTATTTTTACCGTTCCCGGATTATTTTTAGGATTTAAAACAATTTTATTTCATTTTAAACAAATAAAGAAATAAATATTAAAGGTAAAATAATATTTATAAAATAAATAAATCATTTTATTTTCCAAAATAATTAAATCTGATTATTTTCAATTATATTTAAATAATATTTAATTAATTTAATTAATTGATTAATATTAATTAACCAATCAATTTAAATTAATTAAGATATTAGCTAAATAAATTTAAAATAATCAAATAAAATAGATTTTCGAATAAAAATAATTTATTAAAAATTTAAAAGTATTTTTCGAAATTAAAAATATTTTTTCGAAATTTAAAAATGATTTTTCGAATTTCTGAAAATAAAATTCGAATTTATAATAAAATTTGGAAAATAATTTTCCAAAATCATTTTCAGAATTTGGTTTTCAGATTTTGAAGATCAAATGGGCACTGTTCATCACCACCTTCACTGTTCTTCGTATGAATGCTTCGAAGAACACCACCTCCAACAATGGAGGTTTCCCAGATTTCCGGCCACCGGATAATTTTTCCGGCAACCTCCGGCGCCCCTAAAACGTACCAATCGTTACGTTTTTAAGCACCAAAATCGTTCCAAATCACCTCCTAAACACAACTATACCATTCAAACCAACCCAGCATCACCCAAACTCAAAATCCGGCCAAAATCGAAGTAAAATCCGGCGACTCACCGGTGAACTTCGATTTTAGTCGTTTCTCAACCAAATCAAACGTTCTATACACCAAAACGAAGCTTATTACTCATACAATCTATATCAATCATCAAGAACAGCAACAAATCACTCATAAATCCAGAAAAATCAATCTTTAAATCTCACCCCCACTAAAACTCGACTTTCATATTTAAGCTACGAAAAATCAAGTAAAAATCATGATAAATCTCCTGGAAGCATAAGCAATCTGTAGGTACTAACCATATCAACAACAAATCATCCTACAATCCAAAATAAATTCGAGAAAATTCGAATATTAAACTAAAATTATGAATTTTCGATTCAAGCAATTTAGGATGTTAAAACACACATAAACATGTAGTAGAGATCAAGAGCTTCAGTTTGGTTACTCACATGATCGATTTGGATGCTGGAATCACTGTCAAAAAGTGGTTTGATTCTCAAGAACACCAAGAACACAATTTCCAGAATTTTCAGAAAATAAAATCAAAAATCTGATTTTTGATTAATTTTAACAATTAATAATAAAATTCTGCTATTTATATAAATCTGAAAATTAATACCCCAAAAATATTTTTAACCCCTAATTAAAATTATTAAGCCCTAAAAATAATTTTTATGGGATAAAAATGTAAAAATTTTAATTTTAAACAAATACAAAATATATGTCAAAATTTCCCAAAAATTATGAATATTACAAAAATTACAAAATAATGCATTTTTGAACATCCCATTATTATATAAAAATAATTTTATGAAAAACAGAGCCTCGAATCCAGTACAGGGGCTGGGTCCGGAATTTAAAATGCAAAATAACTGTATTATAAAAATATAAAAATTACAGAAAAATAGAATAAAATATTCTATGATACACAGAAGTCACATAACACATATGGGATAATTTTCCTATTTAATAAAAATCATAACGCGTTTAAATGCATTAAAAATAAACTAATACACATTAAAATCAACTAAAAATATATTTTAATATAATAAATTACACGTAATTTTCCGGGTCGTTACAGACTTCCCCCCTTATAAGGATTCCGTCCTCGGAATCAACTAAGGCAACTAGTGAGGTTCCTTAACTCCGTCATCATCAACACTTGCTTTACAAAACTGGGGATAGTGTTCCTTTATTATACAACTTCTCCAAAATCTCAATTCAATTATAGGGTCTCCATCTGACACAGTTATCACTAGAGTCTTACAACCCATCGTCATTTGCTCCAAATATGGCTCGACCAACCTTCCATTAACATAATAACCTTGAGAGAGAGAGAGAGAGAACTGATTCCATTGATATGTCACTGATATTCTAATCATTTTAGGACGCGTTCTTGCTCTTGGCGATTCCGTTGCGAATCTAATTTCTATCTGCGAATTTCGTTTATCCTGACCTGATTGGCATACCCTTGAAATTCAATAGAGATAACAAGAATCATGAAATTTTGAAGAAAAAGGATTCCATATCATAGCAAATGTTCCACAATTGTGGTTATGAATAAAGCAACTTGATTTGAAATGAAAGAATAACCGAGGGATCAATATGATCACATGAACCCGACGTTGTGTGTCTTAGCTCCGACATTTACAATTAAAGGTGATCAGCCTTCTTGTAATACACAACACACCAGTGATGGCGTCCCATCCAACTTCTATCACACAGACAGATATACCTGGTGTCCCCTATAAATAGGGTTGTTCGTCTCAGTAGGAGTACAGAAATATGAAAGGAATTCCAAATTTGTTATTTTCTGAAAAGAAGAACCAGAAAGAAAGTACCGAACAAGGGGTACTATATTGCAAATAAGGTTATTAATCATTGGTGAAAACAAAAAGTTGAAAGTCTCAGAAATTTAAAAATAGGTTTCATAGTAACCACTGAAACAATTGAGATTCAAAATGGAGATTGAACACAAGTATCAAAATGTCACTGTTTAGAAGAGGAGAAATATCTTTTAACGAATACCTCTTTAGAAGGGATATCAAAATAATTCATTGAAAGAAAAGGTATTGCCAAGGTCTCTTATAATGTCTTCTTTTCCAATTCCTTCGATAGCTCGTCATTCGAATTTAAGCTTCTTCTGTTCCACTTTTTAAGAATATCGATATCGTATGCCATCGTCAACTCGTAATAATCTCTGAAGATTCCACAGTAGACATCTCCATTCGCCAGGCGATCTATCCAATTCAGCACAACTATCTCAAACGAGTACTCCAATCTTAACTTAATAATTGGTACTATATCCAATAGTCCAACAGGAACTCTATATGAGTTCTGACGTTCCTTACTTAGCTATACACACTCCTACACACTCTCGTTTCTAGTTTACTATAACCTCAGCTCTGATACCAACTGTGACACCCCCCAAATCCGGGGTCAGGAGATTTGGTTGCCACGCGAAAATCCTCAAAATAAAACATCTGGTTAATAATAATCATTCACCTGTGATTGTCCAACACTGGAAATATAACATCTGTGACCCCAAACATACCAAGATCTTTTCAGGTTATAGGGCTAGAAACAAGAATCCAAATTCCATTAAATAGAAAGTATTTCTTTCTTCACAACATTCTCTTTGATCAAATCTTAAACCACTGGTGTAACTTCGATAAGAAGTACGCCAGGCTAACTAGACAATTACATAATAATATTAATAAATATTAGAACTCGATTATATAAATAGATCTTACACTAATTGCAGACATCCTGAGCCAAGTCATCTTCGGAATAGCATCTCGCTTCTTCTCTTTCTGAACTGTGCGGATACGTCTCGCCAAACTACCTTACTGAAATGTTAGGATCCAAAACAGCAAGTATGAGCGAAAGAAATGCTCAGCAAGCGTATAAAAATTTTGATATAAAACCAGGATAAGTGGGGCATAAAATCAACTGAAATGTAAAACAGTGTATAGAGAAAACTGAATCAACAACTGTGATATAATTCAAACCATAACTGAAATCATTTGGCATGTCATAAAAATGAATCATCTGCCAATTCACAATATATAATAGCCATTCTGGCGATATGGATTGGATATATAAATATAACTGAACACCATTGCCCCCTGATCAGGTTCTAAGGCAATGGGACCCTCTATACTCCACCGGTATTCTCTTTTTTTCCGTGTGTGTATAGTCCGGATTTCTGGGGTACCCAAAATAGGCAAGTAATGTTAGCCTATAGGAAGATGGAATGGTTACCATATCCTCCTTAAATAATGCTGGACCATGACAGCAACCATGGCCTCCTACGCTTAACATATTGCTGGACCATGACATCAACCATGGCCTCCTACGCTTTATCAGTTTCCAATAAATATTGCTGGACCATGACAGCAACCATGGCCTCCTACGCTTTACCATTTTCCAATCCAATAGAGCAATTTCCGAATTCAACAGGAAATGCTTAGTTTCACATACAGTTCACATCCCTATTAGTTACTACGATAATAAGGATATGAAGAGTTTATCTTAAACAATTTCCCCCAGCAAGGGTACCAATATCAAGCAACTGTTCGCATAAAAATATTTAAGAATCATAAATAGCTCTGAACAATAGCTATTCATCATGATATGAATCAATGAAACATAAAATAAACAGTGTTTAGGATGATAAAGAAAATACTTGCCTCTGGTCCTTAGCTATTACGCAAAGTCGAGGTAACCCGTCTACCTTCTTCTTCTATCTTACGTCATCATATCCTCTGTTGATCATTCGCTGGTTTGACGCTCTTGCGATTGCCACGAGTCTGATCCGTTGACATCGAGCCTGCGCGTCTACTTCTATAGTCAAACATAAGCAATATCTCTGTCGGAAGAAAATAATTGGAAATCTCCCCTTTGAACATAGACGTTTTCCCGGTGTTAAAACACCTCGCAAGTAAACCAGCAATTCCACAAACAATACTTTCATCTCCAACCTTCTCTATTACAATCCACACAAAGAATATTTCATCCACCTCCAACTTCCTTTATTAAACATCTACTTATCTCCGCTGACAAACCTAAGTCAATACTCAACAATTAATCCTTGAAAGATTTATTCTAATCCTCGATAAATAAATAGAAATATAAATATAACACTTAACCCTCGAAACAAACACTTCGTCCTCAAAAAGAAATATAACTCTGACAATCCTTAGTCAGTAATTCAAAGAAAACATCGTCTACTCTTAGCGACATCTTTTTAATATAAATCATATACACAATTAAGCACACATTAAATATATATCGGCCAAAACTCAATTTATAACCTAACCCTTGATACTTAATATTTTGACAATTTACATCGCACGTATAAGGACTCCATAAGTAGATCACATACTCACATAGCACGTAATTCACATAGCAGATACGACTCACAAATAAAAGAGCACTCAAAATATTTTTAGAATATTTAAAAATATTTTTAAAGCAATAAAAGAATTTTAAAAGATTTAATTAACCATTTTTGAATCAAAAAGGATCGCTAATAAACCCTCCGGGTAATTATTGAATCCCCAAAATATTTTTATAATTATCAAATCCGGGTTTATAAATAATTTTAGAATTTAAAAACTATTTTTACCGTTCCCGGATTATTTTTAGGATTTAAAACAATTTTATTTCATTTTAAACAAATAAAGAAATAAATATTAAAGGTAAAATAATATTTATAAAATAAATAAATCATTTTATTTTCCAAAATAATTAAATCTGATTATTTTCAATTATATTTAAATAATATTTAATTAATTTAATTAATTGATTAATATTAATTAACCAATCAATTTAAATTAATTAAGATATTAGCTAAATAAATTTAAAATAATCAAATAAAATAGATTTTCGAATAAAAATAATTTATTAAAAATTTAAAAGTATTTTTCGAAATTAAAAATATTTTTTCGAAATTTAAAAATGATTTTTCGAATTTCTGAAAATAAAATTCGAATTTATAATAAAATTTGGAAAATAATTTTCCAAAATCATTTTCAGAATTTGGTTTTCAGATTTTGAAGATCAAATGGGCACTGTTCATCACCACCTTCACTGTTCTTCGTATGAATGCTTCGAAGAACACCACCTCCAACAATGGAGGTTTCCCAGATTTCCGGCCACCGGATAATTTTTCCGGCAACCTCCGGCGCCCCTAAAACGTACCAATCGTTACGTTTTTAAGCACCAAAATCGTTCCAAATCACCTCCTAAACACAACTATACCATTCAAACCAACCCAGCATCACCCAAACTCAAAATCCGGCCAAAATCGAAGTAAAATCCGGCGACTCACCGGTGAACTTCGATTTTAGTCGTTTCTCAACCAAATCAAACGTTCTATACACCAAAACGAAGCTTATTACTCATACAATCTATATCAATCATCAAGAACAGCAACAAATCACTCATAAATCCAGAAAAATCAATCTTTAAATCTCACCCCCACTAAAACTCGACTTTCATATTTAAGCTACGAAAAATCAAGTAAAAATCATGATAAATCTCCTGGAAGCATAAGCAATCTGTAGGTACTAACCATATCAACAACAAATCATCCTACAATCCAAAATAAATTCGAGAAAATTCGAATATTAAACTAAAATTATGAATTTTCGATTCAAGCAATTTAGGATGTTAAAACACACATAAACATGTAGTAGAGATCAAGAGCTTCAGTTTGGTTACTCACATGATCGATTTGGATGCTGGAATCACTGTCAAAAAGTGGTTTGATTCTCAAGAACACCAAGAACACAATTTCCAGAATTTTCAGAAAATAAAATCAAAAATCTGATTTTTGATTAATTTTAACAATTAATAATAAAATTCTGCTATTTATATAAATCTGAAAATTAATACCCCAAAAATATTTTTAACCCCTAATTAAAATTATTAAGCCCTAAAAATAATTTTTATGGGATAAAAATGTAAAAATTTTAATTTTAAACAAATACAAAATATATGTCAAAATTTCCCAAAAATTATGAATATTACAAAAATTACAAAATAATGCATTTTTGAACATCCCATTATTATATAAAAATAATTTTATGAAAAACAGAGCCTCGAATCCAGTACAGGGGCTGGGTCCGGAATTTAAAATGCAAAATAACTGTATTATAAAAATATAAAAATTACAGAAAAATAGAATAAAATATTCTATGATACACAGAAGTCACATAACACATATGGGATAATTTTCCTATTTAATAAAAATCATAACGCGTTTAAATGCATTAAAAATAAACTAATACACATTAAAATCAACTAAAAATATATTTTAATATAATAAATTACACGTAATTTTCCGGGTCGTTACAGACTTCCCCCCTTATAAGGATTCCGTCCTCGGAATCAACTAAGGCAACTAGTGAGGTTCCTTAACTCCGTCATCATCAACACTTGCTTTACAAAACTGGGGATAGTGTTCCTTTATTATACAACTTCTCCAAAATCTCAATTCAATTATAGGGTCTCCATCTGACACAGTTATCACTAGAGTCTTACAACCCATCGTCATTTGCTCCAAATATGGCTCGACCAACCTTCCATTAACATAATAACCTTGAGAGAGAGAGAGAGAGAACTGATTCCATTGATATGTCACTGATATTCTAATCATTTTAGGACGCGTTCTTGCTCTTGGCGATTCCGTTGCGAATCTAATTTCTATCTGCGAATTTCGTTTATCCTGACCTGATTGGCATACCCTTGAAATTCAATAGAGATAACAAGAATCATGAAATTTTGAAGAAAAAGGATTCCATATCATAGCAAATGTTCCACAATTGTGGTTATGAATAAAGCAACTTGATTTGAAATGAAAGAATAACCGAGAGATCAATATGATCACATGAACCCGACGTTGTGTGTCTTAGCTCCGACATTTACAATTAAAGGTGATCAGCCTTCTTGTAATACACAACACACCAGTGATGGCGTCCCATCCAACTTCTATCACACAGACAGATATACCTGGTGTCCCCTATAAATAGGGTTGTTCGTCTCAGTAGGAGTACAGAAATATGAAAGGAATTCCAAATTTGTTATTTTCTGAAAAGAAGAACCAGAAAGAAAGTACCGAACAAGGGGTACTATATTGCAAATAAGGTTATTAATCATTGGTGAAAACAAAAAGTTGAAAGTCTCAGAAATTTAAAAATAGGTTTCATAGTAACCACTGAAACAATTGAGATTCAAAATGGAGATTGAACACAAGTATCAAAATGTCACTGTTTAGAAGAGGAGAAATATCTTTTAACGAATACCTCTTTAGAAGGGATATCAAAATAATTCATTGAAAGAAAAGGTATTGCCAAGGTCTCTTATAATGTCTTCTTTTCCAATTCCTTCGATAGCTCGTCATTCGAATTTAAGCTTCTTCTGTTCCACTTTTTAAGAATATCGATATCGTATGCCATCGTCAACTCGTAATAATCTCTGAAGATTCCACAGTAGACATCTCCATTCGCCAGGCGATCTATCCAATTCAGCACAACTATCTCAAACGAGTACTCCAATCTTAACTTAATAATTGGTACTATATCCAATAGTCCAACAGGAACTCTATATGAGTTCTGACGTTCCTTACTTAGCTATACACACTCCTACACACTCTCGTTTCTAGTTTACTATAACCTCAGCTCTGATACCAACTGTGACACCCCCCAAATCCGGGGTCAGGAGATTTGGTTGCCACGCGAAAATCCTCAAAATAAAACATCTGGTTAATAATAATCATTCACCTGTGATTGTCCAACACTGGAAATATAACATCTGTGACCCCAAACATACCAAGATCTTTTCAGGTTATAGGGCTAGAAACAAGAATCCAAATTCCATTAAATAGAAAGTATTTCTTTCTTCACAACATTCTCTTTGATCAAATCTTAAACCACTGGTGTAACTTCGATAAGAAGTACGCCAGGCTAACTAGACAATTACATAATAATATTAATAAATATTAGAACTCGATTATATAAATAGATCTTACACTAATTGCAGACATCCTGAGCCAAGTCATCTTCGGAATAGCATCTCGCTTCTTCTCTTTCTGAACTGTGCGGATACGTCTCGCCAAACTACCTTACTGAAATGTTAGGATCCAAAACAGCAAGTATGAGCGAAAGAAATGCTCAGCAAGCGTATAAAAATTTTGATATAAAACCAGGATAAGTGGGGCATAAAATCAACTGAAATGTAAAACAGTGTATAGAGAAAACTGAATCAACAACTGTGATATAATTCAAACCATAACTGAAATCATTTGGCATGTCATAAAAATGAATCATCTGCCAATTCACAATATATAATAGCCATTCTGGCGATATGGATTGGATATATAAATATAACTGAACACCATTGCCCCCTGATCAGGTTCTAAGGCAATGGGACCCTCTATACTCCACCGGTATTCTCTTTTTTTCCGTGTGTGTATAGTCCGGATTTCTGGGGTACCCAAAATAGGCAAGTAATGTTAGCCTATAGGAAGATGGAATGGTTACCATATCCTCCTTAAATAATGCTGGACCATGACAGCAACCATGGCCTCCTACGCTTAACATATTGCTGGACCATGACATCAACCATGGCCTCCTACGCTTTATCAGTTTCCAATAAATATTGCTGGACCATGACAGCAACCATGGCCTCCTACGCTTTACCATTTTCCAATCCAATAGAGCAATTTCCGAATTCAACAGGAAATGCTTAGTTTCACATACAGTTCACATCCCTATTAGTTACTACGATAATAAGGATATGAAGAGTTTATCTTAAACAATTTCCCCCAGCAAGGGTACCAATATCAAGCAACTGTTCGCATAAAAATATTTAAGAATCATAAATAGCTCTGAACAATAGCTATTCATCATGATATGAATCAATGAAACATAAAATAAACAGTGTTTAGGATGATAAAGAAAATACTTGCCTCTGGTCCTTAGCTATTACGCAAAGTCGAGGTAACCCGTCTACCTTCTTCTTCTATCTTACGTCATCATATCCTCTGTTGATCATTCGCTGGTTTGACGCTCTTGCGATTGCCACGAGTCTGATCCGTTGACATCGAGCCTGCGCGTCTACTTCTATAGTCAAACATAAGCAATATCTCTGTCGGAAGAAAATAATTGGAAATCTCCCCTTTGAACATAGACGTTTTCCCGGTGTTAAAACACCTCGCAAGTAAACCAGCAATTCCACAAACAATACTTTCATCTCCAACCTTCTCTATTACAATCCACACAAAGAATATTTCATCCACCTCCAACTTCCTTTATTAAACATCTACTTATCTCCGCTGACAAACCTAA
The DNA here is from genome assembly GCA_037693485.1 of Kitagawia praeruptora. Classification (NCBI taxonomy): domain Eukaryota; kingdom Viridiplantae; phylum Streptophyta; class Magnoliopsida; order Apiales; family Apiaceae; genus Kitagawia; species Kitagawia praeruptora. The sequence goes on along the minus strand of CM075351.1, from coordinate 26,584,558 downwards.
GTCAATACTCAACAATTAATCCTTGAAAGATTTATTCTAATCCTCGATAAATAAATAGAAATATAAATATAACACTTAACCCTCGAAACAAACACTTCGTCCTCAAAAAGAAATATAACTCTGACAATCCTTAGTCAGTAATTCAAAGAAAACATCGTCTACTCTTAGCGACATCTTTTTAATATAAATCATATACACAATTAAGCACACATTAAATATATATCGGCCAAAACTCAATTTATAACCTAACCCTTGATACTTAATATTTTGACAATTTACATCGCACGTATAAGGACTCCATAAGTAGATCACATACTCACATAGCACGTAATTCACATAGCAGATACGACTCACAAATAAAAGAGCACTCAAAATATTTTTAGAATATTTAAAAATATTTTTAAAGCAATAAAAGAATTTTAAAAGATTTAATTAACCATTTTTGAATCAAAAAGGATCGCTAATAAACCCTCCGGGTAATTATTGAATCCCCAAAATATTTTTATAATTATCAAATCCGGGTTTATAAATAATTTTAGAATTTAAAAACTATTTTTACCGTTCCCGGATTATTTTTAGGATTTAAAACAATTTTATTTCATTTTAAACAAATAAAGAAATAAATATTAAAGGTAAAATAATATTTAGAAAATAAATAAATCATTTTATTTTCCAAAATAATTAAATCTGATTATTTTCAATTATATTTAAATAATATTTAATTAATTAAATTAATTGATTAATATTAATTAACCAATCAATTTAAATTAATTAAGATATTAGCTAAATAAATTTAAAATAATCAAATAAAATAGATTTTCGAATAAAAATAATTTATTAAAAATTTAAAAGTATTTTTCGAAATTAAAAATATTTTTTCGAAATTTAAAAATGATTTTTCGAATTTCTGAAAATAAAATTCGAATTTATAATAAAATTTGGAAAATAATTTTCCAAAATCATTTTCAGAATTTGGTTTTCAGATTTTGAAGATCAAATGGGCACTGTTCATCACCACCTTCACTGTTCTTCGTATGAATGCTTCGAAGAACACCACCTCCAACAATGGAGGTTTCCCAGATTTCCGGCCACCGGATAATTTTTCCGGCAACCTCCGGCGCCCCTAAAACGTACCAATCGTTACGTTTTTAAGCACCAAAATCGTTCCAAATCACCTCCTAAACACAACTATACCATTCAAACCAACCCAGCATCACCCAAACTCAAAATCCGGCCAAAATCGAAGTAAAATCCGGCGACTCACCGGTGAACTTCGATTTTAGTCGTTTCTCAACCAAATCAAACGTTCTATACACCAAAACGAAGCTTATTACTCATACAATCTATATCAATCATCAAGAACAGCAACAAATCACTCATAAATCCAGAAAAATCAATCTTTAAATCTCACCCCCACTAAAACTCGACTTTCATATTTAAGCTACGAAAAATCAAGTAAAAATCATGATAAATCTCCTGGAAGCATAAGCAATCTGTAGGTACTAACCATATCAACAACAAATCATCCTACAATCCAAAATAAATTCGAGAAAATTCGAATATTAAACTAAAATTATGAATTTTCGATTCAAGCAATTTAGGATGTTAAAACACACATAAACATGTAGTAGAGATCAAGAGCTTCAGTTTGGTTACTCACATGATCGATTTGGATGCTGGAATCACTGTCAAAAAGTGGTTTGATTCTCAAGAACACCAAGAACACAATTTCCAGAATTTTCAGAAAATAAAATCAAAAATCTGATTTTTGATTAATTTTAACAATTAATAATAAAATTCTGCTATTTATATAAATCTGAAAATTAATACCCCAAAAATATTTTTAACCCCTAATTAAAATTATTAAGCCCTAAAAATAATTTTTATGGGATAAAAATGTAAAAATTTTAATTTTAAACAAATACAAAATATATGTCAAAATTTCCCAAAAATTATGAATATTACAAAAATTACAAAATAATGCATTTTTGAACATCCCATTATTATATAAAAATAATTTTATGAAAAACAGAGCCTCGAATCCAGTACAGGGGCTGGGTCCGGAATTTAAAATGCAAAATAACTGTATTATAAAAATATAAAAATTACAGAAAAATAGAATAAAATATTCTATGATACACAGAAGTCACATAACACATATGGGATAATTTTCCTATTTAATAAAAATCATAACGCGTTTAAATGCATTAAAAATAAACTAATACACATTAAAATCAACTAAAAATATATTTTAATATAATAAATTACACGTAATTTTCCGGGTCGTTACAGTAAATTAGTAAAATCAATAGGTACCAACCGACCAAACTTTTAATGTTTCGGCTTTAATATAATAGAATAGATAGGGAGTATAGATTTAAACTTGATATCTTATCGTCTTGTTAGTAAATCAAATCTATACTATTATATAAAAGTCGAAAAGGTTATATTCACCTTCCGTCCAAAAAACAAATTGTTTCTAACATTCTTTCCATCTAACCAAACTTTCAAGGCTTTTATATATTTTACATGAAAAGAAAATTACTTAGTTAGTAAAAAATATAAAAGATAATATGTTTAACCTGAAAAAGGGAATTGATTAGTAAAGTAGAAATTTAAGTTATATAAAATATAAAAGATATAAATAAAGGAAATTATTTAGTTATTGAAAATTTGAAAAGGTAATATATTTAACCTGAAAAAGGAAATTGATTAGTAAGGGAGAAATTTTGTTAGATAAAATATAAAAGATATAAATTGATTAGTTAGTATGATGATTTTATAGTAAGGGTAAATAAGTAAATTCAACGGGTACCAACCAACCAACCAACCAAACTTTTAATGTTTCGACTTTTATATAATAGTATAGATAGATAGATAGATTAGCAAAAAACATATACCAAAAAAATAAACCAAATAGTAAATAAAGATACCAAAAAATAACCCAATGCGATGCACGGGTTTCTTTTAATATGTTATAATTTTTTTATGCTATAATTATGTTTTTATATAATCATTATTTTGTAAAATTTATTTTAATATTATTTTATATTAATTTATATAAATTTAGTTAATGATATGCATGATTTAAAATTTATATTATAGAATTTTAAGTTAAATATGTCGTTGACGGTTAAAACAATATGTCGAATTCGAACCTTGAAATTTTAGTAAATTAATTTAAACATATAATATATCTTATTAGATCTTATGGTTCTGATTTTTTACTAAAAAGCTAACGGTCATTATTCGTTATATACAGATTTCTATTATATTTTGTTAGTAATTAGACGATATAGTGTTATACTTTTGGGTATATATTAATTATTGTAAGATTATATATTTTAAAATAAAAGTTAATGTGTTTTATTTAGAAAGAAATATTATTGATTGGAAGATACGATATTTTAGGTGTTTATAAAAGGTAACATCATCAATCAATTAAAAGTAAACCCCTTTTAATTAAAAAAAGGCAATCACCTAATTATCATTAATTATATTATTTTACTATTTATTTTAATAATTAGGATGACCTGAAAATCGAACCAACAAACTTTCAATGCCCGTGCGATGCACGGGTTTCCTTTATTATGTTATAAATTTTATTAAATATTACAATTATGTTTTTATATAATCTTTATTTTTAATATTTTTTATTTTAAGTTAATGTAATTTAATATACTCATGTTTACGGTTTATAATCTTTCCCTAATATAAATAATGTATACGATTTTTAATATATTTTATTAATAATGAAAAAATATGGTGTGATATTTTCGGGTATATATTAATGATTATAAGATTAGTTTTAAATCAAAATGGTAACATGTTTTAATTAGAAAGAAAATATTAATGATTGAAAGATATGATACGATTTATTTTTTAGGTGTTTATAAAAGGCAATATATTCAACTAAAAGTAAATGTGAAAAAGGTAATCGGTTAGTTACCATTAATTATATTATGTTATTATTTATTTTAATAAATAGGATAACCAAACCGAAAACAAAACTTTTATTTTAATAAATAGGATAACCAAACCGAAAACCAAAAGTTTCAATGTTTCGGCTTTAATATAATAATCTCTTTTCTCTAACTAAAATATCTCTTTTTCCGATTATGTCACGTATTACCTTTTAAAAATTTTCTTTTATATTTTATTTAACTAAATTTTTTACTTTACTAATAAATCTTCTTTTTCAGGTTAAACATGTTACCTTTTTTTATTAATTAAGTAATTTCATTTTTCAGACAAAATATAATATCTTTTATATTTTATCTAATTGAAAAACAAATTATAATTATTGTTGTTCTCCTTTTTGGAATTTATCCTAAAAAAACTTATTTGACAGGTTAAATAAGAACTGAAAAGGCTGGCCAATCCTAAAATTGCTTCCCGATGCGCCAATCCTAAAATTGCTTCCCGATGCTGCATGTGAAATATTATTCGTAGTTGCTAATGTTGGAGGGTGTTCTACCAAAGGAATGTCTGAATGTGAATGTAATGGGGGTAAGGAGGGTTTATGTAGTTAATAATAAAAATTAAAAAGTGTAATTGATAATATTAATATTAATAATATTAATATTAATTGGGTGCAAGGGTAATTAGGTAAATTCAATAGGTACCAACCAACCAACCAACCAAACTTTTAATGTTTCGGCTTTAATATAATAGAATAGATAGATATAAATTATAATTTCATAACTTATTTTTAAATATTTTTTTTTGAAAAAAAATTAAAACATTAAAGTTTTATTTAAAAAAATTATAAAATAATATTTTATAGGAATATTAAAATGCGTACATCGCCTTCTATCCCAAGTTGCTGAGAAAGAAAGAGTATATAAGTGATGAATTAAATATTAGTTTAAATGTCGAGACGGGCTCGACCCAGCTCGCTCGGCCTGTACAGAATTGTTGTCTGCTCAGAGGATGATAGTGTGGTGAAGTACATTTCACGATTTCCAAAGCAGGAGTTAGGCTTGCGTTGCGGCCACCACTTGTATTTGCCAGCCCAAACTGTTGACCTGCTATCTCAGATGATAGATTACTATTGTCAACTAGTTGATTTGAGCTTGAATCCTTTAGTGCAGGCAAAAGTGAGTGATCACATTTGTTGATGTCGATTTGGAGCATCTTCTTCATTGTTTATAAAAATGAAAAATCACAAGTAATGATCAAAGTTTCGAAAGAACAGGTCATGTTATAGTTGTGTCAGTGTCAGTAGTAAGGGAAGATAATGACGGAGAGGGATATGTAATTATGGCTATTAGGTTTCGTAAACTTGGATGAAGTGGTTAAGCAATTAGACCCTTAGGGATACTCGATTTCGGAAAATGAAATAGAATATAAGAACAATCAATATTTCGATTATGGCGATAGGAAAGAGAAGTAAGAAATCTTGAGATTAGAATAATAAAGTTTGTATGTAATGGTAGATGAGCATACTTCACCATGAGGATTGTTATTGTATAATGCGCTTAATAGTACATTATATAGGATAAAACATAGCATAAATCTGTTTGACACACATGAAAACATAGGGCAGAATGGAAACAATCAATAAATCTGTTAGACACAGAAACGAGTATGGATTAGAATGGAAACAAGCAACAAAAAATGTGGGCTATAAATGAAACGGATGTAATTGCGGTTATAAAGAAAAATGCTAAATTATACGTGGTACATGATAACAATATGCGACTACGTGGCGAACAAAACAACTAGCGCAATCTGCGGCTACGTGGAGAAATCATGTGTCATAAAGAAAACAATCAACAAAAATTATTGGTGGCAAATAAAACAATTAGCGCAATCTGCAACTACACGGAGAAATAAGAAATAACAGAAGCTGTATTCGTAACAATTTTAGATAAATATTTTGAAACATTTAGTTGATAAAACAAGCGCTAAAACATGGGTCACAAAGAAAACAATCAACAAAATTTATGGGTGGCGAACAAAACAACTAGCGCAATCTGTGGCTACATGGAGAAATCATGTGTCATAAAGAAAACAATCAACAAAATTTACTGGTGGCGAACAAAACAACTAGCGCAATCTGCGACTACACGAAAAAATAAAAAATAACAGAAGCTGTATTCGTAACAATTTTAGATAAATATTTTGAAACATTTAGTTGACTCCATAATATATTTTAGGGTAATGCTAAACATAGTCCTAAGGGCTATGGTTAAACATTAATGTAAGGGGATAAATGCATTTAAAATGTCAAATTTGCACTTAATACATCAAGTTTGCACGAATTTCAATATAATTATTTAGCAATTTAGGATTTTTTATTAGTTGAAATTAATGTGAATGCAGGGGAGTCTACTATTATCATGGGCGGTCCTGAGGCAGTGTCACCAGTGCGATCGCACTGGGCCCACTAACCTCAGGGGTCCCAAATAAAATTTATGCCTTTAATAAATATATACTTGTATAAATGTTTTAGATACTTATTTTTAATAATTTAGTTCAAAACTTGTCCATATCATATATGTGTTTGATTAAAAAAAATTATTGCATTCACGTGTTTGTAACGAGATTTTTTGTGTATTACTCCCTATGTTCCTCTCATTTCTTTACATTTTTCTTTTTGGAACGTCCCACCAATTCTTTACATTACTAAAAATAGTAACTTTTAACAATAAAATACCTTATTACCTCCACTACTTCATTCCACTTTTCTAACACTTTATACTATTACACCCACTAATTTACTTATTTTAACAATAAAATCACTATTACACCCATTACTTCATTTATTTTTAAAAATATTACACCCACTATCTTTGGTCTCCATGCCCAAACACAATGTAAAGAACCTGGGGGACGGAGGAAGTAGTTATCAATTCATATGCTTTATTTCGTTATGTGTTTGTTTCGATGTAAGTCAACCTATGTTCCTGATATATAAAATAAAATATATGTTCTTCATTTATTTGAATTTGTAATTTAAAATTAGAGATGAATATGCTGCTTTCACTTGAGATTGTACAAAAAGGATTTGTTGTACTTATTTCATCTAAAAAGACTTGTTATTATAAGAAAAAAATTGGTTTTTCAATTCAACCCAACAAATAAAAGTTATTGAACCGGTTTTTAAATACACAAACTTTGTTTTCGTTTTAGAAGCTCATATATCTTGTTTCTTGATTTTCAGTTGAAAATTATTACACTCATAAAAATTTATCAACTTTTCACTTTTAATTTTTCAAATTATTTTTAAGGGCTCCTAAATTTTTTCCGCACTAGACCTATAAATTCTCAGGACTGGCCCTGACTATTATTACTTGAAAAATTAAATTGATGTTGTAAAAGAGTATTAAAAAATTAAAAATCAATTAAATAACTAAAGTCAATATTGAAAATATGAGAATATTTAATGCTTAACCATAGCCCCCTAAATAACCCTTAGGGCTATAGTTAGCATTTCCCTATATTTTAATCACATGATCTACTTTTAATTTGACACCAAAATAAATTTATAATATTTAGTACATGCAGTGACTTAGTCACATACTCCTGAAACTGAGCACGTATAGGTTGTTTACATTTTTTCCCACGTTTGTTATGGTGAAAGCCTCTGATATGCCTGAACTAAATAACACTATCACTGTCTAATCATCAAATGTTATAAAAGGTTTAAAACACAAATAAGAAAAAGAACGAATAATTTTCTGAAGATTTTTAGGCTTGCAACATCTGGGTCCTGGGACTGCATTCAAGGAATCTCCAGAAAGAATTCTCTGGAGTCGGATACTGCATGTACTTGAGAATATTTTAGATGCTTGAAAATATAAAGTACCTTTCTGTGATACAAGAGAAAGAAACATATCTACATTAGACCAAAATGGTTTGTTCTACAAAAATAGTTCGCATTATGCTAGGAATTCAATGTAGCAGCGACAAAGAGCAGAATCATACTACAGAGCTAGACTAAACTTGGGTTTAAAAAGAAATAAAAATATATTTTTATAAATGCAGCCAAAATTGTTGCAGTCATCAGTAGAAGAATTGGCAAAAAGTATGGTACATTACTGCTTGATCACCATCATAAGTTTTTCATAAAATAAATTCTTCGAATAAACAATTCAAGATTTTTAATTTCTGGGAAGTGTTACAATATATATCAGGGATCTCTTTAAATACACAAACATTAGTAAAATTAAATATTGTACAGAGTCCTTGTTAGAAAATTGGAGTTTAGAGCATAAATTAGTTTATGTTCTTGATATTGATTCCGGATTTTAACAATTGTAAAGTGTTCCTTGTTATGGGAACTTAAACTTTGATTTATGGATCTAAGTTATTTACTTAGTGAAATCCATTGAGAAATTAAGTTGAAAGTGTTAGCTTATGAAAGCTTGGAAATGAGAATGTGTTGTTTTGTCCCACATTGAGATAAATAATGGAGGCTATTGGCTTTATATTGTACTACACACAAGGGTAGTGTACAACTACTAGAGTGTGTGATAGTGCATGGTGTTACTGTGTGCTCCACGCGCACACACACACACGCGCGCGCCGCCGCCGCCCGCCTCGCCACGCCACGTCACGTCTCGACTCGGGTCGGGTCGAAGGGCGAATGTCTCGGCGTCTCGCGTACGCGAGGCGACCTGGGCGAGGGTTTTATTTATATATATATTTATCAAAGTTGGACTGGTTGTACTATTGGGCTAGATCACTATTGTAAGTGGGCTATTCGGACTTGGACTGGATCACTTGCTAGTGGGAACAGATACATAGAACCTGGACATGTAACTGATATATATATATATATATTCTATATTAAAAACGTACTTTAATTGTGAGGAATAAATGGGCTGTTACAATTGATTTAAATTATCAGTTTTGATTTTTTAATTAATTATATAGCAGCTGTTACAATATTCATATATTAAATTGGTGCAACAGTTACACTTAGCCTCTCCTATAAATAGAGAGCTAAGCATACACTGAAAAATACACCAGACATTCTCTCTTTCTCTCTATTCTCTCTGCTCTCCTCAAGTTCTGTTTAGCTGTGGTTTTTCCGGCCAACTGAGGTACCAGTCGCTGTTGAGCATCGCCGGTTGCTGTGAACTCTTTGCTCGTTGCTGTTTTATCCTGGGAAAGATATTGCAAGCATCCTAACACACAGTAGGTAAGGGGCAATATACTTTTCAAGAACAGTCAGTGCTTCGTACAAGTGCTGGCGACTCAGCTGTTCGGTTATATATTTTTACCACTGTTCTTAGCATCTTCTCCGATTATGTATTCAGTTCGACCTACAGTTTCTGGTACGCATGCTAATCTTCTGTTGTTATTACAGTTTCTAATTTGCATATGTTTTACCTTCATGATTTGTTTCGCGAATCGTTACTGTGGCCTTGCCTTGTTAAATTTGTTATGTAACTGCCTCGTTATACTTATTATTTCCAACAGTCTTGAAAAGTATATTAGTTACATAATATTTAGAGTAATGACTGGCGAAACTGAAATTCCTGCTAGTGGTGCTGATGGTAGTTCGAGTGCAACTGTTGGGGTCATTGATTGGACCACGTATAGTTTTCCACAACCAGTTGAGTTAACTGGTCTACCCGAGAAGTTCAACGGTGGCGTTGGCTTCTCTCGTTGGCAGAAGAGGATGAAGCTGTGGTTAACTGTGAAGGGTCTTTGGCCCGTCATGGAGTATGAGAAGCCGGTGGTGATTCAAGGAAATGCTGAAACGGTTAAGGCTTTAGCGAAGTGGGCTGAGAAGGATGGGGTTGCTAGGGCGGCCATTTTGGCTGCTCTAACCAACACATTGTTTGATGTGTATTCTTCTGATGCCTACACCGCAAAACTCTTATGGGAGAAGCTGGACCAAACCCACAATACTGACTCACAAGGTCTGGAAAAGTATTCGGTGGCTAGGTTCCTTGAGTTCAAGCTGGTGGACAACAAGTCGATGACGGAGCAAGTGCATGAGTTCGAGATGTTGGTGCATGCTTTGAAGGAGTCTGGTATGGACCTCCCTGAAAAGTTCAAGGTTATGAGCGTGATTGAAAAGCTTCCGAAGTCTTGGGAGGAGTTTTCTCTCTCCCTGAAAAGACAGAAAGGAGAGATCACCTGGACCAACCTTATGCTAGACATCTCGGTTCAAGAACAACACAAGTCCAAACAGGGACATGTGATGCCCACTGAGCATGGTAGTTCAAAGGTAAATGTTGCAACTGTAGGTCAGAAACGTAAGAACTTTGCTAAGAAACCTAATAGTAATAAACCTAAGAACGACAAGGACAAGGTCAAGAAACCCAAGGCGAACAAACCATGTTGGTCTTGTGGGCAGGTTGGGCACTGGAGTAAGGACTGCCCTACAAAGAAAGCGAAGAAAACCGAGGTGGTAGCACAAGCGAATGCTGTGCTTGGAACCACAAGTGGGCCTGTAGTAAACATGGTTGTTGGTGAGGTCGCGGCTTCTGAAACCAACATGGACCGGTATGTATCCTACAACCCTTTAATATTTTCCACATATCTGTCAAATGAATGGTTGATCGATACTGGTGCTAATGTGCATGTTTGTGCTGACATTAGTCTGTTTGTATCTTATCAACAGAGTCATAGCTTGACAGTGACGATGGGGAATGCGAGTGCTGCTCAAGTGCATGGAGTAGGAAACGTGGACCTGAAGTTCCCTTCGGGGCGTGTTCTATCTCTAACTCGAGTGCATCATGTTCCCGACATGCGTAGAAATATAATAAGTGGAAGCTGTTTAGTTTCTAATGGTTTTGAAATTTCGTTGAAGTGTAATAAAGTAGTTCTTATTCACACTGGTACTTTCTTTGGCAAGGGTTACTTGTCGAATGGTTTATTTGTAATAAATGCTGAACCCATTTTGGGATCTTTAGTTAATAATATTTCTGTTGTTAACTGTGTTGAATCCGCAAATTTATGGCATGCTAGACTTGGTCACTTAAATTTTGGTGCTCTTAAAAATATGATGAACTTAGAGTTGATTCCAAAACACACTATAGAAAAGAATTCTAAATGTCAAGTATGTGTGTCTGCTAAACAAATAAGGAAACCTTTTCATAATATTGTTAGGGATTCAGACTTGTTAGATTTAGTACACACTGATATTTGTGAATTTGGTGGTGTGTTGACTAAGGACCACTTTAGATACTTCATTACCTTTATAGATGATAGTAGTAGATACTGTTATGTTTATTTACTTAGACATAAGGATGAAGCACTTAGTAAATTCATTATATATAAAACTGAAGTAGAAAAACAAACTAGTAAGGTACTTAAAAGGTTGAGATCTGATAGAGGTGGTGAGTATACGAGTAACGCTTTTAATGAATTTTGTGCAAGCAATGGTATAGTTCATGAAGTTACACCACCATACACACCTGAGTCTAATGGGGTTGCTGAGCGAAAGAACAGAACATTTAAAGATATGATTAATAGTATGCTTATTAATTCTGGGTTGCCTAAATACATGTGGGGAGAAGCTCTGAATACGGCTTGCCATATTCTGAATAGAGTTCCTCTGAAACACATGGATAAGACACCCTATGAGTTATGGAAGAGCAAGAAGACTAGTCTTAAGTATCTTCGTGTGTGGGGGTGCCTTGCTAAGGTACTTGTCCCTGAACACAAGAGAAAGAAACTAGGTCCGAAGACTGTTGATTGTATCTTTCTGGGCTATCTTGAGACCACTACAGCTATGAGATTTTTAGTGTTAAAATCTGACATAGATGGTATAGTGGCAAATACGATAGTTGAGTTTCGTGATGCTACATTCTTTGAGGATGTTTACCCTATGAAGACTGGTATGCCTCAAGATACTTCTACTGAAGATCCTACTCACACATCAAGTTCTATTCCTGATCATGTGGAAAAGATGACAAATGTGGGGGTGGAACCTAGTAGTAGCTCTACTCCTAAGGAGATAGAGGAACCACGAAGGAGTAAGCGTGCAAAGGTAGTCAAGGATTTTGGAAGTGATTTTATCACTTACAATGTCGAGGATGAACCTTTAACTTTCCGACAAGCTATGGATTCTTCAGAGTCTAGGCACTGGAAGGGCGCTGTAAAGAGTGAAATTGACTCTATTGTTTCTAACGGAACATGGGAGTTAGTTGATCTCCCTCCTGGGTGTTCTACTATCGGGTGCAGATGGATCTTTAAGAGGAAGTTGAACCCTGACGGCTCAATAGATAAGTACAAAGCTAGACTGGTAGCTAAGGGTTTTAAGCAAATGGAGGGCATTGATTACTTTGACACATACTCTCCAGTAGCTAGGATGACAACAATCCGAATGCTTGTAGCATTGGCTTCCGTACATGGTCTTATCATCCATCAAATGGATGTAAAGACAGCTTTTCTTCATGGTGAACTTGAAGAAGAGATTTATATGGATCAGCCTGAGGGATTTGTTGCATCTGGTAACGAAAGGAAAGTATGTAAGTTGATCAAATCCATCTATGGCTTGAAACAAGCTCCTAGGGATTGGCATAAAAAGTTTGATGAAACTATAGTGCCGTTCAGTTATGATATTAATGATAGTGACAAGTGTGTCTACACCAAAGTTAAAGGTAGTGAGTGTGTGATCATGTGCCTGTATGTGGATGACATATTACTGTTTGGAACCAATATTGAGATTATTAATGAGACAAAAGCTTTCTTGAAAAGGCACTTTGAAATGAAGGATATGGGTGAGGCTAGTGTGATTCTTGGAATCAAACTGATTCAGTCCGCTGAGGGAATAACCTTGACTCAATCTCATTATATAGAGAAATCTATACTTGAGAAATATGGTTATTCACAGTGTAGAATCGCTAGTACACCCTATGATCCTAAAGTTGCCCTTGTCAAGAATACTTCTGGAGTGCCAGTGTCTCAGTTAAGGTATTCTCAGATTATTGGGAGCTTGCAGTATCTTGCTAACTGTACTAGACCAGACATTTCCTATTCTGTGTCTAAGTTGGCTAGATATACAAGCTGTCCAAACAGAACTCATTGGGATGCTCTTGATAGAGTACTTAGATATCTAAAAGGCACAATGTACCTAAGTCTACACTATAGGAGATTTCCTGGTGTACTTGAAGGGTACAGTGATGCAAGTTGGATAGCTAAGAAGTCTGGTTCCAATGGAGTGACTGGATACGTGTTCACCCTGGGTGGTGGAGCGATATCCTGGAGGTCGACTAGACAGACTATTGTGACTCGGTCTACATTTGAGGCTGAGTTGTGTGCACTTGATGCAACAGGGTCGGAGGCTGAATGGTTACACGGACTAATGTCCGCAATACCTGTAGTAAGCAGACCGCTTCCTGCTATTGCTATTCATTGTGATAGTAGAACAACTATCGACAAGATTAGCAGCAAAAAGCATAATGCTAAAACAAAGAGACACATCCAAGTTAGACTGAAGTCTATAAGGGGTTTGGTGTCTGATAGGATTATAGCTATAGAGTTCATAGGAACTCAGAATAATATAGCTGATCCTCTGACTAAGGGACTGGAACCTGCAGTGGTCCTTAAGTCAAGGTTGGGGATGGGACTGTCAACCCATAATAGTTCATCAACAGTGGGAACCCAATACACATGAGAGGAGATCCCTCGAAGTGTATTCAATGTGGTAATAACAAAGCTGTAAGGGTGAATTGGTAGTACTTTTGCTACATAGATGATACTTCCGTATCTGAGTCTATTCCCTGTAAACCTAGAAGGTACTGACACTGCTGGATAGCAAGAGTGTTAAAACTCTGAATGGGGTCAAGTCATTTTGACGAGATGGTAGCAGTACATCTCTGGAGATGCCCAGCTAAGCGAATGTAATTGTGTGGTCGCAATTAGAGGAAAGGGTTATTCCTTGAAGCATTCGACGAACAGGATCGAGACATGACCATTAACGTCTCAAAGCCGTAGATTGGCACCATGGCCTTTGACTTGTCGTCATCTATGGAACATGGTTACACTATACGGATTTAGATTCAAGGTGAAACATTCCATTTGAATCCGGTAGCCATTGAAGTAGAGGACTTAGGAGGGTTCAAACCTGGAAGGGTACCGACTCTGAAAAACAAGTCATGATGAGAAACCTGAAGCATTTCTGAATGGATTTGTGGGGGATTGTTAGAAAATTGGAGTTTAGAGCATAAATTAGTTTATGTTCTTGATATTGATTCCGGATTTTAACAATTGTAAAGTGTTCCTTGTTATGGGAACTTAAACTTTGATTTATGGATCTAAGTTATTTACTTAGTGAAATCCATTGAGAAATTAAGTTGAAAGTGTTAGCTTATGAAAGCTTGGAAATGAGAATGTGTTGTTTTGTCCCACATTGAGATAAATAATGGAGGCTATTGGCTTTATATTGTATTACACACAAGGGTAGTGTACAACTACTAGAGTGTGTGATAGTGCATGGTGTTACTGTGTGCTCCACGCGCACACACACACACACACGCGCGCGCCGCCGCCGCCCGCCTCGCCTCGCCACGCCACGTCACGTCTCGACTCGGGTCGAAGGGCGATTTGGGCGAATGTCTCGGCGTCTCGCGTACGTGAGGCGACCTGGGCGAGGGTTTTATTTATATTTTTAATTAGAATTAATATATATATATTTATCAAAGTTGGACTGGTTGTACTATTGGGCTAGATCACTATTGTAAGTGGGCTATTCGGACTTGGACTGGATCACTTGCTAGTGGGAACAGATACATAGAACCTGGACATGTAACTGATATATATATATATATATTCTATATTAAAAACGTACTTTAATTGTGAGGAATAAATGGACTGTTACAATTGATTTAAATTATCAGTTTTGATTTTTTAATTAATTATATAGCAGCTGTTACAATATTCATATATTAAATTGGTGCAACAGTTACACTTAGCCTCTCCTATAAATAGAGAGCTAAGCATACACTGAAAAATACACCAGACATTCTCTCTTTCTCTCTATTCTCTCTGCTCTCCTCAAGTTCTGTTTAGCTGTGGTTTTTCCGGCCAACTGAGGTACCAGTCGCTGTTGAGCATCGCCGGTTGCTGTGAACTCTTTGCTCGTTGCTGTTTTATCCTGGGAAAGATATTGCAAGCATCCTAACACACAGTAGGTAAGGGGCAATATACTTTTCAAGAACAGTCAGTGCTTCGTACAAGTGCTGGCGACTCAGCTGTTCGGTTATATATTTTTACCACTGTTCTTAGCATCTTCTCCGATTATGTATTCAGTTCGACCTACAGTTTCTGGTACGCATGCTAATCTTCTGTTGTTATTACAATTTCTAATTTGCATATGTTTTACCTTCATGATTTGTTTCGCGAATCGTTACTGTGGCCTTGCCTTGTTAAATTTGTTATGTAACTGCCTCGTTATACTTATTATTTCCAACAGTCCTGTCAATAACTAGTCCAGAAACAACATCAGCAATCATGAATAATTTTTCATTTTGCCTCCAGAATTCTGACAGGGGAATTCGAGGGAGTAGCTCGGGCTAGTTAAGTGAAAATATACCATTGTAATGGAAGTGGCTTATTTTCCCTTCATTGTCATTGCCCTACTCCTCAAACTAATTTTTTTTAGGAAATATCTCTCTGTTTGAAGATTCTGACCAATGCAGCACACGGTGAGGTAATAGAGGCCAAAAAGGATCAATTCACCATTTCTCAATCAGGCCAATATTTTACCTCTAGAGAGTTATTTCAATCAAGCATCTCGGGCTTGACAAAGTGATCTCACAAATCAATTTCCATATTTCCAAACTTTCCATAGGTTATTGATCACATTTGTCAACGTCGATTTGGAACACTTTCTTCATTGTTTATAAGAGTCACAGATAATCATCAAATCTTGGGGAGGGGCAGAACATGTTACAATTGTGCTAGCAATAGCGGAGGATAAAGATCAGGATATGTAGTTATAAAAATCATCAGATCATAAGGTTTATGGATTCGCAAAGTAGGATCAACTGATTTAAGCAATTAGACAACATATTTAATTTCGAGGAATGCAAATAGAATAAATAAAAAACAAGAATGATCGGTATTTCAATTCTGGTAGTAGGGAAAAAAAGGAAGAAAATCAGGCTCAAAATAAGAGTTGGTAATGTGTATATTTCATGAAATGACTTGTATTTGTAAATGTGGTTGAGTACCACCTTATATAGAGTGAAAGAAGATCATTGAAATAAAAACAAGCAAACGAAAACGTGGGTTAGAAATAATGAATCCGCAGCTGTAAAGGAAAAACAATGGATTTTATGTGATACAATCGGCAAAGTGTATACTTGATAAAGTGGTTTGTTATTGTCTGTAATGTTAAAGTACATCGCATACAAGGAAACAATTGACAAAATACGTTAAGTAATGTAATTTGCGGTTATGAAGAAAAAACAGCAATTTGCATAGATTAAGAACAGGAGGTAAAAAGACTTTAGAAAAACCATTAATGAAAACCATTGCAGTCAACAGTAGAAAGATTTGGCAAAAGTGTGGTAGAGTACATTTTATGAGACTTTTGTGCTTGATCACCATTAACAATTTTCATATAATAAATTATAAGATTAAAGGATATATGATAGATTAAAAATAGTATGATTAATTAAGCACCAACACATAGAAATCCATACATTAGGAATCAAAATACCGTGCCCAGCACTAATAGAGTTGACACTGTAAACTGGCATTACTAGCTTTTAAAACTTTTTAGCTCCTGTGCAGCAGTGCATCTATCGCATTCAGACGGTCCAGAACATCTTCAACCATCACCTTTATTTCTTTCAACTGCTTTCTAACTTCAGGTGTCACAACGGAATCATGAGTTTGAGATACTAAATCCAAAGCAGACTTTGCAGCAATAACAGCTTCCACCTTATCTACTGCAACAGCTTCTTCTGTTTTTTCTGGAGCATCAACCTCATTTGGCGCAGCAGTTATTTGATCCTCCACAGCAACTTCTAAAGTTTTTTTCTCAATTCCACTAACATCCCCCGATATATCATCTTCTTGGTTCTTCACTGCAACTTCGACCTCGTCTACCTCAACAGCTTCTATTTTTTCTGGAGCATCCACCTCATTCAGTGCAGCATTAACTTGATCTTCGACAGCAGCTTCTAAAGTATCTTTCACAATTTCATCAACATCTTCTGATATTGCGTCTTCTTTGTTCTGTACTGCAGCTTCCACCTCACCTACCTGAAAAGCTTTTTCTGTTTTTCCTGGAGCATCCTCCTCATTCGGTGCAGCAGTATCTTGATTCTCCACATCAACCCTATTCTCGGGAGTAACCAAGTGTTGTTTCTTCTCCACTGGATTATCTTCCTTATGTTCTAAAGCTCTTTGGTCCTCCGCAGCATCTACATTAGCTGCATTTTCAGCAGGTAAATGTTCAGCAGCATTCAGATCAAAATCACAAGGCCCAATTGTCAAAGATTTCACTGCATCGGCATCATCAGAAGCTATAATTGAACCGACATCATCATCTTGCAAATGTTCAGTTGCATCTGTTGCCACAGTAACAGTTGCAGCATTCTTCAATATTACTTAGAACGAAAGAAAAGCAAAAAATAATTAAAAACGGTAGCCAATAGTAATTCTTTATCATGAAATATTAAAACAAGAACACTAGATAAATCTCATTATGCACATATTCTGTAGTACCTTTGCTCTCTTTCCCCTTAAAATCACAAACATTAGTTGCCATAATTGAACCACCATCTTTGTCTTGTGAATCCAGTTCAATTACACCAGGTACAGCCACAACAGATGATTCGACTACCACATCAATCTTATCAGCCTGACATGTTTCTGTGCAATAATTTCATATCCAATCACACAAAATCGGTGTATATAGTGTCAACAAGAAATTAATAACTGTGGCGGCTAAGCATGATTCTTCTACTATCAGTATTACCAGCAACAGATTACTAGCCCTTAAGTAGTTCTACTCAATATATTAAAAAGTCAGCACAATTTCTGCAATACTAACAAAGAAAGAGATAAAATTGCAGCCATTAGTGATTCTTTACCTAAGGGTTCCGCAACACTTGAAGATTGATCACTAGAATAAACCTCAGTAAGCAGTGTTTCTTTAATGCTTTCTTTCGTATCTTTCCTCTTCAAATCAAGAACCTCGGAAGCCATCATTTTCTCTGGCAGAACTGTCCTCTTTGGCAAAACAACAGATGGCTCATCAAACACAGCAGTAACACCACAAGTACTCTCAGTTCGCATCACAGGACTATTCTCTGCCTCAACAAAATTAAGCACTTAATTATCAATACTTTATAACTAAAATAACATTATAATGACATCAAACAAATCCAACTTGAGATCAATAAAAAACAAACCAAAGCAGCAATATACAAATAACCTTTCGAGGTATCCGTGGGAGTTGCTTCATTCTCAGTTTTTTCTCTTGCTGCAGCAGCAGCAGCAGCAGCAGCTTCAGCTTCCCTCTTCCTCAGGGCTCTCCTCTTCTTTGAACCTGAAGGCATGGTTATTTCTTTACTTGCAGAAAATGAGTGCAACAGTTCATCTCAACTCAGTCATATATTTATACATGTTAAAATGGACTCTTGGAATTCCATGACATAAATGAGAACGTTCAGAGAATAACGTATGTGTTCTGTTTAATGACTTGTGGAGTTCCCATGTAAATTTGAAGAGTCCGAAGCGGTAAACTCCTGCATAATTTATTAGGTCTTTATTTTTTATTTCTCTTCTGAGTTTTGATCATGAACTTCTTTAAAAATTAAAATTAATAATGTGCACTGTAAATAAAAATTGTTACTAATAATTTGCCACATAAATTTCTGATTTGAAAAAAAAAACAGATTTACATATTCCTAAAAATAAATGTAGCTTAAGCCCAAAATATGCACATAATTTTTTGTTTTTGATTTATTTTTCTTCATGTTCCTACATTGAGTCCAAATCCTCTGCTTCTTTCTTTTTCCGCACCATGAAAACTTCGAAATCAATTGCTTCTTTCTTTTTCTTTTTGAACATCCTTTATCTACATTTTTTAATTAACTAGATGATAGGTCGAAATAATTTATTAAAATTGTTCATTTTTTGTTAAATTTTATAGGAAATATTTTATTCATTAAAAAATACTATAAAATGATAAAAGTGCAAAAGAAAATTACGATATTTATGAAACTCAGTAGTTTATAAAAAAATAATTGTAATTACACTAAAATTCCAATATTTCTAGGATACACAAATTTAGAAGTAAGTATCATTAAAACGTGATTTCACTTACAAATAAGATATTAGATGATAAGGGCCCGAGAAAATTTAATTAAATTGATCATTAATTTATTAAAAAAAATTACGTTATTTACAAAGAATTTGCTTATTAATAAAGGTCATTTTATATATTATTTATTTAAGTTTATTTAAGAAAATCGAGAAAAAAAACTAAATGATTTCGATATATACGTTAAAATGTACATGATTATGATAAATACGTTATTTGTGAACTGAATAAAGTTATAATAAAAATTACAGTATCAACAATTTATTATTTTAATAAAAAATAATATATAATCCTTGGAGAACCAGGAATCTTATGGGTGGAACCAATTTTTGGTACCGAAGTACCATTAAAAATGTATTTCGTTTGTTATAGATAAGCATGTCACCGTAGATTAATATTTGTATTCGTAGTCTTTTTTTTATTAAGTTGTAATAAAAAAAATTATAATTATAATATAATTTATTTATTTTATAAAATAACATAGAATTCTAGAGAAAATAGGAGTCTTGGGGTAAACCAAAATATGGTACGAACCAAATTTGGTATAAAATAGTACATTAAAAAGGGGTTTTGTTATTAATACACATTATAAATATAGATTTATTTATTATTTATTTAAGATTATATTTTAAACAATCAAGAAAACATAACATACATGGTTCTGGTTCTAATATATACGTTATTTGTACAATCCAGTAATATAATTATAATTATAACAAAATTCCAAACAAATGTTTTAGAAAATAATATGAATTTTAGGGGAGTAGGAATCTGTGATGAAATAAGGCTGAAACCAAATTTGTTACGAAAATATCATTAAACAGAAATTTATTAATAAATGTTATAGATTCGTTAGTGTTTTATCAAATGTTATACGATCAGGCTACGTATTCGTTGGTGTTTTACCCTCTATTTGTTGGTGATTTTTGATCGTTGGTTTTTCAAGTTAAAAAAATTATAAACAAAAGAATTATAATCATCATAAGAACTCTATTTTTAACTCTTTTTAAAGGAATAGTATTTTAGGGGAAATATGATTTTTAAAAAAAAATTATAAATAAAAGAATTATAATTATAATAAGATAAAAATTACAAAAAGAATTATAATTATAATAGGATTTCTATTTTTATTCTATTTTTTAAAAAAAATAACATTGTATTCTAGGGAAAATAGGATTTTAGGGGTGAAACCAAAATATAGTGCGAACCAAAAACGGGTGAAACCAAAATATAGTGCGAACCAAACATTAGGTACCTTTAAAAGAGGATTTCGCTTATTAATAAAGGTTATAGATGTGAAAAATCATGTTTTAATGGTAGTACCAAAATACTAAAATACCAAATTTGGTTATTACTAAATTCGGGGTTCGATTCCTTAGAACTACACATCTATACTAATATATTAAAGCCGAAACATTGAAAGTTTTGGTTTTCTCCTAAGTTTTGGTTTTCACTCTAATTATTTAATTTTAAATTATTTATAATATAAAACAAATTAAATAAATTCTGTTATTGTCTTTAATCCTAAATACAGAGTAGTATTTTATATTTACACCATTACTAATACATACATTATATTAAAGCCGAAACATTGAAAGTTTTGGTTTTCTTCTAAGTTTTGGTTTTCACTCTAATTACTAAAAGTTGTTATATGCAGAGGTTCAAGGTTCGATTCTCCGCAATAACATATTAATTTATATTTAATACTAAAAATAATTATATATAAAGATGTAAGGTTCGAATTAATAACATATTTAAATTAATATTTATAATATTATATTATAAATAAATTATAAAAAATTAAAAGTAACCCGTGCTTTGCACGGGTTATAAGCTAGTAATTATACAAGATTAATTACTTTAATTTTTTAAGCTTCACCTTGGGTTCACACGGATTATGAGCTAGTATATATATTAATAATGATAATCCATTTTTTACATCAAAATAGCATAATATCTTAATTGATAGACAAAAACCATAAGATGAAAGAGTACAACACAATAAAAAATAAATCATCGGAAATTGACACAAGTATTATTTTCTACTATTATAATTATAATTATAATTATAATAGTAGAAAATACAAAATCAGCGACGAAATAGAAATTCTATTATAATAAGATAAAAATTATAATAAGAATTATAATTATAGGATTACAAAAAGAATTATAATTATAATAGAATTTCTATTTTTCTCTTAGCAAAAAGAATTATAATTATAATAGGATTTCTATTTTTTTCTTAGCAAATACAAAATCAGCGACGAAATGTCCCTGCACAAAGCTAAAGTGAATGGCCTAATCCCCTGGCTGAATTAATCTCACAAATCACTTCCAACAATCGGTTTGAAAACTGGTTAGTTTCCGAACTTTCCTTCTGATGAATGTGGTATGCGAATGATCAAATTTGGAGCACCTTCTTCATTGCTTATACAAGTCACTGGTAATCATCAAGTTTTCGAGAGGAGCAGATCATGGCGGAAGATAAAGATCAGGGATATGTAGTTATAGCAATCAATTTACACAAGGTTATGAGATTTGCGATGTTGGATGACTTGATTTAAGCATTTAGAACATTATGGACCGGACGAAGACAATAGGTTAGACTTGATGTATTTAATTTCGAAAAATGAAATCGAATTTGATATTTCGATTCCACTATCTTGGTGAAGAAGGAAGAAATTTAGAAACCAAAGTACTGAATTTTATGCGATAACTAGTTAATAAAGCTGCGCTTCGCGGCGGCGGCGTTACAATATTTTTAAAAAAAATCAATATATTTATGTTATATTATAATATTTATATTTTAATAATTAAATAATTTTCTCTAATGAATCGATTTCTTGTTAAACACGATTCTTTTGATTGAGCCGCTCTCTCGTTAAAACCGAAATCCTAACTTTAACATGTATTATAAAGACTTATATAATAATTTTTATCCATAAAATCGAACCGTAAAAATTAAAAAATATATATATAGCATCAGTATCAAATTCTAATAGTTAATACAACTTTTATAGTGAGCCGTTTTTCCGTTAAATACGTTTCGAGCAGCTCTTATTTGGAACCGAAATTCTGACTTCATTATATAAAGAGAGTAAATTCCAATTTTTATATTCTTTAAACTTTCTAATATTTTGGAGTTTTAAAAGATGAAAATACATCTTAAATTTTTTGTATATTATAGATATTCTTGTATTTATTTACAGTTTCCGCATGTGAATGTCTTTCTGTTATGTTAACATATCAAAAGAAATTAAATACGAAGGTTCTTCGTGATGGGAATAATATTAAATTTATGGATATATTTTTCTAATGCAAGTATAATTAATATAAAAAAGTTTACATAAAGGATTTTTAGGAAAAAAGATATATAGTTTTAAAAATTCGTATAAAACGTCTCCACCTTCCTCATATTCTACTTCCAATAAAACATTTTATTTTATGTATTCCTTATATATTCAAACATCTTTTATACGGTCTTCTCTAATGAACCGCTTTCTCATTAAACACGGTTAGTACTCTTGATCCGCTCTCTCGTTAAGACCAAAAACCTAATTTTTACATTTATCACTTGTATGATAATATTTATCAATAAAAATTAAATCCTAAAAATAAATGAAATTTATAACATCAATATGATAATTTAATAGCTAATACAAATTTTTATAGTGAGTCGTCTTCCCATTAAACATGTTTCAAGCCGCTCTCGTTTGGGATCGAAATTCCAACTTCATTACATATTATTGATGATACTTATTTTACACAACAACTTTTTCCCTTAAAATCAAAACCTAAAAATAGAGTGAATTCCAATTTATATTTTCTCTAGACTTTCTAAAAATTTATGGAATTTCATCCTATTTTCTCTTTATATTACATATACTCCTGTATTTATTTAGGATTCCTCAGCATGAGAATGTTCTTTTATTATGTTAACACTTCTTTTCTTTTTAAATATGATGACTTTTTTATGACAATAATACTGGATTTATGAATAAATTTTTCTAATAAAAGTATAATTAACTAATATAAAAAGTATAATTTAAGAAGATCGTACTTTCTATAAAATATTTAATTATATGTCTGCTCCATATATTCAAACGCCTATTTTAGTTCTAATAGAACTATTATTTATATGTTTTTTTCTATAAAATTGAACTTCTATTCTACTTCTAATAGAACTTTTAATCATATGCCTTACAAATACTTATTCTACTTTCAATAGAACTTCTAATCATATAATTTAAGAAGAGCTCTATCTATTCAAATACCTATTCTACTTCTAGTAGAACTTTTATTTATATGTTTTTTTCTATAAATTCGAACTCTTATTCTCTATAAATTGGAACTCTTATTCTACTTCCAATAGAACTTTTAATCTTTTAATCATATGCCTGATAAATACTTATTCTACTTCCAATAGAATTTCTAATCATACGTCTTCTCTATAAATTCGAACTCTTCTTCTCTATATTCTACTTTCAATAGAACTTTTAATCATATGCTTTATAAATACTTATTCTACTTACAATAGAACTTTTAATCATATGTCTTCCTATAAATTCGAACTCTTCACCACTATAAATTCGAACACCTATTCTACTTCTAATATGTTAAATGATATTTTTATATTTATAAGTGTTTAAAATTCTAAAATTCTAGAAAATTAGAAAAATAGATTGAGACGATCTTAGAGCGCCACCTAAACTCCCGCGTACCCTCCTTTATATATATATATATATATATATATATATATATATATATATATATATATATATATATATATATTGATGATTGATTGATGTGTACATTTCATGACTTGACTTGGAGTATATAGAGTGAAAAAAATAACTTCCACTAGAACAAGAACAACTGATGAAAACATGAGTTAGAATTGAAACAATTAACAAAAACCTTGGGCTAAAAAAAGTATGCGGTTATAAAGGGAAGACACTATTATGTATGTGATATATTTGTCATGTGTATACCTAAAACGGTGGATTAGAAAAATAGCTAATGTAATATGTTTTTATTAAAAAAAATACCAAATTTTATGCCGTATAGTTGATAATGTGTATACAATTAAAAAAATATTAAATTGAATGCGGTATAGTTGGTAACGTGCATGTGTATACAATTAAAAAAATATTAAATTGAATGCGGTATAGTTGGTAATGTGTATGCCCGAAACCGTGGACTAGTAACACAACTAATGTAATGTGTGATTATAAAAATAAACACTAAATCTTATATAGTAAGGTTGATTATGTCACATGATGAAGTAGATTGTTATTGTCTATACCGTAAAAAAATACATTATGTAGAATGAAAAAACATACAGTATAGTTTTAAACAAAAGCGGGCAATAGAAACATGTATAAAAATTTAACAAAAAACAACTAATAAAATTTGTGACTATAAATATATAAAATAAATTTGCACACATTACTGGGTGGGAAAAGAAAACTCAAAACAGGAAACAAGAAAAAGTTAACAAAGGACTAGTAAAATCCTTGAGTACATTGTTTTTGCACAAATTTTAGATATATTTTTAATCCATAACATATTTCAATGATATATCAAAGGACATCATCCACTGTAAAATGGAGTGGCTTGGTCCGAGTACTTACGACACTAATCATGAATTAGTGAAACTTGACATAATTATTGAATGCCACTTATATGCTCAAACTGACTAACACTATCACGGCTTTATCATCAAATCTTCTAAAAGGCTAAATATACAATTAAGAAAAGAACGAATACTATTTTGATAATCTGGGACTGCAATGAATCGCAATAAAGAGTTCTGGAGTTAAAAACTATACCAGAGAAAACTTTAGATGCTTGAAATTAATAAGTACCCTTCTGTGATAAGAGTAAAGAAACATATTTTTGACAGACCAAGATGGCTATTTAACAAAAAATAGTTGTGCATTTGAAAATGCTAGTAATTCAATGTAGCAGCAATTAAGAGCAAAATAATACTAGAAAGCTGGTGCACTAGCATTTAAAAACTTCTACTTCTTGTGCATAAGTGCATATATTGCATTCCGACGGCCCAGTACTTTTTCTACCAATCTCCATTACTTCTTGTAGGCGCTTTCCAACTTGTGGTGTTATTACTTCTATTGAAAGAGCATTATGAGCTCGATCTATTATATCTGCAGCAGGCTCTGTAGCAGTAACAGCTTCAAGATGATTAGGTACCGCCTCCTACTTCTCACTCCGCACAACAGCTTCTAAAATATTCGCAATGTCATTAACATTTTCAGTTATTTCAGTTTCTTTGTTATTAGCTGCAGCTGCCACCACATCCAGCTTAAACAGATTGTACATTTTTTCCAGGAGAATCCATCTCACTTGGTGCAGCGGTTCCTTAATTCTCCACAGCAACCTCATCGTTAGTTAAAACTTTCTGCATTTTACCTTTCAACAACAACCATATCATGATCAATCAAATAATTTCACTGTCCTTAAAAGCTGAAAATGCACCATTAACAGAATCCGTAATTGAACCACCATCACTATCTTGTGAACAGCAAGTACATCAGTTGCAACAACATTAGTTTTAACTGCTGGATACTTCCTGTTCAGTAAATTTATATTATATGACACATTATTACTATTTGAAGCACAGAAACTTCTTCGTTTTAGCTTAGCCAAAAAAAAGGACAAACTAACTAAAGGGGTTGATAATGGTACTTTTTTGCCTTTTGGTTTCAAAGCAGGAAAACTGGAATAAATTTCAGTGGAAATTGGATTTTCTTCGGTGCCTTCAGTCCCTTTCCCGTCAGAATCATGGACATCGGGAACATTAACAAGTTCACAAGGCTTAGGTGTCCCTTAAACCACCTCATTTTCCTTGGAATCTGAGAAGATGGTATAATCAGGAGGGGCCATATCAGGTGTGTGACTGAAACCACCTCACTGTCCTTCGATCCAAAAAGACATTAAAATCATGAGGAGCCATCTTTGAACCACCAACATCTCAATCTTTTGAATCCAGTTTAAGTACGCAAGGGACAGAAACAACAAATTCCACAGCCAGTTTAGTTTCAGATTCCAGACTGGTCTCTGTGCAGTAAATCCTACTTTCTGTTACTGTTATTTTGCAATTCCATCAACTGGTTTGTGTTTAATTTCATCATTTTGTATTGGCAATATGGACTACAAAACTGGACCTGAAGTGAGATACTGAGATTGACACTGCAAACAAGTGCATGGCAATAGTAATTATATTCATTTAATTCCCCTGTAGCTTTACTCGGTCCGACCCAATTTATTTAATATTAATAATGTACACTGTAAAGAAAAATTATTATTGAGAACTTGCTAAAAAAACAGATTTACATTGAGAATATACTGACAATCTTAATCTCTTTTTTGCACGAAGGTAGGCTCTGCTGATTCACGCTCCTGCTCCATAACCGTCTCAATCATTCCGAAAATTGGTTGATTCAGAACTTCTCTTTTGAAGAAAATGGTACGGAAGTAAATGATAAAAAATTTCACGCAACACTTTCTTATCAAATTTTTCATGGAGCTCCTTCTTCATTGCTTTAAAAAGTCACCGGTAATCATCAAGGCTTTGGAAGGAGCAGCTCATGTTACAGATGTCTTAGTAATAGCGGGCGATAAATATTAGGGACGTGTAGTTATAGCAATCAAGTTATACTGACAACAGATTCGCAAAATTAGGTGAACTGATTTATGCCTTTAGATCATCATGGACTGGTCGGAGACAATACGTTATACTCAAAGTATTTAATCTCAAAAAACGAGAATAAGTAGGAAATAATGATAAATGATCTTTCTATTCTAGTAGCACGGAATAGAAAGAAGAAATGTAACACCAAAATGCTGAATTTTTTGTGGCACAACCGATATTGTGTATATTTGATGATTTGGCTTGTTATTGTGTATGTTGTTAAGAGTACATTATATAGAGTGAAAAAATGTGTTACTTTCTTTGAAATGAATACAAGCAACGAAAACATGGAGTATAAAGGAAACAATCAACAAAAACAGCGGACCGAAAAACAACTAGTATGATATGCGATTATAAAGAGAAAATAATAAATTTTATGCGGTACAACTGGTAATGTATATTTTTGAAACTGTGGGCTAAAAAAACAACTAATGTGGTAGACAGCTGTAAAGAGAAAACACTAAATTTCACTATCTAAATTTTATGCGCTACAGTTGGTAATGTGAATAATTTAAACCATGGGTCAAAACAACTAATGTATACGTGATATTAAAGAGAAAACGACTAAATTTATGAGGTACAACTGGTAATGTGTGTACTTGGACTAAAAACACGTAATTTAATATGTGAAGAGAAAATACTTTATTTTACGTGATATTGTTGATAATGTACATATTTCAGGAAGTAGCTTGTACCTATGTTACGTATAGTGGAAAATGAAAACAACACCTAGAGGGGGGTGAATAGGTGTATATGGCTAATTATGCTTATTTATGACCTGTTTTGAATTTTACCAGAAACAGCTTGCTGTTAGTTATAAACAGTTTAACAGATGGCAAGCTGTTTATGCAGTGCAGTAAGTAATGTGCAGGAAAAATAAAGAACACCACAATCTTTTAGCCAGGTTCGACCCCTAATCCCCTATGGTCTACGTCCTGGTCCCTTACCAACTTGGTAAGAGAATATATTATTGATCAAAGATAATCCAATTACAAGATACAACAATATATCTCCCTTTTTCTTAGCTACTGACAAATGGCTTGCTGAACACCTGTTTCTGAACCTGCTCTCTAAGCTATACTTCCCAAGTATACTTCTCTAGCAACGTTCACCAACCCTTGTTCCCTAACCAATCTGCCCAGCAACTAAAATACCCAGCTGCTTACAAATGGCTTGCTGTTTGCTGTGCTGAACTAACTCTCTAAGCAATACTTCCCTAGTACACTTCTCTAGTCTAGTTCAACCCACCCAAAACCTTAAGCCAACCTTGTACAGCAACTATTCAATACAATATGAACAATACAATGATTTGGATCAATTACAACTCAACCTATGAACCCCTCCGAATATATATATGCGTGTATATATGGGTTTAAAAGGTTTAGAAGGATTTTGCAATGTAAGCTTTGTGGTTGTGTATATCTCTTTGTTTTTCTACACTGTAAGGTTAATAAAAACTGAAGCTATTCAGTCTTTTAAATAGGTAAACAAGAGTGTTTGAATATAATCCTTGAAGGCTCCAACGAATAGAAAATTGTTGCCGTTATTGATAAGATTTGTTTTGATGCTCAAGAACGTGGGAGGAGCTAGAAATTCAACTGATGAAGAAAGAGATATGGAACGTGTATAGTGAATGGAGAATAATATTTGTTTATGATGAGGAAGAGACAAGAGCATGTGGTTGGAAAAGAAAAGTCAAGAATGTCATGCTACTTTCCTTAATTCAAAACAAGGAATATATTGTCCCCAATATACTTGAGTGATGCTCTGGCGTAATAGAATAATTCAGAGGATTCATTACAATATTTCTAAAGATGTCTCCACCAATTGCTCCTTGAAAACCGCAAGTTTATTTATTTCTGGCAGACAGAATCAGCTTGCTGTTTGTTCTGGCGAGTTCATATCAGCCTGCTGCTTTGGTTCTGATAGGCTGAATGTAAACTTTGTTCTTCCATATCATCAACCAAGATACCTGAGAGTATGAATATGTCTAGTTGATCTTTATCTGCAGGAATTCTGAACAGTTGGAAATGGCTTGCTGTTTGTGACAAACTGATTATACAATCAGTAAGCTGTAGAGCCCTGCAAAACCAAGTTAGCACAAGAACAAGTAGCATGCTGTTTTATATATATTAATAAGCCAAATGTATGTGAACATATTATCATCAAAATGAATAGCATGATAGTATAATAAATAACATTCCAAAATATATGTAATCATCGAATCATCAAAATCAATAGGCTAACAATCTCCCCCTTTTTGATGATTACTAACATATATTTTTAGGAGTACATACTCCCCCTCAACACATGCATCATTGATTTAACAACATGATATTCAATTAAGCACGTAAGGATTTATATGAACTAAAATCCCAAACACATAACCTCATTAAGAGTACCTCCTAAAATCTCTCCCCCTTAATCATTAAAAAGGGTAATCACGTAGCATATTCAATATAAGCATGGATAAAATCATGGTATTGCATATAAAGAGATCAGATACAAATGGTAAGCCAACGTTACCCATTCTGTGCTTGTCAGCTTGCTGACTACACAGTTCACATGCCAAGCTCTCTTCGTATGACTGAAAACCTTTCTTCAGCTAGTGGCTTTGTGGAGATATCCGCTAGTTGAACTTCAGTTGAGACAAATACCAAATCTGAGGAATTATTCTTGACCGTCCTTGTTGACCTTGGTAAAGAATGTTGAGTTATTTCTTCATGAGTTGTCTTTCTCATCTTTTCTGGTGGTGAATGATCTTCTTCATCATAAAGAGGTAGTTTCTCAGTAGTTCTTGAACCTCTAGGACCTTCCAAAGTCATTTTAGCAATTGCATCTTCCACTTTAGCTTGCTGATTTGAACTTCCAGCTTGCTGATTGCTAGAACTTGAGGTTGCATGCTTTCACTTTCACCTCGTTGTTAGCATACTTTAGTGTGGGTAGCCCTCTGATCAGTTTCTTGCTTGATAAGCAAGTCCATGTGTGTATGTCCCAATTTTCTATGCCAAACATAAGGGTCATTGTCCATTGCAGCCAAATAGCATGCTGTTTCCTGCATAATACAATATATATACATATATTTGTCCCATCTATATACTAGAGGAAACTCGTTAGTATCAAATAATAATATACTCATATTCAAACGAATATACGAGGACAAATAACATACTTACTACTTGAGTACCCAAATTTTGTTGGATCCACCAATGTTTGTTGATAGAATATAAAGATCATGTAGATCAGATTTCTTGATCCACTGTTGTATCACTTTTGGTGCTTGATTTCTGGTCCTTTGTGTTCTACCAGACTGATAATGGTAAGCTGTTTGTCTTCTGTCATTTGCTTTCTGGTATGTTGATTGTCTTCTGACTGGTTTACTCTGGTAAGCTGTTTGTCTTTTGTCAGAAGCATTCCGGTATGCTGTTTGTCGTCTGTCTGGTCTATTCTGGTAAGCTGTTTTCCCTTGATGGTTGATTTGAACCACAAAATGTCTTTCCAGATGACCTTTTCCACCACACTTGTTGCATGTCTTCCAAGGCATAGCATAGTCATAAGGTATGCCATTTCTTCCGTCATATTTGAGTGCACCAAGCTTCTTGTTTAAGTTAATGCCAACTCCTTCTCTGACCAAAGGGACTTTTGCCTTCTTCATCATTGTTTTTAAGGTGTCTTCTCCTTGAACAAAAGTTTCCATCCCTTTCTCGAGATCTTTGACCTCTTTTTCCAGAAGAGAGATCAATTCAGCTTGCTGTTTGATGAGTTCAGCTTGCTGTTTTTGTTTCTCAGCAGTTTTTGAAGATTCGGCTTGACTTGATTCCTTGTGCTTGAGTGATTTTATACATTCATTTCTAGCCTCAATCTCTAACTTCAGATTTCTGAGTTCTTTCATGAGTGCTTCATTCCTTTGTAGAATTACTTTGTTAACTCCTTCGATTTGACTAAGTTTCTCTTTTAAGTCAGTGATAAGATCATCATGATTTGTTTCTGGATCCTTCTCAGCCATTAAATCAGAAATAATTTTCTTCAACTGATTGTTCTTCTTTTCCAGCTTGTTGTCCTTATTTTTCAGTTCCATAAACTCAATCATGGATACATGGTTTGGTACCTGCATGGTTAGTTTTTCCAGCATAATATGAGGGGAATTTAAATCAGAATAGATTGAATTTACCTCACTTGTATCATCTTCTGAATCCGAATAATCACTATCCACAAAATCTTCTTTTATGGATCCTAGTGAGCTTTCTTCATTATTTAGACCTACAAGAGCCAAATTCACCATGTCTTCACTTGAGTCATCACTGGAGTCTGAATCATCATCACTCCAAGTCAGTAGAGCCTTTGCTTTTCTCTTGTCCTTGAAAGCAGCTTGTTGTTTAGACTTTAGCTTAAAACAGTCCTTCTTAAAATGGCCTGGCTTGCCACATTCGAAACAAGTTTGCTCCTTGGCTTTCTTTTTGGAGAAATCACCTCTTTCCCTTTTCATTCTATTTTTCTTTTCAATCAGCCTCTTGATCTTCTTTGAAATGAGTGCAATTTCTTCATCAGATTCTTCATCAAACTCTGTCAGCTTGCTGGATGCAGTGGCTGGCTTGCTGTTTGCAGAATGAAGAGCCAAATTCTTCATTTTGGCTAGTGGAACCCAAACACCTTCAACCTGACTTTTGCTTATCTTGCTTTCAAACTGTTCTAGCTCAGCAAATACAGCTAGGTGATCTATGGTGTCGATTGTTGAGGATGATTCCAAAGCCGTGACCTTAGCTTCATAGATAAATGGCACAGCACTTAACACTTTCATGTTAATTTCATCTTGTGGAATATCCTTTCCAAGTCTCTTTAAAGAGTTTATGGTGACCTAGAATCTAGCTTGACCTTCCTTGATAGTTTCATCATCCTCGAGCTTGAAGTTCCCAAAATCATTCATTAGCTTGCTAAGCTTTACCTTCCTCAAGGTTGTTGATCCTTCATGATAGGTTTCCAAAGCATCTCACATTTCCTTTGCTGTTTTTAGAGAGGAAACTTTGTCATATTCAGCTTGACCCAAAGCATTCATTAGAGAGTTTCTGGCTTCTCCATTATAACCAAGTTTGATAATCTCCTCGGGGTTTAGATCATCAACATCTTTTGGCTTCTTCTCCGTATCTAGAAATTCAAAGTCTCCTTTCTGAATAACTCTCAAGACAAGTGGCTTCTTGGATAGGTATGTTTCCATTCTACCTTTCCACCAGTTGTAGTTTTCCGAGCCAATGAGGAGAGGAGCTCTAAAATCGGATTTAGCTTCGAGATAATATTCACCCATGATCGATACCTTCCTGTTACAGAAATATTAGTGTACCTCGCTCTGATACCAATTGAAAACAACACCTAGAGGGGGGGTGAATAGGTGTATATGGCTAATTATGCTTATTTATGACCTATTTTGAATTTTACCAGAAACAGCTTGCTGTTAGTTATAAACAGTTTAACAGATGGCAAGCTGTTTATGCAGTGCAGTAAGTAATGTGCAGGAAAAATAAAGAACACCACAATCTTTTAGCCAGGTTCGACCCCTAATCCCCTATGGTCTACGTCCTGGTCCCTTACCAACTTGGTAAGAGAATATATTATTGATCAAAGATAATCCAATTACAAGATACAACAATATATCTCCCTTTTTCTTATCTACTGACAAATGGCTTGCTGAACACCTGTTTCTGAACCTGCTCTCTAAGCTATACTTCCCAAGTATACTTCTCTAGCAACGTTCACCAACCCTTGTTCCCTAACCAATCTGCCCAGCAACTAAAATACCCAGCTGCTTACAAATGGCTTGCTGTTTGCTGTGCTGAACTAACTCTCTAAGCAATACTTCCCTAGTACACTTCTCTAGTCTAGTTCAACCCACCCAAAACCTTAAGCCAACCTTGTACAGCAACTATTCAATACAATATGAACAATACAATGATTTGAATCAATTACAACTCAACCTATGAACCCCTCCGAATATATATATGCGTGTATATATGGGTTTAAAAGGTTTAGAAGGATTTTGCAATGTAAGCTTTGTGGTTGTGTATATCTCTTTGTTTTTCTACACTGTAAGGTTAATAAAAACTGAAGCTATTCAGTCTTTTAAATAGGTAAACAAGAGTGTTTGAATATAATCCTTGAAGGCTCCAACGGATAGAAAATTGTTGCCGTTATTGATAAGATTTGTTTTGATGCTCAAGAACGTGGGAGGAGCTAGAAATTCAACTGATGAAGAAAGAGATATGGAACGTGTATAGTGAATGGAGAATAATATTTGTTTATGATGAGGAAGAGACAAGAGCATGTGCTTGGAAAAGAAAAGTCAAGAATGTCATGCTACTTTCCTTAATTCAAAACAAGGAATATATTGTCCCCAATATACTTGAGTGATGCTCTGGCGTGATAGAATAATTCAGAGGATTCATTACAATATTTTTAAAGATGTCTCCACCAATTGCTCCTTGAAAACCGCAAGTTTATTTATTTCTGGCAGACAGAATCAGCTTGCTATTTGTTCTGGCGAGTTCATATCAGCCTGCTGCTTTGGTTCTGATAGGCTGAATGTAAACTTTGTTCCTCCATATCATCAACCAAGATACCTGAGAGTATGAATATGTCTAGTTGATCTTTATCTGCAGGAATTCTGAACAGTTGGAAATGGCTTGCTGTTTGCGACAAACTGATTATACAATCAGTAAGCTGTAGAGCCCTGCAAAACCAAGTTAGCACAAGAACAAGTAGCATGCTGTTTTATATATATTAATAAGCCAAATGTATGTGAACATATTATCATCAAAATGAATAGCATGATAGTATAATAAATAACATTCCAAAATATATGTAATCATCGAATCATCAAAATCAATAGGCTAACAGAAAATAGATAAACGGAAAGAAAAGCAGGGGATTAAAACATGAGTATGAAAAAATCAACAAAAGATGCGAGGTTAAAGGAAATGATCAATGCCATTTGAATTTTTTTTTTTTGGAATATTTAGCATTTTCCTTTAAAATTACAAAAAAAATCCAGAAATTTCAACAAATTACAATTACAAGGAGTTAAAAAAAACACGAAACATAAAAAGTTAAGAAACTACTACAAATAAAAATCATGAATCGTGGGTACATTGAAAAGAAAAAAAAAGTAATATTTGCGCTTATTTTTAAATACATTCTTGTTAACATTTAATTGCCTCCATAATATATTTCAATTATTTATTATAGTCATTCTCCACTAATAATTTGAAACCAAAATAAAATTATAACATATGGTACATGGAGTGACTTGGTCACAACTCACAGTACATGTGAAACTAAAAATATTTTGGTTGTTCACTTTCTGTACCACGTTTGCTATAGTGAATGTCACTGATATGCTTGAACTAATAATAGTATCGCCCCTTAACCATCAAATCTTATAAAAGGTTAAAGATACAATCAAAGCACAACAGCTTCTAACATATTCGCAATGTCATTAACATTTTCAGATATTGAAGCTTCTTTGTTCTTCGCTGCAGCTGCGACCTCATCTAGCTGAACAGATTATATGTTTTTCCCAGAAGCATCCACCTCACACGGTGTAGCAGTTTCTTGATTCTCCACAGAAACCTCATTGATCGGTGTAACCGAGTCTATTTCTTCATTCTCCACAGCAACCTCAGTGTTAGGTGTAACCAAGTCCAGATGCATACAAGACTTGGGCACTTTCATCATCGAGGGTTACTTCAGATGCATACAAGGAAGCTGGTTAAAGGACTTGCAGACATTGATGATGACATGCCTCCTTGTCGTGCTTGTAATTTTGGGAAGCAACATAGGCAATCTTTTCCGAAACAAGCATGGAGAGCCTCGAAAAAACTGCAGCTGGTTCATACAGATATTTGTGGTCCCCAACGAACACCATCATTGAATGGTAATCTTTATTACATTATATTTATTGATGATCTAACAAGAATGTGTTGGATTTATTTTTTAAAGCAAAGGTCAGAAGCTGCTGGTGTATTTGTGAAATTCAAAGCCAGGGTTGAGAATGAAAGTGGATGCTTGATTCAGACTATAAGATCTGATAATGGCAAGGAGTACACTTCTGAAATTATCAACAAGTTTTGTGAAAAGGCTAGAATTGAACATCAATTGACAGTACCATACACTCCTCAACAGAATGGAGTCAGTGAAAGGAGGAATAGATTCATAATGGAGATGACGAGATGCATGCTTCATGAGAAGAATCTACCAAAAAGCTTTTGGGCTGAAGCTGCAAATACCGCTGTGTTCTTACAAAATCGAATTTCAACAAAAGCTGTGATGGACCTAACACCATTCGAAGCTTGGTATGATGACAAACCTTCTTTAAAGTTCCTTAAAGTATTTGGTTGCCTTTGTTTCACTTACATTCCACATGTCAAGCGTGATAAGCTTGACAAAAAGGCAGAAGCAGGTATCTTTATTGGGTATAGCACTATATCCAAAGCTTACAAAATTTTTCAACCACATAGTGGTAGTATTACTGTGAGCCGAGATGTTCATTTTTTTGAAAGTGAACAATGGAATTGGGAGGACTTGACCAAGGTGAACCAGATCACTAATGCACTAAACAATTCAACCATTGATAGCATGTTAGAAAAGTCTGAAGATGAAAGGCAAGATCATGCACCTGTCAAAGGGACAAGGTCGCTTTCTGATATTTATCAAAGGTGTAATGTAGCCGTTTGTGAACCTGGAGGTTTCCATGATGCAAAATATAGTCAACATTGGATGGATGCAATGCAGGAGGAGCTTTCTATGATTGAGAAAAACAAAACGTGGGAGTTGGTTGATCGACCACTAAACAGGAAGGTGATTGGAGTGCGATGGGTGTTCAAAACAAAGCTAAATCCTGATGGCTCAGTTAATAAATACAAAGCAAGACTTGTTGTGAAAGGATATGCACAAGTTTGGTGTTGATTATTCAGAAACATTCGCTCATGTTGCCAGGCTTGACACAGTAAGGTTGTTGCTTGCTCTTGCTGCTCAGAACAGTTGGAAAGTGTTCCACCTAGATGTAAAATCTGCTTTTTTTAAATGGAGTCCTACATGAAGAAATATTTATTGAGCAACCTGAAGGATTTGTAAGCAAAGGCAATGAAGATAAAGTGTATCTGCTGAAGAAGGCTCTATACGGCCTCAAACAGGCTTCGCGAGAATGGTACAGCAAAATGGATGATTACTTGATGAGTCTTGGCTTTCAAAAAAGTCAATCTGAGCTTACACTTTATGTCAAACATGAAGGCACAAATATCTTAGTCATTTCTCTTTATGTAGATGACTTATTTATTACAGGAAGCAATCTTGAGCAAGTTGAGCAGTTCAAACTGGAAATGAAAAAGGTCTTCGAAATGACAGACCTTGGTCTGATGTCATATTTCCTTGGCATTGAGATCAAACAAAGTCAAGATGAAGTGTTCATTTGTTAAAAAAAATATGCAAAGGAGATTCTTAAAAAGTTTCATATGAAAGATTGCAAAGCAGTGAAAACTCCTATGAATCAAAATGAGAAGCTGGTAAAAGATGATGGTTCCGCCAAAGTTGATGAGGCTGAGTTCAGGAGTTTGATAGGTTGTCTAATGTACTTAACAACCACCAGACCTAACATCTTAAATGCTGTTAGTATTCTCTCTCGATTCATGCATTGTCCCAATGAGACTCACATGAGAGTTGCAAAGAGAGTTATCAGATACATCAAGGGGACTTGGAATTATGGAGTAAAGTTTTTAAGACAAAAAGAGATGGAGCTATTTGGTTTCTCTGATAGTGATTGGGGTGGCTCAATTGATGATATGAAGAGTACATCTGGTTACTGTTTTTGCCTTGGATCCGGCATGTTCTCTTGGAGCTCAAGGAAGCAGGAAACTGTAGCACAATCCACTGCTGAGGCAGAATTTATAGCTG
This sequence comes from Kitagawia praeruptora, assembly GCA_037693485.1. Classification (NCBI taxonomy): domain Eukaryota; kingdom Viridiplantae; phylum Streptophyta; class Magnoliopsida; order Apiales; family Apiaceae; genus Kitagawia; species Kitagawia praeruptora. The sequence goes on along the minus strand of CM075351.1, from coordinate 26,547,659 downwards.
CAACATCTGCAGTTAATCAAGCCTTGTGGTTAAGGAAAATCCTTGTTGATTTAAACTTGGAGCGAAAGCAAAGCACTGAGATATTGGTAGATAACCAAGTTGCTATTGCGATCTCCAAAAATCCAGTCTTCCATGGAAAAACTAAGCATTTCAACATCAAGTTATTCTTTGTTCGAGATGTTCAAAAGAACGGGGATGTGACTCTCTGTTACTGCAAAACTGAAAATCAAGTTGCAGATATCTTTACTAAACCTCTGCCACTCAGCAAGTTTGAAGATTTCAGGAAGAAACTTGGAGTTTGCAGCATCTAAACAAGGAGGAGTGTTAAGATCACATGTTAAGATACTGCCACTGATTAATCTTTCAATTAATAAGTTTGAACAATTCTGCTTCTATTTAGGAATTTAATTAGCAGTTTGATATGTTAATTTGTTACCAGATTTTCAGCATTTGTTAGCTGATTTCTAGCTTATTTCCAGTATTACTTTCCTAGTTAATTTGTATTTATAGGATGAAACTGATACTCAATAATATGTCTTCAGTTATCCACATTCACCTCTTGTTTTGTGCTCTTTCAATTTCAAAATCTCTCGATCAACCATTAAAGTTGTGTTCTATACACCAACACAATTATTTAACACTAACATCAGGGCGTAACATCTCCAGCTTTAGCGGTCTCTTGGCTCAGCTAACACAACATTAGCACCACCAGCACTCTCATTTTGCATTACAGAACTATTCTCTGCCTCAATATAAATCAACACTAGAGTATCAATGTTTTATCACCAAAAGGAATGAATCTTTATCAGCAGTAACATGATACTTAGGAAATAATACTGTTTTTTATGATATGATTCAAGTATGGAAGAACTAGAAAACTAGGTAATTATATACAAAATAATCTTTGGCACTAGCATCCTTAGTAGTTTTTTCGCGTGCCTTGGATTCCTTCTTTTTCTTCTGGGATCTTCCTTTCTTTGGACCTGAAGGCATGGTTGTTTCATTCACCTGCAGTATGAGTATAACACTTAGAGGGTGTTTGGGATTGCTTAAAATAAGTTACTTTTGATTTAATGGAGGTGTTTTTAACTTAAAGGAGAAAGTAAAGTTGTTTACTTTAAGTTGAATGAATGTGTTTGGGTAATTTTACTTAAAGTTAAATGGGAATTTAATAATTTTGATTTAAAGTGATATTTGACTTAAAAAAATTTTAAATTCATGATATTTAAGCTTTACAAGAATTGTGAAAAAAGAAAAAAAAAAAACTCCATAAGTCATAAGTCAAAAGTACCTAAATGTAACTTCTGACTTAAAGCAGTTTTTTAACTTAAAGCCGGCTTAAAGCCACGTTACACAAACACATCAAAAACTCCTTTAAAGGAGCTTTTGGCTTTAAGTTAGTTAGCCAAACAGGCTCTTAATCTCATTTCATTCATGTATATATACAGGCTAAACTGGAATCTTGAAATTCCACACCACTAATTAATCATATAGAGCAAATTTGAGTATATCATTGAATAATATGTAGTTCAGACTGGAAGAGTCAAAAGCGGCAAAGTCATGAATGATATAAGTAGGTCTCTAAGTTTTTCTCTTATGATTATGAACTCCTATAAAAAATTGTATACTTTTCTGAAGGAGGATAATTGTTAACAGGATGAAACACGTCATGGAAACTAAACTGCACAGATCTTCTAAGAAACTAATATTGTTAATGCATACTGAAATGAAAAAAAATTCTGACTGCTTCATACATAAACTTCTGATTTGGAAAAAAAAATATCTGCTGAAAATTACACAAACAATGTTAAAGATAATTTTTTTTTTTGTATATTAAAAACAGAGGGGGAAGAAAATCTATCTTTGATTATTCGATATATGAAGCCATAACCACAAGGTTGAATAGCACAACACACAATACAAAAACTGAATCATCGGAAATTGACACAAATTATTAAAGTTACAAATGAGTCATCACAAATTGACATAAGTATTACTTTCTACTTAGTTGAAAGATAAAAACCATAAACCATAAGGTTGAAAATTGATACATGTTGAATATGTGATATGATCCTAATAAACCTGCTTCCCTAATATCTTGAGCGCTTTTAGAAAAACTGGTAACTTAACATGATATCAGTGTTTAGTCCCTCCTATCCCCAATATTCTCATTCATTGAAATTGTTGTACATATCGTGTTTCTGCTCGCCCTCCAATATTTTTATCAAACTTCCCTTTAGAAGAGAGTGGTATGCGAACGATCAAATTTGGAGCACCTTCTTCATTGCTTATTAAAGTCACCGGTAATCATCAAGGTTTCTGGAGGAGGGATAAAGAACAGGGATATGTAGTTATAGCAATCAATTTATCACAAGGTTATGGGATTTGTGAAATTGGCTGACTTGATTTAAGCATTTAGATCACTGTGGACCGGACGGAGACAATAGATTAGACTCCATGTCTTTAATTTCAAAAATGAAATCGAATTTGATATTTCGGTTCTAGTTCATGGTGAGGAAGAAAGAAATATTGTAGAAACCAAAGTACAAAATTTTATGTTGTAACGTGTATATTTCATGAATGGGCTCATGAATTGGCTTGGTATCGTGTATGTTGTGAAGAGTACATTACATTGAGTGATAAAATAAATTATAAAAACCTTGGACTAAAAAGGTACAACTATTTCATGAATAAGCCTTGTATGCCTTATTATTAAAAGGGAACACTATTTTTTATATGTAGTACAGTTGTTAGAGCATCTCCAATGGTGTAAAGTCCTTAGGTAAAATTCAAAATAAATTACCTTAAATAAGATATATAGAGAATTTGTAAAATTTTATCCACTCCAATGGGACAAAACTCTTATGTAAAAATATAGATAACCACAATAGATTAGCTATATCTGTCGAACCTTTAGCAACCTGTAATTTAACTCCACATCATCAATTACCATATAAAAATAATACATTCTATTTTTAACAACTTGAAATAATAATAACATACCATTTTTAAAATATAGCCAACCAATATAGTCAATCCCATTGGAGTAAAACACATTACAGGTTCAACAAATTTTACATAATCAATATTTAGCCAATCATTTTACAAAACATCATTGGAGATGCTCTTAAAGTGTGTATATATGAAACAATAGGCTATAAAAACAGCTAATGTAACATACAATTATAAAAAAAAACATTAAAGTTTATGAGATACAGTTGATAATCAATTATATAGAAAAAACATTACAGTAAATTGTATGCGATACAGTTGATAATGTGTATAACTGAAACCGTGACTAGTAATCTATACTCTATATTAATGTGCAAAACCATGTTTTAATGGTAGGAGTACATAATAGTACCAAAGTACCAAAAGTACCAAATTTGGTTATCACTTAACTCGGGGTTCGATCCCTTCCAACTACATAATTATACAAGATTTATTATTTACTTTAATTTCACCCCATGTTCGATTTCCTATAAGGAATTCGATTAAGTTATCATTCAACTTGGGGTTCGATTCTTTCCAACTACATAATTATACAAGATTTATTATTTAATTTATTCTTTAATTTCATCGCGTGTTCGATTTCCTGTAAGGGGTTCAATTCCTGACATAATCATAAAGATTTATTTACTTTAATTTTTTTAACTTTATCTCATATTCGATTCTTTATAACTACATAATTAAATAATGTATTAAAATTAATTTTTTAATCTCAACTCGTGTTCAATCTATGCCCGTGCTTCGCACGGGTTATCAACTAGTACAATTAACGTACAATTAACGTAATATGCGATTATAAAAAGAAAATAGAAAATTTATGTAAAAGAATTGATTTTGTCACGTGTGCATACTTAACGATGTGACTTGTCATCATCTATGCGGTAAAAAGTACATTACATAGAGTGAAAAAACGGATAATTCTAAAGAAAAGTTGGCGATAGAAAATTAACAAAAAATAACTAACAAAATCTGCGATTATAAAGATAAAACACAAATTTACACAAATTAAAGGGAATGAAAAGAAAAAAGGTAACCTAAAAAAGTTGGAAAAGGACTACTAAGAACCTTTAGCACATTGTTTTTGCACAAATATAAGATTTTTTTTTAACATTTAACTGACTCCATAATAAACTTCAATGATATATCAAAGATTCAAAGGACATCATCCACTATAAAATTGAGTAACTTGGTCCGAGTACTTACGAAACTAAAGATAAATTAGTGAAACTAGACATAAATTGATGGTTCACTTTCTTTCCCATGTTTGATACAGCGAATGTCACTGATATGCTCGAACTGACGAACACTATCACCCCTTAATCATCAAATGTTATAAAATGCTAAATTTACAATTAAGAAAAGAACGAATAATACCGAAAATCTGGGACTGCAACGAATCGCCAGAAAGAGTTCTGGAACTAAAAACTACACCAGATAAAACTTTAGATGGTTGAAATTATAAAGTACCCTTCTGTGATAAAAGAAAAGAAGGCTGTTTAACAAAAAGTAGTTGTGCAATTGAAAATGCTTGTAATTCAATGTAGCAGCAGTAAAGAGCATAATCATATTACAAAGCTGGTGCACTAGCCTTCAAAAACTTCTACTTCTTGTGCAACAGTGCATATATTGCAATCAGACGGCCAAGTACTTTTTCTACCATCTCCGTTATTTCTTGTAGGCGCTTTACAACTTGTGGTGTCATTACTTCGATTGATAGAGCATTATAAGTAAGATCTATTGTATCTGCAACGGGCTCTGTTGCAATAACAGTTTTTAGATTAGGCGCTTTACAACTTGTGGTGTCATTACTTCGATTGATAGAGCATTATAAGTAAGATCTATTGTATCTGCAACGGGCTCTGTTGCAATAACAGCTTTTAGATTAGGCGCTTTACAACTTGTGGTGTCATTACTTCGATTGATAGAGCATTATAAGTAAGATCTATTGTATCTGCAACGGGCTCTGTTGCAATAACAGCTTTTAGATTAGGCGCTTTACAACTTGTGGTGTCATTACTTCGATTGATAGAGCATTATAAGTAAGATCTATTGTATCTGCAACGGGCTCTGTTGCAATAACAGCTTTTAGATGATTACTTACCGCCTCGTACAGTCGTACTTCTCACTCCTCACAACAGCTTGTAAAATATTCACAATGTCATTAACATTTTCAGTTATTGCAGCTCTTTGTTCTTCACTGCAGGTGCCACCACATTTAGCATTAAATTTTTTTACATTTTTTCCGGGAGAATCCACCTCACTTGGAGCAGCAGTTTCTTGATTCTCCACAGCAGCCTCATTGTTAGTCGAAACTGCATTTTCAGCATTTAAATAATCAACAGCAACAATATCGTGATCAATGAAAACATTTCACTGTCCTTAAAAGCTGAAATGCAGCATCAGCAGAAGCCATAACTGAGCCACCATCACTATCTTGTGAACGGCAGGCAAGTACATCACATCAGTTGCAACAGCAGTTCAACTGCTGGATACCTACTGTTTAGTAATTTTATATTAAATATATGACACATTATTACAATTCGAAGCACACAAAAACACTTCATTTTAGCTTAGCCAAAAAATTAAAGAAAGCCAAACTAACTAAAGGGGTCGACAATGGTACTTCTTTACCTTTTGGTTTCAAAGCAGGAAAACTGGAATAAATCTCGGTAGGAGTCGGGTTTTCTTCGGTGCCTTTAGTCTCTTTACCTTCAGAATCACGAACATCTGGAATATTAACAAGTTGACAAGGCTTAGGTGTCCCTGAAACCACCTCACTTACCTTGGAATCTGTGAAGATAATCAGGAGGGGCCATCTCAGGTGTCACTGAGACCACCTCCATTCCTTCAGATCCGAGAGGACAGTAAAATCAGTAGGAGCCATCTTTGAACCACCAACATATCGATCTTGTGAATCCAGTTTAAGTATGCAAGGGCCAGAAATAACAAATTCCACAGTCAAGTTCAGTTTCATATGCCAGACTTCTCTCTGTGCAGTAAATTCTTTCCGTTACTAAATGGTGAATATTCGAATTTCATTCACAAGTACAGTGTCATTTCACTGGCAATATATTAACTTAAAAGGCATTTAGTTATGCGAGTGCTTAGACTAGTTGATTACACAAGAATGGCATCCTCAACATCTATAACCTTTATTAATAAGCGAAACCCTCTTTTAAAAGTACCTAAAATTTGGTTCGCACTATATTTTGGTTTCACCCGTTTTTGGTTCGCACTATATTTTGGTTTCACCCCTAAAATCCTATTTTCCCTAGAATATTATGTTGTTTTTTTTTAAAAAAAATAGAATAAAAATAGAAATCTTATTATAATTATAATTCTTTTTGTAATTTTTATTTTATTATAATTATAATTCTTTTATTTGTAATTTTTTTTTAAAAAATCATATTTCCCCTAGAATACTATGTTCCTTTAAAAAGAGTTAAAAATAGAGTTATTATGATGATTATAATTCTTTTGTTTATAACTTTTTTAACTTGAAAAAACCAACGATCAAAAATTACCAACAAATAGAGGGTAAAACACCAACGAATACGTAGCCAGATCGTATAACATTTGATAAAACACTAATGAATCTATAACCTTTATTAATAAATTCTGTTTAATGATATTTTCGTAAAAAATTTGGTTTCACCCTTATTTCATCACAGATTCCTACTCCCCTAAAATTCATATTATTTTCTAAAACAATTGTCTGGAATTTTGTTATAATTATAATTCTTTTACTATATTACTGAATTGTACAAATAACGTATATATTAGAACCAGAACCATGTATGTTATGTTTTCTTGATTGTTTAAAATATAATCTTAAATAAATAATAAATAAATCTATATCTATAACGTGTATTAATAAAAAAACCCCTTTTTAATGTACTATTTTATACCAAATTTGGTTCGTACCATATTTTGGTTTCACCCCAAGACTCCTATTTTCTCTAGAATTCTATGTTATTTTATAAAATAAATAAATAAATTATATTACAATTATAATTTTTTTTATTACAACTTAATAAAAAAAGACTACGAATACAAGTGTTAATCTACGGTGACATGCTTATCTATAACAAACGAAATACATTTTTAATGGTACTTCGGTACCAAAAATTGGTTCCACCCATAAGATTCCTATTTCTCCAAGGATTATATATTATTTTTTATTAAAATAATAAATTGTTAATACTATTATAATTGTAATTTTTATTATAACTCTATTCAGTTCACAAATAACTTATTTATCATAATCATGTACATTTTAACGTATATATCGGAATTATTTAGTTTTTTTTCTCGATTTTCTTAAATAAACTTAAATAAATAATATATAAAATGACCTTTATTAATAAGCAAATTCTTTGTAAATAACGTAATTTTTTATAATAAATTAATCATCAATTTAATTAAATTTTCTCGGGCCCTAATTATCTAATATCTTATTTATAAGTGAAATCACGTTTTAATGATACTTACTTATAAATTTGTGTCTCCTAGAAATATTGAAATTTTGATGTAATTACAATTCTTTTTTTATAAACTACTAAGTTCCATAAATATCTTAATTTTCTTTTGTACTTTTATCATTTTTATAGTATTTTTTAGTGATAAATAAAATATTTCCTATAAAATTTAATAAAAAAATGATCAATTTTAATAAATTATTTCGACCCGTGCTTCGCACGGGCTATCGTAGATTATTATGTACGCAAGGAGCCGGATAAATAGATAATTATACAAGTATGTGTGTTCGTATATTTGACTTAAACTCTGTTAAGGTATATCCAGCACAATGTGATCAGGATTTCTTATCGCCGAAATTAACTTGACCCAGGACTAAATGGATGAAGAATAGAGGGTCATGTTTCTGGTAATAATTGTCTAGTTACCCTTTCAGAAAAAATTGGATAGCAAAATCAGGAAGGAAGCTGCGGAAATCATCAGCACTGAAAAATGAGTTGGTTTCTGTGCTGCAACAGCACTTGACGATTTCTGCTGCTTGGCTTTAGCTTCCATAACTTCGTCGCAGTTAAGTCCTTCCTTGTCATCGTGACACAAATTAGCAAAAAGTCCAGGTGGATATTTTCCATAGAGATTTATATAACTAAACAAGGTTGTAGCACAATAATTTTTCATGTCATTCAACTTGTCACTAAAAGGGCATGCCAATTCTTTCAAAGCACCACAACATGCTTTAGCTTGATAAGTGGGACCTTTACATTGGCTTGTAACGATTGTATAGTTCTGATTCTCAAAGTCTATGCCACAAGCTGCACAAGGGAAAAATTGCAGTTTATCAAGTTAAAATGCATCTTTTCGACTTTGCCCCCAGAAGTTGGCTTACAGATAAAAGTTTAATAGACATTAAGAAACAGAGCAGGATGCTGGAAAGAGGATTCTCAAACGAAATGCAGAGGAAATCAAATCGCAAATTTGTGATCTTAAATTCATTGTTATATTTTCAGTTACCAAAAAAGGAATAATTTACCAGCAACAACATTATCGAAAAAACAAGAAAAACAAAAGAATATAAAAGATAATCAGAGTACTGACATGCTTTTTGCTGAAGAAGGGTACGTACTGTCAGGATCTGGGATTCAAATATGTCATCTGCATATTCAAATGCAAAGAACATCAGATGTTTTTTCTTCCAAAACGCACACACACACATAAGGCCATGTTTGTTTCAAGGGATTATAATCCCCAAATTATTACCTTATAAATCCCAAACGTAAGGGATTATAATCCCATGAATTCACATTTTGATCATTGTTGTAGTTCACTCCCATGATATTTTAATACCTTGTGAAATAAGGTATTATAATCCCATAGAAATGAATCAAAAAGATGATAGCAATATACTTCCATGGGATTATAATCCTTTAAATTTAAGAAAGATAGTGTAATTTTCCAAGGATTATAATCCCCTAAAACAAACATGGCCTAAGTGTATAATGCATGGTAAAAATCGAATTGTGTAATATTACTCGAAAGGGTGGTTGAAGAGGCAAAGCTAAGAAGGAAGAAAAGCAAATGCAAGAATGGTGGGGATGCCATAACCATTTTTCCTTTTCCCTTCTCTTCTTCGGTTAGATTAATCTGCAGAAAGCCTGCATCGATTCTCTCACATAATTTACAAACGTAATCTCAGGACCGTCCTTCCAAAACTTCTGGACAAGTTCTCAAAAATTTTTATACCTTTGAATTGATAATTACTAACAACGTTGCATGTTGAGAATAAATTACTCCACAGTGTTGTACAAACTTAATTGTGGAGTATTAAATTGAGGGGCTTAATTCAAAAATGCAACATTATTTTTTGAGTAATGCTACATACCCCGAAAAGAATCCCAAAAATGTTTCCGAATGCCACATGACATCGTTTTATTCGTGGGATTTATATTAATGCACGAGGAATCCATTTCATTTATGAAATGATAACCAATTACGTGATGATAATTCAGGTTTCGGGAACGGTTTTGGGAATAATTTCGGGAGCTCTAGCATTTGTCTTATTTTTTTTTTTACCCAGTTCCCTTTTTCTCGTTATTCTTGGTATCAGATTGTGACATGTAATTATGTTTGTAGTGTCAACACTTGAGGGCAAAAAAATAATGGGTTTTTTATAAATACCCAAATCCAGAATTTATCAAAAATAATGTAATTATGTTGGTAAAATGGCAAAAACACTTAGAAAAATATTCAAAAATAATTTATCAACGTGTTTACTTATGGTTATGGAGACAAAATCTACACCTTAGTATAAAATCAACTGAATATTCAAATATAAACTTAAAAACATGCTGTTACAGGTGGATTGTAGATTGTGGTCTGATTAAACTCTGCAGACTGCAGTGATAAAACAATACTTAATTAAATAAATCAATCAAATTCCGGGAGGCTTCTTCAATCGTCATCCTAAAAAACTTTACAGGCACGACGCTTCACACCATAGCTATATACCAATTTCGTGGCTGTACTTGTCTTAAGGCTTGTATTTTTTATGCCGGTAGAATTACAGTACTTTCAGGGAGAATATTCAGCTGTTTAACCTGCCATAGCTGACTAATATATCATGGAGATGCTAATATATGTATATAACGAACAAATGAAATTGTACATTTTGCTGTTGACGACAAAGTTGGATGAAGCATCAGTTGATGATGCCTGGACTAGGTCCAGATGGAGGAACCGGAACACCCTTTGGTAGCATTGACAAAAGCTCACTTGATTTCAACCGATTTGAAGTCCCAATCATCCATCTCCCTCGTGTTTCATTAAGAATAGGTCGAGCAAGCAATCCTTGGAAGAAAGAAAGAAGCATGGCTATGACCAAAACAAGGTACATGAAGCTCTTGAGTTGCTGAAGAAACCCCATGTTCTGCTTTTATCGATCTTCATGTATTTTTGTAGACTATTTATAGTTTAAACTCATGGAAAATTCTGTTCTCCTATATATTCCATGCATAAAAGGCCAAGCCGGCTTTTGAACTGAGATATGGTAATGAACTTATAGTAATAATAATTTTTTTTGCCACGTATAGTAATAATAATTGAATATTTAATTAAGTTGAATTTTAATGTCAAACATAGTATTAGCTCATGATCCTGCCGGCAAGCAATTGTACAGTCTACACACTGTAGTAAGCCCTCTTAATCTTCCCCTTTAATTTTCACCTCTATTCAGCAAACAAACTTCACTTTAATATTCTACCTCACACATATAAATTCTTTCAAAATCTGTACGAATTCATATCATTAATATGTACTAGACGCCAATATCCTATTCCCAAGTATGTATTAACCTCGTTATACAGGGACGTGGATGATTGATTTGGGACTGCGCACAAAGCAAAAGCCAAAGCCAAAGCCTCCCACACAAAGTTCAAAACTATAAGGATTGTAGAAACATTCAGAGTTCACCTCTTACCTGTATAGGCTGTATGCATAGATGACAGTGCATACCATCTCATAACCAGATGTATTCATGTCAACCTCAGATATACTTTGCAGTAATAGATATTTTAACATTTATAGCATCCAAGTGTCAGCATTCATCGGTTCCATTGGTATAATAATGTTTTCTGGGTCAAAATCACAACAGCTCACAGTTGCCTGCAGAGGCACAAAGGTATGATAATGGTTTAGCTGATCAAGCAAACTGCATGCTAGATCAAATATACACTTATGAGGATCTAAAGAAGCTATACAAACATACTGAATAAACTAGGAATATGCAACTGAATCTGAACTATATATAACATGACATATTAACTAAAAAACCACCAAAAGTTTGTTAACTACATGTATAATAAGAACAAATGATAAGATTGTATCCAAAATCTGGAATCAATCAAGTCTAACTTGTATAAACATCTCAAATCAACTGTGTCGAACAACTAGTTGCTTCAATTTCTCGACAAAAACAAAAGTCAAGCCTTAAAAACCGCAGCAACTCTAGTGATAAAATCTCTTTCTACAATCAAAGGAGTCATAATGGTATTCAACAAAGCTATAATTTATTTTTTCTAATATTAAATCATGAAGAACTTTACTACTACAAATTTACTTCGAACCTGAAAGCTTCTTTTGACTGAGATGGGAAACCTAAGCCTGCTGAGCAGTTCTGCAACTTTTAGGGCTTTTATTATGCTCTACGTGTATCTGTAATTTTATTTTACATTTGAGCATCTAAAAAAGACTTGAATCATAATATCTAAACCAAATATATAAAAACTTGTGAAGATTACAAATACAATTTTTTGTAGGAAAACTTGAATTTAGAAATAACACAAGCAAATGGGAAAAAAAAAGGGTTGAAAACCTCAAAAAGAGAAACAGGTAGATTCTACAGTTCATCTCCACAAAATACTGTATATCTTTCCTTCACCACCCTTCAGCAGCTCTTTGTTCACTTCAACCCATCTCCGATATCTTTGTGTAACTTCAGAACCAGGAATTTGATTGTTATAAATTTTTAACTCGCAGAGAAGTGTTCAGTTGCAGGATATATGAAATACAAAAACTGCCTGGGCCTGTAGGTAGAAGTAGTACAAAATATGGAAAGAAAGGAAACAACTTGTAATTCTTTTGGGGATTAGATAGCATTTTACCCCATTTAAATCTCTTCTACTACACATTTGTCTATCCGTCTTCATGTTCAGATGAGTCTGCACATCGTTACGAGGGAGCACCTTGTGTTGACAGTCGTCGCAGTTGACAGTCGTCGCACATTCTTTCTGCAGCTACCTGCTGCTCTCTTGTCAGTTCTTCTAAGAATCTTGCTCAATATAACTCGTAAATCCAGAAGCTGTTCATCATATCTTCCCAATGTCAATTTTAAATTGGAACTATTTGAAAAATGATTTTTTTTTCACCAGGAGAATCATATTGACTGCTCAAAGACTCACTAGTGTCGTCTACATCAGAAAAAGATATACTCCTCTTCGAAAGCCTTTTTCATTGCAGAATCTAGCTTAGCGATGCCAATGAACCTCACATGTTTTCACAATTTTTGTCTTTGTGCAAGACACCAGGAATGACCTCATCCTCATATATGCTTTCATTCTGAATCAGACCTATTGAGACTCAAGCCCACAACACATAGGTTTCGTATTTGCGGCATGGGAGAACAATCACGAGATAACCATTTACGCACTTGCATCATCTTTTAACTTTTAAGAAACTAGAAGTATGAGCACTTGGTTAGATGAATCACAAAAGAATTTTCACCATCAATATATGGCCACAGATTTGGTGTCAGCAATGTGGCTTTGGCAGCATACCTCAGATCATCTTTCAAATGATCATACAATATTAAAACACTGTAATTCGGAGCCAGACACATTACACAAAAGAACACCGTCCTTTCTTATCTTATGTAAGCTCAACTGTTTCTTACATTCTCCAAAGTTTTCCTTGTCAATTCTTCCCTCAAAGTGGAACCAAGTGTTAGAAGCTGCAACTCCCTTCCCGCGATTCACAATTTTTATGGCGCTAACTATCAGGCCCTAAAATTTACTCCTATTACTTAAAATAACTATAAAAGATACACAAATTCCATAAACAACTTTACGCGTCATATTAAGAGTACTTTTTGAACAGTATAGATTCACCCGAGTTCAACTGCACAAACTCCAACTCATTAGAATTCAGAATTCGAGCTACGCACAGATACTCAAATCACAAATCTTGAAGTTTCTTAAATTCAAATACAATAATTTCAAGCATGTACAATGTAACGATCCAAAGAAAATTATAAATAAGAGCAGCCAAGAACAACAACATCAAAAAATATTCACGAGGTAAATGTTATCAATAAGGTGAGGGCATTATACATAGAATGAATGGCAAAAGAAGAGTTTAACTTTCCAGTCCAACAATAAGAGCAGCCTAGGACTAAGCCTATGATGAATAGTTGTAGGAAGTTCTCACCAGATAAGTGAGCTGCACTGAAAATGGCAGAACTTATAAGAAGAGCTCGCGGCCATTCCATTGTGGATGCCAGGTATTTCAGTAGAAATCCTCTGTACACAGCTTCCTCCAGAAATGGAGTGATAATGCAGTAAACTAAAGAGCATGCAGTTAAAGAGATGGGACCACTCAATAAAATTTCCTTTAGTACAGGGTTGTTTACATCCTGCACATAGATTAAACAGCAGATATTACAGGTAAGTAATCATAATAGTGCCATAAAGTTCTGTACAAATATGAGTAAATTGAGGATCAGTTTTTTCCTTTTTCTTTCGAACGTAAACTTTGATACTTGGTGCCAAGAAGTTTAGGGTTCAATTGTCACATGCTATATTTTTAGAACTTTACTAAAGAGAAACCCAAATTTTAAAATATTTTTTCAGCACGCAGCAGAGAACTGAATTTAACAGATGCATAAAACATACATGCTCTAAAAATTTGTATTACAGCTTTTAAATCACAATATTCAAGTAGAACGTTAAGGACACTATGCTTAGCACTATAGTAACTTTACTATAACCCTTTTTTCTGCCAACGGTACACGTAGATATTGGAGTACTCAACCTTTACACCTTTGGAAAACAAATTTTATACCCTGATAACATGTACTTCTAGTTTTTTAACATCCTCTGATACAAAAATGTACTACTAAATATCAAGGTTAAAGATGAGATTTCAACAGAAGTGGCATACTTGAAAGCTTTTGAGTTCCAGTCTCAACTTCAAGTGCAAATGTAATCAAGAACAACAAAAAGAAAGAAGAAATAGAATAATAATTATCTGAAGCCTCTAAATCTAGTTCTTAATAGAAGTCAAGCATTTAAGGTAAATTATGAAAAGAAAAACCTTGGGACCTATCAAACTGTCAGCAAGCAATGACGTGACAAACACCAGGAACACAAGGAATCCAAAGCCAAGGAATGATGCCAGCAACCAGTTCCTTTCGTTAGTCATCGTATCAGCTTCGATGTTGCTAAAAAGCTTATATGGAGGCTTAGCAGAAAACCTTAGTAAAAGTGAAACCGCAACAAGCTCCAGTGTTTGTAATAGAAATACTGATATTGCCTGTGTTGAAAGCAAAAGAGGTCAGAAACCAACATAAATAGCTGTACTGAATACTATGCAACTTTAAAGTACTCTTTCGTGATAAGACAGACAATTTATAAAGCAAACCAGTGACCAAAAAGAATCTATATTTCAATACCTAAATATCATCTCAGGTACCCCTAAAATAGATCATATCAAACCTTGAGATCAAAATACCCAAATCGTATGTAAAAGAAATCAATCACAAATATACTCAAGGATTAAACAGTTACTTAATTGCATGTATGTCTGAGTGTAATTTTAGTATTCTACAGCTCTACATATTAAAATTGTTTTAGTCTTGGGGTGTTGTAAATATACAGTACCTGAAAGACATTTACAATTTAAAGTTCCTAAGAATTCTATATAAAGAGTATAGGAACTGATTTCTTGGCTAAATCTATCCGGAACTAAAGGAAACACAGCAATGCGATTGAGTTACATCCTTCTATTTTATTCTCTGTCATTACGATAGTTAAATGATTCCAAATAAGTAATGAATTAGGGACCTGAGTTTGGTGATCAAGAGAGGATTTATGCAATAGTTGGGAAACAATAGACAACCCTCCAAAACTCAAAGGAATGTGGAAGCTGAAAATATATAAACCCATTGTGCTCCATAGACTCCCAATATCACATTGTATATCTGTTTCGAGAACTGAAAAACCCTGTAAAGAAACAGAGCATTAAAATCATAATAAAATATATATGAGTTGGTAAATGAGTGAAAGTACCTGAGAGGGTTCACTGGTGCTGTCTTTCTGATTGCTGGTACAATAGCATTTAAGATGAGAAGAAAGTGTGCGAGTACTAGTGTTAGTAATCAAGAATTTGGATCTGGGTGTTATTAAAAATGGTTTTTTTCGAAAAGATAAAACAAATTTGGGAGGAGGAGATTGAGGAAAACCCAGTAGAGATGGAAATGGAAGATGAAGATGATGATGATGATGATGATTCACCACTTCCATTCTTGTCTCCTGTCTTCCTTGTATTCCTGCCTATATTTAACTGTTTATCTTCTCTTTGTATTTATTTTATTTGTGTTTATCTTCCTTGAAACTTGATTCGATAAAAGGATCTGATCAGTGTTGCAGATTTCGGAAATCGGAACTATTCGGTTGAGGTACCGATTTACGATTTATCGGGTGATTCGATTGAAAAATCGGCGATTTATCGGTGATTTTTACAAAATCGGTCGAATCGGTTCCAAAATTTTTACCGATTTTTGGCCGATTTATCGGCGATTTTTCAAAAATCGGCCGATTTTTATAACAGAGGATCTGATTAACAAATGAAACCAATATGAATTTAGATTGATTCAATCCGTTTATTTGTGATCTAATCTGTTTAATTTTATTGGCTTATATTATACTATAAATTTTATTTAATATTCTAATTATGTTTTTGTATAATTATTATTTTTAATAAATTTTTTAATTTTTATTTTATATAATTTAATATACTCATATTTACAGATTATAAATAATGTATACGATTTTTAATATATTTTATTAATAATTGAGAAATATGATGTGATATTTTCGGGTATATATTAATGATTGTAAGATTTGTTGTAAATTAAAAAGGTAACGTGTTTTAATTATAAAAAAATATAAATGATCAAAATATTTGATACGCTTGATGTTTTTAGGTGTTTATAAAGGTAATATGTTCAACTAAAAGTAAATGTGAAAAAGTAATCGATTAATTACCATTAATTTAGATTTGTTTTAAATTAAAAAGATAATGTGTTTTAATTTGAAAGAAAATATTAATGATCAAAAGATATGAAACGATTGATGTTTTTAGTTGTTTATAAAAGGTAATATGTTCAACTAAAAGTAAATGTGAAAAAGGCAATCGACTAATTACCATTAATTTTATTATATTAATGTGAAAAAAGCAATCGGCTAATTACCATTAATTTTATTATCTTAATAGACTAATTATCATTAATTATAACGTGTTTTAATTGGAAAGAAAATATTAATGATGGAAAGATATGATACGATTGATGTTTTTAGGTGTTTATAAAATGTTCGACTAATTACCATTAATTATATTATGTTATTATTTATTTTAGGTGTATTTATGTTTATTTATAATGAAGGGTAAATAAGTAAATTCACTAAGTAACAAAAAACAGGTATCTATATTTTTATTAATGATCGAAAGATATGATGCGATTGATGTTTTTAGGTGTTATAAAAGGTAATATGTTCAACTAAAAATAAATGTGAAAAAGGTAATCGACTAATTAACATTAATTTTATTATATTAATGTGAAAAAGGCAATCGACTATTTACCATTAATTTTATTATCTTAATCGACTAATTATCATTAATTATAACGTGTTTTAATTGGAAAGAAAATATTAATGATGGAAAGATATGATATGATTGATGTTTTTAGGTGTTTATAAAAGGTATTATGTCGACTAATTATCATTATTTATATTATTATTTATTTTAGGTGTATTTATGTTTCTTTATAATGAAGGGTAAATAAGTAAATTCACTAAATACCAAAAAACAAGGGGTTAAATATCAAAGTGGTCACTGAAGTAACACCCATATATCAATTTACTCACCGATCTAAACGGGTATCATTTGAATCACTAAAGTCATAATAAATATCAAACAGATAACTCTAAATATGTGTTCGAAAACTAAAAATAATCTTTTGTTGATTCTACATATTTTTCTTGAATGCTAACACAATCAAATAAAAAGTTGCTAAATTCTACTATTTCTTGTACTCCGTTAAGATCAGTGAATAAAATGATATATGAACTTCACTTCAATGACCAATTTGATATTTAGCCGAAAAAACAAGTACCAAAATTTTCAATGTTTCGGAATTTATATAATAGTATAGTATAGATATGTAATAAATAATATAATAATATCTGTGAAATATTTTGTATTCTAATAAATTATGCGAAAATCCGAAACCTAATACCTAATATAATATTTTCTGATCACTTTGTTAGTTCAGAGTCATGTACAGTCTCAATATTTAACATTACTAGCATAAAACCCGTGCGATGCACGGATTTTTTTTAATATTATAAAAAAATCATCAGTTTAAATTAATTTGATAATAATTATATAAATGTTATCCGTGATATTTCTAGAAAATGAGGGATTTCAGTTTGAAAATATAGAAAAGATGATAGGTTTTAGTTGAAAAGGATAATCGATTAATTATTAGTAATTATAAAATTATTACTTCATTTTATTAAATAGAATGCTCGTGATATGATTAGAAAAAAAGATGATTTAGTTAGAAAAAATAAAAAGGTAATATGTTCTAGGTAAAAAGGGTAATTAATTAGTTTATAATAATTATAATTTAATTATGTTATTTTACTAAATAAAATTGCTCATAGTTTTTAGAAAATGAGAAATTAATGTTGCCCGTTATATTTCTACAAAAAAGGGAATTTAATTAGAAAAAATAAAAAAATATGATAAATTTTAGTTGAAAATGTAATCGGTTAATTATTAGTATTATAATATTATTATTTATTTTTATTGAATAGAAACGCGTGTGATATAATTGGAAAAAGGAGGTTTAGGTAACATGTTTTGGCTGAAAAAGGTAACCGTCCATAATATAATTGGAAAAAGAAAAATTTTAGTTAGGGAAAAGAGAAAAGGTAACGTGTTTTGACTGAAAAAGGTAATTGATTAGTTAATAGTAATTATAATATAATTATGTTATTTTATTAAATAAAATTGTTCGTAGTGTTTTTAAAAAGGAGAAATTTTAGTTAGATAAAATGTAAAAGATATTCTAATTTACTTGAAAAAGAAAATTATTTAATTATTAAAAAATAGAAAAGGTAATAAGTTTAACCTGAAAAAGGAAATTGATTCATAAAGGAGAAATTTTAGTTAGATAAAATATAAAAGATATTGTATTTTACCTGAAAAAGGATGCACGGATTTTTTTTAATATTATAAAAAAAATCATCAATTTAAATTAATTTGTTAATAATTATATAATTGTTATCCGTGATATTTCTAGAAAAGGAGGGATTTCAGTTTGAAAATTTAGAAAAAATGATAGGTTTTAGTTGAAAAGGGTAATCGATTAATTATTAGTAATTATAAAATTATTACTTCATTTTATTAAATAGAATGCCCGTGATATGATTAGAAAAAGAGAGGATTTAGTTAGAGAAAATAAAAAGGTAATATGTTCTAGCTAAAAAAGGTAATTAATTAGTTTATAATAATTATAATTTAATTCTCTTATTTTACTAAATAAAATTGATCATAGTTTTTAGAAAATGAGAAATTAATGTTGCCCGTTATACTTCTACAAAAAAAAGGAATTTAATTAGAAAAAATAAAAAAAATGATAAATTTTAGTTGAAAATGTAATCGGTTAATTATTAGTATTATAGTATTATTATTTATTTTTATTGAATAGAAACGCTTGTGATATAATTGGAAAAAGGAGGTTTAGGTAACATGTTTTGGCTGAAAAAGGTAACCGTCCATGATATAATTGGAAAAAGAAAGATTTTAGTTAGAGAAAAAAGAAAAGGTAACGTGTTTTGACTGAAAAAGGTAATTGATTAGTTAATAGTAATTATAATATAATTATGTTATTTTATTAAATAAAATTGTTCGTAGTGTTTTTAAAAAGGAGAAATTTTAGTTAGATAAAATGTAAAAGATATTCTAATTTACTTGAAAAAGAAAATTATTTAATTATTAAAAAATAGAAAAGGTAATATGTTTAACCTGAAAAAGGAAATTGATTCATAAAGGCGAAATTTTAGTTAGATAAAATATAAAAGATATTGTATTTTACATGAAAAAAGAAATTATTTAGTTCTTAAAAAAATAGAAAAGATAATACGTTTAACCTGAAAAAGGAAATTGATTAGTTAGTACATATGTAATTGAAAAATAGAAAAGGTAATATGTTTAACATGAAAAAGGAAATTGATTCATAAAGGAGAAATTTTAGTTAGATAAAATATAAAAGATATTGTATCTTACCTGAAAAAGGAAATTATTTAGTTCTTGGGAAAATAGAAAAGATAATATGTTTAACCTGAAAAAGGTAATTGATTAGTTAGTAGATATGTAATTGAGTAAGGGTAAAAAAGTAAAATCAACAGGTACCGTACCGACCGACCAACCAACCAACCAAACTTTTAATGTTTCGGCTTTTATATAATAGTATAGATTATTCGTAACTTGATCATTGTGCCACAGAGAACTTTTGATATATAATAATTAATTTTATTATAGAATTTCATCAATAAATTTAAAATAAATTTTTAAAAAATATATAAATTCGATTCTAATGTATAATATTAACGGCATATAAACTTTATTTAACATGTAAAACTTAAACGAAAAACATGATTTTAACTAAATTACATTTTGAAAAAGATTGAACTTCATCCATTAAAATTATCATAAAATAATATTTAATATTATTTTGATGTAACATTATTTTATCCGTATACAAAAAAGAAAATTGTTAAATCAATATTCAATATTTCTATTAAATGAATAATTAATAACTAATATTTCTATCAACTTTGGGTTGTATTATTTATGTGCATTCTCGTTTTTAAAAGCATCTAATTTAGTTGACTTGGAAAATTAAATTAGTATTGCACAGAAATATTAATAAAAAAGGGTGAGTGCCCAAAATACCCCATTTTCATTCTTCATTGCATTTGACGACAAGAAATTTGGAATTTTGCAAACTGATGAAAGCCATGACAAGTTGGAATTTGAAAATCTTAAGGATTCTGAGATTCTCTCCAGTGATGATGAAGGTTCTCCAAAAGAAATCTCTATTGCTTCTCAAAGGAATGCTACTATTGAGGGGGAGCAAATTAATCAAGGAGAACACAATACTCATCAGGAGCAGACTAGTCATTCAGAGTCTACTCCGTCAGAAACTGATCCTTCAGAGACTAGTGAAGGAAGATCAGAAACTAGCAGCAGTATCGAGTCTACTGATTCTACTGATCAAGAAGAAGCTTTTGAAGGTAATGAAAATTCTTCTACAAGAGATACCACTAACTCAGGGGGAGAATCTGGCAGGAGTAGTCTACCACCTGTTAGAAAATGGACAAGGGATCATACTGAGGTGTTCAAACTAGAAGATCAGTTCAGAATGAATGCTTGTACAGTTGTTTTCTTTCAAAGAATGAACCTAAAAAGGTTGAAGAAGCCTTATAGGATCCTGATTGGGTAATAGCAATGCAGGAAGAATTGAATGAATTTGAGAGGAACAAAGTCTGGAAACTGGTACCACGACCTAAAGATAGATCTATTGTTGGTGCGAGATGGGTTTTCAGAAACAAGCTAGATAAATCTGGTATGATTGTAAGAAACAAAGCAAGACTGGTGGCCAAAGGATACTCTCAGGAGGAAAGAATTGATTATGATGAAACCTTTGCACCTGTAGCACGATTGGAAGCAATCAGGATGTTTCTGGCATTTGCAGCTCATTCAAAGTTCAAGGTATACCAGATGGATGTAAAGAGTGCATTTCTAAATGGCAAACTTGATGAGGAAGTATATGTGGAGCAACCACCTGGTTTTGTTGATCCAAAATTTCCAAATCATGTCTACAAACTTGACAAGGCACTCTATGGACTAAAGCAGGCACCAAGAGCATGGTATGAGACTTTGTCTAAATTTCTTCTTGAAAATGGCTTCACAAGAGGTACAATTGACAAAACTCTTTTCTTTAGAAAGATTAAAGGTGAATTGCTTTTAGTTCAAGTTTATGTTGATGACATCATATTTGGTTCTACTAATGAAAAGTTATGTGCTAATTTAGCAAGCTTATGCAGTCTAAGTATCAGATGAGCATGATAGGTGGGTTAAATTACTTTTTAGGTTTGCAGGTCAAACAAACTGAGACTGGTATTTTCATTAATCAGTCAAAGTATATCAAAGATCTTTTAAGAAGGTTTGACTTTCAAGATTGTTCAGTTGCAAAAACACCCATGGCAACAGCCACTAAGCTAGGCTCTGATCCTAAGGGAAAGAGTGTTGATAACACTAGCTATAGAGGCATGATAGGCTCACTATTATATTTAACTGCAAGTAGACCAGATATAATGTTTTTTACCTGTTTATGTGCTAGATTCCAAAGTGATCCTAAGGAATCTCATTTAATTGTTGTGAAGAGAATTTTTAGATATCTCAAGGGAACTCCAAACCTTGGTTTGTAGTATCCTAGAGAATCTGATTTCTCCCTAATTGGCTATTCAGACTCTGATTATGCAGGGTGTAAAATAGACAGGAAAAGCACTACAGGTACATGTCAATTTTTGGGAAACAGATTGATTTCTTGGGCAAGCAAGAAGCAATAATTAGTTTCAACCTCAACTGCAGAAGCTGAGTACATTGCAGCAGGCAGTTGTTGTGCACAGCTCCTTTGGATAAGAAATCAGTTGATGGATTATGGTATGACACTTAGTAATATTCCTATGTTTTGTGATAATACTAATGCTATCAAAATTGCAGAGAATCCAGTTCAACATTCAAGGACTAAGCACATTGATGTCAGGTATCATTTTATTAGAGAACATATTGAGAATGGTACTGTGGAACTTCATTTTGTTCCTACTGACAAACAGTTTGCAGATATCCTAACTAAACCACTTGATGAGGCTACATTTATTAGATTGGTTAGTGAGTTAGGAATGTTAAATTTTTAGATCTTTAACATCTGCATAAGTAGCAAGGTATGTTGTTTCAGCTTATAGACTTGATATTTGTCAGGATCTATATTTGATTGTTAAATGCTTAAGCTGTAACATCTTACTTTGATAAATTACAGTATGATAGACTTGTTAATAAACATCAGGATCAGGATTGCTATCAGTATGCTGACGTCATCAGTATTTACATCAGGATTGCATCGTCAGTATCAGAATTGTGAAATTTTGTGTTTCAAATCCTGAAGTTCATGGTATTATGTGGTCCAATTCTGAGTTTTAATTGAGTCTATACTAGCAAGATTAACACATGCATACTGGTAATTTATACTTGGTATTTTTCAATAAACAGGGAGCAATAGACAAGATAAATAGATCGAAACTTGTATTTTCATTAATCAAAAGCAGTACATACATGGAAATGAAATACAAACTTCTTTTTATCTAATTACTACAGATAATCCTAATCTTGTCTAATGTTGTAACTTTTGAATCTTGCTTCTTTCATTCATCTGAGAAACAGGATAAGGAGCATCTCAAGAATCGCGAGTGAGGTTTAAATGCCTCATCTGCTCTTGAATGTCTTCACAGGATGACTTGAATGAGAGCAGCTGACCAAACCCTTGTTTTATTGAGAACTGATGGAAGAATGAATAACATCTCCATCAAGATCAACCTCAGACTCTCGACCAAACTCTTCATCCTCAAGTTTTGAGGAGGTTAGGGGAAGATTGTATCCAACAGATGGATGCTCTAGGAGAAATTTCTGGATATTATGTGAATCTATTCCAGCTATGACAATTTCGATGAGAAAAGTCATCTCTTCTAAGAGTAAATCTATTGATTTTTGGTCGTCAAGAACAAGATGTTCATCGTCTGTGAGGAATCGAAAGGTTGGGTTCATATGGCTATTTGGGTTGAAAGCCATGGATTACAAGAAAAGATTAAAGGGTCATGGAGTAACACAAGGGTTGTGTTCTTTTAAAGCAAGGCGTGGGAAACTGAATAGTCACTTGGAATTTTCAATGCATGCAGTCATTAATGCACATGACTGTATTTCTTGTATTTTCAAGAGATGATTAACGCATCTAACCAATTGATTTTGTCCACATAATTGTTTATTTCTTTTTCAGATAAAAGAAATTGCCACGTAGAAACTCCATTTAGTCTCTGGAATCAGGATGACACTGATCAGGAATTCAAGTGTGATCATCAGGATTTGAGGAAGCTGATCAGTATCAGTTTTATCTTGATAATCGTATCTTATCAGGGACTGACACCTGTCAACCTACGTGTCAACGTGGGTTAGTGGGTCTGAAGGAATTTTGAATATATCTTTATTTTGAGACTTTGATTGTTTATTGCTAACTTCTAATTCGAATTTTCAAAGGCAAAAACATTCTTTGAGTTCTCAAAATCTCTAATCAAATTCAAGATTTCTCAAGTTCTTTTCAGATCAAAAATGGCAGCTCAAAGAAGACTGCCCAAATCAGTAGCTTTCAAGTTTGGTGACTTTGATTTTATGACTAACAATCATGTTGCAGCAATCACCAGCAAGAAAGGGGTATCCGCTGAGTTTTATCCAGTGATGGATTTTATGGCTATTGGACCTTTGTGTTATGCATTGGCAGCATCTCTAGTAATAAATCAAGCTGCTGTTTCACAAGCTTGGGAGAATGCTGAGGTAGTTAATTCTGCTCCGGATCAACCAGGTAAGATTGTTCTACACCTAGGACAAGATACTTTTGATATTACTGAATCAGTTGTTAATTCATTACTTCGCTTACCTGTTCATACAAGTTATGCTAGTGAACCATCTGATGATAATGTGTGAACCATGTTATCTGAATTAGGTTATAATGGATCTTTAGACAACATGAGCCAGTTAAAAAGACCTTTTCTTTGGAAAGAGTGGTCTTTCTTTTTTGATCAATTAGCTAAATGCTTTACTGGTAAATGTAGTTCTTTTGAACAAATTACTGCTGTTACTTCACATATTGCTTATAGTTTGCTTTATGACAGAGTAATTAACATTGGTCACATTATCTTAAGTCAGATGTGTATCAAACTTGGGTCAAGAGATCAAAACAGGAAAATGGTTTATTATTATATATTTATGCAAATGTTTATTAACCATTTCATTCCTGATGTTGAAGCTAGATTTGGTAGAGAACATTGTGTTTCTTCTTGTGTACAACACAAGAGAATTTTCTCTGATGACAGTGACAAGAATCTAGATGAAATACCTGCAATGCACTATCCACATCATGTTAAGGTACTTCTAAGAACTCATCTTCCTATTCTCTACAATTCTTCTTTCTTTTGTGGTGAAATGATTCAGGAATCTCATTTGGTGGAGAACCTTCTTGTGTCTACCCAAGTAACCCAAAACTTTATAGTCTCTGAAACAATTCAAGAACCAATTTTTGATCCACAGCCTATTGTTTCAAAGAAACCAACCTCTGGTGTTTCTCAAAAGACATCAGTTGTAAGAAAGAGAAGATTTGTTGTGTCAAGTAGTAGTAGTTCTAGTGAAGATGATGATAATATATCTCTTGCTGAGAGAGAAGAATTGAAGGCTGCAATTCAACTTTCTAAGCTAGGACAAAGAGATGAAGCACCTAGTCACAGCCAGGCTGCAGTTTCTCAAAGACTGTAGTACTTAAAAAGGGAAAACAGTTACTGGATATTGTCTCTCAAAAGACTGTGTCTATTGAAAAAGGATCTCATCCCAAGATCAATTCTGTGTCTACACCTCTTGAGTCTTCTCAAGTTAAATCTTTTGCTCACTATACCAGGAGAACAAGGAGAAAGATTCATTTGTCACCTACACACACAGAGTCTAGTCCAACTAATATCATGCAGGTCTCTACAAATCAATCTTTATCACAGTCAGCAACTGACAATAGAGATCTGGATATTGATTCTTTATGGGAAACAACATTGTCATACATACTGGCTATGGGAGTAATTTCTATTAAAGTGAAGCTTTCTAGGCCTGTTCTACAATTTTTGATTGAAAAAGTTCAAAGACTTTCATTTCCTGAAGAATATGGACTTCTACATCAAAGACTTGACTTGATGAAAATGTATTTCTATGTATCTGTTAGAAAGGAATTAGTCAAGAAATTTGGACTTTCTAAGCATGTCGCACTTCAATCACTTCACACATATTTGTTTCACAAGGATGTTATTATTGAAGATGCTCCAGCTCAAGGTGAACAAGAGGAGGTATTAGATAGAGGGAAGCAGTCAACAGGAGATACTATTGCACCAGTAGTGAGTAGTAGTATAGATCAGATCACAGTTACTGTAACACAAGAACCATCTAGTTAGAGGTTGGATGACTCAGGGATTGTGATTGCTGATGCTGAAAGGTCTTTTGTGATGATTGGAATTGCAAGTGAGAAACCCTATGATATGGGAGGAATGACTTTGGTTGATTTTACTAAAGATCAAACAAAATTTGTTTAGTCGGAGTCTATCCACCTTGAGGGTGTGTCTCAGCAAACAACACTTGAAGATGGTGACACACAACCTGAAATGTCTAATGAAGTATTACTGAAGGCATTACAGTTTAGTGTAGAACCTGAAAGTGGTATACTGGAGCCTGTAGTCTCTGGAAAGAAAGTAGATGTTTGTAAGGGTTCAGAGACTATAGCAGCTCACTCCATGAAGAAAACCTCAAGCCCCATGCCAAATGAGGAACCCTCTCTTCATGTGAGTTCAGGTATAAAAACTCCTTCCAACCCCTATTTTTCTGTAGGTCATGAGAGCACTTATCTAAATTTGAGTGATACACTTGAAAAGATGGATATTGATCCACAAAATGAGAGGCTGGCTCCTGACCAGGCAAAAGGAGAGGTAGAAAGAGTGTTGACTTTAGATAGTCAGAGTGAGAATGAGGGTATGGATGATCAACTCCATAGTGAGGGAGAGAAAATTAGGAAACCACCATCGTTTGATTTATGGGATCAGGTTTTTCCTGAATCTTGGTCTGATAATCTTGGAATGGATGCTAGTACTTATTCTTTTATCAAGATGTATGAGAAGAATGAATTAGCACATCACAATGCAAAGCCAGAAGTTAAAGCTCAGAAGCAAAAAGAGAGGCTTACAGGAATTATCAACAGAAGAGGTGAAAGGCTAAGGCAATCTCTTGCAACTCATGTACCAGATGCAATTTCTAATGATCCTAGTATTCCTTTGTTTGTACTTCCAATATCAGCCAGAATTGAGACATCGACATTGTCTGATCGCTCTGAGGAGGAGTCAGAATTTGTAGATGTTAGTACACAGAATACTGGTGAAGAACAAAGTGATCATGTTTTAGTTCCAGATCAGAAGGATGAAGATGTTTGTCATTCTACTCCGGTTTTATTACTTGAGTATCATACTACAACTTCAGTAGAACATGTTCAACAAACAACTTCTTCTACACAGATTGATGATCAAGTTATTTCTGCATCTGAATCTGAAAATACTAGAAGCACTTCCAATATTGAAGTTAGTTATGATGTTTTAAAGGATATTCAGAATTCTCAAATTGATATTCAGTCGAGACTTCAATTACTTGAAGATAACCAAGTCACTATCATGGAAAATCAAGCAGTTCTGATGAATCTCATTTGTTCTGTTACTGAATCTCTTGGAGTTGATGTTGCTGATGTCAAAAAGGGGGAGATAAAAACAATTCAGAAGCAACACCATACTAGGGGAGGAGAAAGACAGACTGGGGGAGATAAAAGAAGAACTAAGGATGACAGAGGTAATTCTCATGTAGGAGGTGGAAAAGGAAAAGAAGCATCAAATAGTTGAATTCTTTCTTCTAAGTACTAGATACATGTCTACATCTGATGAAGGAGGTACTTAACTTCATAATTTTACATTCATAAATTCTATTCTGATTGTATTGTTATATGTTTTGACATCTACAACTTAGATTTATGCTTCAGATCTTAAAGCATAAATAGGGGAGATTGTTAGGAATAATTCATGAGTTGTGATGTTAAGAATAGAATTTATACATTATACTTCTTGTATATCCTGATCTTATAAAGGATTTAGCACTTTGTATAGGATATATGTGTAAGACAATTATCTATAGAGTTTAGTCAGGAATGAATAGTGTATCGGGGACTACATGTCAGGAACAGAAAGCAAATCCTGATGTACGGGTCAAATACTGATGGTTGATCAGATACTGATGCAGTGTGAAATCCTGATATCAGTCGTGTTACTGATGATGTCATTATGGATGCTACAGAAACTGACAAGTGCTATAAAACAGGATCGTTGTTTGAAGAACAAGCAAGAAGATATTATGAAGGAAAGAATTTTCTATTGATGGAAACTATCAACTGGAAGGCAGAACATTGTCATGTATAGATTTAACTTTCTGTTATTAGTTGATAGGTAGCATTATAAATACTCTCTCAATATCATTGTAAAAAAGAGCGAAGTGGTGAAAAGTTCGTGTGCGTAGCTCTGTATAAGGTTTGTATTCGAGAAGTTCGAAACAAACAGAGAGAGAGAGAGAGATTTATTTTGTAAGCAGCTGCTAAAGGTATTTGTACACCTTTGGTAGAGTTTGTATTTGATTTCATTAATACAAACAGTTTGATTTATTCTTTTGTTCTTGTGCATCTAATAAAGCAAAAATCGAACACGATTATATAACTTGTATTCAACCCCCCCCCCTTCTACAAATTATTCGAGTTAACACTTGATGCTACTTGTCGTAGTCAGATGAGAGAAGTAGGAGTTGCATGTGTAATTCGAAATGATCGATGAGAGTTTCTACGAGCCAGGAGTAATAAGTTCTGTTAAGGTACACGTATAAGGAAAGTGGGGGCTTTAAATTTGAGGGAAACTTTGATATGGATAAAAAATTAGAGGAATCAGCGATTCATATTTGAATTGGATTTTAAATTGGTGGTGGATGCAATTCATGGAGATCGGGGGAACTCAATTTTTCATGCTATTATAGATGATTGTGTCAGTTTGTTAAAACACTTTAGTGAAGTTTTCGTAGTTTTTGAGCCTCGATCTGCGAATATTGTAGCTCATTTGTTAGCACGAGCTGCGTTTTTTTTGTCAGGTCTGATGGAGTGGTATTATACTGCTCCTGAGATTATTCGTTGTAACCTTATTTCCGAGGCAAATTAATACAAGCAAATGCATTTTTTCAAAAAAAAAGTTACTTGGAAGTAAATTAGTATGTTAAATGTTATGAACAAAATCTTGCATGAATCAGACTTAGGTTCATTATGGGATTATAATCCAATTTATAAAAAAATTAGATGATTGAATGGGCTTCCAAGGATCTACGACATCCCATAGGGATTACTATGTGATGGATAACGAGAAAATATGTCGATAACGTTCTGGGAGTGGCCTCCCATGGATAATCCACAACCCATAGATATCAATACAAAGCTTTCGGGAGTAGCTACCATATGTGGCTTACCGGAATAGCTTGCATAGACGGCTTACCAGAAGGGTTATCGGAGTTGGGCTACCGCGAAAACTCGGCAGAATCACTGATTTGGATAATGATAACCTCCTAACTTTTAGTAGCACGTCACTAACATCGAAATACACTTCTAAACAGATAAATATTTAGTTAATAGAGGACATATGTCATAGTTACATGATAAATCATTGATTATTGAGATAAATATCAATAGAAAAGTTTTCTACACTCCTAGAACAGCTTGGTAACCCGAGTTATACATCATACACATTTGATAACAGAAATAACAATCTTAATCCCATCATGTACGGGATAATTCATCACAACCAACTGATTAAAACTACATACGGGCTTGATTTAGTATAAATAGTGATATGTAGGCAATTTACGGGACTTATTCGAACATACAACACACTGAGGTACTGATAGCACATATACTCTTATGTGAGATCGCATAATTAGGGTCATTGGATGGCAACGCTGAGAGTTGCGATGTCCTTGAGCTATATTCCCGCGAATTCAGTTTGACCATCCGAGGAACCACCTCCCATGTTCTTTGTGACCTAGCTGTAAGGTTTGTTGGGCAGTTATCTTAACCTAGTTGTGAGCCATCCTGGGAGTTGAGTGATCACGAATTTATTGGCGCAATTCCAGCAACGACATCTTATTTTGTTAAGCAAAATTACTCCCACAACACTGGTGCCAAAATGAGGGGTATCAAAGATAATCGTTTGGAGGAAACATTGCGAGTAACAGTTCCGATAAAATACTATCTCAAGATGGTAATGGACGAAAGAAATGTGATAATGGAGATGTCAGTAACAAGTACATCCTTGATCATCTTGTTACCATGGCTGAAAGAATCGAATCTTTGTAGAAAAGCTCCCCAAAACTGAAAAGATGGAGTAAGAAGTATAAGTTGAAGTCAGAAAAGAAGAATATGATTTTGATAAGTTTGAAATTTGAACCCGAAGAGGAGGATTGAGGACAAAACTGACTATGTTCCATCTGAAAAAGAAGAGACGAAAGAGTAATATGAGGATAACTAGCCTGAAGATGAGAAAGTTCGGAATTTCGGAGGTTCCCCTACCATATTTATTGAAGTTTTGATGGCTCTTTTGAGACCTGAGGTTTAGGAATTATGGTATAAGAAGGACACCTTTTTTGGTTTTTTTTCTTTTAATTTTATTTATATAATGACCTTTCATTTCATCTAAGCCAAAGCTTCAATTTCTTGCTCGTACTCTTTTTTTATTTGTAAGGTACACAATTTTCTTTGTTTTTCGTGTAAAGCATTTTCGTGTTAGGCTTTTCGCAGGGTACACAACTTCTATGTGTTGTTTGCAAAATCAATCGAAAATGGATAATAGATTATAATCTTTTTTTTGCTCGGAAGTAATATTACTATGTTAAATGTTGTCAAATAGTGAATTCGGATAAAAACTTATAAACTCGAAATGGAAAATCAACAAAGTTGTATTTAATCAAGTAGATAAATGTAAAAGACAAATATTCAAATAGGGATGGGTATTGCACCTGTCTCGTCTGATCCCGATCCGATCCCCGTCCCGTCCGAGTTGGAATTTGGGAATTCATGAAATTTTTCGAGTTCGGGACGGGGAACGAGGAATATTTTAAAAAGAATTTCGGGGATCGGAGATTAGGGGATCCTAGTCCCGGTCCACAATTTTATTTTTAAAAATATATATTTATATATGTATATAATAATTATTATTATTATAAATAAATTTATTATATATATTATTTGCACTTAAAAATTTAATTTATTTCAAAGATTTAAAATTTTAATAATAAAATTTAATTTAATTATAATAATTTTAGTATAAATAATAATTCGAAATGTTGTTTAGAATAGATTATTGAATTTAAAATATATATTATGTATCATAATTTAACAATTTAATTTTATTATGAAATTTGTTAGAGAATGTATCATTTTTTTTAACAAAAAAAATATCTGATTTCTAATTAGTTGTTTTAAGTCTTACACTGTATTACTTGTATTGCCCTAGAGATCTAATACACTTTACTTGTATTACTTTTATACTTCACTTTTATTGGTCCAGAGAACTAAGAAATGATGCAAGTTTTTTCCAGTGTAGCCTGAATCTAAAGTGTTATGTTGAAGGGAGCTTGAGGAGACTTAGCATGATTATATATTTCATTTGAAAATGTGAAGTAATGAAGTTAACCATGATTAATTTAAAAATATTAAAAAATTTGAATGTCGGATATATTTATTAATACAAATATAAATGTGATATATTTATAAATCAACTTTTTAAATGGGACATATTAGTAAAAATCCCTTTATATTATTGGTTTTGTTGATTTTATTCTTTTGCAGGGCTGGATCATATTGGATACTACATCATAACTTGGTCTGGGCTCCGGAGGATGGGTATTTTTACTACAGTTATTTTTTTGTAAATTTCAATTTCAATTGATACGACTCTCTAGCTTTTGAAAAACTTATATACTTATTGGTTTTACTTTTTTATTTTGATAATTATTTTGATTTTTGTACTAAAATAGGGCGCGATTTATTTTGAGGCTTCATGAGTATTGCCAGATTAATCCAGCAGTTTATCATCAATATGTTGATGATGGGCAATTGTTGTATATCCTTATTATGTTGTAGGCTATGATTGGAATAAAATTCTTGATCATCCCAATGGTCCTAATGATGTTGTTCATCTACTGGTTGCGCATTATAAAGATGAAATTGGTAAGACTAGTGTGTATGATCATTCTGAATCTTTGAGATACTTGATTAGGTGCAAATTGTCGCACCTGCCACCAAAAGTCACTATCGAGAGAATGATCAATTCTATTAATGAGGTCTTCCCTGAGGCTATGTCTAGATTGTACTATATGGCCTATCGGCATTTTCATTTCCAGGGTTGGTTAAAACACTTTCAGATTGGATTGTGTACCATGGAGGACTTTGTGGATTTTTTTAAGTTTGGTCGTGGAAAGCATAACCCATTCCAGTTTTAAGATTATTCTTCCCAAAATGCATCAGTAAGGATCCAAGAAGACCAAGCATCACAGGATGCAAGAAAGATAGTTTGATGTTTTATTTCTTTGTCAAACTTGCAATTAGCTACTGGATAATTGATAAATGTTTTATATGTTTGTGATGTGGGGATTTTACAGTGTACTATGTTTTGTACTTGCAACTTGCATGATTAATATCTAAAGTTGGCAATGTAGTTGATGCTTTTACTTTTATGTTCTTAAATTAGAATCATACTCTATATGACAATGGTACTTCAATGGTACACCACTTGACCATATAGTGCATTCTTCTATGAACTTTAGGTAAACTGTCACATATGGAAAATAGGGATGGTGAAACATCCTTTATCTCAAAACTGTTCAAATTTTAGTAGGCTTTACTCTCCAACTATTGTCACAGGTTGCCTCTCTAGTGTACCTTAGAAGTGACTCTTTCCTTCTCTGTATACTAAAGTTTCAACTGTTACTCTCATTTCTCACTACTAGAAAATCTGTTTATAGTGACGAATGCTTAGTTGTGCCGATACGTTATGACGGATTGTGTGTACAACATAAGTTTTGACAACTACAAACATTCATCACAAGTAACTTGTGACGAATGTGTACCTTCGTCACAAGAATAATAATTTATTATTATTTTATGGCACCCTACACTGATAAAAATTTTAAATTTTCACGCTAGCCGAAACGACACCATTTTTTTTACAAACTTGTGATGATTCGTCACAACCTAAACAACTTACATATTTTCATATATTTAACTACATGAAAACGCAAGCTTGTGACGTACAATTGAATATTCGTCACATAATGAATTTATGACGACAAAAATGTCACAAGTTCAACTACCACAAATTGAATGCCTCCAACTAAACTGAAAATTTCAATGAAAAATACATTAGTTTAATAAACTTGTGACAGATAGTATTATGTTCGTCACAAGTACTGGTAACTACCTAGTCGTTGTGACGAATTGTGAATATGAAGAACATTTGTCATAAGGTAAAAGAACTTTAAATAATTTATTTTATATTTGTAATCATGTGTTAACCTTTTTATGATCAAGTATAAGTTTGGTAATATTCAATAAATTTATTAACTATAGCATTGTTGTGTTGATTGATATCTTAATTGGATTTTAAGTAGATCGTCATATGACATGAGTATTGTTAGCACATCGTTACACGAAATATTTTTTGTTGTATCATAAGTATTTTACATGATATATATATATACATCTGTACAGTTGGATAGTCGATAAATATTTTTAAAAAAATAGAAACAACAATCTGGGACAAAGTACTACTCCGTAGTACTAGTCAAATCAATAGTTGACCACTAATTTCACTATCCAAATTAATTTTTTAATTTTCATAATTTTGGGAATATCATTAAATTAGATATATATTGACATCCGTATGGTTGGATCATCGATAAATATTTTTAAAAAAATAGAAACAACAATCTGGGACAAAGTACTAGTTAGTAGTACTAGTCAAATCAATAGTTGAATACTAATTACACTATCCAAATTAATTTTTTATTTTTTAAAATTTTGGGAATATCACTAAATTAGATATATATTGACATCCGTACGGTTGGTTCGTCGATAAATATTTTTTAAAAAAATAGAAACAACAATCTAGGGTAAAGTACTACTCCGTAGTACTAGTCAAGTCAATAGTTGACTACTAATTTCACTATCCAAATTAATTTTTTTATTTTTTATAATTTTGGGAAAATCACTAAATTAGATATATATTGACATCCATATGGTTGGATCATCGATATTTTTTTAAAAAAAATAGAAACAACAATCTTGGACAAAGTACTAGTTAGTAGTACTAGTCAAATCAATAGTTGACTACTAATTACACAATCCAAATTATTTTTTTATTTTTTAGAATTTTGGTAATATCACTAAATTATATATATATATTGACATCCGAACGGTTGGATCGTCGATAAATATTTTTAAAAAAATAGAAAGAACAATCTGGGACAAAGTACTACTCCGTAGTACTAGTCAAATCAATAGTTGACTACTAATTTCAATATCCAAATTAATTTTTTAATTTTTATAATTTTTCGAATATCACTAAATTAGATATATATTGACATCCGTATGGTTGGATCATCGATAAATATTTTTAAAAAATTAGAAACAACAATTTGGGACAATGTACTAGTTAGTAGTACTAGTCAAATCAATAGTTGACTACTAATTACACTATCCAAAATAATTTTTTATTTTTTAAAATTTTGGGAATATCACTAAATTAGATATGTATTGACATCCATACGATTGGATCGTCGATAAATATTTAAAAAAAAATAGAAATAACAATCTGGGACAAAGTACTACTCCGTAGTACTAGTCAAATCAATAGTTGACTACTAATTTCACTATCCAAATTAATTTTTTATTTTTTATAATTTTGGGAAAATCACTAAATTAGATATATATTGACATCCGTATGGTTGGATCGTCGATAAATATTTTTTAAAAAATAGAAATAACATTCTGGGACAAAGTACTACTCCGTAGTACTAGTCAAATCAATAGCTGACTACTAATTACACTATCCAAATTAATTTTTTTTTTTTGATAATATTACAATATCATTATATTAGATATATCTTGACATTCGTACAGTTGGATCGTTGAGAAATATGTTAAAAAAAAATATAAACAACAATCTCTGACAAAGCACTAGTTATGAGTACTAATCAATAGAGTAATGTTCTACTTAATATCTCCAACCAAATAAATTTTTAACAGTACTTAAAAAAATTTATAACATTTATAACAGAAATAAAAAATTAATACTAATTTATGACCAAAATTTAAAATACTTATCAAAATAAATAATGGAAATGCGAGAAATAGATAAAAAATATAAACCTATGAAACAAGATGACTTCTCTGGTTGAGTGTCATAAGCTAGTAAAAATATGTTGTAAATAAAAAAAATTAATATACATATTTTTTGTATTTTTTTACAAAATTATTATCAAAATTTTATAGATGTATACATATTTACATATATATTATGTGCATGGGAAAAAAATTAAATCAAGTTATAAGGAATAAGATTTTATAAAACTAGATTGAATCAAACCGAAGATAAAAAGAAAATAGGAAACAAAAAAATGATTGTTTAAAGAGAAGTTGTTTGTTTAGAGTACGTGGCAAACCAGGATTGGAAGGCATCACCGCACACGGATCGTCCTTGTTTGTGCCATTTGATTGTTTAAAGCATTTACACCCGTTGATTAGAAACATTGAAATCAAATCTGAGCCGTTACATTGTGAATCATAGACACAGAAACCATAAACCTTCGGCTATTCCTCATTTTTTTTTGTCCTCGTCCCTGGCAATCGATTGTCAGGGACCAATTATATAACAATCAGCTCCCCTGCCGTTGGATCAAGATTTCGACGGCTAAGATTAAAAAAAAATTACCTGCCCGATATAAATTTCCGCGAATAGGCTACCTATCCTCTATAAATTTTCACGGAACGACCAAATAACCAAAATCCCATCTGCTTAAAATAATCGCGGATAGGCCCAACCCATTTCTTTCTCTTTTATGTTCACTCTCCCCAAATCAAACACACACATATACAAAATACACACAACTGCCCCATTTTAAAATCACAACAAACCCATCAAAGAATCATCCGGGGTTGTCCAAAAATCATTGATACAAAATGGGTAACAAGTTATTTCGGATGACAAAGAAAGATCCGAAAGAAACGGGTCAAAAAGACTTAGTTTGCCGTAACTGATCAAGCTCGAAGGACGACGAAATTCCTTGAAAAAAGTTCGGATTTTGGTGGGCTTGTGAACCGATTGTCTGAAATTTCCCAAAGGCAGGGTTGCTTACGCTTTGTGCATGATTTGATTTGGCTGGATGAGAGTGGGAGAAGTAAGGCCACGGAGGCTCAATCTAGCAGGACTATTCAATCTTCCAAACTTATCCGTGATTATTTTAAGCGGATGGGATTTTGGCTATTTAGCCGATCCGCGGATTTATGATAGGTAATTTTTTTTAATCTTAGTCGTTGAAATCTTGATCCAACGACAGGGGAGCTGATTGTTATATAACTGGTCCCTGACAATCGATTGTCAGGGACCAGGACCCATATATATATATATATATATATAAGGTAAGGTTCTAGGGAGAACCTCCTTATCAAGAGAACCAGAGAACCTCAATCTAGACCATCCATTAATTAAATTTCATTTTGATTTCATTATACAAGCCATAATGGCAGTTTTGTAATAAAATAGATTGATGAAGGTCATTTAGAATTCACCATCAAGTATTATACGTACAATATATCTTTTAGAATATGGAAAGAATCTTTAAATTCATATTTGATTAAAGAACACAACCTTTTTTAAATTTGGAAAGAAAACAAATATCACGTAATAGTTGTCTATATGATTACACGATCTTTTTTAAATTTGGAAAGAAAACAAATATCACGTAATAGTTGTCTATATGATTTAGACTATACAATTTATCAATT
Source organism: Kitagawia praeruptora (assembly GCA_037693485.1). Lineage (NCBI taxonomy): Eukaryota > Viridiplantae > Streptophyta > Magnoliopsida > Apiales > Apiaceae > Kitagawia > Kitagawia praeruptora. The sequence goes on along the minus strand of CM075351.1, from coordinate 26,511,304 downwards.
TTGCAACACTGAAAAACCTAGAAGTATAACCTAAGAAGAAAACGGAGGAAGAAGACGACGATACATGTAATTCGTTTTTCATTTGTGTAGAGTTAAACATTTAAACTACTACATTTTTCTAGAACACTTGTTTTCTGTTATAAGTGTGCTATGGAGTCGGCCATAACCGAAGTGTTGACCATAAAAGAAGAAGAAAAAGTTATATTGTAAGGTTTCAACCATGGATCATGATAGATGTGTTCTTGTACGGTAAGATTCTTGTATGTGTTCTGATCTAATCTAACAGATTCTTGATTCTTGTAGGTGTTCTGTTCTGATCCAATCTAACAGATTCTTGATTCTTGTAGGTGTTCTGTTCTGTTCCAATCTAACAGATCTAATAGGTGTTCTGTCCAGGATGAACCTTATTGAGAATGAACCCTAGACTTTTGACTGTTGTGTTATCATCTACTTTGATGTCAAATCAAAGTTCTGCTATTTGTTTTGAAAATTACTAGTTGAGAAAAACGTGGGTTGCAAGTACGTGATTTGTGTTTGTGGGTATAAGTTTTGTTGAACTTATTTTGGCTCAGTTACGGGTTATCAAGGATGTTGTTAAGCACGATAAAAATTTCAAGGAGAGGGTCAGAAACAGGTTTAAGTGTTGCAACATGAGATACGTTTATTATTTTAAGAAGTGGGATGCCAATCACAAAGCGCAAGAGAAAGAATTAGCAGATCTGTGTAGCATAAAAGAGAATCTTGTGGCAGTACTTAAGGAAAAACATTGTTGCAAGCCACGAGGATTTAATTTATTAACGAAGCCTGAAAACAAATTCTTGAATGTAGGCGATTGTTGAAATCGATGTACGTATATGGATATTACATACCCGAGGAAGCATATTCGAAGACAACATTATTTGAGTACTTACAAGGTGAAGGTGAGATGGCTTTCAAAAGGTTTCATGATTGCGCAGGGAATACACTTAACCTATGCTTAAAGGTTGATGACACTAGAGACAAATTTGAAATTCTTGAAGTCGAACTTATAGATCGGACTACAGTCACTCGAAAACATTTTAAGAACTTTTTGCAAGGAGTTTCTGATGGTCTACCAGAAGTCTAAGGCAATATCCAAGCACAATGGAGTACACGAGGCTGGAAATTTGTTAAGTGGCTCAACGAGCACTACTTTTATGTTTTTAAAAGTCATATTGAATTGATGGATAATTAAGAGTTGTTATTGATTTTTGCTAAACGAACAGTTTTTTTGCTATTAATCAAGTTTATTAAATTTAAGCATGACCCCAAGAAATTTGGCTTTTAACTTGTGAAACAGTATAGTGGGTTTATTTCTTAACTTTTTTTAAAAAAAATTAGTAATCCAAAGCACCTAAGAGAATCTTAGTGGCTTACATAATATTTAAATTCATTAAAAAAAGGAAACTATACATTTCTTTTAAAATTAAGTTACATATAAAAATATCCTATAATAGATCAAATTCTCTTACGTGTTTCAAATAATTATATCAGTTTATTTCCTTTTATTATGTTTTGGAGATTCCTTCAAGAATTGTTTTAAAAGACATGGTATAAAAATTTAATTTTAATTAGAAAAAATATTATTTAAATTTTCTTAAATTTTGGATAAATAATTTTACCGAAACTTATTTTATACCAATAAGATGTTTAGTAAAATCTAAATGTAAATATCAAATAAAATTATATTACAATTTTCAAATAATTAACAAAACACCTAAGAAAATCTTGGTGTATTACATAATTTTTTTATATTTCACCTTTTTTTTAAAAAACTAAACATTTCTTTTAAAATCAAGTTACATATAAAAATATCATCTAATATACCAAGTTTCTATTGCATGTTTCAATGTACCATTTAAAATTTATTCTCCATTATCTCAAGTTATAGAATTCGAAAAAATATTATAAAATATTCAATGAATGATTTGTAACGTTGTACTTGTAGATAACTATATTAAAAATTATATTAGATGAATAAAATATTTAAACGAATCTTAATATAAATATTTGATAAAAGTAATATTATGATTTCAAGTTATTAAAAAAACATTTAAGAGAATCTCGGTATTATATAATAGTTTTATATATTTTTAAAATAATTATGTAATTTTTTAAATTAAGTTACATATAAAAATATTATGTAATACTCAAGATTCGTGTTCCCAATCAATAAAATCTAAATTAAACTAAAAAACACATAAGAGAATTTTGGTGTATTACACAATATTTTTATATATTTATTTTTAGCAAAAAAAAAATTTATACATTTATTTTAAAATCAAGTTACATGTAGAAATATTTTAAATATTATATAATAGATCAGGATTCTATTAGGTATTTTGTTAATTTCTTTGAAATCTTAATACTACTTTATTAGATGTCTATATTAAAAATTTATTAAATATTTTTAATGATCTAAAACACTTTAATATAATGATGTGACATTTTAATATAAATGTATTTAAATACATCAAAGAATCTTTGGTGTATTTGAAAACTCGTAAAAGAATCTTGGTGTATTAGATAATATTTTTATATGTAATTTAATTCAATGCGAAATGTATTTTTTTTAAACGTATAAAAATATTATGTAACCCACCAAGTTTTTTTTGGTGTTTCGTTCTTTTTTTAATAAAAAAGTATTTAAATACACCAAGATTCTCTTAGGTGTATTTGAAACACGTAAGAGAATCTTGGTGTATTATAAGATTTTTTTTATATATAAGTTAATTTCAATAGAAGTGTATATTTTCTTTTTCTTTTTTAAACTTATAAAAATATTATGTAACACCAAGATTTTCTTATTATTTTAAAAAATAATTTATTAGATATCTATATTATATTTTTAGAAAAAAACTTTTGATATTATTCAAAGTATTATATTATTTCTTTTTTAAATAATATTTTAATTTTTTGGTATTTTTTCGAATTTAAAAAATAAATATATTTAAATACACCAAAGATTCTCTTAGGTGTATTTGAAAAACGTAAGAGAATCTTGGTGTATTATATAATTTTTTTTATATATAAGTTAATTTAAAAAAAAATGTATAGTTTCTTTTTTTTTTGTAGACATATAAAATATTATGTCACCCACTTAGATTCTCTCAGGTGTTTTTCAGTTATTTCAAATTTATTGTATTATTTTATTAGATATATATTTCTTAATATTATTGAGATCTTGCAAATCATTATATTATTTATATTCAAAATAGTATTTCTAATTTTTGAGATTTTTTCAAAATAGAATTAAAATTCGTTTGAAACACTTAAAGAACCTTTGTGTGTAACATATATGTATTAATCGGTTGTTTTTAAAAATTAATTGGGACAAATTGATAAATGTTATTCTTAAATGAAACTTAATTTTAGAATAAATGTGTGTTTTTATAATAAAAAAAAAAAGAAATGTATTTTTAATATTATGTAATACACCAGCATTCTCTTTGGTATTTTATTAATTTTTTTTAAATCATAGTACTACTTTATTAGATATCTATATTCTCTTAGGTTACCCATTTTGTTATATGGAAATTAATAAAACACGTCTTGGTGTATTACACAATATTTTTATATATTTATTTTTAGCAAAAAGAAAAATTTATACATTTCTTTTAAAATCAAGTTACATGTAGAAATATTTTAAATATTATATAATAGATCATGATTCTATTAGGTATTTTGTTAATTTCTTTGAAATCTTAATACTACTTTATTATATGTCTATATTAAAAATTTATTAAATATTTTTATTGATCTAAAACACTTTAATATAATGATGTGACATTTTAATATAAATGTATTTAAATACACCAAAGAATCTTTGGTGTATTTGAAACACGTAAGAGAATCTTGGTGTATTAGATAATATTTTTATATGTAATTTAATTTAATGAGAAATGTATTTTTTTTAAACGTATAAAAATATTATTTAACCCACCAAGCTTTTTTTGGTGTTTCGTTCTTTTTTTAATAAAAAAAGTATTTAAATACACCAAGATTCTCTTAGTTAGAGAATCTTGGTGTATTCTAAGATATTTTTATATATAAGTTAATTTCAAAAGAAGTGTATATTTTCTTTTTCTTTTTTAAACTTATAAAAATATTATGTAACACCAAGATTTTCTTATTATTTTAAAAGATAATTTATTAGATATCTATATTATATTTTTAGAAAAAAACTTTTGATATTATTCAAAATATTATATTGTTTCTTTTTTAAATAATATTTTAATTTTTTGGTATTTTTTCAAATTTAAAAAACAAATGTATTTAATACACCAAAGATTCTCTTAGGTGTATTAGAAACACGTAAGAGAATCTTGGTGTATTATATGATTTTTTTTATATGTAAGTTAATTTCAAAAGAAATGTATAGTTTCTTTTTTTTTAAACGTATAAAATATTATGTAACCCACTTAGATTCTGTCAGGTGTTTTTCAGTTATTTCAAAATTAATGTATTATTTTATTAGATATATATATTTCTTAATATTATTGAGATCTTGCAAATCATTATATTATTTATATTCAAAATAATATTTTTAATTTTTGAGATTTTTTCAAAGTAGAATTAAAATTCGTTTGAAACACTTAAAGAAACATATATGTATTAATCGGTTGTTTTTAAAAATTAATTGGGACAAATTGATAAATGTTTTTCTTAAATGAAACTTAATTTTAGAATAAATGTGTGTTTTTATAATTAAAAAAAAAAGAAATGTATTTTTAATCTTATGTAATACACCAGCATTCTCTTTGGTATTTTATTAATTTCTTTTAAATGTACTACTTTATTACAGCATCTCCCATGGGAGAGACCCCTTAGGTAAATTTTAAATTAATTATTATAAATAAAAATTATAAAGAATGTGTAAAAAAAATTACACTGCAATGGGACAAAACTGTTATCTATAATTATAGATAATCTATTGATGTTGGCTATATTTGTCGACTCTAGAGACCTGTTATAATACCCCAATATTTAGTTAATTATTTAATTATTAATATTTGTAAGATATGTGTTAAAATATATTTGCTATATTATATTTTAAAAATATCTAGAAGTTGGTGTGGAGTCCTAATCGGATTTTAAGTATTTATGATAAGTTTTAATTTAGTTGTTGAATTAGACTTTACCACCTATTTCTGTGAGGTTATGCTAATCATAATATGTTTATAAATATAAGTTAATACACGTATATGAGGTGTACAGCCACGTTTAGAACCTAGTGTATTAGCAAGAGAAAAGCTCAGGTAACCTTCCAGTAAATTATGTATACGTCCCTCCACTATTAGTTTGTTTAATTAATATGTATATTGATACTATGTGTTCACCTACAGGGGAGTAGGCCAACCAAATCCTATAATATTCTTTCGGTAATTGGTACTAAGGGAAGGGAGGTGAGTTAGTTCATTGTACTAGTTTTGTATTAAGTTGTAGCTTTACATGCATTAATTCAACATTTTTCTTCAGAGTTGTGTGTGTCCAATCTACACTGTCCAATTTTGGGATCTCTAAATCCGAACCATAGTAAGCTCCCAATTACTCTCTTATAAGATATTATTTTATTTGTAAAGCTATATCGTACAAGTTGTAACGTATAGAGTTGTCAGTTTAATTTCATTTTATGTCAAATTTATATATGCGTGTTTTTTTTATGTTTTTTTTTGTTAATAATGATTATGTATGTATTGTTAGGTGTCGTGGTTATAATCAAATTTATTGTTATTCTTGACTTCGTATTGATTATAGTAATTTATTATCTTATATTCATTATTCCTTTAAATTATGATTTGTATATTCATATTTAAAGGTTTGTTGTCTCTGCGTTTTGTAAATATTTAAAAAGATTATGATTTTAAAACATTTTCCTAGGTTCGATATCTAGTACTGGTGTTTCTGTTTTGTTACCTTAGTACCTACATAATATATTTGTTTATTCTGGTTTGTGCGCATGAAAGATGATTTGTGATTTATTTTAATTTTATGTGTTGCTGGCTTTGTGGACTGAATGTACTAAAGGCTAGTGCAGGGCTAAGTGGGTTTTATAAAAAGGAGTCATGTTTTGTGCAGTAGCTTGTCTATTTAATAAATAAAGTGTGAGACTTATATTGTAACTAGTTTATGTTTTCTTTATAATTAAAATATTTTTATAAATGATCCTTCAAATAAATGTAATTGTTGTACGTCAATGGATGTGAAGCATTTTATTTGTATGTGGTGACTTGGTTTCGTCTATATTAGTAGCATTATGATTGTTTTGGCCTAATATTTCGATCTATTTGGTTCTTGTTTTTATTATTATTATTATTATTATTATTATTATTATTTATTATTATTATGCAACTAGCTACTAAACTTGCCTCGGGATATATTGTTTTCGTAAAGTATGGTTGGTTTTCTTTCATTTTTGATTTCTCGGCCAGCTTATGTAATTAAGTAATTGATGTGCTAGTTTATGATTATGTTATCATTTTATTTGTTAGTTTATATTTTATTATTTTGGGGTTCCGCAAGCTTGAGATTTGTATTACTGGTTAGTAAGTCAGTGCTCAATTAGTAGGCTGAGGGACTACATTTTATTATTATATTTTTGGGTATTAATTTATAATTGTATACACATTAATTTAGAGTTACATTAATTTATAGTATTTTGATTTGGTATTTAATTTATGAATTATTAAATATATTGGTGCGCCTATATGCTAATATAAATTCATGAAATTCGTTTTTAGATTCGAATAAGGACTATTAGCGGTATACCTGATCCCGGATATTTTAGTGTTAGCTCATTATCTATTTCAGGTACGAATTCTTTGTTCTCTCTTTTGAATTAATAAATATTCATTAAATTTATTGTCGGTTCATTTTCTAAAATTGTGATCTTATTGTACTCCATGTGTACTTACTTGTACACATTCTCAGTTTCGTTTCGAATTCCTTATTTTTGGATTTATTGTTGCCTTGACTCGTACATATTGTTTTATTTCGCATTTTCTTGCGACATTGTTTATTTTGTTTCGTGCAACGAGTCAAGCAACCTTTGTAACCTATTTGTTGGGCTCTTAGACCGATCTGTGTGGGTTAATCACAGACAATGTTCACATGGAGTTCGGAGTAAAGGTGAACTAGGCACCTACTCGTATCGGTGGGTGAGCATACGAGCACGTCTCTGGGGTATGAGATGTGATTAGATCATGATCGCTATTGTATTATTGGGATGTTTTATACATTCCTTATTTCTTCTTCTGGATTACCGAAGAAGGAACCATTGTCCCGTACTTCGCTGGTGATTGGAGTTAGCGAGTATAGTTTTGTGTAAGAGACCCATATTGTACCCACCTTACTTGCTATTCGGCCTTATTTACAGTTTCATTGTTAACCTAATTGTTTTAAGTTATTATCCTATTAATTCGTTTAACATCGATAATTGTTTCGGAAATATATTGTTGATCTCTATATCATCCTTCATTGTATCTCTGTGTTGGTAAGACACAAATCATTCATATTTAAATTTCATGTTTTATTTAGATTATATTCGTACAGAGCATTTGGCTCACTCTTTATTGTTTCCTTTCCGCAGGTAAATAGGGGTAAAGCGGGAAGAGTGATGAGTGCCACCCAGTCATTAGTAGAGCTTTGGCTTAGTAGATTTATTGATTTTGAGAACTTATTTATTTGGTTTCGAACTTTATTAGTTTCGTTATTTTGGATACTTGGACCTCGTACTTTCAGTTGAATTATTGACTTGGTTTATTGCAGCTTATTATGATTTGGAATTGTTTAAGAGATAGTTTTAATTATTATATTAGTAGGGTGTTACAAAGTTGGTATCAGAGATAAGGATATAGATTCTGTAGACTGTCTTTTAGGCATTGACCTGTGAGTTTTGGGTTGACTTCGCATGGGTAGGATTATGACTTTGAATATCGACTTGTGATATGATTGTTTCGAATGTGCACTCACGAAAAATTTTGCAGGATGCCGCCAAAGAAATCTAAGACCAGCCAAAACACTGGGGGAAATGTTACTCAGCAAATTTTGATGGATCAAAATACCTTTATGCATATGGTGCAGCAGGTGGTGGCTCAACAAACGCAGAATCCTGGTGGTAACACACAGAATCAAGAAGGCCAGACTATGTTTGATCGTTTCATGAAACAAAGGCCTAACTGCTTCAAGGAGGCCAAGACCCCAATGGATGCGGAAGCGTGGATTGATCATATGGAGAAGATCTTTCGGGTACTTAACTGCTCTGAGTTGGAGAAGGCTCGTTTTGGCATTTACCGTCTTGAAGGAGATGCTAGCATTTGGTGGAAGTCAGTGGTGGCTTCCCACGCAGTTGGATACGAGAATACTGTCACTTGGGATGTGTTTAAGGCACAATTCGATCAGAGGTATTTTCCTGCCAGTATCCGTGAGGAGTATGTTCGGGAATATCAGAGCATAACTCAGAAGGAGGATGAATCTGTGGCAGACTTTCAGATCAGGTTTCAGAGGTTAGCTGGCTATGCACGGTCCGTTGCTGGTACAGAGGAAGATAGAATCATGAAATTCAAGTGGGCTCTGAAGACTTCGATCCGTAATCACATCATAGCTAACCGCTACATTACTATGGACGGTTTGGTGGACAGTGCCAGAGACCAAGAGCTTCATCAGACTGACTTCCGTAAACAGAGAGACTTGCAGAACCAGAAAAGGAAGAGAGAAGATGATTCTTCTAGGTTTCAGAAAAATGGAGGTTCGGCAGGCAAATTTAAACAGAATGAGCAGAGGTATAACACTCGTTTTCAGCAGCGGAATGGAAATCAGGGTAACCAGCAGAACCGGTCAGGGACTCAAGCTGGGAATCAGAATGGAGGAAAATCTAATTGCGAGCATTGCGGTAAGATGCACAGTGGCGTCTGTTATTGGCTTACTAGATCATGCTTCAACTGTGGCCAAAAAGGCCATACTATTCGAGATTGCAAGGTGCCATTGAAGAAATCTGCAGACCAGAATGATCAGAATGGGAAGAATAATCAGAAGAATGGTGGACGTGTCTTTTCTATCACCGCAAAGGATGCTGCAAATACCCCAGGTACCATTACAGGAACGCTTTCTATTGGCAATAGGAATGCTACAGTTTTATTTGATACTGGTGCTACAAATTCATTTGTCTCTACATCTTATGCTAAACATCTATGCATTACACCTACTACATTATCATCAGAATTTTCTGTTGGCAACCCTATTGGGGGCAATATGTTTGTGAACTCTCAGTATCATGATTGTGTAGTTATAGTTGAGGATAGAAAATTATTTGTGGACCTTTTACCTATTCCGTTGCGAGACTTCGATGTAATTTTGGGGATGGATTGGCTAGAGCGACATAAGGCTACTATTGATTGTCAGGGAAAGAGAATAATTTTCGGTGATCCAAATTCACCTGAGTTCGAGTTCCAAGGTTCTACGCCCAGTGGTTTAGGGAAATTTGTGACGGCCATCAAGGCCAAACGGATGCTTGCACGTGGCTGTGAAGGATATTTAGCTCATGTGATTGATTCTTCTAAAGAACAAACTAAAGTTGAAGATGTTAGTGTTGTTTGCGAATTTTCAGATGTATTTCCAGACGACTTGGATGGACTACCACCACAACGAGAGGTGGAATTTTCTATTGATCTGCTACCTGGTGCGCAACCTATTTCTAAGGCTCCGTATCGCATGGCTCCATTAGAATTGCAAGAGTTAAAGGAACAACTGCAGGAACTACTCGAAAAAGGTTTTATTCGGCCTAGTGTTTCCCCTTGGGGAGCACCTGTCTTATTTGTGAAGAAGAAAGATGGTTCAATGAGGCTCTGTATTGATTATCGGGAGTTGAACAGAATTACTGTGAAGAACAAGTATCCATTGCCTAGGATCGATGATCTGTTTGATCAGCTACAAGGAGCAAAATATTTTTCGAAGATTGATCTACGTTCAGGCTACCATCAGTTGAGGGTGAAGGAAAGTGATATTCCGAAGACCGCATTTAGGACTCGTTACGGGCACTACGAGTTTCTTGTTATGTCTTTTGGGTTAACCAACGCACCGGCAGTTTTCATGGACTTAATGAACAGGGTATTCAAAGATTTTCTTGACAAGTTCGTGATCGTGTTTATTGATGACATTTTGGTGTATTCAAAATCTAAAGAAGAGCACGAGGAGCATTTGCGAGTTGTATTGGAGATATTGCGGAAGAACAAGTTATATGCAAAGTATCAGAAATGTGAATTTTGGCTCGAGCAAGTCGCCTTTTTGGGACACATTGTATCTGCAGATGGAATCAAAGTGGATCCTGCGAAGGTTGAGGCTATTACCGATTGGCCAAGACCTAGCACCGTGACTGAGGTTAGGAGTTTCTTGGGACTCGCTGGTTATTATCGTCGCTTTGTTGAGGGTTTCTCTACCATTGCCATGCCATTGACACAGTTGACTCGAAAAAGCAACAAGTTCATATGGACCGAGGAATGTGAGACTAGTTTCCAAGAATTGAAGAACAGACTTGTGACATCTCCAGTTTTGACACTACCATCGGGAATGGGTGGTTACGTGATTTACAGTGATGCTTCAAAGAAGGGACTTGGTTGTGTACTGATGCAACATGGAAAGGTGATCGCTTATGCTTCGAGGCAACTAAAACCTTACGAGGTGAACTATCCGACACATGATTTGGAGCTTGCAGCTGTGATTTTCGCATTGAAGATATGGCGACACTACTTGTATGGCGATAAATGTGAGATATTTACGGATCACAAAAGTTTGAAGTACATCTTTACACAGAGGGAACTTAATATGAGGCAACGGAGATGGATTGAACTTTTGAAGGACTATGATGTGAGTATTCAGTATCATCCAGGCAAAGCTAATAAGGTTGCAGACGCATTGAGTAGGAAGAATTTTGGGAATTTGGCAGCATTGGTGACACATCAACGACCTCTTCAGCGTGAGATTGAAAAGTTTGGCTTGGAGTTTTATTGTCATGATTCAGATGGCATTGTGGCAAGTATGCATGTTGAGCCTAGTCTTATCTCTAGGATTAAGGCAGCTCAAGATGGTGATGAGGAATTGTGCAACCTAGTACGAGATAGTGAAGCAGGGAAGCAACCAGTACTTCGTAGTGATGATCATGGTATTGTTTGGTTGGATAATCGATTGTGTGTGCCTAATAATAAGCAACTTAGAGAGGAGCTATTGGAGGAAGCTCATCGATCTCCATTTTCTATTCATCCAGGTGAAACAAAGATGTATCATGATGTGAGGGAACACTTTTGGTGGATAGGTATGAAACGTGATATAGCTGAGTTTGTTTCGAGGTGTTTGACTTGTCAACAGGTGAAGATTGAGCATCAGAGACCGAGTGGATTGTTACAGCCTTTGGAATTGCCTACTTGGAAATGGGAAAACATTTGCATGGATTTTGTGATTGGATTGCCTAGAACGTTGAAGAAAAATGATGCGATATGGGTGATTATAGATAGGCTTACTAAATCTGCTCACTTTTTGGCGATTCGTGGGAACATGTCTTTAGAGAGTTTAGCACTTGCCTACAGGAATGAGATTGTTAGACTTCATGGTATTCCAGTTTCGATTGTATCTGACAGAGATCCGAGATTCACTTCAAAATTTTGGCAAGGATTTCAAAAGGCATGGGGTACCAAGTTGAACTATAGTACAGCTTTTCATCCGCAGTCAGATGGGCAGTCGGAGAGGACGATTCAGACTCTAGAGGATATGTTGCGAGCTTGTGCATTGGAATGGTTTGGAAATTGGGATGAGTATTTATCGCTGGTTGAATTTGCATACAATAATAGTTGGCAGGCAAGCATTGGTATGGCTCCTTTTGAGGCACTATATGGGCGTAAGTGTAGGACACCGACATGTTGGAATGAAGTGGGAGAGAAACTTTTGGAAGGTCCCGATTTGGTTCAGATCACTACTGATAAGGTAACATTTGCTTTGGAGAAACTCAAACAAGCACGATCCAGACAAAAGAGTTATGCAGATAAGGGTAGACGAGAGTATGAGTTTAAGGTTGGAGATAAGGTTTTTCTTAAAGTATCTCCGACGAAGGGCATTCAACGTTTTGGTCAGAAAGGTAAATTGAGTCCGAGATATATTGGTCCTTTTGAGATTCTTGAGAAGGTTGGAGCAGTGGCATATAGGGTTGCTTTGCCACCACAGTTGTCACGGGTACATAACGTTTTTCATACATCAGTTTTGAGGAAGTATGTTTATCATCCATATCATATTGTTCAGTATCCTCTAGACACCTTCGACGAGGACTTATCTTGTGAAGAGAAAGCTGAAGCTATATTGGCGAGAGAGGAAAGGGTTATGCGTAAAAAGACGATTCCTTTTGTGAAAGTCCTTTGGAAAAATCACGATGCTCGAGAAGCTACATGGGAGATGGAGGATTCTGTTCGCACAAAGTATCCTTATCTTTTTGAACCAGGTGCGTTATTTGAATTTCGAGGACGAAATTCTTTTAAGGGGGGAAGAATATAATACCCCAATATTTAGTTAATTATTTAATTATTAATATTTGTAAGATATGTGTTAAAATATATTTGCTATATTATATTTTAAAAATATCTAGAAGTTGGTGTGGAGTCCTAATCGGATTTTAAGTATTTATGATAAGTTTTAATTTAGTTGTTGAATTAGACTTTACCACCTATTTCTGTGAGGTTATGCTAATCATAATATGTTTATAAATATAAGTTAATACACGTATATGAGGTGTACAGCCACGTTTAGAACCTAGTGTATTAGCAAGAGAAAAGCTCAGGTAACCTTCCAGTAAATTATGTATACGTCCCTCCACTATTAGTTTGTTTAATTAATATGTATATTGATACTATGTGTTCACCTACAGGGGAGTAGGCCAACCAAATCCTATAATATTCTTTCGGTAATTGGTACTAAGGGAAGGGAGGTGAGTTAGTTCATTGTACTAGTTTTGTATTAAGTTGTAGCTTTACATGCATTAATTCAACATTTTTCTTCAGAGTTGTGCGTGTCCAATCTACACTGTCCAATTTTGGGATCTCTAAATCCGAACCATAGTAAGCTCCCAATTACTCTCTTATAAGATATTATTTTATTTGTAAAGCTATATCGTACAAGTTGTAACGTATAGAGTTGTCAGTTTAATTTCATTTTATGTCAAATTTATATATGCGTGTTTTTTTTATGTTTTTTTTTGTTAATAATGATTATGTATGTATTGTTAGGTGTCGTGGTTATAATCAAATTTATTGTTATTCTTGACTTCGTATTGATTATAGTAATTTATTATCTTATATTCATTATTCCTTTAAATTATGATTTGTATATTCATATTTAAAGGTTTGTTGTCTCTGCGTTTTGTAAATATTTAAAAAGATTATGATTTTAAAACATTTTCCTAGGTTCGATATCTAGTACTGGTGTTTCTGTTTTGTTACCTTAGTACCTACATAATATATTTGTTTATTCTGGTTTGTGCGCATGAAAGATGATTTGTGATTTATTTTAATTTTATGTGTTGCTGGCTTTGTGGACTGAATGTACTAAAGGCTAGTGCAGGGCTAAGTGGGTTTTATAAAAAGGAGTCATGTTTTGTGCAGTAGCTTGTCTATTTAATAAATAAAGTGTGAGACTTATATTGTAACTAGTTTATGTTTTCTTTATAATTAAAATATTTTTATAAATGATCCTTCAGATAAATGTAATTGTTGTACGTCAATGGATGTGAAGCATTTTATTTGTATGTGGTGACTTGGTTTCGTCTATATTAGTAGCATTATGATTGTTTTGGCCTAATATTTCGATCTATTTGGTTCTTGTTTTTATTATTATTATTATTATTATTATTATTATTTATTATTATTATGCAACTAGCTACTAAACTTGCCTCGGGATATATTGTTTTCGTAAAGTATGGTTGGTTTTCTTTCATTTTTGATTTCTCGGCCAGCTTATGTAATTAAGTAATTGATGTGCTAGTTTATGATTATGTTATCATTTTATTTGTTAGTTTATATTTTATTATTTTGGGGTTCCGCAAGCTTGAGATTTGTATTACTGGTTAGTAAGTCAGTGCTCAATTAGTAGGCTGAGGGACTACATTTTATTATTATATTTTTGGGTATTAATTTATAATTGTATACACATTAATTTAGAGTTACATTAATTTATAGTATTTTGATTTGGTATTTAATTTATGAATTATTAAATATATTGGTGCGCCTATATGCTAATATAAATTCATGAAATTCGTTTTTAGATTCGAATAAGGACTATTAGCGGTATACCTGATCCCGGATATTTTAGTGTTAGCTCATTATCTATTTCAGGTACGAATTCTTTGTTCTCTCTTTTGAATTAATAAATATTCATTAAATTTATTGTCGGTTCATTTTCTAAAATTGTGATCTTATTGTACTCCATGTGTACTTACTTGTACACATTCTCAGTTTCGTTTCGAATTCCTTATTTTTGGATTTATTGTTGCCTTGACTCGTACATATTGTTTTATTTCGCATTTTCTTGCGACATTGTTTATTTTGTTTCGTTTCGTGCAACGAGTCAAGCAACCTTTGTAACCTATTTGTTGGGCTCTTAGGCCGATCTGTGTGGGTTAATCACAGACAATGTTCACATGGAGTTCGGAGTAAAGGTGAACTAGGCACCTACTCGTATCGGTGGGTGAGCATACGAGCACGTCTCTGGGGTATGAGATGTGATTAGATCATGATCGCTATTGTATTATTGGGATGTTTTATACATTCCTTATTTCTTCTTCTGGATTACCGAAGAAGGAACCATTGTCCTGTACTTCGCTGGTGATTGGAGTTAGCGAGTATAGTTTTGTGTAAGAGACCCATATTGTACCCACCTTACTTGCTATTCGGCCTTATTTACAGTTTCATTGTTAACCTAATTGTTTTAAGTTATTATCCTATTAATTCGTTTAACATCGATAATTGTTTCGGAAATATATTGTTGATCTCTATATCATCCTTCATTGTATCTCTGTGTTGGTAAGACACAAATCATTCATATTTAAATTTCATGTTTTATTTAGATTATATTCGTACAGAGCATTTGGCTCACTCTTTATTGTTTCCTTTCCGCAGGTAAATAGGGGTAAAGCGGGAAGAGTGATGAGTGCCACCCAGTCATTAGTAGAGCTTTGGCTTAGTAGATTTATTGATTTTGAGAACTTATTTATTTGGTTTCGAACTTTATTAGTTTCGTTATTTTGGATACTTGGACCTCGTACTTTCAGTTGAATTATTGACTTGGTTTATTGCAGCTTATTATGATTTGGAATTGTTTAAGAGATAGTTTTAATTATTATATTAGTAGGGTGTTACACCTGTAGTGAATTGCCACATCACTTATTTCTATATTCAAATTATATATTCCATTAATAACAACTTGAAATATTAATAACATACCATTTTTAAAATATAGCCAATCATTATAGCCAATACCCTCGGAACACAATGTGTTACAGGTTCGACAAATTTTACATAATCAATATTTTATGTAATTTAGCTAATCATTTTTAGCTAACGCCATTGGAGATGCTCTTAGATATCTATATTCTCTTAGCTCTTAGGTTGCCCATTTTGTTATATGGAAAAACACTCAATTTTGTTATATTATCGTGCTTGTACTTGTACAAAATATAGAATCTGGTGTGGAATGAAAACAAATGATGGAAATAAAATCTTTTTAGTTTGATTGTTCCATACGTTTCATTATTTGATTTGATATTTTGATTGATATTATTAACACTTTAAAAAACCCCATGAATATTTCTTTTCAAACGTATTCCTTAACTAAATTACAACTCGAAATTTCCTTTTTCTTGAGAGATTCTTGTTGTGGGAAGGTAATGAAGACTACTCCATGCCTTTGTTTCCAAGGGAAGATGGACAAGTTCTAGTCATTTATTAAGAATTGTTTATGTTAAATTAATTTACAACATCTAATCCAATCTTTATAAATATGGTAATTAATGTTGAGATTTAAAAAATTCTACTGCCCTTTACAAAATCTGGGCCCTTTACAAAATCTGGGCCATAATATACTGTTATTTTCTTTTTTATCTTTTTGAGATTTCTTCGAGTTAAATAGATTCCACAAAGTATTTTGTAGCATCGTATTAATTTTTCTATTTCATCCTCTAATTGTTTCAAAAAAGATTCATAAATTGCAAGATTTCCTAGGTGTTGCTCATTGATATGTGATTTGTTATTATTTATTTTAGTGTTAATAATAATTTATTTTTAGGAAATCTTTTTTTTTTTGACCTTTTTGGATATTTTTAAAATCAATGTTTAAGTTTTCAGTCTAAGATTCCATTAAGTGTTTTGGATCCTCACATTAATTATTTTTTTACAATCAATAACTTTTTTTATCAAAAAATTTACGAGTAAGATTACTTTACGTGTTGCACATTGATATATTATTTGTTATATCTTTTATAGTGTTAACATTTATTTATTCTTAGGGATCTTTTTTTTCCTTTTTGTGTATTTTTAAATTTTATTTTTAAATTTTCAATCTAAGATTTCATTCAATGTTTTGTTACAACATATTAATTATTTTATAATTAACTCCTCAATGTTTTTTTCAAAAGTTATAAATTATAATATCCAGTTATGAGTAGCGTTGTGATAAATTATTTATTATTATATTTTGTGATGTTAGTATTTATATATTTTTAATTATTTTATTTATTTTACCTTTTAATTTTACCTTTTTAAGTTTTAAATCTAAGATTCCATTAAGTGTTTTATATCAACATATTAATTATTTTAATTTTTTCTTGAACTTTTTGATCAAAAATTGTGGATTGTAAGATTCCAAATCAAAGTTTAAGTTAAAAACTTAGATTCTTTTATATGATCATATTAATTATTTTAATTTATCCTCAATTTTTTTTATCAAAATAAATGTGGATTGTAAGATTTCACTAGGTGTTGTTGCACACTGGTATATTATTTGATTCATTAAATCTTTTTAAGTGTTCATTAGAAAACAACAATCTATTATCGGCAAAAGTGCAGGTACAATCTAGAAACCACCAAGAAAGAGCCAAAATCAACAAAAGCGATTGAAAACGTTTATGAATCATCTTTACAAAAAAAAGTTTGATAATGATGCTGAAGGAATGCTTCATGCCAGTCAATGTGTTCTCTATTAATTGGAAGATGGTCTTAAGAGCTCTAATCTGATCAGACACATGGAAAAGATATTTGATTTCAACCTCTGGTCTCCGGAGAGTAATTTATAACACAAAACTATTCTCAATGCATCAAGATGAGGGCCTTTCTAAAGGAAATGATCTCTCTACATTCGACAAGTACCACATTGTGAAAGCCTTCAGCAATTTTGGTATTTAAACTTCAGGTCAACAAAATTGTTTCTCAACTCTCAGCAAGTCGGCCTCTCTGCAAAATTGAAGATGAAAAAAACAAATTCTCTATAGGGACTCTGAGCAACTAAATGACACCTTGGTGATATGTAAAAGCTTCATCAATGCACTTGAGCTGGAACCAACAACATGACAGAGACATATCTTCTAGCAGTACAACAAAGTTCACTATCCTCCAACACCTGCCAAAGACTACTAAATTTGGCAACGATCCTAGCAGGAGCTACTACCAAGAATTACAACTCCAAGCAAATAATTAAACTCCTAGCAACACCGGTATCACTAAAACTCCAAGCCAAAACTCTGTCTTTCAACCCAAGTAGTCTTAGAATCCGAAAATCCAACATACATATCCCTAGACAAATACTTGGCAATTCTTTTATCCTTATAACTAAAGAAAGGCCTAACATACTTGTTCAATCCAACAGGCGCAATCGTAACATTAATCTCAAATTTATCCCCATTAAATTTCATCCAAGCATGAATATTATTTCCATTTCTCATATCAACATGTACAAAAGTCCCAGTCATATTATAACAACCACCCGTATCTGTTTTCACAGACTGAACATCATTCAAATCGATTCCTACATGATTACCATCAGGATCATTAACTCATCATTCTTATCAAATTCCACATCAAAGATTGGCCCGACAGTAGGCACAATATCATTATTAAACATACCCAAAGTACTGGTCTGAAAGAGCGCCAGGTGGATTAGTTGAGTTTGACAGCACAAAAACAAGCCCGAAACCAGGGCTGCTGACAATCTCAGGTATAATAGAAAACACGAACTGAGTAGTAAAATACGTGACATGGGTCGAGTTCGTGTCGGGTTTTATCAAGATTGGTGAAGGGTAGAAGCACCTACCGATGGAGAATTGGTTGGAACCGTTGGTGAAGAGGATGAATGATGAGTCGAGTGCGGTGACAATTATATTGCATCGCGATAACTTTATGATGTAATTGAATCTTGATAAACATGGTAATATATTAAGATCTTGATAAACATGGTAATATATTAAGAGTTATACGTATGCCTTTTAATTGTATATTTCTTATTGTTAGTAGTATTTTTGTGTGTTCGTTCGCAGGGAAGACTGAATGTAATATCAAGTTCAAGTTTCTTATCTCTCACAATTTAGAAGTGTAGAAGAATGTTGTGTTTGTTTATAAACTAAATTAAACTAAACTAAATTAAACTAATTATCAATCGAGAATAAAATATATGAGGAAAACAATCCAAGAACTGGGGTTCTTCACTTGGTTTCAATGCACATTCAATATCTATGTGATGTCTACGTTCTTACTCTGCTGAAAACAATTCTTTTAAGGTTATAATGTTCTCTTCCAAGATACAATATAATGTCTACAACTGTACCCTAATTGTCACTTCCGTGATACAATCAAAGACAATCATAAACTATTACGCACCAAGAATTATAAGTCTCACAACTCTCCTATTAATCTTCCAATCAAATATTCGAGTTATGTCTGTTAAATCATGTACTAAAATTGCAACTCCTCTTCCAAGTTATTACAATCCCTAAAATCCAATCAAAGGTTCATGACTCCCCTAATTGTGTTAAGCCCTCAATAACAGATCAGCAAAACAAGAAAATCACAGATAATTAAACACACATGAATACCAAGGAATACTACCAAATCCTCAGATTAAAGATTTAGTTACACATAATTAAAGAAGAAAACAAAACAATAATGATAATGAATGAAAACATAATATTGAAGAAAGAATTGAAGATCGAAAGTACCTTGATACGATTAAAAGCTATGAATTGTTATGATTTACAATGGTAGGATGTGTTTAAATAGACTCTACAAATCTTGCCCAGCAAGATATTACCTTCTATTACAATTAGAATTCAATAAAGGTATTAAAAATTGCCCAAAATACAATTAGAACTAGAAAAGGGCAAAACAGTAATTTCTCTGCTCCCATCTATCTGCTGGTCGTGCTTCCTGGGCCCACCACACGCGGCCTGGTCGTGTAAGACCTATCCCATATTGTAGAAAATCTCTCAAGCTTCGTGTGGACTGTAAATGGGCTGAAAACGAACTTCTAGAACTCCAGATATGGCCAAAACAGTATAAGTTGCGCAGCCTTCCCGGAAAATCCGAATTTTAATCAATTAAATCTCCAAAAACGATAGAAGCATCAACTTTAATCAACATTCTCATAAATCTGCACAACTAAGCAAAACACATCAAAACTACAACAACTTGAGTCCAAAACAATCAATTTAAGTCGAACGGAGGCATTCCAAGTGGATATAAAATCCACTTATCACTTATACCAAATACTAACCTTATACAATAAATTAAACAATATATTGATTGAATTGTACAAAATCTAGGCCATAGGATTAGAAACAAATTAATGGTCAGGACAAACCTTCAACTGAGCTGCAATAGCTGAAGCTGTATCCACTTCTAACAAACCTGCTACCTTGCCTTGATAAAGCCTCTGGGTTGGATTCTGATATTCATTGGCAGCCATCGTCTCAATAAGATCATAAGCTTCATCATAGCTCTTAGCCCACAGAGCTCCACCTGATGCTGCGTCTAGCAAAGGTCTAGATTGTGCTCCCAACCCATTGTAGAAACCATTAATCACCATCCAGTCAGGCATACCATGATGTGGACACCTACGAAGCATCTCCTTATAACGTTCCCAAGCCTCACATGAAGATTCTCCAGAGTGCTGCTGAAACTGAGTTAGCTGGTTCCTCATTGCTGCAGTTTTCGCCAAAGGGAAGAACTTAGTAAGAAACTTCTAAGCAAGATCCTCCCATGTAGTAATGGAACCAGGTGGTAGGAGCACCCCCAAACTGAACCGAATTCTGTAGCATCTGAATAGTGCCCGGCTTGATCTCAAAAGTGTTAGCTGCAATAGCTGGCCTGATAATGCTAGACTGGATATCATTGATCTTCGGCTGAGAATACTCCTTCAAAGCCTTAGCTGCTGCTGCATCACCGATCTCTACAGTAGTTTCAAGTTCCTCTGTCTTATTCTCCAAATTCTCTACACGATCGTCTTCCGCCAGTTTTTGTAAACGAGCTTGCGAACATGTTTGCATGAAACCCTAAATACCTGAAACACCACGAAACAAACAAACTAAGTAAGAAATCCGAGTCAGTGAACGCTAACGACCACTGATGACAAGCACATAAACTAAAATAAAACACCGATGATCCCCGGCAGCGGCGCCAAAAACTTGTTATGCTATAATTACGCAAGCGCACGTAGTCACAAGTAATACAATTAAAGTTCGTTCCACAGAGATCTGGTTAAGTTTTACTCAGAAAATATGCCTATGCAACAATGTATGGTCTTAATTGACTGCTAAGAAAAATAACAAAATTGGATTTGATTATCTAAATTAAACTAAGATGCAAATTATAAATCTAAGAATTAAACAATTAACGAGAATTAAAATCGAATTACTTATTTGAGAATAAACATGGAATTCTAGTTTCATTATCTACTTCACTTAGAGTTGCAGCCTTTAATTAAAATATGCGATGGTTTTGATATCTGATCGAATAACACGAAAAGAGTAAAAGTTACCTCTCGGTATACTAGTACCAATCTACGCATACATCCACAAAAGAGATAGAAGATGAATAGTCACCTATTATGTTTAGACCCTATATCTCTATAGAATTTGAAAACATAAAGGTTGAAGCACAAGTTATCCACTTAGATCACATAGGGTAGCATAATATCTCTATTGATGCCACAAATCATGATGCTAAAACATCAACCTATCCTATGCTAGCATGGCAAGTTCTAAATTTCAAGATCCACTCTCGTTTAGCAATAGATTAACATATTAGATGTTCGCGATGCACCTAAATTCAATAAGCACAACCATACAAGGATATCAAGAATTCACCACACATAAATCTTTAAGGCATGCAAACTACTAAGCTACATCGATAAATCCACTAGGATCCCACGACAACGATTAGTTCATAATAAAACTCTTCGTCACCATGGGATTAGATGAAAACATGATAATTGACAAAATATAAAAGGAAGAAATAATATTAATAGTAAAAGAACACAAAAGATGACGTAGATCTTGATCCGTTGCTTGTCACGAGCGTTGAATCTCCTTCTTCTTTTCTCTCTTGTAATTCTATGTTACAAGAATAGAACGATGATCTATTTTACAAGGCTAAGATGTGTTTATATATGCCTAGATATCTTGCCCAACAAGAAAAACAACCTAGAATACAATTGGAAATAGGTTTAGGTACCAAAAATACAATTAAAATTCGAAATTGGGCAAAACGGTCATTTTCCAGCAACTTTTCCCCGCACCAGCGCTGCCTGCGCTTGAAGCAGCGCAGCATGCGCTCCCCTATCTGTTTATGCACTGTGCAGGCGCAGCCTGCGCTCTGTAGAGCGCTCCCAGCGCTCCTCTGGCTGGTGGCGGCTCGTTTTCTGCAATTTTCTTCGTTTTTCGTCCGTTTTCTTCCGTTCCTTTTGTAATCACTTCCCTTCTTCAATCCAAAGACTTGCAAAACTCTTGATAGTTGATATTAAGTCACCATTATTCATTCCATAGCATGATCAACTCCAAAATCAACGGAAAATTCAACCCTAATCGATATTTCTCCAAACCTGCACAAGTAAATAAAACACATAAAAAACTACGACAAATTTGAGGCCAAATACACCAATTTAAGCCGATACGGAATGTTCCAAGTGGGTATAAAATCCACTTATCACACCCCCAAACTTAAACCGATGCTTGTCCTCAAGCATAAACAATTACACTAACTAATTAGTACCACTTCCGTAGGTGATCACGGTTGCATTTGGCATATGCAACAAGCCCTTTAAACCCCTTGGCAGCCCTAGTGGACGAGTGAGGTCTCGTGAGGGCCTATAGTGAATGTACCCACAAAATCCATTTAACCTAATGTAATGCAATGCATGAATGCAACTAAATGAAAATTGCAAGATCCCCTTCAAACTCACCAAAAACCAACTAAAAAGCAAATATCTCAAAGAATGCAATAATTCCAAGCAGAGCTCGACTAAGTCCCCGTATACTAACAATACATGAACAGAAACGTGCGTGTGTGCAATGCTCATCAGAAATACCCCCAAAACTAGGTCAAAAACCATACATGCTTTCCGTCAAGACAATCACAGGTTTATAAGTAGAATAGACTGTAGACACTTCATAACCTAGGAACACTTCCACCCTTATCCAAGGTAGACAGAAACTCATGCTTTATTACTATACTACGACACTACATATACAATACGCATGCTTATTTAACCGTGCAATGAATGAGACCCCAAAAGGCTTATACAATAATACCCATGTAGCGAGTGTTAGGTCAGCAATCCAAAACCACAAGAGCTTTAGGTTACTAGGACTAAGTCCCCTCAGACTTAATTACTCGAGTATTAAAGAGCTCACTCTGGTAAATTTTGCATTTAAACAAACAAAAATTGACTCTTTTTTTTTTCCTCCTTTTTTTTCTGATTTTTTTTTTTTGACATGCAATCTGGAATGAGCCTTTCTCATTTCCAACCCTAGACTACTCATATAAATATGAGCCGGCTACTAGCCAATTGACGCCTAGCCTTTATTGACAATTCTTACAACTAGCATGAAATTCCTGTTTTCCCCCAAACTTAAATTTTAATGTTCCTACGCTATAAAGGGAATAACGAAAATTCTAAGAATAAACAAGTGATTAAATCTCAAAACATCCAACATGCATGACCCTAACCTAGCCCAAAAGCACCTCAATGAGACTGTGTAATAAGTTTTGTTCCTGTAACATGCAAGTCAATTTCATAGAAACTATAAATCAGCCCTCTACTCATCATCATCACACCCAAATCAACCTCCACCTATCAATCAGAATCATCTTGTCCTAATGGATCATGAAAAATGCATGTCATGAAAATGCAACTAATATGACTCACATGGTAAAACAAAAATAACAGAATGTCCTAAATGAAACAAACATAGATAATACGAACAAATATATGCATGAATTACGACTAATATGCAAAACATGATATCTATATGAACACAATGACTCACAAATACTAATAACACATATACATACTACTTATCCCCCAAACCACCCCCAAACTTATAATATTCAATGTCCGCATTGAATGGAAGTAAATACAAGGGATAGTAGAAAACATACCTGAAAACACCGAAACACATGGGTTGCCTCCCACGAAGCACTGTCGTTAACGTCATTTAGCCGGACAAATATGATTCAAATCATGGTGGCTCGAAGATCGCATTTGACTTGTCCTTAGCAGAAGGACCATTCACCCATTGGTTGACAACCTTCTTGCTATCTTCCCACATCTTTTCTAAACCAAAATTCTCTTTGCCTCTTCCTCCAATTAACTTTTTCTTTTTCTTCTTCACACCTCTAAGGTGCTTATGCTTCACAGTTGATTGATAAGAACACTCTTCAACCTCATCATCCATGATCCACCTTCTTAACACATTATCTTGACACACTTCAAAAATTACCAACTCATCACTCAGAAGGACATACTTCAAATGAGATGGAAGTTTTCCGAGCTTGACATTCGAGAGATCTTGAACCGAAGAACTGTCAATGGAATCACTGATGGGATGCTTTAGCACATGCATGTCAGATTTTTCGCTCAATAACTTTCTCTGACCCGTATCAACTATTTCCACACTGCAACACTCTTCATCCTCTGTTGGAAATTTCATGGCCTTGAACACATTAAAGGTGACATTCTGATCTTGCACCCTCATTGTAAGCTCTCCTTTTTGCACATCGATCAAAGTACGACCCGTAGCTAGAAAAGGCCTTCCCAAGATTATGGGAATCTTCTTGTCTTCTTCAAAATCCAAGATAACAAAATCGGCAGGAAATATGAGCTTATCAACCTTAACCAAAACATCGTCCACTATACCCCTTGGATAAGTGATAGATCGATCAGCCAACTGCAAAGAGATATTAGTTGGCTTTGGCTCCGGTAAACCAAGTTGCTTGAAAATAGACAAGGGCATTAGATTAATATTAGCTCCCAAATCACATAAACACTTGTTGAAAGAAAGATTGCCAATGGTGCATGGAATAGTGAAACTTCCCGGATCTTTCAGTTTAGGTGGCAACTTCTGTTGCAGAACGGCACTACACTCCTCTGTCAATGCCACTGTTTCAAAATCTTCCAACCTTCTCTTCCGTGATAAAATATCCTTCATGAACTTTGCATATCTTGGCATCTGCTCCAATGCTTCAACAAAAGGAATGTTAATGGACAGTTTCTTGAAAACATCCATAAACTTCTGAAACTGTTTCTCTTGACTTTTCTGCAAGCGTCCAGGATATGGCGGAGGTGGATTGATCTGATTATTCTTTGAAGATTGCTCCGGAGTAGACTTTTCAACAGGTTTCTTGCTATTCTCACCATCAAGCTGATCAGCCACTAAATCAGATTTCTCAATTTCTGGCACTGTAGATTTTTCAACATGCTGATTCTGAACATCTTCATCTTCTTCAGTTGCTGATTTAGGATCACTCGTGACTTTTCCAGATCTCAAAGTAACTGCATTGACCTGTTCTTTGCTTTCCCTTCTGCCTGGATTAACCTCCGTATCACTAGGAAGAGTCCCCTATTGCATATTCAACAAAGCACTTGTGATCTGTCCCATCTGATTTTCCAAGAGCTTTTGAGAAGCTTGCAGGTTCTTCATCATCATCCTCATATCATCCATCTCTGATTTTTCATTAGAAGTTTGCCCCGTATGAGCCTGAGGTTGTTGCTGCTGAAATCCCGGAGGTTGATATGGTGCCCTTGAAACATAAGGTTGTTGATAGCCTTGATTGAATGGCTTTGCTTGCTGTCCCTGAAACTGGTGCTGATAAATTTGTTGAGCTCCTTGATTGTTGCTCCAGCTGAAATTGGGATGACTCCTGTTGCTAGGATGATAAGTAGCTGGTACTGGTGCAACAGGTCTCTGAAAATTACTCACAAACTGTGCTGATTCAGAAGAGATAGCACACTGATACGTCTCAAGTGCGCCCGCACATAGCTCACAAACACTAGCCACCTGCTGAACTCCATAATTTGCAAGAGAATCCACCTTCATAGTCAAAGCCTTCAACTGAGCTGCAATAGCTGAAGCTGTATCCACTTCAAACAAACCTGCTACCTTGCCTTGATAAAGCCTCTGGGTTGGATTCTGATATTCATTGGCAGCCATCGTCTCAATAAGATCATAAGCTTCATCATAGCTCTTAGCCCACAGAGCTCCACCTGATGCTGCATCTAGCAAATGTCTAGATTGTGCTCCCAACCCATTGTAGAAACCATTAATCACCATCCAGTCAGGCATGCCATGATGTGGACACCTACGAAGCATCTCCTTATAACGTTCCCAAGCCTCATATGAAGATTCTCCAGAGTGCTGCTGAAACTGAGTTAGCTGGTTCCTCATTGCTGCAGTTTTCGCCATAGGGAAGAACTTAGTAAGAAACTTCTGAGCAAGATCCTCCCATGTAGTAATGGAACCAGGTGGTAGAGAGTGTAACCAACCTTTGGCCTTATCTTTCAAAGAGAATGGGAAAAGCCTCAACTTGATAGCATCATCCGAAACACCATTGAACTTGAAAGTATCACAGATCTCGATAAAGTCCCGAATATGCATGTTAGGATCCTCCGTAGGAGCACCCCCAAACTGAACCGAATTTTGTAGCATCTGAATAGTGCCCAGCTTGATCTCGAAAGTGTTAGCTGCAATAGCTGGCCTGATAATGCTAGACTGGATATCATTGATCTTCGGCTGAGAATACTCCTTCAAAGCCTTAGCTGCTGCTGCATCACCCATCTCTACAGTAGTTTCAAGTTCCTCTGTCTTATTCTCCAAATTCTCTACACGATCGTCTTCCGCTAGTTTTTGTAAACGAGCTTGCGAACGTGTTTGCATGCAACCCTAAGTACCTGAAACACCACGAAACAAACAAACTAAGTAAGAAATCCGAGTCAGTGAACGCTAACGACCACTGATGACAAGCACATAAACTAAAATAAAACACCGATTATCCCCGGCAGCGGCGCCAAAAACTTGTTATGCTATAATTACTCAAGCGCACGTAGTCACAAGTAATACAATTAAAGTTCGTTCCACAGAGATCTGGTTAAGTTTTACTCAGAAAATATGCCTATGCAACAATGTATGATCTTAATTCACTGCTAAGAAAAATAACAAAATTGGATTTGATTATCTAAATTAAACTAAGATGCAAATTATAAATCTAAGAATTAAACAATTAACGAGAATTAAAATCGAATTACTTATTTGAGAATAAACATGGAATCCTAGTTTCATTATCTACTTCACTTAGAGTTGCAGTCTTTAATTAAAACATGCGATGGTTTTGATATCTGATCGAATAACACGAAAAGAGTAAAAGTTACCTCTCGGTATACTAGTACCAATCTACGCATACATCCACAAAAGAGATAGAAGATGAATAGTCACCTATTATGTTTAGACCCTATATCTCTATAGAATTTGAAAACATAAAGGTTGAAGCACAAGTTATCCATTTAGATCACATAGGGTAGCATAATATCTCTATTGATGCCACAAATCTTGATGCTAAAACATCAACCTATCCTATGCTAGCATGGCAAGTTCTAAATCTCAAGATCCACTTTCGTTTAGCAAGAGATTAACATATTAGATGTTCGCGACGCACCTAAATTCAATAAGCACAACCATACAAGGATATCAAGAATTCACCACACATAAATCTTTAAGGCATGCAAACTACTAAGCTACATAGATAAATCCACTAGGATCCCACGACAACGATTAGTTGATAATAAAACTCTTCGTCACCATGGGATTAGATGAAAACATGATAATTGACAAAATATAAAAGGAAGAAATAATATTAATAGTAAAAGAACACAAAAGATGAAGTAGATCTTGATCCATTGCTTGTCACGAGCGTTGAATCTCCTTCTCCTTTTCTCTCTTGCAATTCTATGTTACAAGAATAAAACGATGATCTATTTTACAAGGCTAAGATGTGTTTATATATGCCTAGATATCTTGCCCAACAAGCACATAAACTAAAATAAAACACCGATTATCCCCGGCAGCGGCGCCAAAAACTTGTTATGCTATAATTACGCAAGCGCACGTAGTCACAAGTAATACAATTAAAGTTCGTTCCACAGAGATCTGGTTAAGTTTTACTCAGAAAATATGCCTATGCAACAATGTATGATCTTAATTCACTGCTAAGAAAAATAACAAAATTGGATTTGATTATCTAAATTAAACTAAGATGCAAATTATAAATCTAAGAATTAAACAATTAACGAGAATTAAAATCGAATTACTTATTTGAGAATAAACATGGAATCCTAGTTTCATTATCTACTTCACTTAGAGTTGCAGCCTTTAATTAAAACATGCGATGGTTTTGATATCTGATCGAATAACACGAAAAGAGTAAAAGTTACCTCTCGGTATACTAGTACCAATCTACGCATACATCCACAAAAGAGATAGAAGATGAATAGTCACCTATTATGTTTAGACCCTATATCTCTATAGAATTTGAAAACATAAAGGTTGAAGCACAAGTTATCCACTTAGATCACATAGGGTAGCATAATATCTCTATTGATGCCACAAATCTTGATGCTAAAACATCAACCTATCCTATGCTAGCATGGCAAGTTCTAAATCTCAAGATCCACTCTCGTTTAGCAAGAGATTAACATATTAGATGTTCGCGACGCACCTAAATTCAATAAGCACAACCATACAAGGATATCAAGAATTCACCACACATAAATCTTTAAGGCATGCAAACTACTAAGCTACATAGATAAATCCACTAGGATCCCACGACAACGATTAGTTCATAATAAAACTCTTCGTCACCATGGGATTAGATGAAAACATGATAATTGACAAAATATAAAAGGAAGAAATAATATTAATAGTAAAAGAACACAAAAGATGAAGTAGATCTTGATCCGTTGCTTGTCACGAGCGTTGAATCTCCTTCTCATTTTCTCTCTTGCAATTCTATGTTACAAGAATAAAATAATGATCTATTGTACAAGGCTAAGATGTGTTTATATATGCCTAGATATCTTGCCCAACAAGAAAAACAACCTATACAATTGGAAATAGGTTTAGGTACCAAAAATACAATTAAAATTCGAAATTGGGCAAAACGGTCATTTTCCAGCAACTTTTTCTCGCACCAGCGCTGCCTGCGCTTGAAGCAGCGCAGCCTGCGCTCCCCTCTCTGTTTATGCACTGTGCAGGCGCAGCCTGCGCTCTGTAGAGCGCTGCCAGCGCTCCTCTGGCTTGTGGCGGCTCGTTTTCTGTAATTTTCTTCGTTTTTCGTCCGTTTTCTTCCGTTCCTTTTGTAATCACTTCCCTTCTTCAATCCAAAGACTTGCAAAACTCTTGATAGTTGATATTAAGTCACCATTCTTCATTCCATAGCATGATCAACTCTAAAATCAACGGAAAATTCAACCCTAATCGATAATTCTCCAAACCTGCACAAGTAAATAAAACACATAAAAAACTACGACAAACTTGAGGCCAAATACACCAATTTAAGCCGATACGGAATGTTCCAAGTGGATATAAAATCCACTTATCAGGTTGCATATGAGGTAGCAACCTCATATGCAACCTTATATGCTATATAGGAGCAGACGAATTTCTGATTGCAAGTTCCAGTTTTCAGTTGTCATTTTCGACCTCTTTTTTGATATATATATATATATATATATATATGGGTAATGCTAAACATAGCCCTTAGGACTATGGTTAAGAATTAATGTAGGTGGATAAATGCATTTAATATATCAGTTTTGCACTTAATACATCAATTTTGTATGAAATTCAATATGATTATTTAGAAATTTGGGATGTTTTTATCGTTGGAAATTAATGTGAATGCAGGGGGGTCCATTATTATTACTTGAAAAATTAAATTATAGTTGCAAAGAGACATTGGAAAACTTGCTTTTAAAATTTACTGAACCCGCAGGACTAAGTAATAATCTATACTATTATATAAAGCCGAAATATTAAAAGTTTGGTTGGTCGGTTGGTCGGTCGGTACGGTACTGATTTTACTTATTTACCCTTACTCAATTACATATCTACCAACTAATCAATTTCTTTTTTCAGATTAACATATTATTTTTTCAAGAACTAAATAATTTCTTTTTTCAGATAAATTACAATATCTTTTATATTTTATCTAACTAAAATTCTTCTTTATTAATCAATTTTCTTTTTCAGGTTTAACATATTACCTTTTCTATTTTTCAATTACGTATCTACTAACTAATCAATTTGCTTTTCAGGTTAAAAATATTATCTTTTCTATTTTTTCAAGAACTGAAAAATTTCTTTTTTCAGGTAAAATACAATATTTTTTATATTTTATCAAACTAAAATTTCTCCTTTATGAATCAATTTGCTTTTTCAGGTTAAACATATTACCTTTTCTATTTTTCAATAATTAAATAATTTTCTTTTTCAAGTAAATTAGAATATCTTTTACATTTTATCGAACTAAAATTTCTCCTTTTTAAAAACAATACAAAAAATTTTATTTAATAAAATAACATAGTTATATTATAATTGCTATTAACTAATCAATTACCTTTTTCAGTCAAAACACGTTACCTTTTTCTCTTTTCTCTAAATAAAATATTTCTTTTTCCAATTATATAATGGACGATTACCTTTTTCAACCAAAACACAACCTCCTTTTTATAATTATATCATGGGCGTTTCTATTCAATAAAAATAAATATTAATATTATAATATTAATAATTAACCAATTACCTTTTCAACTAAAATTTATCATTTTTTTATTTTTTCTAATTAAATTCCCTTTTTTGTAGAAATATATCGTACAACATTAATTTCTCATTTTCTAAAAACTATGAGCAATTTTATTTAGTAAAATAACATAATTAAATTATAATTACTACTATAAACTAATCAATTAGCTTCTTCACCTAGAACATATTACCTTTTTATTTCCTCTAACTAATCTCTTTTTCTAATCATATCACGACCATTTTATTTAATAAAATGAAGTAATAATTTTATAATTACTAATAATTAATCTATTACCCTTTTCAACTAAAACCTATCATCTTTTCTATATTTTCAAACTAAAATCCCTCATTTTCTAGAAATATCACGGATAACATTTATATAATTATTATCAAATTAATTTAAATTGATGAATTTTTTTTATAATATTTAAAAAATTCGTGCATCGCACGGGTTTTAGGCTAGTTTTGTAAAATTTTAAAAGATTTTTTATTTTACAAAAATAAACGTCCCATTTTAACATATAATTTTTTTTCATATAAAATTACGTATCTTAGGTTACCTAATCTCCTATATAAAATAAAATATGAGAACATCCATTTTTACATATAAAATTTTTTGCATATAAAATTACGTATTTTAGGCTATCTAATCTCCTATATAAAATATTTCCTCAGTCCCCTCTCAGATTCTTAACATGGGACTGGGCACGGAGACCAATGGTAGTAAGTTTAATATTATTAAAAGAAATGAAGTACAGAAGTAGTGGTAGAAGTAGTGTGTGTAATAGTGATTTTATTATTAAAATAAGTGAAGTAGTGGGTGTAATAGTGTAAAGTATTGAAAAAGTGGAGTCAAGTAGTGGATGTAATAATATTTTATTATTAATATTTTTAGTAATATAAAGAAGGGTATTTTTCTAATATGTCCCATTTTACAAGGTCAATTATATATGTCCTATATTTATTTATAATTATAAATATATCCCAAATTATGAATATGTCCCATTTTTTAGTATAACCATGATTAATTAATTAACTACATATTATTAAAAGATATTTTTGTCCTCTTTTATTAATTACACCATCAACCAATCCTTTTATATTCAACTATTCATGAAGGGATCCATATTAC
The DNA here is from genome assembly GCA_037693485.1 of Kitagawia praeruptora. Classification (NCBI taxonomy): domain Eukaryota; kingdom Viridiplantae; phylum Streptophyta; class Magnoliopsida; order Apiales; family Apiaceae; genus Kitagawia; species Kitagawia praeruptora. The sequence goes on along the minus strand of CM075351.1, from coordinate 26,479,793 downwards.
TACTAGTATTTATGCCCGCCATGCTGGACCTTTAATTTTAAGTTAAATATATTATATTAATATAGTTTTTGTTATTAAGATGAGCTTTGAATTTTTTTATTTATTTAAAATATTCAAATTTGATAATCGTTTAGTAACACGAATGGTTACCCTGTTTTCTTTGAATTTAATTTATGAAATTTGGATATTCATAAAAATCTTATCAATTTCATTTTTATGACATTTCGAACTCTATAAATTAAATAAAAATAATATTTTGAAAATAATATTTTTCATGTAATACGAAAGATTACCCAATTTTTCTTGTTAAATGTCGAATTCCATATACTCCAAAATCAAAATTTATACTTCGATATAACAAAACTCTTATAATCAAAATTTTAATATCTCATAAGGATACTCCTCGGCCCCGTCTTCGACGTCGCCTCGAATCCTTTATATTATAAAATTTAATTAAATTTAAATAAATTATAAATCTTAAAAAATATTCATAACTAAATTTTGATAAAATAATAAGGATAAGGATGGATGTTTTATTATTGAGGGTATTATGATCATAATAAATCTATAATTATATGTATTTGAGTTAACTAAGTATAGGACATAATTATAATTATTTAATAATGAAGGACATATTACTAATTTATCTTTGGAAATGGGACATATCAAACTAATAACCTATAAAGAATTTGTAGAATTAAAAAAGAAATTGTAAACTGGATGAAGAGTACAAGAGTTAAGCCCTTACGATTATGATTAACCTTTTCCAAAATTATTATCTGCGACTCTTCCTCTGCTCGAACCCTTGGCGTCGGCCCAAATCCATGTAAGTACGTTCAGTCGGCGGCTTTTTATGACTTGATCATCGTCAACCAATGGATCTGTTGCATCAGAAATGGAGGTAAACTGCTGTATTTGAGTGCAGTTGCGCTACTTGTTTGATAGAATGTGTAAATGTATTTTGATAGAATGTGCAAGGATGTTGTTTGAGAAAATGTCTAAAAGATAGTTCTAGTGAACTTTAAGAAAGTTATTTGGAACAAATGAGTTCCAAGAAATATCATAGAGGGGTACGATGAAAATCCTGAAACTTAATAATGTGTTGGTTACTGCAAATAATATGATTTAAGTAGGTGACAAAATGATGGTAGTAATATGATTTAAATAGGAACAAATATAATCTTACCAGTGGTTAACAATTATATTGTAAATAATCTCTATCCTCAAATTGCAGGGGAACTATATATGTCACCCAGTGTATGCGATGTACAGTCAATTATCAATTAAATATGATGCATTTAGCTTTGGAATATTAATTTTAGAATTACTAAGTCACCCTATTGGAATGAGGGAGAATGTGGAGGACTTTGCTAACTTTGTAAATTGGTTTGTACATAAATTTCATCTCTACATTATGTATCATTCTTAAATATTTAATATTGTGGTTGTCACCTTATCATGTTTAGATCTTTCAGACTTCGAAAAACTGGGGAGGGACTGCATCTGAAGTCATAGATCCCATATTAAGAGAACAGTCCAGGATCAACAGTTGAAATGATAAGATGTTGGGTACAAAAAAATTGTTATGGACCCTCAGAGCCTGCTTTCTTTATGTAGAGCAGCATCGATACAAACGCTCTATTTGTCAAGGATAATCTTAATTCAAGGGTGAGTAACAAATCGAGCATCAAAGAAAATTCTGCTAAGTACTCTATCATCAAGGCGGGGAATGACCAGACTACTGAAGTGGATAATTATGCTTTACACAACTAGCCTGGATGGCCACTCGAAAACTGTAGCTTAACACTGATGTGGGACCTCATAACATTCCATCATCAATTAATGTAAGCATTACTTTGCTTTTTTATTGATGACTTAAAAGTTCAGTAAAGATACTGCCATCAAGCCTTACTTCTGTTTCTGCACTGAGAGGGTGACGTGGTATATTCATAATAACATATAATGGGATTACAAGGATATGAAGTTTAAATTGTTTATACTTGGCATAAAGCTTCTCAAACAAAGTGATTACAGTTTTCAAAGTCTGGTTGGCGATTTGTCGCATCCGAGAAGTCATGGAAGATTGAAGGGTTAGTGGCTGGGGCAATCATGAGAAGAAGAGTTGCAGTTTGAATTGCAATATACTGTATATATGACATGGGGTATAAGAGGCTTTACTGCATTTCAGAGGCTTCTAAGGTTAGCTTCCTATAACTTTTTACCTTAAATTTTTTGTCCTTCTCTATCTAAATATTATTTGGTAGTATCTTTCTTATATTCTAACCTCTTTTAAAGAGAAGGTGCCTTTACAATTTCAATGTATAGTAGGAAAAGGGTGCCAATTCTATTTTAACCTTTTTCAAACCTGATTTATTATCTGACTGACAAAATTTATAGTGCCATCGTTTTGTTTTCGCCTAATAGTTTGATTCCAGGTATAAAAATTACAGACATTAGCTATTTGCGGCCAGCCTCCTGTAAAAACCTATTGATTGTAACTTTAGCTACTTAATGAGGTATTTATGCTACCTTGACTGCAGTATTGCCCTTTTTCATTTTTCTTTATTAATTCGAGGTTCATTTTTAATGTCTTGTGTAGGTTTAAAAAACATAATCGCATCCTTAATTAGCTAAAGAGCAGCCAATCAGAACTGTTGAAGATTTTGTCAAGAGTGATATGAGTCCTTCATGGAGTCCCTTAAGATGGTTTTGAAGAGCCTCTATTGAAGACTCAATGAAACCCAACGAAAAGCACAAATAATCATTTCAATACATGGCAAAGGTGAACTGAAACAATTTCGATTATACATGGTATGTACGTTGTTGGCAGTTTATATATAAAGTGTTTGAGCATTATAATTATATGTTTGTCATCAAGTTGTCATAATTATATGTTTGTCATCAAGTTGTCAATTAGTATTGTTCTATTGAACACGTTTAGTGAAAGTTGTCAAGTTGCTAACGAAAAAACGAATGGTTTAGTTCGACTCTGCAATCTTAGCAACTGAAAGTTGTAACCTCTATGTTAAATGGTCAATGGGTATAAAGGTTCTCCAATGAATTACTTAAAGCATATGGCTCCTTGAACCCAAGTGGAAAAACCAAGATATCTTTAATATTCTTAAATGTTTACCTATATATATTTTTTGTATATCTATATATTTGTTTCTCTGGATATGTTTTGCCAGTTAAGCAATAAAATTTTGGCATTTTCAAAGTAAGACGTGTTCATTTCTTATGAGACGGTGCCAATTTCGGCAAAAGTGTAAATGGGTTGTGGTAATATAAAGCCTTAGGTTGATACATTCCAGAAGCAGGGAAATTGATTGTTAGATAGAAGCTCCTGATAGTTGCAGAAATGCTTTATTCTTATTTTTTAAGCCTTGATAAATGCATCCTTCACATAAGGGTTTCAAGCTGCTACTTACCGAGATGTAGTATCGAAATCTTTACAAGACCTGCAAAAGAACCATTCCATTTTGTACAAGTTAGTTTTTCAAGGTACGCTTTATGTAAAACTAATAGTAAATATATTAATATAATCATTGTAAAGCAAATACTAATTAAGTTTCAATACAGACGGCCAGGAAGTCCCTTACCAAGTTTAGAGAAGGAAGAATAGAAAGTCTTCCACTCAGACACATGAAAAAGTACTGATATCCTAGAAGAAAACTTCAGGGCACAATAGAATAAATCAAAGTTGAGGTAGACATCTTCCTGGAAGAAGAATTACTTGCTTTTTTTGTGTTGTTAGTCGACACAAAGTTATACTGCCAGTCTGCCAGTCTTACTAGCAAGGTCACTGTCAAGAACCATTAGTAATAGTACGTAATATTGATACACTAAAGAACAAAATTGTCTTAATGGGTATGGGAGAGTATGAAGGAGTATTTGTTGCCAAATAAATAGTTGGAAGAGGTGCTGGGCATCAAATGATATCACCTCAAGAGACGAGAATCTTAATTCACCATGGATATGTTCACGGCAAACGGGAGAGCTTAGCGCAAAAAATGATGTAGACTTGACCACTTGGGTAGAATATCTTAAGCAAGCACCCCTCCCAAGTGCAACAGATGTCACTAAGCTTATTAATAGCCCATTTATCTTAAATGTTTACTCGTCAAGTACTGCAAGAGTTAATTTGTAACAAGAGTAGCATATAAACATAGGATTTGGGTTTGTCAGTGATTTTGCTTTCTTATTTAAACAGTCTTTACCCAAAATATATATTACACAAATATTGCTTGTTTTCTCAACCCAATTAGCTAACTTATGCATTGTGTTCAACAAGTATATTGGCCATGTTGACGTGCACAATGCGCATAACACTTTCAAAATATAAACACATATATTTGAAGCAATTTCTTTATAAATCTAGAATATTTTTGTGCCTCGCACGGGCTATAAAGCTAGTTCCACGTATTGATGGGGAATCGATCGTTTAATTTACCCACGAAACTTAATTTTTTTGAGAAATTTTCAAAAATACTAATTTTTAAATTTTTTTAAAACTATTTTATTATCTTCTGAAAATTTGTAAAATTACAGTTTGTAACAAAATGTAACTTTTTTTAAGTTTTTTTTTAAAAATAATTAAAGTTGTTTTGGGTTACATTTTAGGTTACATTTGAAGTTGCATTTGATTACGAAGTCATATTTTTGGGAAAAAAATCAAATATTGTTTTGAAAAAAGATTTTAAAAAATGTATTTTTGTAAAAATAAATTAAAAAATTCATATTTAATAAAAAACTTTTTTTTACTAATTAATAAACTAATAATTTTAGTATTAATATGTCACAAAAAAACATACACCCTACTCCCGAGTTTTTAAAACTGAGGAAAGTAAACGATTAGGAAAAAAGGTACTTTCATCCCAATTTTGGATTGAAAGTTTTAAGTGAAAGTATGTTCAACTTCCATTCATCTTCACTTGCTTTCGTTCCAATTAAAAATTCGGGAGCACAAATATGAATGAAAATGAAAGTAGTTACTTACCCTTCACTCCTTTTCAACCCTCTTTGAAACTCGGGAGCAAGGTGTTATTTTTATTTTTTTCCCAAATTAATAACTCATTTATCATATATGACTTCAGAAAAAATGCTCACCAATTCAAAATGGGTCAATGGTTGAGGCTCCGTAATCGAATTATCCCCAAATCTTAATTCTAGGGTTAGGGTTTAGAGAAATGAATTAAATTAGGGTCAATGGTTGAGATGTGCAGATGGATTGGATTGTCCATTGTGGCCACACAGGTCTCTCTTGCCTTCTCATGCTTGAGAACAATAAATTCAAATTAAATCAAAAAGAGGAATGGTATCCATGAGTATACAAGTAGGCAAGCTTACGCTAAATTGCTTTTGGCTCCCAGCATGCTTACTCAAATTTGCTTGTGGCTTTTGGCCCGGTGTAATGAAAACTTTGGCAAATGTAGTGCCTGAAGAATCTGGTATCGTAAATGGTCTGTATGGAAACCAATTTTTATATGTTCCTTAACAAAAAACTTTCCAACGAAAATTGCAAAGATAAAAGATAATACAAGTAGTCATGGCAATACCATTACAAGTTAGAATTCAAGACTCCTTTCCCACATCAGGGCACATGAAAAATTGATTCAATTGAGGAAACATCTTTAGTTCTATCAATTGGGAGTAGTTTACACATTGGGATAATGTCAAAAATTGTGGTACTACTACATTATCAGAGGTGATAATTCATTTTTAACCATATAACTTTCGAGCTCCCACTGAATATGGAAAAGAAATATCACGAAAATTTCTTACTTGATTACGTAGTGCATTAATAAGATTTGTACTGCTTCCATTTATTAAGATTTTCTCTCCCGAAACTTTTATATGCGAAGATATCACATAAGCATATTTGCAATACATGCTCGGTAATGTTGTATCATTGTATGTAGATTGTAATTCAAGCCCAACCCTAAACACACAATTTGGCTTGTAATATCCTCCAAACTTGTGATTCTGCATTAGATCATGAGGAAAATATGTAACATATTTTTTGCTTTTATCCCACGTAAGTATATAGGTGAGGATACGTGCCTACTGATGTTGAACCTAACTAGCCTGGGCTCATATATGTGTGTTTGCACGTTGTGTTCTCTTTCAGACATTGGATGTATAATATTAAATTCAAAGGTGGGGAGTATACCTAAATACCTCTGATGTAATTAATTATGTTATTAACTTCCAGGGACGGTGTGCTGTTTGATTTGATTCTCAAAGCTTTTGGGCCACATCATGAAGCATCTTATGAAAGCAATGATGATTACACTCCACAAGGGGTCCTGCTCTCAAAAAATTACGCCTGCCACCTCTATGTTGCCAAGGACCCTCTCTACGGATCTTGGAAGGACTCTTTGAACGTAAGAGTAATTAAGCAAATACTCCCTCCGTCTCTAAATACTTTTCTCATTTGAGTTGGACACGTTTGCCAATGCACACTTTTGATCGTTAATATCTTCAATTTCGTATTAGTATTAAATATAAAAACTTCACTGTATTAAAGTACTCATAAATACGAATTCAACAAGATCACTCATGACTATATTTGGATTTATAGATTAGATGTAAATTAGTAATTTGTCTCTTGTTATGAACAGGACCGACATTCCAAACGGGAACATCATTTAGAGACAGAGGGAGTAATGTATAACATTCCTAATTTACTCACGCAGATGGAATGACAGGAGTGCAATTTTTGAACATATACATTATTGATTTAAACATATTAACATATGTTTATAGTTTGAATTGTATTAACAATATATTTAAATTTTAATATTTACATTATTAATCCTAAAAATACTACTAACGGTAAGTAAATCAATTCTAAATTTTTACAAAGAAAGAAGACACAAAAGCATTTGGGATAATATTAATATTAAGTTAATAAACATGTATCACGTATTAAAAAATTCGTGGTTTGCACGGGTTGTAAGCTAGTGTGTTTTACTTACATTAACTTATTGAAACAAATAGATTTGAAAGTCATAACTCCGATAATGCTAGCGAATGGACCAATCGATTATCTTCGATTCAGTTCCAATATAATACTATAGGTTACAAATAAAGTTCAGGAAATGCATAGTACAAATTAAGTTATTAACATATTATCTTTGGTTGCATCTCCAAGAGGCTCTGAAATTTGCTCTTAATGTGAGATTTGGCTCTTAACATGATATTTGAGGAGTGGGATGAATTTTTTTGGTCCTAGAAACTCCTTTTAGTGGCTTTTAAAATCACTAAGAGTCTCTTTCCTCTCCTTACTTTCAAGAGTTCCATTCCCACTCTTAACTAATATTATATAATATATTCATCAAAACAAACTCTTTCTCTCTCCACTATCTTTTGTCCCATATGAATTCCGTTTACATTTAATAATAAAGAAATCAATAAAGAGTGAATACAAGAAGTATTGTTGAAGATGAACCCACATTAAGTCACTATATTTTATATTATATTTAGAGAAGAAATTAAGGTCTTTTTGGAGATGCTATAATATGATAGTATAGATGAGTATGAATATAGTGTCTGAAAAAGCTAAAATATTTGTGTATACAAAATGAAAACAATTTCTTATGAAATTCATTTTGGCGAAATATATGCAAACTTTATATATCCTTTATCAATCAAAATCGTAAAAAGAACAAATTGAATATATATTTTTTAAATATAATTACAATACATAAAAAAAATCGCAATATGCATATTATACAAAATATCACTTGAATGTAAGAAATGATCAAATTAAATGTGAATCATTACTTGTTGACTAGAGTTATATTGTGAATAATTGCAAAGTCTAAACATACTCATGAATATTAAGGAGAAATATTAGTATAATAATTTAAAATGAGATCTGATATTGGATATTCTATTTGGCTAAAGGTCAATATGGATTTTACACTTGTTTTAGATCTTACAATTTATAATAATTGTTTTTCAAAATTAAAACTTAATTTGGGCCGAAACCACCTCATTCATCATTATTTTACACCTACATTTGGGCCGAAACGATCTCATTCCACATTACAATAGGCCTATATTATTTTTTACATACCTCTAGTATGTTCTAGAAACTTCTTAAATTTTTCATATCACTACAAACTCCTCTATAAATATTCTCCATCTCCCGTCTTTCATTCTTCACACCCAAACAATCATCCCTCCGTCTTCAGCTTATTTCTCTTTCATCCAAATCAACAAAATTAGAAATCGGTACAGCTCTTGAAGCATTAAGTTTACTTATAACGTATCAAATCAAAGTGTTGATTATAATTTTTACCCGATTTGTTGGCTAGATCCGTCTTATTGCATTATTTTTCCTTTGATGTCATCAAAATATCAAATATTCCCAAATCAGCAAATCGTTGGTCGAGTGATGTTTTTGAACATCATTATATATATATACGTATAAATAAGAACTATATTTTATTTGAAGTTGTATATATGTTTCATTCTAATTTCAATGGATTTTGTAATCCCCAATTCTTTTTGTTTATTTTTTCTAATCAGAAAACGTTATGTTTGAATTTTATTCTTTTTTTTAAGAAAAATATAATGAAATGTTAATTCTAGAAATGTCATGTACACTAATATCCCACTCAAAGCTCTCTCCAAAACCTAATCATTTGTTTTCCTTCTAATACTCATAATCCCTTAATAGTTCTCGTCTACATTTCTCATAGCTGTAGGCGCTAAGTTTATGAATGATATTAGTGGACTATATGTAATTTCTTTTATATATTTATATATGCAAACATTAATTTATTGTACAACGTAGTACGTCTAATTTGTCTTTCTATTAATATGTATGTGTGTGATTGATATTAAAATTATTTCATTTTTGCATCTTCTTAGGAATAATGTCAAACTCAAAGCAAATCTCGATGTCGGTGGTGGGAGGATCATCTCCTACATGGTTAGAGCACCCAACAGCAACGGAATCAGAAGTTGAGTCCATGAGCCGAAATCTGGTTTGGGTAATATTTTTTTTGTATTATTACGATATAATATTTATATTTTTTTGAATAAAAATTACTATTATATAAAAAATAAACTAAATCTATATGCGGTCGCAGTTTACAGCGCAACATGCTAGAATTATGCTGCCATTACAACTGCCTGCACTACAAGTGCCGTATGCACCCCATCCCATGAGTGGCGTAGGAGGCTCCTTTATGTTATCGCAAATGGCACAGTCGGTGGTACGAACTGCTAGAATTATGCCGCCGTTACAACTGCCTGCACAACAAGTGTCGTATGCACCCCAACCCATGAGTGGCATAGGAGGCTCCTATTTGTCATCGCAAATGCCACTGTCGGTGGTACGAACAACAGGGCCTTCACCGACAATGTTCTCGAGAGCACATCAACCTGCACGTCGGAGTGGAAATAAGAGGGTGAGCTTTTATTTTTTGTTTTTTCCAGCATTATTTCCACTAATTTTCCTTTGATTTGTTAGATTTTGACAAATATTATTAGTTTTATCATTATTACTTTTTTACTATATAATTTTATTAATGACATAATATTGGATGCAGAAATGCAGGACCAATAAGGTTTGCGACCTGATAGATGCTTTGAGCCAGTTGATGCCTTACCCTCCAAAGGTTTGACAATAATCGAAGACAGATTTATTTTTAGTTACCACCATTACAATTAACACATGTATGCATATATCATGTACTTACACTTAGAACTAAAGGAAAAAAATTGCCTAAACACAAAATATAGAATAATCTATGATAATATTTGAAATGTAATTATAAATAATTATATTTAGTAAACAATAAAAGAAAATTATCACAGGATTTATCAAGGATATACAATATACTTCTTGTTAACCTTGTTTTTGTGGTATACAATTTGTTTATATTTGGTAAATGTTATTTTAATGTCCACACTAACACATGTATCTCTGCATTTTGTGTTTCTTGTAATTTTTAATCTTTTTTTACAGGAAGATGCAGCCTCAACCCTCAGCGATGTAATTGAGTACATTAGGCTAACCCGGTGGGAAATCCAACAACTGGAGGAGATACGAGCAAGGGTATATATAGTTAATAATAAATAAATAAATTTACTTTAAAAGTATTATCGTTGGTTTTAAGTAGTTGTCATACAAATATGTGATATCACTTGCTAATTAACATGCAGCAACTACGGTCTCGATTGACTGCTGGTATGCAGTATCAGGGGACAGCTGCACAAGGGTATAACATACCAGGCAGTCCGATTGGATCAGGCCAGATGCCGAATCAGATGGTGGGAACTCATGTTGTACCAGCAATCGGCTTTCCGGTGAACCACGCTGCTGTTGGGAACCAGGCTGATGAGGTTGGTGATGCTGCTGTTGGGAACCAGGTTGATGATGTTGCTGTTGGGAACCAGGCTGTTGATGCTGCTGTTGGGGACCAAATTGATGATGCTACTTCTGCTGCTGTTGGGAACCAGGCTGTTGATGATGCTGCTGGTGTTGGGAACCAGGTTGAAGATGATGCTGTTGTTGGGAACCAGGCTGTTGATGCTGCTGCTCTAGAGGTGCAGGAGATGATCCAAGAAAATTTGGCAGTTGGTGAAACAAACGACCTGTTTTTCATCAACCCCAACATCTGATAGCTACCATTATAACATGGCATGCCTGATGTCATTAGATATGTTGCAATGGCATCTTTATTTGATTACATGAATGTTTAAAAACGATCAGTTCTTTGTCATTTTCAGTGATTCATATATATCTTTTATTTACTTTTTGAATCCTTGTACAAGCACATATATTAATCCTTTTCTCTTTCTTTTTATTCATTAATTTTTCATTGCTATTGAAATCATATAGTAGTTACAAACTTAAACTTCTTATAAATTAGAAATTGTATTAACTATATCTTCATAACGTTGCTTAGTGAATACATGGAATTTCATGGTCGAAAACGAGATATATTGTCTTCTGCAGCTTTACTTGTCTTACAGAACTCAGATCAGACAACTTTTTGGCTTCCTCCGGAGTAAGGTTTGCTTCGAAGCAATAGGAGGAATAACCTTCTTGAATAATCTGGGATTCGCAGCAGCCAGCGTCTTTCATCACTCTACGGAACAAAGACATGGGCTCTCCACCACTTGAACGCTGTTTTCTGATGTCTTTTAACTCCAAAAGGATGATGTACAGCACTCTATGTTGAGGATCCTCAAAATTTACAGTATCTATGTTGTCGTCCTTTTCACTTTGTCGTTGAGTATCGTCGTCCATTGCCTTGATATCAAAAACTTTACTACTGCTGCTCTGCAATTCAATTTGAGCCGAGGGGAAAGGGGTTCACGCCGGGTTTTTGTAGAAAACTCGATCTCCTTATCAAACTTAAATTCTAATTAGGAATGGCTATGAATCAAGGTTTTGTAATATCTAACTTCAAATTTAAATATTTTCGGATTATAAAAATAAATCCAAATTCAATTTTGTTTCGTAAGTTCAATATTTAAATTTTCAAATCCATTTTATTTATTTTGGGTATTGAGAAATTTAAAAGAAAATAATGAAATAAAGTTCAATATCTTTGATTCAAGTCCCAATTCTTTAGGATTTAAGAAACAAGTCTAGATTCAAAATAGTTTGCTGGGCCTGAGGATGTCCTCAGGTAACATCCCTGAGTTTAAAAGAAGTATAGTTGTAAATTAGGAACTCTAAATATTTTAAAAGAAGTATAGTTGTAAATTAGGAACTCTAAATATTTGTAAAAATAAAGTTATTCAAAGGATTCGAACCCATGACCTTGCATAACTAATGGAATACCATAACCAGTTGAGCTATGTGAACATTTAAGCTTATATTAAAAATCATTATCTACATAAATAAACACATATATACATACATACATAATTATTAATTATACTACACATACATAAATAAATATACATGTATACGTACATACACACACATACATACATACATACATACATACATAAACATAAATAATTATACATGCATATGTACATACATACATACATACATACATACATACATAATTATTAATTATACATGCATAAGTACTATATACATACATACATACATACATACATACATACATACATACATTTATGTTGTATAATCTATTAATATTTCATTATTTGTAATATATTAATTGTTGTATAATTAATATGCATATTTATATATACAAACACATGTACAAACATAAATACATACATATATAAATTTATGTAGATATATATATAATAATATACTATAATATTATATACATACATACATGCATACATACTATATAACATACATACATACATACATACATACATACATGCATGCATGCATGCATGCATGCATACATACATACATACATACATTTATATTGTATAATCTATTAATATTTCATTATTTGTAATCTATTAATTGTTGTATAATTAATATTCATATTTATACATACATACACATGTACAAACATAAATACATACATATATAATTTTTTGTGGATATATAACAATGTACTATAATATTATATACATACACATACTACATATTTTTGTTTATATGTATTAATTTGTAGATAAATCTCAGTTGGCTTAACTAAGATAATGTATAATTATTAATTAGAACGTATATTTGTAGATAATTATTAATTATACATACATACATAATTATTAATTATACATGCATACGTACATGCATACATACATATATACATATATACATACATACATTCATACATACATAGTTACATACATACATGCATACATACATATATACATATATACATACATACATACATATATGCATGCATAGTTATGTTGTATGTATATATGTATGTATGTATATATGCATACATACATATATACATACAACATAACTATTAATTATACATGCATACGTACATGCATGCATACATACATACATACATACATATAATATATACATACATTTATGTTGTATAATCTATTAATATTTCATTATTTGTAATATATTAATTGTTGTATAATTAATATGCATATTTATACATACATACACATGTACAAACATAAATACATACATATATAAATTTATGTGCATATATAATAATCTACTATAATATTATATACATACATACATACATACATACATACATACATTTATGTTGTATAATCTATTAATATTTCATTATTTATAATATATTAATTATTGCACAATTATACATACATAAACTTGTACAAACATAAATACATATATAAATTTATGTGGATATGTTATAATGTACTATAATATTCACTAACATATACCATATCTTATTAATCATTTTAGATCTATTTTAATTATTTACGAATTAAATATTACAAAAAATATCCCAATACAAAAAAAAACCTTCATGTCTATGTAAGTATAATACAAACTTGTATTAACATTAACTATCGTAAAACTCATCAATCACATCTTTAATACGTAAACGCATAAAACAATATAACAAATATATATATATATATATATATATATATATATATATATATATATATATATATAATAGAGCAAATGGGGGGTTCCATGAGCAAATTTATTCATATAAAAAGTCATATTTACCTCTACTAATTATATCAATGTTATATTTCCGGGGGCTATTTAGGTATTGCAACACTAACATATTTATTACATATATAATAATAACTGATATGAACTAATATGCATTTATTATTATGTAATTAATACTTGAATGTATCTCTGTATCCATCCATGTTAACTCTATATATTTATATTTCGAAGTACGGTTTTGATCTTAACATTGACCAATTTATTACATATCGTTCAAGTTTATTTTAACAAAACAAAACATAGCGTAAAATATAAAATAGATTTAATTTAACCAGAATTATAATTTGCATGTCACGATCGGGTATTGCATAAATTCTATTTAATCAGAACAATTGCTACAAAGATATGAACAATCGAAGATATCAACAAATCAATCCTACGTGATTACGAATAATTCATAATTTGTAATATAGAACATGCTCGTGCCTTGCACGGGCTACAAAGCTAGTTTATTAATAATAACATAAAACTTGAATGTATAAAATTAAATAAACTAACAATCACTTACCAAATTCGTCAAAAAAAAAAAACAATCACTTACCAAAATTACCTTTAGAAAAAATCAAATTCATTTTTATGAAGTCAGATAGCAAAAACCAAAATAATACATATTTTATCTTTTTAGAATTCAAGTGATAGTTTTTTTCAGCTGATTACATTGTGTAATGTATTAAAACTCGTCCTACACATAGTATAAGTAGAGTACAAAACAATTAATCATCGATAAATCAATCATCAATACTATTATATAAAGGACGGTCGCTCGAATATATGTTACTAATTTTCTAGAATTTTAAAGTGAAAATAGATAATTAATTTATAATAACTGAAAAATAGGCATTTTAAAAGGAATCTAATTCTTATTTCTATGTAATAGCTAAAAATAAGGAAATGTTAAAGGACTACAATTGTTATTAAAATCTAATTTCTCAAATATAAGAATTATAAAAAGAATCCAATTCTTATTTCCAACTAACATTTTAATAAAATCTTATTTTTGTTAAATTAGCTTATCTATATATAATTTGCTCATTCTTCATGTGAGTATATATATTTCATGCCTGATTGCTCATGCCCCCCCCCCCCTTCCCCCCCTTCTTGACATGACAACCCCCCCTCCCCCCCCCCCCTTGTTGACATGACAACCCCCCTCCCCGCTATGTTACAGAAGTGTTCAATAATGTTTATGCATATTACAAGGTGTTAATGGAGGAAGTGATTTGCAGAGCCGGAACATGTGCGATATATTCGATTGCACAGGACACTCCATTTTATTAGTGCACATTTATTTAGCTAGGTGTATGTATATTTTGTTTGAAAAATAAAAAAATTAAGTTTAATTTTAAAGGTTAAAAAAATTTGTAAATGAGAAAAAGGTTGAAAATGGTGTTGTCAAAATAATTAAAAAATTATTATATTGAACAAAATAAGAAAATATTATAATTACACACAGTTTTGCTTTCAAATTTCTAGTAATACTAATTAATTTTGTTGTTAACCGTGTAGACTATAATTGTCATTAAAATTCATTAAATGTTTTTGGTTGACAACTTACCCATAAGTATATTTTTACAATTACAATCAGATCCGGCCCTGAGCATTTGGTAGATCAAGCAATTGGGTCGTTAGAAAAAAGATTAATTAGCGAGTTTGCTTCAAAAAATGCTAAAAGAAACATTTTTAATTAATTTATATTATTTATGTACTTGTTACAATTTTTTTACAATTTTCAGTTATGTTTTTATTATATTTTAAAGTTATTTTATGAACTTGTTATGTGTTTTACGAATTTCAGTTAATTGTTTAATATTTTATGTAGTTGTTATAAAAAAAATATTATTACTGTCAGGGCACTTTTTTTTGTTTTGCACAGGACATCCAAAATCTCAGGACCGGGTTCTGGTGATTTGTAACCGGAAAGATTACCGGATTGTGGTGGTTGTATGTTTTTTAAGTGACTGAGATAAAAGAGATTAGGGTTATTCCCAAAACTTTCAACTTCCGACCTTCCTTTGATGTGCCTACGTACCCGGGCTTTATACAGGGGATCAACCCAACGTAGTTCCTGGAGAGCAAGTAAACTAAACCGATTAAAAGTCGATTTCTTCCATGGGCCTGGATCCAAGGTGGCGGTTGCTTGGGCCTGGATCCAAAGCGATGGCCGCATGGGCCTGATTAGTTGGGCAAAGCCTAGGGTTGTCAAAAAAATTCGAAAAATCCGATATCCGATCGAAAAATTCGATATCGAATCCGAAAAAAACGGATATAATCCGTATTCGAAAGAAAACGGATATTATTCGTATCCGAAAATAGCGGATACGGATATAGGCACATTCGTATTCGAAATATCCGATATCCAAAAATTTATAAATAAATAAATATATCACTGTTTACTGCTGACGTGGCAGTGACGTCAACGTGAACATTATTTTTTATTTTTTATTTTTTTGCTGAATGGAGCCAATAATTGTAAACACTTTTTGTGAAGGTGTTCCTGGCGGGACCATTAGAATAAATGAAATATAATTTATTTAGTGTTAGTTTCTATTTAAGAGTTGGTTTCTATTTGATACTTTGTATATATATATATATATATATATATATATATATTAATTTTTAGATTAAATATTTTATAATTAATAATTTAATATTATGACATATTATTTATGTATTAAAATTTAATTATTTAATTCATTAATAAGTAAAGATATTTACTAATTTACTATTATTTAATTCTGTTTATTCTATTTTACTATGTTTGAATGGAAAAAATTGTTATTTTTTAATTTTTTTTAAATGATTCGGATATTCGGATTTTCGGAGACATTCAGATTTTTAAAAAAATCTCAAAAATCGGATATTCGGATTCGGATATTATCCGGATACGGATAATATCCGTCGGATTCGAATTCGAATATAATTTTCTAATATCCGTCAGATTCGGATTCGGATAATGATTTCGGATTTCAAATTCGGATTCGGATTCGGATATAGGAAGATCCGTATCCGAAATATCGTTTGACAGCCCTAGCAAAGCCCATTCATCAGAGCCTGCACTCTTAGGGCGCGACCCAAAGCTAGTGATGGACTTTCCTTGAGCAACTTTCACGAATTCGGTGTGTTGAGTATTGAATACAGTAAAAGAATACAGAGGGGGGGTGAATGGATTCTTGAACTTTTCTTTGGCTCGAGTCTATGTAGCAGATAAGTGTTTGTGTGTGCAAGGTGTAGGTGCGGATAAAGAACAACACAAGACACAATATCACTTTAATCTAATGTATTATTAAATAAAGGTTGCTACAATCTATGATTACAAATGATAGTATTCTCAGCTTCATTTTTCTCAGAGAGATATAGCTTACAGTGTATGAAAAACTTGACTCCCAAAGTTGTTGTTAGTTGCTAAGGAAGTGAGGCTGTATCCTTATAGAACATGGATACAACCTGCTTACTTCAAATAAGGTAGCTAAACAAATTACTTTCTAGACTGTCTATCCTTTTTGAGTAAGAGTCCAAACGGTTACAGATTTGACTTTGCAAAGCCTGTTCAGATCCACTTTTTTAGCCCTTTTGTCTCTTCTATATCTCTCCAAGCTTCCTTGTAGGCTTTCCAGAGCACGTTATAGATTGTGGTCCATAAAGTGCATTGGCTTGTTGCATGTTTCTGACTTGTACAATTTCTTCAGTATTTGTCTCCAAGAATGTTTTCGAGAAGTGATTAAGTAAGTGATTCGAGAACTAGAATTGACTTGATCGATAACTCTGAGTTCTCGAACACTGCTATATTGACATATCGAATTACTTCTCGAATAGCTCTTTTTCATCAGGATTCCTTGAGTTGTCGAATAGAACACTTGACTTATCGAATCCTTGAGATATCGAATAGCTTTTTGAGTCCTTGAGATATCGAATGGAACTTTGACTTGTTAACTCCTTGAGAACTCGAATACCACTTTGACTTGTTGACTTCTTGAGTTCTCGAATAGAGTAATAGACATATCGAATCTCTGAGATATCGAATGAGATATCGAACAGTGTATTCAGAGATATCGAATAGTGTCTTGAGATATCGAATCCCTGACTTCTCGAATAGACAAATGTACTTCTCGAATTGGTACTTAGGCAAATTCTTCACTTTCTTCAAATCCCAACTGTGATTATTTGACAGTCTTTATCTTCTTGCTTGAGGCATGAACCTTCGAACTTCTTTCAAGCATTATTCTTAACTTCATAAGTACAGTTACACAACTAGGATTTGGTGCCTATTACAAGTACAGAACAAGTAGAGACTCTACAACTAGAGGTTCCCTCAGTTAAGAGGTCATGTAAGTAATGCAAAGCATTACAGACAATTAGGCTTGTTATTTTATGTAAACAGGCATGCCTCTGTGACTAACAATCTCCCCCAATGATAAGTGGATTTTATATCCACTTGGAAGCGTTCTATATCGGCTTAAATTGATTGACTTGGTCTCAAGTTTGTGGTAGTTTTGATGTGTTTTGTTTAGTTGTGCAGATTTACGAGTATGTTGATTAAGGTTGATGCTTCTATCGTTTTTGGAGAATAAATTAATTAAAATTCGGATTTCTGAGACGGTTGCGCAGTCTACACTGTTTTGGACATATCTGGAGTTCTAGAAGTCAGTTTTCAGCGATCTTACTGCCCACGCGAAGCCTGGGAGATTTTCTACAACTTGGGATAGGATTCCCAGGAGCAAATTGCGCCGGGTAGGAGCAATTTGCGCAAAGAACAGACTGTTGGGCGCAAGTTGCCCCTGAAAAATTACAGTTTTTTACTATTTTGGCCATATCTTGAGTTCTACAACTCCGTTTGGGGCCCGTAAGCATTCCACGCGAAGATAACGAGATTCTCTATCATTCTAAAGTGGTCCAGAGGCCCAATTACGTCTGGAACGGTTCTGGAAAACAGAAGAAAAGTCAGCTACGAATTTTCCTTAAAAACAGAATCAGTTTAGGGAACGTATCTTGCAGAAATTCTATTATAATTCTGTTTTGGTATTTTCTTGCTGGGCAAGACTTCTAGAGCCTATATAAACACATCCAACCCTTGTAAATTGTATTAAGATCATTATCATCATTAGGAGTAGAACAATTACATATCAATTACTTAGGATTATTTGTATATTTTCATACTTTATTTTTATCATGGTTTCATCAGATCCCATGATGACGAGAGGTTCAATTATGAACTAATCGTTGTCATGGGATTCTAACGGATTTATTTATGGAGCTTTAGTATCTTGATGCTTTAAAGATCTGTGTGTGATGTATATCTGATATCCTCGTATGGTTATGCTTAATTGATAGATGCGTCATGAACATCTAATTTGTTAATCTCTTGTGAAGTGAAAGTGGATCTTGAGATTTAGAACTTTCCATGCTAGCATAGCTTCATAATTGTTTATCAATATGATTCGTGGTGTGAGATGAGAATACTTATGCTGCCCTATGTGATCAATGTGGATAACTTGTTCTTCAACCGTTATGTTTTCAAATTCTATAGAGATATAGGGTCTAAGCATAATTGGTGTCTTTTAATCTTCTATCTCTTTTGTGGATGTATGTTTAGTTTGGTATTCGTATACTGAGAAGTAGCGTATACTTGTTTCGTGTTATTCGATCAGATATCATAACCATTGCATATAGTGATTAAAGGCGTCAGATCTAAGCGAAGTATTTAATGAAGTTAGGATTCCATGCTTTCTCTTGCAGAAGTAATTCAATTCCAATTCTTGTTAGTTAGTTAATTCTTAGTTTGTTAGTTTACTTCTTAGTTAATTTAGTTTATTAAAACCCAAATTTGTTAATTGTCTTAGCAGTGAATAATAATCATACATTGTTGCATAGGTACATCTACTGAATTGAAACCATAACCAGATCTCTGTGGGAACGAACTCGACTTATATCTGTATTACTTGTGACCACGTACGCTTGCGTGATTTAGTGCAAACAAGTTTTTGGCGCCGTTGCCGGGGATCATCGGTGTTTTATTTTTGGTTTATGTGCTTGTCAATAGTGGTCGTTAGAGTTCACTGACTCAGATTTTTTCTAACCTATCTTGTTTAGTTTGTGGTGTTTTAGGTACTTGAGTGTTTATAGATGGCATGCGAGGAGTTGCCATGGTGGGTATATTCGAGGACATCCATGCCTCAGCAATGTGAGCAGTGTTTGGGCGTTCATGATCCCTCACAATATTGTTACTACGGAGGAGTTGATCCATATGTCACTTATGAGGAGCAACCATATTTTCAATACCATCCTCAACAGTACCAGCAAGATGTTCCAGATATGTCATATTTCTTTGGTAGTGAAGAGTTTCAACATCAGCAACATATTCCTACTTTTCAGTCAGATGAGGTTCCTACTATGGAGGAGATTAGGATGCTTGAGAAGAGTAATGAGGAGTCTCTCAAATCTTTGGAGATTCTAGTTGCTCAAGCTGTGAGATCATTGGAACAAGAGACTCTGGAGGAGATTAGGATGCGTATAAAGAGTAACGAGGCGTCTATCAAATCTTTGGAAACAATAGCTGCTCAAGTTAGGAATGCCTTGGAACAAGAGAATCAACAATTCATACCAGAGGCAATTCCAGAGAATAATGATGACTTGGAGCAAGGTACTGCATGCTTAATTGAGGAAGACAAATTCCAAGGTGAGGTGAGCGTTCACAAGCCATGTGAGGAATTTGATCATGTTAGGATGGTGGATGATTTGGAAAGGGCACTATTTGGGACAGACACTGTTGAGCTGCACAAATTTCGAGAAGTGGTATGTGCGTACCAAGAGGCTGATGAACATGAGAAAGATGCAGGTCTTCTACTTGTCTCAGAGTGTGAAGATGGAGGTAGCGCATTAGAGCCAATGGAGGAAGTTCTCTTTGAGGAACCAAAGGCTTCAGCAACTTACATTTACCCTCCTCCATTATATTCAAGCGAAGCCCGCGAGTGTGTATTGTTCTACAAATTGACCGATTTTGGGTCAACAGATGAAGGCATTGGAAGAGGATATAGTTGCTACACGAATAGGCCAAGCGAGGAGAAGTGGCAGAAAGTGTGCCGCCGAGATGACGATGAAGTATCGCGAAGAGATGACCAGGCAAACTATTATCATCCTTAATGGAGACTTGGAAGTAACGTCAAGCTATTGACGTTAAAGAAGCGCTTCTTGGGAGGCAACCCAAGCATTATTGTATACTGGTATGTTTTTTTTTTTTTTACTTTCCCTCGTATTTACTTCCATTCAATGAGGACATTGAATATTTTAAGTTTGGGGGTGGTTTGAGGGATAAGTAGTGTATATTTATGTGATTGTTAGTCATTGTGTTCATGTAGGATTTCATGCTTTGCATATTAGTAGTAGTAAATTATGCATTTATGTTCGTGTTATCTACGTTTGTTTCATATAGGACATTCTGTTTTTAAGTTCGTATATCATGTGAGTTCATAGTAGTTGCATTTGCACCCATGCTTGATAGGAATTTTGTGTTGTTGACGCTTTTGATTGAGAAGTGATATGCTTTGATCTTGTGCACACACATACACTAGTAAGTTGAAGCTAGTAGACTTATTGAATGTTGTAAGTGATTAGAAGGACATGAATATGTGCAAGATGATTTAGTTTGTATGCTTTGAATACAAGTAGGTGCATTAGAGAGATTTTTTTTGCTTGGGATTGAGTATGTTTTTCCACCAAGTGAGATTTTGAGCCATATTGCATATTTTTTGCAATTTATTCGTTTGCTTGAGTGTCCACGGATTGTTTGCATTGCTAGCAGTTGTTTGAGGTCTTTCTTGAAACGCATGACATTATTTGACGATTAACATGATAAAGGCATTTAGGATTAACCGCATATTTTCCCATACTACCACACCATATTTACATGATTAATTAGTTAACCCGTTGAGCTTAATCCTATTTTTTTTCGGTGACATACCACATTACTTGCCTAGACTTTTTCTTGTATTGGTCTTACATTAATTTGAACCCACATTGTCAAAGGCTAGTAGAGTGTTTAAGGGAGTAATAAGGTGTGCAAGGAGGGGTTTATTGTTGGTCTTACTTTTAGGGGAAATATTGAAAATTGGGTTTATTTACTTGATAGTCGGCATGTGTAATAAAATTGTGGGATCGTTGTTATTGTTTATATTATTGTTTTATTTAGCTCTCGAAGAAAAGAAAAAGAAAAAAAAGAAAAAAAAGAAGAAAAAAAATAGAAAAAAAGAAAAAAAAATATTATGAGAGCATGTTTGTGTTTGTTATGATCCTACTTTAGTCGACTATTCGAGTGTTTTTGTTGCATAAAATTATGGGGGGGGAAATAGGTGGTTGTGTATTATTATTAAGTTCTTACTAGCTTTTGACACTTCACCTGTTTTGGCTTATTTGACATACCTTGTCCCTAGCCCCATTACAACCCAAATAAAGACCTTTTGATTATCGTCATTGATGTATGTTGTGTTAAATTGATACCAAATGTCAAGCATGTTTATGATTTTGTTGGAATTGAGTGATACACTTACCCTTGTTCTTAAGTGAATATTCTTTTGTGAGTGGATTGTGAGTGTTTGCTTGTTTTTGCGTATGAGATCCCGAGTTTTGTCTCAAAGATGTACTCTTGTAGGCTTAGCATGTTTA
Source organism: Kitagawia praeruptora (assembly GCA_037693485.1). Classification (NCBI taxonomy): domain Eukaryota; kingdom Viridiplantae; phylum Streptophyta; class Magnoliopsida; order Apiales; family Apiaceae; genus Kitagawia; species Kitagawia praeruptora. Next base: position 26,457,553 of record CM075351.1, on the reverse strand, counting down.
CTAACTTATTCTTACACTTGACATGGACTTGTGAGAACTTATGCATGTTCATTGAGTAGACTATGTGAATGCTTGCACTTTCGACACCAAGACATTGCGTATTTACTTTGATTCTTAAGTTGATATGGCATGAGAGGATTTGAAGGTATGGTAGGATATTAGTACTAGATTATTTGCATTTTCATTTAGTTGCATTCATGCATTGCATTGCATTAGGTTAATTGGATTTTGTGGGTACATTCGCTATAGGCCCTCACGAGACCTTACTCGTCCACTAGGGCTGCCTAGGGGTTTAAAGGGCTTGTTGCATATGCCAAATGCAACCGTGATCACCTACGGAAGTGGTACTAGTTAGTTAGTTAGTGTAATTGTTTATGCTTGAGGACAAGCATCGGTTTAAGTTTGGGGGTGTGATAAGTGGATTTTATATCCACTTGGAAGCGTTCTATATCGGCTTAAATTGATTGACTTGGTCTCAAGTTTGTGGTAGTTTTGATGTGTTTTGTTTAGTTGTGCAGATTTACGAGTATGTTGATTAAGGTTGATGCTTCTATCGTTTTTGGAGAATAAATTAATTAAAATTCGGATTTCTGAGACGGTTGCGCAGTCTACACTGTTTTGGACATATCTGGAGTTCTAGAAGTCAGTTTTCAGCGATCTTACTGCCCACGCGAAGCCTGGGAGATTTTCTACAACTTGGGATAGGATTCCCAGGAGCAAATTGCGCCGGGTAGGAGCAATTTGCGCAAAGAACAGACTGTTGGGCGCAAGTTGCCCCTGAAAAATTACAGTTTTTTACTATTTTGGCCATATCTTGAGTTCTACAACTCCGTTTGGGGCCCGTAAGCAGTCCACGCGAAGATAACGAGATTCTCTATCATTCTAAAGTGGTCCAGAGGCCCAATTACGTCTGGAACGGTTCTGGAAAACAGAAGAAAAGTCAGCTACGAATTTTCCTTAAAAACAGAATCAGTTTAGGGAACGTATCTTGCAGAAATTCTATTATAATTCTGTTTTGGTATTTTCTTGCTGGGCAAGACTTCTAGAGCCTATATAAACACATCCAACCCTTGTAAATTGTATTAAGATCGTTATCATCATTAGGAGTAGAACAATTACATATCAATTACTTAGGATTATTTGTATATTTTCATACTTTATTTTTATCATGGTTTCATCAGATCCCATGATGACGAGAGGTTCAATTATGAACTAATCGTTGTCATGGGATTCTAACGGATTTATTTATGGAGCTTTAGTATCTTGATGCTTTAAAGATCTGTGTGTGATGTATATCTGATATCCTCGTATGGTTATGCTTAATTGATAGATGCGTCATGAACATCTAATTTGTTAATCTCTTGTGAAGTGAAAGTGGATCTTGAGATTTAGAACTTTCCATGCTAGCATAGGTTCATAATTGTTTATCAATATGATTCGTGGTGTGAGATGAGAATACTTATGCTGCCCTATGTGATCAATGTGGATAACTTGTTCTTCAACCGTTATGTTTTCAAATTCTATAGAGATATAGGGTCTAAGCATAATTGGTGTCTTTTCATCTTCTATCTCTTTTGTGGATGTATGTTTAGTTTGGTATTCGTATACTGAGAAGTAGCGTATACTTGTTTCGTGTTATTCGATCAGATATCATAACCATTGCATATAGTGATTAAAGGCGTCAGATCTAAGCGAAGTATTTAATGAAGTTAGGATTCCATGCTTTCTCTTGCAGAAGTAATTCAATTCCAATTCTTGTTAGTTAGTTAATTCTTAGTTTGTTAGTTTACTTCTTAGTTAATTTAGTTTATTAAAACCCAAATTTGTTAATTGTCTTAGCAGTGAATAATAATCATACATTGTTGCATAGGTACATCTACTGAATTGAAACCATAACCAGATCTCTGTGGGAACGAACTCGACTTATATCTGTATTACTTGTGACCACGTACGCTTGCGTGATTTAGTGCAAACACCCAAATTGTGAGTAAGACCCTTAGTCACAATTTCATGTCTGATAACAAGCCTAACATACATAAAGATAAAACTTTACAAGTACAGGTATGTAAATTGATTGAAGAAAGTGCATAGAAGTATTCTTACAAGTTATGGGAAACTACTAGACATATTCTTTTGGATTCATCTCTTGAGCTTTGGCTTGCAGATTCTCATTTTTCATCTTCTCTTCAGCTTCTTTGGCTTTCTTCTTTGCATTTTCCTCCATGGCAAGAATAATATCTTCCATTGCAGTGAGTTCTTCAATTAGAGGGGAGCCTGACAGATCCTTGAGTACTTCATTCAGCTGTTTCTCAGAATAGGAACTGATGTAGTCCATTCTAATCTTTACATTTCTACCATATTTCTTGTACTCAATGATGTAAGGATTAAACTTGACTCTGCACAGACCCATAGCTCTCAATTCATCAACCTTAGCTTCCATTGCAGCCATCTGCTCCTCCCTTTTCTTTAGTAGCTCTTCACTGTTCTTTCTCATTTCTGCCTGGTGATCTCTCTTCATTTTGACAAAGTCAATTAACTCCAGCTTCCATACCCTTTCCACTCTGTCTTCAGAATTCAACATTGCAATTATCCTTTCTATGTCATATAGCCTGCCCCAGTGCTGGCATGTTCCTTATCTGAATTTCTTCTGTCTTCCATCAGTATATTTAATTTCAAGAAAATCATCAACAATGGCAACATGATAGATTCTTTGAGCCCATAGAAACTGCAGTTGTTCTTCATCATAGTTTTCATCCAGAGGTGGTAGGTTCAATCTTGGAATAATTGTCAGTGCCTTTGACTTGGATAACTTCACCCTTCTTGCAACATGCTTGAATTTAGTCCTTGTATGATTGCTAGGCAGAAACTTATGACCTTTGTTGGTAGACCATAGTAGTATTCCATTAGCAGTTTGCTTTCTGAAACATACACATGGTTTTTTGACTTGAATCTCCTTCTCTTCTTGAGGTGGAAAAACAGTTGCAGAAGCCATTGAATAAGATTTTGGTAGGTCATTACTAACAGTATTCACCCTAGACTCAGAGTCTTGTGTTGTGGTGAGGTTACTGCTAGCAATGCCTAAGGCTTGCTGTTTTCCAATCTTTCTCTCATAGATTTTGCCTCGATCATCATTATTTTTCTTGTCCTTGCTATCTTTCTTCTTGTCACTTTTACCATCCTTATCACTCCTGTGATGACTTCTCCTCCCATCACCTTTATCATCATCTTTATCATCCTTATTCCTCCTAGGCTGAGCCATTTCTGGAATTACCCCAGTAGCAATGAATGATCTTAGGATGTGTAGTGCTTCCAACTCTTCAGCAGTTCTGACTCCACCCTTCTTTTGTAGCTGATCAGCAACAGCAATAATGAGTCTGTGGTTTCGAGGGGTGAGATCACTGGGAATAACTAACTGATTAACATCTTGAATTCTTGTACCAGACTGATAGACTATGGTTCTTGGCTTAATGCATACTTCAGGAAGTCTAGCTTGTTGACCATTCCTCAGTTCAGTGTACAGACTCTTGTTGTTCTCCCCTTTCTGCTCAATTAATTCCAAGATGACATCAATCTCAGTGAACTTAAGGGCTTTCAATGTGTCAATAAATAGGTGCCATATCTTGCCATTGGCCACCATCATGATTTCCCTGAGATAGATTTGATTCAGCTTCCTTGGAATTACTGTTAGATATCCAATTTGATCTTTGAGGCTTCTTCTGTACAACAAGGCATCTCCTCCTACCTTTGCCTTTGAGACTTGCAGAAACTTCAAGAAAGCAGCATCATGATAAGTCTCTGAATTTGCTACTTCTATCAGCTTGGCCTCAGTGATCACACTAGCTTCCACTGGGTCATCCTCATGTCTAGGGTTATGAGCTAGGTTACTTGGCATGGACCCTACCACCACTGTAGTAGTGACAGTTTTCTTTTGGCCACTAGGAGTGATGACATGCACAGTTGGTAGAGTGACCACTGGAAGAGAGGATGGAGGTTCATCAACCTTGGATTTGCCTTTGCCTGGCACATGGGTTAGAGATTTAGATGCCCTTTGGTGACTACCCTCTTTTATCTTTATGCCTTCCTCCTTAGGTTTCTCCCCCTTTGGATTTGAATTCCTTATCCTTTTCTCCCCCTTAGGCTTGTTGTCAGGCACAAAGGCTTTAGAATTTACCCTTGGGTTTGAAGATTCTTTAGGTAGAGGGAGACCCATATGCTTCATCATGGAAGCCAACATAGATTGTTGATGCAGAAGAACATCAGCTATGGTGGTTGCTTGAGTGTCCAACTGATCAGTGAGAAGTGCAACCTTATCTGTAAGATGAGCATTAGACTTAGTGAGAGTAGATACCTCCTTCTCAAGTGCATCTACCTTGCTGAACAATTCAGTAGATTTGAAGCCAGACAGGGATTGTTCTTTAAGTCTCTGCACTTCAAACCTAGTCATGTCATGCACTGGAACTTCAGTTACCAGCCTGTCTCCATATAAATTTTTGAACATTGTCTTCAGCATGGCATTGGAGTCTGTGGTTTGATCAGATAGGGATTGAAATTTGTGCCCCAGACTTGTGACAGTATCCTTTAGCAGTGCTAGCCCATTATCCATCTTGGTGCAGGTGGTGTTACAGTATTTAAGGTCTTTAAACACACTGTCCAACTAAGGGAATTTGGCATCAAAGGTCCTCTTGATTTCTTCCACTTTAGTGGTTGTCTTATCACACACCCTGCTGACCTCAGTTTTGACTCCTTTTCCAAGATAGTGGGCAGCCTTGAGGAATCCCTTGTGTGAATCATTCATGGCCTCATACACTTCACCAGGTGTCAGAGATTTGGCGTTGGAACCTAGTGAAGTGATGTATTCCTCCCTGAGATATTGAAGTGCTTCATCAAGTGTAATATCATATTTTCCTTGTAACCAGGCATCTATATTGCCATCTCTCTCAACATCATCAACTATCTTTGTCTTCTGCATCTCCACATCATCCCTATGGCATAGCAAAATGGCTTCATAGTCTGGATTAGGGATGTTGGAGGTGACCAAGTTTTGAGCAATCTTGACAAACTCAGGAATCTGATCCACAACTAAGCTTTGAAGTGCTTCAACCGTCAATTGTGGTGGAACAGACCCTGATCCTGAAGCACTGTCATATTGCACAGGCTTCAGCCATTGTGACAGAAATTCAGAGCTAGAGCTAGGCAAGCTAGACTCCTCAGTTACAGATGCAACTTCTGTAACCGGATGGACTGACTCTACTACTGGTGTCTCCACAGAAGTGGGATGTGTTACACCAGCAGTTGACACAAGCACAGAGTCTCTAGTAAAAACTAGTAGAACCTCTGTGTTTATGATGGTGTCATTAGGAGATGCCCCAGCATGCATTCCCTCACCATCTAAATATGGGTCCTGGGTGGTGAGCAAAGTGTCATGCACTAAGTCACTTGAAATCATTGGCTCATCAAGAGAAGAGAATTCTTGATGATCAATGCCTTGCTCCTCAATTGCTTGAGTTGCAGGCTGCAAAGAAATTTGAGTGGTAGATTCTGGAAGAGAAGTGTCTTTGAGATTAGAGTTTGGCAACTCCCCCTGAGAGATAGAGGGAGTTTCAATTGTGATGTGCTCTCCACTCAGTGTCGTGCCAGCCTTATCACTCCCGTGTGCTGACTCTGTACAGGTAGGTGCATTGGGGAGGATGCTTGATTCCATAGATGCACCCTGTTGAGAGGATACATCTAGTGAACTGTTTGCCCCTGATTTTACAACTTCGGCCATTTGTGTGACTGAAGAGGTGGTTTTAGTTTACTTCTTCTTTGGCCTGATTAGGGGTGACTCAGGTGCCTCACTTTCTAAACCTAATTCCACATCCAATGCTGCTTCAGATAGAATGTTCAAAGGTGCAGAAGCAGCCTGTTTTCTCTTCTTCTCCTTTTTACTAACATCACCCTTTTGAGAGGATGATGCAGTTGGCTCAGTGTTTGGTAGAGTGTTTGGTTGAGGTGGTTGGTTAGCAGACCCTGGGTTACACTAGTACAAAAATGACCTATTACGTCGCCTTTTTTGGTCTTTTACGTCGGGTTTTTGGCGACGTATACAGAGGCGTCGTATAAAGTCATTGTCTTTTACGTCGCCTTTTTAACCGACGTATAAAGCTTCATATACATCGACTAAAAGACCGACGTATAAGACCAGAAAGTGCGACGTATATTATCATAAAAAGCCCGACGTATAAGACCTAAATAGGTGTCGTATAATGGCATAAAAAAGACCGACATATAAGACAAAAAAAGCCATCGTATAATGTCATAAAAAGATCGACATATATGACAAAAAAAACTGTCGTATAATGTCATAAAAAAGACCGACGTATAAGACTAAAAGGGCGACGTATAATGTCATAAAGAATGCCGACGTATAAGACTAAAAGGGCGACGTATATGATACTTACAACCGACGTATATGTGTTTTGAAAAATGACAATTTTCCCCCCTGTTTATATTTATATATAAATCAAAATTCCTATTATTACAAACCAAAAAAATAATTAAACTTGCAATGCAAATTTCTCACAAAAGTGACTAATTAAATTAAAATAATTATTATTACATGCTTGAAAATACATCTACAATATTTATAACTTGATCCAAGTAATCATGTTATACATTTAATTCAACATCCATCATGACTATCTAAATCAAAAATATAGTATCCATTTTCCGATTGCTGCAAGGTAAGATCATATCATACTCCTCCTTTCCAGCACCTACAAAAATTATGTGTATGAACTTGTTAGCACAAAAGTACAAATAAAATATATTCACAAGTAAAATATTCTTGAGTATATTTTTTATTTAAAAACAAATTATGTAACTTTTACACTATCTTGCACTAAAATTTGGTGCAACAAATGACCAATCATCAAAGGTATGGCCAACTGTGTAAGAACCCAGATTTTTGGGTAGAATTAAAACTTTTATTATGTATTGATGTAAGAGTGAACAGTGGTTACAACTACAAGGTAATACTGGCTTTAAAGGATGAATAATGAAAGGATATATATTCCCAGGTTATATGGCCTGAAGGATGCTATTGGGTGATAACTTAGATTAGAATAATCTATCTCCTAGAAAGTTAAGATAAGATTCCCTAGAGAGAAATAGATACCCTCATGTCATCCAAATCAATATCTATTATAAGCCCAGCGGTTCCGTAAAAAGGTTAAGGAACACTCGAGGGTGAACCAGGTTCATTTTCCTAATTATAGGAATTAAATAAAAATAAGTGATGAATAGTGATTTTGGTGGAATTTGGAATATTATTATAATAATGTTATACCCGGTATTCGGAACGGATTTCTGAGTTCGTATTAGTGATCCCGGAAGAAAATAAGTGTATGTAAAAGCTGTCGGATTCAGAAAAAGAGCACTTTTATTTTCTCCAAGAATTCCCTGGACACTGCAAGACATAAGGAATTATAAAAGGAATTTAAGGATTTTAAATTCCAGAAGTATTAAGAAAGATGAGGAATAGTATAATAAATATTAAGAAGGTTTTCGGTAAAACCCTAACTAGAAACGAATGAGTTATTCCCTCGAACGATCAACGAATTAAGCAATAAACGGACAAAGAAACAAGCAGAGGAAGCAAGAGTCTTGAGCAAGCTACTAGAAAATATCTAGTAACCATTCTAGTTACAAGACTAACTAGAACCCTTAGAGATCAACTAAGTACTTAGAAAACAAACCACTTGGTTAAGCCTTAACCATCCAATGATCAACACTTGTCATGGTAAATCCTCATCCAACACCACACTACTTTAATAAAGTAGCCTTAAGATGAGATATTATCTTAAACTCTTCACTTTATGCTATATTGAAAGAGCAACCAAGGCAAATACTCTCCCCCCCCCCTTTAAACACCATTCGGCCCTTCCTTAAATTCCAAAACAAAAATCAAGCTTCCAACCATCACTTGACCTTGTAATTTTTATGGTGAGTTCCATAATTCATAAAAGTGATCTCCTAAAAATTTCAAAGCCAAACACCTTTGTTTCCATTTTCAAAGAATTCATCCAAGAGGAGGGTGAATAGTGATTCTATGAACTAATCTTGTTTTTTCTTGTTTTTCATGGTTGATTTAGCAAGCTTAAGAACCTCTAAGGATCATACCAAGCATAGTGAGGCTAGATCATACTCCAAGGAAGGTATAGCAACTTGAAACCCTAGACTTTACCTTGAGATTTTGCATGCTCTTGATGGGTTTTAGTATAAGATGTGATATTAGCATGATTATAAGCATGATTGTGATTTAGATTTGATAAATGTTAAAAATAGTTTAGATGAACGGAAAGGCATTGCTTGGCCTCAGTTCATGGTGATATATCATGTATATGTTGTTTGGGATGGATACCTTGATTATTGGAGGGTTTGGAATTTAGATATATTCGATTTATAGCCGTCGTAATGCCGAAATTTCGTTAACCTTAAGAACACGAATTTGACAGAAGCTATAACTCACTGATTAGCTTAGACTTTTGCCATGATTAGCTAGATTATGTTATGAGCTTCGTTTTGATATAAAGATCGCATGAAACGGACTTACGGTTTAGGAGTTATGATTAAATTCGTAAAAGTGGTTCGGAACCGTAATCAAAAGTTCGTAACCGAAATTGGATCCCTTTAATATTGCGAAATCAGTGGCGAATCTTAATAATTAAATAATAGAGATAAAAAGGAAGGTGTGGGAGAAGACCGCATGTCAAATGGATCGTTTTCCGATTTTATAAAAATGTTCGAATCTAGGTTAAGTACGAAAGTACCCCTAAGAGGTATACTTGGTTATAACTTCGGTAAACCACTTAGAAAACGATCGATAAATATCGAGGTCTAATCTTTCGACTTTAAAACTTATACGATTTAAATACTTACCATATGTAAGTGTAATGTCATGCTTTAGTAACGAACAAGTATCGGGTAATAAAAGCAATAGTAAGAGTGAATTAAAGGGGTATAACGAAACGACTTGAAAACGTGTTTCGATTTAAGTAAAGTTTATGCGTAACCTTTTGAAAGGTGTTAAGTGATTAATCCCGAATGCCTTGGCTAATTATAGATCATCAGGCTGACCCGGGACACGCTACTACTACCCCTACTCGTACTCGATTTCCAGGCAAGTTTCCAATACTTGGAACTGTTGTTGTGATAATATATATATGATGATTGTTGTATACATATGCCATAGCATGCATGTCTACTTTCAAGTTATATTGCAATACTTGTTCCCTGAATTGATATTGGCTTATAGATTAGATACGATATATCAGTATAAGCCGGACTTTTGGTTAAGACCCTTAGTGAAGGGCATGTGATATTCATTCTTTAAATGTAGACCGGGAGTCGGTATTTTGAGATATAGATGTAGTCTTGGAAACCCGGAGGGATTCCAACGACAGATTAGTATTCCGTTTGAGGAATGTTATTATTAAACATTAATTATATTTCCATAAAGTATTATTTACTTGGAAATCTTTCGAGAAATGTTATTTGAGTATTATCTCAGTCGAGAGATATTAAATGAATATTATTTCGAATATTCATTTAGAGTTTGATTATTTCATGAATATTATTTCAAGATTCATTTAGAATATTGTTTATTAAATGAATATTACTTTCGAATATTCATTTAAGGTTTTATCTATTCAATGAATATTACTTTAAGATATTTCTTTGAAATTCTAATTACTAAATGAACATTATTCGGATATTCATTTGGAATATTAATTGTGAAATGAATATTATTTTGGATATTCATTTGGAGCGTTATTTGTCAAATGAATATTATTTTCAAATATTCATTTAAGGTTTGATTTAGTTAGTAAATATTATTTTAAATATTTATGTAAGTTTATTTATTCAATGAATATTATTTTAAATATTCATTTAAGAAGAGATTTATTTAATAAATAATTCTATATATTCATTCGAGGATTACTTACGAGCAATATTATGATTTAATAATATTCCGTAATTATTATTGACTTAATAAATATTCTTGGAATATTTAATAAAATTCTTTTGAATTCTTTTTGTAATGAATTATATTATTCAAAGGTTATCCTTCACCTTCAGATATTATGTAAAATATTTCAAAGTCTTTTATGACTATTTTATCAAGGGGAGGTCCCCAAAACTTTATTTTCGTTTAAATCTATCTTATAAGAAGATTTAAATACTCGCTCAACTTCCAAAAATTATATAAGGGGACCTCACTTGGAGATGTTATTTATTGGACTGCCCGGTCCTATACTTGCTAAAACTATCTTGTCACTCACATCTTGATTCTTTCAAGCATCGATATGAGTCTTTTGGTTACCTCCTCAACGCTCGAGGGGTATGATTGATGTAACAAGTTTATATCCATTAACAAGCATCAGCTTGGGAAATATTGGTGAATTTTCCTTTCCAATTAGATACGACTACTTTGTGGAGTCCTATCAACAAGTGTTATACTTGGGGAAAAAGGGGAACGAACTTTACGTTTCAGAGTCATGGATGATATTCGAACTAGGAGACGCGTAAGTGGCCGAGTGGCGCCGGTCCAGCAATAGCCCCACCGTTGGCTGAGGAGTTCCAGAGGGCGGTAGATAAGTAATTCCGTCGGAGCTACCTTCTACATGTAGAGAACGACTGATGAGATGCATGACATACGACTGATCATCGTAAACGTCAGGGCATCTGGCGCGGCAATGCTCCCGTATTAGTTCATCTTCTAAAAGTAAGAAATTTCTGCAACACTGTTGGTGTTGGCAAGGTGAAAAAGTGTTGAAACCGGAATTGCAATATTTTTCCTACAAGTTCCTCTTTTATGATAATTGAGAATATCTTGCTTATCTTTTGCATAGCAGATATTTATTCAAAACAAATATATTTTTGAGTTACCTTGTAACTTCATCTCATACCTTATATTGGTACTACATCGTTAATGCATGGCATATGGTTTCAAAGATATTTTGAACTGTCATATATTATTGTCGTTCAATTGTATTTTTGGTGGGCTATTGCTCACCCTTGCTTTATTTATTTATATTACAACAACAGCTAGATCAGATGGCCGCGCAAGGCGCACACAGCGTAAGCAGGTGTCAACCATCAGAGGTTTACCGCTAAGGTCTTGGCTACCGTTGTTGAGGATGCAACTACTGGTAGGCTAGTTGTTAGCAATTGAGCCTCAAATGTATTTATATTATGGTATCTATTAATGGATGGCAAAGAGTATGTAATTGTACAATTGTAATTCTTTGGGTTGTAAGAACTCAAACTTGTGATTAATAATATTGATTGGTTACTCTGATTTCATCTCTGGGACTATAATGGGTGTGTTTTATGTTGTTGTTTTGGGTCACAAGGTTGTAATTTAAATTATGTTGGTTTTGTGGTTGGATATTGAGACCGTAACGACCAGATCCCTGACCCTGGATCTGGGAGTGTTACAGAAATGGTATCAGAGAGAGCGTTATATATCCCAGAGATGATGCGACGTTAAAACAATAAATTCATTAAGATAATAAGAACTCTTGCCAAGTTCATAGTCAGACTACATAATGTAGTATTGACATATAAAACCCTTATGGGAACCCTAAAAGTATCATGATAGTAACTTAGCTCGTTCTTGTATCGACTAGTAAGGTGACAGACCTTGGGGATTACGAGCAGTAACATAATGATGCTTGTTTTGATGTTGAAGATCGGATGGTGGATTCGATAGAGTACCCTACTGAGGACCCGGAAGAGGTTCCAGCAGAGAGGGAGAATCCTGTTAGAGACAGGGAAGTTTACCTTGAGGAGATGAGGGCTGCAGCCAGAGAGACTTGAAGAATCTAGATATAGTGCTCAGAGAAGTGAGATTAAAGAATTGAGATATTATTAAGAGAATTGAAGAGGCATATTGGATTCATAGCCGGACTACCGAATGAAGTGCCAGCAAGTAAGATGGATTTGAGGAATTACTCAAGATCGTATGTAAGGATAGATAAGAATCCTTGGAGACTTTCAGATTAATGAGAAAGGAATTAGAATGATGCATGATTATCAAAGACATTGATATAGGACGGGGAGCAGAGTCCCTAGGAACAGTTAAGACATAGGTGGCAAGTGCCATATCTTCAGATAAATGGATTAGTGTGAATCTTATTAATGATAATTCGCCATGAGAAGGCGGATTTCCTAGGTTATAATTTATAAAGTCAAATTGAGATTGTTAAGGTGATTTTATTCAGGGAAATGCCCAACTTATAATGGATCAACTTAGAAAGAAAAGACATTGGGAGGTGATGGCCTGAACGGATAAAGTATATGAGGAAATAGTAAGCGAGACAATGATCTCAGAACCTACAAGAGGAGAAGACCAGTGAGTCTGTGATAAATTAGTAATAAGGCTATCGTCAAGAAACCAAGTATAAGTTTAGTTCAATTCAGTGAAATGATGAACCAGAAACATTAGTTGCATGTGATTCAGAAGAGTATTAAATTCTTTCTTTTCCTTGAATGGATTATGGTAGTTACCTTAAGTTTATTCTGACACTGAATCATAAATGGATTAGGCAAGGCGAGCAGTGGTCGAGATGTAATTGGGAATGCTTCTAGGTGCAACCTGATAGAACAGGTGTAGGACATGTTCTCGAAATAAGAGTTTTGGCAAAATGAAGTCCAGCAATAGGACACATGATCAATAAGAGTAGTGTTGGTCGGCCCTACCAAGTTAAAGACAGTTTCAAATGAAGATTGGCCAACCACACTGGCAAAGGTGAGAAATTTCATAAAATTCACAAGGTATTACCAAAGATTTGCTCAGGACTTTACAGAAAGTGTAGTCCCGTAACCCGACTTATTATAAGAATAAAAGTTTGAATGGATAAGATAAACGTGAGAAGATCTTCCTGGAGCTAAAGATAAAGTTGGTAATGACCAGGGTTGGCGTTGCCTAATGGAAGAAGGAAACTTTGGGAGATATTATGATGCAACTCATACAGGTATAGGTCTGCGCTTATGCAGCACGATAGCGTAATTTCGAATACAATTGGACAACACGGTTCACCAGATTCGGATGACCTTGGTAGTGCTAATTCTGGGAAGCGACTGACCCCGATGGTAGCATTCCTTCTGAGACTAGTTGTTAAGAAGACTGGTATTTGGTAGTATCGACTAATAGGACGAATATGTATCGGGAAGATGTGTCATGTTACTAGTGGGTGAATAGATTAACTGAAATTTTCCCAAATTCTGGAAAGGAATTCAACGAATTTTGGCAAACCTTGTCTTTCTGATTATCAAAAGACGTCATTGAAGAAAGTGGAAACTGGAGCGAACCCTGTGGATTGGGTAAAGTAGCCGCTATACAGGCTGGTAGACAGACCCCGATTATTATGACTGATTATAGGGATAAATTATGAAGTTGAAATTTGAAGGAAAAAAAGAGGGAAATGTAATTAAGAAACAAGCCGGACTGAGAAATTCCGGGATTGACTGAAATGAAAAGGTTGTTATGCTAGAAGTGTTAAGCTTACGTGGTACGTGAAATTGATAAGAGAAGTTGAAATGAAAAAAAAAATAAAGGAAAGGTGACCGGAGACGGTACCGAGAAGTCAAGTGAGACTTATATGGAGTAAAATTTTGAAAAGATCAAAAGGTATCAAAGTAGAAGGCACTATGCCAGCAATTGCTAGAAAAGTAATGCTATTAGCCGACCCCTAAACTCACATATTTTAGCATGGCCATTGGGGCCAAGTCACTAAGGATTATCAAGTGACTGAATCAACAATGTAAGGACAAAGCGGGGTGCTTCTAATCGAGTGCCAACCGCGAGGGCTTTTGATATAAAATGAATTGAGATACAGGATGATGGATTTATATATATACCATGGACGTATCAGGATTGAGGGTAGTGACCACTGAAAAGTTACGAAAATTACCAAAGTTAGTGCACTGTGATGCATAAATGTTATCTGAAGCTTAGTGTCCTAAAAAAGAGCATTAGGCATTAAGAGATTCACGTTGAACACGACCAATATCTTCCAGAACATCCTTGCTACCATTAGCAAGTTCTGTAAGAAAGAGCAGATAGACATGTGTTGTCTTTTGGAAGGTCATATAGACTAACATTCGTTTGAAAGAAGAGGTTAGCATTAGTCTACCTATAGACTATCAAGATGAGAATGATTAAAAGAGACCTTTATTAAGGATATATGATTAAATTGCCAAGTACAGGATATAAGTATTCCCTGAAATTAGAATTGAGCATAGAATGTCCATATATTAAGACGAACCCTGAGGGATGCACAAAGAATAGCATCACCCCTAACAATAGGCACTGTGAAATCAGATGATATAAGTTGAATCGACCAAGGTATCAATAACCTATAAGGATTTGCGGAAAGGAGTCTCTAAAAGTACATAGACAGAATTGTTATCGAATTGATTAATGGTGTTTGATATACCCTGTAACCAGGAGATACAGGAGGAATGTTGAGGATGGCCTAAGAAACCTTATAAGGGAAGTGCTAATATTCTGAACTTCAGAAAGGGAGTTAAGTAAGGAAATATCCTAGGTATGATTTGGAGTACCTGTAGTCAAGATCGCACTAGAAAGGTGGAAGCAATGACTTTTGGAAAAGACTGATAGATGCTTTCTCTCATTCAGCAGAATTTAAAGGAGAATGCTTCCACCCTGAGTTGGAATAGATCTAGAAAACATTGACCCCAAGAAATTATTATAATCAGGAAAGGCCAACGAGGTGGCCGACACTTTAAGTATGGGGGAGTAAGTATAAATGCTCAGATCAAAGAAATAGAATGATAATGTAAGGACCTTGATGGTCATAATGTGGTAGAGGAAGTTACATTCCGTCTAATGATTTTGCCAGGATCAACTATAAGAATAGTTTAAGTAAAGATTCGATTCCTGATGTTGCCGATAGTACATTACCGACATTAGGAGGCTCTGCGTCAGACCAGACCAAATTCCCCAAGAGACTCGCCTTTTCTTTGGAAAGAGAAAGGGGAGGTTAAGTAACAATGAATTGGTAGTAAATGACCAGAAATAGAGAGGGTACAAATACTGATAAGCCAAATGGCACGATGTTGAATGACAAGCAAGTTTATGTTGGTGTATTTCTGTGCAAACAAGATAGAGAATTATGAGATTGGCAAGCGATTAAGCAAACCGCTAAGCTTTTAGTCTTCTACCGGAGATATATGATTAATAATCTCACCAGCCTGTTCCAGCTGCGATGCTGGAAGCTTTCCTGCAATTTTATCTGCTTCATGTAATATCTACGTCAAGTTCAGGAAGCATTCCCTATGGATAGGGAATAGTGATTATTTTGTTTTCCTAGAGGATCTTGAATTGACGATTATGATGCTTAGTTGTTAAAGCACTAAGTAAACGATAAGCGATGGTGATCCTTCTGAGAAATTAGGTGGTAACGACTGTGGAAATGTCGAAGTGAATCTACGTTAGAGAAATCATCCAGGTTTATTTCGGATGGTGTAATTTCCGGAACGACGGGATATTTGAAATGAAGAATTAGATTATGATGGTTCATAAAATGATTATAGTAGAAATAAAGACAAGAGACGGATAGAGATGGAAATAGAATTGGGAATTAATAAGAGAGTCAGATAGGCAGACTCATGAGAAGCTCCAGTAATGAAGCGAAAAGAGTAGGGAATTGGCAAGGTAAGGGTATTGGCCAAAACGGAAAGTTGGAATTAGGACCATGAATGACATACAAATTGACTCCTTTTAAGTTTGGAAATCCGAGGAAATATGGAATAGTTTGATTGAGTAATAAAAGAGACTCATGGAATGAGAAAGTGAAATCTAGATGGTTGAACGAAGGAAAGTTTGACCACAAACGTGCCACGTATATTGAATAAAGGTAACACGCGTTCCCCTAATAAGGTGACGGTGGAGTTCAATAACAGAAGTGAATGAGAACTAGATGATAAGATGGATGTGATTGATAAAGAAAAGAATGGGAAATAATTATGGAATGTGAAGCAAGAAATGTTACGAATGGATTGATGAATGGGTTCTTCCTAACGAGCACTCGGATTGACAACCTGATAGTGTTAGAATTATAAGTATGAAAGAGCCAGTGTCGGGGCGTGAAATGTGAGTAATAATAATGTCAAGCGGGAAATCCAAGATTTAACCTGAGAGGTTGAAGGATTTTCCAAAAAGTAAGTGGTGCTAATATCAAGCAAGAGTATAGGTCCATAGAATGATGGACAGAATAACAGGGACATGTGATATGTGAGATTACGAAAAAAAGTGGAATTTGGTACGAATATGATTATTTTCTTCTCTAATAAACCTCTATAGTTCAGAGGTAAATTCTAAGTATGATATTTTGACAATCATGAAAACTTTCTTATATGATTCTTTAAAATTCGTTCTTTTCTTCTCCCTTATTTATCTTCTTCTAAATTGAGAAGAACAACCCTTTAAGGAGGGGAGGTAATACCACGTGACTCTCTGTCTGTGTGATAGGAGTCTAAGTGGAATGCCATTAATTGTTTAATTTCTTGTCAAGTACTAAAGGCTGCCCCCCTTTTTGTACTAACTATGCGATATAACAAATGTTCATTGATCACAGTGATCTCTCGATAAATTTTTCCACCTAAATATATATACATCGAGATTGCGAAGATTAAAGCGATCAGGAATTGCAAAATTACGAGTGAGGTTATCTCCGGAATTCGTAGCGCGTTAGTGATACCGAAGTCACTGCACATACCAATAAGGTTAATAGTGTAAGACCGGACAAGAGCGTATACCGGATAATGTGTTATGCGAAAGTATCAAAGAATTGGTAGAACGGATAAAGGGTGTATTGTAACACCAGTACGATGTGCTTTAGAAAGATTGGAATGTGTAAGGATCGACCAGAGAATTGGAAAGCGAAATAACCAACAAGTACCCAATTGTCTTCTACCTGATTCCGGGACGGAATCCTTTTAAGGAGGGGAGACTGTAAGAACCCAGATTTTTGGGTAGAATTAAAACTTTTATTATGTATTGATGTAAGAGTGAACAGTGGTTACAACTACAAGGTAATACTGGCTTTAAAGGATGAATAATGAAAGGATATATATTCCCAGGTTATATGGCCTGAAGGATGCTATTGGGTGATAACTTAGATTAGAATAATCTATCTCCTAGAAAGTTAAGATAAGATTCCCTAGAGAGAAATAGATACCCTCATGTCATCCAAATCAATATCTATTATAAGCCCAGCGGTTCCGTAAAAAGGTTAAGGAACACTCGAGGGTGAACCAGGTTCATTTTCCTAATTATAGGAATTAAATAAAAATAAGTGATGAATAGTGATTTTGGTGGAATTTGGAATATTATTATAATAATGTTATACCCGGTATTCGGAACGGATTTCTGAGTTCGTATTAGTGATCCCGGAAGAAAATAAGTGTATGTAAAAGCTGTCGGATTCAGAAAAAGAGCACTTTTATTTTCTCCAAGAATTCCCTGGACACTGCAAGACATAAGGAATTATAAAAGGAATTTAAGGATTTTAAATTCCAGAAGTATTAAGAAAGATGAGGAATAGTATAATAAATATTAAGAAGGTTTTCGGTAAAACCCTAACTAGAAACGAATGAGTTATTCCCTCGAACGATCAACGAATTAAGCAATAAACGGACAAAGAAACAAGCAGAGGAAGCAAGAGTCTTGAGCAAGCTACTAGAAAATATCTAGTAACCATTCTAGTTACAAGACTAACTAGAACCCTTAGAGATCAACTAAGT
This sequence comes from Kitagawia praeruptora, assembly GCA_037693485.1. Taxonomy (NCBI): domain Eukaryota; kingdom Viridiplantae; phylum Streptophyta; class Magnoliopsida; order Apiales; family Apiaceae; genus Kitagawia; species Kitagawia praeruptora. The sequence goes on along the minus strand of CM075351.1, from coordinate 26,439,739 downwards.
ACTTAGAAAACAAACCACTTGGTTAAGCCTTAACCATCCAATGATCAACACTTGTCATGGTAAATCCTCATCCAACACCACACTACTTTAATAAAGTAGCCTTAAGATGAGATATTATCTTAAACTCTTCACTTTATGCTATATTGAAAGAGCAACCAAGGCAAATACTCTCCCCCCCCCCCTTTAAACACCATTCGGCCCTTCCTTAAATTCCAAAACAAAAATCAAGCTTCCAACCATCACTTGACCTTGTAATTTTTATGGTGAGTTCCATAATTCATAAAAGTGATCTCCTAAAAATTTCAAAGCCAAACACCTTTGTTTCCATTTTCAAAGAATTCATCCAAGAGGAGGGTGAATAGTGATTCTATGAACTAATCTTGTTTTTTCTTGTTTTTCATGGTTGATTTAGCAAGCTTAAGCACCTCTAAGGATCATACCAAGCATAGTGAGGCTAGATCATACTCCAAGGAAGGTATAGCAACTTGAAACCCTAGACTTTACCTTGAGATTTTGCATGCTCTTGATGGGTTTTAGTATAAGATGTGATATTAGCATGATTATAAGCATGATTGTGATTTAGATTTGATAAATGTTAAAAATAGTTTAGATGAACGGAAAGGCATTGCTTGGCCTCAGTTCATGGTGATATATCATGTATATGTTGTTTGGGATGGATACCTTGATTATTGGAGGGTTTGGAATTTAGATATATTCGATTTATAGCCGTCGTAATGCCGAAATTTCGTTAACCTTAAGAACACGAATTTGACAGAAGCTATAACTCACTGATTAGCTTCGACTTTTGCCATGATTAGCTAGATTATGTTATGAGCTTCGTTTTGATATAAAGATCGCATGAAACGGACTTACGGTTTAGGAGTTATGATTAAATTCGTAAAAGTGGTTCGGAACCGTAATCAAAAGTTCGTAACCGAAATTGGATCCCTTTAATATTGCGAAATCAGTGGCGAATCTTAATAATTAAATAATAGAGATAAAAAGGAAGGTGTGGGAGAAGACCGCATGTCAAATGGATCGTTTTCCGATTTTATAAAAATGTTCGAATCTAGGTTAAGTACGAAAGTACCCCTAAGAGGTATACTTGGTTATAACTTCGGTAAACCACTTAGAAAACGATCGATAAATATCGAGGTCTAATCTTTCGACTTTAAAACTTATACGATTTAAATACTTACCATATGTAAGTGTAATGTCATGCTTTAGTAACGAACAAGTATCGGGTAATAAAAGCAATAGTAAGAGTGAATTAAAGGGGTATAACGAAACGACTTGAAAACGTGTTTCGATTTAAGTAAAGTTTATGCGTAACCTTTTGAAAGGTGTTAAGTGATTAATCCCGAATGCCTTGGCTAATTATAGATCATCAGGCTGACCCGGGACACGCTACTACTACCCCTACTCGTACTCGATTTCCAGGCAAGTTTCCAATACTTGGAACTGTTGTTGTGATAATATATATATGATGATTGTTGTATACATATGCCATAGCATGCATGTCTACTTTCAAGTTATATTGCAATACTTGTTCCCTGAATTGATATTGGCTTATAGATTAGATACGATATATCAGTATAAGCCGGACTTTTGGTTAAGACCCTTAGTGAAGGGCATGTGATATTCATTCTTTAAATGTAGACCGGGAGTCGGTATTTTGAGATATAGATGTAGTCTTGGAAACCCGGAGGGATTCCAACGACAGATTAGTATTCCGTTTGAGGAATGTTATTATTAAACATTAATTATATTTCCATAAAGTATTATTTACTTGGAAATCTTTCGAGAAATGTTATTTGAGTATTATCTCAGTCGAGAGATATTAAATGAATATTATTTCGAATATTCATTTAGAGTTTGATTATTTCATGAATATTATTTCAAGATTCATTTAGAATATTGTTTATTAAATGAATATTACTTTCGAATATTCATTTAAGGTTTTATCTATTCAATGAATATTACTTTAAGATATTTCTTTGAAATTCTAATTACTAAATGAACATTATTCGGATATTCATTTGGAATATTAATTGTGAAATGAATATTATTTTGGATATTCATTTGGAGCGTTATTTGTCAAATGAATATTATTTTCAAATATTCATTTAAGGTTTGATTTAGTCAGTAAATATTATTTTAAATATTTATGTAAGTTTATTTATTCAATGAATATTATTTTAAATATTCATTTAAGAAGAGATTTATTTAATAAATAATTCTATATATTCATTCGAGGATTACTTACGAGCAATATTATGATTTAATAATATTCCGTAATTATTATTGACTTAATAAATATTCTTGGAATATTTAATAAAATTCTTTTGAATTCTTTTTGTAATGAATTATATTATTCAAAGGTTATCCTTCACCTTCAGATATTATGTAAAATATTTCAAAGTCTTTTATGACTATTTTATCAAGGGGAGGTCCCCAAAACTTTATTTTCGTTTAAATCTATCTTATAAGAAGATTTAAATACTCGCTCAACTTCCAAAAATTATATAAGGGGACCTCACTTGGAGATGTTATTTATTGGACTGCCCGGTCCTATACTTGCTAAAACTATCTTGTCACTCACATCTTGATTCTTTCAAGCATCGATATGAGTCTTTTGGTTACCTCCTCAACGCTCGAGGGGTATGATTGATGTAACAAGTTTATATCCATTAACAAGCATCAGCTTGGGAAATATTGGTGAATTTTCCTTTCCAATTAGATACGACTACTTTGTGGAGTCCTATCAACAAGTGTTATACTTGGGGAAAAAGGGGAACGAACTTTACGTTTCAGAGTCATGGATGATATTCGAACTAGGAGACGCATAAGTGGCCGAGTGGCGCCGGTCCAGCAATAGCCCCACCGTTGGCTGAGGAGTTCCAGAGGGCGGTAGATAAGTAATTCCGTCGGAGCTACCTTCTACATGTAGAGAACGACTGATGAGATGCATGACATACGACTGATCATCGTAAACGTCAGGGCATCTGGCGCGGCAATGCTCCCGTATTAGTTCATCTTCTAAAAGTAAGAAATTTCTGCAACACTGTTGGTGTTGGCAAGGTGAAAAAGTGTTGAAACCGGAATTGCAATATTTTTCCTGCAAGTTCCTCTTTTATGATAATTGAGAATATCTTGCTTATCTTTTGCATAGCAGATATTTATTCAAAACAAATATATTTTTGAGTTACCTTGTAACTTCATCTCATACCTTATATTGGTACTACATCGTTAATGCATGGCATATGGTTTCAAAGATATTTTGAACTGTCATATATTATTGTCGTTCAATTGTATTTTTGGTGGGCTATTGCTCACCCTTGCTTTATTTATTTATATTACAACAACAGCTAGATCAGATGGCCGCGCAAGGCGCACACAGCGTAAGCAGGTGTCAACCATCAGAGGTTTACCGCTAAGGTCTTGGCTACCGTTGTTGAGGATGCAACTACTGGTAGGCTAGTTGTTAGCAATTGAGCCTCAAATGTATTTATATTATGGTATCTATTAATGGATGGCAAAGAGTATGTAATTGTACAATTGTAATTCTTTGGGTTGTAAGAACTCAAACTTGTGATTAATAATATTGATTGGTTACTCTGATTTCATCTCTGGGACTATAATGGGTGTGTTTTATGTTGTTGTTTTGGGTCACAAGGTTGTAATTTAAATTATGTTGGTTTTGTGGTTGGATATTGAGACCGTAACGACCAGATCCCTGACCCTGGATCTGGGGGTGTTACAAACTGGCTAAGGGTAGAATTGATACAAATGGTCCATTTTAAATAAAAAAACTATAAGTGACCCCACCAAATACAGTTGTTTTTGACATTACAAGAACACTAGTAAAATTCTACATTTCTCTTTTCATGTCACACCTACAATAACTTCGGAACACGTTTTTTTTTTTTGCCAAGTCCAGAACACATGTTTTGGTCATCCTGTTCCACTTGTTAATCATGTTAAACCAACTATAACCTAAAATTAATAGCTAAACTAGAAAGGTTACCTGTACAAATGCACATTAGCCAAAACCAAAAAAGAAATAGTAAAGTAAAAGCAGAATGCACTTACATTTTCATTATCACAAGAAATCATATCTCCGAATGATACCTGAAGGGTGAAATTAATGATTGTGGGTCAATGAATACAACTCACTAGATTAACGTAAATAACTAAATATATTAACAAAGTAAAATCAAAGGAAAACCTGATGACAGACGCAGTATATTGGTTCATTAGGGTCAATAGGCTGATCAATTTCAATAGGGGCATAATTGTTCAAATTATGAGAAACAAATCTGCACCTTGCTTCAAATCATCTACAAAGTTGTTCGAATCCTCATCAAGACGCTTTATATGGCTATCTATCTGAAAGAACAAGCAAAAAATTGCATTTCAAATTGTAAACATGTAAAATTTGAGTTCAGCTCTCAGTATGTAGTGTTTCGAATCCTGATCAAGTCAAAGCACTGTTTGATCAGGCTGAGCTACATTTCAGTACCAAGCCTCATATCCTGGTAAATTTTGCTGGCATTCTCGATTCCAAGTATCCGGCTATAGCAAATACAACAACAGAAGACTGGGACAACACTTTCAATGTTAATACAAAAGGTAAGACACTGTCCCAAACTACTAGCTGTCTATATTTTTTGTGTTGAATACTGTTATAAATTATTTTTGCTCTTTGCAGTGCTGCTAAATTCTCTATATATTATCGATGTTGGATAATACTTTCTCGATTACTTATTATACGTGTAATTATATTTTTAATCTATGCGCAACAAGTTAATTGAACAAAGTATAAGGAATGAATAACTGCTGTATAATTATTTTTGCTCTAGTAGTTACTGAAACTCATTACTGAGTAAAATATGTTATGCATTTAAAGTTTCTTGCTTACATTTTACTCAGTTACACCTCTGTTTTATCCTTACGTTTTGCAATGTTAATTTGTTCAATCAGAGTTAATTTATATCTTAATTAATGTTCTAGGTACTTCTAACAGCTGGAGAAGGAGAAAAATCCAAGTTAAACAACACATATTGAAACACCCAACTCCTAAACATCAAAACTTTACAACTTTAAACCCCTAAAAATTAAAACTATATAACCCTAATTACGATTCCCCAAATCAAGAACCCTAATTTTACCCAAATTGAGCACTAAAAGTCAAATCATGAAAAGAAACCCCAACTTCACTCAATAACTTAAAAAACCACAATTCACTGTTAAATCTTGAAATTTCGCTTACTAGTAAGTGAAATCACAGTAACATATTTACATACAAGCACATATATTTGAATGAGAGAGAGAGAAAGAGAGACTTACAGGCAGCACCGATGACAAGCAGGGAAATTAACGAGTTTGGAGACACGATTAAGACAGAGCTGAGATTAATTAGCAAGTAGTAAAATTCACGAGCCCAATCGGTTAAGATATACAATATTCCATGAGGTAGTGAAATTAGGTTTTTAGATGAGAGCACAGTTGAGTGATTTGGGAGAACAGAGTAAATACTCGACCAATTGCCAACTACTTAGTTAATATTTTTTTTTTTAAATTTCTTAATTTTTTTAAGTATATACGTCGGTTATGCCAATAGCGTCGTATATATATATTTTATATGTCGGTTAGCCAAAAAAAGCGACGTATATGTGCTAAGACTTTATATGTCGGATAAAAAATAGCGACGTAAAAAGTGGTTTGAAAAGGGTTATTTACGTCGCATTAAATAAAGCCGACGTAAAAAATAAATTTTATACGTCACCTTAAAAAAGCCGACGTAAAAAGTAAAAAAGGCGACGTAAAAAGTATATCTTATACGTCGCCCTTTTAAAAATGCGACGTATAAAGTATATCTTATACGTCGCCCTTTTAAAAATGCGACGTATAAAGTAGTATATACGTCGGCTTTCTTTATGTGCGACGTAAAAAGTCATCTTAAAAGGGTTATATACGTCGCCCTTTTAAAAATGTGACGTATAAAGTAGTATATACGTCGCCTTTCTTTATGTGCGACGTAAAAAAGGCGACGTAATAGGTCAGTTTTGTACTAGTGTTAGCATTTTGTACTATTTGCTTGGGCTATGCTAACTGTAACTTTGAGCCAAATGTTGGCATGTTGTGGGGGTAAGTCCTAAACAAACTCTCCATATGGGGAGTTATGTTAAGTCTTAGATCCACATCATTCCTAGTCTTCAAATTACCAAAAATGAGTTTGGTCATGGATTTAGGATAGCCTATTCTATTTCTATCTATCCCAGGCAGTTCAATCAATTGAGCATTTTTTAAAATTAAGAACAGATTGAATAAAGTGAGGGAAGAAGATGTCAGTACCTCTCTTGGTTGTGTTCTTACCAAGTCTCCCATACAGCTCTTGTAGGATGATTTGACCAACATCTATCTTCTTTCCATAGGCCAGTGCATAGCCAATTTGTTGCGCAGGTGCACTGATTTGATCAAAGCTTGATTTCCTGGCAGTGAAAACTTGAAGAAGAGTTGCAAACACATAGCTCCACTCCTTTCTCAGATTCTTCCTGTTTAATTTTCCAAGATTGATCCCATCTGAGTAGTTGATGAACTCAAAAAATTCTTCTAACTCTGCATTCGTGGCCAGTATGTCATATGACTCTTGTTGTAGACCAAGTGCTTGATTCATGTCTGGGGTGGTGATAGTGATTTCTTGGTCCTGAATCTTGCAGTAGATTATGTATGAAGTTATTGCACTTTCTAGGGCTACAACTTCCACAATAGCAGTTCCCCAAAACTGTTCTAGAATGTCTAGATACAATGTTGGGTTGGTAGAGAGTGCATCCTTGATGTATGATTCAGCCATCCACTTTACAAAGCACTTGAAATTCGCATTGGGTGCTTCAACATCACTGATTAGGGCGATAAAATTGGTGTTGAACTTCACTGTTGCCATTGATACAGAAAGAAGAGAAGAGAAAGTAAAGGTTGAAGAAGAAATTTAGCTTTTGGTAGTTAGGGTTTTCAGAGGTTTTTGGGAGTTTAGATGCTTGAGAAATCGAATGAAATGAATCGAATAGATGTGAAATTATATAAGTATGAAGTACTCGAATTGTCGATTAGATGTATGTTTTGTATAGACAAGTCAAGCATTCGAGAAGTAGAAAACAACTATTCGATAAGTCAAGAAAGGCTTATTCGATAACTCAAGCAGGTTGAAAACTCACAGCTGGCAGCTATCTAACTTAGAATAAATTCTAAATTAGGTAAAATATATTTTTATGAGTAATTCTGAATTTTGAATAAAAATCCAAAATCGGTTAAGATTCAGCGAGAATTCAGCCTTTTCAAATGATTCGAGAACTAAAATATAGTATTCGAGAACTCAGTCAATAGAGAACTAAAACACTATATTCGAGAAGTCAAGAATACCTCTATTCGATAACTTTAAAAGACTCTATTCGAGAACTCGAGAGTGCTCTAATGAGACTTGTTAGAGATGTCGAATAGTGAATCACTCGAGAAGTCTGACTTATCGAAATATACTCATTACTCACAAAAATTAATTTTCACTATCTTTTAAAATTCACCAGCCATATTCATTTAAGAATATTCTAGCAAATTAAACAGTGATTTTCTTAAAATTTCATAGAAATTTCAAGTTGACAAAATGTGATTTTCCAAATATGCAACAGATTTAAAATATTTATAAATCATATTTCAGCCAATACTTACTCCAAAAATATTGAGAATTTAGATAAAGTAAGTGTTTACTGATGCAACAATCTAGATGTTGTATTCACTTAACCAGAATCTGAATAATTCAGCATTCCAATCTCACTAACCAACCTTGTGAAGGTGGCTTCATCTAATGGCTTAGTGAATATATCAGCTAGTTGTTTATCTGTAGAGACATAGTGCAACTCAATGGTTCTATTAGTTGCATGCTCTCTAATAAAATGATATCTGATGTCAATGTGCTTTGTTCTAGAATGATTGACAGGATTGGCAACTATAGAGATTGCACTTGTGTTGTCACACATGATTGGAATTCTTTCCAACACAAGTCCATAATCTCTAAGTTGATTTCTAATCCAAAGCACTTGAGCACAGCAACTTCCAGCAGCTATGTATTCAGCCTCAGCTGTAGAAGTTGACATAGATTGTTGTTTCTTGCTATACCAAGAGACTAACCTTTGTCCAAGAAACTGGCAGCTACCTGAGGTGCTTTTTCTATCCACTCTGCATCCAGCATAATCAGCATCAGAATAACCAACCAGATTGAACCCTGTGTCCTTAGGATACCATAAACTAAAGTTTGGAGTGCCCTTCAGATATTTAAAGATCCTTTTTATCGCAATCAAATGTGATTCTTTTGGATTTGATTGAAACCTTGCACACAAGCATGTAGCAAACATGATGTCTGGCCTACTTGCAGTGAGGTAGAGTAGAGAACCAACCATGCCTCTGTAGACTGAGATATCTACTTTCTTGCCTTTAGCATCTTCATCCAATTTAGTGGCAGTGGCCATGGGTGTCTTTGCAGGTGAGCAGTCTTCTAAGTCAAACTTCTTCAATAAATCCTTAATGTACTTGGTTTGATTGATAAAGATACCATCCTTCCTTTGACTGACTTGCAACCCTAGAAAGAATGTCAACTCTCCCATCATACTCATCTCATATCTGCTCTGCATGAGTTTAGAGAATTTCTCACACAGCTTCTCATTTGTAGAGCCAAAAATGATATCGTCCACATAAATCTGAACTAGGATAATATCATCACCATGCTTCTTGTAAAACAGTGTCCTGTCTAAGTGCCTCTAGTGAATTGATTCTCAAGAAGAAATTGTGATAAAGTGTCATACCATGCCCTTGGAGCTTGCTTAAGTCCATATAGTGCCTTAAGCAGTCTGTAGACGAATTCTGGGAAGTGTGGATCCTCAAAGCCAGGTGGTTGTTATACATAAACTTCTCTCTCCAACTCTCCATTCAGAAATGCACTCTTGACATCCATTTGATAAACTTTAAAGTTTGAATGAGCAGCAAATGCCAAGAATATTCTGATGGCTTCCAATCTAGCAACAGGGGCAAATGTCTCATCATAATCAATGCCTTCCTGTTGAGAGTATCCTTTTGCAACCAACCTTGCCTTGTTTCTTACTACTACACCATCTTCATCCATCTTATTCTTCAGAACCCATTTTGTTCCAACAATGGTTCTATTCTTTGGTGCAGGCACAAGTTCCCATACTTTGTTCCTTTCAAATTGATTCAGCTCCTCTTACAAGGCAATAATCCAATCTGGATCTAATAGTGCATCATCAAGTTTCTTAGGCTCAACCTGAGATAGGAAACAACCATAAAGACACTCATTCTGAGTTGCTCTCCTAGTCCTTACTCCTGCATTAGGATCTCTAATGATTTGCTCTGCAGTGTGTGATCTATCCCATTTCCTTGAGTGCTCAGCCTGATTTCTCATTCTTGATGTAGCTTCATCATCCAAATCATGATCATCCTGATTTCCTCCCTCTGTGAGGTTGCTACCACTCACAGGTGTGTCTTGGATGCTAGTTTCTCCATTGTTGATTGACACAAATTCTTCTCTTGTATTATCATTCACTTGAGTCTGTTGAACTTGAGTTTCAACTTCAGTCTCTTCATCAGAATCATCTAGATTATCAAACTTCAATGGATCTTTATCTTCATCATTGGCTTCTTCTAGTCCAGGTAGTTTGCTATCATCAAATGTCACATCTGTGCTTTCCATAATTTTCTTTTGACTGATGACATAAACTTTGTATGCAATTCTTTCCATAGAGTAGCCAAGAAAAATTCCTTCAAATGCCTTTGCATCAAACTTACCAACATATTCAGAATTATCCTTCAATATAAAGCATTTGCTTCCAAAAGTATGAACATACTTTAGAGTAGGCTTCTTTCCAGTCATCAAGTTGTAAGGTGTCTTTCCAGTGTTTTTGTTGATGAGGGTTCTATTCTGGATATAACATGCAGTGCTCACAGCCTCAGCCCAAAAACATGTAGGCATCTTTGCATCAAGTAACATTGTTCTAGCAGCCTCAATTAGAGTTCTATTCTTTCTCTCAACAACTCCATTTTGTTGTGGAGTCGTTGGAGCTGAGAATTGCTGAGAAATACCATTCTCTTTGCAGAATGCTTCAAGTATGGCATTTATGAACTTTGTTCCATTATCACTTCTCAGTGCAATCACACTTGCATTGTTGGCCTTTGCTTCCTTATCAATTTTCTTTATGTGCTCAATGATTACTTGTGGAGCCTCATCTTTTGATGCTAGAAATTCCACCCATGTATACCTTGTAAAGTCATCAACCATCACCAAGGCATACTTCTTTATTCCTAGTGACATAATATTAACAGGCCCAAACAAATCCATATGAATGAGTTGAAGGGGCTTGGTTATTGATGTCACTGTCTTTGACTTGTGGCTTGATCTTTTTATTTTTACTTTTTGACAAGCCTCACACACTCCTTCTTGACAGAACTCAAGTGTGGGCATGCCTCTCACTAACTCTCTTTTGACTAGAGAATTAATGGCTTTGAAGTTTAGGTGTGATAATCTCTTGTGCCACAGCCAACAATCTTCATTTGATGCTTTTGAGTAAAAGCAACAAATTTTGTCCTTGTTTGCAGAATCCTTATTGGCTACAAACAGGCTTCCTTTTCTTACTCCAGATAGAGCAAAATCACCAGTCTTCTTGTGGGTGATCAAACATTCATCTTTGTCAAAATCCACCTTGAATCCTCTATCAGTAAACTGACCAACACTTAGCAGATTATGCTTGAGTCCCTTGACTAGTGCTACATCTTCAATGATGACATTACCAACTTTTAACTTGCCATATCCCAATGTGTTACCCATGTTGTCATCTCTAAAAGCAACCATTGGGCCAGCCTTCTCCTCATACTGTGATAGCAGGGCCATATCACCAGTCATATGATTTGAGCATCCACTGTCCAAAATCCACATGACCTTCTTTTCACTTTCTTTGCCCTGCAAACACAAAGGTATTACTTCTCCTTTGGTACCCAAACAAGTTTGGGTCCATGTGACTTAGAAACAGTTTTATCATAAATAACATGCTTGTCAACTTTCTTGGTGTTAGTCTTCTTGTCACTGTTAGAAGTCTTAGAACCTGAGGTTTCAGACTTAGGTGACAGAGGTACCTTCCTAGCTTTAGGAGGACTCGAAGACTTTGACCTGGTGTAGTGTGTGTGAGAATTGTGACTGATACAACCATCAATGAATTGCCTTCTCAAATTGAAACAACTAGTCATAACATTCATATTGCATGGCATACAGTCAAATTTATCACAAAATGGAGTATCTCTATGTCTTAGAGGCACAGAGCAGTCATAGAAAGGTCTGGGCACACTACCAATAGATTTCTTGCATGCATGAGTTAAATGATTGGTACTGAAACAGTTCTAACAAGTTTTCCTAGGGGCATTAGGCATATAAGCATAGTTATTATCTCTGTTAATCCCTAACTTGCCATTTCTGTTCTGTTTCTTCTTAGTCACTTTCTTCTCAGATTCACTTTTCCTAGCTGAAACAAACTTAACAAACTTCTTAGGTCTATTACCTACTGGCTCCTTGGCTTTTGACTTGACACTCTCACTCTTAGAGGATGCTTGTTGTTCATTGGATTGTGCCTCATCATCATCATTCAACATTTGCTTGATGAGTAAGGCATCCTCATCAATTTCAAATGTTGATTCCTTAAAAATTGGATTTTCAGATTTTTTCAAAATATGAGGCACTTCCTCTTGGACAACTGTGTCATCTTCAATGACAGCATAGCCTCTTCTCTGTTTAAGAGTGTCATAATCAAGTCCAATAGCAGTTTTGGGTTTTGCTTGAATTTTCTCACAGTAGGATTCCACTAGACCAGATGATTTCTTAAACGTTTTCAATTTGAATTCATTTTCAGCTAATTCATCCCTAAGAGCCTTTTCAACCTGACTAGCACATAGAACCTTATTCTGTAGATATTCAACTTCTTTCTTAAGGTTTTCTACTTGCATAGCAGTTAGCTCAAGTTCCTCATTCTTTTTGGTTAACATTTCATTTCTAGTAGACAGTTTAGCAATTTCTTCATTAGCAGCAGTCATACTAGTGTGAATATTAAACATCTCAACAGATAGTTGTTCAATCATGCATTTATACTCAGAAACAGACATGTCTATAGTAGTGAGAGATGGTACCTGAGGATCTGATGAAGATGTGTCATCCTTGGAATTGGCCATCAAGGCATAATTGCAAAATTCTTGTTCCTCTCCATCACTGTCAGAATCATCCCAACACTTCCCTTCAGCTATGTAGGCCTTACCTTATGTCTGCTTTCTCAGAAGGGCCTCATACTTAGCTTCGAGCTCAAGATAATCTCTATCCTTCTTTTTAGGCTTTGTGCATTCACTGGCAAAATGCCCTAGGTCATTGCATCTATAACACCTTACAGATGACCTATCCACATGGCTGGTTTTGAGCTTATTCTTGTTTGGTTTCACAGGTGCCTTACTCTTGTTGAATGAATGGTTTTGGTTTTTAGGTTTGAAGGGTTGGTTCCTCTTGAATCTGATGTTTGGGAATTTTCTGGCCATGAAAGCATATGAAGTGTTTTCCATCCCATCCAGTTCTTCAAGAGTATAGAACTCATCTTCCTCCTTCTCCTCAACAGGTTCACTTACCTCAGCTTCAGTTTCTTCATCTTCTATTTCTTCCTCTATCCTTAATTGGCTTGTAGATGCTTCTAGGTCTTGAATAGATTTGTTGACAATCAAGGCACATGATGTGTTTATCATTCTGCCTTGGTTGGCTTGGATAGCCCTTTTCTGAAGCAACTCAAGCTCATGAGTTTTTAAAACTCCATAGAGCACATCATAAGTGATTTTGTTCAAATCTCTTTCCCTTATAGAGATGACCCTTTGCTCTAGATGGTTTGGTGAAGATAGCAGAAACTTCATGTTTAACTCCTTAGTGCTGTAAACCTTGCCATTCATCTGTAACTCAGTAACTAGCTTGTGAAATCTTTCAAACATCTCAGTAATGCTTTCCTTGGGCTGTGCCATGAAAGCCTCATACTGTGTAACCAGTATCTGTTTCTTGTTTTCTCTGACCTCATCAGTTCCTTCACATAACACCTCAATGTGATCCCACATTTCTTTGGCAGTGGTGCATGAAGCAATGTTTGCAAACATTGACATGTCCATGGAATCTATAATCAGCAACATGAGGTGACTGTCAAGGGCAACCATCTCCTTTTCTGATTCTGTCCATTTGGATGGATCCTTAGCCAAATAAGATCTTGGAATAGTAGTGGTTCCAACAGTCTTTTCAGGAATCTGCTGTTGGGGAACAAATGGACCATTCTTGAGAATCTCAGGATACAAATGATGAGATGCTTTGATGAACAACTGCATCTTTATCTTCGAGAGGTTGTAATTTTCTTTGTCAAACTTAGGGACTTGCACCGTTCCTGTAGTCTTTGGTGTATTCGAACTCATAATCGTTTCTCTGTTTTTGAATAAACAGCCCGCTCTGATACCACTTGTTGAGTATTGAATACATCAAAAGAATACAGAGGGGGGGTGAATGGATTCTTGAACTTTTCTTTGGCTCGAGTCTATGTAGCAGATAAGTGTTTGTGTGTGCAAGGTGTAGGTGCGGATAAAGAACAACACAAGACACAATATCACTTTAATCTAATGTATTATTAGATAAAGATTGCTACAATCTGTGAATACAAATGATAGTATTCTCAGCTTCGTTTTTCTTAGAGAGATATAGCTTACAGTGTATGAAAAATTTGACTCCCAAAGTTGTTGTTAGTTGCTAAGGAAGTGAGGTTGTATCCTTATAGAACATGGATACAACCTGCTTACTTCAAATAAGGTAGCTAAACAAATTACTTTTTAGACTGTCTATCCTTTTTAAGTAAGAGTCCAAACGGTTACAGATTTGACTTTGCAAAGCCTGTTCAGATCCACTTCTTTAGCCCTTTTGTCTCTTCTATATCTCTCCAACCTTCCTTGTAGGCTTTCCAGAGCACGTTATAGATTGTGGTCCATAAAGTGCATTGGCTTGTTGCAGGTTTCTGACTTGTACAATTTCTTCAGTATTTGTCTCCAAGAATGTTTCGAGAAGTGATTAAGTAAGTGATTCGAGAACTAGAATTGACTTGATCGATAACTCTGAGTTCTCGAACACTGTTATATTGACATATCGAATTACTTCTCGAATAGCTCTTTTTCATCAGGATTCCTTGAGTTGTTGAATAGAACACTTGACTTATCGAATCCTTGAGATATCGAATAGCTTTCTGAGTCCTTGAGATATCGAATGGAACTTTGACTTGTTGACTCCTTGAGAACTCGAATACCACTTTGACTTATTGACTTCTTGAGTTCTCGAATAGAGTAATAGACATATCGAATCTCTGAGATATCGAATGAGATATCGAACAGTGTATTCAGAGATATCGAATATTGTCTTGAGATATCGAATCCCTGACTTCTCGAATAGACAAATGTATTTCTCGAATTGGTACTTAGGCAAATTCTTCACTTTCTTCAAATCCTAACTGTGATTATTTGACAGTCTTTATCTTCTTGCTTGAGGCATGAACCTTCGAACTTCTTTCAAGCATTATTCTTGACTTCATAAGTACAGTTACACAACTAGGATTTGGTGCCTATTACAAGAACAGAACAAGTAGAGACACTACAACTAGAGGTTCCCTCAGTTAAGAGGTCATGTAAGTAATGCAAAGCATTACAGACAATTAGGCTTGTTATTTGATGTAAACAGGCATGCCTCTGTGACTAACACGGTGATGACCCTGGAGTCAGCACTAGACCGCTACGTATGTATAGGTGGCCAATCAACATAGCCAGGGTTGGTTCTTTAGAGCTAGGACTAGTCACATGATCATCTCAATCCTCTAGTGGGGACAACCCACTGGAATACAGGATTGAGATATGAGATCGTCATCGAATTTAACCTTCAGAAGCTTTCTACAGAACCATGATCTTCCCAATCCCCCGATGAGGACAACCCACTAGAATACATGATTGAGTTACGAGACCATCTTTAGGTTTTTGCCCCCAAAAGCATCGATACACTTGAGAGACATCAATGTCCAGTGAGGAAAAATACTCCCTTTCGGGACGACACCATTTGAGGTATATATCTAACAATGGTACTAAGAGCCCATTTGGGATTGCTTAAAATAAGTTACTTATGACTTAATGGATGTGTTTTTAATTTAAAGGAGAAAGTAAAGTTGTTTACTTTAAGTTAATGAATGTGTTTGGGTAAGTTTACTTAAAGTTAAATGGGAGTTTAATAATTTTGACTTAAAATAAAATTTGACTTTAAACAAAATTAAATTCATGTTATTTAAACTTCATAAGAGTTCTGGAAGTTTAAAAAAAAATCAATAAGTCATAAGTCATAAGTCAAAAGTACCTAAATGGAACTTATGACTTAAAGCAGTTTTTTAACTTAAAGTCGGCTTAAAGTAACGGTTGACAAACGGTTGACAAACGGGTCAAAAACGACTTAAAGCTATTTTTAGCTTAAAGCACACTTGCCAAATGGGCTCTAAGTGCCTTCACGGATTCGGCATTGACTTTAACTATCGGAGTCAACACTATACCGCTACGTATGACACTTGTCCCAAGGTCGTACGATGTATCCGTGACATTGCCTCCTAAGAGCTATACGATTCCTTATCCCACCCCAAATGACAACTAAGGGGAATACATGATAGTATCCCAAACCTTCATGCGATGAGCATCCATCACTCGAGCCAATCCAAGAGGATAACTAATGGGAATAAGGATTGAGCTATCCAATGACAGGCACACAACCTTTGCAGGCCTTGAATCTTAGGGTAACCCCCCGAGGCCTTCAGTCTATAGGATAACCTCCTGACGCCTTCAATAAGTAACATATAACATGTTCTTGATATGTATGAATGATATAAATGGAGATCAATAGTTTCATGTGTATAGTCTTCAGGAGTAGTGAGTTGTCAATTGTAGAAACTCAATGGGCTCGCCCATTGGTCTTAAGTTATTTCTGAGCGTAGGACTTGTCTCAAGTTGCCAAGTGGCTTAACAATATTCCTATAATTTTAGTGCTAATTTCCTTAGTCACACACTTGTAATTGATTAGGCTAACCAATAAACATCTCCATGGGGTGCGTCCATTGAATTATGAATATAAATATGGATTTCTTGCAACTGGTACTATTTCTTTCAATATGGATTTCTTGCAACTAGTACTATTTGTTGTAGTCGACAAGGCAAAAGATGCTTCAACTGAGATATGTGATCGCAGAGTGTCTCAAAGAGGATGTCTCCACTTAGATTGATATAACCTGGAGAAACATATTCCATGGACTTACGGCTATTGATGCTTACTATTTATTTGGCAATATCTATAATGTTTTGAAGTTTAGATAATAAAAGAATTGGCTGGTGAATCGAACATTGCAATCAGTTCTGTATTATGCTCCTTGACACCTTTTGTTTCCTGTGACCACTTGATCTTTTGATGACAGGAGCAAATGTCACCTGATAAACATGCATGAAGGTGCATTATAGCAATTATTACGCCAATATCTATAGTTGTGGTAAATATAAAATTTGCATACATCTTATTTTTTTAGACGGGATACGCAATTATCTTTATTTTGGTTATAATATTTTTCTTTTTATACAATGAAACTACCAAAAGAATGTTATACATAATATGCATATTTATGTTATCCTCTTCTGCAAATGTTTATACTGTCCTATTCTCTAATTGCATATTTATTTTTTCCTTTTAACAGGCTCTCAAAGCGATGGGCATGCCAAGGCAGGGAAAAAGTAAAATCAATGAGGACAATGAAAATTTGATAAAAATTGTTCGTGACGACAATCAAGAGTTCCTGAAATTTTCAGTCTCTATTCCTTCGAGAGAGGAAATGATTGACGAGAATTTTCATATAACTGAATTTAATGTTAAGTGCTGTGAAGTTGATTTGCTTAGACAATATCTAGTTGATGTGTATGATAGCAAAATGGATGTGAGAATAGATGGAAAAGAATTGATTCATGCTTGGAACAGCTTTTACCACAAGGGATTGTTGAAACATCAATTCTTTTTGTTTTATTCTCTTGGAAATCAGGTGAGATTTATAGAACTAATTTTGAAGGATATAGACGAGTCTAAAAGAAGTCTGCGGTACAAAAAGTGGAAGTTTGCTCTGAGGGAAAGGCAAAGGCGTAGGTTGCTTGAATCTACTTCAGAGGAGATTGATACGAGTTCTGGTGAAAAGAGGACAAGCGAGGAAGTCTTAGAGGAGATTGATACGAGTTTTGGTGAATAGAGGACAAGCGAGGAAGTTAAAGATGTCATGCACAAGACAAGGGTCATCGAATTTAATGGGAGGTCTACGTCAATTATTCTTCAAGAGGATAATGGTCCTTAATTGTCCTCTTCTTGCTATTTGTAAGCTTCTTTAAACCTTTTATAGGTTTCTCTTTTTGTTTTTCCTATTTTTTTTTCTGTTTTTGTATACTAATGATTGATATTATTTTGTTTGCTTAATTGTATTGTATAATGATTATTTTTTTATTCTTGTTTTTAGTTTTTTGGTATTTTGTTGACTATTTGATTGCCTATAATGTTTTCTTCTATTTATGATTCACATTATTATGTGTTATTCAAAGTTGGTAGGATTTCTTATTTTATTTGTAATATTTTAAATGTATATATGCCGTTGCATTCTTGATTAGTTTTGATTCTTGCCCTTGTTTAAATGGAAATGGAATTCATATCTACATCTATATCATTACTTGCATTGTTTTGTTGCGGTTGTGATCATAATGAGATGATATGTTTTAATGATTATTGTGTGATTCTTTTCTGTATATTTGACTTAGAATTGTTCCTGATAATGATTTATTTTTTCAAGGTAATGTTTTTTGTTGAGAAATGAATTGGAACTGAGTGAAAATACTACCGAAATCTCTCAGAAGTTTTTGCTTTCGTTTGTTCATGAGTTGATTAAATCAAAGAATATGTCAGGATCTGTGTCTTAGTGTCAGGATGAGGCTAGAATAATGCATTAGTACTATAAGTAGTAAAATAGTAAGGCATTAGTAGTATAATAGAACAACAGTAGAGTCATTAAGGGTATTTTAGTATTTAGTTATGTTAGTGTTTGATTTTTAGGATAACTTTTTACATTAATTATTTTATTAGCCATTGTTAATTTTACCTATTATATATCCTCGTCACTAATAAAATATTATTTTCTATATGTCATGTATCAATGAAGTCTAGGGATGTTTCTGTGGATACAAAGAACCTTTCATCATTAGATGTTTTAGAGCTGTTGATCCAAGATTATTTTCAAAGGGAAGAGGTTAAAAAATTTTATGTGTCAGAGAAATCTCTCAAATCTAAGGCTGGAAGTTATTGTCTTCATTTTAGTCATCCGACTTTTTGCAAAGATATGGAATTAAGGACGCCATAACTGCGTTTGAAGAATTATTTGGCATGAAGGTACACATTTTTTACTTTTAATTTGGTCTCGTATTTATTAGATTATTGCTCACTACTCGTAGTAATAAATGTTTAAAATGGCTTTCTAATAACTTTTGTATACCTACAGCTTGGTGACGACCAGGTAAACAAGACTGTTCAGATAAAGCGAAAATTGAAAGGTAAAAAAACTCTCGAGGAGCGCCACATTCCTGTGAAAGCACCATCAAAAAGAAATTTAAAAAATGGCGCAAAGCCTAAAAAAACAGAAAGCTAATATATGTGTTGTACTTGAAGAAATTTCAAGTGTTTCTAACGATTTTATTCAACATGATGAGTGAAGAAAAAGATCATTTATCCAACACGAGTGAAGAGAAAGTAGTTCACTACCCCCAAGTTCACATCGTATGTGAAGAAGAATGTGAGGATGCCATAGGTGAAATATTAAAAGACTGGCAACGACATTTGTTGAGTATTGAATACGATAAGAGAATACAGAGGGGGGGTGAATGGATTCTCGAACTTTTCTTTTCCGAGTCTATGTAGCAAGAGTGTTTGTGTGTGCGGATTGAAGGTGCGGATAAAGAATAACACAAAACACAATATCACTTTAATCTAATGTATTATTAGATAAAGGTTGCTACAATCTGTGAATACAAATGATAGTATTCTCAGCTTCGTTTTTCTCAGAGAGATACAGCTTAGTGTATGAAAAACTTGACTCACAAAGTTACTAAGTTATGAAGTGAGGCTGTGTCCTTATAGAACATGGATACAACCTACTTACTGCAAATAAGGTAGCTAAACAAATTACTTTCTAGTCTGTCTATCCTTTTGAGTAAGTGTCCAAACGGTTACAGATTTGACTTTGCAAAGCCTGTTTAGATCCACTTCTTTAGCTCCTTGTCTCTTCTATATCTCTCCAAACTTCCTTGTAGGCTTTCCAGAGCACGTTACAGATTGTGGTCCATAAAGTGCATTGGCTTGTTGCAGGTTTCTGACTTGTACAATTTCTTCAGTATTTTGTCTCCAAGAATGTATTCGAGAAGTGACTAAGTAAGTGATTCGAGAACTGGAATTGACTTGATCGATAACTCTGAGTTCTCGAACACTGTTATATTGACATATCGAACCACTTCTCGAATAGCCCTTTTCCATCATGATTCCTTGAGTTATCGAATAGAACATTTGACTTATCGAATCCTCGAGATATCGAATAGCTTTCTGAGTCCTTGAGATATCGAATGGAACTTTGACTTGTTGACTCCTTGAGAACTCGAATACCACTTTGACTTGATGACTTCCTGAGTTCTCGAATAGAGTACATAGACATATCGAATCTCAGAGATATCGAATGAGATATCGAACAGTATATACAGAGATATCGAATAGTGTCTTGAGATATCGAATCCCTGACTTCTCGAATGCTGGTCTTCTCGAATAGACAAATATACTTCTCG
The DNA here is from genome assembly GCA_037693485.1 of Kitagawia praeruptora. Classification (NCBI taxonomy): domain Eukaryota; kingdom Viridiplantae; phylum Streptophyta; class Magnoliopsida; order Apiales; family Apiaceae; genus Kitagawia; species Kitagawia praeruptora. Next base: position 26,419,711 of record CM075351.1, on the reverse strand, counting down.
AATTGGTACTTAGGCAAATTCTTCTTTTCTTCAAATCCCAACTGTGATTATTTGACAGTCTTTAACTCCTTGCATGTGGCATGAACCTTGGAACTTCTTTCAAGCATTATTCTAGACTCTATAAGTACAGTTACACAACTAGGATTTGATGCCTACTACAAGTACAATACAAATAGAAACTCTACAACTAGAGGTTCCCTCAGTTAAGAGGTCATGTAAGTAATGCAAAGCATTACAAACAATTAGGCTTGTTATTAGATGTATACAGGCATGCCTCTGTGACTAACAACATTAATGCAAGTGTTTACCGGAGGAAAGTCTCTCAGGGATTACGTCGGCACAGAACTCGAACCCGCCTTCGGTTGAATAAAACCAGCTTCTTGCTTTTTCAACTATTTGGAACTCTTTTTAATATTTTGATTTGCAAATATACTCTCTCTCTCTCTCTCTGTCTTTCTTTACTGTTTTGCGGAGCTTATTTGGTTAATATTTAATTTTTTAATATATAAGTGAAATTATTTTTTTGTTCATTTGTTATTCTTACTTTTATTCATTAAATCATTCATAACAAAAACATCACACATGTGTGACGTCCCATTAATAATACTCGAGCCGTTCCAACACTAAAACTAACAACCATATCTCCATATATTAATTGTATCAAATCTAAAATACAACTTGAATTGTAAAATATTACTCCCTCCATTCCTTTTTAATAATCGTTTTAGGTTTTTCTTAAAATTCCTTTTGATCTGTCACTTTGCATTTGCAAAGAATTATTATTCTATTGACTATCCTTGTGATTATACATGTGTTTTCATTTTCCTTCTTGATACATTGAACCATAAGGCTATTTAAGTAACTTTGTAACATCATTAAATCTATATATATTATAATGCCTGGAGATCGGAAATGCACCAGAACAGTTCAAGGTATTTTTCTTAAATTTTCGTTTTTTTGATTTTTTTTATTAAAATAATTTTCTTGCATTAAATAGATATTAATGGCATTTTAATTAGTCATTAATTACACCTATTAAACATATATTAAATTTACTCTATTTAATTTGTTTAAAAATTAGCAAACTTTAGTTGAACATTATAGTTATTTTTTCAATATTAAATATTAATTATACATAGTTATATTTATTTTTAGTTAAAATGACGAATAACAATTGTTTATATTGCGTTATTTTTTATTCCCTATTCAAGATCACTATAATTTTTTTTCGAATGATTATAGGGTACACTGCCTTAACTTCTCAAGAAATTTTTATTATCAATAATTGTGAAAATCTATATATCTATCTATATATATTATAATGCCTGGACATCAGAAATGCACCAGAACAGTTCAAGGTATTTTTCTTGAATTTTAGTTTTTTTTATTTTTTTATTAAAATTCTTTTCTTGCATTAAATAGCTATTAATGTCATTTTAATTAGTCATTAATTACACCTATTAAACATATATTAAATTTACTATATTTAATTTGTTTAAAAATTAGCAAACTTTAGTTGAACATTATAGTTATTTTTTCAATATTAAATATTAATTATATATAGTTATGTTTATTTTTAGTTAAAATGACGAATAACAATTGTTTGCATTGCGTTATTTTTTATTCCATACTCAAGATCACTGTAATTTCTTTTCGTATGATTATACGGTACACGACCTTAACTTCTCAAGCAATTTTATTATCAATAATTGTGAAAATCGTAATAAATTATGGAAGTACAAGATATTTATTTAATATCTGGAATTGTATACAAACAGTACAGATAGATTTTCAATTTTGCACATGAATAAATAATACATGAGTTATGATCAAATCGATTAAATTTAACAAATCCAGTCATTTATCGGAAGATAAAATTGATAAAAAAGCTATACACCCATTGTTTCGTTATATTGTGTTGAAATAATTTTTTATTGTAATTAAACAAATTCTTATACTATTATTGAATATGTATATTATGAGAGGACTATCGGTTTTAAAAAACATTATTAACCAACTTCTCAAATATCTATATATATTATAATGCCTGGAGATCAGAAATGCACCAGAACAATTCAAGGTATTTTTCTTTAATTTTCGTTTTTTTGATTTTTTTTATTAAAATTCTTTTCTTGCATTAAAAAGCTCTTAATGACATTTTAATTAGTCATTAATTACACATATTAAACATATATTAAATTTACTATATTTAATTTGTTTAAAAATTAGCAAACTTTAGTTGAACATTATAGTTATTTTTTCAATATTAAATATTAATTATATATAGTTATGTTTATTTTTAGTTAAAATGACGAATAACAATTGTTTGTATTGCGTTATTTTTTATTCCCTATTCAAGACCACTATAATTTCTTTTCGGATGATTATACGGTACACGACCTTAACTTCTCAAGGAATTTTTATTATCAATAATTGTGAAAATCGTAATAAATTATGGAAGTACAAGATACTTATTTAATATATGAAATTGTATACAAACAGTACAGATAGATTTTCAATTTTGCACATGAATAAATAATACATGAGTTATGATCAAATCGATTAAATTTAACAAATCCAGTCATTTATCGGAAGATAAAATTGATAAAAAAAGCTATACACCCATTGTTTCGTTATATTGTGTTGAAATAATTTTTTATTGTAATTAAACAAATTCTTATACTATTATTGAATATGTATATTATGAGTGGGCTATCGGTTTTAAAAAACATTATTAACCAACTTCTCAAATATCTGAAATTTGTAAACAAATCATGCGCATACACACATGAGTTATGACCAAACTAATTAAATTGAACAAACTCAACCATTTTATCGGAAGATTAAATTGATAAAAAAATTATATGCCCATTGTTTCATTATAATGTGTCAAAATAAATTAATATTCAAATTAAATAAATTCTTAAACTACTATTGAACACATATATTATGAGAGGGGTGTCGGTTTTAAAAAACGTTATTAAGTTGTATTCAATATTTGTAACTTTTGATTGTAAATATTACGTTCATATTGTAATTTTTATTTTTATATGTTGGTGATGTTTTTAAGATTATCAAAATTTTAGATATATAAAATGAAAATATTTTTCCAATTAATAATTCATGTAAATTATTTTTAAATTAATTTTTAATAGAAAATTCATAAGAGACCAATCAATTTTTAAGAATAATAGAAATAATTTATCTATTACAGTACTTTATATAAAAATTTATTATAATATCAGGAAACTGGAGAGACTTGCACTCAGAAGCTTCAAAATATTTTTCTTGAATTTTCACATTTTTATTTTTTATTAAAATAATTTTCTTGCATTTAATTAATAATTAATTATACCTATTAAATAAATATTAAACACACTTTATTTCCTATTTAATATAAAAGTTTAACAATTTTATTAGAACATTATTATTATTATTTTAATATTAATGATTTATATAAAAATACCATTATTTTAAGGTAAAACAAAAAATGAAATAATTTTTATCGTCATTTCTAATCCTTATTCAAAATCATTGCAATTTTTTTGGCAATAATTAATAGACGATTTTAACTTTTTGATTAATTCGTAATCAATGATTGTGAGAATCATGATAAGATACATATATAAGTATATATATTTTTCGATTAACATCCACAATTTAAATAAAAGTAATATCGTAGAATTTACATTTATACCAGAACAAATTATACACAGAGTGTGACCAACTCGATTAAATTGAATCAAGTGGACCCTTTTTTCGTCAATTAAATCAATAAAAAAATTTACCCATTCGTTGTTTGATTATTTTGTGTTGGAAAAGTTAATATTCTAATTAAACACATTCTTATACTATTACTAATCAACTAGCTTTGTAGCCCGTGCAAGGCACGGGCATGCTCTAGATTACAAATTTATGAATTATTCGTAATCACGTAGGATTGATTTGTTGATATCTTCGATTGTTCATATCTTTGTAGCAATTGTTCTGAGTAAATAGAATTTATGCAATACCCGATCGTAACATGCAAATTATAATTCTGGTTAAATTAAATCTATTTTATATTTTACGCTATGTTTTGTTTTGTTAAAATAAACTTGAACGATATGTAATAAATTGATCAATGTTAAGATCAAAACCGTACTTCGAAATATAAATATATAGTGTTAACATGGATGGATACAGAGATATATTCAAGTATTAATTACATAATAATAAATGAATATTAGTTCATATCAGTTATTATTATATATGTAATAAATATGTTAGTGTTGCAATACCTAAATAGCCCCCGGAAATATAACATAGATATAATTAGTATAGGTAAATATGATTTTTTATATGAATAAATTTGCTCATGGAACCCCCCCATTTGCTCTATTATATATATATATATATATATATATATATATATATATATATATATATATATATATATATATATATATTTGTTATATTGTTTTATGCGTTTACGTATTAAAGATGTGATTGATGAGTTTTAAGATAGTTAATGTTAATACAAGTTTGTATTATACTTACATAGGCATGAAGGGTTTTTTTTGTATTGGGATATTTTTTGTAATATTTAATTCGTAAATAATTAAAGTAGATCTAAAATGATTAATAAGATATGGTATATGTTAGTGAATATTATAGTACATTATAACATATCCACATAAATTTATATATGTATTTATGTTTGTACAAGTTTATGTATGTATAATTATGCAGTAATTAATATATTATAAATAATGAAATATTATTAGATTATACAACATAAATGTATGTATGTATGTATGTATGCTATATAGTATGTATGTATATATGTATATAACATTATAGCAGATTATTATATATGCACATAAATTTATATATGTATGTATTTATGTTTGTACATGTGTATGTATGTATGTATAAATATGCATATTAATTATACAACAATTAATAGATTACAAATAATGAAATATTAATAGATTATACAACATAAATGTATGTATATATTATGTGTATGTATGTATGTATGTATGCATGTACGTATGCATGTATAATTAATAGTTATGTTGTATGTATATATGTATGTATGCATATATACATACACACATATATACATACAACATAACTATGCATGCATATATGTATGTATGTATGTATGTATGTATGTATGTATGTATGTATGTATGTATATATGTATGTATGCATGTATGTATGTAACTATGTATGTATGAATGTATGTATGTAACTATGTACGTATGAATGTATAATTAATAGTTATGTATGTATATATGTACGTACGTATGCATGTATAATTAATAATTATCTACAAATATACATTCTAATTAATAATTATACATAATCTGAGTTAAGCCAATATGTTTGTACAAGTTTATGTATGTATAATTATGCAGTAATTAATATATTATAAATAATGAAATATTAATAGATTATACAACATAAATGTATGTATGTATGTATGTATGCTATATAGTATGTATGTATATATGTATATAATATTATAGTAGATTATTATATATGCACATAAATTTATATATGTATGTATTTATGTTTGTACATGTGTATGTATGTATAAATATGCATATTAATTATACAACAATTAATAGATTACAAATAATGAGATATTAATAGATTATACAACATAAATGTATGTATATATTATATGTATGTATATATGTATGCATGTACGTATGCATGTATAATTAATAGTTATGTGTATGTATATATGTTTGTATGCATATATACATACATACATATATACATACAACATAACTATGCATGCATATATGTATGTATGTATGTATGTATGTATGTATATATGTATATATGTATATATGTATATATGTATGTATGCATGTATGTATGTAACTATGTATGTATGAATGTATGTATGTATATATGTATGTATGTATGTACGTATGTATGCATGTATAATTAATAATTATCTACAAATATACATTCTAATTAATAATTATACATTATCTAAGTTAAGCCAACTGAGATTTATCTACAAATTAATACATATAAACAAAAATATGTAGTATGTGTATGTATATAATATTATAGTACATTGTTATATATCCACAAAAATTTATATATGTATGTATTTATGTTTGTACATGTGTATGTATGTATAAATATGCATATTAATTATACAACAATTAATAGATTACAAATAATGAAATATTAGTAGATTATACAATATAAATGTATGTATGTATGTATGCATGCATGCAGGCATGTATGTACGTACGTATGTATGTATGTTATGTAGTATGTATGCATGTATGTATGTATATAATATTATAGTATATTATTATATATATATCCACATAAATTTATATATGTATGTATTAATGTTTGTACATGTGTTTGTATATATAAATATGCATATTAATTATACAACAATTAATATATTACAAATAATGAAATATTAATATATTATACAACATAAATGTATGTATGTATGTATGTATGTATATATGTATATAGTACTTATGCATGTATAATTAATAATTATGTATGTATGTGTGTATGTACATATGCATGTATAATTATTTATGTTTATGTATGTATAATTAATAATTATGCATGTAGTGTATGTATGTATGTATGTATATATGTATGTATGTATGTATGTATGTATGTATGTATGTATGTATGTATGTATGTGTGTATGTACGTATACATGTATATTTATTTATGTATGTGTAGTATAATTAATAATTATGTATGTATGTATATATGTGTTTATGTATGTAGATAATGATTTTTAATAGAACTCAAATGTTCACATAACTCAACTGGTTATGGTGTTGCATTAGTTATGCAAGGTCATGGGTTCGAATCCTTTGAATAACATTATTTTTACAAATATTTAGAGTTAGGTTTGGAGTGAGGTTCGGAGGGTCCGAGCCTATGAATTAATTTGCTCACCTGTTGGTGTATTAGATATATAATAGATTAATCATGCATGTATGTTATGAGATGGGAGACGGTGTTTAAAATCGTTAATTGGTTATATTTAATATTTACAAATTTTTATTATAGAAATTATGTTGACATTGTAGTTTGGTATGGAAAAAAGTAAAAGGTGTTTAAGGAGTTGATTTTTGCTATTTTAAACAAATTCTCATTTTTTGAGCATTAAGTAAGGGTGTTATAAAACGAGCATCGGCTTTAAAAACAATTATATGTACAAATTTATTATAAAATTTAATAAAAAAATATTAGAATATGTGAGTATCACTTTGATGTGTCCATGAATTTAATTTTAATGTTACAAACAAAACAGTTCTTATAAAATGCTCTGAAAAATTAATTAAATGTAGGGATACGGGTGTCGGATCACTCCAAAAAAACATGAAGCATGACTTACAATATGCATTTGAATTCTGCTTTTTTCATCATAAAACCAAATATATCGACAAGTGAAATCAATCACACCTCTTATCACATTTACATTCTAATTCTTTTCATCGTACAATCAATTTTACTAACAAATAATTTAATAACAAATTAAGCAATCACGTCTTTTATGATGTCATCGACAATAGAAAAGATTCACAAATGTTATTTTACTTATTCAATGTCAAACTTTGCAAATGTTTGTCAATATTGGATTTCAAAAGCATTTTTTATGCGACAAAATAGGTTCGTCAATATCTTCAAAATTATTATTATTATTAATATTCAAGAATTTAACTGAAACATGTTTTTTTTCACCTAACTCTTTTCTCTTTAATTTTTAAACATTCAAATTTAATTACATTTCACATAATTTTTAATTTATCATATTAACTTTCAAATAATAAAATTTAACAAACAATAATGTTATATGTATAGTTTTTAAAAATATTTTTGTGCCGCGCGTAGCGCGGCTTTATTACCTAGTCATTAATAACATAAAAATGTAGTATTAATTACACTTTCTTGGTTTCTACAAAAATTTCTAAAATGTCTAATAAAAAGGAACGAAGAGAGTAATTTACAAACTCATTATTGATTACAAAATAAGCTCAACTTATATAACTTAAAGTAATTCAAGACAATGCAATCCTACCCTTTTTTTAGTTGTTCAACTTAATCTGTAATCAAAATAAACACAAGAAAGAGTGATTTAAAAAATGATCCAACAAATACATTTAACAATACTGCAACATGAAGTTAGGATCCATAGTATGATGACAGTTTAATAATTATATTACGCAAATAGCATACAATGACAAATCTATACTCTATATTAATGTGCAAAACCATGTTTTAATGGTACATAATAGTACCAAAGTACCAAAATTACCAAATTTGGTTATCACTTAACTCGGGTTCGATCCCTTCCAACTACATAATTATAAAAGATTTATTATTTAATTTAATTTCACCCCATGTTCGATTTCCTATAAGGGATTCGATTAAGGGGTTTGACGGTTATCACTTAACTCGGGTTTCGATTCTTTCCAACTACATAATTATACAAGATTTATTTTTTAATTTATTCTTTAATTTCATCGCGTGTTCGATTTCCTTTAAGGGGTTCAATTCCTTACATAATCATAAAGATTTATTTACTTTAATTTTTTTAACTTTATCTCAGATTCGATTCTTTATAACTACATAATTAAATGGTGTATTAATATTAATTTTTTAATTTCGACTCGTGTTCAATCTGTGCCCGTGCTTCGCACGGGTTATCAGCTAGTTATTTATGAATAAAGTAAACACATGCCAAATTGATTTTATGAACCAAACTCGAATCACTGAGTGATCTAACGATCTTTACGAAATCTTCCATTTGGGGATCCTTTTCCCTCCAGAATACTTTGTGTCTAACAATCTTCCTATCCTAAAACTCATGATACCCCATAGTTCATCGAAGTTAACCAATATCGAGTTAACCAACTCAGTACCAACTAGCCAATCACGACTAGTAAGGCAAATTAGTCAAATATTTCAAGAAAACAACTCACACTAAAACTAATGAATTGAATTAAATTTTTTAGAAAATTAATAAACCAATCTGATTTGATAATAAATTCGATAATATCCAAGCAAGGTGGTGTCATCCAATAAACACACTAACTTAATGATACTGAATCAAATAATAACTAGCTTTATAGGCCGTGCAAGGCACGGACATGCTCTAGTACAATTTGATATTCTTTGTGTTTCCATGAATAGGCAGCACATGATGAATGATAAATTTAGATTTCTATAATGTTAGAAAATGATTAGAACAACAATAAATTAATCAACTGATTCTTAGTATAAGCAAAGATTCATCATCCCAAGTTTTCAGTAAATGTACAAACTGAAGTATTATTCTGTAAGTCCCTTCTTACAACAATATCGAAATACTGAACTTGCATATAAGCAACATCTTTGGTTACCGATAAGGTTAAAGAATTTATATAAGAACCTGACTCCCAAATTGCTAGGTCTTAACATGCACCAAAGACAAGTGCAAGTGTGTAATATGTTTAGCCAAGAGCCTGACACCCCAAATTGCTAGGTCTTAACATGCACCAAAGGCATGTGCAAGTGTGTAAGATGTTTGGCTCCTAAGAGACTGATAACGCACAAGCTTCATTGACCTACAAGAAGAAATGACTATAAAGATTTGTAATTAATGTTATGATTCTTTAAGTAGGCTATATGGTATATGAATGAGTATATACAAATTCCATAGCAAGAACTTAAAATTAAGAAGTAAAATGGGATCACAAGATTTATAAAAAATTAAAAGGTCATGTATGCAATATAAAGAAAGGGCTGCACCTCTATAAAGACATTTAAGAATTTAATTTCACTTACACTACTTTAAGTCTTTAATGAGTATGTAAAAAGTATGTTTGTGCGCGTGGAGTGTAATACATATGGTAGGAATTAGATAAACTTTTTGTTATCCTTACTTTGTTAGCATCCCCCTTTGTCCTTTCTTACAGGTTGAATTCTTGCAACTAAGGATGTTGCAAAAGATATACATAGTTCGCCAAACACGAACTCTCAAGATTCGAAAGGTGAAGTATGGAGCTCATTTACACATCGATAACATACGAACTGTAATAATCAAACTACCAAATAAACCAACAATGAACATTATTTGAGGAAAAGTTTTAATTATAACCATAATTATTGCCATATGAGATACACCCAACCAAACTACTATAACTGCTTATTCGAAGCAGGCACAATGCCTTTATAAATCTAAAAATAAAGATCAAAAGGGACAGAAAACTCATGGTCTAAGCATAATATATTTACCAAATCAAGGGGCAAAAAACCGCAAGTATCTACAAATTCAAATCACATATTATGCCTCTCACACTAACACAAGAACTCTCTGTAGCTTTTAACACACCTTGCAATTATTATGTCACCGCAATCATGATAAAATTGCCCAAAATTCACATAAACATCATGCAAATATCAGCATAAAACGGGCCAATGATATCGTTATTTCTTCGTCGGGGGCTTGAAAAACTTGGAATTCATGGTGAGGGCTACAGATTTGTTTAGCACTACAACCTATGGTGTTAAGACCAAACAAGTGACAAAAATCACATGATGGGCCAATGAATTATGTCCTACTTGAACACGAGTCGTGCTAAGCGTTTAAAGATCAACTACTGGCACTAAGATGGAGGATGGCTACTTGAACCTGCAGCATTCAACCAGGGCTTTAGAAAACTCATCAGAGGTTCTCTTAGAACACCTAATATCTAAGGGAATTGGATGACCAATGGCACAAACAATAAAAAGATAAACCTTCACTAGAGAAATAGGACGTCTACTGGACATCCCTTAGATGCACTCATGCACCCAATAGGGGACACAATGTTACTCCAAATAAAAGAGAAAATCATTCATCTTAGCTTTGAGATACATAATTTTTTGAGATATTTACAGAAATATATAAGTTTTTTAGTTTCTTTTACCTTTTTACCGTTACTACTTTACTCTTTCAAATCTATACTTACCGTTTTTTATTAATACGGTTAGCTTCAGTTTTATACTTTTTTATTTTTAAAAATACGTTCTAGTCAATTGGGCTTTAAAACCCGTTAACATACATCTCTTCTCATCTCCTTCAGTCGCATCTCCGATCACCACCAACATCATCACCTCCGGCGCATCTCCGATCTCTGGTGCCGCATGCGACCTTATCCATCGATCTCCACTCCATCACTGTCGATCTCCGTCGATTTGCACTCCATCTTTGTCGATCTCCACTTCAGCTCTCTCTCTCTCTCTCATCTTTCTCTCATATATGCCTATACATATATTGTATATGAATATTGATATATACAATGACAGCTACTCTTATTTGTGTTGAATTGAATTTTAGTGTGTGATTGGTCCACTTCTATCTCTTTTAAGGGCAATTAGATTAAACGTACATGAATTTTATACTTTTATATAACTGTTTTTGTTGATTATTTATTAGTTTACAATTGTCTTTAATTAATTGTTAGAGTTTGTAATTGATTGAATTGCCGGTAGGAATATTAGATTCTTGATTCAATTGCGTCGATACTTGTTTTGTTTTTCACTTCTTGGCAAATTAAGTGCATCCCAGTTACCCTTGCTAAGGTGACTCGAATCATACTATTTTGGACCATTTATATGTTCCGTTCCATGTTCAAAATTTCTAGTTTTACGATCTAAAGGTTCCAGTCCTGTTATTGCATTTTTATGAGCATTTACAAGTTCCGATTTTTACTAGATGAGTCATGAGGCAAGTATGTTGCAGGAGCCTTTATTCTTGTTATGCTCAAGGTTTTTCCATTCACTCCAAGATATATCATTCCAGTTTGCTTAGATAGGCCTCGGAGGGGCAGTTTTAAATGCATATTCACTGCAATAGTGTTTACACAGAAGGCAATGTTCAGTCCGTTGTAATTGCTGCTTCAGTCCATTTACTATGAAAAGCATGGCATCGATGTCACGAGTACTCATGTCAAGTCTCACTTTGCAAAGCCTGATTGGCGAAAGGTCTACCAGGGCATTGTGATGTCGAAAAGATTTTGATAATAGTGCCGAATAGGTCTACCAGGGCCGAAAAGGTGTGGTGACCCTGGAAGGAAAAAGTGCGGAAAACAGTTTATATATAGTTGAATGAATGCAATTTGATCGCGATTACATCTCACCATACTTTGTAACTGATAGTCAAATGTATAATGTGTGTATGGTACTTGTATGTAGATTGGCATTTTATGATCAATCAATTACTCTTTTGCTGGGAAATTGATGTAACCAATATATATTGTATCTAGCTTGATGCTATTACTCTGTAGCATTTGCTTGTTTGTTCTGTTCAATTGGATGATATTGATGTAAGATGACAATGTTGCCTCTCTCAATCAGCAGGCATTTGCTATATCTGACTTTGTTTTTATATTTCCATACAAGCTAGCTTTTCCTATAGCTTGAATTTGCTGTTATAGGCCCTGCAGGGGCACCCAACTTAATAGTCATAATCAAGTATTTCTATCAGTTGAAACTTTTGCAACATCAGTTGCAACTTCTGCAACACTTTGCAACCTTGGTTGCAACTGCTGCAACCATATTTGCAACCACTGCAACCATGGTTGCAGAAGTTGCAACTAAGGTTGCAAAAGGTTGTAACAATTGCAAACATGGTTGCAACTTTTGAAACCTCGGTTGCAACTTATCAATATCAGTTGCACACTATTTGCAACTTATCAATATCAGTTGCAACACTATTTGCAACTTATCAATATCAATTGTAACTTATGCAATCCTATTTTTAACTTATGCCTTTCAATATAGTACTTGTGGAGGGGAGTTTTTGCAGGAGCTGGTTGTATTTCCTTTGAGAGGAGTCCTCTCACACTGTTTGTAAATATTTCTTTTTGATATATATATATATATATATATATATATATTTACAAAACTCAGTCATCTGATAGCAACCATATAGTCAGATTTAACTATTTCTATCACTTTTTTGGAGTATGTTCCAAGATGGTTATACATGGTTGTAAAGGCTCACACATTTCATGCCTATACTTTTCTATTTTTTAAGACAATATGATTCTTCATAGAGCAGGCCCCGCAGGGGCACCCATCTTGATAGTCAAATTTAACTATTTTTATCAGTTGCAACCTTTGCAACCATGTCTGTAACTTCTGCAACCTTGTTTGCGACTTCTACAATCATGTTTGCAAAGGTTCCAACCATCATTGCAACTTCTGCAACCATGGTTGCGACCATGGTTACAGAAGTTGCAAACATGTTTGCAATTTTTTTGTATCAGTGGCAACTTATGAAAATTCAAATTAGACATATTATTAAAATGCACTCATATCCATTTGACATATAATTAAAATTGCACATGTTTCATGTAAAATAATTATATAATATGACACATAATTTTATGGTAATATGAAGACAATATGATTTTATGTGGAACAAGCCCCGCAGGGGCACCCATCTCAAGAGTCGGAGTTAACTAGTTTTATCAGTTGCAACCTTTGCAATCATGTTTGTAACTTCTGCAACCATGTTTGCAAAGGTTGCAACCATGGTTACAACTTTTGCAAACATGATTGTAAAGGTTGCATATACAGTTGTAACCATGATTGTAAAAGTTGCAAACATATTTGCAACAATTTTGCGACTTATGCCACAACATTTGCAACTTATACAAAAGTATTTGAAACTTTTCTTTTTAAACTATTTGTATCATATTTAACTATTTGTATCAGTTGCAACTTATGTAACCATGTTTGCAACTTATGCAACCATGATTGCAGAAGTTGAAAACATGTTTGCAATCATTTTGCAACTTATACCACAATATTTACAACTGACACAAACATATTTGCACCTTATGCAAAAGTATTTGCAAGTTAATTAACTTAGCAATTCTACTCAAAAGAAGAAAAAAGACTTAGCAATTCAGAAACACACATCATATCAGTTCCATTGCTATTTTCAACTAAATTAACTTAGCAATTCAGATACATGTCATATCAGTTCCATTGATATTTGTAATAGTATTTGCAACGTTAATTTCTAAATAACTAATTTATTTATTAGATAAATGAGGACAACACCTCGTAAATTTATAAAGATCTAAAAATAATATACAAGTGTGAGAGAACTCCTCTCAAATAAAAAATCTTTTGGAACAACCTCCAAAAAGACAAAACAAAACACATTCCAAAAAAACAGTCGTGACACTCCCCACTTCTTCATCACCACTAAAGGGAATAAGGCATTTTCTTCCCTTTGTACATCCGTTCGGTATTAGTTCCAGCTCTAATTGAACCAAGAGCTCTATGACTCTTGGATTCGTCAATCATCAGCTCTTTTTTGAAGTTCCATCTCTTGATACCACCTGGTAAGTAAAAAAATACAGAAGGTCGGTTCTAATACAAACTCGATTATTATAAATGAGTAAATGATAACCCACCTTGTTGCTTTTACATTGAGACAGGCATATAATTTTATATTTTTAAAGACAATATGATTCTCCGTATAGCAGGCCCCGCAGGGGCACCCATCTTGATTAACAGATTTAACTATTTTTTTCAGTTGCAACCATGTTTGCAACTTCTGAAACCTTGTTTGCGACTTCTTCAACCATGTTTGCAAAGGTTGCAACCATGATTGCAATTTCTACAACCATGGTTGCAAAGGTTGTAACCATGGTTACAGAAGTTACAAACATGTTTGCAACTTATATGTATCAGTTGCAACTTATAAAAAATCACATTAGACATATTATTAAAATTAAAATCGCACATGTTTCAAGATGATTATACATGGTTGTAAAGGCTCACATATGTCATGCATATACTTTTATATTTATAAAGACAATATGATCTTTCGTTAAGCAGGCCCCGCAGGGGCACCCATCTTGATAGTCAGATTTAACTATTTTTATCAGTTGCAACCTTTGTAACCATATTCGCAACTTCTGCAACCATGGTTGCAAAGGTTGCAATTGATAAAAGTACTTCACAGAATTTTAAAGCAATAATACTATGCAAAAGTTAGATAAGTAATATCTAACTTATCTCCGCTCTTAAGAAACAATCACAAGGCTGGCTTTGAAAGGCCAGATATACTCAAAAACAAGAAAAACATACCACTGAATACATACATAATTAACCAAATTTCAGTTAATCTAACTCATTTATTTGTAAACATGAAGCTTGCCTCAGAGGTAGTGACAATATTAGCATATATCATCATCATTTTGTCTTTGATAATAGCATATAATGCATCATTGGCAAACCATATAAGAAGTATACATACAATCAGACAAAAAAGGAATTCCACAAACCAATTACACATGATGAAACATTCAAAAGTAGCTAGAGCCTCAGCTTCGATGATTCATGTTATTAAAAAAATTAATCATAATAAAATTTCATAATATCTAATTGCATCACTGGCTCATAGCATTAATATAATTACAGTGCAGGAAGAAATTCACTCCTGGCTAGATTTACTCAAAGTATATTCATAACCCATCATTGCCAGGCACACATTTTATCACTTTAACAGGCACTCAAATTAGTCTAAATAAAATCATTTAAGCATTAAAATCAGATTTAACCTCGATAAATCAGATTGCATAAGAGAGATTCCCATCTCCTTGGGCTTGTTGGACTTGTTAATTAGGGATAGAACTTCATCTACTGCCAACTTTCAAGTGAAAAATATATAATCAAAAATGTGTGCCCCTGCGGGGCCGCTTATTAAGAATGTCATAAGCTACTAAACTCCAAATCTACCTAAGAATTAAAAACATCAGCAAACCAGCAAAACTATAAACAGAGTTCAAGTCGACTTATAGCATCATATCGTAAATACGTAGGCAGTTAATGAAACACAAAACTACACTCGAACCAAACAGTTAGGGAGTGCATAATATCAATACGCAACTGAATTTCATCCATACTTATTCCTGATCTCATGATTAATCCTTCTCTATATATTAAATTCAAATCACACTCAAACAATCATTCTATGCTACAAACTACACATATACATACATAAAACGCATAAACAAACAAACATACATATATACTTTTGTACATTCTATAACAAAATCTCTCCTCTGAATTTGATCTCTATCCCTAAATCCCCGGCCAAATCTTCATATATACATACACAAATCAAACAGGTACTGCATCAAATCGGCACGGAACAGAATTTCATCACAATTTTGTTCCTCATCTTTTACTTAATCATCCTCTATATATTCAATTCAAACACACATAACCAATCAGCCTATCCTACAAGTCTACACATATACATACATTAAACACATAAATGGACATACATACATACTTTCTTATTTTATAACAAAAGCTCTCATCTCAGTTTGGTATCTATCTCTACACTAGTACCAATTTTGCATACATACATACATAAAACACATAAATTCACTTACAAATCTCAGTCGCCGTTGTAAAACTCATGTCGGAGCTCCGATTTAACCTAAAATCGTCGTGAATTTGCCCCTGCGGGGCCAGCTAATTGAAGGAGAAGAGCTTAGAGGCACTGAATTGAAGATTGGAGCTGCGTGTGGATGAAGCGCGGGGGAGGCTGCTTCTTCAGTTATAACAGAAACAACGTATTTTTAGAATAAAGAAAAGTATGGATAGTAGCGCCAGAATTTTAGAAAGTTGGATTGTGTATTTTTAAAAGCCCAATAATTAACATGGGCAGTTTTGAACTTAACCCTAATTTTTTTCGTCAACAGCTAATGTAATGTGTAGTTGTAATAAAGAACATTAATTTTATGTTATACCGCTGGTCATGTCATATGTGTATACCTGATAAAGTGGCTTGTTATTGTGGAGACAGTAAAGAGCAAGTGAAAAACCAGACTGTCAGAAACAAAAACAAAAACAGGAAATAAAAAAATATATAAAAAGATCAACAAACACATAATTTGGTTGTTCACTTTCTTTCCCACGTTTGATATAATGAATGCCACTGAAATGCTCGAACTGAATAACACTATCACCACTTAATCATCAAATCTTATGCAAGGCTAAATATACAATTAATTAAGATTAAGACCATTTCGAAAATATGGGACTCCAATGAATCACCAGAAAGAAGTCTCTGGAATCATAAAATATACTAAAGAAAACTCTAGATGCTTGAATATATAAAGTCCCCTTATGTGATAAAAGAACTGAAACAATGTTTTCGAAACAATTAAAAGGTTAGTGCACCAGCTTTGTAGTATGATTCTGCTCTTTTACCGCTGCTACATTGAATTACTAGCATTTTCAAATGCACGACAATTTTTTGTTAAACGGCCATCTTGCTCTCTTAATTAAAGATATGTTACCCAGAATAAAGGAGGTTAAGTTAATTTTTTTTTTCGATGTCCTTGAAAGGCACTAATGCTCCCAATGTTTGCACTAGCCCAAAGAAATTTCGTGAGTACAAGCAGTATATGTTCGTGATTCTGTAAACCAGTATCTTGATCGGGATCTTTTATTCTTTTAGTGCTTTAATTTATTTAGTGGGAGAAGAGAGAAGACCTTAAGCCTGATATGCAGTCATCTACATCGAAAATATCTTTACGCCCCGCTCCCGAGTTTTAAAATGGGAGGAAAGCAAGTAAAAAAGAAAGCAAATAGCACAATTTTCACTCCTTTCATGCTCCCGAGTTTTTTTTAGGGAAGAAAGCAAGTGATTAGGAATGAAAGTTTTACAAGTTTTCTCCCCAAAACTTTCACTCCAAAAGTGGGATGCAAGTGAAAGCAAGGGATTAAAAAACACTTGTTATTACCAATTATCATTTGAATGAAAACATTTTATATTTAAGGATTAAATTGTAACTTGACAATCATTTACATGCTTTCCTTCCAACTCGGGAGCATGCTAATGAAATCAATTTCACTCTACAATTTTCAAACTCGGGAGCAAGTGAACGAAATATATTACTTCCGTTTTCACTTACTTCCTCTTGCATTCATTTACTTTCGCTCCTTAAAAAACTCGGGAGCAAGGCCTTATTCTTTCGTCGAGAGTGTCATCTTGCACTAAATCTGCTACAATAATACTTTTGTATGTAGTAGGGGTGAGCAAAAAACCGAATTAAAACCGAAATCGAACTGAAACCGTAACTGAACCGGCGGTTGCGGTTTTTAATTTTTAAAAACCGAGACTTTCGGTTCCGGTTATAGGTTAAAACCGAACCGAACCAATTATTAAAATAAATAAATAAATATATAATCTATATAATTTATATGTATTCTTAAAATTAATAAATAAATTATATTTTGAATTATATTTAAACTTCAAAATAATGGCAGATTATGGTGGTTTTTATGACATTTCTTGTCTTATGAAGTCCAATGTAAATAACTTCGAAAATTCAAAGTAAATGTAAAATCATACATATCATTGGGTCATTTACACGACGGAATAAACATTTTAGGTATACCTCAATGACCCCATGCACAAGAAACTTTGAGCAGGCTCGAGGCACTTAAGCAGAAGAGTAATGCTACAGTCACCAAATTGGGTACCAAATTTTGACACCAAATGATGTGGCACTAATTAGTTGGCATTTTGTGATATTTTAATTGGATGGTCCTGGCGGGCCCATTATTGTTATAACCAATCAAATTAATGTCATGTCATTTGATGTCAAAATTTGGGAACTAATTTGGTGGCTGTAGCATTTTTCTAAGCAGAAATGCATGAACTCTGGACCCTTAAGTAGAAGGTTAATTTCCAGAATACTATCGTCCTTCCATTTTTCTTAGAATAAGAAATTTTATAAATGCCTGAACTCTCTGATTCAATTTGGGAGGAATTCTGTGATCTTCGAAAATTTATAAATATAAAATCTTGTAATATATTTATGATTTTTACGTTCGGTTTTATAACCGAAACCGAACCATTAAAAATCAAACCGAACTTTTAAAAACCAAAATTGACGGTTCGATTGCAGTTACGATTTTCAATTTTTAAAACTGAAGATATGCGATTTCGGTATCTATTTGGGGCAAAACTGTCCCGAACCGAATCCTGCTCTTCCCTAATATGTAGTGTGTGTGACATGGGTGTTTGGGATTGCTTAAAATAAGTTACTTTTGACTTTAATGGAGGTGTTTTTAACTTAAAGGAGAAAGTAAAGTTGTTTGCTTTAAGTTGAATGAAAGTGTTTGGGTAATTTTGCTTAAAGTTAAATGGAGGTTTAATAATTTTGACTTAAAGTGAAATTTGACTTAAAAAAGTTTTAAATTCATAATATTTGAACTTAATTTACAAGAATTGTAAAAAAAAAAAAAAAAAAAAAACACCATAAGTCATAAGTCATAAGTTAAAAGTACCTAAATGGAACTTCTGACTTAAAGCAGTTTTTTAACTTAAAGCCGGCTTAAAGTCATGGTAGCCAAACGCACCAAAAACAACTTAAAGCCATAAGGGCTTCTAAAAAGCCGTTGCCAAACAGGCTATAATCTCAAATCCTGCTCTCCCCTAGTTTCATATATACACACTTTAAGAGCATCTCCATGTAGTGTGTGTGACGTAATCTCAATACAAATCATGTCCCTTTTCCTCAACACCTAGACCTGGCAAATCGGGTAAACGGATCGGTTTCGGATCGGATCTGCTTCGGATCGGATCCACTTTCGGTTAAGGTACTATTTAGAGCCTGTTCGGTTCGGATCGGATTTGATTCGGTTCGGATCCACTTTCGGTTAAGGTACTATTTAGAGCATGTTTGGTTCGGATCGGATCTGATTCGGTTCGGGTAAAATTCGGATTAAAATCGGATAAATTATGGATTAAGATCGGATCAAATTGGATTCGGTTCTCTTTCGGATTTTTACTATTCGGATCGGATTTTGTTTGGATGTAGAAACATTCGGTTCGGATCGGATTGTCGAGATATATCTAATTTTTTGATGTACCCAAATTTTCCAAAAACCAAAAAATTATTTTGGCTTGAGATCTTATCAATGAACAACTAAATTGACTAGTACTAGTAACTAGTGCTTTGTTACGGTTTTTTGTTCGTTTTAAAAAAATTATTTCTTGACGATCCAACTTTTGGATGTCAAAATATATCTAATTTAGTGATATTCGCAAATTTTCAAAAATAAACAAATTAATTTGGTTGGAAATCTTAGAAGTCAACTACCAAATTGACTAGTACTCGTAACTAGTGTTTTGTCACGGATTGTTATTCTATTTTTTAAAAATTATTTCTAGACGATCCAACCGTACGGATCTCAAGATATATCTAATCTAGTAATATTCCCAAATTTTCATAAAAAAAATTAATTTGGTTGGAGATCTTAGTAGTCAGCTACCGAATTGACTAGTACTCGTAACTAGTGTTTTGTCACGGATTGTTATTCTATTTTTAAGAATTATTTCTCGACGATCCAACCGTACAGATCTCAAGATATATCAAATCTAGTGATATTCCCAATTTTCAAAAAATAAAAAAATTATTTGGTTGGAGATCTTAGTAGTCAACTACTGAATTTACTAGTACTCGTAACTACTGCTTTGTCACGAATTGTTGATTCTTTTTTTTAAAAATTATTTATCGAAAATCCAACCGTACGGATCTCAAGATATATCTAATCTAGTGATATTCCCAAATTTTCAAAAAATAAAAAATTAATTTGGTTGGAGACCTTAGTAGTCAACTACCGAATTGACTAGTACTCGTAACTAGTTCTTTGTCACGGATTGTTGATTCTATTTTTAAAACAATTTATCTCGAATATCCAACCGTACGGATCTCAAGATATATCTAATTTAGTGATATTCCCAAATTTTCAAAAAATAAAAAATTAATTTGTTTGGAGATCTTAATAATCAACTACCGAATTGACTAGTACTCGTAACTAGTGCTTTGTCACGGATTATTGATTCTATTTTTTAAAAATTATTTCTCGACGATCCAACCGTACGGATCTCAAGATATATCTAATCTAGTGATATTCCCAAATTTTTAAAAAATAAAAAATTAATTTTGTTGGAGATTAATTTTAGTAGTCAACTATCGAATTGACTAGTACTCGTAACTAGTGCTTGTCACGGATTGTTGATTCTATTTTTTAAATATTATTTCTCGACGATCCAACCGTACGGATCTCAAGATATATCTAATCTAGTGATATTCCCAAATTTTAAAAAAAGTAAAATATTAATTTGGTTGGAGATCTGAGTAGTCAACTACCAAATTGACTAGTACTCGTAACTAGTGTTTTGTCACGGATTGTTGATTTTATTTTTAAAATATTATTTCTCGATGATCCAACCATACGAATCTCAAGATATATCTAATCTAGTGACATTCCCAAATTTTCGAAAAATAAAAAATTAATTTGGTTGAAGATCTTAGTAGTCAACTACCGAATTGACTAGTACTCGTAGCTAGTGTTTTGTTACGGATTGTTGATTCTATTTTTTAAACATTATTTCTCGACGATCCAACCGTACAGATCTCAAGATATATCTAATCTAATGATATTCCCAAATTTTCAAAAAAGAAAAATTAATTTGGTTGTAGGTCTTAGTAGTCAACTACTGAATTGACTAGTACTCGTAACTAGTGTTTTATCACAGATTGTTGATTCTATTTTTTAATAAATATATCTCGATGATCCAACCGTACGGATTTCAAGATATATCCAATTTAGTGATATTCTCAAATTTGTAAAAAATAAAAAATTAATTTGGTTTAAAATCTTAGTAGTCAACCATCGAATTGACTAGTACTCGTAACTAGTGTTTTCTCACGGATTGTTGATTCTATTTTTTAAAAATTATTTCTCGACGATCCAACCATACGGATCTCAAGATATATCAAATCTAGTGATATTCTCAAATTTTCAAAAAATAAAAAATTAATTTGGTTGGAGATCTTAGTAGTCAACTACCGAATTGACTAGTACTCGTAACTAGTGCTTTGTCACAGATTGTTGATTCTATTTTTAAACATTATTTCTCGACGATCCAACCGTACGGATCTCAAGATATATCTAATCTAGTGACATTCCCAAATTTTCAAAAAATAAAAAATTAATTTGGTTGGAGAACATAGTAGTCAACTACCGAATTGACTAGTACTCGTAACTAGTGCTTCGTCACGGATTGTTGATTCTATTTTTTAAAAATATTTCTCGACGATCCAACCGTACGGATCTCAAGATATATCTAATATAGTCATATTCCCAAATTTTCAAAAAATTAAATATTAATTTGGTTGGAGATCTTAGTAGTCAACTACCAAATTGACTAGTACTCGTAACTATTGTCTTCTCACGGATTGTTGATTTTATTTTTTTTAAAATTATTTCTCGACGATCCAACCGTACGGATGTCAAGATATATCTAATTTAGTGGTATTTCCAAATTTTCAAAAAATAAAAAATGTTTTTAAAAAAATACATGTGTCAAAATTTATTAAATAAGACAGAATATGTCAAAATTAGATACATCACTTATATAACGCTTCCATAAGCGCTATGGAAGTGAATGCACTCACTTAGACAGTGCTAGTGAATGCACTCACTTAGACAGCGCTTCAATAAGCGCTATATAAGTGAATGCACTTTAATTCCTGCCCAAAATATGCAGAATTCATTTAAGAATATTCTAGCAAATTAAACAGTGATTTTCTTAAAATTTCATAGAAATTTCAAGTTGACAAAATGTGATTTTCCAAATATGCAACAGATTTAAAATATTTATAAATCATATTTCAGCCAATACTTACTCCAAAAATATTGAGAATTTAGATAAAGTAAGTGTTTACTGATGCAACAATCTAGATGTTGTATTCACTTAACCAGAATCTGAATAATTCAGCATTCCAATCTCACTAACCAACCTTGTGAAGGTGGCTTCATCTAATGGCTTAGTGAATATATCAGCTAGTTGTTTATCTGTAGAGACATAGTGCAACTCAATGGTTCTATTAGTTGCATGCTCTCTAATAAAATGATATCTGATGTCAATGTGCTTTGTTCTAGAATGATTGACAGGATTGGCAACTATAGAGATTGCACTTGTGTTGTCACACATGATTGGAATTCTTTCCAACACAAGTCCATAATCTCTAAGTTGATTTCTAATCCAAAGCACTTGAGCACAGCAACTTCCAGCAGCTATGTATTCAGCCTCAGCTGTAGAAGTTGACATAGATTGTTGTTTCTTGCTATACCAAGAGACTAACCTTTGTCCAAGAAACTGGCAGCTACCTGAGGTGCTTTTTCTATCCACTCTGCATCCAGCATAATCAGCATCAGAATAACCAACCAGATTGAACCCTGTGTCCTTAGGATACCATAAACTAAAGTTTGGAGTGCCCTTCAGATATTTAAAGATCCTTTTTATCGCAATCAAATGTGATTCTTTTGGATTTGATTGAAACCTTGCACACAAGCATGTAGCAAACATGATGTCTGGCCTACTTGCAGTGAGGTAGAGTAGAGAACCAACCATGCCTCTGTAGACTGAGATATCTACTTTCTTGCCTTTAGCATCTTCATCCAATTTAGTGGCAGTGGCCATGGGTGTCTTTGCAGGTGAGCAGTCTTCTAAGTCAAACTTCTTCAATAAATCCTTAATGTACTTGGTTTGATTGATAAAGATACCATCCTTCCTTTGACTGACTTGCAACCCTAGAAAGAATGTCAACTCTCCCATCATACTCATCTCATATCTGCTCTGCATGAGTTTAGAGAATTTCTCACACAGCTTCTCATTTGTAGAGCCAAAAATGATATCGTCCACATAAATCTGAACTAGGATAATATCATCACCATGCTTCTTGTAAAACAGTGTCCTGTCTAAGTGCCTCTAGTGAATTGATTCTCAAGAAGAAATTGTGATAAAGTGTCATACCATGCCCTTGGAGCTTGCTTAAGTCCATATAGTGCCTTAAGCAGTCTGTAGACGAATTCTGGGAAGTGTGGATCCTCAAAGCCAGGTGGTTGTTATACATAAACTTCTCTCTCCAACTCTCCATTCAGAAATGCACTCTTGACATCCATTTGATAAACTTTAAAGTTTGAATGAGCAGCAAATGCCAAGAATATTCTGATGGCTTCCAATCTAGCAACAGGGGCAAATGTCTCATCATAATCAATGCCTTCCTGTTGAGAGTATCCTTTTGCAACCAACCTTGCCTTGTTTCTTACTACTACACCATCTTCATCCATCTTATTCTTCAGAACCCATTTTGTTCCAACAATGGTTCTATTCTTTGGTGCAGGCACAAGTTCCCATACTTTGTTCCTTTCAAATTGATTCAGCTCCTCTTACAAGGCAATAATCCAATCTGGATCTAATAGTGCATCATCAAGTTTCTTAGGCTCAACCTGAGATAGGAAACAACCATAAAGACACTCATTCTGAGTTGCTCTCCTAGTCCTTACTCCTGCATTAGGATCTCTAATGATTTGCTCTGCAGTGTGTGATCTATCCCATTTCCTTGAGTGCTCAGCCTGATTTCTCATTCTTGATGTAGCTTCATCATCCAAATCATGATCATCCTGATTTCCTCCCTCTGTGAGGTTGCTACCACTCACAGGTGTGTCTTGGATGCTAGTTTCTCCATTGTTGATTGACACAAATTCTTCTCTTGTATTATCATTCACTTGAGTCTGTTGAACTTGAGTTTCAACTTCAGTCTCTTCATCAGAATCATCTAGATTATCAAACTTCAATGGATCTTTATCTTCATCATTGGCTTCTTCTAGTCCAGGTAGTTTGCTATCATCAAATGTCACATCTGTGCTTTCCATAATTTTCTTTTGACTGATGACATAAACTTTGTATGCAATTCTTTCCATAGAGTAGCCAAGAAAAATTCCTTCAAATGCCTTTGCATCAAACTTACCAACATATTCAGAATTATCCTTCAATATAAAGCATTTGCTTCCAAAAGTATGAACATACTTTAGAGTAGGCTTCTTTCCAGTCATCAAGTTGTAAGGTGTCTTTCCAGTGTTTTTGTTGATGAGGGTTCTATTCTGGATATAACATGCAGTGCTCACAGCCTCAGCCCAAAAACATGTAGGCATCTTTGCATCAAGTAACATTGTTCTAGCAGCCTCAATTAGAGTTCTATTCTTTCTCTCAACAACTCCATTTTGTTGTGGAGTCGTTGGAGCTGAGAATTGCTGAGAAATACCATTCTCTTTGCAGAATGCTTCAAGTATGGCATTTATGAACTTTGTTCCATTATCACTTCTCAGTGCAATCACACTTGCATTGTTGGCCTTTGCTTCCTTATCAATTTTCTTTATGTGCTCAATGATTACTTGTGGAGCCTCATCTTTTGATGCTAGAAATTCCACCCATGTATACCTTGTAAAGTCATCAACCATCACCAAGGCATACTTCTTTATTCCTAGTGACATAATATTAACAGGCCCAAACAAATCCATATGAATGAGTTGAAGGGGCTTGGTTATTGATGTCACTGTCTTTGACTTGTGGCTTGATCTTTTTATTTTTACTTTTTGACAAGCCTCACACACTCCTTCTTGACAGAACTCAAGTGTGGGCATGCCTCTCACTAACTCTCTTTTGACTAGAGAATTAATGGCTTTGAAGTTTAGGTGTGATAATCTCTTGTGCCACAGCCAACAATCTTCATTTGATGCTTTTGAGTAAAAGCAACAAATTTTGTCCTTGTTTGCAGAATCCTTATTGGCTACAAACAGGCTTCCTTTTCTTACTCCAGATAGAGCAAAATCACCAGTCTTCTTGTGGGTGATCAAACATTCATCTTTGTCAAAATCCACCTTGAATCCTCTATCAGTAAACTGACCAACACTTAGCAGATTATGCTTGAGTCCCTTGACTAGTGCTACATCTTCAATGATGACATTACCAACTTTTAACTTGCCATATCCCAATGTGTTACCCATGTTGTCATCTCTAAAAGCAACCATTGGGCCAGCCTTCTCCTCATACTGTGATAGCAGGGCCATATCACCAGTCATATGATTTGAGCATCCACTGTCCAAAATCCACATGACCTTCTTTTCACTTTCTTTGCCCTGCAAACACAAAGGTATTACTTCTCCTTTGGTACCCAAACAAGTTTGGGTCCATGTGACTTAGAAACAGTTTTATCATAAATAACATGCTTGTCAACTTTCTTGGTGTTAGTCTTCTTGTCACTGTTAGAAGTCTTAGAACCTGAGGTTTCAGACTTAGGTGACAGAGGTACCTTCCTAGCTTTAGGAGGACTCGAAGACTTTGACCTGGTGTAGTGTGTGTGAGAATTGTGACTGATACAACCATCAATGAATTGCCTTCTCAAATTGAAACAACTAGTCATAACATTCATATTGCATGGCATACAGTCAAATTTATCACAAAATGGAGTATCTCTATGTCTTAGAGGCACAGAGCAGTCATAGAAAGGTCTGGGCACACTACCAATAGATTTCTTGCATGCATGAGTTAAATGATTGGTACTGAAACAGTTCTAACAAGTTTTCCTAGGGGCATTAGGCATATAAGCATAGTTATTATCTCTGTTAATCCCTAACTTGCCATTTCTGTTCTGTTTCTTCTTAGTCACTTTCTTCTCAGATTCACTTTTCCTAGCTGAAACAAACTTAACAAACTTCTTAGGTCTATTACCTACTGGCTCCTTGGCTTTTGACTTGACACTCTCACTCTTAGAGGATGCTTGTTGTTCATTGGATTGTGCCTCATCATCATCATTCAACATTTGCTTGATGAGTAAGGCATCCTCATCAATTTCAAATGTTGATTCCTTAAAAATTGGATTTTCAGATTTTTTCAAAATATGAGGCACTTCCTCTTGGACAACTGTGTCATCTTCAATGACAGCATAGCCTCTTCTCTGTTTAAGAGTGTCATAATCAAGTCCAATAGCAGTTTTGGGTTTTGCTTGAATTTTCTCACAGTAGGATTCCACTAGACCAGATGATTTCTTAAACGTTTTCAATTTGAATTCATTTTCAGCTAATTCATCCCTAAGAGCCTTTTCAACCTGACTAGCACATAGAACCTTATTCTGTAGATATTCAACTTCTTTCTTAAGGTTTTCTACTTGCATAGCAGTTAGCTCAAGTTCCTCATTCTTTTTGGTTAACATTTCATTTCTAGTAGACAGTTTAGCAATTTCTTCATTAGCAGCAGTCATACTAGTGTGAATATTAAACATCTCAACAGATAGTTGTTCAATCATGCATTTATACTCAGAAACAGACATGTCTATAGTAGTGAGAGATGGTACCTGAGGATCTGATGAAGATGTGTCATCCTTGGAATTGGCCATCAAGGCATAATTGCAAAATTCTTGTTCCTCTCCATCACTGTCAGAATCATCCCAACACTTCCCTTCAGCTATGTAGGCCTTACCTTATGTCTGCTTTCTCAGAAGGGCCTCATACTTAGCTTCGAGCTCAAGATAATCTCTATCCTTCTTTTTAGGCTTTGTGCATTCACTGGCAAAATGCCCTAGGTCATTGCATCTATAACACCTTACAGATGACCTATCCACATGGCTGGTTTTGAGCTTATTCTTGTTTGGTTTCACAGGTGCCTTACTCTTGTTGAATGAATGGTTTTGGTTTTTAGGTTTGAAGGGTTGGTTCCTCTTGAATCTGATGTTTGGGAATTTTCTGGCCATGAAAGCATATGAAGTGTTTTCCATCCCATCTAGTTCTTCAAGAGTATAGAACTCATCTTCCTCCTTCTCCTCAACAGGTTCACTTACCTCAGCTTCAGTTTCTTCATCTTCTATTTCTTCCTCTATCCTTAATTGGCTTGTAGATGCTTCTAGGTCTTGAATAGATTTGTTGACAATCAAGGCACATGATGTGTTTATCATTCTGCCTTGGTTGGCTTGGATAGCCCTTTTCTGAAGCAACTCAAGCTCATGAGTTTTTAAAACTCCATAGAGCACATCATAAGTGATTTTGTTCAAATCTCTTTCCCTTATAGAGATGACCCTTTGCTCTAGATGGTTTGGTGAAGATAGCAGAAACTTCATGTTTAACTCCTTAGTGCTGTAAACCTTGCCATTCATCTGTAACTCAGTAACTAGCTTGTGAAATCTTTCAAACATCTCAGTAATGCTTTCCTTGGGCTGTGCCATGAAAGCCTCATACTGTGTAACCAGTATCTGTTTCTTGTTTTCTCTGACCTCATCAGTTCCTTCACATAACACCTCAATGTGATCCCACATTTCTTTGGCAGTGGTGCATGAAGCAATGTTTGCAAACATTGACATGTCCATGGAATCTATAATCAGCAACATGAGGTGACTGTCAAGGGCAACCATCTCCTTTTCTGATTCTGTCCATTTGGATGGATCCTTAGCCAAATAAGATCTTGGAATAGTAGTGGTTCCAACAGTCTTTTCAGGAATCTGCTGTTGGGGAACAAATGGACCATTCTTGAGAATCTCAGGATACAAATGATGAGATGCTTTGATGAACAACTGCATCTTTATCTTCGAGAGGTTGTAATTTTCTTTGTCAAACTTAGGGACTTGCACCGTTCCTGTAGTCTTTGGTGTATTCGAACTCATAATCGTTTCTCTGTTTTTGAATAAACAGCCCGCTCTGATACCACTTGTTGAGTATTGAATACATCAAAAGAATACAGAGGGGGGGTGAATGGATTCTTGAACTTTTCTTTGGCTCGAGTCTATGTAGCAGATAAGTGTTTGTGTGTGCAAGGTGTAGGTGCGGATAAAGAACAACACAAGACACAATATCACTTTAATCTAATGTATTATTAGATAAAGATTGCTACAATCTGTGAATACAAATGATAGTATTCTCAGCTTCGTTTTTCTTAGAGAGATATAGCTTACAGTGTATGAAAAATTTGACTCCCAAAGTTGTTGTTAGTTGCTAAGGAAGTGAGGTTGTATCCTTATAGAACATGGATACAACCTGCTTACTTCAAATAAGGTAGCTAAACAAATTACTTTTTAGACTGTCTATCCTTTTTAAGTAAGAGTCCAAACGGTTACAGATTTGACTTTGCAAAGCCTGTTCAGATCCACTTCTTTAGCCCTTTTGTCTCTTCTATATCTCTCCAACCTTCCTTGTAGGCTTTCCAGAGCACGTTATAGATTGTGGTCCATAAAGTGCATTGGCTTGTTGCAGGTTTCTGACTTGTACAATTTCTTCAGTATTTGTCTCCAAGAATGTTTCGAGAAGTGATTAAGTAAGTGATTCGAGAACTAGAATTGACTTGATCGATAACTCTGAGTTCTCGAACACTGTTATATTGACATATCGAATTACTTCTCGAATAGCTCTTTTTCATCAGGATTCCTTGAGTTGTTGAATAGAACACTTGACTTATCGAATCCTTGAGATATCGAATAGCTTTCTGAGTCCTTGAGATATCGAATGGAACTTTGACTTGTTGACTCCTTGAGAACTCGAATACCACTTTGACTTATTGACTTCTTGAGTTCTCGAATAGAGTAATAGACATATCGAATCTCTGAGATATCGAATGAGATATCGAACAGTGTATTCAGAGATATCGAATATTGTCTTGAGATATCGAATCCCTGACTTCTCGAATAGACAAATGTATTTCTCGAATTGGTACTTAGGCAAATTCTTCACTTTCTTCAAATCCTAACTGTGATTATTTGACAGTCTTTATCTTCTTGCTTGAGGCATGAACCTTCGAACTTCTTTCAAGCATTATTCTTGACTTCATAAGTACAGTTACACAACTAGGATTTGGTGCCTATTACAAGAACAGAACAAGTAGAGACACTACAACTAGAGGTTCCCTCAGTTAAGAGGTCATGTAAGTAATGCAAAGCATTACAGACAATTAGGCTTGTTATTTGATGTAAACAGGCATGCCTCTGTGACTAACAAGGTGATGACCCTGGAGTCAGCACTAGACCGCTACGTATGTATAGGTGGCCAATCAACATAGCCAGGGTTGGTTCTTTAGAGCTAGGACTAGTCACATGATCATCTCAATCCTCTAGTGGGGACAACCCACTGGAATACAGGATTGAGATATGAGATCGTCATCGAATTTAACCTTCAGAAGCTTTCTACAGAACCATGATCTTCCCAATCCCCCGATGAGGACAACCCACTAGAATACATGATTGAGTTACGAGACCATCTTTAGGTTTTTGCCCCCAAAAGCATCGATACACTTGAGAGACATCAATGTCCAGTGAGGAAAAATACTCCCTTTCGGGACGGCACCATTTGAGGTATATATCTAACAATGGTACTAAGAGCCCATTTGGGATTGCTTAAAATAAGTTACTTATGACTTAATGGATGTGTTTTTAATTTAAAGGAGAAAGTAAAGTTGTTTACTTTAAGTTAATGAATGTGTTTGGGTAAGTTTACTTAAAGTTAAATGGGAGTTTAATAATTTTGACTTAAAATAAAATTTGACTTTAAACAAAATTAAATTCATGTTATTTAAACTTCATAAGAGTTCTGGAAGTTTAAAAAAAAATCAATAAGTCATAAGTCATAAGTCAAAAGTACCTAAATGGAACTTATGACTTAAAGCAGTTTTTTAACTTAAAATCGGCTTAAAGTAACGGTTGACAAACGGTTGACAAACGGGTCAAAAACGACTTAAAGCTATTTTTAGCTTAAAGCACACTTGCCAAATGGGCTCTAAGTGCCTTCACGGATTCGGCATTGACTTTAACTATCGGAGTCAACACTATACCGCTACGTATGACACTTGTCCCAAGGTCGTACGATGTATCCGTGACATTGCCTCCTAAGAGCTATACGATTCCTTATCCCACCCCAAATGACAACTAAGGGGAATACATGATAGTATCCCAAACCTTCATGCGATGAGCATCCATCACTCGAGCCAATCCAAGAGGATAACTAATGGGAATAAGGATTGAGCTATCCAATGACAGGCACACAACCTTTGCAGGCCTTGAATCTTAGGGTAACCCCCCGAGGCCTTCAGTCTATAGGATAACCTCCTGACGCCTTCAATAAGTAACATATAACATGTTCTTGATATGTATGAATGATATAAATGGAGATCAATAGTTTCATGTGTATAGTCTTCAGGAGTAGTGAGTTGTCAATTGTAGAAACTCAATGGGCTCGCCCATTGGTCTTAAGTTATTTCTGAGCGTAGGACTTGTCTCAAGTTGCCAAGTGGCTTAACAATATTCCTATAATTTTAGTGCTAATTTCCTTAGTCACACACTTGTAATTGATTAGGCTAACCAATAAACATCTCCATGGGGTGCGTCCATTGAATTATGAATATAAATATGGATTTCTTGCAACTGGTACTATTTCTTTCAATATGGATTTCTTGCAACTAGTACTATTTGTTGTAGTCGACAAGGCAAAAGATGCTTCAACTGAGATATGTGATCGCAGAGTGTCTCAAAGAGGATGTCTCCACTTAGATTGATATAACCTGGAGAAACATATTCCATGGACTTACGGCTATTGATGCTTACTATTTATTTGGCAATATCTATAATGTTTTGAAGTTTAGATAATAAAAGAATTGGCTGGTGAATCGAACATTGCAATCAGTTCTGTATTATGCTCCTTGACACCTTTTGTTTCCTGTGACCACTTGATCTTTTGATGACAGGAGCAAATGTCACCTGATAAACATGCATGAAGGTGCATTATAGCAATTATTACGCCAATATCTATAGTTGTGGTAAATATAAAATTTGCATACATCTTATTTTTTTAGACGGGATACGCAATTATCTTTATTTTGGTTATAATATTTTTCTTTTTATACAATGAAACTACCAAAAGAATGTTATACATAATATGCATATTTATGTTATCCTCTTCTGCAAATGTTTATACTGTCCTATTCTCTAATTGCATATTTATTTTTTCCTTTTAACAGGCTCTCAAAGCGATGGGCATGCCAAGGCAGGGAAAAAGTAAAATCAATGAGGACAATGAAAATTTGATAAAAATTGTTCGTGACGACAATCAAGAGTTCCTGAAATTTTCAGTCTCTATTCCTTCGAGAGAGGAAATGATTGACGAGAATTTTCATATAACTGAATTTAATGTTAAGTGCTGTGAAGTTGATTTGCTTAGACAATATCTAGTTGATGTGTATGATAGCAAAATGGATGTGAGAATAGATGGAAAAGAATTGATTCATGCTTGGAACAGCTTTTACCACAAGGGATTGTTGAAACATCAATTCTTTTTGTTTTATTCTCTTGGAAATCAGGTGAGATTTATAGAACTAATTTTGAAGGATATAGACGAGTCTAAAAGAAGTCTGCGGTACAAAAAGTGGAAGTTTGCTCTGAGGGAAAGGCAAAGGCGTAGGTTGCTTGAATCTACTTCAGAGGAGATTGATACGAGTTCTGGTGAAAAGAGGACAAGCGAGGAAGTCTTAGAGGAGATTGATACGAGTTTTGGTGAATAGAGGACAAGCGAGGAAGTTAAAGATGTCATGCACAAGACAAGGGTCATCGAATTTAATGGGAGGTCTACGTCAATTATTCTTCAAGAGGATAATGGTCCTTAATTGTCCTCTTCTTGCTATTTGTAAGCTTCTTTAAACCTTTTATAGGTTTCTCTTTTTGTTTTTCCTATTTTTTTTTCTGTTTTTGTATACTAATGATTGATATTATTTTGTTTGCTTAATTGTATTGTATAATGATTATTTTTTTATTCTTGTTTTTAGTTTTTTGGTATTTTGTTGACTATTTGATTGCCTATAATGTTTTCTTCTATTTATGATTCACATTATTATGTGTTATTCAAAGTTGGTAGGATTTCTTATTTTATTTGTAATATTTTAAATGTATATATGCCGTTGCATTCTTGATTAGTTTTGATTCTTGCCCTTGTTTAAATGGAAATGGAATTCATATCTACATCTATATCATTACTTGCATTGTTTTGTTGCGGTTGTGATCATAATGAGATGATATGTTTTAATGATTATTGTGTGATTCTTTTCTGTATATTTGACTTAGAATTGTTCCTGATAATGATTTATTTTTTCAAGGTAATGTTTTTTGTTGAGAAATGAATTGGAACTGAGTGAAAATACTACCGAAATCTCTCAGAAGTTTTTGCTTTCGTTTGTTCATGAGTTGATTAAATCAAAGAATATGTCAGGATCTGTGTCTTAGTGTCAGGATGAGGCTAGAATAATGCATTAGTACTATAAGTAGTAAAATAGTAAGGCATTAGTAGTATAATAGAACAACAGTAGAGTCATTAAGGGTATTTTAGTATTTAGTTATGTTAGTGTTTGATTTTTAGGATAACTTTTTACATTAATTATTTTATTAGCCATTGTTAATTTTACCTATTATATATCCTCGTCACTAATAAAATATTATTTTCTATATGTCATGTATCAATGAAGTCTAGGGATGTTTCTGTGGATACAAAGAACCTTTCATCATTAGATGTTTTAGAGCTGTTGATCCAAGATTATTTTCAAAGGGAAGAGGTTAAAAAATTTTATGTGTCAGAGAAATCTCTCAAATCTAAGGCTGGAAGTTATTGTCTTCATTTTAGTCATCCGACTTTTTGCAAAGATATGGAATTAAGGACGCCATAACTGCGTTTGAAGAATTATTTGGCATGAAGGTACACATTTTTTACTTTTAATTTGGTCTCGTATTTATTAGATTATTGCTCACTACTCGTAGTAATAAATGTTTAAAATGGCTTTCTAATAACTTTTGTATACCTACAGCTTGGTGACGACCAGGTAAACAAGACTGTTCAGATAAAGCGAAAATTGAAAGGTAAAAAAACTCTCGAGGAGCGCCACATTCCTGTGAAAGCACCATCAAAAAGAAATTTAAAAAATGGCGCAAAGCCTAAAAAAACAGAAAGCTAATATATGTCTTGTACTTGAAGAAATTTCAAGTGTTTCTAACGATTTTATTCAACATGATGAGTGAAGAAAAAGATCATTTATCCAACACGAGTGAAGAGAAAGTAGTTCACTACCCCCAAGTTCACATCGTATGTGAAGAAGAATGTGAGGATGCCATAGGTGAAATATTAAAAGACTGGCAACGACATTTGTTGAGTATTGAATACGATAAGAGAATACAGAGGGGGGGTGAATGGATTCTCGAACTTTTCTTTTCCGAGTCTATGTAGCAAGAGTGTTTGTGTGTGCGGATTGAAGGTGCGGATAAAGAATAACACAAAACACAATATCACTTTAATCTAATGTATTATTAGATAAAGGTTGCTACAATCTGTGAATACAAATGATAGTATTCTCAGCTTCGTTTTTCTCAGAGAGATACAGCTTAGTGTATGAAAAACTTGACTCACAAAGTTACTAAGTTATGAAGTGAGGCTGTGTCCTTATAGAACATGGATACAACCTACTTACTGCAAATAAGGTAGCTAAACAAATTACTTTCTAGTCTGTCTATCCTTTTGAGTAAGTGTCCAAACGGTTACAGATTTGACTTTGCAAAGCCTGTTTAGATCCACTTCTTTAGCTCCTTGTCTCTTCTATATCTCTCCAAACTTCCTTGTAGGCTTTCCAGAGCACGTTACAGATTGTGGTCCATAAAGTGCATTGGCTTGTTGCAGGTTTCTGACTTGTACAATTTCTTCAGTATTTTGTCTCCAAGAATGTATTCGAGAAGTGACTAAGTAAGTGATTCGAGAACTGGAATTGACTTGATCGATAAC
This sequence comes from Kitagawia praeruptora, assembly GCA_037693485.1. Classification (NCBI taxonomy): domain Eukaryota; kingdom Viridiplantae; phylum Streptophyta; class Magnoliopsida; order Apiales; family Apiaceae; genus Kitagawia; species Kitagawia praeruptora. The sequence goes on along the minus strand of CM075351.1, from coordinate 26,385,010 downwards.
TCTGAGTTCTCGAACACTGTTATATTGACATATCGAACCACTTCTCGAATAGCCCTTTTCCATCATGATTCCTTGAGTTATCGAATAGAACATTTGACTTATCGAATCCTCGAGATATCGAATAGCTTTCTGAGTCCTTGAGATATCGAATGGAACTTTGACTTGTTGACTCCTTGAGAACTCGAATACCACTTTGACTTGATGACTTCCTGAGTTCTCGAATAGAGTACATAGACATATCGAATCTCAGAGATATCGAATGAGATATCGAACAGTATATACAGAGATATCGAATAGTGTCTTGAGATATCGAATCCCTGACTTCTCGAATGCTGGTCTTCTCGAATAGACAAATATACTTCTCGAATTGGTACTTAGGCAAATTCTTCTTTTCTTCAAATCCCAACTGTGATTATTTGACAGTCTTTAACTCCTTGCATGTGGCATGAACCTTGGAACTTCTTTCAAGCATTATTCTAGACTCTATAAGTACAGTTACACAACTAGGATTTGATGCCTACTACAAGTACAATACAAATAGAAACTCTACAACTAGAGGTTCCCTCAGTTAAGAGGTCATGTAAGTAATGCAAAGCATTACAAACAATTAGGCTTGTTATTAGATGTATACAGGCATGCCTCTGTGACTAACAACATTAATGCAAGTGTTTACCGGAGGAAAGTCTCTCAGGGATTACGTCGGCACAGAACTCGAACCCGCCTTCGGTTGAATAAAACCAGCTTCTTGCTTTTTCAACTATTTGGAACTCTTTTTAATATTTTGATTTGCAAATATACTCTCTCTCTCTCTCTGTCTTTCTTTACTGTTTTGCGGAGCTTATTTGGTTAATATTTAATTTTTTAATATATAAGTGAAATTATTTTTTTGTTCATTTGTTATTCTTACTTTTATTCATTAAATCATTCATAACAAAAACATCACACATGTGTGACGTCCCATTAATAATACTCGAGCCGTTCCAACACTAAAACTAACAACCATATCTCCATATATTAATTGTATCAAATCTAAAATACAACTTGAATTGTAAAATATTACTCCCTCCATTCCTTTTTAATAATCGTTTTAGGTTTTTCTTAAAATTCCTTTTGATCTGTCACTTTGCATTTGCAAAGAATTATTATTCTATTGACTATCCTTGTGATTATACATGTGTTTTCATTTTCCTTCTTGATACATTGAACCATAAGGCTATTTAAGTAACTTTGTAACATCATTAAATCTATATATATTATAATGCCTGGAGATCGGAAATGCACCAGAACAGTTCAAGGTATTTTTCTTAAATTTTCGTTTTTTTGATTTTTTTTATTAAAATAATTTTCTTGCATTAAATAGATATTAATGGCATTTTAATTAGTCATTAATTACACCTATTAAACATATATTAAATTTACTCTATTTAATTTGTTTAAAAATTAGCAAACTTTAGTTGAACATTATAGTTATTTTTTCAATATTAAATATTAATTATACATAGTTATATTTATTTTTAGTTAAAATGACGAATAACAATTGTTTATATTGCGTTATTTTTTATTCCCTATTCAAGATCACTATAATTTTTTTTCGAATGATTATAGGGTACACTGCCTTAACTTCTCAAGAAATTTTTATTATCAATAATTGTGAAAATCTATATATCTATCTATATATATTATAATGCCTGGACATCAGAAATGCACCAGAACAGTTCAAGGTATTTTTCTTGAATTTTAGTTTTTTTTTATTTTTTTATTAAAATTCTTTTCTTGCATTAAATAGCTATTAATGTCATTTTAATTAGTCATTAATTACACCTATTAAACATATATTAAATTTACTATATTTAATTTGTTTAAAAATTAGCAAACTTTAGTTGAACATTATAGTTATTTTTTCAATATTAAATATTAATTATATATAGTTATGTTTATTTTTAGTTAAAATGACGAATAACAATTGTTTGCATTGCGTTATTTTTTATTCCATACTCAAGATCACTGTAATTTCTTTTCGTATGATTATACGGTACACGACCTTAACTTCTCAAGCAATTTTATTATCAATAATTGTGAAAATCGTAATAAATTATGGAAGTACAAGATATTTATTTAATATCTGGAATTGTATACAAACAGTACAGATAGATTTTCAATTTTGCACATGAATAAATAATACATGAGTTATGATCAAATCGATTAAATTTAACAAATCCAGTCATTTATCGGAAGATAAAATTGATAAAAAAGCTATACACCCATTGTTTCGTTATATTGTGTTGAAATAATTTTTTATTGTAATTAAACAAATTCTTATACTATTATTGAATATGTATATTATGAGAGGACTATCGGTTTTAAAAAACATTATTAACCAACTTCTCAAATATCTATATATATTATAATGCCTGGAGATCAGAAATGCACCAGAACAATTCAAGGTATTTTTCTTTAATTTTCGTTTTTTTGATTTTTTTTTATTAAAATTCTTTTCTTGCATTAAAAAGCTCTTAATGACATTTTAATTAGTCATTAATTACACATATTAAACATATATTAAATTTACTATATTTAATTTGTTTAAAAATTAGAAAACTTTAGTTGAACATTATAGTTATTTTTTCAATATTAAATATTAATTATATATAGTTATGTTTATTTTTAGTTAAAATGACGAATAACAATTGTTTGTATTGCGTTATTTTTTATTCCCTATTCAAGACCACTATAATTTCTTTTCGGATGATTATACGGTACACGACCTTAACTTCTCAAGGAATTTTTATTATCAATAATTGTGAAAATCGTAATAAATTATGGAAGTACAAGATACTTATTTAATATATGAAATTGTATACAAACAGTACATATAGATTTTCAATTTTGCACATGAATAAATAATACATGAGTTATGATCAAATCGATTAAATTTAACAAATCCAGTCATTTATCGGAAGATAAAATTGATAAAAAAAGCTATACACCCATTGTTTCGTTATATTGTGTTGAAATAATTTTTTATTGTAATTAAACAAATTCTTATACTATTATTGAATATGTATATTATGAGTGGGCTATCGGTTTTAAAAAACATTATTAACCAACTTCTCAAATATCTGAAATTTGTAAACAAATCATGCGCATACACACATGAGTTATGACCAAACTAATTAAATTGAACAAACTCAACCATTTTATCGGAAGATTAAATTGATAAAAAAATTATATGCCCATTGTTTCATTATAATGTGTCAAAATAAATTAATATTCAAATTAAATAAATTCTTAAACTACTATTGAACACATATATTATGAGAGGGGTGTCGGTTTTAAAAAACGTTATTAAGTTGTATTCAATATTTGTAACTTTTGATTGTAAATATTACGTTCATATTGTAATTTTTATTTTTATATGTTGGTGATGTTTTTAAGATTATCAAAATTTTAGATATATAAAATGAAAATATTTTTCCAATTAATAATTCATGTAAATTATTTTTAAATTAATTTTTAATAGAAAATTCATAAGAGACCAATCAATTTTTAAGAATAATAGAAATAATTTATCTATTACAGTACTTTTATATAAAAATTTATTATAATATCAGGAAACTGGAGAGACTTGCACTCAGAAGCTTCAAAATATTTTTCTTGAATTTTCACATTTTTATTTTTTATTAAAATAATTTTCTTGCATTTAATTAATAATTAATTATACCTATTAAATAAATATTAAACACACTTTATTTCCTATTTAATATAAAAGTTTAACAATTTTATTAGAACATTATTATTATTATTTTAATATTAATGATTTATATAAAAATACCATTATTTTAAGGTAAAACAAAAAATGAAATAATTTTTATCGTCATTTCTAATCCTTATTCAAAATCATTGCAATTTTTTTGGCAATAATTAATAGACGATTTTAACTTTTTGATTAATTCGTAATCAATGATTGTGAGAATCATGATAAGATACATATATAAGTATATATATTTTTCGATTAACATCCACAATTTAAATAAAAGTAATATCGTAGAATTTACATTTATACCAGAACAAATTATACACAGAGTGTGACCAACTCGATTAAATTGAATCAAGTGGACCCTTTTTTCGTCAATTAAATCAATAAAAAAATTTACCCATTCGTTGTTTGATTATTTTGTGTTGGAAAAGTTAATATTCTAATTAAACACATTCTTATACTATTACTAATCAACTAGCTTTGTAGCCCGTGCAAGGCACGGGCATGCTCTAGATTACAAATTTATGAATTATTCGTAATCACGTAGGATTGATTTGTTGATATCTTCGATTGTTCATATCTTTGTAGCAATTGTTCTGAGTAAATAGAATTTATGCAATACCCGATCGTAACATGCAAATTATAATTCTGGTTAAATTAAATCTATTTTATATTTTACGCTATGTTTTGTTTTGTTAAAATAAACTTGAACGATATGTAATAAATTGATCAATGTTAAGATCAAAACCGTACTTCGAAATATAAATATATAGTGTTAACATGGATGGATACAGAGATATATTCAAGTATTAATTACATAATAATAAATGAATATTAGTTCATATCAGTTATTATTATATATGTAATAAATATGTTAGTGTTGCAATACCTAAATAGCCCCCGGAAATATAACATAGATATAATTAGTATAGGTAAATATGATTTTTTATATGAATAAATTTGCTCATGGAACCCCCCCATTTGCTCTATTATATATATATATATATATATATATATATATATATATATATATATATATATATATATATATATATATTTGTTATATTGTTTTATGCGTTTACGTATTAAAGATGTGATTGATGAGTTTTAAGATAGTTAATGTTAATACAAGTTTGTATTATACTTACATAGGCATGAAGGGTTTTTTTTGTATTGGGATATTTTTTGTAATATTTAATTCGTAAATAATTAAAGTAGATCTAAAATGATTAATAAGATATGGTATATGTTAGTGAATATTATAGTACATTATAACATATCCACATAAATTTATATATGTATTTATGTTTGTACAAGTTTATGTATGTATAATTATGCAGTAATTAATATATTATAAATAATGAAATATTATTAGATTATACAACATAAATGTATGTATGTATGTATGTATGCTATATAGTATGTATGTATATATGTATATAACATTATAGCAGATTATTATATATGCACATAAATTTATATATGTATGTATTTATGTTTGTACATGTGTATGTATGTATGTATAAATATGCATATTAATTATACAACAATTAATAGATTACAAATAATGAAATATTAATAGATTATACAACATAAATGTATGTATATATTATGTGTATGTATGTATGTATGTATGCATGTACGTATGCATGTATAATTAATAGTTATGTTGTATGTATATATGTATGTATGCATATATACATACACACATATATACATACAACATAACTATGCATGCATATATGTATGTATGTATGTATGTATGTATGTATGTATGTATGTATGTATGTATATATGTATGTATGCATGTATGTATGTAACTATGTATGTATGAATGTATGTATGTAACTATGTACGTATGAATGTATAATTAATAGTTATGTATGTATATATGTACGTACGTATGCATGTATAATTAATAATTATCTACAAATATACATTCTAATTAATAATTATACATAATCTGAGTTAAGCCAATATGTTTGTACAAGTTTATGTATGTATAATTATGCAGTAATTAATATATTATAAATAATGAAATATTAATAGATTATACAACATAAATGTATGTATGTATGTATGTATGCTATATAGTATGTATGTATATATGTATATAATATTATAGTAGATTATTATATATGCACATAAATTTATATATGTATGTATTTATGTTTGTACATGTGTATGTATGTATAAATATGCATATTAATTATACAACAATTAATAGATTACAAATAATGAGATATTAATAGATTATACAACATAAATGTATGTATATATTATATGTATGTATATATGTATGCATGTACGTATGCATGTATAATTAATAGTTATGTGTATGTATATATGTTTGTATGCATATATACATACATACATATATACATACAACATAACTATGCATGCATATATGTATGTATGTATGTATGTATGTATGTATATATGTATATATGTATATATGTATATATGTATGTATGCATGTATGTATGTAACTATGTATGTATGAATGTATGTATGTATATATGTATGTATGTATGTACGTATGTATGCATGTATAATTAATAATTATCTACAAATATACATTCTAATTAATAATTATACATTATCTAAGTTAAGCCAACTGAGATTTATCTACAAATTAATACATATAAACAAAAATATGTAGTATGTGTATGTATATAATATTATAGTACATTGTTATATATCCACAAAAATTTATATATGTATGTATTTATGTTTGTACATGTGTATGTATGTATAAATATGCATATTAATTATACAACAATTAATAGATTACAAATAATGAAATATTAGTAGATTATACAATATAAATGTATGTATGTATGTATGCATGCATGCAGGCATGTATGTACGTACGTATGTATGTATGTTATGTAGTATGTATGCATGTATGTATGTATATAATATTATAGTATATTATTATATATATATCCACATAAATTTATATATGTATGTATTAATGTTTGTACATGTGTTTGTATATATAAATATGCATATTAATTATACAACAATTAATATATTACAAATAATGAAATATTAATATATTATACAACATAAATGTATGTATGTATGTATGTATGTATATATGTATATAGTACTTATGCATGTATAATTAATAATTATGTATGTATGTGTGTATGTACATATGCATGTATAATTATTTATGTTTATGTATGTATAATTAATAATTATGCATGTAGTGTATGTATGTATGTATGTATATATGTATGTATGTATGTATGTATGTATGTATGTATGTATGTATGTATGTATGTGTGTATGTACGTATACATGTATATTTATTTATGTATGTGTAGTATAATTAATAATTATGTATGTATGTATATATGTGTTTATGTATGTAGATAATGATTTTTAATAGAACTCAAATGTTCACATAACTCAACTGGTTATGGTGTTGCATTAGTTATGCAAGGTCATGGGTTCGAATCCTTTGAATAACATTATTTTTACAAATATTTAGAGTTAGGTTTGGAGTGAGGTTCGGAGGGTCCGAGCCTATGAATTAATTTGCTCACCTGTTGGTGTATTAGATATATAATAGATTAATCATGCATGTATGTTATGAGATGGGAGACGGTGTTTAAAATCGTTAATTGGTTATATTTAATATTTACAAATTTTTATTATAGAAATTATGTTGACATTGTAGTTTGGTATGGAAAAAAGTAAAAGGTGTTTAAGGAGTTGATTTTTGCTATTTTAAACAAATTCTCATTTTTTGAGCATTAAGTAAGGGTGTTATAAAACGAGCATCGGCTTTAAAAACAATTATATGTACAAATTTATTATAAAATTTAATAAAAAAATATTAGAATATGTGAGTATCACTTTGATGTGTCCATGAATTTAATTTTAATGTTACAAACAAAACAGTTCTTATAAAATGCTCTGAAAAATTAATTAAATGTAGGGATACGGGTGTCGGATCACTCCAAAAAAACATGAAGCATGACTTACAATATGCATTTGAATTCTGCTTTTTTCATCATAAAACCAAATATATCGACAAGTGAAATCAATCACACCTCTTATCACATTTACATTCTAATTCTTTTCATCGTACAATCAATTTTACTAACAAATAATTTAATAACAAATTAAGCAATCACGTCTTTTATGATGTCATCGACAATAGAAAAGATTCACAAATGTTATTTTACTTATTCAATGTCAAACTTTGCAAATGTTTGTCAATATTGGATTTCAAAAGCATTTTTTATGCGACAAAATAGGTTCGTCAATATCTTCAAAATTATTATTATTATTAATATTCAAGAATTTAACTGAAACATGTTTTTTTTCACCTAACTCTTTTCTCTTTAATTTTTAAACATTCAAATTTAATTACATTTCACATAATTTTTAATTTATCATATTAACTTTCAAATAATAAAATTTAACAAACAATAATGTTATATGTATAGTTTTTAAAAATATTTTTGTGCCGCGCGTAGCGCGGCTTTATTACCTAGTCATTAATAACATAAAAATGTAGTATTAATTACACTTTCTTGGTTTCTACAAAAATTTCTAAAATGTCTAATAAAAAGGAACGAAGAGAGTAATTTACAAACTCATTATTGATTACAAAATAAGCTCAACTTATATAACTTAAAGTAATTCAAGACAATGCAATCCTACCCTTTTTTTAGTTGTTCAACTTAATCTGTAATCAAAATAAACACAAGAAAGAGTGATTTAAAAAATGATCCAACAAATACATTTAACAATACTGCAACATGAAGTTAGGATCCATAGTATGATGACAGTTTAATAATTATATTACGCAAATAGCATACAATGACAAATCTATACTCTATATTAATGTGCAAAACCATGTTTTAATGGTACATAATAGTACCAAAGTACCAAAATTACCAAATTTGGTTATCACTTAACTCGGGTTCGATCCCTTCCAACTACATAATTATAAAAGATTTATTATTTAATTTAATTTCACCCCATGTTCGATTTCCTATAAGGGATTCGATTAAGGGGTTTGACGGTTATCACTTAACTCGGGTTTCGATTCTTTCCAACTACATAATTATACAAGATTTATTTTTTAATTTATTCTTTAATTTCATCGCGTGTTCGATTTCCTTTAAGGGGTTCAATTCCTTACATAATCATAAAGATTTATTTACTTTAATTTTTTTAACTTTATCTCAGATTCGATTCTTTATAACTACATAATTAAATGGTGTATTAATATTAATTTTTTAATTTCGACTCGTGTTCAATCTGTGCCCGTGCTTCGCACGGGTTATCAGCTAGTTATTTATGAATAAAGTAAACACATGCCAAATTGATTTTATGAACCAAACTCGAATCACTGAGTGATCTAACGATCTTTACGAAATCTTCCATTTGGGGATCCTTTTCCCTCCAGAATACTTTGTGTCTAACAATCTTCCTATCCTAAAACTCATGATACCCCATAGTTCATCGAAGTTAACCAATATCGAGTTAACCAACTCAGTACCAACTAGCCAATCACGACTAGTAAGGCAAATTAGTCAAATATTTCAAGAAAACAACTCACACTAAAACTAATGAATTGAATTAAATTTTTTAGAAAATTAATAAACCAATCTGATTTGATAATAAATTCGATAATATCCAAGCAAGGTGGTGTCATCCAATAAACACACTAACTTAATGATACTGAATCAAATAATAACTAGCTTTATAGGCCGTGCAAGGCACGGACATGCTCTAGTACAATTTGATATTCTTTGTGTTTCCATGAATAGGCAGCACATGATGAATGATAAATTTAGATTTCTATAATGTTAGAAAATGATTAGAACAACAATAAATTAATCAACTGATTCTTAGTATAAGCAAAGATTCATCATCCCAAGTTTTCAGTAAATGTACAAACTGAAGTATTATTCTGTAAGTCCCTTCTTACAACAATATCGAAATACTGAACTTGCATATAAGCAACATCTTTGGTTACCGATAAGGTTAAAGAATTTATATAAGAACCTGACTCCCAAATTGCTAGGTCTTAACATGCACCAAAGACAAGTGCAAGTGTGTAATATGTTTAGCCAAGAGCCTGACACCCCAAATTGCTAGGTCTTAACATGCACCAAAGGCATGTGCAAGTGTGTAAGATGTTTGGCTCCTAAGAGACTGATAACGCACAAGCTTCATTGACCTACAAGAAGAAATGACTATAAAGATTTGTAATTAATGTTATGATTCTTTAAGTAGGCTATATGGTATATGAATGAGTATATACAAATTCCATAGCAAGAACTTAAAATTAAGAAGTAAAATGGGATCACAAGATTTATAAAAAATTAAAAGGTCATGTATGCAATATAAAGAAAGGGCTGCACCTCTATAAAGACATTTAAGAATTTAATTTCACTTACACTACTTTAAGTCTTTAATGAGTATGTAAAAAGTATGTTTGTGCGCGTGGAGTGTAATACATATGGTAGGAATTAGATAAACTTTTTGTTATCCTTACTTTGTTAGCATCCCCCTTTGTCCTTTCTTACAGGTTGAATTCTTGCAACTAAGGATGTTGCAAAAGATATACATAGTTCGCCAAACACGAACTCTCAAGATTCGAAAGGTGAAGTATGGAGCTCATTTACACATCGATAACATACGAACTGTAATAATCAAACTACCAAATAAACCAACAATGAACATTATTTGAGGAAAAGTTTTAATTATAACCATAATTATTGCCATATGAGATACACCCAACCAAACTACTATAACTGCTTATTCGAAGCAGGCACAATGCCTTTATAAATCTAAAAATAAAGATCAAAAGGGACAGAAAACTCATGGTCTAAGCATAATATATTTACCAAATCAAGGGGCAAAAAACCGCAAGTATCTACAAATTCAAATCACATATTATGCCTCTCACACTAACACAAGAACTCTCTGTAGCTTTTAACACACCTTGCAATTATTATGTCACCGCAATCATGATAAAATTGCCCAAAATTCACATAAACATCATGCAAATATCAGCATAAAACGGGCCAATGATATCGTTATTTCTTCGTCGGGGGCTTGAAAAACTTGGAATTCATGGTGAGGGCTACAGATTTGTTTAGCACTACAACCTATGGTGTTAAGACCAAACAAGTGACAAAAATCACATGATGGGCCAATGAATTATGTCCTACTTGAACACGAGTCGTGCTAAGCGTTTAAAGATCAACTACTGGCACTAAGATGGAGGATGGCTACTTGAACCTGCAGCATTCAACCAGGGCTTTAGAAAACTCATCAGAGGTTCTCTTAGAACACCTAATATCTAAGGGAATTGGATGACCAATGGCACAAACAATAAAAAGATAAACCTTCACTAGAGAAATAGGACGTCTACTGGACATCCCTTAGATGCACTCATGCACCCAATAGGGGACACAATGTTACTCCAAATAAAAGAGAAAATCATTCATCTTAGCTTTGAGATACATAATTTTTTGAGATATTTACAGAAATATATAAGTTTTTTAGTTTCTTTTACCTTTTTACCGTTACTACTTTACTCTTTCAAATCTATACTTACCGTTTTTTATTAATACGGTTAGCTTCAGTTTTATACTTTTTTATTTTTAAAAATACGTTCTAGTCAATTGGGCTTTAAAACCCGTTAACATACATCTCTTCTCATCTCCTTCAGTCGCATCTCCGATCACCACCAACATCATCACCTCCGGCGCATCTCCGATCTCTGGTGCCGCATGCGACCTTATCCATCGATCTCCACTCCATCACTGTCGATCTCCGTCGATTTGCACTCCATCTTTGTCGATCTCCACTTCAGCTCTCTCTCTCTCTCTCATCTTTCTCTCATATATGCCTATACATATATTGTATATGAATATTGATATATACAATGACAGCTACTCTTATTTGTGTTGAATTGAATTTTAGTGTGTGATTGGTCCACTTCTATCTCTTTTAAGGGCAATTAGATTAAACGTACATGAATTTTATACTTTTATATAACTGTTTTTGTTGATTATTTATTAGTTTACAATTGTCTTTAATTAATTGTTAGAGTTTGTAATTGATTGAATTGCCGGTAGGAATATTAGATTCTTGATTCAATTGCGTCGATACTTGTTTTGTTTTTCACTTCTTGGCAAATTAAGTGCATCCCAGTTACCCTTGCTAAGGTGACTCGAATCATACTATTTTGGACCATTTATATGTTCCGTTCCATGTTCAAAATTTCTAGTTTTACGATCTAAAGGTTCCAGTCCTGTTATTGCATTTTTATGAGCATTTACAAGTTCCGATTTTTACTAGATGAGTCATGAGGCAAGTATGTTGCAGGAGCCTTTATTCTTGTTATGCTCAAGGTTTTTCCATTCACTCCAAGATATATCATTCCAGTTTGCTTAGATAGGCCTCGGAGGGGCAGTTTTAAATGCATATTCACTGCAATAGTGTTTACACAGAAGGCAATGTTCAGTCCGTTGTAATTGCTGCTTCAGTCCATTTACTATGAAAAGCATGGCATCGATGTCACGAGTACTCATGTCAAGTCTCACTTTGCAAAGCCTGATTGGCGAAAGGTCTACCAGGGCATTGTGATGTCGAAAAGATTTTGATAATAGTGCCGAATAGGTCTACCAGGGCCGAAAAGGTGTGGTGACCCTGGAAGGAAAAAGTGCGGAAAACAGTTTATATATAGTTGAATGAATGCAATTTGATCGCGATTACATCTCACCATACTTTGTAACTGATAGTCAAATGTATAATGTGTGTATGGTACTTGTATGTAGATTGGCATTTTATGATCAATCAATTACTCTTTTGCTGGGAAATTGATGTAACCAATATATATTGTATCTAGCTTGATGCTATTACTCTGTAGCATTTGCTTGTTTGTTCTGTTCAATTGGATGATATTGATGTAAGATGACAATGTTGCCTCTCTCAATCAGCAGGCATTTGCTATATCTGACTTTGTTTTTATATTTCCATACAAGCTAGCTTTTCCTATAGCTTGAATTTGCTGTTATAGGCCCTGCAGGGGCACCCAACTTAATAGTCATAATCAAGTATTTCTATCAGTTGAAACTTTTGCAACATCAGTTGCAACTTCTGCAACACTTTGCAACCTTGGTTGCAACTGCTGCAACCATATTTGCAACCACTGCAACCATGGTTGCAGAAGTTGCAACTAAGGTTGCAAAAGGTTGTAACAATTGCAAACATGGTTGCAACTTTTGAAACCTCGGTTGCAACTTATCAATATCAGTTGCACACTATTTGCAACTTATCAATATCAGTTGCAACACTATTTGCAACTTATCAATATCAATTGTAACTTATGCAATCCTATTTTTAACTTATGCCTTTCAATATAGTACTTGTGGAGGGGAGTTTTTGCAGGAGCTGGTTGTATTTCCTTTGAGAGGAGTCCTCTCACACTGTTTGTAAATATTTCTTTTTGATATATATATATATATATATATATATATATATATTTACAAAACTCAGTCATCTGATAGCAACCATATAGTCAGATTTAACTATTTCTATCACTTTTTTGGAGTATGTTCCAAGATGGTTATACATGGTTGTAAAGGCTCACACATTTCATGCCTATACTTTTCTATTTTTTAAGACAATATGATTCTTCATAGAGCAGGCCCCGCAGGGGCACCCATCTTGATAGTCAAATTTAACTATTTTTATCAGTTGCAACCTTTGCAACCATGTCTGTAACTTCTGCAACCTTGTTTGCGACTTCTACAATCATGTTTGCAAAGGTTCCAACCATCATTGCAACTTCTGCAACCATGGTTGCGACCATGGTTACAGAAGTTGCAAACATGTTTGCAATTTTTTTGTATCAGTGGCAACTTATGAAAATTCAAATTAGACATATTATTAAAATGCACTCATATCCATTTGACATATAATTAAAATTGCACATGTTTCATGTAAAATAATTATACAATATGACACATAATTTTATGGTAATATGAAGACAATATGATTTTATGTGGAACAAGCCCCGCAGGGGCACCCATCTCAAGAGTCGGAGTTAACTAGTTTTATCAGTTGCAACCTTTGCAATCATGTTTGTAACTTCTGCAACCATGTTTGCAAAGGTTGCAACCATGGTTACAACTTTTGCAAACATGATTGTAAAGGTTGCATATACAGTTGTAACCATGATTGTAAAAGTTGCAAACATATTTGCAACAATTTTGCGACTTATGCCACAACATTTGCAACTTATACAAAAGTATTTGAAACTTTTCTTTTTAAACTATTTGTATCATATTTAACTATTTGTATCAGTTGCAACTTATGTAACCATGTTTGCAACTTATGCAACCATGATTGCAGAAGTTGAAAACATGTTTGCAATCATTTTGCAACTTATACCACAATATTTACAACTGACACAAACATATTTGCACCTTATGCAAAAGTATTTGCAAGTTAATTAACTTAGCAATTCTACTCAAAAGAAGAAAAAAGACTTAGCAATTCAGAAACACACATCATATCAGTTCCATTGCTATTTTCAACTAAATTAACTTAGCAATTCAGATACATGTCATATCAGTTCCATTGATATTTGTAATAGTATTTGCAACGTTAATTTCTAAATAACTAATTTATTTATTAGATAAATGAGGACAACACCTCGTAAATTTATAAAGATCTAAAAATAATATACAAGTGTGAGAGAACTCCTCTCAAATAAAAAATCTTTTGGAACAACCTCCAAAAAGACAAAACAAAACACATTCCAAAAAAACAGTCGTGACACTCCCCACTTCTTCATCACCACTAAAGGGAATAAGGCATTTTCTTCCCTTTGTACATCCGTTCGGTATTAGTTCCAGCTCTAATTGAACCAAGAGCTCTATGACTCTTGGATTCGTCAATCATCAGCTCTTTTTTGAAGTTCCATCTCTTGATACCACCTGGTAAGTAAAAAAATACAGAAGGTCGGTTCTAATACAAACTCGATTATTATAAATGAGTAAATGATAACCCACCTTGTTGCTTTTACATTGAGACAGGCATATAATTTTATATTTTTAAAGACAATATGATTCTCCGTATAGCAGGCCCCGCAGGGGCACCCATCTTGATTAACAGATTTAACTATTTTTTTCAGTTGCAACCATGTTTGCAACTTCTGAAACCTTGTTTGCGACTTCTTCAACCATGTTTGCAAAGGTTGCAACCATGATTGCAATTTCTACAACCATGGTTGCAAAGGTTGTAACCATGGTTACAGAAGTTACAAACATGTTTGCAACTTATATGTATCAGTTGCAACTTATAAAAAATCACATTAGACATATTATTAAAATTAAAATCGCACATGTTTCAAGATGATTATACATGGTTGTAAAGGCTCACATATGTCATGCATATACTTTTATATTTATAAAGACAATATGATCTTTCGTTAAGCAGGCCCCGCAGGGGCACCCATCTTGATAGTCAGATTTAACTATTTTTATCAGTTGCAACCTTTGTAACCATATTCGCAACTTCTGCAACCATGGTTGCAAAGGTTGCAATTGATAAAAGTACTTCACAGAATTTTAAAGCAATAATACTATGCAAAAGTTAGATAAGTAATATCTAACTTATCTCCGCTCTTAAGAAACAATCACAAGGCTGGCTTTGAAAGGCCAGATATACTCAAAAACAAGAAAAACATACCACTGAATACATACATAATTAACCAAATTTCAGTTAATCTAACTCATTTATTTGTAAACATGAAGCTTGCCTCAGAGGTAGTGACAATATTAGCATATATCATCATCATTTTGTCTCTGATAATAGCATATAATGCATCATTGGCAAACCATATAAGAAGTATACATACAATCAGACAAAAAAGGAATTCCACAAACCAATTACACATGATGAAACATTCAAAAGTAGCTAGAGCCTCAGCTTCGATGATTCATGTTATTAAAAAAATTAATCATAATAAAATTTCATAATATCTAATTGCATCACTGGCTCATAGCATTAATATAATTACAGTGCAGGAAGAAATTCACTCCTGGCTAGATTTACTCAAAGTATATTCATAACCCATCATTGCCAGGCACACATTTTATCACTTTAACAGGCACTCAAATTAGTCTAAATAAAATCATTTAAGCATTAAAATCAGATTTAACCTCGATAAATCAGATTGCATAAGAGAGATTCCCATCTCCTTGGGCTTGTTGGACTTGTTAATTAGGGATAGAACTTCATCTACTGCCAACTTTCAAGTGAAAAATATATAATCAAAAATGTGTGCCCCTGCGGGGCCGCTTATTAAGAATGTCATAAGCTACTAAACTCCAAATCTACCAAAGAATTAAAAACATCAGCAAACCAGCAAAACTATAAACAGAGTTCAAGTCGACTTATAGCATCATATCGTAAATACGTAGGCAGTTAATGAAACACAAAACTACACTCGAACCAAACAGTTAGGGAGTGCATAATATCAATACGCAACTGAATTTCATCCATACTTATTCCTGATCTCATGATTAATCCTTCTCTATATATTAAATTCAAATCACACTCAAACAATCATTCTATGCTACAAACTACACATATACATACATAAAACGCATAAACAAACAAACATACATATATACTTTTGTACATTCTATAACAAAATCTCTCCTCTGAATTTGATCTCTATCCCTAAATCCCCGGCCAAATCTTCATATATACATACACAAATCAAACAGGTACTGCATCAAATCGGCACGGAACAGAATTTCATCACAATTTTGTTCCTCATCTTTTACTTAATCATCCTCTATATATTCAATTCAAACACACATAACCAATCAGCCTATCCTACAAGTCTACACATATACATACATTAAACACATAAATGGACATACATACATACTTTCTTATTTTATAACAAAAGCTCTCATCTCAGTTTGGTATCTATCTCTACACTAGTACCAATTTTGCATACATACATACATAAAACACATAAATTCACTTACAAATCTCAGTCGCCGTTGTAAAACTCATGTCGGAGCTCCGATTTAACCTAAAATCGTCGTGAATTTGCCCCTGCGGGGCCAGCTAATTGAAGGAGAAGAGCTTAGAGGCACTGAATTGAAGATTGGAGCTGCGTGTGGATGAAGCGCGGGGGAGGCTGCTTCTTCAGTTATAACAGAAACAACGTATTTTTAGAATAAAGAAAAGTATGGATAGTAGCGCCAGAATTTTAGAAAGTTGGATTGTGTATTTTTAAAAGCCCAATAATTAACATGGGCAGTTTTGAACTTAACCCTAATTTTTTTCGTCAACAGCTAATGTAATGTGTAGTTGTAATAAAGAACATTAATTTTATGTTATACCGCTGGTCATGTCATATGTGTATACCTGATAAAGTGGCTTGTTATTGTGGAGACAGTAAAGAGCAAGTGAAAAACCAGACTGTCAGAAACAAAAACAAAAACAGGAAATAAAAAAATATATAAAAAGATCAACAAACACATAATTTGGTTGTTCACTTTCTTTCCCACGTTTGATATAATGAATGCCACTGAAATGCTCGAACTGAATAACACTATCACCACTTAATCATCAAATCTTATGCAAGGCTAAATATACAATTAATTAAGATTAAGACCATTTCGAAAATATGGGACTCCAATGAATCACCAGAAAGAAGTCTCTGGAATCATAAAATATACTAAAGAAAACTCTAGATGCTTGAATATATAAAGTCCCCTTATGTGATAAAAGAACTGAAACAATGTTTTCGAAACAATTAAAAGGTTAGTGCACCAGCTTTGTAGTATGATTCTGCTCTTTTACCGCTGCTACATTGAATTACTAGCATTTTCAAATGCACGACAATTTTTTGTTAAACGGCCATCTTGCTCTCTTAATTAAAGATATGTTACCCAGAATAAAGGAGGTTAAGTTAATTTTTTTTTTCGATGTCCTTGAAAGGCACTAATGCTCCCAATGTTTGCACTAGCCCAAAGAAATTTCGTGAGTACAAGCAGTATATGTTCGTGATTCTGTAAACCAGTATCTTGATCGGGATCTTTTATTCTTTTAGTGCTTTAATTTATTTAGTGGGAGAAGAGAGAAGACCTTAAGCCTGATATGCAGTCATCTACATCGAAAATATCTTTACGCCCCGCTCCCGAGTTTTAAAATGGGAGGAAAGCAAGTAAAAAAGAAAGCAAATAGCACAATTTTCACTCCTTTCATGCTCCCGAGTTTTTTTTAGGGAAGAAAGCAAGTGATTAGGAATGAAAGTTTTACAAGTTTTCTCCCCAAAACTTTCACTCCAAAAGTGGGATGCAAGTGAAAGCAAGGGATTAAAAAACACTTGTTATTACCAATTATCATTTGAATGAAAACATTTTATATTTAAGGATTAAATTGTAACTTGACAATCATTTACATGCTTTCCTTCCAACTCGGGAGCATGCTAATGAAATCAATTTCACTCTACAATTTTCAAACTCGGGAGCAAGTGAACGAAATATATTACTTCCGTTTTCACTTACTTCCTCTTGCATTCATTTACTTTCGCTCCTTAAAAAACTCGGGAGCAAGGCCTTATTCTTTCGTCGAGAGTGTCATCTTGCACTAAATCTGCTACAATAATACTTTTGTATGTAGTAGGGGTGAGCAAAAAACCGAATTAAAACCGAAATCGAACTGAAACCGTAACTGAACCGGCGGTTGCGGTTTTTAATTTTTAAAAACCGAGACTTTCGGTTCCGGTTATAGGTTAAAACCGAACCGAACCAATTATTAAAATAAATAAATAAATATATAATCTATATAATTTATATGTATTCTTAAAATTAATAAATAAATTATATTTTGAATTATATTTAAACTTCAAAATAATGGCAGATTATGGTGGTTTTTATGACATTTCTTGTCTTATGAAGTCCAATGTAAATAACTTCGAAAATTCAAAGTAAATGTAAAATCATACATATCATTGGGTCATTTACACGACGGAATAAACATTTTAGGTATACCTCAATGACCCCATGCACAAGAAACTTTGAGCAGGCTCGAGGCACTTAAGCAGAAGAGTAATGCTACAGTCACCAAATTGGGTACCAAATTTTGACACCAAATGATGTGGCACTAATTAGTTGGCATTTTGTGATATTTTAATTGGATGGTCCTGGCGGGCCCATTATTGTTATAACCAATCAAATTAATGTCATGTCATTTGATGTCAAAATTTGGGAACTAATTTGGTGGCTGTAGCATTTTTCTAAGCAGAAATGCATGAACTCTGGACCCTTAAGTAGAAGGTTAATTTCCAGAATACTATCGTCCTTCCATTTTTCTTAGAATAAGAAATTTTATAAATGCCTGAACTCTCTGATTCAATTTGGGAGGAATTCTGTGATCTTCGAAAATTTATAAATATAAAATCTTGTAATATATTTATGATTTTTACGTTCGGTTTTATAACCGAAACCGAACCATTAAAAATCAAACCGAACTTTTAAAAACCAAAATTGACGGTTCGATTGCAGTTACGATTTTCAATTTTTAAAACTGAAGATATGCGATTTCGGTATCTATTTGGGGCAAAACTGTCCCGAACCGAATCCTGCTCTTCCCTAATATGTAGTGTGTGTGACATGGGTGTTTGGGATTGCTTAAAATAAGTTACTTTTGACTTTAATGGAGGTGTTTTTAACTTAAAGGAGAAAGTAAAGTTGTTTGCTTTAAGTTGAATGAAAGTGTTTGGGTAATTTTGCTTAAAGTTAAATGGAGGTTTAATAATTTTGACTTAAAGTGAAATTTGACTTAAAAAAGTTTTAAATTCATAATATTTGAACTTAATTTACAAGAATTGTAAAAAAAAAAAAAAAAAAAAAACACCATAAGTCATAAGTCATAAGTTAAAAGTACCTAAATGGAACTTCTGACTTAAAGCAGTTTTTTAACTTAAAGCCGGCTTAAAGTCATGGTAGCCAAACGCACCAAAAACAACTTAAAGCCATAAGGGCTTCTAAAAAGCCGTTGCCAAACAGGCTATAATCTCAAATCCTGCTCTCCCCTAGTTTCATATATACACACTTTAAGAGCATCTCCATGTAGTGTGTGTGACGTAATCTCAATACAAATCATGTCCCTTTTCCTCAACACCTAGACCTGGCAAATCGGGTAAACGGATCGGTTTCGGATCGGATCTGCTTCGGATCGGATCCACTTTCGGTTAAGGTACTATTTAGAGCCTGTTCGGTTCGGATCGGATTTGATTCGGTTCGGATCCACTTTCGGTTAAGGTACTATTTAGAGCATGTTTGGTTCGGATCGGATCTGATTCGGTTCGGGTAAAATTCGGATTAAAATCGGATAAATTATGGATTAAGATCGGATCAAATTGGATTCGGTTCTCTTTCGGATTTTTACTATTCGGATCGGATTTTGTTTGGATGTAGAAACATTCGGTTCGGATCGGATTGTCGAGATATATCTAATTTTTTGATGTACCCAAATTTTCCAAAAACCAAAAAATTATTTTGGCTTGAGATCTTATCAATGAACAACTAAATTGACTAGTACTAGTAACTAGTGCTTTGTTACGGTTTTTTGTTCGTTTTAAAAAAATTATTTCTTGACGATCCAACTTTTGGATGTCAAAATATATCTAATTTAGTGATATTCGCAAATTTTCAAAAATAAACAAATTAATTTGGTTGGAAATCTTAGAAGTCAACTACCAAATTGACTAGTACTCGTAACTAGTGTTTTGTCACGGATTGTTATTCTATTTTTTAAAAATTATTTCTAGACGATCCAACCGTACGGATCTCAAGATATATCTAATCTAGTAATATTCCCAAATTTTCATAAAAAAAATTAATTTGGTTGGAGATCTTAGTAGTCAGCTACCGAATTGACTAGTACTCGTAACTAGTGTTTTGTCACGGATTGTTATTCTATTTTTAAGAATTATTTCTCGACGATCCAACCGTACAGATCTCAAGATATATCAAATCTAGTGATATTCCCAATTTTCAAAAAATAAAAAAATTATTTGGTTGGAGATCTTAGTAGTCAACTACTGAATTTACTAGTACTCGTAACTACTGCTTTGTCACGAATTGTTGATTCTTTTTTTTAAAAATTATTTATCGAAAATCCAACCGTACGGATCTCAAGATATATCTAATCTAGTGATATTCCCAAATTTTCAAAAAATAAAAAATTAATTTGGTTGGAGACCTTAGTAGTCAACTACCGAATTGACTAGTACTCGTAACTAGTTCTTTGTCACGGATTGTTGATTCTATTTTTAAAACAATTTATCTCGAATATCCAACCGTACGGATCTCAAGATATATCTAATTTAGTGATATTCCCAAATTTTCAAAAAATAAAAAATTAATTTGTTTGGAGATCTTAATAATCAACTACCGAATTGACTAGTACTCGTAACTAGTGCTTTGTCACGGATTATTGATTCTATTTTTTAAAAATTATTTCTCGACGATCCAACCGTACGGATCTCAAGATATATCTAATCTAGTGATATTCCCAAATTTTTAAAAAATAAAAAATTAATTTTGTTGGAGATTAATTTTAGTAGTCAACTATCGAATTGACTAGTACTCGTAACTAGTGCTTGTCACGGATTGTTGATTCTATTTTTTAAATATTATTTCTCGACGATCCAACCGTACGGATCTCAAGATATATCTAATCTAGTGATATTCCCAAATTTTAAAAAAGTAAAATATTAATTTGGTTGGAGATCTGAGTAGTCAACTACCAAATTGACTAGTACTCGTAACTAGTGTTTTGTCACGGATTGTTGATTTTATTTTTAAAATATTATTTCTCGATGATCCAACCATACGAATCTCAAGATATATCTAATCTAGTGACATTCCCAAATTTTCGAAAAATAAAAAATTAATTTGGTTGAAGATCTTAGTAGTCAACTACCGAATTGACTAGTACTCGTAGCTAGTGTTTTGTTACGGATTGTTGATTCTATTTTTTAAACATTATTTCTCGACGATCCAACCGTACAGATCTCAAGATATATCTAATCTAATGATATTCCCAAATTTTCAAAAAAGAAAAATTAATTTGGTTGTAGGTCTTAGTAGTCAACTACTGAATTGACTAGTACTCGTAACTAGTGTTTTATCACAGATTGTTGATTCTATTTTTTAATAAATATATCTCGATGATCCAACCGTACGGATTTCAAGATATATCCAATTTAGTGATATTCTCAAATTTGTAAAAAATAAAAAATTAATTTGGTTTAAAATCTTAGTAGTCAACCATCGAATTGACTAGTACTCG
This sequence comes from Kitagawia praeruptora, assembly GCA_037693485.1. Lineage (NCBI taxonomy): Eukaryota > Viridiplantae > Streptophyta > Magnoliopsida > Apiales > Apiaceae > Kitagawia > Kitagawia praeruptora. Next base: position 26,362,875 of record CM075351.1, on the reverse strand, counting down.
TAACTAGTGTTTTCTCACGGATTGTTGATTCTATTTTTTAAAAATTATTTCTCGACGATCCAACCATACGGATCTCAAGATATATCAAATCTAGTGATATTCTCAAATTTTCAAAAAATAAAAAATTAATTTGGTTGGAGATCTTAGTAGTCAACTACCGAATTGACTAGTACTCGTAACTAGTGCTTTGTCACAGATTGTTGATTCTATTTTTAAACATTATTTCTCGACGATCCAACCGTACGGATCTCAAGATATATCTAATCTAGTGACATTCCCAAATTTTCAAAAAATAAAAAATTAATTTGGTTGGAGAACATAGTAGTCAACTACCGAATTGACTAGTACTCGTAACTAGTGCTTCGTCACGGATTGTTGATTCTATTTTTTAAAAATATTTCTCGACGATCCAACCGTACGGATCTCAAGATATATCTAATATAGTCATATTCCCAAATTTTCAAAAAATTAAATATTAATTTGGTTGGAGATCTTAGTAGTCAACTACCAAATTGACTAGTACTCGTAACTATTGTCTTCTCACGGATTGTTGATTTTATTTTTTTTAAAATTATTTCTCGACGATCCAACCGTACGGATGTCAAGATATATCTAATTTAGTGGTATTTCCAAATTTTCAAAAAATAAAAAATGTTTTTAAAAAAATACATGTGTCAAAATTTATTAAATAAGACAGAATATGTCAAAATTAGATACATCACTTATATAACGCTTCCATAAGCGCTATGGAAGTGAATGCACTCACTTAGACAGTGCTAGTGAATGCACTCACTTAGACAGCGCTTCAATAAGCGCTATATAAGTGAATGCACTTTAATTCCTGCCCAAAATATGCAGAATTTATTTATTTTTTTGCTAATTATGTGCAGAATTTCTTAATTTATATTTGATAATTGAATTAAAAGATTATTATATACAAAATATCGTAAGCAATATTCAATGACAATAATAAATATATAGCAAATCAGAAAATATAAAAATTGACAAAACTAAACTAATAAAGGTCAATAAAATATGAATCTATATAAAATTATTTTATCGGATATTTTTCGATTAAGTTATTTTTAGTTTCGGATTTACATCGGATTCAAGTCATATTCGGTTCGGGTAAATTTTTATTCGGATTTGATCGGTTCTGATTATAATCGGATACATGGTCATCATTGGATATAGTATTTCGGATAATTTTTGGTTAAATTTCCGGTTCGGTTAATTTTCGGATCGGGTCAAATCGGTTTTCGGATCGTTATCGGATTTGATTAAATTGAACCGGTTTCGGTTCGGATTCGGATTGTTTCGGTTTCGGATACAATTTCGGATAATCTATTTCGGATCCAATTTCGGATTCGGTTCCACATATTTCGGTTCGGTTTTTCGGATCCAGACACATTTTGCCGGGTCTATCAACACCTACAGTCAATTTTCTTTTAATCTTATATTCATCCCAAGCATTACTATATGAGCGGGCCTCAACATGTGCGATATATGCGATCATACATGACATTCCATTTTATAAAACACATTTTTTGATGTAGGCATACATGGATATTTGAAAGAATTTTTTATTTTTTTTACTTTTAAGATAAAAAATATTGTAAATGGTTAAAAGATTGAAAAATAGTGTAAATTAAATAGTTAAAAAATAGTACAATGAGCAAAATAAAAATATTATATTAATGGGAATTTGACAAAAATACCAACCTTTTAAATGATTTTTGCAAAAATACCATCTTTCTAATTAAATTGCAATTATACCATCTTTTCAAAAAGAAAAAAGATTTATTGCAAAAATACCATCTTTCCAATTCCCCTCCATCCTTCCTCCCTCCTGCTTTCAGCCGCCTGTTACTTTTTTTTTTTTTTTTTTTAAGGCGGGATGTTATTTGGGTTTCATGGCCCCGCCAGGGGCAATATGCAACTGAATGCAACTACATTCAATTGAATGCAACCATTTTTTTTATTTTTTTTTATTTTAAGGCGGGATGCTATTTGGGTTTCATGGCCCCGCTAGGGGCAATATGCAATTGAATGCAACTACATTCAACCACATTCAACTACATTCAACCACATTCAACTGAATGCAACCACATTCAACTTTTTAAGATTTTGGTGGATTTGGGTTGCAAGACCCCGCCAGGGGCAATATTCAACCAAATGCAACCACATTAAAATTTAGTTGAATATGCCCCTGCGGGGCCTTGGAACCCAAAAACAGTCCACCTTAATTTTGGTGGTTTTGGGTTGCAAGGCCCAGCAGGAGCATATTCAACTGAATTCAGTTACTGATTTCAAGTTCCATTTTTCAGTTGTCATTTTCGACCTCTTTTTTGGACTCTAATATATATATATATATTAGAGTCCAAAAAAGAGGTCGAAAATGACAACTGAAAAATGGAACTTGAAATCAGAAATTTAGTTCAATATGCCCCTGCGGGGCCTTGGAACCCAAAAGCAGTCCACCTTAATTTTGGTGGTTTTGGGTTGCAAGGCCCAGCAGAAGCATATTCAACTGAATTCAGTTACTGATTTCAAGATCCATTTTTCAGTTGTCATTTTCGACCTCTTTTTTGGACTCTAATATATATATTAGAGTCCAAAAAAGAGGTCGAAAATGACAACTGAAAAATGGATCTTGAAATCAGAAATTTAGTTGCATGTGGTTGCATTTAGTTGAATGTGGTTGCATTCAATTGTATATGCCCCTGCGGGGCCATGCAACCCAAAATCATCCCACCTTAAAAAAAAAAGTTGAATGTGGTTGCAAGAGTTGAATGTGGTTGAATGTGGTTGCAAGAGTTGAATTAGCACCCCACCTTAAAAAAAAAATAATAAAAAAAGTAACAGGCGGCTGATTGGGAGGAAGGAGGGAGGGGAATTGGAAAGATGGTATTTTTGCAATTTTGAAACTTAAGGTTGGTAATATTGCAAATAGCTATTCTTAAAGATAGTAAATTTGCAAAAAAATACTTTTTCCTATTTATTTATGAAAAAAGCCCTATATTAATCTTAAAAATTGAATATAAATTAGAATAAATCACATACTTTTAGAAATTAATTAATACAGATATGAAATAAAATGTTAGTTAATATACAATATTTCCAGTTTCAAGTAATTTACTCTAACCAACGTGTTGACTCTAGTTTTAATGGCATCATTAAAGTTAATAAAATTGACAACCTACATGACTATACCTTTACAATTTACAGTGTCAAGATGCGAAAGTCATGTTGAAGTGTGAAAATAGTTAGGTTTCAATCTATAGAAACTAGAAAGAGAAGCTTTATTGGAATTAGTATGGTGATATTGATAATAATATATTTTTAGGTAAATAAATTTATGTCTTCTCAATAAATTTTGACATTAGCCAATAGCCAGAATCGGAAGAAGTTAAGGACCTTTTAATATGTGGGGGAATTTTTTTAATTTTGCTAAACTTTTAAGTTAGATGACAATTAGCTAAATTTTTTTATTATTACCAGGGGCATTTTTTTAATTTTGCGCACGACACAATTAGTGTATTGATTATACATTGTACTCAAAAAAAAATTACATTGTACTTCTCTTAATCAACCTAGATTAGGACTATATATATATGTAAACTTGTGTGTAAGTGCGAATCCAAAAAATTATATTTAAGGAGATACCTAGTAAATTTTAGAAAATATATATTTTCATATTCTTGATATTTTATGGAAATATTTTTATATTTTTTTTGAAATTTTAATGATGAAAAACATGATATGGGAGGACACATGTCTCATGCCCATTACTAGATCTGCTCAGAGCAAGTTTAATGGTTGTGCTAAAATCAATGGAACTATTGCTATAATATAGCACTAAAAAGTGGTTTTTTGTGTTAAAATAACAACATGTCTCTAATAATTTGTGCTATATCTTGTTTCATATTTAACCTTTTTGGGGTGTTTGTGCTAAAAAGGTCATGAAGCAAATCAAATGTAGAAATGATTTCCCTTCTTTTTATATTCCCCACTCACTCTTGTTTCATATTTAACCTTTTTGGGGTGTTTGTGCTAAAAAGGTCATGAAGCAAATCAAATGTAGAAATGATTTCCCTTCATTTTATATTCTCCACTCACTTTTTACTTTTTTGGGGTGTTTAAAAATATAGTACAATGGTATAGTTTGTGCTATATATAATACAAATTATAGCATTGTGCTATTTTAGCACAAATTATAAAACACCATTGAATTTCAATATTTTGTATTTGATGCTATAATATAGCTATAGCCACTGTTCTAAAAAGCGGATTAAGCGGCCGCTTAAGCGGCCGCCTAGGCGGAATCGAATTATAAAACGCTTCGATTTTGTACTAATCGGGTGATTAAGCGTTTTTGAAGATTAAGCGGCCTATTAAGCGGATTAGGCGGATTAAGCGGTCAAAGAGATGTTGACCTGCTAATTTTTTAAATTTGAATATATTAATATTTATTATAATATAAATGTAACTATATTAAAATAATAAAAATATTTCATTTTTATGAGGAACATTTTATGTTTAGATTTTTATTACTTAATTATTATATAATTTTAATTCACATATAGTAATATTATATTTAAAAATTTAAAAATATATATTATTAATCCGTTTAATGACTCGCTTAAAATTTCGTTTAAGCGTCCGCTTAACCGCTTAAGCACTGGAAAGTGCTCTCACCGCTTACCGCTTTTTAGAACACTGGCTATAGCACAAGATATAGCACAGCATTGGCATCGCTCTCACGTGTATTCATGCCCTACATACAATTAATTAACTTCAATGGTTGCTTTTTGTGTTTTCTATTGAATGACTTTGAAATGGATGTTCAATAGAACATTTATAAACGAATACATTTAGGATTGAAAAAAATATAATCATTTAGTGAGATTATTTATTTATTAATAAAAAAATATTTTATTCAATAATCAAAAATTAATATTTTTTCTAAGCAATACTTTAATTTCAATTTTTTATAATTTTAAAATTTAATATTCGAATGAAATTAAAAATAATAGTAAATAATTTAAAATTTTATTTTCTTTGCACTCGGAAATGTGCATACATGCATTATACATATACATTAGGTATAATATAAAACTATTTATAAGATTGTATAGATAAAATATTTAGAATTCATTGAAATATATTGACATATATATATATATATATATGAATTTATGAATGTTTTGACTAAACGATATATATTATAAAAATATGTATTACTTTAATTTTAACAAATATTCATATACATTTATGTTTATATATATTCTTTAAAGATTTTAATAAAATTTATTCATTAATGTGTTTAAAAAATCATTCATTTATTTCATTATTCTAAATTGGAATTAATTTTTTTTACTAATTTGATGAGATTATTAAGAAATGCTCAATACAGCTACCATAGGGTGGGCTGAATATTTGTGCCCACTTGCGAGCACATGCCATGTCTAACAGTCTAAGCAAACAAACTGGCCCAGGCCCCAGAGACCCCTCCTCCCCTAACCTTCGTTAGGGGTGTTCATGGGTTCACCAAATCGATCAAACCGATCCAATCCAACCCTTTTTTCGGCCGTTCAAACCGATAAAAAAAAACCAATACTTGATTGGGTTAGAAAATTTTCAAACCGATTTAAATGGATTGGGTATTGGTTTTATATTTTTTCGGCCAACCCAACCCAACCCGATCTAATATATAATTTTTATTCAATAATTTAATATAAATCTATATATTATATGCATTACACAATATATCATATTTTTATTTATAGATGTATGATTACATATGGCGTGTATGCATATGATTTACGATGTAATTTACATTACTAAAATTATAGCATTAATTAAATTAAATATTAACAATAAAATCCTAAGTTACACATAATTTAATTTTACTTGCGTACTTTGCGTACTTTAATTTTTTTTATAAAATTATTTAATACATTCAAATCGAACCAACCCAACCCAAACCGATATATAATGGGTAGGGTTGGGTTATAAAATTATTTGTTACGGGTTGGGTTAAAAATTTTCAAACCGATTTAATTGGATCGGGTTGAAAAAACGTCATCAATCCGGCCAACCCGACCCGCGAACAAGTCCTCCCTAGTAAAAGTGAATTGACTATTTACAGTACTTCATACTTTTTCTTTTCTTGTTTTTTGTTTGTTTGGTGAACTGACATTTCATACACAATGCTTTTGAAAATTTTGCCATTCCATACAAATCAAACAGGGGTTTGCTCCTTTCTATTTTCTACATGGACAAATGACTTTATGTTTTTATTACAAGTTATATTCACCTTAATTTATTCTGATCTTTTTTTGGGTTCCCCACAAGATTTGCCTTTTGAAAAGTTTTATTTATTGTCACCTAAATAACATCACTAAATTTCTTGCTTACCACAGTTTGTTTACCATGGATGGATATATCATGTACTACAGTAAAACCTTGTTAAATTAATATTTGATATTACGATAAATTAATATTTTGAATGTAGATATTTGATCCCAACATAATAGTGATTGTATAAATTTTAACTCAATTAATTAATAATCTCGATAAATTAATAAAATTTGTCGATCTCATCGATATTAATTTATAGAGGTTTTACTGTAACCCATAACGCAAACTTAAAAAAAATAAATTATTATTTATTATGAGAGGGAGAAAGTATTAACAAATCTCTAATTGTTATATGTGGTAGATCCTGTTGGACCACACATAGCAGCTTATTGGATTGGATGGACATGACATGAACAAATCTGTATTTGATTTTGGAACACTTTAACTTGACGTTAAGGTTGGTAGATGACTCGGATTTTATAACAATGTCAAAATTGAGGTTTTACAGATGTGCCGTCCTACAATCAAGTAGATGATGCTGGTGAATCGAGACATCACATAAAATGTAATTTCAAGTGCACAAAAATTATTTTTTTTAACAAAGGAGTAAAAAGAAAATAAACATATTTAAATGTACGAAAGAAAAAATTAGGGGTACAAGAAAATAGAATTAGGGGTACATATTTTCATCAACTTTTTTTTTAATCAAAAAAAGTTGATGAAATTTCATTTCCATTCCATATACCACAATAGAAACTAAATGAATTGTTCATAATATACATTGAGAAAGATGTAATTCAAAATTTTTATTGTAAAAAGTTTTTGAATGATTTTGCTCGAAAAATTGCTAGAATAACAATTTTTTAAATTTAATAAATTACATATATTTATTTGTTTTATTATTGAAAACAAAATATTGATTGGATTGGATTATCGGCCATGCTATTGAGAGATCATTCCTAAAATGTCTTAACTATGATTTCCATAGTGCCACTTTTTTTGTAATATATATTTATTTTGAAAATTTGGTCACAAATATTAACATAATACTTATTTTATCGTATGGATATCACTGTGAATAATAAGCATCACGTATAAGAGTAAAATTTGGCAAAAACCAATTAAAAGGAAGTCATGTATTGTTGGATCCCAAATTATGGATAATATTTGATGCAATTGAATAATATCTCAAAGAAATGATTTTTATGTAAAATTTATACCAATTTCTACCATCATAAATTAAAATTTTTTAACACAAGACATTAATCAAAGTATTATGTAAAATACAAAAAATAAGGGATATTTATTTGCTGCCATTGAAATAACGAAGCAAGTTCATCGTTATTTCAATGGCAGCAGGCCCAAGTGTGTCTGAATAGGCATAGTGATTGCCTTGCTCGAGAAGGCTCGATGGTTTGGCATCCCCCCCAGCAGGATGGAAATCTTGCAATATAGACGCAGCATATTTTGAAAATAATGGTAGGAGTTCTTTCGGATGTATTTTGCGGGATGATTCTGGTTGTTTCATTGCAGGCTGTGGAGGTCGTTTACTGGGTGCGTTGGACTCGCGAGTTGCAGAAGCCCTTGCTTTTCGAGAGGCCTTGTCCTGGTTAAAGAAATTGATTACCCAAAATGTTTATGTGGAGCTTGACAACTTAAATGTGGTAGAAGCTATCCGTAAACAGCCAAGTGATGATTCTTATTTCGGTGCTATTATAGCAGATTGTTCCATGATTCTAAAGGACTTGAGGTCCCATTGTGTTTATTTTGTTAGGAGATCAGCGAATTTAGCAGCTCACGCTATAGCTAGAGTAGTTAGTTCTATGTCTGGTCATGAAGAGTGGTATTCTACGCCCTCTTTTCTTATCGATGTACTTGCTAAGTATTTGAATTACTAATGGAAGTTTCTTGTTTTGGTTTTCAAAAAAAAAAAAAAAAAAGTGAAAGAACCTTTTTTTTTATATATATTGATATGTTTATATTTTTTGTAAATAATATGTTGTGTCCAAAATTCGCCTTGGACTTGATTTAAGTATAGGTTCAATCTGTATGGATATGAAAAAATAGGATAGGTTAGGCATGGATGCATGACCCAATATGCCTTGGAGATGTAATTTAAGAGGAAGATTTTGACATCTAGTTCGGGGTTCATTCATTCAGTATCTGAACCCCAGGTAGGCTACTGCTGTACGAAGGCTTGACAAGGGTTCATGTAGGTGAAGGCTTCCAAGTAGGTGTTTACGTAACGTTCCCCGGTGGACTCCCCGGTGGACTACGGGAAATGGACAAACAGTCTCCTAAATTTTAGGAAAACGAATATGTATCAGCCTAACCGACTTCTGGATAAACCCATAAATTCAGGAGCACGCCTTATCACTTTGTAACAACCTATCTAAAAGGATTTACATGGCGCCAACAAGATAAATACATTAGTTGAGAAGATAAATACAAGACATGTGTGATATATACACATATTGGTGGATAATTACTCAATATACACGGTGTATGTATACATGCGGTGGCATAGCTATTATCAGGGTTCATCAATGTCCTAAAGGAGCTAGGACTCTTCTTCATCGACAAAATAACAAATGGATCAGCATGGTGTAATAAATTTGATAGCATAATCTTTTATCTTTATGTGTACTTTAATAAAAGATTTCATTTGTAATCTTTATCCCATGCAATATTTTATTTAAATATCAAATTATTATTTATTTATTTATATCTAATCGCCTAATAATGTTTTTATTAACTTTATTGAAATATTATTATACATCAAACTTTATTAATTATTTATGTATATGTATAAGTTTGTATATAATAACCTCTAAATATATTTTTTGTTTCTAAATTAAATGTCATGTTTGATTTTTTGATGTTAAATTTATTAAAATTTGACTAAAGAGTTCTTATATTATATAACCGGAAACCATTAAAAACATGTGTTGTTAAAAGTATAGATATAATTTATTTTTGAAAATTACATTTTAGTTTTTTAAATTACAGACTTTTAATTTTAATTTTATAATTGGGAAATCGGACAATTTAGCAAGGGTGAAGGCCCAAAATAATCATTTTTGGGATAAATTTGCCCAAATTACCGATTCAGAAAAAGTTGGCCCTAAATACCGACGAGATACGGTATTGCATGCATCGTATCCTTCAAATACGGAGTTTCGTGTGCCGTATCATCATCTAATATGGTGTTTCGTGTGCCGCAACATCGAGATACGGCGTTTGGTGTAACGTATTAGGTTAAAAGTTTAGTACCCCTGGCGGGGCCTATAAGAGTATTAGCATTGATACGGCGTTTCGTGTGAAGTATCAACGATGATACGGCACACCAAACGCCGTATTAGCTGCTGATACGGCATACGAAATGCCGTATTAGACACTGATACTTCACACGAAATACCGTATTAGATCGATAAATAGGGCCAGACATGCTCAAATATAATTGTTTTAGTAATTTTCTCATTTAGTAACAACAAATTCATGAGAATTAATTTAGTGGGGAGTATGATATAGTGAGTAGTTAAATTTAGTGAATCCAAGAGGTGGTCCATTTATGTGGATGGATAAGGTGTGTATATATGATGAATTCATCCATGGACCAATTATAAAATCGCGTGACCCAGAGATTGAATAATGTACAAGTTGTGACCCAGCTTGTTTTCATTTCAACGGTGGTATTTAATTAATGGCACTTCAAGTAATAATCTGTACACTCTTTCTTTGAGAGATCGGATGCTTCAAGTTTAGCACCACTTAGTAGGCTCTTATTAGCAACTTGATCTTTGCAAAAGGAAGTAAACTCAAGCGGACGTGCAACCAATTGTAGGACAATTGTTCGATTTTGTTATAAATTTATAGCAAAATGAAAGTCGTTTCATAAATTTTTAAGAGTGCAGAACAATTATTTAGGATCGACCTTATTCATTTTCTCGAAATCTTAAAGAAACTCGAAATCTTGAAGAGAAAAACATGTATGAAAACGTAAGGAAGCAGAAATTAACGACCAGTGGCTGGAAGAGGAAGTCGGAGAAGACACATGGGAGTTGAAGCAGATTGAACGTCTTAACCGCCGGTGGGTCCATAGAAGGCACTGACCGTTGCTGTTTTAATTAGTTTGGTCACTCACATGCTACTGGGAACACAACAAAACAAGAACACACACATTTACTCTGCCGACAATTTCCATGCAACAAATAATTGGTAAATATTAGTGAAAATATCCAAAATTCAGTCATACTAGTAACTAAAATTAATCAAAAAAATTGATATACTAATCTGGGCGCTGATTACCATTGATTAGCAATCCTTAAATCCTCACTTAAAGTATAAGCTCCATCCTAAACTTGATGGTACGTACATACACTGACATAAAGACACTAATACTCACATGATTATCAAGTACTGTATTAAACTCGAAAGTTGATTAAATTAATAAAGCTAACGGTCCCTGTACGAAGAATGCGACAAATCTAAGTGAAATCTGTTTTATGTGGAAACAACACACTAGATTAAAAATAGTGTGTCTTAAAGACTTTATTGTAATGAAACAAAAAATTTACAAGATCCAAGAACAGAACTCATTGTAATTTGTACATATACATACATTCGAGGAAAGGAGTAGTAGTCTAGTACTCCCTCCGTCCCACAATAATAGTCTCTTTTGAGAGAATTTTTTTTCCCATAATACATGTCCATTTCAGTTTTCAATGTAAATTTGTGATCTTCTTTCCTAAATTACCCTTTTTGAAAATTGTATAGCAATTAATGAGGAATGACCAATAGTATGAAATAACTCATATTCTTAAAAGTCAATGTATTTATAATGGGTATAAGAGGAAATTTATCATCTAATTAATGTTTTCTTAAAATGCGTAATTTTTTCAAAAGAGACTTGTATTATGGGACGGAGGGAGTAACTTAGTAAGTAGTAGAAGAACTGTTCAGTTACTTACCACTGTTCTAAAATACAGCACTGGCCTTTTCTTTAAGTCTATATAAATTCTCCCTACTCCTCTACTTCTAGCAAACACATTATGTCTAACTTTTGCCAATTGCCTCTGCTCCTCCTCTGTTTTGTCATTCCGTTTTCCGCTGCGGCGCCTCTCCACCGAGGCGCCACAGCCTCGCATTGGCTTCCTGCCACTGCCACCTGGTATGGAAGCCCTGATGGTGATGGCAGCGATGGTAATTAATTTATTTGTTTACTATTACTTGCACATTTTAATCACAATGTACCATGTTAGTATTTATTAATAATTTGTGTATTGACATTAGGGGGTGCATGTGGCTACGGATCAATGGTGGATGTGAAGCCATACAGGGCGAGAGTTGGCGCAGTGAGTCCGATTTTGTTTAAAGGTGGTGAAGGTTGTGGGGCTTGCTACAAGGTCAGGTGTTTGGACAGGTCCATATGTGCCCGCAGAGCTGTCACGGTCATTATCACTGATGAGTGTCCCGGGGGTTATTGCTCGGGTGGTCACACACACTTTGACCTGAGTGGAGCTGCATTTGGCCGCCTGGCTGTGTCCGGTGAACATAACCAGCTCCGCAACCGTGGTGTCATCCCCGTCACCTATCGCAGGTACGTACGAAACCAAATATTATAATTGCAAGGGGTTTGAAACGAATGTTAAGCACGTTCTCTTTTACTACTATATTTAGGGGGTTGGATTTGATAATAAACTTGAAAACACACAAGCACACACTTCCATTTTGAGAAATAAACCATGGTTTAGTTATGTCATAGTATTTGAAGTTAATCTGGAAATTTGAAGACGTGCAGGACAGCGTGTAAATATCCAGGGAAAAACATAGCATTCAAGGTGAATGAAGGATCGACTGATCATTGGCTTTCTCTTTTAGTTGAGTTTGAGGATGGTGATGGCGATCTCGGTTCCATGCATATTAAACAGGTTTACTGCCTACCTGTTAATTCTGTTTTATACTAGCTTACCATATTTTACTTTTTCTTCATTCTCAATTATACAAAATCTTTACTTCAATTTTCAGTTACATGTTACTCTGCACAAGTGTGTGTTTTCGCACATGTTTTCATCGACCAAGTTTTGGTATTTTTTTTCTTTTGGGATGCGGTCAATTACATAAATTTAAATATTCACGCACACATGTCTCTACTGAGACTTGAACCTCAACCTATAATTAACTCTCTCATATCTTTTTTTTTTTACAGAAATTGTAAAAATCATTTGTAATTTGAAACTTACTTGCACATGAATTTTGTTAAAAATGGTTTGAACCAAATTGCAAAAATGATATTCTTCTGAATCTTAGATTGATAGAAATAATAACTGCAGATGCTACAGGGGATGAGTTAAAATCACATGCCAAATAACTGTGCAGTTTAGACTATACTATTCATTAATCTTTTTATGTTTATATTACATTAGTAGGGACTTAACAGCTTGTAAGACTGCTGGTTCTCATTACTAAATATATTTGTCTGCTCAGTTCTTTCATGTTCCTCTGTTAATAGTTGTTAAATTAGAGCACTAGGAGTATAAGTATACATTAACACATGTTGTATGAAGCATAAATACAAGTTAAATATTGGATGGTGCAGGCAGGATCAAGCGAGTGGCTTGAGATGAGTCACGTATGGGGAGCAAACTGGTGCAGAAATGGAGGACCCCTGAAAGGACCATTTTCGGTGAAAGTAACTACTCTAGCAACCGCGAAAACGCTCTCTGCTAGGGATGTTATTCCGGCCAATTGGTCTCCCAAAGCTACATACACCTCTCGCCTTAATTTCTTGGTCTAGCTACCGGCCTAGGTAGCTAGACAGAAAAGAAAACGTATATATTCATAATTGTTGGGAAGAAAAGTAGGCATTACGGATAAAGAATCCAATGCCATACATTCTGAAGTTGTCAATGTCGTTATGTCTGTTTGTATTAAATATCTGCTATATACATGCATATTTGTAGCCCTCTCCAAAGGGAGAGCGGGCGTTTTTACTTACAAGTCAGTTACGTTGTAGGCTCCCTGTTTCTGTAACCTTTTCTCAATAATATTATTTTCTACTGTCTAAATTACACACTTTGTAGACCTAGTGAATAAATGCTTAACATATCCACCAACGGGTTTCCCAGAGATCGTGATTTTAGGGGCTTACGATCCAAGATCATAGGTTCGATCCTTGGAAGACACGGAAGTAAGTAGATTGCCATGCACAAGTGTGCTAGCAATTTTCCGGATTAATCGACAAAGCAGTTATAAACCCGGAAAATGTTACATGTTGTTAAATGTATGCAAATAATAAGCAGTGCGGAACCAGAATTCTAAAACATCCGAGGCTCTCAAACATTACTAATGAGAGGCTGCTGCGACTTTTGCATGTGCTTGGTGACCCCTGAAAGGAAGTGGACCACATATAAAAGAGAATGTGTGGATGATGCTTGATCGTATCGACTCATTCACATGTGAGTAAGATCTGAAGCTCTGAAACAAGATTAAGTTTAATAGGTACTATACAGGTCCTTTTTTCCCCTCTATTTTATTTTGTATAAAAAAGAATGAGATCTTTAGCATGTGAAGAATCTGAAACTCTCCCTGTCTGTCTTACACGCACAACTATTATTGGACTCCTGGTTTTTGGCATTTTTCCAAAGAATGTGGAACTTGCATTTTAAAATTTAGTAACAGGTACATGAGTAGCTGTCAATAATAGATGGGCGAGTCAGTGAGTCATTCGTATTAAAACTGTTATATAGGTGAATAATTTGCGTTTGAAGGAACTTATTTTTTTTAATCTATCGATGTGTGTTTATCCCTGCTTAGAATTGTTTTCAGCTCCAAGTCTTGATCAACTACTTAAAGTTTACACATTGGTTAAGCTTAATAAATACTCCTATCATGCTAGGACGGAGCCTTGTGGCAGCAAGGGTTACTCGTGGCACATCTGGGATTTTAAAATTCCCATATAGCCGAGTTTGTTAAGGCGCTAATTCCTAACTCCTCCGCTACTGATACATCTTATCAGGTGTCCGGTGTTGATTTCTTAAGCTTCCTCAACTAATTTTAAAGGGGCCAGGTCCTTGACAGACGTATGTTGCAGCATACATTCCGCGCTTATTATCTGCTAAAAGGTAAAAGCCCTACTCTTTCTTTTCCAGAAAGGATGCTTTACTCCTTCCCTTGGATAATAAGCATAGAAAGATATGTTGCAACAATCGTCTGCCAAAAATCCCTACCCAGTTTTAAATATCAGTTTGTCTTCTTCCAAAAAAGCAGGTGATGTATGCACTAATATCTTCTAAAATTGACAAGGCATTCCATCTCTAAAGAAAACAGAGCACACTTGTGAGCAATAATTAAAATTGAAGTGGATTAATAGTGGGATAATGATTGGAGACGGCTGGCCTATCAAAATTGGGGGGGGGGGGGGGGGGGTGGTAACAGATCATGATAGTATGACATCGTATTGGAAGAGAAACAGTTCATCGGAATTAATTAGAAACTTAACAAAAAAATAATTAGAGAATTCATAGAAAATGCAAAATACAAGTCCACAGTTTGTGCTGCAGAGTGCAGAGCGTTAGGCGTCACTACAAAATCACTCTTAATCTCCAAATCAACTGGTAAACTAGGTATAAGATGCTCTTAATGGATTATCTAGTCTTAGCTTAAGAGAGGTTAAGAAAAAACATGCAAAATGAGTTCAACCTAGAACCAAACAAAAGAAATTCGATGAACATGCAATCAGGACACAATCTGTTCGGTAACTTTCTTATCTTAAGTTGCTCCTGTAGCAGCAGCAGGTTTAATTCCAAAGTAGTATCTTTAGCCACTGACTTTAGATGGTGAAGCAGTGTTGTTCCCATCCTTAGCTTGCTCTGAGGAAGCATCTTTCGCATCTTTTGTATCTTTCCCATCCTTTGTGTCTTTGTCATCTTTTGCAGGTGGGAGCATATGAGGTGGAGGATTTTGCTTGAGCTTCAAAATCAACTGTCTCATTCTAGAAAGATCAGTAGGCTTCCCAGGCTTTGGTCCGTGAATGACCGTTATTGAGGTCTTCTTTTCCTCTTCCTTCTTTCCCCGTCTCTTAACAGTAGCAACCTCGCGAGGGATGATCTCTGCTATTGCTTTCCAATACTGTTGGTCTGCTTCCTTATGGAATTTCTCTTGATTGGCCAGGTTTATCTGTTCCAACCATAATTTATATTTTAATAACCTATTACTTGATATAATGAAACAAGGTTGTAGATAAGAACAAGAAAATCTGTATTCAAGATTTAACCTTCTCTCTTTCTCTGTTACGAGTCTTGTTGGTTTCACAATTAAGCTTCCTTTTCTCAGTAAAAGCTTTCTTATACTCCTCAGCTTCTTTGATGATCTCGTTCCGCATTTCCTTCTCCTTCTTTTCCTTTTCCTCTAGATAGATAGCATTTTGTCTAACCAAAAAATTTATATGCTAGTGTGAGAAGCAATAGACTTACTGGCGATCGTATACACAAAAATGATATTGAATACAAGTAAAATGATTGTAATTTCTGTTATATTGATGCAAGCAATTTTGACTGGCAGAGATGCAAACGAAAGAAACACCGTACACAAGTGAACTTCATGCATGCAATATCATTCGAAGAACACCAGGAAGCCTGTCATGTCTCTTCTCTTTGGGGAGGACATGAGCACCATATTATCTCAATCGTTTTTCAAATGTGATCAGCAGTAGAGTAAGAAGAGTACCAATAAAAGCAGTTACAATAAGTCTCGAAAGTCAATGGAAGCAGTCTTAGAAACTGCAATTCTGTTAGAATCTGTTATAGAGATAGAAGAGGGAGATCAGTTGGGTAGAAGTTTATAGATATGAATTATATTCATACTTCTCCAAATATTACAATGAGGCAATGCCTCTATTTATGGACTAAAATGGGGTGCTATTTAACCCACCAACTACGACTACTTTGCTGTTACAGTAGTCAACTAGCTACAATACTATTTACCATGCTGTCATGGATGATGATATAGCTGCTGATATATTTGACCCTTTACAATATTTGACACGCCCCCTCACTCGAAATCCAATCTTCGGATGACCTATCTTGGGATTGAAGAGTGGACACTAGTAGCCCTTGAGCTTAATCTGAGCGTCCAACTATACCCATTTTTAGGATCGATCGATCTTGAGTTTATTGAGTCTTTGGGATACCGGGATTCGAACTTGCGACCACATGGTATATTTTAGGCCATGTCAAATAATAGAAAGTGCTGCTTTTCAGCACAACGGTGGATTACCACCAATCAGTCCTTGAACTGATTATTTTGAAGAAACTGAGATTCGACTTTGTGATCACTCAGTATTAACAAGCCTATGTCTGAACACAGGAGGAATCTGCATCTGTCATCCCTTGAATTATAAGCAACTGGAACCGTATTTGGTAGACTGCATCCCTTAAGATCGTCCATGAACTGGTCCTGCTTCTTTTACAAAAATGAAATGTAAGATATAGCAGTGAACTGTGTGTATGTATTTATATACATACTACTACTTCTGCTGCTTTATCGTCATGGCAGTGAACTGTGTGCATATATCTGAATATATACTACTACTTCTGCTGCTTTGTTTTTGTGGCAGTGAACTGTGTGTACATCTGTATATACACTACTTCTGCTGCTTCGTCGGAATTACGCCCCCTCTGAACTATTTAATTTATAGCATCGTAAAAATTGGAGAGATACCGTAATATCAACAACCACTTGAATACTACACAATTAAATCTATAACCGGGGCAAACTCCTAAAACCAAAGTGATGCATTTTTAAAAGATCCCGATTTTTTTTTTTTTAATATTAACACTACTTTCCCTTAAGAAAATAAATGTAAAATAAATTTTTTTTTTATCGGATCTAAAATCATAAAATCACTGATTTTTTTTATCCTTTTTTTTTTTCTTTTGTTTTTCTTTTCCTCTTTTTTTTTTACTGCAACCAGCCTCGTGGTCGACAACATTTTTTTTTTCTGGTCGACAACATTTTTTTTCCTGTCGACAATATTTTTCCCTTTAGCATCTTTCTTTCCTTTTTTTTTTAGTGGATGCCTTTTTTTTTCTTTGTCTCCCAAGCCCACTTAACAATACAAAATATCCCAATTCAAAAAAAAAAAAAACAATACAAAATATCAATTAACCCAGCAATTTTTTTCTCTTTCAACCCTCTCCCCCTTTCTTGTCTCCTGTTCTGTTTCATCTTCGAGCATGAGATGCTCCTTTACACTTAAAACACCAGAAGCAAACATCTGCTGTGCTTCCCGGCTTTCAAGTAAACTTATTCTTTTCAAGCAAATCTTCACCTGTATTCTGATCAAAAATCCCAGCACCATACGAACAGATATATATATATATATACGTGTATATATCTATATCTTCAGAAATAAATCTTACTGATTCAAACAAGGAGGGTATGGACGAACTCGGCTGAAGGAGGCGATCAACTTTCCCTGAAGAACAGCCGCCGGAAAATGTCTGGAAGAGGCCCCACGCGCCGGCGCGTGGACGGCATCTGCCGCGCGTGGGGCCGCGCGTGGCGGCGCGTCAGCAATTGTTTCCGAGATCTGAAAAATTCTGGTGACTTCTCTCTGTATGTACTACTCTGTGGTATGTTTAGATTTGTGTTTCCATGTGTTTTGATTTTCGGGTTTTTAAGAATTGCTTCCTGGTTGTTTGAAATTGGTTCCTGGGAAGTTTCTGATTCTATGATTTCTCTCCTCTAATAAACCCGCTCTGATACCATGTTAGAATCTGTTATAGAGATAGAAGAGGGAGATCAGTTGGGTAGAAGTTTATAGATATGAATTATATTCATACTTCTCCAAATATTACAATGAGGCAATGCCTCTATTTATGGACTAAAATGGGGTGCTATTTAACCCACCAACTACGACTACTTTGCTGTTACAGTAGTCAACTAGCTACAATACTATTTACCATGCTGTCATGGATGATGATATAGCTGCTGATATATTTGACCCTTTACAATATTTGACAAATTCTCATGAATTTCAAAAGATCAAGGAACGAGCATGTAACAATGTATGCAATGCAAGAATGCAGAGTACAATTAGGCATTTCTAGAGTGTCGCACAAAGACTGGCATATAAGAACTCGCTACCAATTTATTCAGGATTCATCTTAGCTTAGGTAACTTGATCGTATGAGCTTTGATTGCACCGGAAATTCAGGTAGTGATTCGTTGATTTTTTATTACTTATTTTTCATTACATTAACCTATTTCTGGCGACGGTGAAACTTAAATATTATATTAAGCAACATGTAAACCAACAAGCCTATCAGCTTTGCTTAGCAAAATGCTAAGCATTTTTCATCTTCAAATCTACGCAAAAATAATCTCAAGTTATTACGATAAAGAAAACACGATTCAATAGCATTTCATTGAATCTACAGATCAATTAACACACGCACACGCCATACGCGAGAAATCGATAATAACTCGTGCACGTACCGACGCCACTCACGAAAAGCAGAGCTTTCTTCCTGCATATGAATTGGTTCGGGTAGCAGTGGACCATTATTAGAAGAAAAAATTCCCTCTGTACCTTCTGTTGCATTGTCATTAGATTCCACGGGCGGCGGAGAGTATCCATCGTTTTCTGTCGACTGCATGTTGTTATTGGAATCATCACCACCCACCTCGTAGCTCTGAGAAGGGTCTTGTTGATCTTTCAAGGGGCTCGCAGTATGCTCAACCTCTTCACCGGTGCCACCTTCTTCATTGCTCACATCTACTGAGTCATCAAATCCCTCCATTATGTATGTATGTTTATTATTTCTCAGATCAGAAGCATTTCTTGATATAAATATACAGTTTTGCTATTTTAGACATGCATCTCTCTCGAACCTAAAAATGATCCGATAAGAGGGGGCAACAAATACTGTCTATTAATCCTTCTTTTTTTTTTTTGTGAATGTTTTTTTTTATGATAACTACATGAAAAAAAAATTAAGATAAAATTTATTAGATATATTAAAATCTGTTATTAGATAAAATATATTTAGAATCGTACTTGGGACAAAATGAAGGCTAGTAGGAGCAAAGAAAATTAGAAAACATAGTAACACGGGTTAAAATCTTGCATAAACCATATTTGAGATTTTTTTTCATATGGAACAAATCTGTTTTCCACTTCAAATGATATAGTTTGTAACATTAGTTCTCGTTCATCCTCTACTACTTAGAATCTCCTAAATGAGGGTAACACGGTCTAATCAAGACCACTCACTTTGTTTCTAATGGCAAGAGTTTCCAGCAGCATTTTCTCTGCAGTCATCTCTGCAATCCAGATGGATACATACCTGCAATGGTTAACGGTCTAATACTTCCCCTCCCTTTCGGTAAGTGCATGCTCAACGTCAATTCCAGTTATTTGCTGGAACACTGTATAACGAAATCAGTAATCTGCAGCTTGCGCCTGAGGGCAGGGGTTGGACTTGACAATTCACTTCACATGGCCTTTACAGTTCAGCTGAATTTTCATGCCTTACCTTCACTTTACTTTATGAATGTATTTTCGTATGAAATATGAATTTGGGACAGAGACACAAAATAAAGGGAAGCTCAATGAAAATAGTGTGGAATGTTGATTAGATACCAGTGTAAATTACTAGGCATTGCACAGTTCCTTTTCATGGGAAAGCTTTAACTACGGTAAACAAACACCTCCCAGCTGTTTTTAGAATAAAATGAGCCATTAAATCTACAAACTATATTAAATTCAAAATGCCTAATGGAACAATATCGAAAATGGCAGATGAACTGCAAAAAAAAAAGAGCTAAAGACTAGCATGCCCGAGTCACTACTTTCTACTCTGGTGCTGCTTCTGCAATGCAGCTTTCTTGAGAGTTATAAAGTGTTCTGCTAATTCATCGTAGTCGGGCAAATTTGGATGGATACGAGGAGAATGAGGTGTATTACTCCAATGATCAGCTGGCTGTTGAAATGGGAATGAATGGGAGCGGAGAATACCACCAGCCTGATCATCTTTAGGCCCTTTAGGTGGCAAAGTGATGGCCCTCGCGTAAAATTGTTGAGTTTCTTTCTGGCTTATCAAGGTGCTAACACTTTTTGCTTCCTGTTCCACTTGACGTGATTGTCTGTCAGGAAGATGATCTATACACATCTTTTCTTTGTGCACTGTCCCAAGTTTGGCAATAGTGACTCCATTGCAGGCACTTGGATTGCTGTAGAGCCCACGAGAATGTTCCACAGCTGCAATTCTCCTCTTATGCTGCAATGTTGGACTTTCTGAATCCTCTTTGTCATTACCAATGCATAAGTAACAAGGCTTTTCCAAGCTGCAGTTATTCACCATATTTTCAGAGTGTTGGTCTGATGTAATAAACATTTTCGGACTGCCTTTCTTTTGCATCTTCTTAGGATAATCTCTGCGGTCATAAGGCTTGTGATTTGGATTCACAAGAATCCCATAATAAATAGCAGATTCCACATCATTAGCATTTCTGTGCTCCCCAGAATGTAATCTCTTTCTCCATTTATTCCCGTCTGCCTTCCTATTCTTCATATAGCTGCCTGAGCCTGCTTCCTTATCCAATGAGCTATATAGCTCTATATCTCCATCATACCAGACTTCAGGTTTCTTTCTTGTGGAATTAGATGATTTGAACAGAAAAAGCCTTTGATCTTGGATGCTATCACCGTCTTTGCAAATGGGATACTTAAACTCCTCAATATCATCAAGATAAACAATTTTTTCTGGCTTTTGATCAGATAAATTTTCTGATGTCGAATCTTCGTATATACTTCCTTCCTTGTTTCTTTCAGCAAGAAAAGGTTGCTTGGAGTAATCTGGTGCTAGTGGATATTCATTTTCCTCTTCATTCCCTTCATCCTTGCTAGCATTCGAAGCCTGTAAATCAGAATCTCCACAATCGCTATAAAAGCCACTTTCTGGAATCGTTTCGCTGTCACTGCTTCGGTTTTTTTGAAGTTGCGCAAGGCTATGGCTTTCAGGATTCGTTGTTTCAAGTTGTTGCCACTCGGAATTGTACTCAAGTGCCAGGGGTTCTACTTGAAGGCTGCTAGCTATTTCATCCATCAATTTATATTTAGCATCATCAGTCACTGATCTCATGGAGAGATTTTCTTTGATCTGTTCAATAAAAAATTAAGAAACATAAGCTGTGAAAGCATTCACAATATATCGCAAAAGCTTTAAGCAACCTACTGTTTGGTTCACAAGATTTCCGGGAAGTAAATCAAGAGCAATCTTTGTATTTTTATCACCATAACGCTTGCCAAAGAGATTTCGAAGCTTGCGAAGCTCAGGCAGATCTCCACATCTTGCAGATGCAAATACAAGAGTTGACACTGCCTCATTGATGTCATTAGGACAGTCCCTGAAAACACAAAATATAACCACAGTAACCCATCAATAAGTGACACCATTTCTTTAACTTGTTCAACCAATTCATTGAACAAAACAGATCAATAACTGATATTCACTACACACTTGTAACAAAATAAAAAAAAAGTGCAAGGAAACATAAAAAGATCAATGGCAGGAGACATTCAGTACCTGTGCTTTCGGATATAGGGAAGATTAATAACGATAAATTCACAGAATGCTTCCAACAGATCATACACTGCCAACATGCTTTCATCCTTAATGATGTACTCCATCTGTACATCAGTTAGTAAAAAGGTAAATGGTCACATCCCCAGCACTCTCCAAGATTCACTTGTAAACAACGATAATCATATCGATTAAAAGTATGTAAACAACGATAATCATATCGATTAAAAGTATGTAAACAAATTGAATAAACAGAGCATATAAATGCACCCGACTGAAGGCATTTTGATCATAGCCAAATCTGAGAAGCTGAGCAACATCATCCCGAGAATGGCGCAGGATTGAACTTCTCTTGTTCTTGAGCAGTTTAAGGCGGCACTGAACCCGTCTGAGCAGTTTCTTACTGCAAACATTCAAATGAAGCTCAGAAATTTAGCTGCATGTAACACATAAAAAATGTTCATAGTAATTAGTACAAATTAGATTTAACATGCAACGAATGAATAAATTACCACTTGGATGCCTTTCTCCAACCAAAAATTACGTCCAACATTTTTTTCTTAACTTGAAAAGATTGTTGGCTGATTGCTTCAGTTCAAGTTGGTCACGAAATATATTTATAAATTGAAAAATGTTGCATAGTAGGAGGAGTGGGTTGAGAAAATGAAGAAAGTGGCGCCAAACGGTTGCCTTCTTCTCTAAAACTGCCCACTCTATGCACTAGTCCACTACACACTACACTTCCTTTATTTTTTTTTATTTTTTTTTACTCAATTAAAACATTAATCATGAATTCGTTCTCGCTAACAAAATTTTGTCTTTGAAAATTTATGTATTGGAATTCGACTCATCCTTTCACTATCGAAGATCGAGAATTCGAGTATGGATAAATATGTGCGTGAGTATTTTAATTTTTTATTTATAAATTTTGTTTAGAAAAACAAATCTATACTATACTATTATATAAATTCCGAAACATTAAAAGTTTGGTTGGTCGGTTGGTTGGTACCTATTGAATTTACCTAATTACCCTTGCATCCAATTAATTACATCCAATTAATATTACTATTATCAATTACAATTTATAACCTATTGATTTTACTTATTTAACCTTACTCAATTACAGATCTACTAACTAATCAATTTCCTTCTTGAGGTTAAACATATTATCTTCTTTTATATTTTATCTAACTACATTTTTTCCTTTATTAATCAATTTTCCTTTCCAAGTTAAACATATTATCTTCTCTATTTTTCAATAACTAAATAATTTTCTTTTTCAAGTAAAATAGAATATCTTTTACATTTTATTTAACTAAAATTTCAATAATTTTCTTTTTCAGGTAAAATACAATATTCTTTTATATTTTATCAAACTAAAATTTTTCCTTTATTAATCAATTTCCCTTTTCAAGTTAAACATATTACCTTTTCTATTTTTCAATAACTAAATAAATTCCTTTT
The DNA here is from genome assembly GCA_037693485.1 of Kitagawia praeruptora. NCBI lineage: Eukaryota > Viridiplantae > Streptophyta > Magnoliopsida > Apiales > Apiaceae > Kitagawia > Kitagawia praeruptora. The sequence goes on along the minus strand of CM075351.1, from coordinate 26,339,461 downwards.
TTTGATAAAATACAATATCTTTTACATTTTATTTAACTAAAATTTCAATAATTTTCCTTTTCAGGTAAAATACAATATTCTTTTATATTTTATCTAACTAAAATTTTCCTTTATTAATCAATTTCCCTTTTCAAGTTAAACATATTACTTTTTCTATTTTTCAACAACTAAATAATTTTCTTTTTCAGGTAAAATAGAATATCTTTTACATTTTATTTAACTAAAATCTATACTATTATATAAAAGCCGAAACATTAAAAGTTTGGTTCAACGGTACCTATTGAATTTACCTAATTACCCTTACTCAATTACAGATCTACTAATTAATCAATTTCCTTTTTCAGGTTACACATATTATCTTTTATATTTTCAAGAACTAAATAATTTCATTTTCCAAGTAAAATACAATATCTTTTATATTTTATCTAACTAAAATTTCTCAATTATTAATCATTTTCCTTTTTCAGTTTAAACATATAACCTTTTCTATTTTTCAATAACTAAATAATTTCCTTTTTCATTTAAAATAGAATATCTTTTACATTTTATCTAACTAAAATTTCTCCATTTTAAAAACACTACGAGCAATTTTGTTTAATAAAATAACATAATTATACATAATTACTATTAACTAATAAATTACCTTTTTCAGTCAAAACACATTACCTTTTCTTTTTTCTCTAACTAAAATCTATTTTTCCAATTATATCCTGGACGGTTACCTTTTTCAGCAAAACACGTTACATTTTTTCTTTCTTCTTACTAAAACCTCCATTTTTCTAATTATATTACAGGGGTTTCTATTTAATAAATAAATAATAATAATATAATACTAACAAATAACCAATTACCTTTTCAGCTAAAAAATAACATAATTATATATAATTATTATTAAATAATCAATTACCTTTTTCAGTCAAGACACATTACCTTTTCTCTTTTTTCTAACTAAATCTCTCTTTTTCCAATTATATCATGGACGGTTACCTTTTTTTTAGCAAAACAAGTTACCTTTTTTCTTTCTTCTTACTAAAACCTCCATTTTTCTAATTATATTACAGGCGTTTCTATTTAATACAAATAAAATAATAATAATATAATAATAATTAACCGATTACCTTTTCAGCTAAAAAATAACATAATTATATATAACTATTATTAAATAATCAATTACCTTTTTCAGTCAACACACGTTACCTTTTCTCTTTTCTCTAACTAAAATCTCTCTTTTTCCAATTATATCATGGACGGTTACCTTTTTTTAGCAAAACACGTTACCTTTTTTCTTTCTTCTTACTAAAACCTCCATTTTTCTAATTATATTACAGGCGTTTCTATTTAATACAAATAAAATAATAATATTATAATAATAATAATTAACCGATTACCTTTTCAGCTAAAATATATCATCTTTTCTATTTTTCCTAATTACATTCCTTTTTTTTCTAGAAATATGACGGGTAGCGTTAATTTCTCATTTTCTAAAAACTATGAACAATTTTATTTCGTAAAATAACACAATTAAATTATAATCAATACTATTATATAAAAGCCGAAACATTAAAAGTTTGGTTCAACGGTACCTATTGAATTTACCTAATTACCCTTACTCAATTAAAGATCTACTAACAAATCAATTTCCTTTTTCAGGTTACACATATTATCTTTTCTATTTTCAAAGAACTAAATAATTTCCTTTTCCGGGTAAAATACAATATCTTTTATATGTTATCAAACTATTTTTCATTTATTAATCAATTTCCTTTTTCAGTTTAAACATATAACCTTTTCTATTTTTCAATAACTAAATAATTTCCTTTTTCATTTAAAATAGAATATCTTTTACATTTTATCTAATTAAAATTTCTCCTTTTTAAAAACATTTTTCTATATTCTCTAACTAAAATCTCTCTTTTTCCAATTATATCATGGACGGTTATCTTTTTCAGCAAAACACGTTACCGTTTTTCTTTCTTCTTACTAAAACCTCCATTTTTCTAATTATATTACAAGCATTTCTATTTAATAAAAAAACATTTTAATAATAATAATTAACCAATTACCTTTTCAGCTAAAAATAACATAATTATATATAATTATTATTAACTAATCAATTACCCTTCTCAGTCAAAATACGTTACCTTTTCTCTAACTAAAATCTCTTTTTTTCCAATTATATCATGGACGATTACCTTTTTTCAGCAAAACACGTTACCATTTTTCTTTCTTCTTACTAAAACCTCCATTTTCTAATTATATTACAGGCATTTCTATTTAATACAAATAAAATAAAATAATATTATTATAATACTAATAATTAACCGATTACCTTTTCAGCTAAAATATATCACCTTTTCTATTTTTTCTAATTACATTCCCTTTTTTCCTAGAAATTTAACAGGTAGCGTTAATTTCTCATTTTCTAAAAATTATGAACAATTTTATTTCGTAAAATAACATAATTAAATTATAATTACTATAAACTAATCAATTAATTTTTCACATAAATCATGCACGTTACTTTTCTATTTTCCCTAATTAAATTTTTTTTTTTCCAATTATATCACGGACGGTTATATTTAATAAAATAAACTAATTATATTATAATCTATACTATTATATAAAAATCGAAACAGTAAAAGTTTTGGTACCTGTTTTTTGGTACAAGTTTTTCGGTACTTCGTAAATTTACTTATTTATCCTTCATTATAAAGAAAAATAAATACACCTAAAATAAATAATAACATAATATAATTAATGGTAATTAGTCGATTGCCTTTTTCATATTTACTTTTTGTTGAAGATATTACATTTTATAAACACCTTAAAATATATACCCACCATAATTTTCAAGAAAAATATAACACCTAAATTAAATAATAACATAATATAATTAATGATAATTAGCTGATTAACATGATAAAATTAATGGTAATTAGTCGATTGTCGTTTTCACATTAACATAATAAAATTAGTCGATTGTCTTTTTCACATTTACTTTTAATCGAAGATATTACCTTTTATATATACCTAAAAACATCAATCAATCATTAATATTTCCTTTCGAATTAAAACACATTACCATTTTAATTTAAAACAAATCTTATTATCATTATTATATACCTAAAAATATCAAACCATAATTTTAAAGAAAAGTATAACACCTAAAATAAATAATAACATAATATAATTAATGGTAATTAGTCGATTGTCTTTTTCACATTAACATAATAAAATTAAATGTAATTAGTCGATTGCTTTTTTCACATTTAATTTTAGTTGAAGATATTACATTTTATAAATACCTTACCTTTTTTCGAACTAAAACATGTTACATTTTTAATTTAAAACAAATCTTATAATCATTAATATATATCAAAAAATATAACATCATAATTTTCAAGAAAAATATAGCCCGAAAATATCGCACCATATTTTTCAATTATTAATAAAATATATTAAAAATTATATACGTTGTTTATAAGAAGGAAACATTAGTATAATCCGTAAACATGAGTATATTAAATTATATCAAATTAAAAAAATTATTAAAAATAATGATTATATAAAAATATAATTTGAATATTAAATAAAATTTATAACATATTACAAGAAACCCGTGCATTGCACGGGTTATAAGGTAGTTATAATATTAAAGTTGAAACATTGAAAATTTTATCAGTTTGGTTAGGTACAGTTATCTTAATTAATAAATAAAAAATAATACAATTAATGTTAAGCAGCCGATTGCCTTTTCTAATTAAAATACGTATTTATAATACTATATTAAAGTCGAAAGATTGAAAGTTTGTATATTTGGTTATCCTAATTATTAAAATAAATAATAAAATCATATAATTAATGGTTATTAACCAACTGCCCTTTTCACATATACTTTTAGTTGAAAATATTATCTTTCATAAACACCTAAAGACATTATAATATTTTTCGATCATTAATATTGTATTTCGAATTAAAACAAGTTACCTTTTTAATTTAAAACAAATCTTACAATCATTAATATATACCCAAAAATATCACACCATAATTTTTAAGAAAGATATACCACCTAAAAAAAATAATAACATAATATAATTAATGATACTTAGTCGATTGCCTTTTTCACATATACTTTTAGTTGAAGATATTAAATTTTATAAACATCTAAAAAGATCAATTGTATCATATATTTCAATCATTAAACTTTTCTTTCTAATTAAAACACGTTACCTTTTTAATTTACAACAAATCTTACAATATATACCCAAAAATATTACACCATATTTTTCAATTATTAATAAAATATATTAAAAATCGTATACGTTATTTATAATAAGGAAACATTAATATATTCCGTAAACATTAGTATATTAAATTATATCAAACTAAAATTAAAAAAATTATTAAAATTAATAATTATATAAAAACATAATTATAATATTAAATAAAATTTATAAAATAATATAAGAAACCCGTGCATTGCACGGGTTATAAGCTAGTTTATATTAATTCTCACACTAAGAATGCTATTCATTTCCTTCCGCAAAAGGTATCAGAAAAACAAATTCATGAATTTAAGTTTTTCTTGGAATTCTCATGTCAAATCTTTTTTATGACTAATATATTGCAACTGTCTTGTCATGTATTGTGCTACAACTACAAATATGCAGTTAGTTGTAAATTGCAGTATAATCATTTATAATTAAATTGGTAGCAATCACTTATATGTCCAGAACAATGTTCCAATCATTAGTGACCATCAACCTCATTTTCTTGTTACAATCTTCATTTTCTAATTTTAAATATGATTGTATCATCGATTGTGTTCAAATCCTCATAAGTAAATCCCTCTCTTAGAAGTGTAAAGTATTATTTGTGCAAGACATTGGATTCCATTAGTACGTATACTATTGGATGCTTTTGTAATATGACCCAGAACTAAACTACCAACCAGAATTTGTCCACTTGAATCATGACATACTAATAGCAAGTCACAAAATTTAAAACTTCCTCCTCACCATTGTACTTTTAACTAGTTATATCAAATGTTTGGCAAAAAGCAGAAACAATATACAAATATGAAAAGTCAAAGTAAAGACAATCCACATCACATATTTTTGCAAAACAGATAGTCATGAGTCATGACTCATGACAAAGGTTCACAAACACTTTTGCAAAACAAGATGTCATTACAAGAATTCAACAACATCATAAATGAAAGTGATAGTGTCTAATGTTTAAATGAAAGTGATAAGATGACAAGGAAGAGATAAGCTCCAAGAGCCTAACAATCAATATGAATCTGGTTCCGGTGAATCTGGTTCCTGGGCACCGGAGTAGTCACCAACAAAGTAAGAGGGCTCCTCTGGTTTCCGAGCACGGGAGTAGTCACCAACAAAGTAATAGTGCTCCCTCCTAAGACACGCATGTTGAAACGGCTTCAAGCCATCTTTAAGGAGACATTGAAACTGTATACCAATCCCTGGGGCATGCTCGGGACGATCAATATCACAATCAATAATACCCTTCAAGTGCTTTGGGATCAAAGCTTCGATTAGTTTGTTTTTGGGATTTTCCTATAGATTCACAACACGAAAAACAAAATTAGAAAAGGGCTTATGTAATGTTAATATACTAAAAGGACATGCTTCACAATGACTTAGCAGTAAGACTAAAGTGAGACTTACGTAATGATACAGTAAAAGAACATGCTGAAACATGAGTATCTTTAATATGTTTGTGGACACAAATTTGAGCTTGGTTTGCTACAAAATGACAATACCTGAAGAGATACAACAAAATGACCTCCATCTTTCAGATTGTTGGATGCAAACAAAGCCAAAATCTCATTCTGCAAATAATTTGCAAAGGGAACAAATACATTAGACAAGGTGGAATAATGTGTTTATAGTAAAGGAGAACACGAGTAGTAACATCTTAACTCTCGGATAGAGATAAAAATAGCAATTTCATTCGATTGATAAACCATAAAAATGAACATCCAACTTTTTAAAGAAAACCAATAACCGCAGAAGTATACCTTAAAAGGCCTAGGAAGCTCAGATAGTACAACATCTACTTGCAAAGGATGTTGCAAAGGATGGAGGAACATCTGGTCTGGTACAAGAATTAAAGCAACATTGGGACGCTTACTTGCAATGATATAAAGCTCGGGATCCAAATCATTATCAAGAACACACACTAACCCAGAAGTGCCAACAATATCAGAAACATGAGAGACTGTAGTAACGGACTGAGGTCCAAGATAAAAAACCTTAGCTCCAGGTACAATCCAAATGTTGTCCATCCCTCCTTTGAGAATGGCAGCTGCTAAGTCAGATGTGGAGGGATCCCATACTCTGTACACATACTTAGTTCCATCTTCATTCTATTTCCGAAAAAACGACGAAATAAAGCAGAGTCCAAATAGATTATGATCATATATTATCAAGATCTGCTTACAATTCCTTCAAATCCTCATCATAATGAAGTAGTATAATGGAGTTGCAAAATATAAATAGTAGTGTAATGAGTTGTTCAGGACCCTGTGGACAAAGACGGAGCTAGGAATCTAAACTTCTAAGGCGAGGCTGACAAACATAATTACCATTAAAAAAATTTATTTAAAACACACTCAAAAGTATCACAAGGCAGGACTACTTATAAGTATCACAGAAAAGCAGTGATAAGTTTCTAACTTCTTATTAGGATCGTGAGGTTCCCTGAATTTACAATGAAAAGGATACTGAACAATCTTTCTAAGGAAAGCTCAAGAATGAATTAAGCATGCTACTCAAAGTACTCAATGAACTATTCTTTATCAATAAACAGCATCCGTAGCAATGTGTATAAACAACAGGAGTTAAATATCGAAATGGTCATTAAAGTAAATAGCAAATATCAAAAGCTTCACTGAAAACATTGGGTACTCTATTAAGTCATTCTAATCAACATAAATATCACTCCATATTTCCATTAACATCCGTTTATTTTGACAAATTGAAGTTTTAACTTTGCACAACTGGCATTACGTGGATTTCCATTACACAACGAAAAAGAATGACACTTTGCAATATATACGGGTCATGAAAGAAATTGGGGGAATCAGGAGAAAAACCCTCTCACCATCATCTCTTAATCGACCATGACCTCTATAAATGAACCCTAGTTTTTACAAATCAAAGTAGCGTAATTCATCAACACTGAGAGGTATGCATGATCTTTTGTGTATACATATTTCATCAACACTGAGAGGTATGTATGATATTTTGTGTACACATATATTATTTATACATATGTATATTGTGCAATAGACATTTAAAGTGAGTTTTTTGTTATTCTTTTCCTATATCGGTAATTCCGGACGATCTACTATGATATGGAAGATTTTACTGCTAAGTTTGATAATGAAACAAGTTGGCTAATCTAATTACAAAATTCATGATTCTTAATACTACCAGGTAATAAAAACAATTAATACGAAAATACTAAAAATAATAAAGAAAGAAGCTTACCGGAACAGAATACGTCGTCTTGTTGTCGACAATCTCATCATCAGGAACAATGCTCTTAGTACAAAGTAAATTTTTATCCCCGTCAAACAGCATATAGATACCGTCATGCTTCTTGTATGGCTCAACTACAACTTCACAAACACAAAACGCGAAAAACAAACAATTACTTTAGTTCATTGTACATAAAACGAAAAACAAATCCAACGATTTTTTAAATAACCAAACCCTAAATATATTTGAAATTAGGGATTTAATTCCCACACAAACAAGCAGTCTTATTTTAAGAAGTATTGCGCTATTTACCAGTGAGTGGTATTATTGGACTGATCTAGCGTGAAATCAAATCAAGAGAGAACAACATACCTCTTGCGCTCTCCATAGTTACATCCATAGTTACACCAGATAATTTGGGGTTGGGGATTTAGGTTTTCCCTTTGTTATAACATATAACAGGCGCCGCGATGCTCTGTGTGTGTTATACAGACAAGATATCTATACTATGCTAGAGGCGATGCTGTGTGTGTGTTATACAGACAAGAGGGGATATCTATACTATGCTAGGGGCGATGCTGTGTGTGTTATACAGACAAGAGGATATTTATACTCCCTCCGTCTCGTATTGTCTTTCCAGTTTTGACTTTTTACATTATGTGTGTTTTTACATTATTTAAGACAAAATATAGTAATGAGTGATCTTGTGTTTTTAAAAACAGGGAAGACTGAGGGAGTACTATGCTAGGGATAGGACGGTGCTAGAGAGGGGATATCTTTTTATGTTTTTGTTTTAATATATATTTGTTTTAAGTGTATTTTATTAAATTTTATTGTTGATTTTAATTTTCTACATTTAGATTTTTTTTTTGAATTAGCATTTTTTTTGGAAAATATATTTTGTTGAATTTTGGTGTCACGGGTTATTTGATTACCTTTTTATTATCTTATTTTACCATATATTTTCTTAAAAACTTCTTTTTTGTTTTGTAATTAAATGTACATTCTTGTTTTTTTTTAATTATTTTTTAAATTGAAATTCTGATGATATGCTTTGTTTACTTGTTTATTATATATAAAGAATGAATTTGTAACTTATTTTTAATTATGATTTTTTGCTAATTTATCCTTATTTGTTAATATTAGAAACATATTTGTTATCTAACTTAAAAACAGAATCTTTAATGATTTTTTGGTAAATGGTTTTTTTAAAAATTATATTTTAAGATTTAGCCTAACATATATTTTAATTTTTCATATTTTTACCGTGTTTTCTTCTATTTATTAGAATATATATAATATACCTTATTAGACATGGGAACTTATTGTAATTTAACGTGAACACACATATATTTATAATATACTTTCTTTTATATTTGTATACCGAAATTCTAAAGGTATGCTTTGTATACTTGTTTATTTTATGTAAAGAATGAATTTGTGATTTATTTTCATTATGATTTTTTACTATTTTATCCTTATTTGTTAATTGTGTGTAAGTTTTGTGCTACTACAACTTTTTTTTTCCTATAATAATAACAATTAATTAAGTTGATGATGAATATTTTATTAGTTTTATTCTTTATTAATATAATTTAAATTTTATTGTTGATGAAATACCACATTTCAAGCTATTTTAAAGGGTCTCGCTAGGGGCATTTTCACAAAAAAAGTCTTATAATTCTACCCTCTATCAATTCATAAAAAAAATTAAAAAAAAAACTGTTGCCACTTCATCATTTTTAATTATTATTTTTTTAAAATTTAAAACTTTTTTTTTTTGATGAATGGATAGAGGGTAGAATTATAAGACTTTTTCGTATTGGTTACCCCTGGCGGAGCCCTTTAAAATAGCTTGAAATGTGGTGTTCTCATTGTTCTCAAACATATACATGTTCTACCTGAATCATACCGATATATATATATATATTTTATGTATCCAATATATCATATTTGGACCAAAAATAATTGTTTTTTTTTATCACGGCCAAAACTAATTGTTAGGTTGGGCTAGTTTTTTGTGTTAATATGATAAATGTGGAGAAAATTTTCAGGTTACTTTAACTTTGTTTTTGCTTTCTTACAATTCTAACAAATGGATAATTCTGAATTTTGGACAAAATCTTCCTTACTCAAATCGGTGCATGTCCAAAACAATTCAGAATGATCTGGAGTTCCAGGAAATGAAAAAAATCAATGCAATATTACGAATAACCCAAATTTTCTCTCTTTTTCTACACCAGATTTTCTTCTTTTTTTAACATAACCGAGACTTCCATCGATTTTCTTCGATGGAAAGCCTCAATCCTTTAATTTCCTTTCATTTTTTTGTTTATGTTTTGATTTATCTTTTCTTCTTATCATAAACCTCAAAGTTTTCGATTTCTTTTTCTCTTTTTCAAGCGGGTCTTCCAAAGGCTAATTATCTCTTGTTTATGGGTTCGATTTTCAAACCTAAGCATTGTTTTCTCCTAAAAAAATTTCCTTCTTAAGCAAGCTTTGTGTTCCCAATTTATTTGAGTTTTATTTATATTATAGAATTTGATATATGTTTTAGTTTTAAGATTTTGATTCGGCGATTAAAATGATAACTCAAACCTGTATATAGTGAAACTCGTATAACGATTACTTGTACATATATCAACTTACAAATTTCTTTCTCCAAGTATTACTATTTATTTCAGTCTATCCTTTTTTGATATTATTTATTAAATTAAAAATACCATTGAAACATAGTTTTAACTTTTTTCCATGCTCAGAAAATGACTTAACCGTTGATATGCGTGTTTTAGCTTACCTAATTTTTAGTTACGCTTTAACCGAATGCCTAATTAAGTGATACTTTCATATTCTCACATCGACTAGTAATAGTAGTTGATTAAAAAATAGATAAACGACGAGTCGAATATGTAAAAAATATCTAAAAATTGTAAACTCTCTCTGCACAACACAAGTGGCGCATAGTGTAAAAAATATAATTATTGTGGATTCATTTTATTAAAATTAATAAATGTTTGTTAAAATGTTATTATTACGCAAATAATAACCTTAGCGAAATCAAATACACCAACTTTTTATAATAAGAAAATTCAAGGTGGAAATATTACTAGATACAAGTTTAAGAGTTGGGTTCAGTGGAGACCATGTTTTTTGTGGAGTCCTGAAGTCCATTTTTGTTCTGCATACATTCATTAGCATTTTACATTGCATTTAATAATTTTCTACGATCATCACCAAGATTAGTTAGGGTTTTTTCAACAATATCGTCAAAATTCATCACAAATATACATTATGTTACCCGCAATGACAAAATATTGAATTTGCAGAACAAATTTTATATTGCAGAATCAAGTGTTCAATAAAAAAATTCTAAAAAATATTTCAAGAGATGTTTAGGCGTGTTTCGAAGCAGTTTACGATCATGTTCAGGAGGAAAACGTTTTTACATTGGTAAAACATTGTTAAATGTGGATGAATATATACAGAACAAAAGTGGACTCCAGGACTCCACAAAAAACATAGTCTCCACTGAACTTTGTTCTATATAATATTAACATTAAAATATAGTGTATGTAGTAGATTTTATTACAAACCTCTTTTCCTAATAGTAAAATTAATGATTGTGTACTACCGGTGACGGACCCAAATATTTTTTAAAGACCAACTAATTACATCAAAAAAATTGCCAATTGACAGGACATTTCCTAAAAATAATTCAGAATTAATTGCATTTGCATCCCTCAGCTTTACTCCAATTTCAATCATGTATATGTAGTTTCATAAATTGCACTTTGCATCTACCAACTTTAAATTATAGTTTAAATAATCCAGGTCTGTCAAGAATATGGAGAACTTAGTCAGAGAAATAATCTGATTACAATCAGATTTCAAGATTACCTGTTTGTTGAAACCATACCTCCTTGCTAGCCTTACTCCATGAATGCAGCTTTACACTCTGCGATCTTTGGAGACCAATGAACTCTCTCTCTTCTTGAAGTGGCAAAGATTACCTCCCCTGCATCATTGCGCGGAACAGCTCCTAATCCAACCCATCCTTCCTGCCTCAAAGAAGCGTCTACATTAACCTTTATGAATCCTGGTAGTGGAGTTTTCCAGGTTCTGGGGGGCTGCAATTATTTTGTACTGTTCTTCCCACGCCACCAAAGATACGTGTTGAATTTTTTCTATGTTCTTCTGCCAACCGTTGGTAGTGAGAGATTAAAAATCGATTAAAGGCCTAACCTTGAAATATCGATTGAATTGAAAAGCATCCCTGGAAACCATTCTAAATTTTATATTGAACCGCTATTTATTTTGAATGATCAAATAAAAATTTAAATATTAAGTGTTGTTCGGGAAAATAACATTAAGTATTCTAGTCTCCTGTCATTTTAAATCTGAATTCCGCAACTGAGTTTAGTTACGAGTTGTAAAAATATTACACACTGTGTACTTCAGGTTCAGGTATGAATATTACCGTTTTTATTAACTACAGATCCAACCAGAAAACAGAATTAAAACAACTAGGGCAGTTAACAAAAAACTAAAGCTGCGTATAAGATTATAATATATGTAACCCTTTGGAGATAATTCACTTTATTAACATGCACAGAAAGCTTTTGCTTGCTCAAAGAAAATTTATTACACACAGACGGTTGGTATGATAAATCAGCCAACAAACACAGAACAAATTTGTGAAGACTAGCTTAATGTATGTTGCTGTCTTTGAGCAGCATATTATAATGTAGCATGTACAGTATATGTGCTTGATAAAATTTCTGGTTTCTTGTTTGGTGACAAGCTATCAAGTGTCAAAGAGCAATTCACATATACCAGAAACTCCCTTAATTTAAATTTTCCCACCACAACAGTTATAGGTGCCTTCACCTCCACAATCATTGGAACCATCTTGTTTTTCTCGTCCTCGCGTAGTGCCTCTTGAAGACCTGATTCAACTTTATTCTTTCCATTCATATCGATGTGCATCATTGTAATGTTTTTGGTGCCTTGTCGAAAAGCTGGTAGCTTCCCCTGGCTAAGATTGTGGTCTTTGTACCAAAGTACTACACTGCTCACTTCTCCGTAGATTAAACTGATATGAGCGTTGGGATTATTGGCCTCTACATTCACAATAAATTCTGTTTTCATGCTCAAATCCGGAAGAGGTTCAAAGTTTTTTACATGTATTGATTGAACCTTGTAAGAAGGGACCTGGGGCTTCAAGATTGTGAAAAAATATAAAGAAAGTCCCGCGAGAATGATTATTAGGAAGAAGAGGAAACAGTAACAACAACAAATGCACCTGAGGCAACAATTTCCAGACCTTCTAGGATGGCCATAAGAAGATTTCATTTGATGCTGATAAAGAGGAACTCTCGCATTTTCATCAGGATGCACCGTGGCATATAGAGGTGGAGGTCTATTCATTGTTGGGTGGGAGTTATAAACCATATTTTACATGCAAAGAGACGTATTAGGACCCTTTGCAAGGCCAATGGCACCTCTGATGGCAAGAAACAGGAAGAAGACAGAAAGATTCTCCTTCTGTTCTTGGCCAAAAATCTGACTAGAGATGCATTCCTGAAAAGATATAGGATATTTTAGAAACATGCTCCATCGGTTCAGGGATTTGTTACATGTGTGTGGCTTAAGAATCACCCTGGTGTTTATATACTAAATTTTGACACAGGCCATCTACCTTGGTGGTGTTGACATCCCGTTGAATTGCTACTAACCAATATTTATAAAATGCTTCAATTGACATATATCATTAAAGTTCATTTTAATGCAACTTCCACAGATTTTCATTGAAATTGCCTCTGCCAAGTGCCAAGTTTTGTGACACAATTTTAGAGTTAACTTGTAATTATTCATACAAGCCGTTGATACACAGGGGCGGACCTAGAGGGTGGCTGGGGTTGGCTCCAGCCCGGGTGAAAATTTTAGAGTCCCCATAATATATATTCTCCATTCTTAACTAAGCCCTGATGTAGCCCCGGTACTTTCAAATTCCAGCGTCCGCTAGTAATGACATATATCTGAAAGAAAAATCTCATGGCTCTGCAAACTTGTAATGACATGTGAATATCAATAGTAGTGACTCATTCATAGATACTTAAAGATTCTTAAACTACAACCAAGTTTTATTATCCTGGAAACATCTCATATTGTAGAGAGCACATAACAAAAGAGATGGCATTATTTACATTCTCAGGCTCCAATATGTAGAAAATATGAGTAGGTTGCCATCAGGATTAGCTATAGTTCAGTAACAACACAATTAACTTATATCTGAGTTCGAAAGATCTTAGAAATTAAGATACTCAATAAGAAGCTTGTCTAGGCCTGGGAGAAAAAACACTGACAGCCAATCTTGATTTGCAAACCGTCGTTGAGCTTATCCGTATAAATGACACAACTGATGCAGCCACTGATTTTACTCTAACCGCAGCCTTCTTAAGGTTCCGCGACTTGAGCATTTTTGTTGAAGATGTATTTCCCGGTCCTAAATTGTAACTTTGAAGGTAAATTAGCCTTTTCTTCGCTCTGTCACGTTTATAACTAAAACCCCTGGTTTCATGATCAACACTAGTTACCTTTCGTCGTGAACTAGTTAAAGTCTTGCGATAATTATCTTCTCCAACCATTGCATAACTTTGATCAAGAGGCTCGTACAAGGCGTGGTCGGACCATCTGCGACTAAAGCGCAAAGTGGTGTTTTTTACAAGGGAATTCATGGTTGATGTGGTGTAGCTAGACAGTGTTCTTTGTATGTTTGTGAAGATGTAGCTAATGTTGATTATATAGACTAAGGATGGAGTATGTGTTTTTTTTTCTTATATTTAATGGCCGTGTGCTTTTATCTGATGAGTATGATTCAACTAAAATATTTAGTGTGATTGAACACGTTTTGACTGCTATCTCAAATTTTTCCGTTGTTGGTAGGCGCAAAAATCTTAAGAAAAATCCAAGTCAAGCTACCTCAACAACCTGGAGTTTTCTATCTACCGCGACCATAGCCACCTCTACAACAAATTGTCATTCTTCTAAAACTGGTACCACACACAAACAGAGGCTCTAGTAAAACTGGTACCACGTACACACAATGAGAGGCCCGAGCACAATGACGGAATCAGAATTTCGAGACACTATTAATTTTCTGAGACTAAATATGCAAAGATGTTCAAACTGTTGCATTCAACAATCTTTATGTAACAGTTCGAACAAATCAATAATTTATTTATTTATTTATCTTTTTGTTGGGCGGGAGTTTACTATCATGAGACGACAGCGTTTTGAGAAGAAGTTTTGAGAAGAAGTTAACATGATTGGGTATTGGGCTCAGGCTGTATCAAGTGGGTTGGTTGTTCCTATGAGAAGTTGACACGTGGACCATTGAGGGAGTAGAAATAGCCATGAGAGAGAGAGATAGAGGGGGACTGGAAATCACGCATTTTGTACTTCTTTTCTGTTTTTACTTTCTCTTCTCTGTAACCGGTACTTAGTTGTATTCTTCCTTTCCAAGTTATCAATTTAATGGCTTGTTCTTTAATTTTCTAGCTCTTATTTACCTTATTATATTAAAATAAAATCATAAACGAAGCTGTTGGTTACAAAGTGGTATCAGAGCTGTAGTTCCTCGGACCGGAATTGTTTAAATATGGTTGAAGGTACAAGGATGAAAAGCTTGGATGAGAGGTTGGGAGTTTTAGAAGGAAAATTCAAAGAGATGTCGGAAGAAAATGCACAGGGAAGAGCTGTTATGAGTAAGAAAATGGGCGAAATGAGTCAACAAATTGAAGAACTGGGGATGGGGTGGAATAAGGTAGATGATAGATTTGATGAGTTGAGGGCTTTGATTGTAAATGGACAAAAACCACAGAGGGTAGAAGGAGACTCTTCCACAGGGCAAGGCAGTACCACAGAGAACAGATCTGGGCCAGAATCGATTACTAGATCCAACGATGAGGTAATACCCACTTCTGGTTTTGTTAACCCTCTGTTTACTACTGCTAATCCTATGACATCTATGGTGCCACCAAACCCCCTCACAATGAGTTTTAATCAGACACACCCATCTGTTCCCCACCCTCAAAGCCCACAATATTCAACGCCCCATACTTCAATCGCCTCAGCACCACCATGTCTACACACACGGGTACAGTTGGTCCTAATGTGATGATTCCACACCAACTATACATACCCCCATACACTAACCCTCAGACCCAAGTCCCTTACTATACACATATGTCAAATGGACCACCCTACTCGCATCCTCCTGTCGTTCCTCACTCACCAAACTTCAATCCTATGCCTAAAATTGAATTTCCAAAATTCGATGGCAATGACCCAAAGGGGTGGATTGTGAGGGCTGACCAGTACTTCGAGTTCATTAACATCGAAGAGACCAAAAAGGTGAAGCTAGTTGGCCTTCACTTTGAAGGGAAGGCTAGTATTTGGTATCGTTTCTATCAGAACAGCAGGGTAAATTATAATTGGAAGCTATTTCAAACTGACCTACTGTCAAGGTTCGAGAATCCTGATGATCGTGATGTACAAGATTTGTTTAACAAATTAAGGCAAGTAGGCACAGTTATTGATTATGAAGATAAATTCGAGGAGCTGCGTGCTATGGTGGTAGCTAGAAACAAGCATTTATCTGAAGAATACTTCGTTTCCAGTTTTGTTAGTGGCTTGAAAGACCACATAAAGGGGGCAGTGAAAATGTTTAGGCCACAGACCCTGGGGGATGCTGTATTTCTAGCAAAACAAGAGGAATCTAAAACCCCGAGAAATACTAGCAATGCACCCAAATCTTTTGTAGCTAAATCGAGTTCAAACTTGGGAGTAGAAAGCAAGGGGAATTATCCGAGTAATACAGGGGCCAAGAAGGAACAGTTTGCTAGCAAGTCCACACTGTCTAGTAAAGAAATCATGGAAAGAAGGGCGCAGGGATTGTGCTTCCACTGTGATGACAAATATCACCCAGGCAAGAACTGCAGAGCAAAATTATATACTATGATAGGAGAAGAGGAGGACAGTAATGAAGAAAATGAATTGGAGGATGAGAAGTTAATAGAGGATGAAGACTGCAGCCCTGGGGAAATTTCTTTGAATGCAATGTTTGGTAACCAGACTCCTAGTACCATACGTTTGCAAGGCATGATAAAAAAACAAAGGGTGAGTATTCTCATTGACAGCGGCTCGACTCACAGTTTCATTGACAGCAAGGTGGTTAACCATTTGGGACTAGTAGTGGAGAAGGTGCCTGCTCTAATGGTTAGTGTGGCGGATGGATCAAAATCTTTAAGTGACCTGGCCTGCAGAAATCTCACCTACAGTATACAGGGGCAGTTATTTTCAAATGAATTCAGACTATACTCACTAGGAGGGTCAGATGTAGTGCTTGGAGTTGACTGGTTGAAGAAAAACAGCCCTGTCACCTTTGATTACCAAGACCTTAGTATCACCATTCTCAAAGAAGGGAAGAAAATCGTGTTACATGGGAAAAACAGGAGGGTACACTGTAAACCATTAGTGGAAAGGGGCTATGTAAACTCATGAGGGGAAAACAAGCCATATCACAGGGGTACTTATGCATGGTCAGTGCTTGTGAGACAGAGCAACAAGAGGCTACAGACCCTTCTATCCCGGCAGAAATCTCTCAGCTATTACAACAGTATAAGGATGTGTTCCAAGAGCCTAAGGATCTACCTCCCCCTAGATATCATGATCATAGAATACCACTAAAAGAAGGTAGTCAACCAGTGAATCAACCGAGTTACAGGGTGCCCTATTTTCAAAAGAATGAAATCGAAAGGCAAGTGACAGAAATGCTCAGAACAGGGGTAATCCAACCTAGCACGAGCCCGTTTGCTTCTCCGGTGATCTTAGTAAAGAAAAAGGACGGAACGTGGAGGATGTGTATTGATTATCGGAAGCTAAATGATATCACGGTGAAGAATAAATACCCCATACCTGTGATAGACGAGTTACTGGATGAGTTAAGGGGGGTGAGTTGGTTCACTAAATTAGATCTTCGAGCTGGGTATCATCAGATTAGAATGGCTGCTGGGGAGGATCATAAGATAGCATTTAAAACCCATCAAGGGTTATACGAGTTTAAGGTAATGCCGTTCGGGTTGACTAATGCCCCGGCCTCGTTTCAAGCTCTTATGAACGAAGTTTTTCAGTCTCAATTACGGAAAACTGTACTAGTTTTCTTTGACGATATACTAGTGTATAGTCAAACATTGGAAGAACATGTGATGCATTTAGAGGAAGTTTTGAAAGTCATGAGAATGCACAAACTGTTCATTAAAGAAAGTAAGTGCTCATTCGGTCAAAATCAGTTGGAATATCTTGGCCATATTATATCTGGAGAGGGTGTGGCTACGGATGCTAGTAAGGTTAAATCAATGGTAATAGAATGGCCAACTCCTAGAACTGTTAAGCAGCTGAGGGGATTCTTAGGACTTACGGGGTATTATCGCCGATTTGTAAGAAGCTATGGCTTGATCTGCAAGCCCCTTACAGAACTCTTGAAGAAAGGAACATTCCAATGGAATCAAGAGGCTCAGCAAGCCTTTGAACAACTGAAGAGGGTTATGACTTCTACTCCTGTTCTCACTTTGCCAGACTATACCAAACCCTTCACTATAGAAGCAGATGCTAGTGGTACTGGAGTGGGTGCCGTCTTGATGCAGCAGGGTAAGCCAATAGCGTACTACAATAAGAGCTTGTCAACAAGGCAACAAGCTATGTCTACGTACGAGAAAGAATTGCTAGCAATTGTATTGGCTACGCATAAATGGCGTTCTTACTTGCAGGGTCACCGTTTTATAATCAAGACAGACCACCAGTCATTGAAGTACTTGTTAGAACAGAGACTCTCGACCCTGGTACAACAGAAGTGGCTTGCTAAATTAATGGGTCTCGAGTACGAAATTGTGTACAAAAAAGGAAAAGAAAACAGGGTCGCAGATGCATTGTCAAGAGTGCATGAACTAGTTGATGAAGGGGAACTACAAAGTATCACCACTGTTCAACCAGGATGGATTACTGATATCCTTAATAGCTACAACAATGACCCTGAGGCCTTAGAGATCATATCTGGAATTGCAGCAAAGGATGAAAGCTTTAAGGAATACCAATACAGCAAGGGACTAATTAAATATGGGGACAAATTGTATGTTGGGCAGAATGAAGGATTTAGAGATAAATTGATTTGGTTGTAGATCGACTCTCCAAGGTAGGCCATTTCATTTCACTATCTCATCCCTTTTCAGCAACTCAAGTGGCTCAACTCTTCCTCGACAATATATACAAATTACATGGGCTACCAAGGTCTATTGTCTCAGATAGAGACAAGATTTTTACAAGTAGTTTTTGGAAGGAACTGTTTTCTACAGTGGGAACGCAGCTGAACTTCAGTACCTCTTACCACCCCCAATCAGATGGACAAACCGAACGTCTCAACAGGTGTCTTGAACAATACCTAAGAGCCATGGTGAGTAAACGACCTAAACAGTGGAATAAGTGGCTACCCTTAGCCGAATGGTGGTATAATTCCTCATTCCACTCTGCAATTCAAATGAGTCAATATGAAGCTCTGTATGGAGTGCAGCCTCGTCAATTGTGTGTCCCTTCGAGTTGTAGAACGACTGTGAGTGTAGTGGCTGACTTTCAGATTGAAAGGGAGGCTATGAATCATGTATTGCAAGATGCTATCCGTAGTGCTCAGCACAAATACAAGACTTATGCAGACAAGAAGCGCAGAGAAGTAATGCTGGAGGTAGGTGATTGGGTATTCCTAAAACTGCAACCCTATAGGCAGTTATCTGTGACTATTAGAAGATACTTGAAGCTGGCACATAAGTTCTTTGGACCATACAGAATAATAGAGAAAGTGGGCACTGTAGCTTACAAGCTTGATCTACCAGAAGGTAGTTTAGTGCACCCAGTTTTCCACGTTAGTCTACTCAAGAAGAAAGTGGGGTCGAAGTTCCAAGTCACGACAAAATTACCAAAACTGGTAGAGGAAGGACAGTTTTTAGTCTACCCGGTTGCAGTCATTGATCGAAGGATAGTAAAGAAGAGTAACTCTGCTGTAGTACAGTGGCTTATTCAATGGTCACACTCCATTCCGAAGGACGTTAGTTGGGAAGATGCAGCTGCCATTTCTGAGCAATACCCAGATTTCAATCCTTGAGGACAAGGATTGTTTTCAGAAGGAGGCAATGTAACAGTTCGAACAAGTCAATAATTAATTTATTTATTTATCTTTTCGTTGGGCGGGAGTTTACTATCATGAGACGACAGCGTTTTGAGAAGAAGTTAACATGATTGGGTATTGGACTCAGGCTGTATCAAGTGGGTTGGTTGCTCCTATGAGAAGCTGACACGTGGACCATTGAGGGAGTAGAAATAGCCAGAAGAGAGAGAGATAGAGGGGGACTGGAAATCACGCATTTTGTACTTCTTTTCTGTTTTTACTTTATCTTCTCCCGTACTTAATTAGTTGTATTCTTCCTTTCCAAGTTATCAATTTAATGGCTTGTTATTTAATTTTCTAGCTCTTATTTACCTTTTTTTTTTTTGAAACAAAGGATTTAATTCATTAATAAAAAGCCATACGGCATCTACAAGAATAATCGAGTCGAACAAACCGTAAAAAGATACAATCGCAGATTAATCCAGTCTTCTTAGACCTTTTGGACATAATATCAAGCGATTTGTTGAAACTGATATATGTACATGTACCCGCTTCGACACATCTGGTTTGAAATATCGACCATAAATGCAATACCATAAAAACTTTCATCGCCAAATCAAAACCTTGAAATTCCTGCAAATCTAACATCCCTGACATTAGATAACTGAAAAACAAACCAAAATCACACAAAGCTCTCACAAGAAGGAGAGAAAATCAAACCCAAATAAATTGGGAACAAAGCAACACCGAACAGATCTAAATCAAACAAAAGCCTAGTATAAAGGCTCGATTTTATTGAATCTGGAAAAACAAGTTACCGGAGAGGAGGAAGTAGATCGGAAGAAGAGAGGGAGATGGAAGGAGAGAGGCGGAGGGAGGAAGGAGGAGAGAGTCGGATGCGGGAGCGGGATGGGGAGGAGAGGGGGAGGAGAGGGGGGGAAGGGGGAAGGGGGAAGATGGGGGAGGCGGCTGAGAGAGTTTTTTAGACGACTCTCATTAGACTGAGAGAGTTAGTAGTTACCTTATTTACCTTATTATGTTAAAATAAAAATCATAAACGAAGCTGTTGGTTACACTTTATGTTCGTTGTCACTTGTCATATACATTACTGTATAATTTGTAAGTTGGAATTTTGAATAGCAAAAAAAAAAAATGGAATGTAATCAGTTAATTATGATAAGTTGCACAATATTTCAAAGGGAACGTTAGAAAGCACTCTGCCTGGCCTGCCTTTACAATTCTGTAGCTCTCAGCTTTTTAAAATATCTGGAACTGGAAGTTAGTAGTAGTAGTATTCGGAATGATTAGTTCCAAAAGCAAGCCTTACCAGCTGTCTGTCTAAAAGTTTTGATGGCTTAAAATAACTTGCTCGACATTTTTATAAGTTTTTTCAACTAGGTAAAAAACCAAAAAATCATATCCAAAATAATAAAAAAAATTATCCCTTTTTGTTTAAATATAAATATTTTACTTTGCTTACATATTTAAATAAATGTCATTTTCAAATATTGGTGATTTAAAGAAGAAGTATACGAGTTGGCACATCAGCATCACTATGAAATTTGAATGGAATAAATAAGTGTAAAGATCTTTTCATTTTTAGGTCGATGTAAATATGGAATTTAAATAAGAAAAATGCACTGGCAATGATGTCCACGTTGGATGTGCGGATTGGATATTCTTATGACGTGGCAGCTGTTCTAGAACTAAGTGGGGAATAGTCATCACTGACACTCATAAGAAAAACCAAAGATTAGTTTAGTTGAGCTTGAGCCCTTGTCGACTAGATATCAACCCAAAGTGCGATATAGGAATCTACAATGTCTTGATTTTTTTCTCAACCAATATGTAAGTACTCCACCGTCCATTTTACATGTAGTTTTTTAATTTTTTTTTATAATCAAATTAATTAAATTTTGATTAAATATTAAAAGTTATTTAATTATATTTTTTGAAAATTACAAATTGGAATGTAACATATATTATATGTACTTTTTAATTATATAATACATATAAATTGCAGTAAAAAATGAATAGATAATTTCTATGTTAGCAAAAATTAAAAAGAAAAAGAATAATAATTTCTGAAACCTTAGACAAGTCTGGTCAATTGTCATGGTGATTTTCATTTGAGCCAATTAAGGGCCTGTTTGGGCTTTCATTTTCCACCGAACTTATGGCTTATAAGGCCATAAGAACAATTTATGGGGGTGTTTGCCAAAATAAGTTTTAGCTCAACTTATAACTTATAACTTATTCTCGATATACGCAATATATAATATCCTTCGAATCTTCAAAATCATATATCTCTCGATTCGTTCATTAGAAAATTGATATGTATATATCAAATTTCTCTATTCATCGAGATCTATCCATTGATATCCATTGTTATATATAAAAAAATAAATATTTTGAAAATTATAAAAAAAAGTTAAATTATAAGTTCTGATTTACCCAAACAGTCTACTGATTATAAGTTCTGATTTACCAAATACTCCAATCTTTGCTCTACTCATCACTTATATGACATAAGTGCTTATAAGTAATAATTTACTTATTTTAAGATACCCCAAACATACATTAAGTTTTTTCAAGGCAGTGAAGCTAGTAGTTCAGAATTACGTATTAGTCATTTATAGTACAAGTAGTTAACATTTGCAGCTTATTAATTTGGTCCAAAAAAAAAAAATAAGAGGTGGAGCTAGGTTCCATAATGTTGTGTTTGGGTGGGGTAATTACAATGGAGTGGAATCTATCTATCTAAACTATATTATTATATTTGGTTGGTTGGTAGTTTGATTATTTTATTTGGATGTTCAATAATAATTGTTAGATTTTAAGATAAATAAATGCGACCGTTTGATGATAAAAAATATTCTTTTTCTAAAATTTAAAATATTTTTACAATTTTCAAGTTCGAATCCTACCAAAAACATATCTCTATTAAACATATATATTATTTTATAAACTACTCTAACGAGTTTAGGAATCAATTTCCGTCAATAACATATTACTGTATTAATTAAAATAATATCATTAAAAATACTATTAAACATATATTATAATATGGGTGATGGCCCTAAATACCCACCGTTCAAAATATTTTGTCCAAAATACCTACCGACGAAACTGATGATCCTAAATACCCACTGTACACGCATGTTTAGCATGCGTGTAGGTACACGCATAGTGCACATGCGTGTACTACGTTAAACTCAATTCCAGCTTGTGAACAGTACTTGAGATGCGCATGTTGAACATGCGTCTCTTGGGATGTGCATGTTCAACATGCGTAACTCAAGTACTGTGCATCATCGTTCCCAGTTGTCGCCGGTGGCATTTTTCGATTTAAATTTCAATTACTTTGTTCGTCCACTTCAGACATCGAGCAGTAGCATTCTACATACCAAAACACTCGTCTTCTCTTCCTCTACAAGTCTATGTTCTTCGTTTTTTATTTTTTTTTACCGGATTGAAAAGACCCAATTTGAAGGTTTTTCCCGATTAATTTTCCGATGTGTTCGAGCATACCCTTGCGGGGCCAGAAAATCAGCAAAACGATATGTCAAAATGAAGAGGCTCATCTGGGCTGCGTTTTGATGTCCTTGTATGTAGTGGAGATAGCCGGAATGGGATGGACGAAGAGAGACAATTTTATGGCGATTTGGAGCTCCTAAGCAACTTCAGCGATGCAATTATGATAATGACATCGTGTAACGTCATCACGCATCTGGGTGATGCGTGACTCATGACATGCATGTGAAAAATGCGCATCCTTGCCTACGCATCCACGGGATGCGTAACCCGTGGGTAAATAGGACCAACCCTTCCGCGCGTGGGTATTCCGGGCCATGGAGTTTGAATGGTGGGTATTTAAAGCATTTTCTCTTATAATATTTGAACATATATCTGAACATGAGATTTAAAAAGTTAAAAAATATTTTAATAATAAAAATATATATACAATTTAAAATTTTAATAATAAAATATAATTTAAAAAATTTACAAGCCCGTGTATAACACGCATTATAGGCTAGCGAAATTTAAAGTGTAAAATAATTAAATATTTAAAATTTTCATTCTTTAATTTATTCCATTCCTAATCATCAATACTACGTATAATTTAAGCAACTCACTTATGCTTCATTCCTAATCCATTCATTTTCATCACAATTTTTGTCATAACAATTTTGCAGTATCTCATTATTATTTTTTTCAAATTTTTCCTCTAATCTTCACTATTTTTCTCCAATTTCGTTCATTCCATATTTACCACAACCAAACCAAACACAACATAAGAATCTCAATTTTGTTGTCCAAGTTGTAGGTAGCTGGGATATGTAGCCTGGCTCTCATGAAAATTCCCTTGAACGCTAACAACATTCAGATAACATGAATGGTTTGGTCACCTCTCATCCCGGAGGGCTTATCAGCTTATGCTTTTTCATACATCACATCACAACACCGTTTGACGGATTTGAGGTCCCGTGACGGACACAAATAACAATATTGGTTAACGCAAATATGTGTAGTGAAAAGTCCCCCTTCCTGCATTTTTCAGTCTTACTTACTCGTCACATAATAAAATACTATAATTATATCCAAAAAATGGATAATCTCATCAAATGCAAAATCTCACTTCCCACTTGTATCATTTGTTTGTTTGTTTTTTTTTTAAAAAAAAAATTCTCAGCACAAAACAATGTTTTGTACCAATAGTTTCTTTGTTGATATACACAAGGTCCATCGAAACCCCCCACTAGTATTCTTGCTCTGAATACAAGCAGTCCTTGCAAGACAAAATTCTGTCAACTCGACTGCTGGTAAAAGCAAAACTGTGAACATAGTCTTAACTAAAACTCTAAAAACTGGGAATTTCGCCAAGAGATCTCTGGTTCTCCCATCAGGCATCACCTAAGTAATCACAGAGGGAATAAAGACTCACGCGAGAACAAGAGCCCTAGTCTTGCCACTAGACAACACAATATCAACGAAACCTCACAGCTGCGAAAGAAGTATGCTGCAGGAACATTCTTACAACAATAGCTTCTTCATTCCCATGCTAGCTTTTGTTGGCTAAAATTGCAAGTAGATAGACTAGAATCCGACTAATAATTCCATCTAATATATAATAAAATCCTATTCATCAAGGATTCATTGTATTCATCTCAATTTTTACGCAGTACATGCAACTAACTAATTCAAGTGGAGCTTAACCATACTGCAGTACTGTGTAAGCAATACATGTGATATGATATGTCAATCTTCAACATTGAATGTGATAACATAATTAATTTATAAGAATCATGCATTACCATAACTGGGGCGCTTAAATGCTTAATTATGACATGCACTTGATTTTGAAAATGGCAAAGCCTATCCAAGTTCAAAGTTTGTTGGTAGTTGGAAATTTGTCACTAATGATGTTTCATGCACTTATTTTATTTTGAGAAGTGATAATCATACTGTAGCATTTCAATGCAGTAGAGTAATCGCTCTCTGGAACACTAGATGTCCAAAATTGCTGAAACAAACATGGCGATTGACTACACAATTCAACTAACTACATCTGAAAAATTAATGCGAAAATGAAAGCTTAGTACCGAAGAAGTTAGCCCCGTATCGTTAAGAGGAAAAGGTATTTGCATCTAAATTTCAGAACCGAACAAGTAAGAATTATGCAAAACCTGCAAGCATTTTTCATTTACATAAACTTGGTCACATTCATGAGAAAGACCGACAGGCACAAGCTCAGGCCTCGCTCCATATGTATCTATATGTTATCACTCGAACTGTTTTGTACAACTTCTTGACAGTATCTCACAACTTTTCCACAACAAAGTGTACAGAAAATATTATGGAAAGGATGTAGATCAACACTATTAAGCAGAGGAGGAAAACTCAACACTCACCAAACAGAGTTGTCGGCTTCTAATATACAAACCTCTTACAGGTTATGAGGCCAGCCTACTCTCTCGAGAAGAACACAAAAACAAGACATGCTTTCTACAAAGTCAATACTTTTGGGGTTAGGTTTTAAGTGAACTGCAGTAGTCTGCAGTTGTCAACAGCCACGCCGAATCCCCATGAAGTGGTTAAAGTCATGGTGCTGGACCCCTAATTGCTTCAGCCAAGAATCTGCTACACTTAACATCGAGTTCAGCCTATCATGATCCCCTCCATTCTTCTTGTTGACCCACACATCTCCTTGCATCTTATAAGTAGCCAATCCAAAAGGAGGAAGAGCAATGCCTTTGGATTTCTTCCGCTTACTTTTTGTGTTTCCCATTTCAACATCAAGATACAAATCTGTAAATCAATGAATATATATCAACCGTCATCACTTAGCAAGCAAAAGGAACGGCTCATTTATATACTAAGTAGGCTTTCGTTCATATGAGAACGACTGAAGAACAGTGATCACCAAAAAAATTGCAGTACTACACAAACAGGTGCAGAACCTTTTTGTTCCCATGGTTCTCACAGTTTTGCAGTTCTCCACTACTTTACATCTATTCATACTTAACAATATAAATACATGCAAACGGCCGAAGAATGTACCTTGAAAAGAAGATGAGAGTGTGTGGTATGTAAGGAAGCATGCGGACAAATCCTTTATTGTTCTTCCCATAGGAATATGGTATATTGGGTACCTGAAATAATATCCACATCAATTATAAAGATCATAGTGATTGTGCTTTCCCTATCTTTAATAATTTAAGGAACATACCAATAACAATATATAACAAATCCTTCTAAGTACATGAATGTTGATGAAGTTCTAATTGTCAAGTATCCATAATATTGTTTAAGTAAATTGCGGAAGTCATGCAAAACTGTCCAAGAATTCTTAGCATCTAAACTAATTTCTGAGAGATAGCAACTTCAAAACATAAACAAGAAGCTTTGAGCTAGTAGAAGAGAGTGAAATACCAAGCAACTGCCATCCAACTAGCTGGTGAGAGGTCTACACTTCTTAATGACATTAATCCAGGGTACTTTTGTGATAGTGCAGTTATCTGAAACCAAATAAGGAAGTATTTGAAGTAAGAGATGGCATCAAAAGACATCTAAGGATATTAAATCTCTGTTATCACAAACTTAACTCATCTTTTACAAGGAATCTGAATTTTAACTCTCCAAAGAATAGCATTTTAGAAAACTGCAAAAAGCTAAAGCATACTCTCCAGGGACAATGATAATTTACTTGATAAGCATAAGAAGAGAAAAGAGGTCCTTATTTTTCCCTCAAGTCCTCAACACTCAAAAATTAAGAATAGAATAAAGGTGATATTGTTGACAACAGCATAATTTAGAAAGGTAGGGTAGAAAGGGTTTTTAGATCATGATATATTGATATTGTACACCCACAATCGAAAGTTTGAACTATATTATTTTTGTTATTAGATTCCCATGTTTGTTAGAATAACAAGAAATTCTAGCATACCCATAACTTCTCATGGCTTCTAATGATATAGCTTATCATATTCACCATTCCAATGAAATAATGAATAACATGACTTGCCGATTTGAAAGTATGTGCAGTACAGTAAATAACTAAAGAAACATAAACTGATATTTCTAAGCTTTATAAATTAAATATATAAATTTTACACAGTACCTTATCCATGAGAGGTACCCTTTCATAAGGATTTAAATTTTCGAAGTATTGACAGTAAAGATGACCCAATTTATCATTTTGATGCCAGAGATTCTCGTGTTCAAACCCCCCCTCTTCGGACGAACACCCATCCCACCTCGATAATTTTTCACTTTCACTCTCATCACTGAATGAGTCGCTAAAAGAATCCCGTGACGAATCAGCCTCTTCCCTGATTGAGCACACATTCAAAACTTTCAATCCATTATACCAATTTTTAATCAGGAAACATGACAGAGGACAAAAAAACAGGGATACAATATAGTAGTATACATTATATAAGTGCCATGTCTGGCAATTTGACTTCTTAAACTATAAGAAATAAAAGCACATAACTTCTAACTACAGGCACATTATTCGGTTACTAACAATATAATCAACCACTGTCAATTGATGTCTATGCATTTAATAACAGCTTACAAAACCTAAGAAGCAATAAATCAATACACATCAACTGACCAAAATATACAACAAAAAATAAATTCAACAAGTAATGAAACATTTCTAGTAAAAAGCAAATCACCATAAATCAAGTTCATCAATAGAAAAATATGGTATATAAATGTGTTACCTTAGAGAACTGAAGGATTTAGTGCTGATAAAAATCTGAAGTGCAGAGAGATACGGCACATAGTACTGAACAAGATTATCTCCAGTGTCCAGGCGTATAGGGACTCCGGCACCATAAGCACTCCATTCATCATAACAATTCCAAAGATCGCTAAGAGTAAAGAATTCAACCTTTTCACTCTCCCAAGGATGCCATAGTCTATTTAGATTTCTGATCTCACTCTGTAAATTTAAACAAGAAGATGAAAACAAGCATTAATCAAACATATACACCATAAAACAACAACTCCTTTATCTGTACAATTTAATTATAGTTTTTCTCTCAAGAAAAACATCTTAGTATTAGAACAAATGAAAAAAATTTAATACAAAAGACAAAAGTATGCACACCTTTGATAAAAACTGAGAGGGGGGCAGTGGGGTTGTGCAATCCAGAAAAGCACCCAAGTTAGATTGATGCATTATATCTTTCTCCAAAACCCTGAAAACAGAAGCATCCAGAAGTGTATATAAAAAAATTATATATACAGGAGAGAGAGAGAGAGAGAGAGAGAGAGAGAGATAATGAGATTTTATTTACTGTCCTAGAGTCTAGAGAGGGAAGGGAGAGAGAAAGTGTATAGAATCAAATTCAAGAATTTTATAACAGTCTAGAAAGCTATATACTCTACCTTTGATGTATTCTCAAATAGTAAACCACACGAGAGAGAGAGAGAGAGAGAGAGAGAGATTGATTAATGGGATTTCATTGCTAGTTTAGAGACAGAAATTCAAGAATTCTCTAGAAAGCTAAATACTCTCCCTTTGCTATATTCTCAATACACACAAAATCAGTTAAATGTCCAATGTAAAATCTCTCCCACAAAATCATAAAACACCAAGCCCATCAACATAAAGTAAAAAAAAAAATACAATCTTTACTAACCTTGAAACAACCCAAATACCAGAATTGACTAAAAATCTTCTACTTGAATTTTTCACCCTCCCCTGAATTTGCGCAAGAAAATGGAAAGAAAAGATACACACAGGCTGCTAAAAAGAGACGCGTTGTTTCCAAAATAACCAAGATTATCAACTTATAGGGCCTTTTACAAGAAACCCATAACTGAAAAAGAAGCTATGCTTACATACACAAACACAAATACATGTGATCATGTGTGTCAGTGTGTGTGTAATTAAGATAGTAGTAATATATGGACAGACACACAAAGAACAGAAGAGTCCAATGGTTTGTTACAGTGAATATGAGACGCTGAAAATGGGGACAGGCTGATATATATCATTGACATTAACGAATTTTATTTTGGTCGAATTTACTGAAATTTTGCATCAATCACACTCAAACTTCAACTAGTAGGATAGAATTCAGGATTTTCTCATATTCACTTACATTTCGTGATTTTGATAGTTGCACGAATTAAATTTTGGTTTCGAAAAAATAAGTTTATATTAAATTTAGTTTATTTTGAATACTATAATAATATAATAATTATAAATATTTTTCATAAGAACTTTATTACACTTATTATGTTTCTTTGTTTTGAAAAGTTAACTACATAAAATTTTAATATCCATACATGCATTACTCTTTGTTAAGAGTTTGAAATTGTAATTATTTAAAGTTTAGTGTCAGATCAGTATTTATTTCTTACCACCATATAAATTTAGAAATTTATATTCTTTCTCCATAGTAAGTAAGTTATAGGTAATTTTCTTTAAATTAATTAATTATTATTTATTTATTTCAGGTACTACTAATATTATTATTGAACTAGTTTATAATACGTGTAACGCACGGTTCCTTTTATAATATCTACAATTATAATAATTTTTTAATATTTATTTGTTATTAATTTATGTATCAAATTGTTGTTAAAAAATTGATATATATAAGATTTCACACGTTCAATTTACTATGTGTTTTATTTTGAATTCTTAAAACTTGATCCGGATGTTTTTACAGCCCACGTAAAATTAACAAAATAATCTTCAATTTAGTGATGGTTCAATAATTATTTTTCAATTAAAACTACCAAGGAGCAAAAAAGTGAATAAATTGACGATTTTTTACGTCAAAAATTAAACTCGATTTAGAAAACTTACTTATATTTCATTTTGATTATCAAAATAACATTATTATTATTTGAAGATATTTATACTAACAACCAAATAAAGTTTGAATAATAAGTGTAAGAGGGATTTTGTCGAAAACTATGGTAGTCGGTAGTCTAGTCCTCGGTATGATAAAATAAATAAGAACTGTTAGATCTTAAAATAAAATTAGTGTAAGAGCGCGATGAGATAGCTCAAGTGGTTAGAACTTATCTCTTGTCATCCTAAGTTCTGGGTTCGGTTTTCGCTCACCCCGAAATTTATTGAGAACAGTTACTTATTGTAAGACATATAAGTCTACTTATTAAAAAAAATAGATAAAAAACGTTGAATCTAGTATAATTTTTTTATATATATTTTAACATGTAAACTAATAAGTGTATTTATATTGAAATAGAAAAAAGTGAATGTAAATGATTTAAATCATATATGATTGGGTTTTTTTATATTGAATAGGATTATCAATATAGGCCTTTTAAATTGAATAGGATTGATGTAAAAATTCGTAAAGGTTTTCTACATTGAATAAAATTATCAATGTAGGTCTTCTACGATGAATATGATTAATGTAAATTTTGTAGTTATATTTTATCTTGAGATTCCGAGTGTTTTCATTTGGATAATATTTTT
Source organism: Kitagawia praeruptora (assembly GCA_037693485.1). NCBI lineage: Eukaryota > Viridiplantae > Streptophyta > Magnoliopsida > Apiales > Apiaceae > Kitagawia > Kitagawia praeruptora. The sequence goes on along the minus strand of CM075351.1, from coordinate 26,308,770 downwards.
AAAGATAATATTATTTTTTTGATTATATCCTTTTTAGATTATAATTTTATTTTCAATATAATATAATCTTGATCGTTTATTTTTAAAAATATTAAATTCGACGATTGAGATTATTTTGGCAATATGGTGATCATAATTATGGATAAAATCCTTCTTATTATATATAAGGATATAATTACTTTTTTATATAAGAATATAATACTCTTAGATTGTAATTGTGCAGAAGCCCAATAGCAAATTCTCTTTGAATAATAGTAATTTACAAACAAAAACTTACTTTATTACCATTCGAATTGAATTCATGCTTTATAGCATTTTGAAAATAAAAATTTTAATATTAGTATAATATGTGTTATATGTGAGAATCGAACTCTTGAGTTACGATAATATTCATTTATTATCCCTTTTACTTTTATTATATAATAGGATATAATTAATATTATTTTATTATGTTATTGGTAAGAGTCGAATCCTTCACCATGATTGTACTCCTTTATTATCCCTCTTATTCTTATTATATACTTTAAAAATAAGATATAATTTTACCTTTCATTGCCCACCTCAAATCATGACGGGGACAGGACACAGCTAAAATAAACACGTGTCAAACAATGGTTCTCAAGTCACTCCTCAAAGACTAGTCCGCAAAAGGATATTCTTCTCATATGCCTCATGTACAGTTTATGTTTTTTTAAAAAAAGATACGGAGTACTAACAATTATTACGTCTCGATCTCGACTGTACGATGCTATTAGGAGGGGCATTTCATGTTGGATTCGACGGGATCCAATCCATTTATTTATGGCTCATCGGGTATTATTGTTAATCATTTAAATAAAGACTTGAGCCTAATGAATAATTAAATATATTAATAGCACTTAATTATATATTTAATTATTACATCTAATATATATCTAGAGTAACACTCTATGGAGAACCATCTTACGTGGAGAACCGTGGAGAACCACTTAAAATACATTAAAATTGCCCTTTATATAAGGCCCCTGGCGGGGCCCCTTCACATAAAATTCTTATAATTTTACCCTCTATCCATTCATCAAAAAAAGAAAATTTTAAAAAAAAATTAAAAAAATTTTAAAAAATGTTGCCACGTCATCATTTTTTGAAAAAAAAAATTAATTTTTTTTTTTTTGTAGTTTTTTTTTTATAAATAGATAGAGGATAGAATTATAAGACTTTTTTGTGAAGATGCCCCTGCGGGGCCCTTATATATAAAGCAATTTTAATGCATTTTAAGTGGTTATCCACGGTTCTCCACGTAAGATGGTTCTCCATGGAACAATGGCCTATATATCTATTTAGATATATTTATTTATAATGGCTTAAGTACCCAAGCCCATAACTTTGATGGACGGTTATGGGTTTAGCTCATTAGGGTTGGTCCCATTATTCCCTCTATATAATGAATCTTATGCAAGAACAAAAGTTACGCGTCTCATAATATTCAGAAAATACACACACCCCATCCTTACGTATAGAGGAAAATAGTGAAGATCAAAGCCCTCAAGTACTTGCGCTCTTCGGACTCTTTCAAGATCATTAATGGCCTCTTTCGATTATGGTACGCTTCCGCTATTAATTATACTCATAGTCTTGATCAGGAGATTCATGTATATTATTATATATATTATTATGTTGTATATATACATGATTTATTCTAACAATTGGTATCCGAGCCGACTCCTTGATTGATTCTTTGAGTTAATAAATTTTAATTTATGCGATGAATATATTCGATTGAGATAATCACACGCATGATTAATTGCCTGGTACAGGATGATTAATTTGTCCGATGTCTTTAATTGCTGATCAGTACTCTTTGGATTGTCATTGTATCATGTTAATTACCTGACCATATCATCCATTAATATGGTCGATGACGTCTGTATAAACTGTCACAACTTAAATCTTTATTATTATTATTTAAGACCAATCCATGCGTACATGTATTAATTAATGTTTAATTATCATATTAACATACTTCATGATTTAAGATTAAGATGTACAAGCATGTGTTGGTTTTTCCCTGTCGACATTATGCTTTTAATTTATATAATTTTGACGGACAGTGATCTGTACATGTTCCTCGTACTAGAGTTTTTTACATATCAGATATACTGAAATTATGTTTCATACAGTATATGTATTCATTAGTTTTAATTTTTATTACATTGTTTTAAAGGGATACTTATGATTATTAATTAAAGTATTAGTCCCTCATGAAAATTATTAATTAAATATTCGGACTAATGTAGTGATTTCTTAATTATTAAAGTATTGGATGGACCAACGAAAATCTTTTACTTTAATTATTAGGAGAATTAAAAATCACCTAATGTACGTGTACAAGTTGATGTACGAATCGGCCCAACGGAAGATTTGTATATTAATTTTGTAAACGGAATTTTTAAAGTTCAAATTGTAGAATTTAAATTATTTTCTGCCCAACGGTGATATAATTTAATATTTTACTTTTGTAATCTCATGTTTAATGATAAATTAATTTAGTATTGATAATCGGCCCAACGGAAGATATTAATATTAAATTTAATTTAATTGTAGGAAAATTTTTGTGTATTTTATTTTTCCTATTTAGATAAACTGTTTATCCCTCGGTTTATTTAACTTATGTGTTACTTGGTGAACTAACTGTTTTTCATCATGTGGATTATATTTATTATACTTGTTGTACTTATGTGCATGATTATGATTAACCTTGATTCAGCATTTGGTCCTGTTTCACTTACCAACTACTTTTCACACATTGAACCATTGAGTGGCTCTAATTTTAAGAAGTGGAAAGAGCAAATTGATCTTACGTTGGGAGTTACTGCCCTTGATTATGCCATAAGGGTTGCAAAACCTGCTGCCATTACAGCCGAAAGCTCTGTTGAGCAAAAGGCTGATTATGCAAAATGGGAGCATAGCAATCGTGTTTCCTTAATGATTCTTAAGGGCTCCATTACTAGTGCAATTCGTGGAGCAATTCCCGAATCTGATAATGCAAAGGAGTACCTAGCGAACATTGAGGAACAATTCAAGGCTTCCACTAAGGCTCAAGCCACTACACTGATCTCGAAAATGGTCACTCTCAAGTATAATGGTTCAAGTGGTGTTCGTGATCACATTATGAGAATGAATGATATGGCTGCTCAGTTAAAGGATATGAACATGGAAATCTCTGAAGGTTTTCTCGTCCACTTCATAATGACTTCTCTTCCTGCACAATTTGGTCCTTTTAAGATCAACTACAATACGCAGAAAGAAAAGTGGAAGATGAGCGAGTTGATTTCTATGTGCGTTCAAGAAGAAGAACGCCTTAAGTCTGAGAAGGTTGAAAGTGCTCATGTTGTGACCACGACACCCGCTAAAGGAAAAGGAAAGAAATATGGCAATAGTCAAAAGAAAAAGGGAATTGATGCAGCTGTCACAAAAGACAAGGGACAGACTTCTGGCACAAAGAACTTCGGAGGTCCTAAATGTAACTTTTGCAGAGCTAAGGGACACATAAGGAAAGAGTGTTCCAAATTTCGCGAGTGGTTAGATAAGAAAGGTAATGCATCCATTTATGTTTGTTATGAAGCTTTTACATCTGAAGCTCCTTTAAATACATGGTGGATAGACACTGGTGCAACTGTGCATATAACTAATTCATTGCAGGGATTCCTTTCCGTGAAGAAGCTAAATAAAGGAGACCGATATTTACTCGTTGGAAATGGAGAGAAAGTACAAATTGAAGTTGTAGGAACTTTCCGACTTATGTTGGAAAGTGGTTTTAATTTGGATTTAATGGATACTGTTTATGTTCCCAGTATTACTAGAAACCTTATTTCTGTTTCAAAGTTAGACGCTTATGGATATTCGTTTAAATTTGAAAATAAAGGTTTTTCTCTATTTCTTTATTCTGAGTATATTGGCTCTGGGCTGTTAGAGGGAAACCTTTACAGATTATGTTTGAATGCTTCTTTTAGTGAATCCTTAATTTCAATGAATGTGCAAGATGAAGTTGTAACTGGTTCTAAAAAGAGAAAAAGAAATGATGAAAATTCCTCAAAATTGTGGCATGAACGACTTGGTCACATATCCAAAAGTCGAATTGAAAGACTTGTTAAAGAAGGACTTCTTCATCCATTAGATTTTTCAGATTTTGACACATGTATTAAATGTATTAAAGGAAAATTTGTAAAAACAAACAAAAAGGGTGCAACTCGTAGCACTAAGTGTTTGGAGATAATTCACACTGACATTAGTGGACCATACACTCCAGGCATAGGTGGTCATAAGTATTTTATTACTTTTATTGATGACTACTCACGTTATGGCTACATTTACCTTTTGCATGAAAAATCTGAAGCACTTGATATGTTTAAAATTTATAAAGCAGAAGTTGAAAAACAACTTAAATTAGATATTAAGGTTGTTAGATCTGATAGAGGAGGAGAGTATTATGGAAAATTTTCTGAATCTGGACAGAATCTAGGACCTTTTGCCTTATTTTTGCGAGAATGTGGCATCGTTCCTCAGTACACAATGCCGGGTACACCCCAACAGAATGGTGTTGCTGAGAGACGAAATCGAACTATTATGGATATGGTTCGAAGCATGATATGTCACAGTACGTTGCCAGAATTTTTGTGGGTTGAAGCCCTTAAAACAGCTATGCATATCCTTAATAGGGTCCCAAGTAAGTCCGTGCCTAAAACACCTTATGAAATATGGACTGAAAGGGAACTCAGTTTTGGATATATGCATGTATGGGGTTGTTTGGCTGAAGCAAAAATATATAACCCACACATCAAGAAATTGGACCCTAAGACTATTACTTGTCATTTTATTGGTTACCCCGAAAGATCAAAGGGTTTTAGATTTTATTGTCCATCACACACCACTCGAATAGTTGAGACTAGAAATGCAGTATTTTTTGAGGATGCTGAAGTCAGTGGGAGTACATCTCGAAAGATAAATCTGGAAGAGATTCAGGAAAATGTCCCTATTCCTATCATTCCAGATATTAGTGCACCAGAAAATGATGATAAAAATGTTGGTGCAAATGAGAATGTACATCAAGAACCACCTCAAGATGACAATAACACTACTGAACCTCTTAGGAGGTCAGAAAGAGTAAGACGATCAGCAATCTCGGATGATTATATTGTGTATTTAGATGAAATTGAGTCTAATCTTGGCATGGGACCTGATCCTATTTCTTATAAAGAAGCTATTGCTAGTAACCATTCAACTCAATGGCTTGTAGCCATGGAGGATGAGTTGAAATCCATGAAGGATAATGATGTATGGGATCTAGTTGAGTTGCCACAAGGGGTCAAAGCTGTAGGCTGCAAATGGGTCTACAAAACTAAGCTTGATCCTAGTGGTAACATCGAAAGATATAAAGCTAGATTGGTTGCAAAGGGCTTCACACAAAGAAAAGGAATTGATTATAATGATACATTTTCCCCTGTTTCGAGTAAGGACTCATTTCGTATCATCATGGCTTTAGTAGCTCATTATGATTTAGAGTTACACCAAATGGATGTTAAAACTGCTTTTCTTAATGGTGACTTGCATGAGGATGTCTACATGTCACAACCGGAAGGTTTTGTAGTCAAAGGCAAGGAACACATGAAATGTCGGTTAAAGAAGTCCATATATGGATTAAGGCAAGCTTCTAGAGAGTGGTATATTAAATTTGATGATGTGATTGGAAAATTTGGGTTTAAAGAAAATTTTGTTGACCAATGCATATATCTAAAAGTGAGTGGGAGCAAGTACATTATTTTAGTACTATATGTGGATGATATTCTACTCGCTAGTAGTGATATGAATTTAATGCATGAGACAAAGAGATTCCTTCATAAGAATTTTGATATGAAGGATCTGGGGGAAGCATCTTATGTCTTGGGCATTGAAATTCATAGAAATAGATCTCATGGAATTTTGGGGTTGTCACAAAGAGCTTATATTGATAAAGTTCTCAAACGTTTTAACATGCAAAATTGTTCTCCAAGCGTTGCTCCTGTTGTCAAGGGTGACAAATTTAGCTTGAAACAATGTCCTCAAAATCAGCTAGAATTGGATCAAATGGAGCATATTCCTTATGCTTCGGCAGTTGGGAGTCTTATGTATGCTCAGGTTTGTACTCGTCCAGACATAGCATATATTGTTGGAATGCTAGGGCGATACCAAATAAATCCAGGTCCGGATCATTGGAAAGCTGTTAAAAAGGTCATGCGGTATTTACAAGGTACAAAAGATTTTATGCTCACATATCGAAAGACGGATAACCTTGAAGTCATTGGTTATTCGGATTCCGATTATGCTGGGTGTAAAGATGAGTTGAAATCCACTTCAGGTTACATTTTTATGCTTTCTGGAGGAGCTATATCATGGAAAAGTGCTAAGCAGTCGCTGCATACCTCTTCTACAATGGAAGCTGAATTTGTGGTTTGCTATAAGGCAACGAAGCAAGCTCTATGGTTGAGGAATTTTGTCACGTATCTCAAAATAGTTGACACTATTTCTAGACCAATGAAAATTTATTGCGATAATAAAGCTGCTGTTTCTTTCTCTAAAGACTACAAGATAAGTGATGCGACAAAACACATAGATATAAAGTATCTTGTAGTGCGAGAAAGAGTTCAAAAACAACAAGTGTCTATTGAGCAAATTAGTACAGTTGCTATGTTGGCGGATCCATTGACAAAAGGTTTACCGCCCAATCTCTTTCGAGAACATGTTGCTAGCATGGGTTTGGTTGATAATCTTTCTTATTGATTCATGGATTTTATTGTAAGACACTAGTATTGTGATCACCTTATGTTATGGTTTTTGGACAAAGTATTTAGTTTGTTACTTCTATTATTGTGCACATTCGAAGTTTATGGAACAAACATTTATGTAAGGACCTCATGGACATATTGATTTGCTATTGCTTATGATATATTATGTTGTTCATGACTTTAAGCTATATCTTTTGTTAAGTTTTGCAATTATACTTGGATTGTAACTGGAGGACGGTTTCATATTTCTATACGAGTATGATACTACCTTTAATTCTATTTTAGTATGATGTAAAATTTAGCCTGTCTTATGGGATGTAAAGCTCAGTAATAAAAGTCTTGTTATATGTATGTTGATGATATACTGACCCTCGGCCAAGTGGGAGAATGTTGGATTCGACGGGATCCAATCCATTTATTTATGGCTCATCGGGTATTATTGTTAATCATTTAAATAAAGACTTGAGCCTAATGAATAATTAAATATATTAATAGCACTTAATTATATATTTAATTATTACATCTAATATATATCTATTTAGATATATTTATTTATAATGGCTTAAGTACCCAAGCCCATAACTTTGATGGACGGTTATGGGTTTAGCCCATTAGGGTTGGTCCCATTATTCCCTCTATATAATGAATCTTATGCAAGAACAAAAGTTACGCGTCTCATAATATTCAGAAAATACACACACCCCATCCTTACGTATAGAGGAAAATAGTGAAGATCAAAGCCCTCAAGTACTTGCGCTCTTCGGACTCTCTCAAGATCATTAATGGCCTCTTTCGATTCTGGTACGCTTCCGCTATTAATTATACTCATAGTCTTGATCAGGAGATTCATGTATATTATTATATATATTATTATGTTGTATATATACATGATTTATTCTAACATTTCACCCGTGCATCCCGATTCTAATCTGAGTCCCATTCCATTTGAATCGGTGATTTGAGAAATTTTTTGGATTCGAGATAAGCACAGGAAAATATTCAGAATTTTTTTTGGGTTCGGGCAAAAAGCAGAGAATATTTTAAAAAAAATGTGAGAATCGGGGCAGGGTCGGGAATTAAGGGATCCCCAATCCGATCCTCGATACATATCAAATGAAGAACAAATTCAGAATTACTTTACAATCCGTGACTTATAGACAATGATCAATTACATATCTATATATTATATTATAAATTAGTGGATAACCCATACCTTAGGTTCGGTATCCATATTTAGATTCTAATTAAATTTTTATTTCTATTTAGATCGATAGACTATTCATATTTTTGATTTGGTATCCAATTTTGATTTGTAGAAGATTCATATGACTATTTGACCCACTTTTGATTCTGGAAAGTTTGTATATCAAATTTAAATATCATTAATGCAATATAAATTATCTATGATAAGTTTATTAATATAGATTTGAATTAATCTTTAAATTTTAGTAACTTAATTAATGCAAATGATCTCATAGCATATATAATAAATATAATAAAATATTAGTAATTAAAATAAGAGTAAACTTCAAATTGGTGGCCAGATTTTACACTCATTTTTAAAAAAGTGGCCAGATTTTCAATTTTGCAAAATAGTGGTCAAACTTGCCTTTTTCCTTTCAAAAAAGTGGCTACAGCCTACAGGCGATTTTCAGCTTTTTTGGCAGGGGTAAAATGGGAAAAAAAATGCTAGAGATCCCAAAATTGTCCAAAAAAATTCCCAAATTAATATGTGTCACCATATGATTGGTTTTATTCGTAATAATAATAATGCCCCCATGTATGCACATCAATTCACAAAAAATTCACAAATATGAGTTGTCAAGATTTAATTAGTCAATTTATGTGCATGCATGGAGGGGGCATTATTATTAATATTACGAATATAACCAATCATATGGTGACACATATTAATTTGGGGATTTTTTGGATAATTTTTGGAGGGTTTTTAGCATTATTTTTTTGTAAAATAACATATTTTCCCATTTTACCCCTGCCAAATAAGCTGAAAATCATCTTCAGCCACTTTTTTGAAAGGAAAAAGGCAAGTCTGACCACCATTTTGTAAAATTGAAAATCTGGTCACTTTTTTGAAAATGAGTGTAAATTCTGGCCACTTTTTTGCAATTAACTCTTTAAATAATTTCACAACATATATAACAAATATAAAAAAATATACTTTAAAGTAATTTGAAATAAATTTATTACAATATATAAAGAAATGCACTTATTGTATTAATTTTATTTTTTTCATAACTAAATTATTCAATTTTTAAATATTATATTATATAATTTATTATAATTATTAATTAATTTTTAAAATAACCGTGTGCGTAGCACGGGTTATAACCTAGTATTCAAAATTTTTAATACTAAGATTCACTTTGTGGTCACTTATATATATATATATATAGGGGGCCCTTCCACAGCCACCGTTGGTTGAAAAAAGGCCCACAACCACCAACTCGTACACTGCCGCAATGAACCATTGCGGCAGGAAAACTTAAAAAAAAATTTAGGGGTGCCGCAATGAAAACTTGCGGTAGGAATGGGCCGCATTGAACGTTTGCGGCAGGAGTCGCTCTCAGGTCCTTAAATATTATTTTACGTTTTTATACCTTTATTTTTATTATTTATTAAAATTAAAAAAATTGGTAAATTAATACATTATAAAATATAAAAATGTTTATAAAATTTGAATTATTACATAAAATTTAAAATAAATTATTATAGTTTTATATTTATTAAAAGTAATAAAAATAATAAATTAATAAAAGCTGTTAATTTGAAATATTGAAACAAGTAAATATATGAAATTACGTTTTCACCCTCCAATTTGATGCCGCAATGATACATAGCGGATAAATGAAAATCTAAAATTACTTGTTTACCCTTATATCACTGCCGCAATGATACAATGCGGATACATAAAAATATGGAATTACTTTTTTACCCTTAAATCATTACCGCAATGATACAATGCGGATAAGAGACTTATACAACCACCCATTGCGGCTGCCGCGACCCGATTAACTCTAATTAAACACAGAGCTCAGGCGATTTCAGGCGATTTCAGGCGATTCCGGGCGATTTACACACAGAGCTGCTGTAACGACCCGAAAAATTTCGTGTAATTTATTATATTAAAAAAATATTTTTAGTTGATTTTAATGTGTGTTAGTTTATTTTTAATGCATTTAAACGCGTTATGATTTTTATTAAATAGGAAAATTATCTCATACGTGTTATGTGACTTCTGTGTATCATAGAATATTTTATTCTATTTTTCTGTAATTTTTATATTTTTATAATACAGTTATTTTGCATTTTATATTCCGGACCCAGCCCCTGTACTGGATTCGAGGCCCTGTTTTTCATAAAATTATTTTCATATAATAATGGGATGTTCAAAAATGTATTATGTTGTAATTTTTGTAAAATTCATAATTTTTGGGGAATTTTGACATATATATTGTATTTGTTTAAAAATAAAAATTTTACATTTTATCCCATAAAAATTATTTTTAGGGCTTAATAATTTTAATTAGGGGTTAAAAATATTTTTGGGGTATTAATTTTTTGAATAATATAAATAGGAATCTGATTTTTTTTTATTATTAATAAATCATAAAAATCAGTTTTTATATATATTAATAAATATAAAAATATATTTTCTCTCTCCTGTTCTTGAGGATCAAAGCTGAATTTGAAGGTGTTATAGACATCTGATTTTGGCGATCTTGTAGTCGAATCGAAGCTCTCAACATCTAGTTTCATAATCTACAATCAGTTTTCGTGTTGGGTAAATTTCTGATTTTATATTAATTTTCTTTTGAATCTGGAAAATTAGGGTTCTTCATTAAATTGGGGCTTTTTGATTCTTTGATTTTCCGGTTGAATTGATTGTTTGTATAGCTTTATATTGATTCCAGGAGTTCAATTCCATGCTAAATTTCATCGTTATATTGCTAGTTTGTTCAATTCGAAATTAGGGTTCTTGAGCCTAATTTGGGGATTTTTGATTGAGTGATTTTACGGTTGTTTTGATGATTCCAATAGCTTTATATGATCATTTGGAGTCGATTTATGTGGTCAATTGCATCATTATATTGCCGGATTGTGATATTCGAGTTTTAAAGTTTTAACCGAAACTTTGAATCAATAGTCCGTTGTGTGTGTTAATTGTTTGCGTTAGTGGTTTTGGGGGAAAGATTGTATGAGTTATAAGCTTCATTTTGTGATGTTAAACACGCGATTTGGTTTAGAAATGAAGGAAAACGAATTTTTGACCGGATTTTTGGTTGAAGCTCGCCGGCGACGAGTTTTTCTTCAACTTTCGGTCATTTTGGTCGCGTTTTTGTTGTTTTCGTTGGCACGGTTGAGTTTGTCATGAAATTTTAGTCAAGATCCATATTTTACACGCTTGATTTGGTTTAGTTTTGTGAAAGTTATGGTCGCCGGAAGTTCGCCGGATTTTTTTTTCCGGTGACCGGATTCTGGAGAAACCTCCATTGTTGGAGGTGGTGTTCTTCGAAGCATTCATATGAAGAACAGCATAGGTGGTGATGAATAGTAACATTTTGATCTTCAAAATCTTAAATCTTTTCAGAAAAATGTTTTTGGGTCAAATTTTTATAAAATTTTTCTAAAATTCAGATTTATTTTATATATTATTATTTTAATTTCTAAAAATTAAATTTAATTAGTTAATTATTTTTAAATAATAATTTAATTGATTTAATTAATTGATTAATTCATTTTAATTGATTAATTATATTAATTAATTATTATTTAAATATATAATTGACTTCATTGAATTTAAATCTTTTTATTATAAAAGATTAATTATTTTTATGAGTTGATTAATAAATAATTAATTTGAATAATCAATTAATTTAATTATTCTTATTATTTGCGTATTAATTAAACCGCTTGTCCGTTTTTAACGAGAAAAATATTTCTGGAATCAGAAAAATGACCCGGTTCTTATAAAAATAGTTTTAAGTTAAAATTCAACTTTTAAATTTGGATCAACTTTTTACCAAACCTTTTTATTGAGTCGGTTATATCCGATAATTAAGATTTTGAACCGTTTTCTGTTTTAAAAATATTAGATAAAATCTTTTTATGATCTGATCAACGTGCTATGTGATTATGTGATCTATTTACTGAGTCTCTTTACGTGCAATGTGAATTATTAAGGTATTAAGTATCGAGAATTATGATATAAATCGAGTTTTGATCGATATATATAGTTATGTGTGTTAATTGTTTATATGGTTTATATTAGATGTCATTAAGAGTAGACGATGTTTTCTTTGATTTACTGGCAACAATGGTCGGATATCGTTTATTTTCGGAAGGATTAATTGGTGAATATTGACTTAGGTTTGTCAGCGGAGATAAGTAAATGTTTAATAAAGGAAGTTGGAGGTGGATGAAATATTCTTTGTGGGTTATGAAGAAGATTGAAGATGGATGCAGTATTGTGTGGATTGTAATAAAGAAGGTTGGAGATGAAAGTATTGTTTGTGGATTGCTGGTTTACTTGTGAGGTGTTTTAACACCGGGAAAACGTCTATGTTCAAAGGGGACATTTCCAATTATTTTCTTCCGACAGAGATATTGAAGTAGACGCGCGGGCTCGATGTCAACGGATCAGACTCGTGGCAATCGCAAGAGCGTCAAACCAACGAATGATTGAAAGAGAAGATTGTGATGCCGTAAGATAGAAGAAGAAGAAGAGAATCGTATTACTTCGGCATTGCGCAATAGTTAAGGACCAGAGGCAAGTATTTTCTTGATCATCTTAAACACTGTTTATTTTATGTTTTATTGATTCATATCATGACAAATAGTTATTGTTCAGAGCTATTTGTGGTTCTTAAATATTTTTGTGCGAACACAGTTGTTTGTTATTAGTACCCTTGATGTGGGGAATTGTTTCAGATAAACTCTTCATATCCTCATTATCGTAGTAATAATGGGATATGACCTGTATTTAAAACTAAGCATTTCCTGTTGAATTCGGAAATTGCTCTATTGGATTGGAAAATGGTAAAGCGTAGGAGGCCACATGTCGTAGTTGGTCCAGTTATATTTGAGGAGGATATGGTAACCATTCCATCTTCCTATAGGCTAACATTACTTGCCTATTTTGGGTACCCCAGAAATCCGAACTATACACACACGGAAAAAAGAGAATACCGGTGGAGTATAGAGGGTCCCATTGCCTTAGAACCTGATCAGGGGGCAATGGTGTTTCAGTTATATAAGTGTATCCAATCCATATCGCCAGAATGGCTATTATATATTGTGAATTGGCAGATGATTCATTTTTATGACATGCCAAATGATTTCAGTTATGGTTTGAATTATATCACAGTTGTTGATTCAGTTTTCTCTATAAACTGTTTTACGTTTCAGTTGATTTTTATGCCCCACTTATCCTGGTTTTATATCAAAATTTTTATACGCTTGCTGAGCATTTCTTTCGCTCATACTTGCTGTTGTAAATCCTAACATTTCAGTAAGGTGGTTTGGCGAGACTTATCCGCACAGTTCATAAAGTGAAGAAGCGTGATGCTATTCCGAAGATGACTTGGCTCAGGATGTCTGGATTTAGTGTAAGATCTATTTTATATAATTGAGTTCTAATATTTATTATTATTATGTGATGGTCTAGTTAGCCTGGCGTACTTCTTATCGAAGTTACACCAGTGATTTAAGATTTGATCAAAGAGAATGTTGGGAATGAATGTTTTTTTTATCTAATGGAAATTGGATTCTTGTTTCTAGCCCTATAACCTTAAAAGATCTTGGTATGTGGGGGTCACAGATGTTATATTTCCAGTGTTGGACAATCACAAATGGATGATTTTTATTAATCAGATGTTTTATTTTGAGGATTTTTGCGTGGCAACCAAATCTTCTGACCCCGGATTTGGGGGGTGCCACAGCTGCGAAATGTCAGGCCATCTTCCTCCTCAAGGTATCTTCTAATTGACACTTATACACACACGCACGTAGTTATACATACACACACGCACTACTATATACATTGCTACTGACGATTATATGTACATGGTTTGATTCGTTTTTAACTGTGGGTGGTGTTTATTTGCTTCATTTTAGTTAAAATCATGAATTAAATCGAATTATTAGGGTTCATAGTTCGAATTTTACCCATTTTTGGTTTGCATTAGTTTGAAATTAGGGCTTTTACCCTCAATTGAGTTGAAATTAGGGTTTCTCATCTTTAATTAGGTTGAATTAGCTCGAAATGCCCAATTTAGAATTAGGTTTCGAATTATTATTCAAATTTTTATTAAAACTATGAATTAATTCGAATTATTAGGGTTTATAATTATGAAATTATAATTATAATTTTTTTTATGAGTTGTGGAAATTTTAATTCGAATTTTTCTGAATTATTAATTTGAATTTTTGAGTTTAAAATTCGAATTTATGAATTAATATGATTTATTAATTCGAATTTTGATTAATTAACATATTAGTACTGCATTTTATTTGATAAATTATATTCGGTGTTAATTTATTCTTGTTTTAAATATGTCTTAATGGAATGATAATTTTAGCCAATTTTGGTACATGTTTATGAAATGTGCCTTATTTCTTTGATCTTGCACATTGCAGATGCTATGGATATGCAGTGCGGGCCTCTCGATAGGTCCCTCTTGACCATGCAGGATGATCATATTAGCAGTCACATATGGCAGGGGGTGAGCGGGAGAAGTTGGATGTCTACCAGTTGACAGCCAACCTCGACGATTGGGTATTTGATGACACCCAGGTTAGTTTGCTGTCAGACTGGGGTTTCCGAGCATTTACTAACCCACGCTCGATTCCCCAGAACGACATCCGATTGATCACGGCGTTGGTGGAGAGGTTTAGGCCAGAGACCAACACCTTTCATTTCCCATTTGGTGAGATCACCATCACTCCAGAGGATGTTTACATGATATTGGGATTGCCTGTTCGTGGTCGTGCTGTTACTCATTCGGAGCTTTCCGCACCGCTTCCATATTGGCTAAGACGGTGGCATGATTTGAGGTTGACTGAGATCGAACGCAGAGCTATGTATAAAAAAGGTTTGAATTTTAGTCCATAAATTCTAATTTCTTGCATTTTAGTCCTTAACATGTTTAATTCTTGCATTTTATACATTAAATTTTCATTTCTTTGCAATTTAGGAAGATAATTATCTAGTTATTGCATTTTAGTCCATAAATTCTAATTTCTTGCATTTTAGTCCTTAATTTTTTTAATTCTTGCATGTTATACATTAAATTATCATTTCTTTGCAATTTAGGAAGATAATTATCTACTTATTGCATTTTAACCCATAAATTCTAATTTCTTGCATTTTAGTCCTTAATTTGTTTAATTCTTGCATGTTATACATTAAATTTTCATTTCTTTGCAATTTAGGAAGATAATTATCTAGTTATTGCATTTTAGTCCATAAATTCTAATTTCTTGCATTTTAGTCCTTAATTTGTTTAATTCTTGCATGTTATACATTAAATTATCATTTCTTTGCAATTTAGGAAGATAATTATCTACTTATTGCATTTTAACCCATAAATTCTAATTTCTTGCATTTTAGTCCTTAATTTGTTTAATTCTTGCATGTTATACATTAATTTTTCATTTCTTTGCAATTTAGGAAGATAATTATCTAGTTATTGCATTTTAGTCCATAAATTCTAATTTCTTGCATTTTAGTCCTTAATTTTTTTAATTCTTGCATGTTATACATTAAATTATCATTTCTTTGCAATTTAAGAAGATAATTATCTACTTATTGCATTTTAACCCATAAATTCTAATTTCTTGCATTTTAGTCCTTAATTTGTTTAATTCTTGCATGTTATACATTAAATTTTCATTTCTTTGCAATTTAGGAAGATAATTATCTAGTTATTGCATTTTAGTCCATAAATTCTAATTTCTTGCATTTTAGTCCTTAATTTGTTTAATTCTTGCATGTTATACATTAAATTTTCATTTCTTTGCAATTTAGGAAGATAATTATCTAGTTATTGCATTTTATCCCAAGAATTCTAATTTCTTGCATTTTAATCCTTTATTTGTTTAATTCTTGCATATTATACCTTAAATTTTTATTTCTTTGCAATTTAGGTGGGGTGAAGCTTCATAGGTTGAGGGAAATGTATAAAAAGAAACCGGAGAAGCCTTCTCCCGAGTTTATCGAGCATGATGACCTTGTGTACACCCGGGCTTATCTTTTTTACATCATTGGGGGTGTGTTGTTTCCTTCATCGAATAGAGACACCGTGCATCCTAGGTACTTCTTGACTTCATTTATCTCTCTAGTCCTTGCAATTTATGCTTAAATTTATCTTATTCTTGCATTTTATGCCTTAAATTTCACATTTCTTGCATGTTCATCCTTAATTTCTCCAATTATTGAATTCTTACGTTAATTTGCATTTCCTGAATTTTTGCAGGTATTTACAGTTAATCTAGAATGCGCATGAGATTAAGGAGTATGCCTGGGGAGCTGCGGTTTTGAGCTATTTGTTCAGGGGTTTGGCCAAGGCTGCTCAGAAGGGTGCCAAAGCTATTTGTGGGTGCACCATGCTTTTGCAGCTTTGGTCTTACGAGAGGTTGTTGCCTGGGGCACCTCTGATAGCACCTCGTATGAATTTTGTTTGGCCGAGGGCATTGGCTTGGGCTGAGCCGGTAGATGGGAGGAGGGTTAACCCCCACCACCATACAGGTCTTTATTGGGGGGACTTTGACAGCTTTCAGCTTGGTTGGCTGACATGGCAGCCTTATCAGAGATTTTATGACATTCAGGATGTTGATGTGGATTATAATATCGATTTGATGGATGCTCACTATATGGCTCTCGGTCGTGTCCCTCTCATTTCTTTTGATATCGTTGAGTATGTCATGCCAGATAGAGTATTGAGACAGTTTGGTATTCTACAGCATATCCCACAGGCCCCGGTTGCCATGACTTCACTGCGGACGGAGAGAGCATCTCGTTGGGTGCGGGACAATCATACAGTGACCTTGGCAGATTACGTTGAGGAGTGGCATGCTTTTAATGATGGCATGATACCTATTGTCGAGGAGGGCAATTACGTGTCTATAGAGGAGTACATGTATTGGTACAGGCGCGTCAGTAAGCTAAGGATTGCTCCATTTGTGGCTGAGCATCGTTCTAAGATTGTGCCTCGTGACTGGTATCCCCAGCAGGACATGGCTGATGCGGTATGCATTATATACCGTTATTTTTCTAATTCTTGCATTTCAGACATTTATTTGTATATTTCTGCATTTTAGACCTTTATTTATATACTTTTGCACTTTAGACCTTTATTTATCTAATTCCTGCATCTAAATACTTCAATGCAGCTGGATTGTGGAATGAGGACATTACATGCCATTTACGAGCGTGATCCCCCCGAGTGGTTCTTTGATATCATCACTGAGTTTTTGGCTCGTTATGATCGGATCAACACCGAGTGGAGGGGTGTTGGATTTATCAGACCTAGTTTTGATAGACCCTCTCGTGCACATGATATGGATATTGACCCCAGCGGTCCTTCATCTTCGCAGCAGCCTCCACTAGCCGTTTCTCAGAAACGTTTGCGTGAGGTAGTAATCTTTTGATACTTGTTATCTTTGAATATAGTGGATTGAATATATGTATGATTGTTGTATATTTTATTGTAGGTTGAGACTGTTGATTCTCATGCTTCACTTACGCACGATGCCACACCTCATGTCTCTTATAAACGTCCTCGTCAGGTAGTAATCCTTAATGCTAGGTTTAATTCGAGTCACTTAGGAGGAATTATATATATAACTATGTGATCGGTTCGTTGACATATAATTGCAGGTTGAGACTACAGATGCTCTTGCTACACAGCCTACCCTGGTATCTGTCCCGCCTATAGTCCAAGTTGAGGTATCAATCCTTAACACTTGGTTTAATGCAAGAATTATAGAAATTAATAAGGGTATAAAATGCATGATCGGTGTATCTTGTAGGTTGAGGCTACAGCAGCTGCTCCTCCTGTTACACAGACGACCCCAGTATCTAGCCCTCCTCCTTCACAGTCTACGCCGGTATCTATCCCCCTCATGCTCATATTAATCTCTCCTTACTGTAATTTCCTTATATACCAACTTTTTATATGTTCGTGTTTTTATCTCATTGTGGTTGCAGGTTAGCACTATTCCTGCTGTGACAGAGCCTACCCCGGCATCTGTCCCCCATCATGCTCAGATTGAGGTACTAATCTCTCCTATTTGTGATTTTCTTCTTATATACCATTGAGGTACTAATCTCTCCTATTTGACTTTTGTTATCATATTTGTAGGCTCCAATACCATGTGAGTTGGCAGTGGATGGCAACAAGGTTGCCTATGGCATGGCTTACCCGGATGGAGGAGAAATGAGTGTCAGTGGATAGTGGGATCCAACTAGAAGCCTTGATTCCAGTTCCAGTACCTGGTGAGATGGAGACGGTCAAGCAAGCTGTTGGATCTCATGTTGCATGGCCCAAGGACTGGATCATACGTCGAAATACTGAGGTTTGTACTTCTATAAAAATACTATAAAGGTCTAAATGCAAAATTATAGAAATAAGGGTCTAAAATGCAAGAAATAGAGAAATAAGGGTCTAAAATGCAAGAAATAGAGAAGTAAAGTTATAAAATGCAAGAAATAGAAAAATAAAGGTCTAAAATGCAAGAAATAGAGAAGTAAAGGTCTAAAATGCAAGAAATAGAGAAGTAAAGTTATAAAATGCAAGAAATAGAAAAATAAAGGTCTAAAATGCAAAAGTATAGAAATAAGGGTCTAAAATGCAAAATTATAGAAATAAGGTTATAAAATGCAAGAAATAGAGAAATAAGGGTCTAAAATGCAAGAAATAGAGAAATAAGGGTCTAAAATGCAAGAAATAGAGAAATAAAGGTCTAAAATGCAAGAAATAGAAAAATAAAGGTCTAAAATGCAAGAAATAGAGAAATAAGGGTCTAAAATGCAAAATTATAGAAATAAGGTTATAAAATGCAAGAAATTGAGAAATAAGGGTCTAAAATGCAAGAAATAGAGAAGTAAAGGTCTAAAATGCAAGAAATAGAGAAGTAAAGTTATAAAATGCAAGAAATAGAGAAATAAAGGTCTAAAATGCAAAATAATAGAAATAAGGTCTAAAATGCAAGAAATAGAGAAATAAGGGTCTAAAATGCAAGAAATAGAGAAGTAAAGGTCTAAAATGCAAGAAATAGAGAAGTAAAGTTATAAAATGCAAGAAATAGAAAAATAAAGGTCTAAAATGCAAAATTATAGAAATAAGGTTATAAAATGCAAGAAATAGAGAAATAAGGGTCTAAAATGCAAGAAATAGAGAAATAAGGGTTATCACATTGCGGTTGCAGCTTGAGACTACAGTTGAGACTACAGTTGAGACTACAGCAGCTGCTCCTCCTGTTACACAGCCGACCCTGGGATCTAGCCCTCCTCCTTCACAGTCTGTCCCCCCTGATGCTCATATTGAGGTACTAATCTCTCCTATTTGTGATTTCCTTTCTTATATACCAACAGCATGAATATGTTATTCATGTTTTTATCACATTGCGGTTGCAGGTTAGCCCTCCTCCTTCACAGCTTATACAGCTTGAGACTACAGTTGAGACTACAGCAGCTGCTCCTCCTGTTACACAGCCGACCCTGGGATCTAGCCCTCCTCCTTCACAGTCTGTCCCCCCTGATGCTAATATTGAGGTACTAATCTCTCTTATTTGTGATTTCCTTTCTTATATACCAACAGCATGAATATGTTATTCATGTTTTTATCACATTGTGGTTGCAGGTTAGCCCTCCCCCTCACAGGGGAAAACAGGGGAGGAGAGAGAAAAGCTACTGGACTCCTCCCTGCCGCAATGAGGCCTTGCGGATAGGCACATCCCTACCGCAAGGCCTCCTTGCGGATAGACACATTATTTTTTTTTTCTTGATATTAAAATTTGGAAATTGATAAAATTCCAATTTATTTCTATTGTTAAATATAAAATTCGAGATAAATTAAAGATTTCGTTAAGTGTTTACTAATTTATGTGTTTTTCCTAATATTCGAAAAATTGGAAAAAATTCTAATTTAAACTAGTACAAATGCATGGATTGCATATTAATACCTTACATAGAAAATTAAGATTATAATTAATAAAAATAGTTTCAAATATTACAGAATACAATTGAAACTAATTGCCAGGACAATTTCTTCTATCATGGTTTGCTCCTACCAACCCACATTTTCCGCACTTTCGTTGCTTGGTTGTTGAAGTTGACGTTTCAATACCACTTTTATATCTTGCCGCTTTCTTTCGTCCCTTAGTTTGTGACATTGGAGGATCGAATATCGGATCATGATCCCAATCTTCTTGAGGAAACGACTCGTTCATTTGTTCGATCTTATCTTCTTGTGGAAAAGCAATTTCCACGTGACACCTCTCTCGCTCAATCAAGTTCATCACGTAGTTGAAACGTGGGACGGAACAACTACCAACAGCGCCTAAATTTTGAAATGATTTGCACAATGCACTATACCTTGATGCTTGTGATTCACCAACATTACCAAGAACGGGAGGGGTATAAGGTAGAGGTCCGGCAATTTTGTTGCCATTTTTTGTCCACCTAGACATGATGTAATCATTCGGTATACGTATTTTTTGTTTCATGTCTAGGTAACGGATCATGTGTTTACAAATCATCCCGGAATGTTCAAATTGCATACAAACACATTCAATCTGTCCATCAATATGGGCCGTCAACCGATAGCTTCTTCTACGATCCTCCGGCACGGTAGACTTCTCAACCACGAACATTTTAAATAAATGACATCCACCTTTAGTTTTCGTCACGACATAAGATGTACTTTTTAGAAGCTCCTTTTGAAAACGCCTAAACATCTCTTTCGTGTAAATTTCGGATGCATGAATTTCCAAGGATGATTGCAATACTAGTCTCCTTTCCCTTTCTTCGCTCTCGTAGTCACTTTTAACCTCCCTAAGATATTGTGCCTCCAAAGCCTTTTGGGAATTCTCAATGAATTCTTTCAAACCGGTAGATGCTTGCACATATTCATCAAAAAATGCATTCATTGATTCGCTTCTAGAGGTAGTGGTCATACCGGCGGCAAAATGCGACTTTGTGTAAGCACCAATCCATTGATGTCTAATGCGATACATTTCATTTAACCAAACATGATCCTCAAGTTTGTACTTCTCGACCAATTCCTCCCATCTACCTTCAAATTCCGTGGGAGACAATGACTTGTACACACATGCATTAAAATCTGTTTTGAATTCCGGATATTTGGTGTACAAACTAGATAACTTCTCGGGAAATTTACTACTTATATGCCATGTACAATAAAAGTGATTTGTTTCGGGCATAACCGTGGCAATAGCATTTCCCAAAGCAATGTCTTGATCGGTAATTATTGTAGTGGGAGGTTTGTTGTCAACGGCTTCCAACCAAGTTTTTAAAACCCATTGATAAGAAGTCTCGGTCTCATCTCTCATGAGTGCAAATCCAAACAAAATATTTTGGTAATGGTGGTTCACCCCCGTAATAGGTATGAAAGGCATACAATACCTATTCGTTCGATAAGTTGAGTCGAACGTCACCACATCACCAAAATTCTTGTAAGCGTTCATGCATCGAGGATCAACCCACACCAAACCTTTAACACGATTCTCGTTATCCACATCCACTCGACAGAAGAAATGACCGAACGCATTCTCTTGTTGTAATTTTCGTAACAAGACCAAGCCACACTCCGCATCACCGGAATCAAACACTCGGTGCCGAATATCCCGTATGACATTACGTACATCTTGATTAGAAAACCCTAAATTTTCAATGCCTCCACATGTCTCACCAAGATATTTCATCACTTTACTCGTCTCGATCCCCGATTTGTTAAACAACTCAATCAATGATCGGGTGATCGGATCGATGTTGCGTGATGTTTGAAAAAATTGTCGCTTATCCGATGTTACCATGGAATGATTATGTTTCAAATCAACCAAAGTTACCTTCCATTTGTTTACATTAACTAGGTGACATACGTACATTCGAGCACGACAATTCGTTCGTGGATCTACATCCCTAATGCGTCGTTTTCCTTTATCAAGATAATCCGATTCCGGTGCTACTCTTCCACCCTTCTTACAAATAAACAAACGGGATGATGGATCATGACTCCGTTGATGTTTATGAGTATTCCTAATTATTATCTCGAATCCGACATTTCGACCATAATTTCTATAAAAACTTTCCGCCTCATCTAATGTATCGAAAATCATTCCAACACAAGGCACAACCTTATTAACATCCGCAAATGTAAAATAAAAATTTTGGTTTCCAATATCCTCATCATCATCATTTTTTCTCATCCTAACATCCTCATCATCAACATTTTTTCCCATCCTAACATCCTCCTCATCATCAATTTTTTCCATCCTAATATCCTCATCTCCTTCATCATCATTTTTTCTCATCCCAAATTTCTCATCTTTTTCATCATCACCATCAATAATAATTATCTTGTTTTTATCCTTTCCACCATCATTTTTTTCCCCACCAACATCATCAACATTCATTTTATTTTTATGAACATTGTATTTCACTCTACGTTTATGAACACTACTATAATAATTATCAATATCTACATCATCAACGAATAATTTACGAGAAACATGATTTTTTTTAACGGGCGGCGTAACATAATCATCACCATTACGTTCACTAGATGAACTAGAAGAGCTAAATAAAAATGAAGCCATTGAATAGAGCACTAACCTTAATTTTGGATGAATTTTTGAGCTCCAAACCCTTGAAATTTTTGAGCACTTGGTTGAGTTTTCTGCTGTTTGGAAAAAAGGAAATTGGAAAAAAAGACAAATTCTGTAACCTTAAAGGAAACAGATTTAACGCCTACCGCAACGTTTCATTGCGGCAGGAAGCCTTAATTGCCAACTGCCGCAATGAAACATTGCTGCGGATGGTTCATTTATTACCAGCCACCAACCATATTTAATGACTTAAAATTTTTCTGAGCCACAACCAAACATTGCGGCAGGAAAATTTACCGCAATGTCTCATTGCGGCAGCAATTGAAGATTTTTTTATTTTTTTTTGTTTAATTTTTAAATCTTCAAATATGCATCAAAATAATAAAATATGTTAATTTTAACTTTAAAGTATCTTTAATAATGTAATATGGATATTTTTTTACATGCTATGTAGTTTAAATAATGATGGAATGACATGTACATCTCAATCTTAGATAACTGTTGAAAAATAAATCAGGATGGTAACATTTACCTTCCAAATTAATTTATTATTTTTTGAAATATTGGGAATATCACTAAATTAGACATATATTGACTTAAGTGCTTTGTCCCGGATTGTTGTTTCTATTTTTTAAAAAATACTTATCGACGATACAACCGCACGTAAATCAATATATGTCTAATTTAATGATATTCCCAATATTTCAAAAAATAATAAATTAATTTGGAAGGTAAAAGTCGTGGTCAACTATCGATTTGACCCGTACTCCTAAATTAGTTAATCTAATGTAAAAATCTCAAAAAATAGAAAATTAGTGAATCTAATGTAAAATTAATCACATAATTAATGAGTATTAATATTTGAAATTTTATGAATTTAAATTCGAATTTTATCTTATTTTTCTATTTTTAATTTAACTTTCACAAGAATACTGCCGCATTGAAGGGATGCGGACCGTCCTGCCGCATTGAAATGTTGCGGACCCTTCTGCCGCATTGAAAGGTTGCGGACCTTCTGCCGCATTGAAATGTTGCGGCTATCCTGGTGGCTGGTCCAACCCACGGTGTGGCTCAAAAGAGAACTCATTTTTTAAAGAAAACTAAGGTACTAATCCTAACCGTTGGATGTATTATAATCAAAGGTCCCGCCAGGGGCACCCACGCACTAATCAAATACACCCTCACACACACAATCTCACCTAATCACCTCCGTTTTTTATTTGATTTTTCCCGTCAATCGGTGATATTTTTTTAAAATCTAATTTCACCATATTTTTCTTCATCTCACAACGATCAGTTTGCATACCATATGTGCTATATTTTAATTTAGTTTTCTAAGTTCTCCTTTTAAAGGGGTTATATATATATATATATATATGAGAAAAAGGAATCTAAAGTTAACTTTAGGAGGATTTCCTAAAGTTAACCATTAAAACTACTTAGTTTTTTTATCCATTTTTATCTTTTATTTAAAAGGGCCCCGCAGGGGCATCAATAATTGTACTTATGTGTCATTATTTTAATGGTTAACTTTAGAAAATTATCTAAAGTTAACTTTAGGGTCCCTTTACTCTATATATATATATATATATATATATATGGTCTTATTCTAATAGAAACTAACTTAGAATAGAAACTAGAAACTAAACCTAAATTAAATATTTCAAGCTAATCTAATGACCTAATTAGGGGTACCCTAATACAAAAAACGTTTAAAATTATTGACTCTATTCAACAAAAAAATTTAAAAAATTTAAAAAAAGTTACTGTTCACGTGATGACGTGGCACGTGAACAGTAACTTTTTTTTTTTATTTTTTTTTATATTTTTGTTGAATAGAGCCAAGAATTTTATAAGTTTTTTGTGAAGGTGCCCCTAGCGGGGCTATTAAAATAAATGAAATATAATTTATTTAGTGTAGGTTTCTAGTTTCTATTCTAAGGTTGGTTTCCATTTGAACGCTAGCATATATATATATATATATATATATAGAGAGAGAGAGAGAGAGGATAGCGTTCAAATAGAAACCAATCTTAGAATAGAAACTAAAAACCTACGCTAAATAAATTATATTTCATTTATTTTAATGGCCCCGCTAGGGGCACCTTCACAAAAAACTTATAAATTTTTTGGCCCTATTCAACAAAAATATAAAAAAAAAATTTAAAAAAAGTTAATGTTCACGTGCCACGTCATCACGTGAACAATAACCTTTTTTATTATTTTTTTTTGTTGAATAGAGCCAATAATTTTAAACGTTTTTTGTATTGGGGTACCCCTAATTTGGTCATTAGATTAGCTTGAAATATTTAATTTAGATTTAGTTTCTAGTTTATATTCTAAATTAGTTTTTATTAGAACAAGACCCTATATATATATATATATTATTAGTGCTTAAAATTTTTAATTCATTTCATTTATTCAAAATTTTAATAATAAAATTTAATTTAGTTATAATAATTTAATCGTATCTTTTAGTACAAATAAAAATTAATTCGCAATATTTTTTAAATAGACCATTAAATTTAATATATATATATATATATATAGTTTAGCAAATTAATTTTTTTATGAAATTTATTAAAAAATGTATAAAATTTAAATTTTTAATAAAAATAATAATTGCCAGGAAAGGAAAAAAGGGAATCCTATTTCCCGTTCGGAATAGGAATCGGGCAACAAAATATTCCCCGTTCAAAAATCGGGATGGGTTCGAGTAATGGGCAGAGTTCGGAACTTGAAGGCGGGGATTGCACTCCCAGACCTCAAATGATCCGATGCCCATCCTAGAGGCTATGGCCCATGAATTATTAATTTGTCAAATAAACTAGGATATGCAGATTTTAAAATTTGTTAAATAAATAACGAGATGATTTGAAAGAGAAAACTTAATAATTATCTTATTTAATTTTTTATTTTCATTAATAATAATGTATATCTATATACACAAAAATTTGATCCTATTAAAATTAGACAACTCGTAAAAAGTAATTGTTAGACTGTGCCATAAACACATGCCAGAAAAATCCTTTTAAATAAATATATTAATAATTATTTTATTTCAAATTTATTTATTTCTTTAATTTAGTTAGTTGCTGAAATCGATATACATATTTGCGGATGTTATAAATAAAATATAATAGAATTAAAAATTAAAACATGTGTACATCAACAGAAGATATAAAGCTCTTTGAGTAGAATGTTTTTATAATGATCCCTCCAAATTGATTAAATGTTTAGGTACTAAATTGAGAACAGGGTTATATATTAATAAATCTTTTAACATGATATTTAATATTTTTTCAATAAAGTATGGCATCAAATTTGGAATTGATGTTTGCATAAAGTAATTTTATCAATTAAATATTTTTTATATAATACATTATTTTTAAAATTGTCTTCAATAGACCTTTACGATCGTTGGCTTACCATATTTATGGAATGTTGATAAAATTCAAAAATAATATTATACTATATTTAAGTAAATATGGGAACAGAAATGCTAACATACACGAATATTTGTAAACTTTTTCTAAAAAATTTATAAAAACCAGGTTAAGTTTGAAAAGAGAAAAAGGTTCCTGAGATTATCTCAGGAACTTTACCTGAGGCACTAGTGTATTTTCATATAAAATACTAATGGCATTTTTGTAAATGCATATTATCTTCTGTAATTACAATAATGTCCTTCTATATTTGTATGTAAATTTTTTTAATCTCAGGAAAAGTTTTAATCTCGTTTGAAAATATATATATAGTGTTTGTAGTAAGTAATAAAATATTCAATTTTGATTCAAAATTGAACTTTTTAAAATATCGAAAATATCACTTTTAACGGAATTTTTAGTCGGGATGGACGTTAGATAATATTTGTTGTGTGTGAATTAGATAAATTTGATTTATAAAAATCATGACACTGACAGACACAGATCCAGCTAGGGGTGAGCACAACCGGATATCCGGTCCGGTTTTAAAACTCGGATCGGATATCCGGTTTTTCGGATTACGAAAAATCTATTCCGGTTCCGGTTCCGGTTTAATCGGATCGGAAATCGAATAATCCGGATCCGAATTAATTAAGTAAAATTTATTTCTGTTATTATAAATAAATGAATTTTATTACATTTTCAATAAATTATCATTAACTTTACAAATGATAAATTAATTAATAAAAATTTAGATATCATCATCTCATATTTTAACATTTGTATATTCATTTTTTTTCTAATTTTATTTGGACCTATCATAAACTACCATTCATTTCTTTAACGAGTTCTTATAATTTTTTTTTTAAGAGATATGAATAATACGTTCGTCCCGTTTATGTTGGTCACAATTCTTTTTCATGTCCCAAAAATAGTGGCCACATCTCCTAAATAAAGCATTAATAATGTTATGTTTTCAAAGTATGCAAACAATTGAGAGTAAGTTTGACAATTTTCCCTTGATTGCTCAATACGTGCTTTTTGATTGATAACTAATATAAATGGGAAAGAGGGAGTAACACGCTAGTTCTCAAATTCATAATTTTAAGTGAAAATATTATTAAAAGAAAATATTTTTCCATTTGCTTTGTTTTTATTTTTTTTAATATTATAACTTCTTGACCAATCACTTTGGATAAAATGATTAAGTAAGAGAAAATATTTATTAAGATTGATTTGAGGATAAATTTATTAATCATTTTGGACAAATTCATTATTTATTAGTGATAATTCATTACTTAATTTAATATGTTCAATGTTGAGTTATTTGTCTACGATAAATTCATTAATTATTAAATATAAAAATTATTTTTAATATATATTAAAAACCGGATCGGATAAGGATATCCGGATTTGTAAAAAGTTGTGATTCGGATCCGTTTCCGAATTCATAAAAATAATAAAAATAATCTGGATCGGATATCCGGTCTGATTATTTCGGATCAGATATCCTAATTTCCGGATTTTCATAATCGGATACCGAATCAGAAAATCGGATCATAGTAAGAAAATAATACTCCCTCCGTCCCACTTATTTTGTCCACCAATCAAAATCCACATTTTTACCAATTTACTATATTTTTGTTTAGTTTCCATAACTAAGCTTAAATAATACTATAACTACAAACTTTTAACATATTTAAAGCTTTATTTACCTTTATTAAAGAAAGTGGACAAATGTTGCGGGACAACAAAAATTGGAAATGTGGCCAAAATAAATGGGACGGAGGGAGTATAATCCAATTGCAACGTGGAAACCAAATGGAGTAAATATATCCGCACACCAGAAATAGTGACATGCGAGACTAATCACAATAAAAAAGAATAAATAGATGATGATGATGATGATATATTATTAATTTACAGTTGTTTGCAGAATTGGACCAAACGTGTTAGTATTTCCTACTGTATACATTACTCCTCCAGTGGCCCATTTCTTTTTTTGAAGGTACGATAACGATTTAATACCAGATGTGATGTATCTACTCTTTTACTGTAACAATTAGTCAAGACTTTCATGCATAATATCGAAAAGTTAATCGATTTTTTTAATGTGTGTTCGAAGGCATATAATAAGAATTTAATTTGTTATAGGGAGAATATTGTATAATAATATTTTAGGAGGTTGCTGGATTAACGGAGCTAAATACGGATATAAAGCTTATAAAAGAAGAATAAGGGTTAGGGTTTGTGTGTATAGATGTGACTGGTCTTGATAGGTGATTTCAATGGTGAACTGTTTCTCATCCTCTATCAAGGTGCCTACGTACCCTATTTATAGGGATCAAGCCGTACGTAGTTCTTGGGTAGCAAGTTACCTAGCCGGGCTAGGGTTTTAGAAGATAAGTCATAGCCCAAGCCCATTAGATTAGGGCTGACATGGCAATGAGTTGTTGATCCTATCCATGATCCATGGTTTATAGAAGGAAACCGATGGTCTCGCATGGATGGAATGTGACCTCATAAGCGAGGCTAGCAGAGATGTAGCATAATCGCGCTATGCGACCTCGAGGGATCGAACCATGCGAGGCGATCCTGAGCGTTTGGATACTCATAAGACCTCGAGGGGTCTAGTTATGAGCCTTCTAGTAGAGAGTGAGATAGCGATTTCATTTATTATGCAGATGTGATATAGTAAGCGAAGCGGTCCCTTGACGGAGTCAAGCGAAGCGGTCCCTTGACGAAGTCAAGCGAAGCGATCTCTTAATGGAGTTCAGCGAAATGATCCCTGTAGTTAGGCTGGGCTGATTCCGGTAGTGAGCTTCTAATGACCCAATTGCCATCTTCAGGGCCCATTGTAGATAATGAACCATTAATTTAGCCAATTAAATAATGATGATTATTATGCCAGATTTGGGCATAACAACTACCCCTCGAGTCCATGTTGTCATTGAAAATGCGATGTGGACTCAAAAATCCAATGTTTCCACTTGCGAAGCGAAGCTGTGATTTTATTATAGATACAACCGTTGGAACCATTGCGACCCCGACTAAAGAATTTGAAAGGGTTTGACAGTTGTCATGTATCGAGATGCGTGTTGAATGGCTGAGATTTTGACACGTGTCCCATACCATCCTCTCTCCTCATGCCTATATAGTATATATACTCCTGTCACAATCATTTCCTTTTTCACTTTAACAAAAACATTACCGAAGTGCTGCCAGTTTGCTCAAGGATCAAAAGCAAGAAATTTTCACAACGATCTCCAAGTTCTACAGATTTCTTCATCTTTTCTTCAAAAAAGTAAGTCTTCGTTCTTTCTTGATATTTAATATTGTTCATATCCATCATAATTGCATATTTAAATAGCTTTAATCATAAACGATGCGATCCCCTTTGACTGCGATCCCATAGAACTAATTTATGCCTGCGGCCCGCCTCGCTTAGATAGAATATCGATCCCTTGTCAATAGAATATAGTACATTTCTTATGAAAGTAACACCATGTAAACCTCGTGAGAGATGTGAGGACACGTAGAACCCTTCTGTCTTTTTATTCTTTTCTCCCCTTATTCTCTTTTGATTTCTGTAAGGACACACACTTAATTTTTCACATTCTTTTCAGATGTCGAACAACGATAGCTCAAGGACACCATCCCCAATTCCCAATGTGCATATTAGCGAGGCGGCTGCCGCTAATATTGCCAGGGCCACAAGTACAAGTGAAAGCTCATTTAAATTATACTTCGATCCTTTGTGGTCGAATGAAGAGTACACCAGAGAAGTTCCTTTAATTTCTTGGAGAACAAAACAAGCTTCGGGATCGCGGGATCGTTCCCTAGATGTTCTTCCAGCCCAACACGAACCCGAGATCGATATGGAAGCATTGAGGAAAAAAGGAGAGGAGTTCAACTCGCAAGTAGCACAAATTCTTGCTAAGGTGCCTTGTAAAAAGGTTAACTCACCCATCGTCCTGAGTGACTCTCCAGTAGACTCCTTTGGCGATGCCTACTATGACATGGAAGGAGGGGCCGACAATGAGATCAACTCTGATGATGATGACTACGAGGAACCTTCATCAGATGACGGGGGCCTTGACAAAGTGGCAAGGGTCATCAACTTTAAAGATTATGACTACATCCCTGAGGCATCGCCTTCACCTTATGCACCGACCCCTCAACCAGAGCTAGAGGGGGTTATATATTTTGATGGGCCTCGCCCCGAAGATATCGAGCCCGGCTCCAAAGTTAAATCAGGCAAGCCTCGCGTTCTTGCATGCCGTGATATGTCCTCGACTTTGACAGAGAAGACAATTAGAGAAGGGGTCGAAAGATTTCGTCCAGAGGGAAAAATCATTCTCCCTAAGAAGAAAATGCGATGCTATCGCTTCAACCATAAAGAGAATTGGGGCAGGGTTCCGAGAATGGTGCTAACAATACCTTTAATGAAGATAGGTGTCTCCTCGCCTCTCCATCCATTCATCAGGGATGTTTGCGAGACCTACTTTTTGGCCCCTATTCAAATAAGCACGAATAGATATAGGTCTATGATTGCTCTTTATATTCTCTACCATAAACTTGGATACCCACGTCTTGATGCAAAGACAATGGGTTATTTTCTTCAATTAAAGCGATGCGGAGTTAAAGATTTTGGCTATGTATATTTTTCCATATGGCCTGAGTTCAACAAGAAAGATCTTCTTCCTGGGGCAATAAGTAATGCGGGGTCGTGGAAAAAGCCATTCTTGTACATACACGAGGTCCCCAGGGTAAAGACAAGTTTCAACTACCTGTCTGGTGAGCTATTTATCCAAATAGTAAATTTATCTTTTCAAACTATTCGAAATTAACAACTCCTTCGGCGTCGCAATTGGCCCAGTTCGCACCGTTCTGAAAGGCGAAGAGAAACGCCGTAACAATTAGTTACAATTAGAGTAGAGGGGTCTACTCCAATTTGGACCGCATCGCAACATCTCTTCGCTTCTCTTGGGACAAAATATTCTGAGGAAGCTGAAACCTCCAATTGGTGGAAAGCAGCGACCCCTGAGGAGAATGCAGCTGCAGTAACAAAGTGCCTGGCCGAAGCCTTCATTCGTCAAGCTGCCCATACCAGGGATTTCGCGAGGCTGGAGAACAAGGTCAAGGTCCTTGAATTCCAAAAGGTGGAAGACAAGCGATCTCTGGAGGAGACCTACAAGAAGCAACTCTCTTATGACACCGCTAACCTCCGTACAGACCTCAAGACTGCCCGCAGAAAGAGTAATGAATTTGAGAAATCTTTAAAAGATCTGCAAAACTCTAGCGAAGCGGTCCTGAAGAAGAAGGATGAGGAGATCGAGAAGGTGAAGAATGATCTGGTTGTTGCTCAAGCTTCTCTGGACAACGCTGAAAGCATATTCCTCGCCAAAGGTCAAGTTACCTTTATGAAAGAGTTTATTCGAACGATCCCTGACTTCGATTGGGATCAGCTTGGGCCCGGGAATGCTGATTTCGCTGAGACCTTAAAAAAGCAGATCGCTGAGGAGGAGCGCCTCGCTGAGGAAGCTCGGGTCGCGGAGGAAGCGAGGCTGGCGGAGGAGGCTACAAAAGCCAATCAAGATAAGAATGCTCCATAATTTGTCTGCAACCATTAATACTTTTAAGTCCTTGAACTAGGGATGCGGGTACCCTTTGAATACCTCGCGAGATGTAACTATATTTTTGTTGCTGATCAACTCCTTTGGGATCGCATGGCGACCCATATAACTTTAATTTTCATCCATGTTTCCAATAT
Organism: Kitagawia praeruptora; assembly: GCA_037693485.1. Classification (NCBI taxonomy): domain Eukaryota; kingdom Viridiplantae; phylum Streptophyta; class Magnoliopsida; order Apiales; family Apiaceae; genus Kitagawia; species Kitagawia praeruptora. The sequence continues at coordinate 26,276,905 of CM075351.1, read as the reverse complement.
AATTGCATGTGCTTCCATGTTAATTGTCTTCATAGTAGTGTTGTATTTTCCATTTCCATCTTCCATGTAGTTTGTCTTCGTTAATTAGATTCCTTTGATTGTTGTAAGTGCGACCTATTCTCGTGAGATCATTAGGTGCGAACCGTTAGGGATCGCACTGGTATAAGTAATATGCCTTTCAATAGATTGTTGTCTGAAGGGGAGTAGCCTCGCATCGTTGTGCTGAACTAGTCCTTTAGGATATAAAATTCTAACAAACAAACAAGTGAAGCTTGAATGCAAAAATTAACAAACAATAATGAATGTAAACGAACCCATTTATTGCCATAGTAGGGACGAGGCCCTAAAGTTGATAAGTAGAAATGTCTTCATGTAATACAAGGTAGGGGCGAGGCCCTAAAGTTGATAAGTAGGGGCGAGGCCCTAAAGTCATTACATCATAAAGGGGAGGTGTCTATATGAGCACTACCCCCCAATACTTTGTATGAATTTATTCATGCTAAGTAGTAGAAATAGATAGAGGCTACCAGTAATGAAGCTTTTACTGATAGTATTTTCTCAAATGTTCCGCGTTCCAAGCTCGCGGAATGACCTTGTCCTTCATATCAGTGAGATAGTATGTTCCTTCTGATAGAGTTGTGTAGATCTTATAGGGTCCTTCCCAATTAGCACCAAAAACACCATGACCCGCGACCCTAGTATTAGGCATGACCCTTCTGAGAACTAGGTCGCCTGTACGTAGGGATCGCACTTTGACCTTTCCATTGTAGTACCTTGCGGTCCGTTGCTGATAAGCTGCGAGGCGTAGCTGAGCCTCGTTTCTAGTTTCCTCAATCATGTCCAGATAGAGCCTATGATTAACTTCATTAGACTCAGGGTCATAATGTTCCCTTCTAAACGATCCCGAACCAACTTCCACTGGAACCATGGCCTCGCACCCATAGGTAAAGGAAAATGGGGTCTCTCCAGTAGTACTCCTTGGGGTCATGTTATAAGACCACAGGACCCTTGGTAGCTCTTCAGGCCAATTACCCTTGCTTTCTTCCAGCTTCGCCTTTAAAGTATGTTTGATTATTTTGTTGATTGCCTCAGTTTGGCCATTTGTCTGAGGATGACTAACAGCTGAAAAAATTTTCTTGATCCCTAAATTCTCACAGAATTCCTTCATTTCCTTGCTGTCAAATTGTTTCCCGTTATCTGATATGAGTTGATAAGGGATCCCATAGCGACACACAATTGCTCTGTACACGAAATCTTTTAGTTTCTTGGCAGTGATTGTTGCAAGTGGCTCAGCTTCGGCCCACTTGGTAAAATAATCCACTGCTACCACTGCGTACTTAACTCTCCCTTTAGCCTTGGGTAGTTCCCCAATTAGATCAATCCCCCACATAGCAAAGGGCCATGGGCTCGTGAGCGAAGTGAGTTGGGAGACCGGTGCGTTGCTGAAATTAGCGATCCTTTGACAGGCATCGCATTTCCTAGAAAACTCAAATGCATCCCTTTTAAGTGTGGGCCAAAAATATCCTTGACGAAGAATTTTCTGAGTTAGCGAACTACCCCCTGAGTGATTCCCACAAATACCTTCATGGACCTCTCTCAGAATATAGTTACATTCATCGCCATCTACACACCTCAAGAGTAGAGAGTTGAACCCTCTTCGATACAGAACCTCATCATAAATAACATAGCGAGCAGCCTGATATTTGACCTTCCTTGCTTCCTTTTTATCGTGAGGTAATACCCCATTCTTCACATACTCCCATATAGGGGTCATCCAAGTTGGTTCTGAGCTCGCTACTTCCATGATAAACTCTTCAGGGACACTAGGCTTCGTTTGAATTTCCAAAGGTAAGACTCCAAGTAAAGTGGCTTCGCGACGCGAACCCAATTTTGCTAGGGCATCAGCACCTTGATTTTTTGCCCTCCTGATAAATTCTACCTTGACTTGTTTAAATGATTTCATCAATCTTTGCACACATCGCAGATAGAGTTCGATTTGAGGTCCTCTAGCTTGCCAACCGCATCCAATGTGGCCTGTGACCAGCATAGAATCACTGTACGCATTGAGATTTTCAATTTTCATTTCAATTGCAAGTTTGAGACCAATGATTAGGGCCTCGTATTCAGCTGCATTGTTAGATGCTCCAAATGTGAAATGAACTGCGCTTCGTATTTTGCGACCCTCGGGAGTAACAAGCTCGATCCCTGCTCCCACTCCTTCCTTATTAGAGGCACCATCCACAAAAAGTTCCCACCACGAGGCCGAATTTTGAGTTTTGACCTCGCTACTCGCCTTTTAAGGGATCGGTATGAGAGCCCAAGAACCTTGTTCAACGTAGGGAGGAAATTCAAGTATGAAATCTGCTAGAGCTTGACCCTTTAGAGGCCCTCGTGGCTTATATTCGATGTCAAATTGGCTCAGTTCCACAGTCCACTTCAGGAGCCTTCCTGATGTTTCTGGTTTATGCATCACTTGTCTTAGAGGATAAGATGTGAGAACCTCAATTTTGTGAGCTTGAAAATTTGGCCTTAATTTTCGCGAGGCCAATACCAAGGCATAAGCAAGTTTCTCCATATTAGTTTTTACTCCCCTATTTCTACTCCAACTGCTACTCCTTTCATTATTCCTTTTTAGATCTGCCAGTGATTTCTCAACGCGCTTGAAGGGCTCAGCGACCCTATGCAACTCCAAAAACAGGGGTTTGCTCTTGTAGTTTCTCCCAGAATTTAGTTCCTTCCCTTACCCCCGCAATAAGGAAATTCTTCACAGCCTCGTCATTAGCACCTCGCACACGAGGTACTTCAGCGTTGAACCTCTTGAAGTAGTCATGCAAAGTCTCTCCTTCCTTCTACTTTATATTCGCCAGTGTGGACACAGGGGGTGCATAGAGCATTGAAGATTGAAATTGTTTAATAAAGATGTCCACGAACTGTTCCCAAGAATCTATGACAACTAGGGATCCCAGCTTCGAGAACCATTGCTGGGCACTTCCCCTTAGCGAAGCTGCGAACAGTCTACACCTCGCCAACTGTGATACTTGATACACTTCCATCTCATTGTTGAAACGTATAACGAACTCAGCTGGATCAGTCTCCCCATTATAGGTCATGTCAGAGTGATGACCTCGAAATACTGCAGGCAATGGGGCAGTGCGGATCTCATGAGTGAAGGGCGAGGAGGAACCCATATTGCTAAAAATCCCCTTCTCGTTGTTCATCGCATCCAATGCCTTTTTTAACTCTTCTAACTTATAATCCCCAATCCTGGCCTCTTTGTCTCCATCTTTCTTTCCTCCAGTACTTGTATGATGAGATTGAGTCTTTTTTGGGGCACTAGACTCTTCTTGGTCATTCCTGCGATCCTTATTTTTAGGGTCTTCCTCGCGATGTTGGGATCGTTCACGCTCTCGATTGAAAGGGGGTCTGTCCTCGCGAGGATGGGACCGCTCACGCTCTCTGCGAGGAGAGGGGGGTCTGTCCTTGCGACGATATGACCGCTCACGATCTTTTCGAGGAGATAAGGGTTGATGAGAGCCCTTACTCTTATTTTTAGACCCTCCATCTTTGTTAGTTTTGAGCTTTACCAACTTGAGACGGAGATCGTGCTCGCTGAGTTTCTTTCCAACTCGGTCAAAGACACTAACGGATCGTCCTTCTGATGAGGCGGGCTTCACTTTCGATCCCTCCTTATCCATAGTAGTTGCCTCCTCTTCCCAATCGGGGTTCGTCTGATCGGTCACCACATCATCAAAGTCCCCAATTAGCTTCTTGGCGGGACCCTTGCTACTTTCTGCTTGGTGAGTTCGATCCCCTGTCCTTGTACTCCTTTTGAAGCCCCTAGAACTGTGCTGCTTCTCCATCTTGGCCACCTTTTCTCTTACCTCGATCATTTGGTCACCGAGGCCTTTCAGAAATGTCATGACTTCGCCAGGAAAGGCCACCTGTTGAACAACAGGGGGCGTTTTATCCTTCTCAAATTCATCCTCGATCCCCTCATTAAGCGCTTCGCCTTCTGGTGTGTCCTTCTGGGGATCATCCTTATTCCTCCTATGCGATCCCGGTGTTCCCCCTTCCCCATTTCTCTTCTTGTGTGATTTAGGGGATGTAGGGTTTATGAAAAAAGAGGGGGCTGGACTTGGCAGGTGTCTCGATTTGTCTCGTGTATCGGATTCCATAATGCCAAGATGCCTACGTACCTATATGTTTATATAGGATCAAGCCCACGTAGTTCTGTGAAACTGATTTTATCTGATTTAATCTTATCGTTGTGATATCTTCCTGATTTGAAGAATATCGTTTGGATATATTTTCTGTTATTGATTGATTGAGATTGATTCTTTCCTCGTTTCAGGGAGAGGATAAAACTTAGCGGTTAAGCAATAATTATTAATCTGAATTAATAATTAATAATTATTAGAAATTTGGGAGATTATTAGACATGCCAAAATATGGCATAACAACTAGCCCCCAGTTCTTCAGTGTAGCTTGCTGCAGTGGAGAATTAAAAATTCTTCAAGCTTCCAAATTTCTTGAGTCGCTGAAAAAACTGAAAATAGACGATTAGTAAAAACATTTAGAGCACCAATGTGCTCGTTAGGCGTATGCAGATGCAAGTATGATAGCATGTGATAACCAGTATAAGATATATATTTGCCAAGGTTTCAAATGTGCGAGCATAAATAATATTTTTGAAATCCTTTGCGATCCTTGTTGTCTAGTTAGGACCTTGGCGCTTGTATATATCCCGAGTAGGCATACACGCTTTTCAAGTGTCTGATGCAACCACATAAGGATGTGTCTAGCGGAGTCTTCACTGAGAGATGTCTCAGTGAAGAGATGTAGATGAGATCTTGGCGAAGAGATGTAGATAGTTTGCATAGGGATGCCTCCACCCATGCGATCTTGTGAGATCTGGCCATGGGCCTTCAATAAAGATAGTTTGCATAGGGATGCCTCCACCCATGCGATCTTTAGAGATCTGGCCATGGGCCTTCAATAATCCAGATGGTGCTGCACTGCACTTTACTAAGCATGTAGCATTACGAGATTTATAGCTTGTCCAGGCTACCCTACTTGACAATTTATTTCGCAAGTTTGAAAATATTTTTGACATATATGTATTATCGCGACAATATATGAAAAATATTTTACAAATCCAAGCGCAATAATAAATATGCTCGTTTAAGAATGTCGCGATATTTATTTTCTTCGAAGTTTGAAAATATTTTTGACATACTATCGCGACGATATATGAAAAATCTTTTGCAAATCCAAACGCAATAATAAATATGCTCTTTTAAGAATGTCGCGATATTTATTTTCTTCGAAAATAATGCTCCTTTTTTGTAGAAAATCTTTTATAAAATTATGCGTCTCGCATATATATTTATTTCTTGAGAATAATGCAGCTCGTACGGGAATGTAAAATAAATCCACAATTGATCAAATCATAAATGTCTCTAATTCATCAACATAAATATCTTGTACGATATTTTCCAAATCGCAATAATTTTACAAGCATAAAAATATATAGCTCGCACAAATTTTCTAAATAATAAATATTTTTCTAAAAGATATTTAAAAACATGATTTATGCATGACATAATAATTAATATAATTGCTGGAAAATAAAAATAAAAAGAAAAGAGAAACTTATCTTTTATTTTCCGTTTGCAACTGATTGTGAGTTGCCCTTGTGCTTCGTTTTTTTTTTTTTGCTATTGTTGGCCTCGCTGTTCCTCCATTTTGTTGTTTTGTAGTTTATTTTTTTTGCTAATTTTTGTAGTTTTTTTTCCCACTGACATGGCCTTGCTTTTTTCCTTGGTCTGTACTCCTTATTTTTTTATTTACTTCATGCGGATCCAGTTTTTTTTTTTTTTTTTTGAAAGCATGCGGATCCAGTTTTTTGTTAAGCTCTTACACTAGCTTCTTTTCATCCTTTTTGCTCGTGGCGCACGTGAGCCTCTTGTCTTCACAATTTTTTATATTTCTTTTCCACTGCTGTTTATTTTTTTATTCCACGGTTGCATTGATTTTGCTTGTTCCTGCTGACCTTTCTTTTATGTTGGTGATTCCCATGGTCGAAGCCCTCTGTAGTTGATGACGCCGTTGTACAGTCTTTCTCCAAATTGGTAATCGTCATGTTTTTTTATTTTTCCGCTGCCGCTGCTGATTCCTTGTATCCAGAAAAACCCCAAATTTGGTGTGTTGATAAAACCCATAATCCATCATGAAAGTGACATTCGTTTGTCCTCCACAAACGAAAATACCCCACCTTCTAGCGCCAAATGTTATAGGGAGAATATTGTATAACAATATTTTAGGAGGTTGCTGGATTAACGGAGCTAAATACGGATATAAAGCTTATAAAAGAAGAATAAGGGTTAGGGTTTGTGTGTATAGATGTGGCTGGTCTTGATAGGTGATTTCAAGGGTGAACTGTTTCTCATCCTCTATCAAGGTGCCTACGTACCCTATTTATAGGGATCAAGCCGTACGTAGTTCTTGGGTAGCAAGTTACCTAGCCGGGCTAGGGTTTTAGAAGATAAGTCATAGCCCAAGCCCATTAGATTAGGGCTGACATGGCAATGAGTTGTTGATCCTATCCATGATCCATGGTTTATAGAAGGAAACTGATGGTCTCGCATGGATGGAATGTGACCTCATAAGCGAGGCTAGCAGAGATGTAGCATAATCACGCTATGCGACCTCGAGGGATCGAACCATGCGAGGCGATCATGAGCGTTTGGATACTCATAAGACCTCGAGGGGTCTAGTTATGAGCCTTCTAGTAGAGAGTGAGATAGCGATTTCATTTATTATGCAGATGTGATATAGTAAGCGAAGCGGTCCCTTGACGGAGTCAAGCGAAGCGATCCCTTGACGGAGTCAAGCGAAGCGATCTCTTAATGGAGTTCAGCGAAATGATCCCTGTAGTTAGGCTGGGCTGATTCCGATAGTGAGCTTCTAATGACCCAATTGCCATCTTCAGGGCCCATTGTAGATAATGAACCATTAATTTAGCCAATTAAATAATGATGATTATTATGCCAGATTTGGGCATAACATAATTAATATTTTTTGATTGATTTATTTTTATTAATTATAATAGATCTCCTGAGTGCACAAAAATATTAATCAATTAAAATTAGCCAACTTATAGTAGGCACAAAAATGCGATGTCTCCTTAATCTCTATTGCTGAGTCTACCTCTAGTGCTAAGGTGGGGCATTACATCACCAACAGGACCTGGTCTTTACCTGGTTCGAATCATGTATTGATGATGGAGTTTCGAAGGCTCGTAGCTTCCGTTGTAATTCACTCATTCGACTCTATCTCTTGGGAAGGACAGATCTCTAATCAAGGTATCTATAGGCTCTATTTGGCATTCAGTCAGAGAGCATGGCAACTCTCCCAGTTGGGTCAAAGTAATCTGGCATCCTTTAACAATTCTGAAATGCTTTTTCACTATGTGGCTAGCTTTGAAAGATAGACTACTCACAAAAGAGCGTATGTACAGGTTTGGTATGAATACGGATCTTCGTTGTGTCCTATGTAAAAATGTTGTCGAAAGTAATGTCCATCTTTTTAGCACTTGTGCTTATACATTGGAGATCATGATAGACTCAGGTTACCCCATTGCAAGAAGCTGGAATAACTATTTAAATGAGCATTTTCTTTTAGGTAGACATTTTCAGATGAAGACTTTATTAGCCAACCTTTACTTGTCAACAACAGTATTTCATATGTGGCGTGAAAGAAATAATAGAGTACACATTCCTGGGCATGCTTTTCTAGCTCGGCAGCTGAAGATGGTGATTAAACGAATGGTGCGGGAAAGGGTCTTCATTAGTACTTGCTTTCAAAAAGCAGCAGCAAAGGACCATAATTTGGTTATACCACTGTATTAGATTATATCGTTGATCAGTTTTTATCTTTGGTAGCTGAGGTTTTAGCTTTCATCCGGATATGTTTGGGTTTTTGTAGCTCCTTGTTAGAGGTAGCATTTTGACGCGGGGTATGTCCCTTGATTGTGTATATCTTTTTTGATTCTATATAAATTTTAACTTAGCAAAAAAAATAAAAAATTAATCACTTTTTAATTATGCTTTATTAACTATAATCAAACAATTAATCATGACTTTCTTTCTTGATGCTACTTACTTGAATTCTAATTTGATATCAAGTTATTTCTTTTCAATTTATTTGCATCGACTTGAATTTTAATCTGATATTGAAGTAATTTCTTTTAAGTTTATTTGCGTAAATTTCATCTCTTTTTTACAACCGATTCAAAAGTTCTCGAAAATTGCTAGGGAACCAAACAAAAGTTCCAAAAAAGTGTCCAAAATGACACGTATCTTCTTATCATTAGCTAACTAAATAATTAATGTAATGGGTCTCGCGTGCATTCATATGAATCCCCAAATTAAAATTTCTCATTTTGCCAAGTCACACATGCCACATCATTTTGGGAACATTTTTGGAGAATTTTTTTGTTTCTCTAGCAACCTCTTTTAATGATATGTCATGTATACCGCGGTCGCGGTATGCCACTAAATATTAATTGATTTAATTAATTAAAATTGTAATATTATATAATAATTTAATTTAATAATGATAGGGTGAGTGCCTAAATACCCACATTTTCACTTTCTCTCACCAAAATGCCCAGATTTGCAAGGAGGTGCCCAAAATGCCTACTAAATACGTTACTTCGTCCAACGTATCTGTGAATACGCCTACCGTACAGGCGTAAGTTTTAGATACGCCGTCTGGAAAGTAGTATCTGTGCTGGATACGCTGTCTGAAAAGGAGTAACCCATATCTCCGCCTATGGTTGTCACGCAACAGGGGATACGCATCTGCAAGATGCGTATCTTACGTCATCGCAGAGCTCCTGAACGGCGCAACAATGACGATTCTGGTGAACAAATTCGATCTCTTCGTCCGTTCACATCCCTCACTTTCCGATCACCTACCATATACCATTAGAATCGGGTTTCGATTCTCTACATACCTATACTAATTTTATAACAGTTCAGTCGCCGGATTATAAACGCCCAAAATGGCGATTCAAGCAACACAAACAACTCCGGCGAGCTTCGTTCTACCCCTGCGGGGCCGGAGAAGATAAATAGATATAGGCATGAGAACGAAGACGATTTGCTTGTGCTGTGGTGATGATTTGGAGGGCGGTAGACGACGAAAGGATGGTATACTAAGAATTCTCAGTTTTCCGACGATGTCGCCGGCAAATCGCACCTCTCATTTCTCTGGCGAGTTCTGTTGTTTCTGGCGTGAACAGTAGTCTGGGATACGCCACACCGAACGGCGTATCCCGTGGGTATTTCGGTCGGTATTTTGAAATTTGGGTATTTTGGTAAGTAGGTATCAAAATAGTGGGTATTTAGGACATTCTTTCTACTATGAATATATTAACTAAAAATTGAAATAAAAGCCAGGAATATAGTATTACATAAAACTTAGAACTCCTTTAATTAATATTTAAAAAGTATCTATGATAGATTAATAATAAATATAATTAATAATACAACTACTCTTATATGACCAGAATGAAGTTATGTAAATTTAATTAATTAAAATAATAATATTAAATGTTAATTTAATTTAATAGTGAAGTTATATATTAGGAGTCTATTAACTAGGAATCGAAATAAAAGTCGAGAATATAGTATTATATACAACTTGATACTTCAAGATTTAATTTATTTTAAAAAAATAAAAAATAAAAATTTAAGTGTTAATAAGGAATATTAAATTCAGAAAATGGTTCGATTCGATTGTATCTCCAAATTTCAAATACTCGGTTATTTTTTGGAATATTGGCTTTCATCGGAGTACTATTTCGAATCTATTCACTTCCAATTTCCGAATACTCAGACCGAATGGATCAATTTTTACGATAGTAATCCTGATGAGTAAGTTTGACTTGTGCATTCATGCATTAAAGAAGGGGATTTATATTTACCACTTACCAGTGAGCAGCCGTAGTTTAGGCGCCAACCTCCCATTTATGAATACAGGGTCTTCCTTATTGAATTTAACTTTTAGCTTGGCACCGGCTCAATTTAAAAGAATTACCGGAGCTTGTTTGAGCATTTTCCAATAGCAAAACTACATCAGGGCAGAGTCCATAATTCTCCTAAAATGTGTGTGGGGGGGGGGGTATTGGAACCCCCAACGCGGGTGCCAAAAATTTATAGCGATATATCAACTTATAAAATATTTATTCCAACTTAACATTGTAACTTAAATTTTCTGGTATCATCATTGACATTTTTGAATGCGGTACAAAGAAGGTGTCCACATACTAGTTCATGGTGTTGGAGGCCCACCTTCATTTTAGCCATCATGGGCATGTTCTCCATTTCCTTAGAGTAATGATACACATTCCCAACTTTTGTGCAACAGACAGAAATGTGGGACACTTCATTCCACCTTTTCCACCTCCCAATGGTTCACAACCACACTTTAAATAAGAGAGGAAGCTATTTGAGGAAGGGGATTACAACTCAAGTATTCTCTAAACACAAACACTTTACGTTTACCTATATCTCTCTAAAAGAACCGGAATACTTATTCTTACGCCGGAGGTGAATCGGGGGTTAAAACCCTCGCATTCTTCTTCTTTTGCAGGTCCAAACAAAGGATCCACCTGGCAGAAATCTGGTTCCAACATTTGGCGCCGTCTGTGGGAAACGTAGATATACGTTTGTGCTGAAAATCAAAATCTGCCAACAGCTTGGCCCAATGAAGGCTTTGGCCGAATGAAGAAGGTCTTGGCCGAATGAAGGCTTTGGCCGAATGAAGGCTTTGGCCGAATGAAGAAGACTTTGGCCGAATAAAGAAGACTTTGGCCGAAGAAAGAAGGTCTTGGCCGAATGAAGGCTTTGGCCGAATGAAGAAGGTCTTGGCCGAATGAAGGCTTTGGCCGAATGAAGAAGGCTTTGGCCGAATGAAGAAGGTCTTGGCCGAATGAAGAAGGTTTTGGCCGAAGGAAGGCTTTGGCCGAATGAAGAAGACCTTGGCCGAATGAAGAAGGTCTTGGCCGAATGAAGGCTTTGGCCGAATGAAGAAGGTCTTGGCCGAATGAAGAAGGTCTTGGCCGAATGAAGGCTTTGGCCGAATGAAGAAGACTTTGGCCGAATGAAGAAGACTTTGGCCGAAGGAAGAAGGCTTTGGCCGAATGAAGAAGGTCTTGGCCGAATGAAGGCTTTGGCCGAATGAAGAAGACTTTGGCCGAATGAAGAAGGCTTTGGCCGAATGAAGAAGGTCTTGGCCGAATGAAGGCTTTGGCCGAATGAAGAAGACTTTGGCCGAATGAAGAAGACTTTGGCCGAAGGAAGAAGGCTTTGGCCGAATGAAGAAGATTTTGGCCGAAGGAAGGCTTTGGCCGAATAAAGAAGACTTTGGCCGAATGAAGAAGGCTTTGGTCGAATGAAGAAGCCTTTGGCCGAAGGAAGAAGGCTTTGGCCGAACGAAAAAAAAAAAAATTGCACAAGGATGAAAACGAGTCCAGAGGTTCCGAATCGCACCCCCGAAGAGCTAGGACGAGAACTACTGCCACGTCCGACTCCAAAGATAAGGAGTATAAAGCACCCAAAGGGGAGAAAAGAAAGAGTCTCATGGCGAATCAAGCTAGCTGGGGACATACAAGCTTCGACGACCCTACCGGTAAGCGTACTGAACGCCCCCAATTTCATATTTAAATGTGTTTTCAGTTTGCCCAAAGTACAATTAAATGTTCACAATCTAGTACGAGGCTTAAACAGACCCATATTAGGGGCCGACCTAACAAAATATGTGTCCTTTTTAAGCATTTAGCATTCAAGGCACTCATAATTTAAAATAGGTGAACCACTTAGATTAATTCATCCCTTAAATACTGGGGGAAATATGCCAGGTATCAAATACCGAAGACGCATAATAACCGAAGAAGCTTAATCCGAAGAGATTACGCCGAGGCACAATAAAATATGCTAGGTATCAAATACCAAAGACGCATAGTCATGCTAGGCTATGGCCGAAGATGCATAAAATTAAAATTAACATGCTAGGCTACGGCCAAAGACGCATAGTCATGCTAGGCTACGGCCAAAGACACATAGTCATGCTAGGCTACGACCGAAGACGCATAATCATGCTAGGATACGGCCAAAGATGCATAAAATTAAAATTAACATGCTAGGCTACGGCCAAAGACGCATAGTCATGCTAGGCTACGGCCGAAGACGCATAGTCATGCTAGGCTACGGCCGAAGATGCATAAAACTAAAATAGTCATGCTAGGCTACGGCCGAAGATGCACAATCATGCTAGGCTACGGCCGAAGATGCACAATCATGCTAGGCTACGGCCGAAGATGCACAATCGTGCTAGGCTACGGTCGAAGATGCACAATCATGCTAGGCTACGGCCGAAGATGCACAATTATGCTAGGCTACGGTCGAAGATGCACAATCATGCTAGGTTACGGCCAAAGATGCACAATCATGCTAGGCTACAGCCGAAGATGCACAATCACGTCATGCTACGACCGAAGATGCACAATCATGCTAGGCTACGGCCGAAGATGCACAATCATGCTAGGCTACGGTCGAAGATGCACAATCATGCTAGGCTACGGCCGAAGATGCACAATCATGCCAGGCTACGGCCGAAGATGCACAATCACGCCATGCTACGACCGAAGATGCACAATCATGCTAGGCTACGACCGAAGATGCACAATCATGCTAGGCTACGGCCAAAGACGCATAGTCATGCTAGGCTACGGCCAAAGACGCATGTTCATGCTAGGCTACGGCCGAAGACACATAGTCATACTAGGTTGTTCACAAAGAGGAACGATCGAACACGCTAAGCTACGGCCGAAGATGCACAATCATGCTAGGCTACGGCCGAAGACGCACAGTCATGCTATATGCTAAGGCAAATACAAAGGCCGAAGACGCATAGTCATGCTAGGCTACGGCCGAAGATGCATAAAACTAAAATTAACATGCTAGGCTACGGCCAAAGACGCATAGACATGCTAGGTTGTTCACGAAGATGAACGAACGAAGATGCGTAAAGGCCAAAGAAGCTTAATCCGAAGGGATTAGGCTAAGGCAAGATTTTTTAATAAAAACGCTAAGGTACAAGTTACCGAAGATGCGTAAATACCAAAGAAGCTTAATCCGAAAGAATTACGACAAGGTAGAATTGTTATTGAAATACGCTAAGGTACGAACTACCTAAGATACGTAAAAGTCGAAGAGGCATAATTTATGGAAATTACGCCCAGACCGAACGAATGGACTATGCTAAGGTACATAGCTACCAAAGATGCATAAAGGATGAAGAAGCTCAATCCGAAGAGATTAAGCTGAGGCCGAACAAAGGAACTAGCCGAAAGAAAACAACATGCAAATAGAAAAAGCAGGAATGGAGCTTAAACGAAACTTGAAGAAGGTGTGCCAAGTATTGGTCTTCGTCCGGAGGGATCTCCGAACAAAGCCCAGGGACATGTTGGAGGCCCACCTTCATTTTAGCCATCATGGGCATGTTCTCCACTTCCTTAGAGTAATGATACACATTCCCCACTTTTGTGCAATAGACAGAAATGTGGGACACTTCATTCCACCTTTTCCACCTCCCAATGGTTCACAACCACACTATAAATAAGAGAGGAAGCAATTTGAGGAAGGGGATTACAACTCAAGTATTCTCTAAACACAAACACTCTACATTTACCTATATCTCTCTAAAAGAACCGAAATACTTATTCTTACGCCGGAGGTGAATCGGGGGTTAAAACCCTCGCATTCTTCTTCTTTTGCAGGTCCAAACAAAGGATCCACCTGGCAGAAATCTGGTTCCAACATTTGGCGCCGTCTGTGGGAAACGTAGATATACGTTTGTGCTAAAAATCAAAATCTGCCAACAGCTTGGCCGAATGAAGGCTTTGGCCGAATGAAGAAGGTCTTGGCCGAATGAAGGCTTTGGCCGAATGAAGGCTTTGGCCGAATGAAGAAGACTTTGGCCGAATAAAGAAGACTTTGGCCGAAGAAAGAAGGTCTTGGCCGAATGAAGGCTTTGGCCGAATGAAGAAGGTCTTGGCCGAATGAAGGCTTTGGCCGAATGAAGAAGGCTTTGGCCGAATGAAGAAGGTCTTGGCCGAATGAAGAAGGCTTTGGCCGAATGAAGAAGGTTTTGGCCGAAGGAAGGCTTTGGCCGAATGAAGAAGACCTTGGCCGAATGAAGAAGGTCTTGGCCGAATGAAGGCTTTGGCCGAATGAAGAAGGTCTTGGCCGAATGAAGAAGGTCTTGGCCGAATGAAGGCTTTGGCCGAATGAAGAAGACTTTGGCCGAATGAAGAAGACTTTGGCCGAAGGAAGAAGGCTTTGGCCGAATGAAGAAGGTCTTGGCTGAATGAAGGCTTTGGCCGAATGAAGAAGACTTTGGCCGAATGAAGAAGGCTTTGGCCGAATGAAGAAGGTCTTGGCCGAATGAAGGCTTTGGCCGAATGAAGAAGACTTTGGCCGAATGAAGAAGACTTTGGCCGAAGGAAGAAGGCTTTGGCCGAATGAAGAAGGTTTTGGCCGAAGGAAGGCTTTGGCCGAATGAAGAAGACTTTGGCCGAATGAAGAAGACTTTGGCCGAATGAAGAAGGCTTTGGCCGAAGGAAGAAGGCTTTGGCCGAACGAAAAAAAAAAAATTGCACAAGGATGAAAACGAGTCCAGAGGTTCCGAATCGCACCCCCGAAGAGCTAGGACGAGAACTACTGCCACGTCCGACTCCAAAGATAAGGAGTATAAAGCACCCAAAGGGGAGAAAAGAAAGAGTCTCATGGCGAATCAAGCTAGCTGGGGACATACAAGCTTCGACGACCCTACCGGTAAGCGTACTGAACGCCCCCAATTTCATATTTAAATGTGTTTTCAGTTTGCCCAAAGTACAATTAAATGTTCACAATCTAGTACGAGGCTTAAACAGACCCATATTAGGGGCCGACCTAACAAAATATGTGTCCTTTTTAAGCATTTAGCATTCAAGGCACTCATAATTTAAAATAGGTGAACCACTTAGATTAATTCATCCCTTAAATACTGGGGGAAATATGCCAGGTATCAAATACCGAAGACGCATAATAACCGAAGAAGCTTAATCCGAAGAGATTACGCCGATGCACAATAAAATATGCTAGGTATCAAATACCAAAGACGCATAGTCATACTAGGCTATGGCCGAAGATGCATAAAATTAAAATTAACATGCTAGGCTACGGCCAAAGACGCATAGTCATGCTAGGCTACGGCCAAAGACACATAGTCATGCTAGGCTACGACCGAAGACGCATAATCATGCTAGGATACGGCCAAAGATGCATAAAATTAAAATTAACATGCTAGGCTACGGCCAAAGACGCATAGTCATGCTAGGCTACGACCGAAGACGCATAGTCATGCTAGGCTACGGCCGAAGATGCATAAAACTAAAATAGTCATGCTAGGCTACGGCCGAAGATGCACAATCATGCTAGGCTACGGCCGAAGATGCACAATCATGCTAGGCTACGGCCGAAGATGCACAATCATGCTAGGCTACGACCGAAGATGCACAATCATGCTAGGCTACGGTCGAAGATGCACAATCATGCTAGGCTACGGCCGAAGATGCATAAAACTAAAATAGTCATGCTAGGCTACGGCCGAAGATGCACAATCATGCTAGGCTACGGCCGAAGATGCACAATCATGCTAGGCTACGGCCGAAGATGCACAATCATGCTAGGCTACGGTCGAAGATGCACAATCATGCTAGGCTACGGCCAAAGATGCACAATCATGCTAGGCTACAGCCGAAGATGCACAATCACGTCATGCTACGACCGAAGATGCACAATCATGCTAGGCTACGACCGAAGATGCACAATCATGCTAGGCTACGGCCAAAGACGCATAGTCATGCTAGGCTACGGCCAAAGACGCATGTTCATGCTAGGCTACGGCTGAAGACACATAGTCATACTAGGTTGTTCACAAAGAGGAACGATCGAACACGCTAAGCTACGGTCGAAGACGCACAATCATGCTAGGCTACGGCCGAAGACGCATAGTCATGCTATATGCTAAGGCAAATACAAAGGCCGAAGACGCATAGTCATGCTAGGCTACGGCCGAAGATGCATAAAACTAAAATTAACATGCTAGGCTACGGCCAAAGACGCATAGACATGCTAGGTTGTTCACGAAGATGAACGAACGAAGATGCGTAAAGGCCAAAGAAGCTTAATCCGAAGGGATTAGGCTAAGGCAAGATTTTTTAATAAAAACGCTAAGGTACAAGTTACCGAAGATGCGTAAATACCAAAGAAGCTTAATCCGAAAGAATTATGACAAGGTAGAATTGTTATTGAAATACGCTAAGGTACGAACTACCTAAGATACGTAAAAGTCGAAGAGGCATAATTTATGGAAATTACGCCCAGACCTAACGAATGGACTATGCTAAGGTACATAGCTACCAAAGATGCATAAAGGCTGAAGAAGCTCAATCCGAAGAGATTAAGCTGAGGCTGAACAAAGGAACTAGCCGAAAGAAAACAACATGCAAATAGAAAAAGCAGGAATGGAGCTTAAACGAAACTTGAAGAAGGTGTGCCAAGTATTGGTCTTCGTCCGGAGGGATCTCCGAACAAAGCCCAGGGACATGTTGGAGGCCCACCTTCATTTTAGCCATCATGGGCATGTTCTCCACTTCCTTAGAGTAATGATACACATTCCCCACTTTTGTGCAACAGACAGAAATGTGAGACACTTCATTCCACCTTTTCCACCTCCCAATGGTTCACAACCACACTATAAATAAGAGAGGAAGCTATTTGAGGAAGGGAATTACAACTCAAGTATTCTCTAAACACAAACACTCTACGTTTACCTATATCTCTCTAAAAGAACCGGAATACTTATTCTTACGCCGGAGGTGAATCGGGGGTTAAAACCCTCGCATTCTTCTTCTTTTGCAGGTCCAAACAAAGGATTCACCTGGCAGAAATCTGGTTCCAACACATGGTATATTAGATGAGACAGGAGGAAATTGAAGCCCAACATAAATCAAATCAAACAATACAGTTGAAACAGGATCTGGGGAGGCCGTAAGAAAAAATAGAAATGAAAATTAGGCTTTACTGTTTTTCATAATCTCAGCCAAGCTCAATTGACAAGTCTAGTGATTAGGCCCGGCCATGAACAAGTAAACTCAAGAGTAAACAAAACATAGTCCATAACCAAGTTAGCAATGTTTCACACTCTATAATTTTCAAGTTAAACATCAAACCGAATCTAACAATTCTGTTCGCAGAATATTTTACACTTCCTTCTATTTGTTATTCAGAAACTAACATAATGTGGTCATGTGGTGACTTCGGAAAATGTTCCACCGTGATCTTGGTACATAATTTAAGAGTTTTGATCATATAGTTAAAATATTATTAATTTTTTTTTTATAAATTATAACATTAATGTATGTATTTATTAAAAAAAATTATTTTAATTATGTGATCAAAACATTACAAACTGAGAGTACAGCAAACACGAATCGTCCATTCATCAGCGTCTCCCTGGCTGATTAGCTTCCTCACAATGCCAATGGGGACTATTGTTAGACTTTTGTCTAAACCTGCTAGCAATTCTTCCCAGCAACCGGGAGCTTAAACAATTTATATAAAAGCGTTGAAAATCTTGAGGCCAAGTATTTTGCACAAGGTGCATGCAAAGATGTTCTGCTGAATACAAGAAACTCGGCAGAAGCTGAGTGTCGAAAGCTTAAAATTAATGTTGATGATACTAGCCCCATCATCAAGTATTATACCTGTGAGGATATGAACTGTACTGAAAACGCTCAACCTGCCTTTTTCAGCATGTACAGGGGTATAAAATGCAAAAATTGCTCCAAGATCTTGACAAGATATGCTCCTGTTAGTAGTGTAATTTATTCACAGATATAGGTCAAAAAGGAGTTTTTGTTTCTTATAACCAATGATTTACATGTATGTACTAATGTCCCCGCATCAGCCCTCGCAATTTTGGAAAATTTAGGATCTACAGATTTCGAAGCACTTGAAGAGAAGAAGACTTTTCTGATTGGCCGCATTGGGGTAAATTAATTTTGTTTCAATTTTTTTTTTTGTAAATATTAGAAAACTCATTCCTTATTGTTGTTTTTCTGTTACCTTGACAGATAATTAATTTGCTTAAATACTCCATCCTGTCAACGACTCCGTTAACAAGTATGTTTTTGAGTAATAAATATAAAATCGCAGACAAAACGGTTCAACCTATGAATAGGCAAATGAGTACAGAGGGAATTACCAGCTTCAAGAAGATGGGAGTGGAAGTCCTGGTGCAGAAGTCAAATAACAAGATATTGCTAGCTCATAGTTCAGAAGATTTCATAGAATTTTTATTCAACTTCCTCACCGTTCCTTTAGGAAGAGTTATTAGTCTTGTTAGTAAAGGTTATGCACCAGCACTTTGTGTACAAAATATACATCAAAGTGTGTCTGTCGGATTTGATTTTGAGAGTTGGTGAATACTTCAAATTAAAAGAAATGAAAGATATTCTACTACTTTCCCCTAAATTGTCTGTGCTTTATCAATGCTCCAATCATCTATTTCCTCTCCAAGAAGATAGAATTCCTAAATTCTGTTGGAGGCCAAAACTCCCTGTTAAAAAACAAGGACACTACAACCTGAGTTTTGATTGTTATTATAAAGATCGTGAATTGACATTAGCAAGCCTAATGGGTGATGGAGGATTTTTAAAAGGGTCAACAACGAAGTTCATGGTGACAGATGACTTGGTAGTCACCCCATTCACACCAATGTCTTGTATGAAATATATCCCAAGTTGTAATGTTCCACCATGTGATATTGAGGAACAGGTGATCGACATAGGCATCAAGGAGGTAAAGAATTGGAAAGAATTAGTGTTTGATTACTTAGTAATGTAAACCTAGAGTTGAAATGACAAATGGCCTATTTATAATTTTTTTTTTTTTTTTTTTGCAGGCTGTCAACTTACTGACTGCATCCATGGTATCTACTTCAGTCTTGACCAATGGCCTAAAGGATTCGATGCGGAGCAAGCTAACGACAGAGAAACTAGTGAAGGCAAAGGTAGAGAAATGAATTGGGTTGCCAAGAGGAAAGAAAGCAATCATGATAGTTGATGTATAAAGATTGCAATCATGAAGATGAAGGTTGTCATGTTGAGAAGTTGGGACGAAAGTGGTTTATTACTAAGTTGCTTATTTGTAACAGCTTATTTCTGGTCTAATCTATCTAAACCAAGTCTATTTTATCATATTTGGGCGCTTTTAGGAAGTTTACCAAGTAATTTTATCGTATTTTTGGTGCTTTTAGGAAGTATTTAATCATATTTTGGGTGCTTTTCGGAAGTATAACAAGTAATACGATTATGTGATATCGGTCTTTTTATTTAATCATATTTACCTTTCGATGCTTCGAATCTAGTAATTATGATGTTGAAGTCGTTACTAAATTTTACTAACATTTTGTAAAAATTCAAGTACTGTAGTATGGGTTGGGTACTCTGCATAGAAGTGATGACAGAACCAGAAATAACACCAGTCCTGTAGTATTTACGTATTATACACTGTGTAGATTCCTTAAATATTGTCGAGCCCAAACAATGGTAAAATCCAGCTATTATTGGCATAAAACCTACAATCTGAAGCGCCTTTAATTCTTTGCAATGCAAGTAAATTTTGTACAAATGCAGCAAAAATATAGGTACTACCGTATTATGAATGACCCAACTGGTATAATCCTATGTTTTCATAAATTGTTTATGCTTGCATAATATTTTTATTATCAACTCATAATTGACATCAACTATGTAGTCCGAATACCATCAGTACAATTTAAAGCAAAGTCGTAGTGTTACATACAAAAAATTCTTCTGTACATCAATGCCATCATCTTCCTCTTTGCAAAGCCTTCTCAGCTGTCTCCATCTCTTCTAAAATCCTAACTCTCCGCTTCGCTGGTATCGGTGCAGTGGGCCCAAAGCTAATATAATGGCCAGAAACTGCATTGAGAGCTGAGTATATATCTCGGAAAGATGACCGTCCGAGCAAAGCTTTCTCTTTCCTGTACTTTGCTACCCATGTGTTAGAAGTCTCTCTTAATTGAGCAACTGCATCAGCTACGTCAGGGTCATTCCTGTCTTTGGATATTGTGTTTCTTATCTTGCTGATAACTTCTCCCGCGTCTTTCACGTACTCTTCGTCTGAAACTGCCCATGTTGGGGATACAGGCAGGATTGGTGAGAGGATTATTCCTGTTGCAAGTGAGACGAACATACGGCGACTTTGTGGTGCAGTGGTGGTAGTAGTAGTGGTAGGGGCAGTGACACCGAGTTTGGATCGGATGGGTTGGAGGAGGGGTTTTGGGGTTGAAGTTGTGGGAGTGATTAGGGTTGGAGAAGCCATGGTTTAATTTCTGTGGTTCGAGTGAGGGAAGGAAAAAGATAGTTATGGAATAGAGGCAATGTAGTGAATGGGATAGTGTTTTCTGCCACGTGGGCTTATCTTCTTATCTTGTGTTTTTTAGAGTTTATGGATGAGAAACTGTGAAATCTGATTGTGATATGATGTGAATCATGTTAGGTTGTTGGCTGAGGTACGTGGCTTCATATGTATATATGAGTTATGACTTATGTTATGACCAACATAACAGTTACCCTTGGATACTTATATGTTGCATTCATTTGGTATTCCTGTTTATTAACTTATAAACCAAACTAAAATTATCATTTATACACTAATCACGTATACGACACCATAATATCTTGCTCCTAGAGGTTCTTGTAAGATAAACAAAAATGTAACACTCCCGGAGTCCTTAAAATAGAGAGAATGTTTCCTAAAAAGATCCGACTTTATAATGTAGAATTTGAAGTGAAAAGTATATACATAAGGGAACCAAAGACTTCAAATATTTGCCACAGAATTTATAACTGAATATTAATGCAAAAATCAACGTCTATTTCTGGAAACTCAAATTTCTATGAATATGGGATGCTAGTACAGCAGTACCTACAAGTAACTGGGCTTTCTAAAACATTAATTCTAAGGAAAATGGAGTTTCGCATTCCATTTTCAGTGCATCTGACTTCAGGGAAATAGCCTAATAAGAAGCAAATATACTTACGCCATTCTTTTAAAGACAGGATGGAGTTTTCGTTCCAAATTCAAAACAAAGGGAACTTTTATCACCTCTAAAGGATTAAAAGTAAAATGAGACCAGACCATGTAGTGGATGCCATTACTTGCTATCAGAAAAGGTAACAAGTGAATACTTCCGCATAAAGGACAGCCATATGAGTGTGCATATTACAAGCTAAGACAGCCATATGAATGTGCATAACTTACAAGCTAAATCACATAAAATTAAGGATGCACATTCTACATTATAATGACCTCTTTTATGTTGATTGGAACTTCACTCTTCAACTGATGTAGACGTAATCCTCTTCAACTGATGTAGACGTAATCCAGATATAAATTACCCCTTCCAACAAAATCTGGATATAAACTGGAGCAGCATCTCATTGTATTTGTAACAAAATTGCACCTGCAGGAATTGAACATATAATTCACTGAAATTTTCTGATGAACTATGTTCAGCTTTATAATTAGCTAATGGTTCCTCTCAAAGTGAGTAGAGGAAAATTGCACATAAAAGTGAAGCATAGGGAATACCAACACCTCTTGGTGTAGCGGTATCTCTTTCGCTCCCTTTGCAGGATGCGAGGGTAGGTGTGTGAGTGTGTTTAACTAGCAAACAAAAAAATGTTTAGGGAGTATTTGACAAAGTTGAATGTAACTGCACACGAAAAAGTTAAACAGCCATGCCAAATAGTGCTATTTAAAATATCAAGACCGAAGGAGCTTCAACAATTTTCAAGTTTGGTTGGTGTATTCAAACATCAGAAAGGATTACATGTTCTTGGATAAAAGTGTATAACATTGTCGCTAATTATTTAAACTGTGTTGTTCTAGCAAGTACACTTCTGATGAGTTAGCATGTAAGGTGAGAGGAAAGGGCATACTTATAGGTTGTATCTTCCATTATCTTACAGAGAAGTTTTATCTTGGTTTATTATTATTTTTGTTGGAAGAGCTTTAGCGTAGTTGTTAGTACATATTGAAGGGAAGTTTGTTGATCACACATCAACAATCTGGAGAAAGTGCGGGAAATTAACAACCAGAAGTAAAAGAAACTGCAAGTACAAAAGATATATCCATTAAATCGATTCCCAAGGTGTTTACATTATGAAGTTTTGATTTTTAGATTCATTACGGGACTGATTCAGAACACTTTGAACTTACTAGAACATGTTAGAAACTCTATATGTTGCTTATGACATTGTCGAATTTCAGACACTTAGAAGTAAACCCTTAAAGTTAACATGTATCTACTTAATAAATAACATCAGATATAACAAATTAACATGATACCATTTTATTTTTTATTTTTTGCTACTTAAATAACATGATACCATTTTAATTAGCCTAGCCCTCATTCTCTGTTCTCAATAACCCTGCTTCCTATGACGCGGAACTTAATGCTGTAATATTTGAATCAGTTTGGCTGATTACTAGGAATACAATGACCGAACATAGTAAATTTCGTACCGAACTCGACCTTTGCATTTGAAACAATCATAAGTAGACCATTTAATTAGCCCAGAGGTAAATTCTTCATATTATCATACATACACCATTGTGTTTGAATAATGTAAGACTTCGTTTTAGTCTATAATGACAAGAGATCAAATTCAAAACCTGCTGACAGACAATAAACTCAGCTACATGATGCTTCATGTAAACGACATGAAGGATGCAAATTTCATATGACATGAAGAACAACAATTATAATTTTTCTGTGATTTTTTTTTTATTGAAGTAAAAAAGAGAGAGAGAGAGAGGGGGGGGGGGTAAATACCTGGAAAATGGGAGGGGGGCTAATGGGTAAAAAACTTGTAAAGAAAGAAAAAGAGGAAAAGGAAGAAGATGAGGAGGAAAAGGTAATCAACTAACAAGAAGAATGTGGTTGACCCGTGATTTCTCTTTTTTATGTTTTTCTTGGCTGATGCTGATGCTGCTGATGATGATGAGTCATATTCATCGTCCCCACTGTATGCCTCTGCTGCTTCTATTTTCGCCATTGTCATCCAAATCTCGCAGATCCCCCTCTTCACCACAATTGCAGTGGGATGGCCCGAAAGGCCCAAATGGGTAAGGCCCAAAAGGTTAACAAATTTTGTTTTTTTCACAAATTTTGTTTTTATTTCTGTGATATACCACTTTGGATCGTTGTTCTAAAAACTGAATAAGCGGACGTTTATGTGATGGTAAAAGCCAAAATAAGAAAATAGTAGTCTTCAACACGCAAAGAATATTTCACTATTTGTCACTAATTGATCACATTTTGGGATGTTTGGAAAATTTATTTTTCAACTTATTTTAAGATAAAGTTATAGAGAGATTTTTAACTTTTTTCTTAAAAAATTAACTTTTTTTTTTGTAACTTATAGAATCTCAAACATACTGTTGTGACCAAAATCTTGCATGGATCAGATTTAGGCCCATGATGAGTTTTGGGTCCAATCCACAAGGAAAAATGATGTTTTAGAGGGCTTCCAAGGTACCCGTGGTAACCCATGAAAACTGATAACAGGGCTCCCAAGATAATAGGGCTCCCGGGTAGAAGGGCTCCTGAATGGCATGGCTCCCGGATAACAGGCTTCCAAGAGCCTATGACAACCCATAGGGGCTACCATGAGATGGGTAGCAGGTAGATATGACGATAAGGGTCCTGGGAATGGCCTCCCATGGATGATCCACAACCCATAGACATCATTACATAGCTTCCAGTACAGCTACCAGACATGGCTTACCAGAATAGCTTCCATAACCGGCTTACCAAAGGGGCTGCCATAGTTTGGGTTACCGGCTTCCATAACCGGCTTACCAAAGGGGCTGCCATAGTTTGGGTTACCGGGCGGTACCCCCAGAGGGGCTACCTTGCGATGAACATTGAAAGAATATAAGGCTTATGGTCCCGGGGATAGTCTCATCCATAGCCAATGACAACCATCGGAGAGGGCTTCCAGCATAGCTTCCGTAACTGGGTTACCGAAGAGTCTACCGGGTGGTACCCCCAGCTTCCCCTGAAGCCCGACAGAAACACAGATTCAAACTAGGACAGCCATCAGATAGGGCTTCCAGTATGGCTTCCATGCTTGGGTTACCGGAGTCAGGCTACCGGGTGGTACCCCCAGCTTCCCCCGGAAGCCTGATAAGGCCGCCAGATTGGATAAGGCAGATCTCCTACTTTTTAGGAGCACGTCTATACAGCTGAAATACACCTCTAAACGGATAATTATTCAGTTATTCGAGGATATACATCATATATACATGATAAATCCTTCGCTCTTGAGATAAACATCAATGGATAGGCTTCCAACAGTCCTAATATGACTTGGAAACCTGATAACCACATCACAATCAGTTGATAAACGAAAATATCCATCATTATCTCATCAGATACGAGATAACTCATCACAAACAACCGAACATGTCAATCAAGAACTACATACGGGCTTGATCCACTATAAATAGTGGTATGTAGGCAGTTTACGGGGTCTCTTCTCGAAACGCACATTGATACTAAGAGCATGTATACTCCGGTGCACGTTCACTCTCATAATTAGGGTTCTTGGCAGGCCAACATTCGGTCCTTGAGCTCTAATTCCCGTAAATTCAGCCCCAATCATCACCAAAACACCTTCCCGTGTTCTTCGGAAACCCCTAGTCGTGAGCCTTCCCGGGCGGCTAGCCATTAATCTCCAACTGCGAGCCTTTCTGGGCAGTTGGGCGATTCCATATTTAACGGCGCTATTCCAGCAATGGCCTCCACGTAGTTGTGCAAAAATCCTCCCACAACACATACATTAAATACTTGTATAAAAAAAGTTATCAAAATATGAAATTTTTATCCAAAAATAAGTTCATAAGAAATTATTTTAAGAAGTTGCCAGACATGCCCTTTGAATAACTAGCATTTTGTCCGTACTTCGTACACGACATTCATTTAATTTAAAATGTCATTTTAAATAATTTTAGGAGTTTGATTGATCACCTACAAACATATTCCATTCAAGTATACAATTATATAATTATTTAATGAAATAGTATAATGAAAAAAAATTATATAAAGAGTAGCATACAATTCTATTTTGACAATGCTTAAAATTTATTCTATCCATCAAAAATTACAATTTAAGTAATAAATATTTTTTGAAATTTTGTTAGATTGATTGTGACATAAGATTGAGATTCTGAATCAAGGTTAGATACTTGTTGATAGAATTATTCAAAATATTTTCTTTATTGAGAATTATGGTGAAGGTAAATTCTTTCCCAACAATATCTTGGAGCTTTTCCGGAAATGTATCAGTTGCTTTTTTCTACAAAATATGAAGACAAATATAGTTAAGTTTAAAAAGTTATCTGATGACATTAATTGAGTCTGTATTACAACAAAAGAATTCATTTGTAAATTATACCTTTTTCAAGGTTCGACTTAAATTCGTTGCAATGGTATTAAGAATTCTTTTTGCAGGTAGATCAAGGAAGATCATGTTTGATGTTGCAGTTTTATCCTCTACCAACATTAGCACCTTAAATCTGAAGTTTAATGATAAGGGATTATGATATTAAATATATAATTAAGTGAATATATATTTTTTCTAAAAAATAAACATATATACGACGCAATTAGTGAGTTAAAATTACTATTAATACCTCTTATCAGGAACAGGAAACTTCTTGGATAAAGTAAGCATTTAAATGTGGCATCAATCTTATTAACTTCCCTTTCGCACTGAGGGCAGTAATTGTAATACCATTTGTACTCCTCATTGACCTTGCTAATCTTGACACAACAAATAACTTCTTTCTGCGCATAAATTTTTTGGTGCATATGTAGATTATGTTTTATATTAAAAACTTAGATATTGAAATGAAGGTATACTGGAATTCAAATTTTTATAACACAACATTGATCAATTTGGCATCTTTTAAATTACGAAGACCATTCAAAGTGTAAAGTTCAGTTTAAGTGTTGTCAGTTTGTCCCTCAATGATTGTAGATTGATATGCCACATATCCAACTTCTTCAAGTCTATATTAATGTTAAAAAATATGAGTAGTTTATTTTTTCCATTGTAATATGTAAATGGAAATACATATATGGTGTATAAAAATACCTCTATCTCATTATTAAAGTGGTATCGTCATCAATAGTCAAATATACTTTAGTGAATGATAATGATTTAATTTGCACAACACCTGACAAATGTTAGAAATTCATGTTAATATGTTATAATATAACTAGTATAAAAACCCGTGCGAGGCACGGGTCGCTATCTTAAATTATATTTTTAAATTAAATTGTGCATGATCAACGTCTTTTAAAATATGTGATTGATTTTAATGGAATTTTGTTTGTTAATGGCATATGTGACTATTGTGTACTTATTTAAGTATATTCAAGTTTGTAATCTGAAAAATAATATAAGTAATATTGATAGTGGTCATGTCAGTTTTCTTTTTTATGAGTCATAGAATAGAATTTGAGTGTTTTATGGGCATCGTTTAATTAAGATGATTTTTCAGAACACTTACAATACTAAACTGTTCTTCCACTTCTTCGAAAATGATACATCCATTTAGTTGGATCTCCAATAATATTCAAGATATAAACTAAATAGCCTTCAAGATATTGCATTCTGAGAGTGTAGGTTTTACTCTTGATTTTAATCAAAAACCTCGTAAATCTTCTAATACTCTACTCAGGCCTTGCGCTTTCACTTCTTAAAACTATCTTCCTAACTCTTTCATCTCTTTTTTTCTAATTTCTTCATTTTAAGCATTATTTGCCCTTTACTCTTCCTCTGTCCGTTAGACTTTTAAAACACCAGTTAATTCTAATTGATTGAGTGAATATATCTTGTGTAAGTACAGTCTTATCACACTTTAGAATATTTTTCGTACTTCTATCATCATAAGTTGAAGTTGCTCATATGCCTTATGTTGTGTTTTGACAATGAATTCATCCTTTCTTTTTTCAAATACAGCATCAACCAAAGATACTAATTGGAGTGAACAGATAGACCGAAAACATGAATGAGTTTGTTGTTTCTCTTAGCGAATTACGAGCCTTTAGCTTTACTTATTTTCTAAAATTTATTATAATATTTCAATTGATATTTTAATTATTTAAAAAAATTCTCCGTGTCAAAAAAAAAAAAAAAAAAAAAAAACAATTCTAAAAATTTACCTTTTAATCAACTATGTCTTGATAAATAAATATTTGATAAATCAATAAATTCGTCAAATAAATAATTTTATAGTTCTAAATATTAACATCGATAGAGAATAATATTAATAAATGATATAGCATAATATACTATAATCCGAATCAATAAATGTAAAAATAAAATATAGCCAAAAATTATTAATATGTTACAATATTTAAAAATATCAAAGTTTGTTTCACTCAAGTAACATGCACACACATCTATAATGTGTATGATCTAAAACACATGTGACTGAGTGGTCCAGAAAGATATGTGAATTAAATAGGTGACTCTACAAATATTATGTTGATTATTATTATTATTATTATTATTATTTTAAAATGTATAAACAAACTATCTATTATGTATCACTAAGTGATATTTTGATATAATATAATTATTATGATCCAAATCAATAAATATAAAAATAAAATTATGACCAAAGATTGCTAATATGTCGCAATAATTATCATATTAGATTTTGTTTCACTCAAGCAACACACACACATCTATAATGTGTAGATTTAAAATACATGTGATTGATTGGTCTAGTATTATCAAACCAAAATTTATATATCATTAATTTTATTTTTTAATATAATATAATATATGATAATTCGAATCAATGAATGTAAGAATAAATTGATGACTAAAATTTGTTAATACCTTACAATAGCTAAAGTACCTAAAATTTGTAATATGTTGCACTAACTAAAGTATCATATTTTTTTTCATTCACACGACACACCTGCACACATATAATGTGTATCATTCAAAAACACATAAGAGTGAGTGGTGTGGTGGTAAGAAGCTTTCTACACATTGTAAAGACCTAGGTTTAATTCCCACCAATAGCATTATTTTTAAAAAATAAATAATAAAAGGGTAAATAAGTCATCTCAGATGGAATAAAATGTGTAAGGATTTAAGATGGAATAAAATGTCTCATCAATTATAGCCCCTTGTTAGGCTAATACATTGCAATAGCTAAAGTACCTAAAATTTGTAATATGTTGCACTAACTAAAGTATCATATTTTTTTCATTCACACGACACACCTGCACACATATAATGTGTATCATTCAAAAACACATAAGAGTGAGTGGTGTGGTGGTAATAAGCTTTCTACACATTGTAAAGACCTAGGTTCAATTCCCACCAATAGCATTATTTTTAAAAAATAAATAATAGAAGGATAAATAAGTCATCTCAAATGGAATAAAATGTGTAAGTATTTAAGATGGAATAAAATGTCTCATCATTTATAGCCCCTTGTTGGGCTATTATATATATAATAGATAATAGATTAATAATAAATGAAATGACATTATTATTGCATACCTTTCCAGGAAAAATAAATAATAGAAGGATAAATAAGTCATCTCAGATGGAATAAAATGTGTAAGGATTTAAGATGGAATAAAATGTCTCATCATTTATAGCCCCTTGTTGGGCTATTATATATATATATATATATATATATATATATATATATATATATATATATATATATATATATATGGTCTTGTTCTAATAGAAACTAACTTAGAATAGAAACTAGAAACTAAACATAAATTAAATATTTCAAGCCAATCTAATGACCAAATTAGGGGTACTCCAATACAAAATATGTTTAAAATTCTTGGCTCTATTCAATAAAAATATAAAAAAAAATTAAAAAAATTAAAAAAAAGTTACTGTTCATGTGATGACGTGGCACGTGAACAGTAACTTTTTTTTTAATTTTTTTATATTTTTATTGAATAGAGCCAAGAATTTTATAAGTTTTTTGTGAAGGTGCCCCTAGCGGGGCCATTAAAATAAATGAAATATAATTTATTTAGTGTAAGTTTTTAGTTTTTATTCTAATGTTGGTTTCTATTTGAACGCTAGCCTATATATATATATATATATATATATATATATATATATATATATATATATAATAGATAGATATAATAGATTAATAATAAATGAAATGACATTATTATTGCATACCTTTCCAGGTAACGTTTCGCACTGGCTAGAATTAAAATATTTTGTTCTGAATCATCGGCACCAATCATCCTTTTAACTGATGATGCAAGATCTTCCCATATAATCACATCATGAGCACATCTATTTTCGGAATAGATAAATATGTTGAAATTAGTGAAACTATTTCAAAAAATTTTAAAATTGTGTAGCAACATTAAAATAATAATTAATATTTCAATGACTAATTTTATATTTTATAAATATTAATTTACAATTACAATATATTTGACGAATATAAATAAAATTAAAGTATTACTTAAAATATATATTCAAGTATACCATATGTAAATTCTGGTCTCCATCTTTATAAGTAGGCTCATCAGGACACGTCTCTATTGTCAATTACTTTAAATCTTCCAACTCTATACATTCGTACTTGTTCATCACCAAAAGTGGATCATTTTCTTGTACATGAACCACTTCAATTGCATTTGTAAAAGAAATAGTCATTTTTGACTTTACTGGTCGCAGTTTTGCAAATGCGCTCCTCGCAATGAAGTTAGTGATAATATAATTTTTCCCTCCTCTAATTTTTTCTTTGGATTTTTCGAGATGTCCACATATACAAATGCTTGAATATGATAACCCTGGAAAACAGCATATATGTCAAATAATTAAAAGTAATAATCAGTAAAAAGTTTACAGAAAAATGAATATATAATGCATCAGGTACATGCATATATATCTACCAACAAAAAAATTTGTCCTCGGAAAACTCTTTCAGCATTCATTACTGGCCATATTCTTGTCACTCTAACTTTAATTTTCCAAGAGGTTTTTGAGGCATTCAAGCTTTGTAATTTTTGACAATGTTCCTCTGCCATTGTTTGGTTAAGACAATTAGGGTATTTTGTTTCTAATCTTAACGTAGATAAATGATTAAAAAATCAATTAATTGATTTGATGACATCTAAATTCCATAATTATAATTTTAATGATTAGACCAATTGTGTATCAGAATTTGGGTGTGTAGTGTGTGTGTATATAAATATATATAGTTAAGTTCTATGGAGACCAGCATTTGAGTGGATACCGTGGAGACCACGTACATTATGCACTCAAAACATTGCAAAACATATATATATTTGCGAGGAATGTTCAATTAACAATATTATTTCATTCAAAATCTTAAAAATCATATATCATTTGCGAGTAGAACATGTTTTGAAGAACAATACGTTCTGCAATATTTTGTTTGCGGGACATACATGAATTTCAAAATTTTTAATGAAATTTGCATGTAAAACATATATGATCTTCAAGATTTTCAATGAAATTAATAGTATAGTGATTTTCATAGAACATGATTTTCAATGAATAAGTTTTTACAATGTTTTGATTGATATTGGTCTCCGGTCTCCACTAAAAATGTTGGTCTCCATAGAACTTAGCCATATATATATATATATATATATATATATATATATGTATGTATGAGTTCATTTAGGAACTCTTTTTATTGAGTAACTGAGGAACTCAACTACAGGACAACACATGTGTAACGTCTATTTAGTAACGTCTGTTTAAAAAACTAATCAGCAAAACCCTAATGCACGTGATACTTATTAACTGACATCTTGTTTTCTTTTTCTACATTCTTTTCATAAAAAAAACCAATTAACTAAATATTAAATATAATTTTTTTTAAATAACATAGAGAATATAACAATTTTTAATGCAGAACATATCATTTTTTTTGTAAAATTGATAATATCATTTTTTTTTTCTAATTTCAAATTAAACAGTATGTTGGTCCCGGAGTATTGCAGAAGGGGGGGGGGGGGTTGAATGCAATACTGATAAAATCGAATCTTTAAATCAACAACGAAAATAAAGATTATAGATTATCAGTAGATGTATGCAAGCAATAAGTGAAACAAGATTTCTCACAAAATAAATGTTTTATTTATTTTGTGTGAAGTGTTGCTACAACCTGGAGAGAGTTTCTCCAGCTTCGATATCTCAAGAGATACAGATTGCTTCATGTGCGTACATGAATAGAAAAGAATCTAAGATGTATCTAAGTAGACTAAGATACTCTGTTGTCCCTATCGCATGGGGTGTTGAGCTGCTGTCGTTTTCAAGTGGCAGCTCATTACAATTTGCACACCCATGTGACTTTCCCTAATTGCTATACAGACAGGATAAACCTTATAAGTAAAGTAACCTAGATTCTTTCTATTTCTAACTAATACAATTCTAGTAGATGTGGATATCACATGCTCCTCGAATTGACCAGCCTTGTCTTGTGAATCTCTTAAGCTTCTGTCGTAGTCTTGCAGGTCTGCTACAAATGATAGTGTGTTGAAGCAAATCTGTTTCTTGAACATGTAACCTGTCAGGGGCTTTGACTGAGAAAATACCCAATTCAAATAATTCAAGGTGATAGTAACCTTAACCGCAGAGTCTGCTGTCAAAGGAATATTCAGAGGTTGACAGTACTAGCTCCCGCCAATGTTGCTGTCGGAGCTCCAGACTTGTTGTCAAGTGTGAGAATGTTACTGTCTCTTGCTTCGGCTAATGTTGCTGTCAAATGTAGCTTTGTCGTGACTTTGCAACATTTGTCTTCTTGTAACATTACTGTCAGGGACATGACAGTAACTTTTATTCTTGCTGTCTTCTGGATGCATTCCTTGAGGCTTTAACAAACATATGAACTTCTCCCAAATCATACATTTATTACATGACATCAATTATTCGAATACGAAGACATACTCTGGCTGTGACAGTATGTTCAACTTAGTAAAAACTAAGTACAGGGAAATATAGTTAAGTTGTCTCTATGCTATCACCCATAAATCCCAACAATCTCCCCCAATTTATTTTTATGGACAATATCAACAAATTTACAATTAAAACGTGCTGACAACTTAACTAACATAGATCAGAATAGCTGAAACACTATAACTGATAAATGTTAAAGAAAAATCTAGAACATGAAGCTTATGAATTTACTGCAAATCAATTGCTCCTATTGAATGAGCAAATCAGAGTTTAACTTAGCTTGATTTTGGCAGTCTCCAATTGTTCAGATTTTTCCCTCTCTTCTGAGAGCTTCATTTCTTGCTTTTCTGAGGTCTTCAACTAAAGCTTTTTCTTCTGGTGATCTGGCATCATCTTCAATGTCTTCAATGTACCCTTGTATCACTCGGGAAGTAAATACTTCAGCATCTTTTACATCAAACCAAGTTTCAAAATCATACGTGTATGTTCTGAACTTCAGAATTCCTTGGATGAATTTGAACCTCCTTCCAGGAAAAGCATTTAAGGATTCTCTCCTTTTTCTGTCTAGCTTTGGATCTTCATCTCTCCTTTGATCAAATATTACCTCTAGCTCCCAAGCAACTAGCATTTCGAGCTTATGAATAGATCCAACAACTTTCCAGTAGAGATCCTTCAGTATACTGGTCCTCAGCTTGTGAAAGCTATCAACATAGATTTCTTGCTTATCATCCTTGATTCTCAGAGGATTATCCAGTACACAGGGCTGATAACCTGCTTCATCACTGAATAGCTTGTTGAGTTTCTTGTAGCTTTTCTTCAGTTGAGCTTCTAGGTCTTCAGCACCTTGTTTAGCAGATGTGGCAGGTTTGGTAGGTTTGGTGGATTGGGATGATTTATCTTTAGCAGCCTGATAAGCTTGTTCTGCTTCATATTCAGCCATGCCAGCCTTTGTAAAAGGACGATGTGCTGCTACCAGGTCCACATCAGGCATTGGTTCCCCATCAGAACTAACTTCAAGGTCTGCATCATCATGTGCTCTCCAGTCACCATACTTCTCATGGAATTCAGCATATCTTTGAGCATAGTATTCTTGACATGCTCTAAGATACTGCTGGAAACATCTTGGTTTGTTTCCATGAGAGTGATCATCCTTTCCAAAACGAAGAAATCAATTCTTCTCCTTACCTTTACCTTATTGCATGAGAGATCACGCATGCCTACCACATTTGAGACTATCTCCATAGTGAAGTCTGGTTCTACAGTTATACATGTAGTTCCACAGTCCTTAAGATCATACTTTCGTACCTTTTTGTTGACTGGGTCCAGTTCCACTGAGACAGATGATATGCTCCCATCAATTGACTTTTTCAATAGTTCAAAACTATTTACTTTTCTCTTATCAATGGGCTTCTCTGTCAAAACTGCTCCATGCTTCTTTTTCTTTGCTGCTGCAACTGTCTTCCCTTTTATCTTGGTTGCACGATAGGCTTGGGCTCTTGTCTTCCTTCTGTTAGATGTGAAATTCTTGACAAGCTTTCGTACTTTGACAGTTTCTTCAAGTTGATCCTTGACAGCATCTTTCATGACAGCAACTTTGACAGCTTCGACTGTTTGGCTCTTGACAGCATCTTTCACTTGGGTGTCTTCAGCCAATTTGACAGTATCCTTGTTGACAGTATCTTTTTCAGCATTAAAGCATTCAACAGCTAATCTCAAGATACTTGCCTCCAAGGCTTCACAAATTTCTAACTCCCCTTTTTCCTTAACATCATCTTTCTTTTCAGTACTGGAAGTTTCTTGCTCTTCTTGGGTAGCATCCATCTGAGTTTGTGTAGCAACATTCTCAGATGCTTCTTTTCTAGAACTCCTGAATCTTCCAGGTTCACCACTTCCTCCAATTTCATCCTCATCATCATCCAAAGTATCATCATAATTGCAGCTTCCTCCCATCTTGGCATTAGCATCAGAGATCAGCTTATTTATGATTGAGCTAATTTCCTCATCTCTTTTTGCTAACAGCCTATGAATATCTTTGACAGCTTTAACCTTTTCACTTATGATACTGGATTTGAGAAGTTTCTTCAGCACTGTCATGATTGTTTCAGTGCTTAGTCCTGAGATTTTATCCAATGGTAAGAAATCCAACCTTCTAGCTCTTGTCTTTGTGATCCTTCTGAAACACACACCATAAGGATTTTGAATCACCTCAGGGAGTTTGTCTTCAACCATCCTTTTAATTTGTGCTATCAGACTACCATTGAAGGTTGTTGAATTTCTGACTACCAGGGTTCCAAGGACTTGGAGTACTCTAGCATGCAAACTTTGTAAAAGTTGCATTGTGATGAATATGGTCAAACGGTTTCTCAAATAAACCTGAACAGCCCATCTTCTTTCCAAGTTGATTCTCACAGAGATACTTATTACTTTGCTCTTCAGTGTTGATGCCAATTTTGTAAAAGCTCCCCCTGCTTCACTAATTGATTCATCCACCAACTTACTGAAATCTTCATCTTTGTTGTTCAAAGTACTCTCCATGTGATCAACCATCATCAATTCTGCATCTTCAAGGGCGTATTCACTTCCATCTGACCAAGTAGTTCCAATAGATATGCCAGCAGATATGTCCATATACTCAGGCATTTTATCTTTGCCTTTACCCAGAGCATTTTGAATTTCTTTTTCTCTCCATTTCTTCTGCAACTTCTGGAATGGAGCTTCGACTTCCTCAGGATTTGGCTCATTGATTTTCAGTGGAGGCAATACTGTTCTTTTAGACTTTTGAGTCCCCTTTAATTGCTCCAACACTTCCTTGGATAACAATACTACCTCACCATCTATTTATGCTTCAAACAATTCATCATCTCCTGTTGCCTTCAGTTCTTCACCAAAGTTTCTTTCTTCTTTCTCTTGCTTCCCCTCACTTTCATCTCCATCTTTTTCTTCCAAAACTTGCTCCCCCTCACTTGTAGGCTCCCCCTCACTTGCAGCTTCACCTTGTTTCTCCTTCTCTACCTTTTGCCAGCTCAAGTGCACTCTGGACATGCTCAAGTCCCTCACCTTTTGCCAGCTCGTTTGGCTGCCTCTCATTTTTTATGCTCACCTCTCTTTTCTTTTATCTCTCTTTTTCTTTTCACTCCCTCACTCATCCTAGATGCATGGGTATGAGCAGTACTTGCATGCATTTTAGTTGAAGAAGTAGAAAGTTTAGATTGTACCTTCAAAGCAGAGATAGTAAGTTGATCATCATCTGAAGCATCTTTAACAAAGACAGTATCATGATCAAACTTTGTAGAGGCGACAACATCTTTACCCAAAATGTTACTGTCAATAGGTGGGTTGACAGCAACTTTTGTGGCGTCTTTGACAGCAACTGAGGCTGTGACAGCAACTTCCGGAAGGTCAGTTGCTCTTTGGAGTTCGACCAAGATGTTGGCTGTTTCATTTTCTGGTAGAGTACCATCTTGATCTAGCTTAGTGTTTGAGTGAGTGGTGTCCATTTCACTTTAAGAAATGGGTTATTGTGGACCACTTGATGGGGGTTCGTCCAAGACTTGAGATGGATGATCAAAACCTGAAGGAATTGGACTGTCCCCTTCTCTAGGTTGTTGAGAAGAAACAATTGATGGATTAGAGAATAAAGAAGATGATGGTTTAGAAGAGATTTTTGGCTATTCCACAGGGTTAACTTGTGGAACATCAAGAGTAGAAGTTTCATGACCCTCACTGTGCCCTATCTCTGTGTGCATTTCTGCAAGTGTAGGCTCCTCATGAGTGAGTACATGAGGTTGTGCTGACTCTTTACAGGATGCCTTGGGAGACAGGCCAGCTTCAATAGATACTTCTTGTTGAGAAGAAGCACCTAGGGATGTGTTTGATTCCCTTTTACTCTCCACAGCCTTTTGTGAGACTGTGGGGTGGCTGACAGTGGCTTTGGCCCTCTTAGCTCTCTTCTTCTTAGGCTCAAGAGGAACCACTGTGGGTTCACTTTCACTAACATATTTATTTGCTGCATCATGTGCAGTTTCTCCCTCAACATTCTCAGAACTACTACCAACACCAGTTTCCAAGGGTCTTTTCTTGGATTCTTGCAAAGTTGTTTTTGTGGTCTTTGGTTGTCTAGAGGATCTGATAGGAATGTATGCAGTAGAATGTGGGTTAACTGAATTTGGGTCTAATTCAGCTTCATTCTCAAGAGAGAAAACAACATACCCAGAGGGTAGTGCTACGTCAAGATGAGGCTCTTGATCAGCCATGTGCTTGGTGAAACAGAGTGGAATATGTGCATTTGAATTTTGTGAATTGAGTGATGTGTGTGTATTTCTTTTCAAAACATTGCATTTTATAGAGAGAGATGCATTATCATCAATACCACATAATGAATTCAAACACATAGTAAGAAAGCGAGGATAAACATGTACCTTCCTGCTTAGAGCTGACTTGAGTTGACTCATAAGCAACTTTCCTACATCCACTTTGTATCCATGGACAAGAGAGTGAGTAAGCTTCTTGATATAGGAGGGAATTCCATTCCATCCAGAGGTTTTGGTTGAAAAAACCTTCACCATGACATCAAAAATCATGCTCCATTCTTTTCTCAAATGCTTTCTGTCCATTTCACCAGTCGAGTACCATTACGATGTACCCTCTTCAAGTGCAGGACCATAATACCCAATTTTCAAGAAAAACTTCTTTAGGGTTTCATCACTTGCAAGTTCCTTGTATGATTCTTTAGCTTGCAGTCCAGTTCCCAAAGCTTCGTTGATGCCTTTGATTGTGAGGATGCAGGTGATTCCTTTGATTTTGCATTGTATTGTGTCTTTACCTGCACCTCCTGGAACATAGGCAGTTTTCCAGAATTCTTCAAGCCTTTCCAGGTTCAAGGATGGTGTAGATGTTATAGCATGATCCAGATATGACTTGTTGATAAAGGATACGAGTCCTTTATATCCTTCACCAGCATCTCCAGCAGTGAGAATACCAGCAAAGTTTGTTTGAGAAGAGGATTGTTTGGGTGCCATTTCTTGCTTTGAGCTTCGGAGAGAGATTTTTACTTTTGAGAGAGAGAGAGAGGTTTTGTTGAAAGTTGTGTGTTTGTGTGTTTGACAGTTGCTTACATGAAAATAGCAAATGTCTTACTGAGAAAGGGAAAGTAACTGTGTCTTAGCCCATTAATCAGTCACGTGGAGTCGTGGGTAGTTACATTTTAGTGGCTGTAAATCGTGGAGGTAAAATCCCAATTAATTCGGTCCGCTAATCTTAATAGTAACTTGTGCGCTGTAACAAATTCATTAGTAATTTTGAGAGGATGACAACAGGTTTTGCTTGATAGTGATATCGTTGCAAAAACATACTGTCACCATTAAGCAATTTATACAATTTCCTTTAAATTTCATGATAGAGACTTTTTCAATTGTGTCATCTAAGAAACTTGTTGTCAAGGCACTTCGTGACAGCATCTTCACTTATTGACAACAACTTAGGCGGAAATAATTTAAGTCATGAATTTTAATCGACTTTTCCTATTGCTTAAGCGAAAATTACCAAATAGCATTTTAATCGATTTAGGCACATATTTGTTAGTTTTAGCACACATTCACGAACATCCATACCCACAAACAAGTAAACAAACACAAGCATTACCCAGCAGATAACCAAGGTAAGGGAATCTAGTAGAAAAAGCATGAACAGTGCAAAAGATGAAAAGATTCTTTATATTAATTATTAAAAATAATATACATCCTCTTCATCATCAGAAGCAAGCTCATACAGTTCCACTTGAACTGTTTCATCGGTTAGCCCTTCTGCCTGAAGAAGAACCTCGACGAAGACCAACATTTCCAACCAGTCTTCAAGATCCTTTTCGACCTTGGCCTTGGCAGCTTTCTCTTTCTCTGCCAAATCTTCTTCCAGAGCTTCATCCACAACCTTGAAGAGCTCCTCTATTTCCTCTTCATGACCTGGTTCACACCAGACTTTTGGCTTCTGAGAAATAACATCCTTGTTCTCCATTGTAGAAATCCTCCTTTTCTTTCTCAAGGCGTGAGTGATTGAGTATGAAATGATATTTAGTCTCGTGCACATTTTATAGGACCCTAGGTGACGTTTTAGTTTCCCAAACTCTTCTTTTTAATAAAGTAAATAAACTTTAAGTTAAAAAGACAACAAACACCCGGGGTCATTTCAAATGACACAATTGCTTATCACTTAACCACGCGTATGAAATAAGTTAATGTCACGTGACAACTCATTACAAAAATTAAAACAAGCATGTGATTTGAATTTAGCATAGTCATAACAAACATGCTGTCAAGTAAACAAGTAGCACATAGGACAGTAACTTCTCATGACAGTAACATTGAAAGTTAAGGTCACGAGCTGCAATTTTAACCACATTGAAAATGTAACAACTAGTAAGTTAACATACCAGATTTAGCATTCCCAATTCACTTACCAACCTGTTGAAGGTTGCTTCATCTAGTGGCTTCGTAAAAATATCTGCAAGTTGCTTTTCTGTTGGAACATAAATCAGCTTCACAATTCCCCTTTCAACATGCTCTCTTAGGAAATGATGTTTGATATCGATGTGCTTTGTCCTGGAGTGTTGAACTGGATTGTCTGAGATAGCTATGGCACTAGTGTTATCACAATAAATAGGAATATTGGACAACTCCAAGCCATAATCCATTAGCTGATTTTTCATCCAAAGAATTTGAGCATAGCAACTTCCAGCTGCGATATATTCAGCTTCTTCAGTTGAAGTAGATACAGATTGCTGCTTCTTGCTAAACCATGACACTAATCTTCCACCCAGAAATTGACAGCTTCCTGTTGTACTTTTCATTTCAATCTTGCATCCAGCATAGTCTGAATCCGAATACCCAACCAAGTCAAATCCAGTATCTTTAGGATACCAAAGGCCTAGGTTTTTTACCAAAACTTGTTCCCCCTCACTTGTAGGCTCCCCCTCACTTGCAGCTTCACCTTGTTTCTCCTTCTCTACCAGGTTTGCTTTATTCTGATCTACCACTTTCTCACCCTCATTCACCACTTTCTCTCCCTCATCCTCATTCTGATCTACCACTTTCTCCCCCTTAGTTGAGTTGGCAACACTAAGGATGGCAGAGAACGA
This sequence comes from Kitagawia praeruptora, assembly GCA_037693485.1. NCBI lineage: Eukaryota > Viridiplantae > Streptophyta > Magnoliopsida > Apiales > Apiaceae > Kitagawia > Kitagawia praeruptora. The sequence continues at coordinate 26,237,555 of CM075351.1, read as the reverse complement.
GTAAAGAGTTTGTTGAATATCAGCAAAACCAGTAGCTACCATAGTGGGCAGAGCATCAAGTTTAGCTTCCATGGATGCACATCTGCCCTCAAGGGATTTCAACCTTGATTCAGCTTGTTTAGAAGGACCACCAGTTCTCAGCATTTCTGGATATAAAGGAAGAGACTGGGGCAAGGAGGCTGTGGGGTTTCTCACACACTCATTGTTTTTCTGAGTGATCTCATCACTCCTCACAGAATGACTCTCAAGGCCTAGTGCCTTTGTGTGTGGGGTTCCCTCAAGTTCACTCTGGACATGCTCAAGTCCCTCACCTTTTGCCAGCTCGTTTGGCCGCCTCTCATTTTTATGCTCACCTCTCTTTTCTTTTATCTCACTTTTTCTTTTCACTCCCTCACTCATCCTAGATGCATGGGTATGAGCAGTACTTGCATGCATTTTAGTTGAAGAAGTAGAAAGTTTAGATTGTACCTTCAAAGCAGAGATAGTAAGTTGATCATCATCTGAAGCATCTCCAACAAAGATAGTATCATGATCAAACTTTGTAGAGGCGACAACATCTTTACACAAAATGTTACTGTCCACAGGTGGGTTGACAGCAACTTTTGTGGCGTCTTTGACAGCAACTGAGGCTGTGACAACAACTTCCGGAAGGTCGGTTGCTCTTTGAAGTTCGACCAAGATGTTGGCTGTTTCATTTTCTGGCAGAGTACCATCTTGATCTAGCTCAGTGTTTGAGTGAGTGGTGTCCATTTCACTTTGAGAAATGGGTTCTTGTGGACCACTTGATGGGGGCTCATCCATGACTTGAGATGGATGATCAAAACCTGAAGGGATTGGACTGTCCCCTTCTCTAGGTTGTTGAGAAGAAACAATTGATGGATTAGAGAATAAAGAAGGTGATGGTTTAGAAGAGATTTTTGGCTGTTCCACAGGGTTAACTTGTGGAACATCAAGAGTAGAAGTTTCATGACCCTCACTGTGCCCTATCTCTGTGTGCATTTCTGCAAGTGTAGACTCCTCATGAGTGAGTATATGAGGTTGTGCTAACTCTTTACAGGATGCCTTGGGAGACAGGCCAGCTTCAATAGATACTTCTTGTTGAGAAGAAGCACCTAGGGATGTGTTTGATTCCCTTTTACTCTCCACAGCCTTTTGTGAGACTGTGGGGTGGCTGACAGTGGCTTTGGCCCTCTTAGCTCTCTTCTTCTTAGGCTCAAGAGGAACCACTGTGGGTTCACTTTCAATAACATCCTTATTTGCTACATCATATGCAGTTTTTCCCTCAACATTCTTAGAACTACTACCAACACCAGTTTCCAAGGGTCTTTTCTTGGATTCTTGCGAAGTTGTTTTTGTGGTCTTTGGTTTTCTAGAGGATCTGATAGGAATGTATGCAGTAGAATGTGGGTTAACTGAATTTGGGTCTAATTCAGCTTCATTCTCAAGGGAGAAGACAACATACCCAGAGGGTAGTGCTACGTCAAGATGAGGCTCTTGATCAGCCATGTGCTTGGTGAAACAGAGTGGAATATGTGCATTTGAATTTTGTGAATTGAGCGATGTGTGTGTATTTCTTTTCAAAACATTGCATTCTATAGAGAGAGAGATGCATTATCATCAATACCACATAATGAATGCAAACACATAGTAAGAAAGCGAGGATAAACATGAACCTTCCTGCTTAGAGCTGACTTGAGTTGACTCATAAGCAACTTTCCTACATCCACTTTGTATCCATGGACAAGAGAGTGAGTAAGCTTCTTGATATAGGAGGGAATTCCATTCCATCTAGAGGTTTTGGTTGAGAAAACCTTCACCATGACATCAAAAATCATGCTCCATTCTTTTCTCAAATGCTTTCTGTCCATTTCACCAGTCGAGTACCATTTCGATGTACCCTCTTCAAGAACAGGACCAGAATACCCAATTTTCAAGAAAAACTTCTTTAGGGTTTCATCATTTGCAAGTTCCTTGTATGATTCTTTAGCTTGCAGTCCAGTTCCCAAAGCTTCGTTGATGCCTTTGATTGTGAGGATGCAGGTGATTCCTTTGATTTTGCATTGTATTGTGTCTTTACCTGCACCTCCTGGAACATAGGCAGTTTTCCAGAATTCTTCAAGTCTTTCCAGGTTTAAGGATGGTGTAGATGTTATAGCATGACCCAGATATGACTTGTTGATAAAGGATACGAGTCCTTTATATCCTTCACCAGCATCTTCAGCAGTGAGAATACCAGCAAAGTTTGTTTGAGAAGAGGATTGTTTGGGTGCCATTTCTTGCTTTGAGCTTCGGAGAGAGATTTTTGCTTTTGAGAGAGAGAGAGAGAGAGAGGTTTTGTTGAAAGTTGTGTGTGTTTGTGTGTTTGACAGTTGCTTACATGAAAATAGCAAATGTCTTACTGAGAAAGGGAAAGTAACTATGTCTTAGCCCATTAATCAGTCACGTGGAGTCGTGGGAAGTTACTTTTTAGTGGCTGTAAATCGTGGAGGTAAAATCCCAATTAATTCGGTCCACTAATCTTGATAGTAACCTGTGCGCTGTAACAAATTCATTAGTAATTTTGAGAGGATGACAACAAGTTTTGCTTGATAGTGATATCGTTGCAAAAACATACTGTCACCATTAAGCAATTTATACAATTTCCTTTAAATTTCATGATAGAGACTTTTCAATTGTGTCATCTAAGAAACTTGATGTCAAGGCACTTCGTGACAGCATCTTCACTTATTGACAGCAACTTAGGCAGAAATAATTTATGTCATGAATTTTAATCGACTTTGCCTATTGCTTAAGTGAAAATTACCAAATAGCATTTTAATCGATTTAGGCACATATTTGTTAGTTTTAGCACACATTCACAAACATCCATACACACAAACAAGTAAACAAACACATGCATTACCCAGCAGATAACCAAGGTAAGGGGGAATCTAGTAGAAAAAGCATGAACAGTGCAAAAGATGAAAAGATTCTTTATATTAATTATTAAAAATAATATACATCCTCTTCATCATCAGAAGCAAGCTCATACAGTTCCACTTGAACTGTTCCATCGGTTAGCCCTTCTGCCTGAAGAAGAACCTCGACGAAGACCAGCATTTCCAACCAGTCTTCAAGATCCTTTTCGACCTTGGCCTTGGCAGCTTTCTCTTTCTCTGCCAAATCTTCTTCCAGAGCTTCATCCATCACCTTGATGAGCTCCTCTATTTCCTCTTCATGACCTGGTTCACACCAGACTTTTGGCTTCTGAGAAATGACATCCTTGTTCTCCATTGTAGAAATCCTCCTTTTCTTTCTCAAGGCGTGAGTGATTGAGTATGAAATGATATTTAGTCTCGTGCACATTTTATAGGACCATAGGTGACGTTTCAGTTTCCCAAACTCTTCTTTTTAATAAAGTAAATAAACTTTAAAATGAAAAGGCTGACAAACACCCGGAGTCATTTCAAATGACACAAATACTTATCACTTAACCACGCGTATGAGATAGGTTAATGTCACGTGACTACTCATTACAGAAATTAAAACAGGCATGTGATTTGAATTTAGCATAGTCATAGCAAACATGCTGTCAAATAAACAAGTAGCACATAGGACAGTAACTTCTCATGACAGTAACATTGAAAGTTAAGGTCACGAGCTGCAATTTTAACCACATTGAAAATGTAAAAACTAGTAAGTTAACATACCAGATTTAGCATTCCCAATTCACTTACCAACCTGTTGAAGGTTGCTTCATCTAGTGGCTTCGTAAAAATATCTGCAAGTTGCTTTTCTGTTGGAACATAAATCAGCTTCACAGTTCCCCTTTCAACATGCTCTCTTAGGAAATGATGTCTGATATCAATGTGCTTTGTCCTGGAGTGTTGAACTGGATTGTTTGAGATAGCTATGGCACTAGTGTTATCACAATAAATAGGAATATTGGACAACTCCAAGCCATAATCCATTAGCTGATTTTTCATCCAAAGAATTTGAGCACAGCAACTTCCAGCTGCGATATATTCAGCTTCTGCAGTTGAAGTAGATACAGAATGCTGCTTCTTGCTAAACCATGACACTAATCTTCTACCCAGAAATTGATAGCTTCCTGTTGTACTTTTCATTTCAATCTTGCATCCAGCATAGTCTGAATCCGAATACCCAACCAAGTCAAATCCAGTATCTTTAGGATACCAAAGGCCTAGGTTTGGAGTTCCTTTGAGATATCTAAAGATTCTCTTGATTGCTACTAAGTGTGATTCTTTTGGATCAGCTTGAAACCTTGCACAGAGACATGTAGCAAACATGATGTTTGGTCTGCTAGTAGTTACGTATAGCAACGATCCCACCATGCCTCTGTAGGTACTAGAATCCACTTTCTTTCCTTTAGGATCCAAATCCAGCTTGGTTGCAGTAGAGATAGGTGTCTTGGCAGGTGATGCATCTTCCATATTGAACTTTTTGAGAAGTTCCTTGACATATTTCGATTGGCTTATGAAGATACCATCATCCTTTTGATGAATTTGTAGACCTAGGAAAAATGATAGTTCTCCCATCATGCTCATCTCATACTTGCTCTTCATAAGAGATGAAAACTTTTCACACAGCTTCTCATTTGTAGAACCAAAGATTATGTCATCAACAAAAATCTGAACCAGAATGATGTCCTTGCCATGGTGCTTGTAGAATAGTGTCTTATCCACTACACCTCTTGTAAACTGATTCTCAATGAGAAAAGTAGATAGAGTTTCATACCAAGCTCGAGGGGCTTGCTTCAATCCATAAAGTGCTTTGAACAGCTTGTAGACAAAGTCATACAACTCAGTATCCTCAAATCCAGGTGGCTGTTCGACATACACTTCCTCTTCTAATTCTCCATTAAGAAAGGCACTTTTGACATCCATTTGGAACACTTTTAAGTTACAGTGTGCAGCATAGGCTAAAAATATCCGAATAGCTTCAAGTCTGGCAACAGGAGCAAATGTTTCATCATAATCGATTCCTTCCTGTTGACAGTAACCTTTAGCTACTAGCCTTGTCTTGTTTCTTGTCACATTTCCACTTTCATCCAACTTGTTTCTGAAGACCCACTTTGTGTCAACTACTGACTTCCCTTTGGGTCTAGGGACCAGCTTCCATACATTGTTTCTCTCAAATTGATTTAGCTCTTCTTGCATAGCTATCACCCAATCCGAATCCAACAATGCTTCATCAATTGACTTTGGCTCAGTTTAAGATATAAAACATGAAAACATGCTGTCAACAGAAATATTTCTTCTCGTCCTTATACCAGTAGTGGGATCACCAATGATTAGATTGCTAGTGTGATCTCTGTTCCACTTAGTGGTTCTGGGCAAGCTTCTTTCTTGATCTGCTTCATTATTTCCTCTTTGAGGTGTTGACTCTCCACCATTGATGTTTTCTCCTTCATGTTTTTCAACGTCTCCAGAATCATTCTCATTCTGATGATTAGCTGATATAGTTTGAGATTGAGCTGGAGTTTGAGTAGCATCATTGGTGTTGACAACATTTCTTTCAAACTCAATATCCTGAGTACCAGTAGGTTCATCAGCAACAATTTCTTCTTCTTCCAAATACCCTTGATTTTCAAATCTAAGAGGCTCCATTTGACCATCCTCTTGTAGTCCTGGGAATTTGGTTTCATCAAATGTGACATTCACACTTTCTTCAATGACTTTGTGATCAATGACATAGACTCTGTAGGCAGTCCTCTCCAAACCATATCCCATGAAAATGCCTTCATAAGCTTTAGCATCGAACTTTTCTTTTCTTTCATGGTTGTCAATCATCATGAAACACTTACTTCCAAATACATGAAAATACTTGACAGTAGGTTTCTTTCCTGTTAACAGATAGTAAGGAGTGTTTTCATGAGTCTTGTTGATCAAGGTTCTATTCTGTGTGTAACAAGCCGTATTAATAGCTTCTGCCCAGAAGTATGTTGATAATTTAGAATCATTCAACATAGTTCTCGCAGCTTTGATGAGAGTTCTGTTCTTCCTTTCTACAACTCCATTTTGTTGTGGTGTCCTGGCAGTGAAGAATTGATGGACAATGCCCTCTTCTTGCAGAAGTTTCCTAGTGTGGCATTTATGAACTCAGTACCATTGTCACTTCTCAGATATTGAACTTGAGCATTGGGGGTTCTTTCAAGAACTCTTATGTGATCAATGATTTCTTGAGCAGCTTCGTCCTTTGTCTCTAAAAACTTCACCCCAAGCGTACCTTGAGTAGTCATCCACCATTACCAGGGCATATCTCTTCCTTGCAAGAGATTGAACATTTACTGGACCAAACAAATCCATGTCAATTAATTTGAGTGGCTCAGTGTTGGTATTCACTTGCTTTGATTTGTGCACAGATCTTTTCAATTTGCCCATTTGACAATCCTCACATAGTCCTTCTTGACAGAATTCCTGTTGAGGTAGTCCTCTCACTAAATCCTTCTTCATCAGAATATTCATATTCTTGAAATTGAGGTGTGAGAGCTTCTTGTGCCAAAGCATGCTTTCACCAACTGATGCTTTACTGTAAAACAGTAAGCCTTGTCTTTATTGACAGAATTTAAATCTGCAACAAACAAGCTTCATTTCCTGACTCCTTTCAAAGAGAGTCTTCGATCTTTCTTGTGATAGATATCACAAACCATCATATCAAAATCAACCTTGAATCCCCTATCACTGAACTGGCTGACACTGAGTAGGTTGTGCTTCAATCCATCAACAAGAGCAATATCTTCAATGACAACATTTCCAATTTCTAAACAGCCATATCCCACAGTGTAACCTTTGCTGTTGTCTCCAAAAGTTATGATTGGGCCGGCTTTCTCCACAAAATGTGATAGCAGGGCTATATCACCAGTCATGTGCCTGGAGCATCCACTGTCGATGATCCACATGACCTGCTTCTCTTTCTTGCCCCGCAAAACAGATGATTTTAATTTGCATCTGGTACCCAAACTCTGTTGGGTCCTGCAGTTACAGCATCATTATTCATATCATTCTGTTTCACATTTAAATCGACACTAGAATCCTCCTGTCTGACTTCTTTTACTGTCCACTTGGTTCTAGAGTTAGACTTAGTCTTTCTCTTGGTGGAAGCTGCCTTTTTACCAACATAGGCAGGCACAGAAGTCTCAGCAGTTTCTAAATAGGAGCATCTTTCAGTAGACAGAATAGGTAGATTGAAGCAAGTACTCATAACAACAATTTTGCATGGCATACAGTCAATGTTATTACAGACATCCATACTTCTTTGCATAATGGGGGTTCTATGTAAGTTACCACTAACATTGGACGCATTAACCTTATCCTGTTTGGGTTTCTTACAAACAAATGTTAAATAATGAGATGATCCACAATTATTGCAAAGCTTCCTAGGGGCATCCTTAACATGACTATATCCATTCTTCTTATCAATCCCTAACTTACCATTCCTATTCTTAGGCTTGTAGGCATTTGCTTTGACAGTATGTTCTGAAGTTGCTGTCGAGCCACCCTTGACAGTACCTTTCTTTGCCTCTGTCGTGACAGCAGGTTTGAAAGTTGTTGTCTTGGGTTCTTTCTTGACAGTATCTTTTGAAGTTTCTGTCTCATCCTTGTTGTCAGCTACTTTAGAACATTCTGTCTGATTGCTTGGTAGAGTTTCTGTCATGGGGAACTTGACAGTATCTTTTCCTTTGCTCAGTGTGTTGTCAATGCACTCATCTTCATCAAGTAGCTCTTGTTTGATGAACAAGGAGGTTTCATCAAAATCAGCTTGAAGATTTTTGAAAATCGGATTGTTAACTCTTTTGAGAATTTGAGGTTTGACAGCATCACTATCATCATGAACAATTGCCTTTCCATGCCTTCTACCATACTCGAAACCTATTCCTACCTTTTGATTCTCAGTGTGATTATCATGATATTCCTGGACTAACCTAGAAGAGTTTCTAAAAGCTTTGAGTTTAAACTCGTTTTCTGCAATTTGACTCCTGAGAAAATCTTCTATTTCCTTAGCACAGATAATATCATTCTTCAATATAGAATTCTCTTGAGCTAATGAATCTAGGGGACTGGTTCTTAGCAACAACATTTCATTTTCAGATTTGAGAGTTTCATTCTGTTTAGTTAACTTAGCGATTTCTTCATGAGCAGCAGATAAACTAACATGAATGTTAAACATCTCAGCACTTAAATCCTCAATGGTATGCTTATACTCAGTTTTAGACATATCAAGTAAGACTAGAGATGGTACCTGATTTGATGAACTTGAAGCTTCTTCATCAGATTTAGCCATGAGGGCTAAGTTCACAAACTCCTCTTCTTCTTCTTCTTCATCTTCAGAATCATCCCAACATTTTCCTTCAGCCACATAGGCTTTCCCTTGATTCCTCTTAAACCGATTTCCAGATCCCTTTCCTTGATCTTGTCTTGGTCTTCTGCACTCAGTAGCAAAATGACCTAGCTCATTGCAGTTGTAACATCTGAACTTCGACCTATCCACCAACCTTGTCTTGTATCCTCCTCTTGTGGCTCCACCAGTGGGCTTTGAAAAACTTCCCTTGTTGAATTTAGATGATTGACCCTGTGGCTTGTATGACTTGTCCCTTCTGAACTTGATATTCTTGAATCTCTTAGCCATATAAGCCATGGTTGGATTATCCATGCTTTCAATCTCTTCTACTGTGTAGAAGTCTTCATCTTCAACATCTTTCAGCTGCAGAACCACCTTCTCCTCATCATCCAACACTTCTTCAATCTTCAAAGGTGGCATCTGTGTTGGTTGTGAACTTTGTGATGGTTCACTTGGACAAGCTACTTGTGGCTCATGAGCTATGAGGGCTCCTGACATGTTTGCTAACTTTCCTTTGGTTCCAGTTTGAATAGATCTCTTTTGAAAAAACTCGAGTTCGTATGATTTGAGCACATCATAGAGAGTTTCAAGAGAGACATCACTCAAGTTTCTTCCCTTTCTTATGGCTGTAACTTTGTGCTCAAGGTGCTCAGGGAGAGTGAGCAGAAATTTGATGTTAATCTCCTTTCTATCATAGAACTTTCCATGAATTTGCAACTCAGCTATCAGCTTACTGAACCTTTCAAACATGTGTGTAAGTTCTTCGCCTGGTTTCGCGATGAAGGCTTCATATTGTGATACAAGAATTTGTCTTTGGTTCTCGCAAACTTCTTCACTTCCTTCACACAGTAGCTCTATCTTGCTCCACATTTCTTTTGCAGATTTGCATCCCATGACATTACCACACATGGCTTTGTCTAATGTAAGTGAGTCGAGCAAGATGAGTTGTAAATAGTCATCCAAGACTACTTTCTCCTTTTCGGACTCTATGTACTCTGAAGGCTTCTTTGCAACCCAATGGGCTGGAATGGTTTCACCATTCTCAGTAGCAGCAGCTACTTCCTTCTAAGGTATGAAGGGGCCGTTCTCAAGAATTCCCAAATACAGTGGATGGGCAGCTTTGATAAATAACAAGATCTTTCTTTTCCAGAAATTGTAGTTCTCTTTATCAAAGACTGGAATCTTGATTCCACTTGACTTCTGAATACTCGTCATGATCTTCAGATTTGTGTATCAATCTGTACGCTCTGATACCAATTGTTGGTCCCGGAGTATTGCAGAAGGGGGGGGGCTTGAATGCAATACTGATAAAATCGAATCTTTAAATCAACAACGAAAATAAAGATTATAGATTATCAGTAGATGTATGCAAGCAATAAGTGAAACAAGATTTCTCACAAAATAAATGTTTTATTTATTTTGTGTGAAGTGTTACTACAACCTGGAGAGAGTTTCTCCAGCTTCGATATCTCAAGAGATACAGATTGCTTCGTGTGCGTACATGAATAGAAAAGAATCTGAGATGTATCTAAGTAGACTAAGATACTCTGTTGTCCCTATCGCATGGGGTGTTGAGCTGCTGTCGTTTTCAAGTGGCAGCTCATTACAATTTGCACATCCATGTGATTTTCCCTAATTGCTATACAGACAAGATAAACCTTATAAGTAAAGTAACCTAGATTCTTTCTATTTCTAGCTAATACAATTCTAGTAGATGTGGATATCACATGCTCCTCGAATTGACCAGCCTTGTCTTGTGAATCTCTTAAGCTTCTGTCATAGTCTTGCAGGTCTGCTACAAACGATAGTGTGTTGCAGCAAATCTGTTTCTTGAACATGTAACCTGTCACGGGCTTTGACTGAGAAAATACCCAATTCAAATAATTCAAGGTGACAGTAACCTTAACCGCAGAGTCTGCTGTCAAAGGAATATTCAGAGGTTGACAGTACTAGCTCCCGCCAATGTTGCTGTCAGAGCTCCAGACTTGCTGTCAAGTGTGAGAATGTTACTGTCTCTTGCTTCGGCCAATGTTGCTATCAAATGTAGCTTTGTCGTGACTTTGCAACATTTGTCTTCTTGTAACATTACTGTCAGGGACATGACGGTAACTTTTATTCTTGCTGTCTTCTGGATGCTTTCCTTGAGGCTTTAACAAACATATGAACTTCTCCCAAATCATACATTTATTACATGACAGCAATTATTCGAATATGAAGACATACTCTGGCTGTGACAGTATGTTCAACTTAGTAAAAACTAAGTACAGGGAAATATAGTTAAGTTGTTTCTATGCTATCACACATAAATCCCAACACAGTAAAATCAACATTTTAGTGGTTATATGTGAAAAAATGATAAGAGGGATTAACATATAATTCTATAGTTTGTAACTACTTTCGAACAAAAAAATACAGAACACATTATAAATTGGTACATAAGTATAAATTCTTAAATATAAATAAATCATAAAAAAATCAAACCAGAAAATAAACATTGTTATTTTATTCTGATATATCCCAATATAAATAAACAAAACATATATTCTATAAAATGTAATCGGTATAGAAAATACAGCACACACCAAAAATATATCACACATTCTAATATTTATATCAACTTGAAATTTATTCATTTTAATCAAATTAAAAATTATGTTCTTTATTTAAAAATTATGTTATGTAAAATTTATGTTTTGTATTTAAAAATTATGTTTTTTATTTTAAAAATACATCACACACTCTAATATTTTTCATTAACTTGATAATTATTCATTTAGTCAAATTAAAAACAATTTTCTGTATTTAAAATTATGTTCTATATAATGCTGTAAAATGTGTTCGGTATGGAAGATACAACACACACCATAAATATATCACACATTCTAATATTTACATCAACTTGAAAATTATTCATTTTAATCAAATTAAAAATTATGTTCTGTATTTAAAAATTATGTTTTTTATTTAAAAATTATGTTCTGTATTTTAAAAATACATCACACATACTAATATTAAATACAAAAGCTATGTTTAACATAAAAAGAAATACAAAAGTACTATTAAATACAAAAGCTATGTTTAACATAAAAAGAAAAAGAAAAACACATTTATAAATTCCAAAAAAGAAAAGTAAAGGACAGAAAAAATACAGAACATAAAAAAATTCCAAAACAAGAATTACTAACCATAACAAAATAACAAAATTTTATTAGTTAAGTTTTACTTAGTTCTATTATTATTATTATTATTATTATTATTATTATTATTATTATTATTATTATTATTATTATGTGTTTTTAATTAATTTTTTTCTTTTTAATAATTGTTTTGGTTGTTCTATATTTTTAATTATATGTTCTGTATTATCTTTGTATGTTTAGTATTATCTTTAAAATTTTCATGTTCTGTATTGATATTATTACATGTGTAATGTAGTTGATATAAATTGTTTTAACGGCTTGTTTTATTGAAATAACTGTTTTTTATTTTTGTTTTTGTTCTATCGTCTCTGTCAGTTACGTGTGACTTGTTAATCTTATTTAATCATATCCATCCATCTTACTTAAGATTAAGGGATAAGATCTTAGTTACCAAGTTACTCAAATACATGAGTTCCTCACCGATAATGACTCATATATATATATATATATAGATTTTGGATCCGCTTTATGTAAATACGGGTCACCAGTAATATGCTGAGTTCTTAAACAACTTGCGTGGTGGATACGCATAATTTGATTTTTATGTTGTTGCTTTTAATAACTTTTTGTTAAATGAAATTATTTATGCAAACATTTTTACAAGACAAATTTCAAAAAAGTAAAATAAAACTGGTGTTTGGTGTTTTTTTCTTTTTTATTGTTTTCAATAATTATGCTCTCAAATTTATAAATTTAAAAAAAGTAAAAAAAATATATTATTTTAGAAAAATGATGATGTGGCAGCAATTTTTTTTATTTTTATTTTTGATTAATGGATAGAGGGTAGAAGTGAAGGACAAGGTGCCCCTGGCGGGACCTTTAGAATAAATGAAATATATATATATGTTATCATACTTTAAGAAGACCTGAATATATAGGTGAAAGCCTGAGCTCACACATCAGCTGGACAGAAGATATAATTATAACAACTCATGACTGCAAGGCCCTATGGGGTCGCCTCTCAAGGTCCCTGCAGGACCTCATTACGCTTGAAAGAACCCTTCGAGGTCACCATCACTCACTTATACATGGCTTCGCATTAATTGAAAGACACACAACATATATCATCATCTTAGCAGCTGGGAGAAGAGCTCGAAATACGACAGTTATCTGCAATCATTAAAATTCATTGGGATCGCGATGCAATTCCAAGGCACTTGAGATAGCTATGCTTTCATCTACATCAATCTATATCGAGCACAAGCCTCACATCGAAGTTTTGACAAAGCAGTTTTGAGTCCACATCGCATCTTCAATGACAATATGGACTCGGGGGGTAGTTGTTATGCCCAAATCTAGGCATAAGCCCTAAGCAGGCCTAATGGGCTTGAATAGAGGTCCAGCGTGGCCTAGAATGTCTCTCTACAAGGTCTAGCGAGGCCTAGAGGTCCAGCGAGGCCTAGAGCATATTTATTATGAAGGCTTACGGTCAGGCCCAACGAGGTCGCGTGAGTATAATTATCTCCGTACAGCGTGGACCACCTCGCATGACTAGCCCAGCGAGGCCGCATGCGAGGCCATGCAGCTTCTCCATTCGCCTCGTCAGTGAGGCCAGTTGATTTAAGCATCATGCTAGCCCGGCCTCAAGGTCGCATCTACAGGGATCGCCTCGCGTATGACTCCCGTCAAGGGATTGCCTCGCATATGACTCCCGTCAAGGGATCTCCTCGCGTATGACTCCCGTCAAGGGATCGCCTCGCGTATGACTCCCGTCAAGGGATCGCTTCGTACTATCATCACATCCACATACTACACGAGATCGCTATCTCATTCTCTGCTGGAAGGCTCATGACGCAGCCCCTCGAGGTCGCATGAGTATCAATACACTTGGGTTCGCTTCGCATGACTCAACCCCTCGAGGTTGCATGCTACACCCTTGTTACTTCTCTATTAGCCTCGCCCAAGAGGTCCCGACTCTAGCCATGAGAGACCATTTGCTTCCTTCTTTGGACCATGGATCATGGATAGAATAAATGGGTAAAATATATCAGCCCAAGAAAACGTCTAGTGGATTTGGGCCTAGTCGAGCCCATAGAAACCCTAGCTCGTCTTAGTAACTTCTTCTCCAAGAGAACTACGTATGGCTTGATCCCTATAAATAGGGTACGTAGGCATCTTGTAAAGGATGATTGACAGTTCACCCCTGAAAATCAATATACAAGATCAGCCACAAACAATCTCCAATCTCCTTCCGTGTTCTTCGTGTTCTTAGCAAAATATCCGTATTTTGCTCCGTGATTCCAGCAAACCTCCAAAATATTGTTATACAATATTCTCCCTATAACAATATATATATATATAGGCTAGCGTTCAAATAGAAACCAACATTAGAATAGAAACTAGAAACCTACAATAAATAAATTATATTTCATTTATTTTAATGGCCCCGCTAGGGGCACCTTAGAAAAAACTTATAAAATTTTTGGCTCTATTCAACAAAAATATAAAAAAATTAAAAAAAAAGTTATTGTTCACGTGCCACGTCATCACGTGAACAGTAACTTTTTTTTAAATTTTTTTGTTGAATAGAGCCAATAATTTTAAACGTTTTTTGTATTGGGGTACCCCTAATTTGGTCATTAGATTAGCTTGAAATATCTAATTTAGGTTTAGTTTCTAGTTTCTATTCTAAGTTAGTTTCTATTAGAACAAGATCCTATATATATATATATATATATATATATATTTTAGTGTGAACTAAATTCTCATTTTAACAAAATTCTCATTTCAGCACCTCTCTCTATATATAAATATGTGTTAAATTTAAATAATTAATAATATTAAGTTATCTTCCATTATTATATCGATTAATTTTTTATTAGTAACTAGACGGTGCTTTCGTCGATTAAATCCGAAATTTTCAAAACAATAATCATAGGTGACGCCGTGTATACTGAAAATTATAAATAAAGATATTGCTTAGTTATTTTGTTCATGTTTTGGCTCCATAATTAAAAAACTATTTTTTTATGTTTTACAAATAAGCATCAAAGAAATAAAGAAGATAAAAAATGAAGGATAATAGTAGAGGTTTAGATTTGGGTCGATCCAGTCTAAATTGGGTCGCTCCAAATGTTGTATAATGACAAAAAATAGTAGATGTTTTGATTTGGGTCGATCCAATCTAAATTAGGTCGCTCCAAATGCTGTGTAATGACAAAAAAGGATATCAAAGAAATTTAAGAAAATTTTAAAAGTGAAGGGCAATAGTAGTAATTTTCCGAAATGTAATAGACAAAAAGTAGTAGAGATTTTGATTTGGATCGATCCAATCTAAATTAGGTCGCTCTAAATGCTGTGTAATGACAAAAAATGACATTAAAGAAATAAAGAAGATTAAAAAAATGAAGGATAATAGTAGTAATTTTCCGAAATGTAATATTAGTAAACATTTGGATTATATTGATATTGATATTGATATTGAAATTGATATTGATATTGATATTGATAACTAAAAAGTTGTAATTATTAATTTTAAAATTTGGAAAAATATATTTTATAGTACAACATCATTTTATTATTTAGTTTTACTTAAATCAGGATGGAAAGAGTAATATCTTGAATTATTATTTTTTTTTTGCTAAATTTAATATCTTGAATTTAATTACTCTTTTTTTTTTTTTTTTTTTGAATAAAGATGAAATTTCATTAATTGGAAAGATCATACATAAGAGACTCCACCAACAACGAAGGAGGAGACGTGAACAAGTTTTGACAATTTAGCAAACAAGGAACTCTAGCCATAGCATGAGATGTTCCATTTGCTTGTCTTTTAACAAACGAGAGAGAAAAATCAGGCCTTAACTTTAAGATATTGCGACATGACTCATACACATGGCCGACCTCAAGAAGATTATCCGCCGAACGTTTGATGGCTTGTACTGAGAGCAAGGAATCAGATTCAAGAATCACTCTACTGTAGTGTTTAGTTGCCATCCAATTTAAACCCTCAAAGATTGCTACTGCTTCTGCTTCCAAAACTGAATTGACCTCAGCCAGACAAACGACCTTCCCTTCTATAAAGCACCCCTTATAATCTCTGAGCACCAAACCAACTGAGAAAAAACCTCTACCTTGCTGAAAGGCTGCATCCACATTGAGTTTCAACACCCCCTCTTCCGGAGGTCTCCATCTCTGAGTAACCTTGTCAACCGATCTCCTAGAAGGTGTCTGCATTGCTGCTCTTTTTGCTTTAGCTAGCTTCCATTCTGAGAAAAATTTTTCAGACCAATCCATGGCAATGTTGGGAGAAACAGACTTACCTTCCCAAACCTTTTTGTTTCGAAAGAACCACAAGCCCCATAGCACCTTCGCAATACGAATGATCTCCTCATGAGAAGCACTTCCTATCTTCTGAATAAGCCAATCAGGGGCATATTCCACCATCTGCATATCATATAAACCTCCTGTGTACTACCAGCATTGGCTAGCAAACGGACAATCGAAGAACACATGCAACAGGTGCTCAACGTCTCTGTCACACATAGGACACATAATAGTAAGAGGAACACCTTTTGATCTTAGTCTCTTCCTCACAGGGACATTATTTCTGCAGAAACGCCAGAGAAAGACCTTTACTTTATTAGGAATTGAAATTTTCCAAAGTTTCCCCCATCCACTTGATTGAGTAACACTCGAAATGCCTACATTGTTTTCATGCCACTGATGGTAACCAGATTTAACACTATAATGTCCGTTTGAAGTTTTGCTCCAAGCAATTCTGTCCTCAACTTCACATTGCGGAATACGAGTAGCTAATATTAACTGAGCATCTTCTTCACCAAAAAAATCACAGACTTTCGGGACATCCCACCTCTTAGGCTGTGCCAGCATAAAATCAGAAACCTTGACTGAACCAGGATCATAGAAACGAGTTTGATCAACCCTATAATCAGGTTTATCTCGAATCCAGGGGTCTGTCGAAGCTGCAATACTGGTGCCATCTCCCACTATCCACCTGTAGCTTCCAGCCAATGCCTCCTTTGCCTTTAAAATCCCCGACCAAATAAAGCTAGGATTTGTTCCCGCAGAAGCATTCAGAAAATGGGAACCTGGATAATACCGTGCTTTGAAAATACGAGCAACCAATGTGTGAGGCTTTTGAATAAAATTCCAGCAAAGTTTCCCAAGTAGGGCTATGTTGAAACCATACAGGCTACGAAAACCCAAACCCCCTCTGCTTTTACTCATGCTCATTGCTTCCCACGACAACCAATGGACACCTTTCTTATCATCCGACCCAGAACTCCACCAAAACTTATTAAGCATTTTTTCGATTTCCTACTATAATGGGCTTTTTAGACATTTTATTAATTAAAATCGCGTCGAACCGATGGGGCTATAAAATGCAAAATCTAACTTCCCCGCGAACTTCTCGTCTTCTCCTCACCTGCCTGCACTACACTGCTGTACACACACAAAAACCGCGTGACAACCTCATCTCTCTCCTTTCCTCTCTTTAACAAAATCTTCAATTCTCTCTCTCTCTCTCTCTCTGGTTGTACCCTATATTCTTAGCTTCCATTACATTCTTCAATCCTACTCGTAGACCACAATCCACACCTTTACTTGCTTCCGTCTTTGTCGGATCTGTCCTACCTATATTATATCCTCCTCATTTTAATTATCTATATCCTTGCAATGGCTGGCCGTTACGAATCTAATCCCTTCGATGAACCTGAAGAGGTTAATCCATTCGCGGTAAATTTCTCTTTCTTACTCTACCTTCTCTACTACATACACTGTAAAACCTCTCCAAATTATTACTCTCCGTACGGTAAAATTTCATTAATTAACTCAGGTAAAAAAAATACAATATAATCAGGACTTTCAAAATGTATTATACAATCGAGATTATTAATCCATCGAGGCTTTCTTTAGTAGTGTAATTTATGTATGTAATTGTAGCGAATTATCGATTTGTGAAATTAATCTGCATTTCTCTGTTGCTGTTACTTAATGTTTTCAATGTGATCAACTGAATTGCTAGATCTATTACTGATTCAGTTGGCTCCGGGTTATATTTGTGAATTTCTATGGTGTTTTCGTTTGGCTGGGGGAATTTCACAAAATGTAGGTGTGTATAAGTTGCGGTGGTTGGATCGAGATTAAAGGCGGTTTGACAATGTGTTACTCTGCTAGTTCTTTTTTGTATTAGTAATACAGTAAGATGCTTTGTTACTCGCAAAGTTCATTGCATACCTCTTTTCGGGTTCGTGGACTGAACAAGAACCAAATATCCATGTTTGACCTGGTCTTTCTATGATCAAGTAGCTGCAATATATCTATATTAATGCTATGTACATCTTGTGATTAGAATTTGTAGGATACCGTTTTACTATTGTTAAAATGCCTATTAGAATGAATATGTTAGTCAAGTCACATAATGTTACATGAACGAATTACAGTTAGTTTATTACTACGTATTAGTTTTCCTGTTTCACCCTTGCACTCTAAATTTATCCTTCCTTCGGATATGAGAGCACATGTCTTAACATTTCTGCAACTTTTCTCACTCATGTGCTTCAGAATTCTGCGAGACATGGTTCTTCTTCGATGGCATCACCCATATCTATATGTTTTCTGTATTCATTCCATAATGACTTCTTTATTTCTGTCATGCATCGATTCTATTCCTATTCATATCATCTGATTGAGCAATTCAGAATATTTATTAACTTCTGTGACTCCTGTCCTTTTTGTAGTAATCCTTTAAATTGTCTCTTTTGCATTTATGTCAATAATTATGATCATGATGTTTTCAAGTGACTCTACTGCTCATGCTTTGGTATTCTAATGTGTCGTTTAAAGAAAAAAGAAAGACAGGTCAAAAATTAGCTTGCTTGGTTTAAAATAACCAGGTTGCTTTTGAATATCCAAGATTAGACCTAGAAGTAATGTATGTAGCTATATTTCCATGCCGGTATTAATAATGTTAAAGACCTAGTGCAGAAATTCTAGTAGGTTGTCAGTTTATTTCCTCCTTTAGAACAAGATAAAATTCATAACATCATTGTCATAATTGCTTTATGCTAATGATTTCAGGGTGCAAATGGTCGAGGTAGAGGTTCCAGCCAACCAAACTATGGTGGAGGTGCATTTTACATGCCTGTAAGTTCATCCAAAGTGAAAATCTCTCATGTTATTTATTTTTATACAGCTATGCATTCTTTAAACATGATTTAGTTGCCTCGTATGGAGTGCCAGATAGAAGGGTTATCTGCCTTTCAAATGGTTAGGACTATGTAGATACTATAAATCTGGTTTTTCAAGTATAAGTTGTTATGCTGGAGGCTGTACATATAATTTGTTTACCTTAGAACTTGAGATGTGAATTTTTAGAAAATAGTGAGTCTCACAGGTTTAGGAATTTTAAGCACCCACCGGCCACCATGGGCAATATGCGTACAACTATGCCACTTTTTAGTTTCCTGTGAGAATGAAGAGTATTCTGTTTTAGTACCAATTGAGTTGATTTATTTATTAAAAAGTTTAGTTATTATATATTATCTTGTATTTAGCCTTTCTGAACAAACTTCTATGCTAATAATTTTACTTTGTAAGATACGGAAGCTGTTTGAGCACTATGATAGCAATAAAGTATAGGGTGTAGTAAGTGAGGCGGAGGTCAACTTTTTGTAATAAGGTTTTCTATTCTAAGCAATATCTTTAATTTTCAAGTCTTATCATCCTTGTTATTATGGCTTTTCCTTTTTGCTTGAGCAAGTTCTTGCAGTGTGATGTGATGTCAGATGCATTTATGCTTGTTTCGTCCTAGGTAGTCTGCTTGTATGCTTGAGCTTATTAGTGTATTCTTGCTGATGTCTGCAGAATCCTGGAAGTGTTGCCTCAGCAACTTCGCTTTCACCACTTCCTCCTGAACCTGCTGATTATGATCGTGGTGCAACAGTTGATATTCCACTTGATAGTTCCAAGGTAAATTACCAAGGACCTTGTACATTCTTTAATATTATATGTAACCTCAGGTGTAAGCTTAGGTCATTTTACATATATAGGATTTGAAAAAGAGGGAGAAGGAACTTCAGGCGAAAGAGGCTGAATTGAAAAAGAGAGAACAGGTATATTTCTTTTTTAATTCACAAACATTGTTTCACAGTATTATTTACCCTATATAATGTGAGTGTCAGACTTCGAGTTTTCAAGATTTCGAACTTATTCGAGTTAGTTGGTGACTGGTGTATATTAATGTAGTAGTTCATGTATGGGTTAATCAAATTGTATATACTGGTAGTAAAGGTAAAATGTTGTATAGATCCAGGGTAATAAAAATCTGAAAGCATTTATTTGCTTTCAATTGAATGGTCTGGAGGCGAACTGTTTTTAATGAAGTGGTTGTTTATTATGTGTTTTTTACACAATGCAGGATTTGAAAAGGAAGGAGGATGCTATAGCACGAGGTAGTTCTGTAGACTAATATTAGTTTTATTAGATTATCATTTTAGAATGTTTTGTGTCTAATACAAAAAGGTTTCTTCTCTCATTGTGGCAGCTGGAATTGTTATAGAGGAGAAAAACTGGCCCCCCTTGTTCCCTATCATTCATCATGATATTGCAAATGAAATTCCAATCCATCTACAGAGGATGCAGTATGTTGCTTTTACGACTTGGCTGGGTAATGTTAATTGAGAATTTTTTTGTTGCAGCTAGATGCTAATTGTATTAATTGTTTGCGGATAAACTAATTGTTTTGCATTTCTTCATGCAACCTACAAGATAAATAATTCTGTCTATCCTGGATATGTTAAGGTGTTCTAATGTCATCTTAATTTTTATTCATGTATGTTGTGTATTCAAATTCCACTGCTCCGTGATGGAGAAGTATATGTTATAAAAAATAATTAGAATGGGGACCTTGCATGATTGCTATGTTTGGAGAATGATTTTCCCTCATATATCCCCTCGCCTCGACAAAAGTTTTGCCTCAGCACAAGACAAGTATCTTATGCAGGCAGTTGTGCCTTTATTGTTGATAGTTGTTATACTTGGTTTCCTTTATGAAATATTGGGAAGGCATGCTTTCTCTGTATAATCTTTTAAGTTGTAGCTTAACTGGCTCTGGTCTTCTTCCTACGCTGTATTGCAGTGTTGACAATATATGGCTCAATATCATCTCTATTCAGCTTTGCAGAAGTATCTATCAAAGAAATCCATTCTTAGCAATGTTCTGATTTTTATGTTGCTTTAAATTCAGGTTTAATAGTGTGCCTTCTGTGGAATTTCATAGCTGTTACTGTTGCATGGATCAACGGAGAAGGTTGTCTTGATATCTTTCACATTTATTTAAACTCTGATAATGAAATATTCTGTTATGCTGACACTATCTTCACATTGCGGTTTGGTGCAGGACCAACTATCTGGTTTCTAGCTATTATCTACTTCATATCAGGGGTTCCAGGAGGTTATGTCTTCTGGTATCGGCCTCTGTATCGTGCTATGAGGTATTATTATCAATTGATGGTTTTTTATTGTTAGGAAATCTAATGGTCTGGCATGTTGAAATTAAATTTGTTTTCAAGGGTTTGAACATTGGTCGGTGAACACATCCATCTATTTGGATGCACAGGGAAAGAGTCTTCACATGGCATATCAAATGTTTAAGGACCTTTTATGGAATATGGAAATAATAGTCTTGCTTGCATCATAACTCTAATGCTTTGAAAACTTATTCTTGTTTACAGATCTGACCAATTCTAGTCATTGTTTCTTTGGTTGCTCGTTGCAATTCGAAACTTATTCTTGTTGCAATTTGATTTTCGTCTTTGACAGGACTGATAGTGCCCTGAAGTTTGGTTGGTTTTTCTTGTCATATATGGTAAGCACTTTTGCGTTCATATGGTTTCATGTCGAATGGAGAATTGTCGGAGACCAACATAGATATTCTCAGCTGCGTGATATTTTCTGAAGTAAATTTAGTCTCCAACGTACATGCCGTTGTAATATGATAGTAAAATAGGTTTGCATTCCACATTTAATTTTTTTTTTTTTTTGATCTCACATCTGTTTGTGATATGAATGCAGTTTCACATTGCGTTCTGCGTCTTTGCTGCAGTTGCTCCTCCAATAGTATTCAAGGGAAAATCTCTCACGTATGTTTTCTTTCTGTAGATGTTCCCAAGATTGAAAAAGGAATACATCTTTTGTTTGATGATAATCTTCCTTGTTATATTTGTACAAGTGATTATTTCCTAAGGTGTTTTCTTATGTGCTCAGTGGGATCTTGCCAGCAATTGATGTATTAAGTGATCATGCCATATCTGGGGTAAGTCAGTTGATCAAATTAATAAAGTCTATCAAATTGATGTATATTATTGATTAAACTAGCTGTCACTCATGCAATCACAGTTTAGTAGTATCATTAAGAGTAGCCGGTGAGTCAATATGAAAATAATGTCAGCATTAAGCTGCACAACTAGTCGAAAATATTAAGCACTCATTGAATCAAATTGGGATTGGTAAATGTTAAGGCTATCGATGCTTGTTTCTATGATTGCAGATATTTTACTTCATTGGGTTTGCATTTTTCACCCTTGAATCATTGATCAGCATCTGGGTTATTCAGGTAAAGAATTTTGTATCTGTAGCTGAGAGAGTTATATTTTTCTCCCACCCGACCCTTTTTGTTTCTTGTGGCGTGCAGCAAGTTTACATGTATTTCCGGGGCAGTGGCAAAGCTGCAGCAATGAAGCGTGAAGCTGCAAGATCAACTATGATGGCAGCACTATGACAAACATCATTGAGTTTTCACCTATTAGATTTTCTTTCTTTATACTTGAAAGTTTTAGAGCCGTAACCGAAAAGGCCCATCACAGATTACTTTGTTGCTTGCCAAGTGGACGCTTAACAAATATTATTTTCAAAAGAGGTTGTTAATTAACTTCATAATTTTCATTTATGATCTACAATTTTATACTACGTATGAATTTTTTTCCTCAAATTTTTGTAGGATTTTTTGGCTCAGACCAAATGTTAACCAACATTATTAATTTGAATCTTATGCATTATTTTCTTTGACAGAATTGTATACTACAGTATAATTTTAGTAAGTTCTCCACATTTGAACGTACAATTCTTAGATCATACGCTTTCTAAATTAATTTTCCTCCGTATTTGATGAATTGCTGAATTTTATGTAGTTATGTTAATTTGGCAAATTTTGAAGGGTTTGTCTAGTGTGTGCCCAAGGGCTAAGAATTCGTACTTGATAAGTTGTCAAATTTTAATTAACGGATATTTATGTGAATGCAGGGGACATCATTATTAATAAAATTCCCATCAATCAAAATTTGACAATTAAGCTAACACGGATTCTTAGCATATGCCCTTGGTGCTTGGGTACACAATTTTGAAAGATGTACTTCCTTGCAAAATTAATTGGTACACATTTTTTTGGCAATGCCGTATAAATTTTGCAATGACAAACGCTTGTAATTAACAATGATTCAAAACCAAGTTGAAATATAGTTCCCAGAAATCGGAATAAATTGGTTTAGTTATCTAATAACGATTTATAGGTAAATTGGAATTTATTGGAATGATAAATCGAAACAAAAATTGGATAAATCTTAATATTTTCAATAATATTTAATATATTAATCTAATTTATAATATAATATTTCATTTAAAAATATTTTATAACGATAAATCGGATTTTAAAAATTGAATCGATTAAATATTTTTTAACGATTTATTGGTGATTTTTGAAAAATTGGACAATTTTTAGAACAATGTCCCGGATGAACGATGTAAGATTGTGAAATTGAAATTAATTTATAATCTAATTTAGCAAAAAAAAAATAATTTATAATCAATCGTGGTATAGAATGAAATTTTAATATTTATCTTTTAAATTTAACTATTTAATTAAATCCAACTTCGTTAATCTTCCATTTCTAGTTTTATAAGTTTTTATCCGAATTCACTGTTTGACAACATGTAACATACTAATTTTACTTCCAAACAAAAAAATATATATAATTATATTATCTAATTTCGATTGATTTTGCCAACAACAAATACAAGTTGTGCTTGTGCACACTAGGAAAAGCCTAGCACAAAAATGCTCTAGCCTAGGTAATAAAACAAAGAAAATTGTGTTACCATATCTGCACTAACTAGCGTAATAGCCCGTGCAAGGCACGGGTCTCTATGTGAATGCTTCTAATTTTGTTCTAAAGAAGAAGGTAGCGGTTGTTTTGATAATTTTCTGATAATTTTCGGACTGAAAACTTGAAATTATGAAATTGTAATATGATTAGTGATATGTGTTAATAAGGAATGCCAATAGAATGCCAATAGGACTGTATATACATGCCAATAATAATATTGTTGAGTATGATGTACAATTTTGAGTTATGAACGGGATCGTGTAATTTTAATTTGAGAAAGTAAGATGATAATCTTTGTTTTTCCATAATGATAGACATTGTTTTCCTTATCAACACGATTACAACCGTCAACACGATTACAACCATCCACAATTAGTCGCAAGGGTAACATACTCATTAAAATATGTTAAGTGAAAATGGCATGATTCATCTTATAAGATTTTGCTTGCCTTAAAATATATTAATGTCATCTCTATGACAAGTCTATAATGCATGTTCTCACACCGGTCATGAACCTACAAAAACAAAATTCCTATAGGAAATAGATTGAGGTTGAAAAGAAGAATTTGAAAAAAATGGCATGTAAACAAATAATAAAATTATAGTTCATATCATTCTACATCAGATTAACCTGGAAGAAACATATTATGTTAGTAATATTTTTAATATTATATCCAAAAGGAGATTAGGTATTACGTAATATTTCGCTAAACAATCACATTCTTTCAGGATAAATGTAAACTTGAAGATATATGGTTAACCAAAAAAACTTTTTTTTCAAATAAATTGTATTTTATTTCAATATTTTAATATATGCATAGAGGTAAATCTTTTTGAATTTTTTAAAATCCAGACTTAGTAACATTCATGTATAACCAAGAATCTTAACATTTTGTTTTACATGTTAATTATTTATAATGACAAATAGAGTGTAGATTATTTTAGAAAATATAAACAACTGATGTGTACATTCTGAAAAGAAAATTATAAAAAATGGATGTTATGAATATATAAACATGATTATTGTATAATTTAAAAATAATTTTAAAGCTAATTTTCTTAATTTAGAATGATAGAAGTAATGAATAATGAAATACATTGCATATACTATATTCCTTATATTAGATCAAATTTCAATATATTTTTTTAGGTATCCATTATCAACTAATCAATATCAATATCAATATCAATATCAATATATTCCTAATGTCTGCTAGTATTGCATTTTGAAAATTACTACTTTTATCCTTCATTTTTTTAAACTTCTTTATTTCTTTAATGCCCTTTTTTTGTCATTACATAGGAAAATTACTGCTTTTATCCTTTATTTTTTTAATCTTCTTTATTTCTTTGATGTCCTTTTTTGTCATTACACAGCATTTGGAGCGACCCAATTTAGGTTGGATCGACCCAAATCTAAATCTATACTATTTTTTATCATTACACAACATTTGGATCGACCCAATTGGATTGACCCAAATCTAAACCTCTACTATTATCCCTCATTTTTTTATTAATAATATAATTAATGATAATTAGCCGATTGTCTTTTTCAATTAAAAGATGTTTACTTATAATTTATATGTCATTCCCTTTAATAAATACCTAGAATATCATATCTTCCAATCAATAATTTTTTTCTCTCTAATCAGCATTTGGAGCGATCCAATTGAATCAACCCAAATCTAAACCTCTACTATTATCCTTCATTTTTTATTAATAATATAATTAATGATAATTAGTTGATTGCCTTTTTCAATTAAAAGAGTTTTACTTATAATTGATGATATTACCTTTTATAAATACCTAAAATATCATATCTTCCAATCAATAATTTTTTTCTCTCTAATTAAAACATGTTGACTTTTAATTTAAAATATAATATTGCAATAATTAATACATACTCAAAAACATGACATCATATCTTCTAACCACTAACAAAATATAATAAAAATTCGTATTAATATCCGTTAGATTTTTAGTTAAAAATTAGAATTGTTAGATCTAATGATTAAATATATTACATGATTAAATTTATTTATTAAATACATACCCAAAAATATGACATCATATCTTCTAACCACTAACAAAATATAATAAAAATTTGTATACAACGGATAATATCCGTTAGATTTTTAGTTAAAAATTAGAACGGTTAGATCTAATGATTAAATATATTACATGATTAAA
Organism: Kitagawia praeruptora; assembly: GCA_037693485.1. NCBI lineage: Eukaryota > Viridiplantae > Streptophyta > Magnoliopsida > Apiales > Apiaceae > Kitagawia > Kitagawia praeruptora. The sequence continues at coordinate 26,211,700 of CM075351.1, read as the reverse complement.
TTTAATTATTTACTAAAATTTCAAGGTTCGAATTTTTATAAATAACTAAAATATCATATCTTCCAATTAATAATTTTTTCTCTCTAATTAAAACACGTCGACTTCTAATTTAAAACATAATATTGCAATAATTAATACATACACAAAAATATGACATCATATCTTCTAACCACTAACAAAATATAATAAAAATTCGTATACAACGAATAATATCCATTAGATTTTTAGTTAAAAATTAGAACTGTTAGATCTAATGATTAAATATATTACATGATTAATTTCCCCTTTCAGGTTAAACATATTATCTTTTCTATTTTTCAAAAACTAAATAATTTCCTTTTTTCAGGTAAAATACAATATTTTTTATATTTTATCTAACTAAAATTTCTCCTTTATTAATCAATTTCCTTTTTCAGGTTAAACATATTATCTTTTCTATTTTTCAATAACTAAATAATTTCCTTCTTAGGTAAAATACAACATCTTTTAAATTTTATCTAACTAAAATTTCTCCTTTTTAAAAAACTACGATCAATTTTGTATAATAAAATAACATAATTATATTATAATTAGTATTAACTAATCAATTACCTTTTTGAGCCAAAATACGTTACCTTTTCTCTTTTCTCTAACTAAAATCTCTCTTTTTTCAATTGTATCATGGACGGTTACCTTTTTCAAACACGTTACTTTTTTTTCCTTTCTCTTACGAAAATCTCTCCTTTTCCAATTATATCACGGGCGATTCTATTTAATAAAAATAAAATAATAATATTATAGTACTAATAATTAACTGATTACCTTTTCAACTAAAACTTATCATCTTTTATATTTTTTCTAATTAAATTCCCTTTTTTTCCTAGAAATTTCAGGGGCAACATTAATTTCTCATTTTCTAAAAACTATGAGCAATTTTATTTAGTAAAATAACATAATTAAATTATAAATACTATAAACTAATCAATTACCTTTTTCACATAAATTATGTCATCTTTTTAATTTTCTCAATTTTTTGAATTAATAATTCCAATGATTAAAAAAAATCTCAATTGCATTTTAAAACTTTACTAATAGAGGAAACTAAATATATAGTGTCATTATTTTTTACCTATAAAATCTTTACTAATGAAGTAAAGTTAATATCTAAATTGCAATTTAAATTTTTACTAATCGAGGAAACTAAATATACAATTTCAATATCCTTACTTTAAAATTGCATTTTAAAACATTGAAAGTTTGGTCGGTTGGTCGGTACCTATTATTTTTACTTAATTACCCTTACTTAATTATAAATAAAATTTGTCCTAATAACTAATCAATTTTTACTTAATTATAAATAAACAATATCCCAATAACTAATCAATTTTCTTTTTCAAGTAAAACATATTAAAATAATCAATTTTCTTTTAAAAAAAACGTTACCTTTTCTATTTCCTTTAGCTAAAATCTATATTTTCCCAATTATATGGCGTCGGTCGGTTGGTTGGTTGGTCGGTCGATCGGTACCTATTGTTTTTACTTAATTACCCTTACTTAATTATAAATAAAATTTCTCCTAATAACTAATCAATTTCTGTTTTCAAATAAAACATATTAAAATAATCAATTTCTCTAAACTGCATTTTAAATTTTTACTAACCGAGAAAACTAAATATACAACTCAATTGCATTTTAAATTTTACTAATAGTGGAAATTAAATATCACTAACAAAATATAATAAAAAATCGTATACACGAATAATATCCGTTAGATTTTTAGTTAAAATTAGAACTGTTAGATATAATGATTAAATATGTTACATGATTAAATTTATTTAATAAAATTTCAAGGTTCGAATTCCGTCAAGGAGACTATTATCCTTCATTTTTTTTAATCTTCTTTATTTTTTTGATGCCCCTTTTTACCATTACACAGCATTTGGAGCGACCCAATTTAGATTGGATCGACCCAAATCTAAACATATACTCCCTCCGTCCCAACCAATTCTTAACACTTTTTTTCTCACTTTCTGACACGCATTTTAAGGTGCATTTTCAAGATAGTTCCGTAACTTATTTTTAAAATTTTCTTTTTTTGTATAAAAATAGAATTGTTGTATTTTTATACAAAAAGGAAAAATTTCAAAAATAAGTTATGGAACTATCCTTGAATGTACCTTAAAATGCGTGTCAAACACCCCATTTTGAAACGTTAAGAAATCGTTGGGACCGAGGGAGTACTATTTTTTGTCATTACACAACATTTGGAGTAACCCAATTGGATCGACCCAAATCTAAACCTCTACTATTATCCTTTATTTTTTTTTATCTTTCTTTATTTCTTTGATTCTCCTTTTTGTCATTACTCAAATCTATCTCTGTCTTTTTTCACCTTCAAGTCCAAGCCGCTCAAATCTTCACACTGCTGGATTTTGACGCATGTTTGCACTTTTCATATTTGAAAGCTGGGTTTTTCACCAAATTAACATCTCAGCCCCCTTGAAGTAGGGTTAAGATATGTGTACTATACCTCCGTACGGGTCATATATTTGGTTCCGGTTTTTAGTTTGGCCATAAGAGTTAAGTTTTTATTGATTTCACAGTATTAAAAATTAGACATGATAATATTTGTTTGATTTTGATTTTGGTTTGGAATTTAAGAATTAAAGTTTTAATGAATTACCCGATGTTACAATAATATACAGGACACCAGAAAGGTACATTTAAAATATTTACTTGGCCTTTCAATTTTCGATTTTACATGTCATAATAACAAAGGTAGTTGGAAAGATTACCAGTTAATAACATTGACACAGTACAGACCATGTTATTTGTAAATAATCTTGGGACTCAATTTGATACTTATAGACATTATTTTGTTTTCAAGCAAGTTTATGTTCTTTATGGATTTGTTCAACTTAAGGTTCATGGGGTAGACATGCTACGTACCAGAAGGTCTTATGGAATAACATACTTTTTATCGGATGTCTCCGAAGGGACTATGAAATAGCATACTTAGAAGCTCAGACCCACGTCACAAGCCTCACCCTCTAGGTCAGGCAACATTGCTCCTATTTATGCTCTAAATATATTCTTTACTCACGTTCAATTTCACTTCATATATGATCTCATATTTAGCACTTTCACTTGAACTCCATATTAAAATATAAAAGCACTAACTTTTCCCTTTTTCAGTTTAGTTGGCTTTTTTAGAGAGAATAGGTAGTGAAAAATGTGATTGTTATAATTTGTTGTAATCATACATTATTTGAAGATAAAAGTGAATAAGTGAGCTTCTTGCGAAGACTGATAGAATATATTTTTATATATATTTTAGATAATTTTATTCCCATATTTAATTGCATTTTGCATTGATTTGGATATTTATTTAATTAATTTTGATGTTTTATTTCAGGAGACAAGAATTTCTAAATTTGGAAGAATTTGGGCTTAAAGAGCTATTTTGGAGCTAAAATTGGAAGAAATTCGGAAAGATGAAGAAATAACAAAATAAAGAAATAAAGTGCAAAGAAGAAATAAAAGAAGAAGGAAAAAAAATTAGGAGCTTGGAACAAATTGGTTACACCCTAAAACCTCTGACTTACCATGTCAAAAGTTTCGGCCAGGAATCTTGAAAATCAACATGCATCAATCTTGGAAAGGGAAAAAAATGCAGCATGATCTTGGACTATGACTTCCATGATTGTTTTCATATGTATTCATTATCCTATAAAAACACTGCACTTGTTCATTGGCAAAACACAGAAACTAGGACATAAAGCAAAAGACATAGAAAAAGCACACTGCATACACTTTACATATTTTCAAAGCATCAGTTTTATGTATTGATTCCATTCGGCTAGGAGCTACAACTAGGGGCTTGGTTTTCTCTCTTTTATGTACAATTTGGCTCAATTCTCCGTTCTATTGTAAATTTGAGGTACCCCTAAATTTTATCTTGTTTATTAATATATGTTTTATATGTCTTGTTTAAATATTTTTGTCGTTTCGATTAATAGCATGTGTGAGTAGTTTATCCCTAAGGTATAAGGGGAAGCCTTGTTTACACCACAATAATGCTTTAATTTTATTAGTTGTTTAACGGATATAAAATAATTCTAATCGATATGTTATAAAATTTAATTTGTGTTATCGGCCGGTATCATTAATTAATTATTTGCGAATATGAATAATAGATCGAGAGATTTTATTCACTAGAGGCATGCATACGATTAGCGGAATTGAATTTTAGTGCGAAAGCATAATTAGATTTTCCGAGAGCGTTAACGCTTGAAAGAGATTAACATATGCTCTAATTATTTAAAATCCTTTAAATTACTATATCCGTATAATTTGTTTCGGTGTAAACATGGTGAACCCGATCGCCCTAGACTTTTAGTTAATCGACTTTAAAACACATTTATTTGCATTATTTAGTTTTATAAAAATTCTTAATAATTGTTAAAAATATAAAATTTGTGACAATTGAATTAAAATCGATAAAACCTGCCTCCCTGTGAACGAACTTAAAATTATACCACATCAAATTGGCGCCGCTGCCGGGGAGGCGGTTAGTTTTTATAAATTTTAGTTTAATAGTCCGGGTTTTATAATTTTCAGTTATAGATTTAATTTTTATTTTTTTATGTGTTATTATAAAAAAAAAACACACAAAAATAATAGTTGATTAATTTTCAGTGAATTGTTTTCGATTTTTCTGTGTTTTATTCGAAGCTTAGCAGGTAGCCTCCCCTGTTTTCCCAGTAAATACAGAACCGATATCTTCCCTTTTATTTTACAAACCCAGCCTCCTTTCTCCGATTCTTACACCAAAAACACCCACAATCAATTTCTTCACCCACACATCCTCTCCACCTTGTCCAACCTCCTCCTCCGTTCAAACAACCCCCGCCTCCACACATCTCCACCGTTTCACTCGCGCCTCCACCAACCAAATCCTTCCCTCCTGCTCTGCTGCTTCGCCAGTCGCCTCACACTCTACCCTTCTTCGAACCATCGACTCACAACACACCTCCACCATCCTCCATCAATCCCCGCCACTCCACCTCAAGCCGCTGCAAACACCCCTTCCCCTTGTTTGTCCGAGTTGTAATTAGAGCTGCTGATTGGAATCATTTGTAGTGTGTTTGCAGAGATTCGTTTAGTTGTTTGAATTAGTTTACCGCGTGTGCTTTGTATTTGATTTCTTGTCGAAGAGCCCAGATTGCAGTTGGTTTGATTGTGGTAAATTGCTGTCGAATTAATGATTTCGTTGTGTACTGAGTCGTTGAGTCGATGCTGTGTGTAGTATATTTTCCGAGTTTCTGCTTGTGTAGGATGTCGAATTCCCTGTTTTCGTATTGCTGTGATTCGCACCAAGTTGTCTAGCGCGTAGTTGAGTTCACAGGATAAGCTGTTGAATCTGCGCTGAGTTCGAGTTCCAGGAGTCTGAGTCGGGTTTTGTGTTCGTTGATTTTCGTTGGAGTGTTGTTTATTCGTTTCAGTAAATTAGCCGAGTTAATCGAGTCATTTTTTTTCCGAGTTCTTTCTGAGTCGTGTTGCCTTTTAGAGTTTTGCCGAGTCTTTTCCTTGGTCGTCTGTTGGTTAAATCCATTTTATAGGTTGCTGTGTGGATTCCGAGTTCTGTGTAGAGTTTTGTACGCACGCATTGGCTGAAGTTGTGCAGAGATATTGAGTCGACCGGGTGTTCGAACTAGATTTTCGCTGAATAAGTAGTGCAGTTTCCGAGTTGTAATTTGCCGTGTTTGAGTTTCGAATTAGCTCAGCTGTGTTCATTATTTGGTTTTCTTTTTGAGTCATTTTGAGTTTCCTGCAGTAAGTTGTTTTGGTGTCTTATTTTGGTTCAAGTTATTTGAATTTTATTTTATTTTTTTATTTTTCTAGTGTGACTGTGTGGTAAGGCAGTGCTGAATTGGGTCTTCTACGTTGTTGTTTGGTTTGTTTCTATTTGCTAAGTGCTTGAAGTTAATCTTTGTTAATTTTTGGCTAGTCGTAAATACGAAAAAGTCATGCATAATTTTTGAATTTTCTGTAAATAAAAATTTAATTCAAAATAAAAAATAATAAAAAATAAAAAAATAAAAAAATAGTAATAATAATAATAATTTGCATATTTTGTTTAGTTTGTTAAAATTTTGTGTCAATTTTAATTCGTCTATTTTTCCACTGTCTCATTGGAATTTTAGTTCCAATTGAGACTGGTTTTACTGCTTTTCTTGTTTTTGTTGTTGATGCACAGGTCTACAGGAGACGCATTTTCAACTCCTGATTCTACTCGGGATCTTGATTCTGGAATAACTCTGCAACACTATATCGATAAACAAAGGAATAAAACGCAGCGAAAGATCAATTTCTCAGAGATTAAAATGGCCGACCCTCCTGTTAAATCTTTGAAGAACTATTCACAGCCCTCTCCGAGTGGGGTACCTACTGGCCTTGCTATGCCAGCGATTCAAGCAGCAAATTTCGAGATCAAGCCTGCTTTGCTCACTATGATCCAACAGAATCAATTTGCCGGGCTTACCTCTGAAGACCCTACAAATCATCTGCAACGATTTCAACAGCTCTGTTCTACAATTAAACATCAGGGAGTCACTCCAGACCAGTTGAAAGTCATGTTGTTCGGTTTCTCTCTTCGTGATAAAGCTCAAAAATGGTTGAATGATATTAACTTGACCGAGTGGGATGAGATTGCTCAAGCTTTCTTAACTGAGTTCTTCCCTCCTAACAGAACCGACGATTTGATCGACAAGATGATGGGTTTTAAGCAAGATTATGGTGAATCTCTTCGGGATGCTTGGGATAGATTTAAGGATTATCAACGTGCATGCCCTCATCATGGTCTTGAGAAGTGGTTTCTGCTTAAACGCTTCTACAATGGTCTTGATCCTGAAACAAAAGGGATGGTTGATAACGCTGCAGGTGGCGTATTTCTAGACAAAGGAGTTGAAGATGCACATGCCTTTCTTTCCAATTTGGCCGCCAATCACTTCAGTAACCCGAGAGCAGCCAAGAAAGGGGGTAAACTTGAAGTGGATGCATACTCTCTATTATCATCTCAACTCGCTGCATTGACTCAGGAGATCCACTCATTGAAGACATCTCAGTCCTCTACTCAACCTATGAGTATCAATGCATTGTCATCCATGGCTCCTAGGAATTATCCTATTTGTGAAGTCTGTGGCATCCAAGGCCACTATGGTAACGATTGCCAATACAATGCTCAAAATTCACAAAATTTTCAGATGGAGCAAGCAAATGTTTTCCAACAGAGATAGCAGTACAATCCGTATTCCAACACTTACAATCCTGGTTGGAAAGATCATCCGAACTTCTCATATAGGAACAACAACGCTCAGAATTCAAGTGTTCCTAATCAGCAGCAATATCAGCAGTCATACCAGCCTCCTCCACAGCAGCAGTATAGGCCTCCTCAAGGACCTATGAATCCCCCTGGATTCCAGAGGCCTCCTCAGAATTATACTCCTCAGGCGAATCAAGCTGCACAGGCTGATAATCAAGGTGACATGATGAAGATATTGTTACAAATGCAAAAGAATATGGAGGATACCAACAGAAAAATGAACCAGATGGAGATTCATAATAAGATGCTGGAAACTCAGATTGCTCAAATGGCTAGTTCTTCGTCTTCAAGACAACAAGGCTCTTTACCCGCACAACCAACTCAACCAAAGGAAAACGTGAATGCCATTACTCTTAGGAGTGGTCGTACATATGATGCTCCTCCAATGCCTACTGACGATGTTCCTACTGAGAAAGAAAAAAAGAATGCTGAGGAAGACAAGGCAGAGAAAATTGTTGAAGACACAAACGAAGGTGAAACTGAGGAAAGCAAGGAAAAGGACAAAGAGAAGATTGCAGTTACCCCTCCACCATTTGTGCCAAAGCTCCCATTCCCTAGCAGGATGAACAGAACTAAGGTGGACCAGCAGTTTGGTAAGTTCATGACACTTGTCAAGAACCTTGAGGTAACAGTTCCCTTCACTGATTTAATTTCTCAAATTCCATCATATGCAAAGTTTCTTAAGGATATTCTCACTAAGAAAAGGTCCTTTGGTGAGGTAGAGACAGTAGCTTTTACTGAGGAATGTAGTGCTGTTTTACAGAATAAGTCTCCACCTAAACTTAAAGATCCTGGTAGTTTTTCAATCCCGTGTCATTTAGGTGCAGTGTTCATTGATAAAGCTTTATGTGATTTAGGCGCTAGCGTCTCAGTCATGCCTCTCTCGGTTTTTCAAAAACTAAATATGGGAGAATTAAAATGTACACACATGACTTTGCAAATGGCAGACCGTTCGATAAAATATCCCCTTGGAATTTTAGAGGATGTGCCTGTTAGGGTTGGAAAATTCTATATTCCTGTAGACTTTGTAGTTCTAGATATGGAAGAGGACAGCCAAATACCTATTATTTTAGGTAGACCATTTCTCTGTACTGCAGGTGCTGTAATTGATGTTAAAAGTGGGACTCTTACATTGAGCGTTGGTGATGATAAAATTACTTTTACTCTAACCTCTGCTCTTAAATCCCCTTTGCTTGAGAATACTTGCTGCAGGATTGATGTTGTAGATGAAATTGTCCAAGATGAGACACCTCAGATTCTATCGAATGATGCATTGGAACCAGTGCTCATGCTTGAAGCATACGAAGGAGAAGAACATGTTGAGTTTGATCTTCATCAAGCTATAAGAGGGCCATTGGTTAAATCTCAGTGTTATGTAATTGATATTGGGGAAGAACATGTGAAAGAAGTGGATGATAATGCGCGTGAGGAGAATGCTGAGATTGATGGGCAACTTTCTTCTATACGTAAATTTCGGAAGAAAAATCTGAATGAGATTGATATTGCACTTGGACCATTTGAGATGGTGTTGAAAGAACCACCATGAAACAGAGAGTAAAAAAGTCGAGCCAACGACGTTAAACAAAAGCGCTTCTTGGGAGGCAACCCATGGATCATACTTCTGCAAAGGGGAGTTCTTCTTTCCTTTTGTTTTATATATTGTTGATTTCTTTGTTAATGAGTCATTGAGGACATTGACTCGCTTAAGTGTGGGGAGGTGTTCTCGGTGTTCTCAACGTCGTGTATAAAAAAAAAAAAATTAAAAATCCAAAAAAATTAAAAAAATTTGAAAAATGCCAAAAATAATTCTAGTCATGTGAAGATTACTTGTGAAAATGCACCCATGCATGCTTAGGAATCTTGTGTTTATGGATGCTTTTGATTAAGAAGTGATATGTGATGTTCTTGTGCACACACATACGCTAGCAAGTAAAAACTAGTAGACTTATTGAATGTGCTAAATGATTAGAATGCCATGAATATGTGCAAGGTAATTTGGTCTATATGCTTTGAGTACAAGTAGGTGCGTTAGAGAGACTGTTATTTGGGATTGATTATGCTTTGTCACACCAAGTGAGTTTTGAGCCTATATGCATATCTTTTGCATGATTTTTCGTTTGCTTGAGTGTCCACTTGTCATTTGCATTGCTAGCACTTGCTTGAGATCTTTCTTCAGATGCATGACATTAATTGATGATAACATGATAAAGGCAATAGGATAACCTCATATTTCCTATATATCCAAACCATTATACATGATCCATTAGTTAACCCTTTGAGCCTAATCTTGTTCTTTCGGTGACACACCATGTACCTGCCATATATCCTTTTTATTGTATTAGCCTTACATTAATTTTGAACCCAATTGTCAAAGGCTAGTATTGTGCTTAATGGAGTGATAAGGTGTGCATAAAAAGGGGGTTTTTATTAATGATCATAACTTTGGGGGAATATTTGGGGTTTGTTTCATAGCTTGTTAGTCGAAGTTTGAAATCATATTTATGGGATCATTTTTCTTGCTATTACTTAGCTCTCTTGAAAAAAAAAAAAAAAAGAAAAGAAAAAAAATAAAATAAATACGAGAGCATATTTATTCTTTGTGATCCTACTTTGATTCGACTAGTCAAGCTGTTTATAAATAAAAGCTCAAGTGTGGGGAAGTATTTATAGGTTTTAATAATTATGGGAGTTGATTGAACTTCAATGTCAGGTACTAGCTTTTGACTTAACCCTCTTTGGCTTTCTTGACATACCTTATCCCTAGCCCCGTTACAACCTTAACAAAGACCTTTTGATTATCATCGATGATGTATGTTGCGTTAAAGGTTAGATTGATAACAAGGACGAAGCATGTTTATGATATTGTTGGAGTTGAGTGATACACTTACCCTTTGTTTTGAGTGAATATTTTTTAGAGTGAACGGTGAGTTGTTGCTTTTGCAGAGGATATCCCAGGTCATGTCTTAAAGATGTGCTATTGTGTGCTTAGCATGTTTACCAACTTATTCTTACATTTGACATGAATTTCTATGATCTTATGCATCTTCTTTGAGTACGCTATGTGGATACTTGCACTTTAGACACCAAGGCATTGCATTTTCATTCTGATTCTTAAGCCGATTTCGCATGAGAGGACGAGTGTGTGTGGTGTTGTGTTGATGTGTGGTCTTTTGCATGAGCTAGATGAATTTTGTGGGTATATTCACTATAAACCCTCACGAGACAACACTCGTCCTACTAGGGCTGCCTAGGGGTTTAACGGCTTGTTGCATATGCTCAATGCAATCGTGTCATCTACGAAAATGATATTAGTTAGGATTTAGTTTTTATTTTACTTATTTGCCCGAGGACGTGCAAATGCTTAGTGTGGGGATGTTTGATAGAATATATTTTTATATATATTTTAGATAATTTTATTCCCATATTTAATTGCATTTTGCATTGATTTGGATATTTATTTAATTAATTTTGATGTTTTATTTCAGGAGACAAGAATTTCTAAATTTGGAAGAATTTGGGCTTAAAGAGCTATTTTGGAGCTAAAATTGGAAGAAATTCGGAAAGATGAAGAAATAACAAAATAAAGAAATAAAGTGCAAAGAAGAAATAAAAGAAGAAGGAAAAAAAATTAGGAGCTTGGAACAAATTGGTTACACCCTAAAACCTCTGACTTACCATGTCAAAAGTTTCGGCCAGGAATCTTGAAAATCAACATGCATCAATCTTGGAAAGGGAAAAAAATGCAGCATGATCTTGGACTATGACTTCCATGATTGTTTTCATATGTATTCATTATCCTATAAAAACACTGCACTTGTTCATTGGCAAAACACAGAAACTAGGACATAAAGCAAAAGACATAGAAAAAGCACACTGCATACACTTTACATATTTTCAAAGCATCAGTTTTATGTATTGATTCCATTCGGCTAGGAGCTACAACTAGGGGCTTGGTTTTCTCTCTTTTATGTACAATTTGGCTCAATTCTCCGTTCTATTGTAAATTTGAGGTACCCCTAAATTTTATCTTGTTTATTAATATATGTTTTATATGTCTTGTTTAAATATTTTTGTCGTTTCGATTAATAGCATGTGTGAGTAGTTTATCCCTAGGGTATAAGGGGAAGCCTTGTTTACACCACAATAATGCTTTAATTTTATTAGTTGTTTAACGGATATAAAATAATTCTAATCGATATGTTATAAAATTTAATTTGTGTTATCGGCCGGTATCATTAATTAATTATTTGCGAATATGAATAATAGATCGAGAGATTTTATTCACTAGAGGCATGCATACGATTAGCGGAATTGAATTTTAGTGCGAAAGCATAATTAGATTTTCCGAGAGCGTTAACGCTTGAAAGAGATTAACATATGCTCTAATTATTTAAAATCCGTTAAATTACTATATCCGTATAATTTGTTTCGGTGTAAACATGGTGAACCCGATCGCCCTAGACTTTTAGTTAATCGACTTTAAAACACATTTATTTGCATTATTTAGTTTTATAAAAATTCTTAATAATTGTTAAAAATATAAAATTTGTGACAATTGAATTAAAATCGATAAAACCTGCCTCCCTGTGAACGAACTTAAAATTATACCACATCAAAGACCTGTGTTTTTGGTAAACAGTATTATCCTTCATTTTTTAATCTTCTTTATTTCTTTAATGCCCCTTTTTGTCATTACACAGCATTTGGAGCGACCCAATTTTCTCTTCTCCTCCAGCTACATAATTTTAAATATTGAAAACAAAATACAATACAAGAAGAAGTTTACATTTATAAATATAGATTACAAGCAGAGAGAGATGTTTAGTTACAGATAGACTACATAACAACAACATAAGTGATAAAAAGAAAGATGTTAGTTAAAGATAGACTACATAGCAGCAACATAAGTGATAAAAAGAAAGATGGTCCACATGGTGATCAAGCTAATGAAGTATTGAAGTAATTAACAAGCCTGAACCACATAAGCAACTTCCATTTTATAGGTATTGTTTATCATAACGTGGGTAATGGGTTTATCTATTCCCATTAATTTTATTTTTGGTCACCCCTCTAAGTTGATCACAAAAAAATTAACAACCCATCAAAATAAGTAGTTTAAAAATATATTCAAATTTAAATTATTATATTCGTTTCAATAAAAACATACTTTTAATATAATAAAGTCAATAAAATAAAATTTCAACAATTTCAGAAAGCGAGAGCCATGGTGAAAAACCTTAATTTGAACATAAACTATAAATCTACTAGAATATTTATCTGATATTTTGGCTTGCTTATTTAATTGTATAATTTACTTATTTTTAATAAAAGAATCTATGTTAATAATATATATACACTGTATTTTCATACATGAATTTACTAATACAGTTTAATGGTCACGCTCTGGTGAGAATGAGAACAGTGAGAACACACTTATTCACTACATTTCAAGCTATTTTAAAGGGCCCCGCTAGGGGCATCTTCCCAAAAAAAGTCTTATAATTCTACCCTCTATCCATTCATAAAAAAAATTAACAAAAAAAAAAAATTTAAATGAGAACAGTGAGAACACACATATTCGCTACATTTCAAGCTATTTTAAAGGGCTCCGCTAGGGGCATCTTCACACAAAAGTCGTATAATTCTACCATCTATCCATTCATAAAAAACATTAACAAAAAAAATTAAAAATTGCTTAAAATGTTGTCTCATTGTTCTCCAACATTTACATATTATATTAACTATGAGGTCTCATAGTTAATATAATATGTTCTTGATATTATATGAGGGTTAATGTTTTGGAGTCATTCGGGGTGAAGGGATTATCATTTCCGCAATAATGAAGACAATTTATTATTGTTTTCAATTAGAAAACAATATTTGTAAAAATATTAATTACTTTTATTGCAGATTTTGATGGATTAAATAAATTTTCAACATTGTTAAAATAAAATTGTATGCTACTTTTTTATATAAATTTTAGCATATCATTATTTTGTTAAATACTTATATAAATGTATATAATATCTTTCTAAAAATTGATTATTTATATAATTGCATACAATATCTTTTTAAGAAATCAATCAAATTTGTTAAATTTTTGGTATTGTCAATTTAAATTAAATAAGATGTTTTAAGAAATCAATCAAATTTGTTAAATTTTTGGTATTATCATTTTAAATTAAATAAGATGCCGTGTACGAAGTACGGGCAAAATGCTAGTTCAAATAAAGTATGATCAAATATATAATATAATATAAATATATGAATTATAAATAACATATTTAAAATATATTTAATCGAAAATTACAGGTGTATTAAAATTTATAAGAAGATTGAGTATATAGATTAATAAAACTATGAAAACTGAAAAAATGAAATTATATAAATAATGTAAACTAACATTTATTTACTCAAAAGTGAAAACAAAAATGATAATAAGTTAAAGTGAAAATGGCGTGATATCTTATAAGATTTTTAAGGAAACTCGAAAAATAATGTAATATAGTGGTTATATCATGAACCTCTTAAAACGATATTGGTGACTCCCGAAACCTAACCCAAATTCTTCCATTTTTTACATGGATTTTAAAGGGGTGGCACAATTGTTATTTCCTAAAAATGAGGGTGAAATAGTAATTTTATAACCAATTTATTGGCATTTTTTGCACTTGTATTGAGATTTAATATATAGTTGAAATAAAAAAAAAAATGGGACAAAAGGAGATAATGAGGTTTATCTATTAAGATTTTTAAAATAGATTCAAAACTAAGTGTAGCATAATGATTATGACATGAGTTTAAGAGTGGAATGTTAGGGGTTCGATTCTCAAGACTAACATAATTTCAACTAATTTTTACACAAATATTAAAAGGATGGCATTTTTTGTTAATTTTCAATAAATAGGGGCAAAACAGTAATTTCACGGTCATTAAAATGGAACATTTTGCCCTTGTGTTGATGTATAATATATAGTAATAGATATATAATAAGATAATTGGTAGTTTGGTTCAACCAAGCCTTAAAAATAATGGCGACCGTTAGATATTTAGCAAATAGATCGTAACCGTTAGATCTAATAGTAAGAAATATTCTATATTTAAATTTCTTTTCTAACTATCCAAGGTTCGAATCCTGTCAACAACAAATTTACATTAAAATTTTATATTATTAGTCTTAAACAATACATGTCATTTATTTTAATAACTATTATTATTACTAATAATTTTATTAATTAATATAACAAAGTTAAATTATATCCATAATAAATTATTTTATTCTATTTTTTTAATCATATAATTTTAAAAATATTTAAAAGTAAGTCGTGCTTTGCACGGACTCAAATAGATCAAAACCGTCAGATATAACAACACTAAAAGTGATTATACACAAAGGTTTAAGGTCGATTCTCGTCAACAACATATTAATTTATATTTAATAGTAAAAATTATTATATACAAAAATGTTAGGTTCGAATTCTTCCAATAACATATTAAAATTAAAATTTATAATAACGCTTATAGCCCGTGCAAAGCACGGGTTACTTTTAAATATTTTTGAAACTATATGATCAAATAAAATAAAGTATAATAATTTATTATGGATATAGCTTAACTTTGTAATATTAATTAATAAAATTATTAGTAATAATAATAGGGATTTGTTATGTATATTAGTGGATGACCTTTGTGGTTCCACCCTTTGATCTCAACTCCATAAAACTTAGACTCTTGGCTTTACATATCCATGACTTATGGCTTTACAAGTCCATGTAACTTACATCTTGTAAGCCTATAAATAGGCACTATTCTTGAGCTTGTAAGACACACATCTATGCAATGAAATATATTGTGTTTCTCTCCTCTAAAAGCTCTCTCTATTATATATATTATTTATAAGACGTTATCAGCACGAGTTGCTCATATCTTTAATTTATATCGAAGAAATAGTTGTGGCACGCAAAAGGGGAAGCTGCAAAGGGGTTCAAGAGTTACAAAGAATTATACAGAGTAAAATTAGAAGCCGCAAAAGGAACAATCAAAGTAACAAAAAGGTGAAATAAAGGTGCTTCAATTTAAGTTAAGGTAAAAATAAGAAGGTTAATCTACATACGTATTGATATAAATATTATGATTGCCTATTCTTGATTAATTTTATTTGATTGCATGAAACTTATTTGAATAAATGTAATTTATTCACTGACTCCGAACGTTTTATTGGCTATGCTGCGTACAATTAAGTTGCTATGAACCCTGTTTTGTAACTAGTTATTGTATTACTCCCATGCACTTACAAATGGTTTTTGAAAAGGATTTTAGTAATTTTGTGTAATATTGTGATGAGTGGAGAATGACCTTATTCGTCACAAGGCCTAACATGCTGCTTAAAAAAAAAGCAACGCAAACCATGCAACAGTCCCAAATTTTATAGGCTAATAGTTTAATATTTTTTAGGACAGTGCTAGTTACAATGTTGTCTACGTCTTAATTGAATGTAATTGTACTGGTGGTACAATCATGTATATATTTTGTGTTTGCCGGCAAGTGTATTTTTCCAGCCTTATGTTACAATATGCAGATTTAAAATGATAAATAAATAAAATAGTTTCACTGTTGTATTTTCTTTAAAATGTAGGTTTTTGATACGTATGAAATATATGGACCCGTAAATCTATAGATGTCAATATTATTATTTATTACTAAATGCTAATTGCTAAAAAAAAAGGGGGAGGAACAGGATAATTTACTGGTTAGTTAGTCTTTGTAGTAGAATATTTTCTAGGCATGGACTCGTGTATATCACCTGGACTTTAAAAATCATAAACAAGTAGCTTCTAGTGTATAATCAATTGTTTACTTATTTAAAAGATTAATTTATACATTAAAAAAAGGGAGTTTACTTGTGTGCATCTTTATGGAAATACTCATTCTTTAACATTATGTTTAATTTTGAGAATTATTGTTTCACAATATATGTTCTTGATTATTATTGAAAATTCTATTATAAAGTTTTCTATGATGTCACAAAATTTTATATGTGATTTTTCCGTTATTTATTTATTTTTGAAATTAATGTGTGTTAATTTTATTTTAGTAATTGCAATGTCGAATCTTACTAAGCTTGAGTTCAACGCACTTGATGTCACCGGAAAAAATTATTTGACATGGATTCTTGATGCCGAAATCCATCTTAGCGCTATGGGCCTTGGTGACACTATAAAAGAAGGAAATAAAACTTCTGAGCAAGATAAAGCAAAAGCTATGATATTTATTCGCCATCACCTTGATGAAGGTCTAAAAACTGAATATTTAACTATTAAAGATCCATCAACTCTTTGGAAGGATCTCAAAGAAAGATATGACCACCAAAAAACGGTGATACTTCCAAAGGCTCGCTATGATTGGCTACACTTGCGATTGCAAGATTATAAAAGTGTGAGCGAGTATAACTCGGCCATGTTTAAGATGGTCAACATAAACCGAAATTATAGTAAACCCCATTTTTGTCCTTTTAATAAAAACACATGGATAAATTACATTATTTACATATCCATTTTTCAAAAGGTACTCGCTAAGGCGATTATACCACATTCGTCCTGATTGTTTCAACCCGTACAATGATCTTCGTAATTTAATTGAATAAATCTCTCGGGGTCTTGAACTATATGCTTCGGGCATTTTTAATCCATCGGGGATTTTCATGTAAATGTCATTATCTAGTGACCCATACAGGTAGGCAGTCACAACATCCATCAAATTCATTCGGAGCCCTTCTAGAATTGATAAGCTTAGTAAAAATCTGAATGTTGTTGCATCCATTACCGGGGAATAAGTCTCTTCATAATCAATTCCCGGTCTTTGTGAGAAGCCTTGTGCAACAAGGCGTGCCTTATATCTCACAACTTCATTTTTCTCATTTCTTTTGCGCACAAATACCCATCTATATCCAACAGGTTTCATACCTGCAGGTGTTTGGACAATAGGTCCAAAAACTTAACGTTTTTCAAGTGATTTTAATTCTGCCTCAATTGCTTCTTTCCATTTTGGCCAATCATTTCTTCTTATACATTCATAGATCGATCTAGGTTCATGATCCTCGATTTCTTCAGAAATGTCAAGTGCAGCTGCATATGCAAATATTTCATCCATGACAATTTCTTTTCTATTCCACCTTTTCCCTGAAATGATATAATTTATCGAGATCTCTTCATTGTCCTCAATTTCAGGTGTTTGATCATTCTTTGAAGACGTCTCTTCAATGATCAATTCTATTTCATTTGGAATGATGTCATTTGATGTCCCAGCTTGTTTATCAAGTTTCCTTAATTTTCTCGGATTTTTATCTTTGGATCCAATAGGTCTACCACGCTTCTGGCGTGCTTTAGACTCATTTGCTAGCATGATTTTATTTTCTTCATTAGGAAGTGTTATTTTACAAGGAACATTGACAGCCGGTATATGTGACTTCGTCACTGTCTTGACATCAGTAAATGAATCGGGCAATTTATTTGCAATCTCTTGTAGGTGGATAATCTTTTGAACTTCAAGTTCACATTGATTTGTCCGAGGATCATAATGAGACAGAGATGTTGCATTCCACAAAATTTCTTGTCTTTCTTTTTCAAATTTTGACTTATCTCCCCCTAATGCAGGAAAAACTGTCTCATCAAACTGACAGTCGGCAAATCTTGCCTTAAATAAATCACCAGTCATGGACTCCAAATATTTTATAATTGAGGGAGAGTCAAACCCAACGTATACCCCTAATCTTCTTTGGGGTCCCATTTTTGTTCGTTGGGGAGGAGAAATCGGAACATAAACTGCACACCCAAAAACTCTTAAGTGAGAAATATTTGGTTCTTGACCATTTACAAGCTGCATTGGGGAATATTTATGATAAGCAGTCAGTCTTAAACGAACAAGTGACGCAGCATGTAATATTGCATGTCCCCAAGCAGTATTTGGTAATTTTGTTTTCATAAGCAAGGGCCTAGCAATCAATTGTAGCCTCTTAATAAATGATTCTGCTAAACCATTTTGGGTATGCGTATGCGGAACCGGATGTTCCACATCAATCCCAATTGACATGCAATAATCGTTAAAAGACTGAGAAGTAAATTCTCCTGCATTATCCAATCGGATTTTCTTAATTGCATGATCTGGGAATTGTGTCCTTAATCGAATGATTTGGGCAAGGAGTCTTGCGAATGCAACATTACGTGTGGACAATAAACTAACATGCGACCAACGTGTCGATGCATCTATAAGTACCATAAAGTACTGAAATGGTCCACTTGATGGTGTAATAGGTCCACATATATCTCCTTGAATTCGCTCCAAAAAGGATGGACATTCAATTGCTACTTTCACATGCGATGGCTTTGTTATTAGTTTTCCTTGAAAGCAAACAACACAGGAAAAATCTTTGGATAATGGAACAATCTTATTCTTTAGAGGATGTCCATTTGAATTTTCAATAATTCTCCGCATCATTGTTGAACCCGGATGGCCTAAACGATCATGCCACATAAGAAAATTTTTCGGGTCTGATAATTTTTGGCTCATTAACATGTGTGTCTCCACTGGATTAATAAAGGTATAATATAATCCAGATTTATATGATGGGAGTTTTTCTATTATTTGTTTCCTCCCAGAGACTATAGACGTGATACATAGATATTCATCGTCATTTTCATTTGTTGTCTCGATATGATAGCCATTGTGGCGTATATCTTTGAAACTCAAAAGGTTTCTTTTTGATCGGGTAGAGAACATGGCATTCTCAATAAATAAATGTGTACCATTAGGTAACACTATATTTGCTCTTCCGGAGCCTTCAATAATATCTGATGCACCCGATATTGTATTTACATTAGCTTTAGCTAATATGAGATGCGAAAAATATTCTTTATTTTTCAAAATTGTATGTGTTGTTGCACTATCCGCCAAACAAAACGATTCTTCATCTTTCATAGCACAGAATGAGATTTTACTAGCCATAATTATTCACAAAACAAATATATGAATGAAGATTAGAATAATATCCAAAACAACTCATTCATGCTAAAAGATAATTATATAGAATGCACAAAGCAAAGTCATTAATCATTATAGAGTTCGAATATGAAATAAACAAAAGCAAAGTCTTAATATATGGCCTAATTATTGCCACCACCAGATTTGGCCATCTCTTCATTCCCATCTTCAAAAAATCACCAACTTCCATGTGAGTGAGGCCCGAAGGATCAACTGGATCTACACCACCACCAAGGTGTGCTTCAAGATGAGCAATTCCCAAAGGATCATTTTGTTCAGTAAAATTAGTTTCAACATTTTTTAAAGAGGCTTGATAAAGGTCAACAAAGTGCTTGGAGGTACGACATGTACTTCTCCAATGACCTTTCATTCCACAACGACTACAAGTACTCTCACCCCTTTTAACCATCGTACTACCCTCGGGTTTCTCCTCATTTTTTGTCCATTTCTGGTGGTGGGCCTTCCTTTTAAAGTTGGAGGGATTTTGTTGATTACGGTCTCGACCATGCCAAAAACTACGACCACGGGCACGTCCACGACCACGTCCATATCCACGACCACGCCCACGTCCAAATGGCTTATTACCTCCATGTTCATTATTAGTCACCGCATTCACTTCAGGGAATGGTGTTGAGCCAGTTGGACGAGCTTGATGATTTTTCAACAAAAGTTCATTATTTTGTTCAGCAAGAAGCAAGACATAAATCAGCTCAGAATATTTTGTGAATCCACGTTCACGATATTGCTGTTGCAAGAGCATATTATTGGCATGGAAAGTGGAATATGTTTTTTCCAACATATCTTTATCAGTGATATTCTCGCCACATAATTTCAATTGAGATGTAATCTTAAACATGGCCGAGTTATACTCGCTCACACTTTTATAATCTTGCAATCGCAAGTGTAGCCAATCATAGCGAGCCTTTGGAAGTATCACCGTTTTTTGGTGGTCATATCTTTCTTTGAGATCCTTCCAAAGAGTTGATGGATCTTTAATAGTTAAATATTCAGTTTTTAGACCTTCATCAAGGTGATGGCGAATAAATATCATAGCTTTTGTTTTATCTTGCTCAAAAGTTTTATTTCCTTCTTTTATAGTGTCACCAAGGCCCATAGCGCTAAGATGGATTTCGGCATCAAGAATCCATGTAAAAATAATGAACTTTTGTTGAAAAATCATCAAGCTCGTCCAACTGGCTCAACACCAAGGCCCATAGCGCTAAGATGGATCATGAACCTAGATCGATCTATGAATGTAAAAGAAGAAATGATTGGCCAAAATGGAAAGAAGCAATTGAGGCAGAATTGAAATCACTTGAAAAACGTCAAGTTTTTGGACCTATTGTCCAAACACCTGCAGGTATGAAACCCGTTGGATATAGATTGGTATTTGTGCGCAAAAAAAATGAGAAAAATGAAGTTGTGAGATATAAGGCACGCCTTGTTGCACAAGGCTTCTCACAAAGACCGGGAATTGATTATGAAGAGACTTATTCCCCAGTAATGGATGCAACATCATTCAGATTTTTACTAAGCTTATCAATTCTAGAAGGGCTCCGAATGAATTTGATGGATGTTGTGACTGCCTACCTGTATGGGTCACTAGATAATGACATTTACATGAAAATCCCCGATGGATTAAAAATGCCCGAAGCATATAGTTCAAGACCCCGAGAGATTTATTCAATTAAATTACGAAGATCATTGTACGGGTTGAAACAATCAGGACGAATGTGGTATAATCGCCTTAGCGAGTACCTTTTGAAAAATGGATATGTAAATAATGTAATTTGTCCATGTGTTTTTATTAAAAGGACAAAAATGGGGTTTACTATAATTGCGGTTTATGTTGATGATCTAAACATCATTGGGACCCCAGATGAGCTTAATGAAATGATTGAATATCTTAAAAGAGAATTTGAAATGAAAGAGTTGGGCAAAACAAAAATATGCCTTGGTTTTCAAGTTGAACATCTATCCAAAGGAATTTTTGTCCACCAGTCATCATATATTGAAAAGATCCTTAAGCGATTTATTATGGATAAAGCATATCCCGTGAGTACACCTATGGTTGTTCGCTCACTTGAAAAGAAAAAGGATCCATTCCGCCCAAGAGAAGAGGGAGAAGAACTTCTTGGTCCTGAAGTACCATATCTTAGTGCCATTGGTGCACTAATGTACCTTGCCAATTGTACACGTCCTGATATTGCTTTTTCTGTTAATTTATTGGCAAGACATAGTTCTGCTCCAACTCGAAGACATTGGACTGGTGTGAAACAAATTTTTAGATATCTTCGAGGTACAATGGATATGGGTTTGTTTTATTCTAAAGACTCAAAAGTAGAATTAGTTGGTTATGCAGATGCAGGATATCGGTCTGATCCCCACAAAGGTAGATCACAAACAGGTTATGTATTCACATATGGTGATACCGCAATATCTTGGCGGTCTACAAAGCAAACTCTTGCAGCAACTTCTTCGAATCATGCTGAATTATTGGCACTACACGAAGCTAGTCGAGAATGCGTGTGGCTAAGGTCTTTGGTCCATCATATTCGAGAATCATGTGGTCTTTTAGTCAATAAAGGAAGTCCTACTGTTCTATTCGAAGATAATGAAGCATGTATCACTCAGACTCGAGAAGGTTACATTAAAGGAGATCGGACGAAGCACATCGATCCAAAATTCTTCTTCACCCATGAACTTCAACAAAGAGGAGAAATTGATGTTTGTCAGATTCGCTCATGTGAAAATCCGGCAGATTTGTTTACAAAAGCACTTCCTACTTCTTCATTCGAGAAATTGGTATACAAGATTGGAATGCGGAAACTTCGAGATATGTGATGATATTCATAGTCATGTTTAAATGAGGGGGAGATATGGTACACTCTTCACTTTACTAAATGTACAACACATGTACTCTTTTTCCTTCACTAGGGTTTTTCCCACTGGGTTTTTCCTAGTAAGGTTTTAACGAGGCATGATGTTTGTGCATGTCATCCAAGGGGGAGTGTTATGTATATTAATGGATGACCTTTGTGGTTCCACCCTTTGATCTTTCAACTCCATAAAATTTAGACTCTTGGCTTTACATATCGATGACTTTTGGCTTTACAAGTCCATGTAACTTACATCTTGTAAGCCTATAAATAGGCACTATTCTTGAGCTTGTAAGACACACATCTATGCAATGAAATCTATTGTGTTTCTCTCCTCTAAAAGCTCTCTCTATTATATATATTATTTATAAGAGGATTCGAACATTGGATTTTTAGAAGAGAGATTTAAATATGGAATATTCCTTATTATTAGATCTAATGGCTATCATCTACTTACTAAATATTTAACAGTTACTATTTTTTTAGATGGTTCAACCAAGTCCTTATCCATAATACATTATTATACTCCATTTATTTAATCATATAATTTTAAAAATAACCCGTGCTTTGCACGGGCTATAAGCTAGTTACAAATAAAAAAAAGAGCAGGAGCAAGAAATTGAAGTTTTGGCTTAAATGAAAGGCCAATAAATAAAAATAAAAAAAGAAACCCAAGAAAAACGGTGTCCTTCTAAAACCCTAATTCCTAAACCTCAGGTCTCAACAAACCCCTCAAAGCCTCCTAGTAAATTCTAACATATATAAATAATCAGCCTCAAAACTATGATATTTGTAAGCCAAACCCTAGTTCAACATGGTGGGTTTTGTCAATGACCCCTCTTCTTTTGTAGTGAAGCAAGAAGAAGATAACAAAGAAGCTGTTCTTGAATCTCCAGAGGTAAACAAATCAATTATAGATACACTTGACTTTTATTTACCTGAACTGGACGATCTTTCTTTGTCTTTAGCTGATTCTTTTTTGGATTTCGACTGCGTAAAGGATTATATTCAGGAGAATCAAGAATCTTTTATGGTTGATGTGAAACAAGTGGTGGGGATGGGTGGTGATGAAATTATTGGTTCTGGGGGTGTTGAGGAGAGTGTTAAGATGGGTCAAGATGGGAATTTTATAGGAGCTAATGTTGATGATGGGTTTCGAAAATCGGGTTCTGGGGTTGTTGAGAAGAGTCTTGAAATGGGTCAAGATGGGAACTTTAAAGGAGCTGGTATTGAAGATGGGTTTCGAAAATTTGATTCCGGGGTTGTTGAGAAGAATCTTGAAATGGGTCAAGGTGAGACCTTTATAGGAGCTAATGTTGAAGATGGGTTGCGAAAGTTGGATTCTGCTGTTGTTGCGAAGAGTTTTGAAGCTGGTACAGAAGATGTTTGTAAAGAGACTAATTTTGGGGATGGGGTTGGAAAGTTTGGTTCTTTGATTGAGGAAGAGATGGGTAAGGTAAGTTTACAAGGTGGTTTGGATGAGAGTGTTGGTTTCGATGGGAATGGTGGTAATGGAATTAGTGATGATATGGGGGGTATTGGAAAGCATGTTAAGTTTGAGATGGAGGATGGTTGTAAGAGAAGTGATAAAAATGTGGGTGTCGAGGGGAGTGAAGTGGAGAGTGGCGAAATGGAAAATGTTGAGTGTGGAGGTGAGAAGAGTTGCGAGGTTGTTGGTCCGGAAGGGGGTGGTATCGGAAAATCATGTTTTGATGGGAACTTTGGGGTTAGTGGTAAAACGTTAAGTGTTGATGGTGTTGGTACAAAGAGCGGTGACAATATGAGTGAAGAGGAGGATAGTGATAGTGAATCAGAGTCTGAGACTTCGGGTTCGTCTTCCTCTTCATCTTCGTCATCCTCTAGTAGTAGTGAAGATGATGATGAAGAAGAAGATGAGGATGAGGTGGAGGAGGGAGAAATGGAGGTGGAAGAAGGTGAGATAAGGGATTCAGTTGAAGAGGAAATGACTGCTTGGAGTGATGAAGATGAAGAGTTTGGCAGTGCCAAGGCTGGACCAATCATGTCAGCAAACGAGATCAAGGTAATTCGTCACATATTCACATCTGTTTTGCTTTACTTATTAATCAACAGTTCTTTGTATAATATTTTTAAAGTTTTTAAAAGTTACTCATCAAATGCCTTAACATTTGACTAACTAATGATAAGGCTAAATATTGTTGATATGGTTTGTTCTGGTAACTGCTCAAGGGAGATAAAGTTGGCACTTGCATAACAAATCACCAATCTTAAAGAATGACACTGTAGAGTTTGATTAATACCGGTCAATAAACGGATGCTTCAGCTCTCTCCTGTGTTTTTGCAGAGAGCACGGGAGGAGAGTTTGATGTCTTAACACTCTAATTAGTAATACATATATACAATTGATTCTTTTAAATAATTTGCACCCACCTTAGTTTGTTTTAAATTTTCCTGTGGACGACTGTCCTACTTCACGGGATATGAATTGATTTTGATGCTAAATGTGAAGCTTAGATTTTCTAACCGTTGTTATCTACTTATCTCGTCTTTCAGGTTCTCCCTCCTGTTCCTCCCGTGGATGTTACCTTACAACCATGTCATGTGACCATTCCAGTAGGAGTTGTACTGTCGGTAAGCTCAATACCTCTCCTGACTAGCACATTTATCAAATTTTCCATGGCACGTAAAAATAAAATTGATGTTAAAAGCGACTGGAGAACAACTTTTCTGCACAAAGCGGAAATATACCAAGCTCCAACAGAGTCCATTCGCTTTCAAATTTTTTTTTTTAATTGATTTTGAGTGTGTTATATTTGTATAAATTCAATTGACATGTAATATTACTAGACAAGGAACGTAACTAACCTAAGAAATGCTGGTTATACTTGCAAGGAATGCTTGGTTTCACTAATTACATTTATTGATAAATATTCCAGTATTACATTAATATCTATTTTCCTTGAGTGTAGAATAATATGATTTTATGGCTTTCTATGTCTTTATGATAAACTAGCTACCTATTTTATGATGCACATCTTTAGCTTAACGCCTCTGCACTCCTTGGACTACAATTAGTAAAAAGTAAAGATTTTGGTGAGTAGAATCATTGGTAATTTTTGAAATAACTAATTACCTATGTTTTCTATCCATTGCTGCATTAATTCACTGCTATGTTAAATGTATGTGCATCACTATTTTCTTTGTGGTAAAATATAAGTGGTCCCTGATACATAATTTTCTGCAATGTTGCATTGCAGAATTATATTTTGAACTTTGGATGTATAGCTAATCATGTGAGTTAAATGGTTTGGTGCATAGTAACATTCTCATGTAGTCTGGGTATCACTTTATAGTTTGTATTTGCATGACGCCATGACCTGATTTGGACTTGTTCTTCAAGCCGCTTCTGGCCAAGAAAAACATTTTTGATTTCTTTCATGTATTTGTATTCTGTCAACTCGGTCCAACTCACAATTTGAAGTCATTCTCCTATGAAAATATCACTTGAAACCTTTTCTTAATTGAAGACAGAAGATTGGTTTTCAGAAGCTGATTGAATATTTAAAATTTGAAAGTCATGTTCTTATGTGTTTTTCTTTGAAATAGGTTGTAGGTGCTCAAGTCATTGTTGAAGGGGTGGAGAAGCACGACCCACTGAATGAGGGTTCAATTCTCTGGGTTACTGAAAAAAGATCCCCACTAGGGATAGTTGATGAAATATTTGGACCTGTCAAGAACCCCTACTATATAGTAAGGTACAATTCAGAAAACGAAGTGCCTGCTGGGATCCAACAAGGTACTTCAGTATCCTTTGTTCCAGAGTTCGCGAATCATGTCCTCAACAATGGCAACCTTTACAAGAAAGGGTACGATGCATCTGGTGAAAATGATGAAGAGTTGTCTGAAGAAGCAGAGTTTTCAGATGATGAGAAGGAGGCCGAGTACAGGAGGTTACAAAAAATGTCTAAAAGAGGGCCAAAAGATCAAACTGTTGAAAATAGGAAGAGGAATAAAAATAAATCTAAAAGAAGAGGTGGGCAGTGGGGTGGTGACCAAAATTCATCAGCCACAGGGCCACATGAAAAAGTGGTTCAAGTACCATCTAGTCAGAATCAACATTTTCGACCACCATCACCATTGGAAAGAGCGGTTCAAGTACCATCTAATCAGAATCAACATTTCCGACCACCATCATCATCGGATCAAGGCAATTGTTCAAATTCCTTGCGTCCAGCTCAATCTTTTTCAGGTGGCCCTGGATCAGGCCCGGTTTTTCCTCAGGCACAACAGGTCCCTGGTTTTGTGGCACCTTCTAGTGGAGTCTGGATGAATGGGATTCCTTGTCAACCACCCCAAAGTGCCTTCCCGAATGGGCCTACTCTTAATAATATCCTGCAGTTGCAGCAGAATCAAGCTCAGCAACCCTATCATATGCATTCTTTTAATGGAATGCCACTACAACAATTCAATGCTGGTCAAATGATGCCTCCTAACTTTGTCTTCCCAGGTGGGCAACCAGGTTATGGTGTGGGAGCAACATTTACACCTATAAATCAGATGATGTTAGGCCAAAATAACTTGGGCCAATTGCATGCTGCTGGTGCAAATCAAAATAACTTCAGCCAGTCGCAGGCTATCTTAAACATGCAACTGCAACATGCCATAAATATGCAAGGCCAATATGCCATTAATATGCAAGGTCAACATGCCAGAAACTTTGGCCAATCAAATGCTGCTGTAGGAGTGCAAGGCCAGCATGCTCCCTCATTTGTAAATAACGTGGAACAAGGTGTTTTGCCGAAAGAGAACCAAAATGAACAGAATTGCAGTTCCCAACCACTGTCTGCTACTGCGGCTAGTACTGGAGGTCCTCAGAATGTTAGTAGTGGAGTGAACTTTGGTCGTGGAAGGAATTCATATCGAAGAGGTGGTGGGCGATTTGGAGGTGGAAGGGGAAGGGGAAGGGGAAGGGGTAGGGGGAGGCAGCAACCCAAGTGAATGCGATTGCTTTAGTAGTGGAAT
The DNA here is from genome assembly GCA_037693485.1 of Kitagawia praeruptora. Lineage (NCBI taxonomy): Eukaryota > Viridiplantae > Streptophyta > Magnoliopsida > Apiales > Apiaceae > Kitagawia > Kitagawia praeruptora. Next base: position 26,184,421 of record CM075351.1, on the reverse strand, counting down.
GAACTTTGGTCGTGGAAGGAATTCATATAGAAGAGGTGGTGGGTGATTTGGAGGTGGAAGGGGAAGGGGGAGGCATCGACCCAGGTGAATGCAATTGCTTTGCTGCGATATTTCCTTTCGGGCAAGGCCTGTAGTGTTGATCAACCTAGGAATGTGGCTTGGTTTTAAATGTTGAAAGTATGATTGTAATTGTTTTCACATTTCAGAACATTGTTTTTACCTTTAATTTATCAGTTTCGTATATTCTTTTTAAAATGTCCTGCCCTTATGTTTGTGTGAGAGGGATACCAAAAAATACTTTCCCAGAATGTTTGTGTTGTGTGATACATGTCCATTTCCAGTTTTTAATGTAAATTTATGATCATTTTTCCTAAACTAGCCTTTTTGAAAATTGTATAGCAATTAATTAGGAATAATCAAGAGTATAAAATAGTTTATGTTCTTAAAGGATCAATACATTTATAATGGGTATAAAATAAAACATACTCCGTATAATTTAATTAATATTTTTTTAAAATGCGTAATTTTTCTAAAAAGACATGTATTGTGAGGGAGCATATGATATCATAAATGATCTCAGGGGCTCAACTAATTTATAAGACACTGATTTCTAGAGGAACTAATCATCAATACTTTCATTTCATGGTTGCTAAAGCAACTTATACATCAAACTGCTGCAAGTGCAACAGAGGAATCCTGTTTCATATATTCAAAATTGTTCATGAATGCATGTTGAAGAATCCTGAAAGAAATAGTGTAATTTTTCTACACTCAAGGTTTGTTCTCTTATAAAATCTTTAACAAATATCATCTTTTGCGCGTTGCCAAGTATAAGTCCTCAGGTACAATTTACAGTAACATTTGTAGCAGTAAGTGAATGTGCATGGTTTCAGGCTTCTGTTCCCCATTTTCACTTTCTTTTTAACTTTGTTATTACTCACTATGACTGCCTGAGTTGGATGGATGCTGTACAGAAAATTTTAGTCACTTTTCCATTTCCAACCCCCTTTTTTCTCCGTATTTATTTTTCCATTTTATTCATTTATGAGAGACTAAAGACCGAGGACCATTATTAGAGACAATGAATTTATGGTTGTGGCCTTGTGGGGGATGTGTTAGCTGTGGGATTCTGTAGTCACTTCTTTGTTTCTAACTTTCTGTAATATGTTTCATCACATGGAATAATCAGAATGTACCATGAGTCTATCACAATCTGTAATGAACTTGGTCTGAGTTCAGAACTCTGTGATATTTTTTATGCATATTGGGATTGCTGTAGTTCATTACTATCTGAGTTCTTAATCTTTACCAAAAGTTAAGACATTTTTCTTTTGAAACGATCATTTGTTATATCTTGGAAATGAGTCCGTTTACGAGGGTGAGGAAAACTGGTCACTCCAACTCGGGAAGTATATTCAGGGATAGGAGGTGGATCTATCCTTTTTTTGCTAGTTTATCTATCTTGATCGCTCTGTTTATGTCTGCTGGGCTTTTGATGTATTCATCATCGTTTGTTTGGGATCCACATCAATTGGACATTGTTTCGTTTACAAGGTCCGACACAAGTGGATATTTTGTAGAATCAGATTTAAAGAGATTATCTGAAAACAGTAGGGTTTCAAAAACAGAAGCACCAAGATTTGCTTATCTTATTTCGGGCACAAATGGCGATAGTCAAAGAATGATGAGAACCTTACAAGCTGTTTATCATCCCAGAAATCAGTATATACTGCACATGGATCTTGAGGCTTTGCCACGTGAAATGTTGGAGTTAACAACGTCGGTGAAGAAGGATCCCGTGTTTCGTAAAATTGATAATGTTTATGTGATGGAGAAGTCCAATATGGTGACATATAGAGGTCCTACAATGATTGCAGCTACTCTTCAAGCAATTGCAATTTTGTTAAAGAAAAGTGCAAGCTGGGACTGGTTTATAAACCTCAGCGCTTCAGATTATCCTCTTATGACACAGGATGGTTAGTTTAAATTTAATTTGTTATTACCGTGATTTATAACACATTTCTCTTGTCAATTAGAAGTAGATTACTTTGAGATTATTGCTACAGTGGTAGTTGCAGTAGTCCATAGTTGCTTAGTTGTATTGTAAGATTATATTTTTTCGTGACCCTTGCCAATATCATAATTGTGTACAAGAACATTGATCGTGTACTGTATGGAACACACGTCTCAGAATCTTCTTACTTCTATTTTGTACGTTCTTATTCCGTTTCAGGTTTGTTAACAGATTAGCTTACATGTAGAACTGATTCCATTACATTACATTACAGGGTGTACAGTAGATCACTAATCAGTAATTACTGTTTATGTAATACATAAAAGTAGATTTAAGCTTCGACTTTTCTTAGCCATGTGTCTAATTTTTCTGTCTAATTGTGCAGACATGCTTCATGTTTTCTCTAATATGTCCAGAAATCTGAATTTTATTGAACACACAAAGATACATGGTTGGAAACTGTAAGTAGGCATTGCCATGAGTTTATCTGATTTCTTTTACATGTTCTTGCATTTGTAAGAAGCATACAAATTGCCCTATCAGTTGTCCTTTGCTTTCAGAAATCGCAGAGCAAAGCCGATTGTAGTTGATCCAGGTCTTTACTTGACCAAGAAATCTGGCATATTTTGGACCACCCAACGCAGATCAGTCCCGACCTCTTTTAAGTTGTTCACTGGTGAGTTTAAAAATTATTTAGAATTTACTCATAAATTGATCATCACAACATTAAATATCTTTAGTTTAACCTATCTATATTAGTCATTAGATGTCATTTTTTTAAAAAGAAATCTAAAAATGTGTACTCATCAGTTTATATTTTATCAACTGCGACTGTTAATGTTCATGACAAGTTCAAGTTTTATGCATATTTTCCTCATGCGTGCAGGCTCAGCGTGGGTGATCCTTAGCAGATCGTTTGTCGAATATTGTATATGGGGATGGAATAATCTTCCAAGGACTATCTTAATGTACTATACAAATTTTATCTCCTCTCCAGAAGGCTATTTCCATACTGTTATCTGCAACACTGAAGAATATCGCCACACTGCAATAAGCCATGATCTCCATTACATTGCTTGGGACAGTCCTCCTAAGCAACATCCCAAGTCTTTGACCATCAAAGATTTCGACAATATGGTAAACAGCAGTGCTCTGTTTGCCCGAAAGTTTGCGAAGGATGATCCAGTTTTGGCCAAGATTGATAAAGAGCTTCTTGGGCGTTCCAATCGATTTGCCCCAGGAGCATGGTGCATAGGTAGCTCAGAAGGTGGGGATGATTCTTGCTCCTCTGTAGGTGATGATTCGGTGTTTAGACCAGGCCCTGGTGCGGAGAGGCTGAAAGTGCTAACTACTAAGCTTCTATCTACTGAATTTGGAGACAAGCAATGTAAACTATGATGAGGGGAATGCATTCCAAAATTTTCTTTCATTAGTTAGAGTGGTTTGATTGTGGTTCTGAGACTAAGCAAAGGCGTTCTTGAAGCTCTCTGAAACAGGTTTTTTTTTTTGTTGCAGCTCATTTACCTCAGCTGCATGCAAAGTTCAATTGCCTAAAGCCCAAAACAAGAAACCAAATAAGAAAGGAAAAATATAAAAAAAATCGCCGTTGCCGGGGATCGAACCCGGGTCATCCGCGTGACAGGCGGATATACTTACCACTATACTACAACGACCCAATTGTGGCATAAAATCTGTGAGTTCAGTAATAAGATAAAAAGTTCAGTGAGTTCATAAATAATGTAAAGAATTTCATACCACTGCTTAAAACATACAAACTATTTTTTCAAAAAAAAAAAAAAAAACATACAAACTATTATCACTTATCTTTTTTCTGAATAAACTGATTGTAAGCATATGGTTAACAAGATCAGGAACAAATTAAGCCAACCAAACTTTTCACTTTCCAGGCTTAAATATATGAAAAGATAATAATTATAAAAAATGATATTACAACAATACATTTTAACTAGACCATGGTGTTCAAATTTGTACAATAGGAAATTTGGCCACCTATAAATTAACCATGTTACAATCACTAAAATGATTGCTTTTATCTATGAAAACTTCAAAATCTCATTAATCACAGAAATATCACAAACCATCAACTTGGACTTCCCCGTGGTACCTCCTCTCCTTGTGTTGCCCTTTAACGCAACACGGATCATCCTATGTGCAAAACTTTTCATCTTGAAATTTAATGAACATTACACTGTTGCAACAGAGGATGGTCGTAACCAATGTACTTGTCCCAAAGGGGTTTGTATTTCTCCATTCCTATCTTCAACCAAGGCTTCGAGTTCCCATTAAAGTGCAGTACAGCCCCATTTTCTATCAACTGAGAATCAACATTTGTGTAGCCTAGCCCCAAAACATGCCAAGCAGGGGCTAATGGCTCTGTCAATCCATAGAAAGTTAAAAGTCCAGGGGGTAGTGTCCCAAGTTTCCACAAGGTGCGGTCTACATTTTTTTCTTGCCAATAGTGGTAAATTCCAGTCACATTCTTTTCCCTCCATTGAACCAAGTCAAAAACATTCATTCCAAATGCCCATCCACAAGCATCTGGATCGAAATGTGATCGTATGAGTGGGTGAGAATAGTTCAAGTATTTGTGGTATCTGTGAAACGTCTCCATGCAGGTCTCGACGGCACCATTAACATTGCCTTTTAGATCTATGGCGAATAGAGGTGATAAATCCTTCTGTACGACAACATCATCATCAAGAAAAACTATCTTGTTCAGCGAAGGATAAACTTCCGGAATATAGAACCTAAGGTGATTTAACATGGATAGATATTTAGGGTTCCGGAACTTTATTGGAGTCTTGCCACCATCGTTGTTGCCAGAAAAGTAGTATTTCCGAGTGTCAGAGTCTTGGAGCTGCTTAAGAACAGGAACATAAGAAGCATTTAACCAGCTAAACTCCTCTATCTTTTGTACGTCAACGGTTACTCCTCTGAAACTGTTCATGGAAAACCACGCTTTCATTGCAGCATAATTCACTTCATCAGTTACGAGATGGAAGACTACCTTATCGGGATTTTTGGAATTCAAAGCAGTTGAATTTACCACAACTGATGTTGCAAGAATGTTGTCAGAGAAGACACAAAAATGATACAGACTGTTATCTCTCAGTGTCATGGCTACCTGTCGTTTCTCTTTCAGATTTTTCTGTATATTTGAGTTTCTGAACCATTCTGTTGTCAACCGAACACCAAGGCAGTAGAGACTCTTTGGGACTTCCTCGGCTGCTATCTGCCCATATTTGGAGCTCTTCTCACTCACTGAATTTTTCTGTTCTTCAAGACCCTGAATTTTGGCTTTCATTCTCATTATCATGGTTGCACTGTCATAGTGGAGCTCCTGAGCTTGGTATAATAATAGTGCCATGTCACGTATAGCGACTTCTGATTCGCTGTTAGTCAAAGGAATTCGTCTAAGAGCAGCATTGGAAAGGAGGACCTGTGAATTACGAATCTGGGCACTTAATTCCCAAGCAAATTGGAGGTTGTTGCTTTCTTTTGCAATCACTACAAATGCCTTTGCAAGTGCAATTTGATCACTTAGTTTTCTTGTAACTGAATCAGCGCTCAACATTTCATCTGTAATGTTAAGACCTAGAATCCTATCTTGCCTGTAAGATTTCTGCAAAAGAAACGAGCTAAAGTATGAATGTCTAATATTTTTTAGAAAGGAGAAGTGAGATATGGGAAAACAAGTGTGGTAGTTTAACAATCAAAACATTGAGTTGAATTAGAAGTTGATCTCAAAGTTCCATATGTGATACCAAATCCACATTAGAAGAAACAATGTCCTAAGATCTAGGGCATTTAAACAACTTAAAAAAGGTGTTCTGTTATCGTTTACTGTACTAACAACTATTCAGATAATCAAATGCAAAGTCGATTTCTTAGGTTCCATTTGTTTTTTACCTTCTGCTTCTGCAGGTTTTTTTTGGGGGGGGGGGGGGTTCACTGTGATTATTGTGTGTACATTTTATATTCCATGCAACTCAAATACTAGATGGGCTCTTCTTCATTGTGGGAAAAGACACTCATAGCACCCTAGACACCGTGGCATAGTCTTGCAGGCAATGCAGCATCACAACAAGCTTCTTGAAACAGTGTATTGGTGGTCTAATGAACAACCTAAACATACTTCACCACGAGGACTCTATGAACCATCTCTACGATGATATGGATCTCGTGTTGTTTTTTATAAAATTTTATAATATTTACACCCTATGGGACAACAGGACAACCTTATAATTATTCACCTTGCTTGCTTTAGTTGATTCGTTTTATTCAATTGTACAGAATGACTAACATTGTAAGAGGTTAGATTCACTAGATCAAATGGAGTCAGACGCTTTCTGTTCTCTTGATAAACTCTGTAGACCTAATTCTCCAGGCTTGATCAGCCATAGTAGTTCTTTTGAAATAAATAAATCCAGTAACTGCGCAACAAATTAAAATTTTAATCGAAGAAAAAATACTGCTACTTTGCTACACACCTAGACTAACCTTACGATTCATCTCATCTATCGCCATCCTTCATTACATTAAACCTACTTCTATGTATATCGCATGATAGATCATATCAGTTCCCGCTCTCATACACACCACAGTTTACAAAATTGATGTTCCGTGCTTAACACCCCACAGTTTACAAGTGTACGAGCTTGCTTTCAAAACAATGTCTAACTCACCCTTAAGTACCACTAGATGTAACTAGCTACCCCACCCCCCCCCCCCCCCCCCCCCCCGGTTTTCCAGTCGTAGTCGTTTAAGCAAAAGCGACATCGCATAACTGTCCCTAATTCTACTATAACAACTCTCAACATATCGATCACATTTTATCGACACTTGCAAGTGAACCTAACAGCAAAGCCAATGTCACCACAATACATTCCCATCAAACTACTAACAAGATCAACATGTCAGAAACAACACACACTATACACAAAAAAAGTCAAATTCTTTGTAGACCAATAGTAAAGTCAAATGCTTTACAACAACATACAATGACCCATCAAACAAAACCCATATTAGCCCATCTCAAGAACACGAAAAACCCATCTCAGATTCAAAAAGATCAAAGCTTTAAGCTAAAAACACAAGAATTAAGAATCAAGAAAATAACCTTAGCCAACACAGATCTGGATGAAGAATTGGTGTCACGAGTGAGCAAAACAATGAAAAGCAACATCAAAAGACCACATAATGTGAACCAGAACACATTTGATAATCTCCGGCGAACCGGCCGCCGGAATTCCTGTCCTCTCCGCCGCATATTTAATATGAATTTATGAAATGAAGTTAAAAACGGAGCATTTCAGTGGGAAATGTATAGAAATGATTAGATACAGGATTGGTGTATGTACAATAGATGTAAGTAGTACTCTATATAATAGATGGGGAAGTATGGTCAGTGTTGAGTAGGCAATTAGGACAATTATTATTACTAGGATCACTTGGTTAACATCAACTCAAGTGAAATTAAGATATTTTCTTGGCCTTAATTTGAATGTTAAAGTAGCAGCCATGAATAGTTGAATACTAGCCTATAATCACGATTATCATATATTATTATTATGAATTAATCATTTAATATATTAATTATTTAATTTAATATAAAATTTTAATTTATTTTAATAAATTTTATTATTAATTTTAAATTTACATATATTCCATATTCAATTTCATAACATAAATAAATATTATAAATTTAACGTTATATTTAAATTTGTTGTCAAATATCTTAAGAATTTAATAGATATTTTTAAAAAATTATTTAATGTAACCTAAAATCGTAGAATAAAGAATCGCGGACGATGATTATAATCGATATATAATTGAAAACGTTTATAATTTTATAATAAAACATGTAATTTTTATTCTTAATAAATTAGATATAATTTAACTGAATTTGAAATTATTAAATTTAAAAATATATTTTTGTGCTTTATTGGTAAATTTTTTTATTTATAATAAATATATTAATATTTTCAATATAATTTTTTAAACTTATTATTTTTGAGAAGTTGTTAACAATATTTTTGGAAGACGTTAACATAATCAACCAACCAACTAACCAAACTGTACCTTAGTTCGTTGGTTAGTTGGTTAACACATTGCTAAAAAGTTTGTTAACACCTTCCGAAAAACAAAAAACAAATCAAAATGTATTTAATTTTAATTAAAAAAAATAAACCACATATTTTGCATACTATTCCGATTTTATTTCTATTAAAATTATCCACCAACACCCAATTTCTCTTCGGACTCTTTTGAGAAACCAATATCTTAACAAATTAAAATACATATTATAAATTTACTAAAAATAATAAAACACATATTTTACATAAATACATACTCTCTCAGTTATACTTCAACTGAAATTTAACTACATACTCTTTCAATTATATTTTTAATATAATTTTTTTAACTTGTTATTTTTAGGAAGTTGTTAACAATTTTTTTGGAAGGCGTTAACTAACCAACCAACTAATCAAATCTACCTTATTTTGCTTATAATAGTGTAGTATAGATAGTATAAATTTTAATTCAAATATAATTGAAAGAGTATGTAATTGAATATTAGTTGAATTATAATTAAAAGAGTTTGTTATTAAATAAAATATGTAGTTTATTTTTTGTACAATAAAATTGGGAATTTAACAAATATACTAGATTTTTAATTAGTTATTGCAAAAAATACTAATTTTTTAAATTAATTGCAAATTTACTATCTTATTATATCTTATTAATACCTTATATATAATAAGTATAAGTAAGATCTTATCCAAATTTTTGTTCGTCGTCATTGTACTACCAAAAACATATGATCCGTTGGATTAAAAGTCATCCGTTGGATTATAAATTATATCCTTATATATTTATTTATAATTTTCACTTTGTTAATTTACTATAATACCCTTTTTTCATCGATTTGTTTTTTTTCATCATTAGAACTAAATTTAATTTAAAAATATCTTTGTAAGAGGATCTTATCCAAATTTTTGGTCTAGTCGCTGTACTACCAAAATTATATGATCCGTTGGATTGAAACTAGACGATCAAGATTAGATCACATAAAAAAGAAATTATAATCTAAAAAGGATATAATTAGAAAAGGTTATATTAGAAGTGAATTTTAAAAGAAAATTATAATCTAAAAAGGATATAATTAAAAAAGGTTGTATTATAATTGAATTTTAAAAAGAAAATTATATTCTAAAAAGGATATAATTAAAAAAAGTTGTATTATAATTGAATTTTATTTTTTATTTATTAGTATTAAAAAATTTCATATTTACTATTTGACCTCTATCTTGAGATCTAGAAATCAGATTTGAATGATTTTACAATCCATGCGAACCTCATAAAGTTATCTTTAATTTAGCGATGCGTTAATAATTATTATTCAAATAGAAACACTCAGAATATCAAGAGAAAATATAATTACGAATTTTTACATTAATCCTAATCTATGTAGAAGTTCTACATGGATAATGCTATCAATTGTAGAAAACCTAATTGTATATGATTTAAATCATTGACATATACATTTTCGTATTTCAATATAAACATACTTTTTATTTTATAACATATTAAAATATAAAACATTTTTATGCTAAATCCAACGATTTTCATCTATTTATTTTAAGATCTTTGTCGTCCGGAGGAATAGACGATTATCAAAATTTTGGACAAAATCTATCTTATATAAATATATATCTTATATAAATATAAATATAAATATATATATATATATATACGGAGTACTTTTTAGTTTATAACATATTAAAATATAAAACATTTTTTATGCTAGATCAAACGGTTTTTATCTATTTATTTTAAGATCTTTGTCATACGGAGGAATAGAATACCGATTATCAAAATTTCGGACAAAATCTCTCTTACACTTATTATTAAAATTGTATTTGATTGTGAGTAAAACTATCTTTAAATAATTATAAGGATATTTTGATAATCAAAACGAATTATAAGTAGAATTCATAAATTAAATAGAATTTTCAACTTAAAAAATTGTCACTTTCTTCTTTTTTTTTGTTTCTGTGTAGATTTAATTATATTAAACCATCATTAATTTAAAGATTATTTTGTTAATTTCATGTGGGCTGTAAACGTCCAAATCAAATTTTAAAATTCAAGATAGAGTACAAATATTAAATCGAACATGTAAAATTTTATATATATCGATATTTAAACACCAATTTGATATGTAAATTAATAACTTATAAAATTTCATAAAAGTAATATAACTGTAGATATTAAAAAGGAATCATGCGCTGCACGGATTATAAGCTAGTATTATATAATAAGAGTAGAAGGGATAATATGAGAATACTACCGTAGGTCGAAAGTTCGATACTCAATAGCAACATAATTTATTTTTGTCCTATGTATATTAGAAATCTTATCAATGTACTAGGATCAATCATCAACAGTTTGATACGTTTAAATTCAATGCTCACTAACATTTTTCTATTACTCCCTCCGTCTCTTTATTCTTTTCCCATTTGACTAAAAACACGGGTTTTAAGACAATTGGTAATGAATATTGTTTTTTATGGAGTAGTGGGTATTGAATATTGTTTTTAAGAAGTAGTGGGTATTGAATATTGTCTTTAAGGAATAGTGGGTATTGAATATAGTTTTTAAAGAGTAGTGGGTGGATAGTGGGTATTGAATATTATTTTTTAAGGAGTAGTGGGTGGAGTAGTGGATATTGAATATTGTTTGGGAGGTGATATGTGCACACCTTATACTTATAGGTGCACACCCAAAATTGTTAAACAGACCAAAATATCCTTAACTATCTTTTGTGTTTATTCCCTTTTAGACATTTTTATTAACTAGCTAAATCCTAATTCTTATTTATACGAAACTTTTGCAAATGTAAGGCGAAGACTTGCAAAATAATAATGTAGATGAGGAATTGTAAGAATGAACAAAATTATCAATCTAGTTAACAAAATAATAATCCCTGTACATTGTTTATATAATTATCAATTTAATAATTTTTAAAATTAATAATTATATAAAAACATAATTATAAAATAAAATAAATTAAATTTATAACATATCAAAAGAAATCCGTGCGATACAAGCTAGTATCTTATGAATGACTAAGTTTTTTTTATAATCATGCTTGAGTTTTCCATATATAACTTAGTTTTAAGTCTTTTAAAGTCTATAATTTTTATTATGCGAGCACAATGATATAATTTGGAAAATGATATAGGCATATCTTCAATTTATATTTAAAAATTCATCAAATATCTTGGTATATATCTATAAATAAATAACAGTTAATTAATTAATTTAATAATAGAAAACAAACTTGAAAAAAATAGAAGGTTATGGAAGAAAAATATTAATTAAGCATAAGGGTAATTTGAGAACATGACCAACAATGGGTGTGCACCTATAAGAGGAGGGTGTGCACATATCACCTCCCTATTGTTTTTAAGGAGTAGTGGGTGAAATAGTGGGTATTGAATATTGTTTTTAAGGAGTAGTGAGTGGAGTAGTGGGTATTAAATATTATTGTTTATGGCTTAAAATAGAAAGGGGAAGAGTATTTTGATAGTCCCAATTTAGTAAACAGGAAATGTTTTAAGAGAGAGAGGGAGTATAATCTTTCGTGAAAAAGTAAAATATAAAATATGATATACGTAGAACGAGATATTGAATGGAAAAGACTCATGTCAAAGCCAATAATTTGACTCCCTTCAACAAAAAACCTACAGTTGTTTGATGCTTAATTTCTCTCATGTACATCCATCGATATAAAGTCTAATAAAACAAATTCATTGTTCAATAGCCAATTCTAATTCTATTTGATGCGATTAATATTTACGTTAAGTCGAATGGAAAAAGATGATAATCACTGCTGATGTTGCACTACCAAGTCAGAAGTGATGATGTGACAGATGACGTCAGCATGCAGTGACACGTCAGCAGCAATGCTACGTCAGCATTTGGTTCTATTACAAAATCAGAAAATTGGTATTTTTTTTGTTATAAAACCAAAAAAAATGATCCTTTTCTTGTAAAACCAAAAATTAAAATTTTGATTTTACTATAGAATCATAAAATTAGTAGTTCTCTCCTATTCTCCATATAAGGAGGTACTCTCTAGAATAATGGCCTAATCATATAACCTATGAGATGTTGATTTTTAAAAAAAAAAAAATTAGAAAAACTATGTATATTTTGATATTTTACATCTTTATTTTTTCTAATGATATGTTCTTTTAAGTTTACTATTATATCATGGGTGACACTCTAGATAGAACATATTACATAAAGACCAAAAAAGAATCATCACAAAATACATACATTTATCCTTTTTTATAAAAAATAACTATAAATCTTAATTAAGAAATTAAAAATGAAATTACACAACTTTTACTTTTTTTATTTTTGGAAAATCATTAAAAATTAATGAAATAATCCAAAACAATTCTTTCACAGAATCAAATTGATCCAAATTGATTCTACTGTAGAATCAAATTCAAATCAATTTTTTTTTTCAAATTTTATGTGTTAAATCTTTTATAAAGTTTATATGTCATTAGTATTCTACATTAGAATCAAATTTTATGTTTTTTTAAAAAAAATTGTAATTTATTGATAAAATTCTATGGTGGAACCAATTATTCTTTCCTGGACTCTATATAAGAAGTGTCTATCTGGAACAATGGTCATTATATCCTTATTTATTTATATTAAACTATAATAAGCAAACATATGTATAATTGTTAGTGGCTTGGTTCAATGGTTCAACCGTTAAAAAATAGTGATAGTTAGATGTTCAGTAAATAAGTCTAATAATAAGATTTGTATATTATTAGTTCAAAACAATACATGTCATTAATAAAACAACTATTATTATTAATAATTATATATTAATAATATTATAATCTCATAAATATACATTTTTTTACCAAAAAAATTATTCATACCAATACAATAATAAAAGCTAATTAATATATCTGTTAAGTTAAAATTTAAATAACTAAAAAAAGTAAAAGAAATCACAACAAAAATATTATAAGACTTCGTGCATCGCACGGGTTATAAGCTAGTACTATCTTAATTGCAAATATACCCCATCTTCCTCGACCCCCATTATTCTCCAACAAATATAAAAAGTATAACCCGTCACCGACTCACGCACAGTGCACGTTAATTTAAAGGCAAGCCTAAGCGGGGGTAATAACCTAATATAACTGCTCGCTTTGTAAATATTCTTCCAACTTATCATCATTATTCTATTCTATTTCTTCAATACCCCAATTATATAATATACACACAACGACAACAGTAATTGATTGATTTGGGGAGGAATGTGAGTTCCGGCGTTCTATCGGTGATTAGCGGAGAAGTATTCGATGGTAGTTGTAGATATAATTGAAGAAGAGGCTGTTGAAATTCAAGGTGTTAAGATATAGATGTCGTTGTTCATATGTTATCCTAGGTCTCGTAGGGGTACAATGTCCGATAGCGTGGCCTTTGGTGGCTTTAGGTTGATAAAATAAGTTGTTTTGGTTGCGATTGTTTTCAAATTTTGGTTAAATTTAGGGTGATTCTGGTTGCTTTCTGATTGAGATTGTATAGATATTATAGATGAATGTATGTATCAGTTTCAAATTCATTTCAATCTGTCAAATATTGGTGGATTTGGTTTGTAAGGCCCCGCAGGGGCACTTATAACTCTCCATTTTTAACAGTTGCAATTGAATGCAACCACATGCAACTACATATCCAACTGAATGCAACTAAAAACTAAAAGTTAAATTTTCATTTTTTGATGATGCACAGCCCTTATATAGATCTGGAAGTTGGTAAAAAAAAATGAAAATTCATATTAAAATTTAATTTTAGTTGTATTGAGTTGCATATGTGCATATGCAACTGAATGCAACTAAAAACTAAAATTAAATTTCCATTTTTTGATGATGCTCAGCCCTTATATAAATCTGGAAGTTGGTAAAAATAAAAATTCAAATTACAATTTTTAGTTGCATTCAGTTGCATATGCAACTACATTCAACCAGATGCAATCTGCTGCGCAGCCATTACAAATAAGATAGTATTTTTACTAATTGTCAAAACAGTTGCATCTGGTTGTTGCACACCATATTTTTGCAATTTTTTCCCAAAAGATGGTATTTTTGCAAAAAAACTTTAAAATGATAGTATTTTTGCAAAAAATATTTATATATTAGGGTACTTATGAGAAAAGCCCTTTAAAATTTTATATGCATTTTAATTTATTTTTTGGGAGGTGTGGGAAGATGTTAATTACCGACCAACCAACCAATTATATCAAGTTTCGCTTATAATAGTATAGTATAGATAGAAGACTTTTTTATAATATTTGATTAAAAGTACTAAATTTCTATTAGGAAAAGATTTTCATGTTAAAAATTGGAATTATTTTTTCAAATCGCTTGAAGTAAATATCCAAAAGAAAATTTATCAGAACAATTTCCGGAATTCTGAATTCATGAGCTAATTTTATCGCATAAGCTGCGTACACCATTAACATAATATAAATTTGTACAAAATCTCGAGTGATTATGACACCGAAATGTCTTTCACATTAAAATATTTAAAAATCATGTATCATGAATTACTACTTTTCTACGCGTGAAGCATAATCACATACTCCCTCCGTCCCAAAAAGATTGACACACTTTCCTTTTTGGGACGTCCCAAAACTAATGAACCTACTTTACTTACTATTTTTGAACACTACTTTTCACTATTACACCCACTACTTCTCCATTTTATACTCTTTTTTACACTATTACACCCACTACTTTCCTCCACTATCTCAAATCTACAATTAAATATTAATAGGTCCCACCACTTTATCCACTTTTCAACTAACTTTACTCCTTTTTTACTACATTTTCTTAATCTCCGTGAAAGTCAAACCAGCTCAATCTTTTTGGGACGGAGGTAGTATAAATTTACAAGAGAAATATACAAACAAAAGCTTCTGTTGAAGATCAAGATTGTAATGATACAAGGCCAGCAAATAGAAATGATACCACTGACAACCTCCCCCCCTCAAGTAAATCCAAGAAATCGAATCGTATGAATTTCTAATCTTTCTCATTTAATAAGTGATAAGTGGATTTTATATCCACTTCAAGCGTTCCATATCGGCTTAAATTGATTGACTTGGTCTCAAGTTTGTTGTATTTTTGATGTGTTTTGTGTAGTTGTGCAGGATTGTAGCTATCGGTTAGTGTTGGTGTTTCTAATCGATATTAGAGTGGAATTAAGCATTGAAATGAAGATTGGACACTTGTGTTGTGCTATCAAGGAGTTACATGTGTCATGATATTGAAGATGTTAGCTAATGCAAAAGAAACGGAGGAAAAAGGAGCAATTTGTGTAAAATTCGGATTTTCTAGGTAGGTTGCGCAGTCTTCACTGTTTTGGCCATATCTGGAGTTCTAGAAGTCCGTTTTCAGCGATCTTACAGCTCACGCGAAGCCTGGGAGATTTTCTACAATCTTTGACAGAAAGCATGGTGCGCTGCGGCCTGGGAAGGGCGCTACAGCGCGGGAACCCTTCTGGAAATTCTGAAATTTTGTCCTAAAAATCCTGATTTACTGTTTAGGCCATATCTTGAGTTCTACAAGTCCGTTTTGGACGATCTTACTGTCCACGCGAAGCTAACGAGATTCTCTATCATTCTAAAGTGGTCCAGATGTCCAATTACAACTGGAACGGCCCAGAAATATTGAAGAAAAGTCAGCTACGAATTTTCCTTAAAAACCGAATCAGTTTAGGAAACGTATTATGTGCCGAACTGCAGAAATTCAACTTTGACAAGGAAATTGCTATAATTCCTACTTTTAATAAGTATGGTAATTGCTTTGGGCGGCTAGAACATTCCAGAATCAGATCTACACATGGAATTTGCAATTCTATTCTCATTCAAGAACGGAAATTGCCAATCTTCTATTCCAACTCTAAAAAGGCAATTGTTTGGTGGACAAGACTTCAAGAGCCTATATAAACACATTCCACCATTGTAATTTAGAGAACCATTACATATCAATTACTTAGGTTTATTTGTATATTTTCATACTTTGTTTTTATCATGGTTTCATCAGATCCCATGATGACGAGAGGTTCGATTATGAACTAATCGTTGTCATGAGATTCTAACGGATTTATTTATGGAGCTTTAGTATCTTGATGCTTTATAGATCTGTGTGTGATGTATATCTGATATCCTCGTATGGTTGTGCTTTATGAATTTAGATGCGTAGCTAACATCTAATTTGTTAATCTCTTGTGAAGCGAGAGTGGATCTTGAGATTTAGAACTTGCCATGCTAGCATAGGATAGGTTGATGTTTTAACATCATGATTTGTGGCATAAATAGAGATATTATGCTACCCTATGTGATCAATGTGGATAACTTGTTCTTCAACCGTTATGTTTTCAAATTCTATAGACATATAGGGTCTAAGCATAATTGGTGTCTATATTCATCTTCTATCTCTTTTGTGGATGTATGTTTAGTTTGGTATACGTATACTGAGAGGTAGCGTGTGCTTGTTTCGTGTTGTCCGATCAGATATCATAACCATTGCATATAGTGATTAAAGGCGTCAGATCTAAGCGAATTATTTAATGAAGTTAGGATTCCATGTTTTCACTTGCAGAAGTAATTCGATTTCAATTCTCGTTAGTTAGTTAGTTAATTTTTAGTTTGTTAGTTTATTTATTAGATAATTTAGTTATTAATCCCAACTTGTTATTTGTCTTAGCAGTGAATAAAAACCATACATTGTTGCATAGGTGCATTAACTGAATTGAAACCTAAACCAGATCTCTGTGGGAACGAACTTGACTTCTATCTGTATTACTTGTGACCACGTACGCTTGCGTGATTTAGTGCAAACAAGTTTTTGGCATCGCTGCCGGGGATCATCGGTGTTTTATTTTTGGTTTATGTGCTTGTCAATAGTGGTCGTTAGAGTTCACTGACTCAGATTTTTTCTTACCTATCTTGTTTAGTTCGGTGTGTTCAGGTACTTGAGTGTTTGAAAATGGCATGCGAGGAGTTGCCATGGTGGGCATATTCGAGGACATCCATGCTTCAGCAATGTGAGCAGTGTTTGGGCGTTCATGATCCCTCACAATATTGTTATTACGAAGGAGTTGATCCATATGTCAGTTATGAGGAACAACCATATTTTCAATGTTATCCTCAACAGTAACAGCAAGATGTTCCAGATATGTCATATTTCTTTGGTAGTGAAGAGTTTCAACATCAGCAACCTACTCCTAATTTTCAGTCAGATGAGGTTGTAACTATGGAGGAGCTTAGGATGCTTGCAAAGAGTAATGAGGAGTCTCTCAAATCTTTGGAGATACTAGTTGCTCGAGCTGTGAGTGCCTTGGAACAAGAGAAACAACAATTCATACGAGAGGAAATTCCAGAGAATAACGGTGACTTGGAGCAAGGTACTGCATGTATAATTGAGGAAGACAAATTCCAAGGTGAGGTGAGTGATCACAAGCCATGTGAGGAATTTGATCATGCTAGTATGGTGGATGATTTGGAAGGGGCACTATTTGAGATAGACACTGGTGAGCTGCACAAATTTCAAGAATTGGTATGTGTGTACCAAGAGGCTGAAGAACATGATAAAGATGCAGGTCTTCTACTTGTCTCTGAGTTTAAAGATGGAGGTAGCGCATTAGAGCCAATGGAGGAAGTTCTCTTTGAGGAACCAAAGGCTTCAGCAACTTACATTTACCCTCCTCCATTATATTCAAGCGAAGCCCGCGAATGTGTGTTGTTCTACAAATTGACAGATTTTGGGTCAACATATGAAGGCATTGGAATAAGGCATAGTTGTTATACGAATAGGCCAAGCGAGGAGAAGTGGCAGAAAGTGTGCCGCCGTGATGACGATGAAGTCTCACGAAGAGATGACCAGGCAAACTATTATCATCCTTAATGGAGGCTTGGAAGTAACGTCAAGCTATTGACGTTAAAGGAGCGGTTCATGGGAGGCAACCCATGTGGTTCTAATGTTAGGTATGTTTCTACTTTTCCTCCTATTTACTTCCATTCAATGCGGACATTGAATCTTTCAAGTTTGGGGGTGGTTTGAGGGATAAGTAGTGTATAGTAGTTGTTTGTAGTAGTTATTATGTTCATGTAGGATATCATGTTTGCATTTTAGTTGTAATTCATGCATGTTTGTTCGTATTTCATGTGAGTTCATAGTAGTTTGCATTTGCACCCATGCTTGATAGGAATTTTGTGTTGTTGACGCTTTTGATTGAGAAGTGACACTACAAGAAAAGTGGCATTTACCTACAAATTTTAAGTGTAGGTAAAAATGCATTATTGGTAGACAAAAACTCGTTACTTACCAATATGATATTGGTAGCATTTGGTAGGTAAAAGTTGGTGGAGAAAGAGTTTTTACCTACACAAACCTATATTGGTAGGTAAAATAAAACATGGACCCCACTTTGCTGACTAACTCATGTTGAGTCATCAATCTATGTGGCATCTCGTATGCAATCTATGTGGCGCTCCGTAAGCAATCTACGTGGCACTTACGAGGCACCTTGTAAGTGTCCATATGGCACTCCTTGATTCGTCCACATGGTAGTAATTTACAATCGGTCCAAATTGCGTTAAAAATGTTAGGACAATAATATTTATTTGCTAAATTAAATAAATTGATTTGCTTATAAATTCACACATTAAACAAATTAAATTAAAAAACTAACTTCATAGTCATGATAGTAACAACATCATTTATATATGAGATAAAAAAGTTGTACATCATAAAAATGTCATTACAAATCAACAATACACTACGTAACCAACTTGGTCACACAATTGTACAAAATTTTAATGAATGGTAATAAACAAATTATTTTGCTGAGTTTTGGGATAGAAATTAAAATTCTTCTCTCCTATAGCTCTGCTAATAAAACTCTTCACTCCACTTGTATTTGAATGTATGCGCACAATGACTTCTCGTACATGTCCCAACTCTTGCATTCTTTATCTCTCCTACATTGCACTGAAGCATGAAATCCATGAACATACTCCGTAGTTAATAAGCCAACAATAGGTAATTTCAATAAAAAAAATATTAATCGTCGTTCAAAATAGAAGCATAAATAAACAAGCTACATATTGTAAAATTTTAGAAGAAAAACAAATTAAAAATAATAGACAATAAAAAAAGGGATGTGATTGCTTACTCATGTAAATTTAGGAAGGAGAAGACCACACAATCCATAGTAAGCATTTTAATAGACACCAAATATTGGCACTGCACAACATTCTAAGCATGAGAATCCAAAAACAGAACATAGTTTGAAGAATATACAAAAAAGTAGATATTGCAAAAGGTTCCTACTTTGAAAGATGATGCCATTAGACTTAAAACTTAGTTTATTTATGCGAAGCATATCGTAACAATTTTAGCTTAGTAATAAGAAAATCATTGCTGAAATTGAGATTAATCAAATTTCTCTCAAAAAAAGTTCATCCAAGAAAATGAGAGAGAGAGAGAGATGAGGACAATTGAATAGTAGGAAATTTAGAAAAACAATATAAGACTTATAGATGAGTTTTCTTTACCCAGCAGAGAAGATGACTTGTAATTTTGTCCATCGTCACATCAAATCCAATTTCAACACCAATTACTACTATTTGTATTTGATAGACAAATCAAGTCACGGAGTGGTGGGGAGTTTATAGTTGTTTGAGAAAGTAGTGCTTGGATAAGTTTTTGTACGTGGCTTCCAGGACCAGATATATTGAGAAAATTAGAATTAGGTGGTTAGATCATATTTTAGATAAACTCAAAGTACAACAGACCCATTTCTTGTAGCGGGATATTTTTTCACTCAAAATTTAGGCGGACCTTATGGCGAGATTATGTTTTGCTAAGTTGTGTAATTTTACTTCTTGTAAATAAATTAACTTCTTTTCATAGCATATAAACTAAGTTTATCAATTTGAGAATCCATGATTTCTTTCATTTCACCATAATTCGAATTTTAATAAACTAATAAACATTGTTTTAATTTAAAGTGTAATTATTACTTTGTACTGTAATCAATTTTCAACTAATATCTGATTTCTATACTTAAAAAGATGCTAGTATCGAGCAATTACTATTTTTCAGCTATACAAGAACGGATCGACCTCAACCCAATATTATAATTGGATACCCGAAAATTATTATTTATTGGATTTTTTTAAAAACATCCATGCTGTAAAAAAAATAAAAAATACGGTGCAATCACATATGTAATTTGAAATGCAACTACAACTTCTATATATTTGCAAAAAAAATTGAAAACATAGGAATTTTAAAAAATTTCCCTTGTTTAAATTAATTAAATGCGATGACACCAAATTTGATGTTAAAATTAATTTTAACTTTCTTCGTAATGGATACTATGCTCGTGCTAACTAAAAAATTCATTCACTGCCCCATCTATATTCTATTATTATTCAACGAAACGCCGGTTATTTTTTTAAAAAGTTAAAATAATATTATGTACTAAAAGATTTTTTAAAAATTTAACATATAATAAAAATAGATTGAAGCTGATTTTATAAATAATGTAAACTTTACACTAATGAATGGGAGATGGCCAAACAAATAAATTTAAAAGCCATGAAATCTTGAGTCACGAATTATACAAATATAATACTTTTGTTACTGTGGTAGATTAAACTACAAAATTAAAAAAATCCTTAAAAATAGAGGAGTCCCTGCTATTCTGCCACATTCAATTCTATTAGTGACATTCAACTTTTTGGTTCTTCTTTGATAATCACCTGACCTTTTTTCTTCTATGTTGTTCACTCATTTTCATAAAAAAAAAGATGTTTTAACAAGGTATATTAAATTACATTAATTTTAAATTTCACACTAGAATTTTAATTAATGTATAGGTATTAAGAGAGATATAGAATAGTTTCATGTTCTAACTTATGAATCAAAAATTAATAATAAATTAATAACATTTGATATATTTTTAATTTACTATGAACGTAAATTATACATGTAATGTTAAATTTCAATTATAGCTAGTTAATTCTATTTGCAATGCAGTATAATATTGTTGAACATAGAGGAAGATATAATTAGATACACAAGAAAAGACGAAAAAGGTTTTGTAATGATATAGATATAAATGTATAGTTTTTTTTACGGACCTTCGATAACCAGGTTTTATAAAAAAAAAAAGTTTGATAACCAAATAAAATAAAGAGTAAACAGTTTTAAAAATACACGTACGTTAATAGTTGACATGTCAGCATACATGTTTAAATAAAATATTTAGAAGTTTATCAAATTTTGGAGTAAATGTCCCCCGCCAAATATTTTGAAGAATTCTGTCATGCTTATACGTGAGTAGAACTCTTGTAACTACCCATGTTACTCAGTAATAAATTTAACTAATGAAGAAATTGCAGTTAGCTACCAATTGAGTTTTACAAATAATTATTTCTAGGTAAATATGACTTTTAGCTACTAACATATATTGGTAGATAATTTATTAGTAGGTAAATGTCAGATTTCTTGTAGTGTGATATGTTTTGTTCTTGTGCACACACATACACTAGTAAGTTGAAGCTAGTAGACTTATTGAATGTTGTAAGTAATTAGAAGGACATGAATATGTGCAAGATGATTTAGTTGCATGCTTTGAATACAAGTCGGTGCGTTAGAGAGATTTTTGCTTGGGATTGAGTATGTTTTTCCACCAAGTGAGATTTTGAGCCATATTCCATATTTGTTGCAATTTATTCGTTTGCTTGAGTGTTCACGGATTGTTTGCATTGCTAGCAGTTGTTTGAGGTCTTTCTTGAAACGCATGACATTATTTGACGATAAAAATGATAAAGGCATTTAAGAATAACCGCATATTTTTCCATATTACCACACCATATTTACATGATCAATTAGTTAATCCGTTGAGCTTAATCCTATTTTTCGGTGACATACCACATTACTTGCCTAGACCTTTTTCTTGTATTGGCCTTACATTAATTTGAACTCACATTGTCAAAGGCTAATAGAGTACTTAAGGGAGTAATAAGGTGTACAAGGAGGGGTTTATTGTTGGTCTTACTTTTGGGGGAAATATTGAAATTGGGTTTGTTTGTTTACTTGATAGTCGGAATGTGTAATAAAATTGTGGGATCATTGTTATTGTTTATATTATTGTTTTATCTAGCTCTCGAAAGAAAAAAAGAAAAAAAAGGAAAAAAAAAGAAAAGAAAAAGAAAGAAAAATATATTATGAGAGCATGTTGTGTTTGTTGCGATCCTATTTCAGTCGACTAGTCGAGAGTTTGTTTTAGTAAAAATTATGTGGGGGGAAAAATAGGGTGTTGTGTATGATGTATTATGGTACTTACTAGCTTTTGACACTTCACCTGATTTGGCTTATTTGACATACATTGTCCCTAGCCCCGTTACAACCCAAATAAAGACCTTTTGATTATCGTCATTGATGTATGTTGTGTTAAGAGTTAGATTGATACCAAATGTCAAGCATGCTTATGATTTTGTTGGAATTGAGTGATACACTTACCCTTGTTCTTGAGAGAGTATTCTTTTGTGAGTGGATTGTGAATGTTTACTTGTTTTTGCGTATGAGATCCCGAGTTTTGTCTCAAAGATGTACTCTTGTAGGCTTAACATGTTTACTAACTTATTCTTACATTTGACATGGACTTGTGAGAACTTATGCATGTTCATTGAGTAGACTATGTGAATACTTGTACTTTCGACACCAAGACATTGCGTATTTACTTTGATTCTTAAGTTGATATGGCATGAGAGGATTTGAAGGTATGGTAGGATATTAGTACTAGATTAATTGCATTTTCATATTAGTTGCATTCATGCATTGCATTGTTTTTGCATTGTTTAGTTAAATGGATTTTGTGGGAACATTCACTATAGGCCCTCACGAGACCTTACTCGTCCACTAGGGCTGCCTAGGGGTTTAAAGGGCTTGTTGCATATGCCAAATGCAACCGTGATCACCTACGGAAGTGGTACTAGTTAGTTAGTTAGTTGTAATTGTTTATTCTTGAGGACAAGCATCAGCTTAAGTTTGGGGGTGTGATAAGTGGATTTTATATCCACTTGAAGCGTTCCATATCGGCTTAAATTGATTGACTTGGTCCCAAGTTTGTTGTATTTTTTATGTGTTTTGTGTAGTTGTGCAGGGTTGTAGCTATCGGTTAGTGTTGGTGTTTCTAATCGATATTAGAGTGGAATTAAGCATTGGAATGAAGATTGGACACTTGTGTTGTGCTATCAAGGAGTTACATGTGTCATGGTATTGAAGATGTTAGCTAATGCAAAAGAAACGGAGGAAAAAGGAGCAATTTGTGTAAAATTCGGATTTTCTGGGTAGGTTGCGCAGTCTTCACTGTTTTGCCCATATCTGGAGTTCTAGAAGTCCGTTTTCAGCGATCTTACAGCTCACGCAAAGCCTGAGAGATTTTCTACAATCTTGGATAGAAAGCATGGTGTTCTGCGGCCTGGGAAGGGCGCTGCAGCGCGGGAACCCTTCTGGAAATTCTGAAATTTTGTCCTAAAAATCCTGATTTACTGTTTGGGCCATATCTTGAGTTCTACAAGTCCGTTTTGGACGATCTTACTGTCCACGCGAAGCTAACGAGATTCTCTATCATTCTAAAGTGGTCCAGATGTCCAATTACAACTGGAACGGCCCAGAAATATTGAAGAAAAGTCAGCTACGAATTTTCCTTAAAAACCGAATCAGTTTAGGAAACGTATTATGTGCCGAACTGCAAAAATTCAACTTTGACAAGGAAATCGCTATAATTCCTACTTCTAATAAGTATGGTAATTGCTTTGGATGGCTAGAACATTTCAGAATCAGATCTACACATGGAATTTGCAATTCTATTCTCATTCAAGAACGGAAATTGTCAATCTTCTATTCCAACTTTAAAAAGGCAATTGTTTGGTGGACAAGACTTCTAGAGCCTATATAAACACATCCTACCATTGTAATTTAGAGAACCATTACATATCAATTACTTAGGTTTATTTATATATTTTCATACTTTGTTTTTATCAT
The DNA here is from genome assembly GCA_037693485.1 of Kitagawia praeruptora. NCBI lineage: Eukaryota > Viridiplantae > Streptophyta > Magnoliopsida > Apiales > Apiaceae > Kitagawia > Kitagawia praeruptora. The sequence goes on along the minus strand of CM075351.1, from coordinate 26,160,220 downwards.
GGTTTCATCAGATCCCATGATGACGAGAGGTTCGATTATGAACTAATCGTTGTCATGGGATTCTAACGGATTTATTTATGGAGCTTTAGTATCTTGATGCTTTACAGATCTGTGTGTGATGTATATCTGATATCCTCATATGGTTGTGCTTTATGATTTAGATGCGTAGCTAACATCTAATTTGTTAATCTCTTGTGAAACTGTTAGGTCCAAATGTGTTGTAGAGGGGGGGTGAATACAACTTTTCGATTATGAGAAGCAATAAATACGATGCAATAAATGAACACACAGATTCAAGGAATATATTTCTTTATATATAACTTGAAAAGGTTGCTACAACATTCATTACAAAGTATAACAGAAGTTCAGAGAGATGTGAATGATTCTAAGCTCTGTGAATATACTCTCTCTCTTTCTCTTGTGTTTTTCTCAATATTGCTCACTAACTAAAACATTACACAAGTGCTTCTATTTATACTACATGTAATCTATGACCTGTAGTCTTCAAAGACTAAGATGTACGTGGCCCAATGATGTCCACATAAATCTTGTCTTATCTTGAAAGCTTGGAAATCTGCCAATCAGAAGATGCCATGTGTCATGTTGAAGCTGCACTCTAAGTAGAACTTCTACTTGAGAATTTCTACTTAGCCATCTCAAAATTCTAAGTAGAACTTCTACTTGGGAATTTCGACTTAGCCATCTAGAACATTTCTTACTTAGAAAATATTCTGGTCTTCAACTTGAAACTTCAATGCACATCTTGAGCTTGTGATATCTTCATATCTTCTTTGTTCTTCTACAAGCTCTTGAACATGGATCTTTATTACTGACATAAACTTGCTATCAATGTCCTGACACTTGATGCACTGGTCTGGTTCATAAGTGACTAGTCTTGATAGTGTTTCTGCTTCTTGAATAAATTACCATATTCACTTAGTAACTTGGCTTTCCAATATTTGCTTTCCTTCTTGTTCACTTGAAATCAATTAGTCTTGTTGATACTGATAGTTATGATCTTGAATCTCGAATTCTCAAATCACTGAGGCCTGAACAACTTTGACTTGAACTTCTCTCAATGATTTCTTCTTGGCTTGATCATAGTTAACATGTTCAATTGTATCAATTACCTTGTCTTCATTTAGTGTTGATTCCTTGTGACTTCTTGTTCTTGATTGTCTTCTGGTTAAGTATCTTTTCGTTTAATTGAGTTACATTAGTTATAGTGTTACAAGTTAATACACTCTGCCTTTCAATCTCCCCCAATTTGATTGTCTAACAATGACATTCAAATTAATGAAGGATAACTCAACTAAACAATGAGACGAGAAAAGATAATTAACATTACAGTCTTGAAAAATATACAATTTACAAGTACATGAAAACAATACAACGAACTTAAACTAGAAACAGAATTCGAACCTCGAATTAAAGATCATTTGAATGATTCCTATCACCTGGATTATTTCATATCTTTTAGTCAAACTTATATCACCTTATTGGATTCATTCTAAGATGAATTTCCTCAAGTGAGTTAAAGCAACCGAAAGACATGAAGTTTTTCCAACTTCAAGTTCACACCACTCTGACCTTTAACCCTCATTCCGTTTCCTTTTCCTAGCTTCAGCAGCTTGATCTTTTTCTTCTTTCTGCCTTTTGCGCTTCTCCTCCTGCTGCTTTTGTTTCTTATATACTGGATTATGAAGTTGCGTCCACCTAGTATTCAACAAACTTACTGCTTCCATCTCTAGAGGGTTCCTGGGTTCTGGGTAAGGATGTTTAAAAAGCCTTCTGAGTTTGTCCACCTCCTGAGTAGTTCTGATCTCTGGAATTTCCTCAAATTTCTTCATTATAAGCCGAGGTTTCCTATGAGTTTTATCAGATTTAAACTGACAGTAGATCATTTTGGGATAGCCTATGACACGGTTAGTATTGTGGACACTAGCCGCATCTCGCTCCAATCGCTTCATTTCCACTACTACATCAGATAGGTAACTCACGAGTCTCTGCTTTTCTGTCACATACTTAACTTCCACATCTTCCCATTTGAACACATATAACACTTTCTCTAGAAATGCAGCATCTTGAGTCTGCTTCAGCCAGTCTCTACTCATATGCAAGAGTGTTTGCTTCTGGTCTGCATCTATGAATACTAAGGCATCAGCTGCATTATCAGCAAAAGAATGTATCCAGTATACGCTGTCTCTTCCTGGAACACCAACTGCCTCCCTTATCTCTCCTTGTTCCAGTTCTCCAGTAGGAAGATTCAGAGCTTCATCAACGTTCTTCATTGCTTGAAGAATATTCCAATTCCTCTCTATCAGCTCTGGTTCAATCTTCACATTATCAAGAGGGTTCGGAGCAATGACATCACACTTCCACACCTCATTGCTCTTCTTTAGTATGACACTTTCAATGGTCTTCACTGTTTTATCCTTAAGCACAGAAGCGAATCCCTTACTCATCATTTGCCTACAGACGGCCTTAAGAGATTCCACTGAAAGTTCCATTAATTCATTTTCCTCCAGGCTCACCCTCTTCAATTTACTGTCAACCACCATCCGGACAACATTTGGATATGCTGAGAATTCTGGACCCTTGTCCTCTGCTAGCCGCATTAACTGATCCCTATACAGAATGCTTAGATTCTCAGAATGAGAGTATTGAATTTTTGTTGCTAGCAAGAACAACTCTGATGCAGATCTTCTCGTCATGAATTGATCATCCACATACATGAAAGACATCGGGACTCCTTCTGTGAAAGACAAAATAACCTGCCACTCCTTTTGCGTTGAATTGTATCCAACCCTGACTTTAGAAATTAATCTCTTTAAAGCATTTATGTAGTCAGCAGCCATTGGATTCTGCAAATTTAGTTGGTAGAACAGATCATCTGCCTCCTTGTTATGCTCTCCTTTTGTACATGGTCCCATCAAAATCTTTCTTGCGTCATCCCATTTCTTTCCTATCCTTCTATTGTCCAGATCGATTTGAGGATCAGCTAGCCTTGCAAGCTCATAATCGTACTGCTTTCCTTGTAGCTCCGCTTTCTTTTCCTGAAACGCAGCACGACCTTGCATTTGCTTCATTTTAAAGAACTCAGCTTGATCCAAGGCTAACTGTTGAGCTTCAAGGGTTTCCTCATCAACAGTAATTTCTTCAGGCAATCCGAAAGACATTCCAGCACCTCCACCTTGATCCTTCAATAATCTCTTTATAGCATGTTTCAACGGTGCGTCTTCCATATCGGAATCTGAGTCGAGTACCTCCTGTACTTTTTCTTGATGACTCAGATCAACAAATGGCTCATCTGGCTCAATCGCTATTGCCTTACCCTTTTTCCTTCTTAGAGCCTCTTCATCAATGGACGGCTCAACTTCCATTTCTTTTACAAGATCAGCATGTTCTTGAATTTCTTCGATTTTGTGAGTTATCCTGAACTCCACCCTGGTCTCCAGATCCACCAGCTGTATCAAAATCTTCAAACCCGGAACCATAGACTCCTGCTCCACTAGCACCACCTGTACCAGCATCGGGGGGAGGTTGTTGCGGCGCGAAACATTCCTGGGGCACAAAACTTCTGATTGCGAACATAACTCTGCTTATCTCCACAGCCAGAGTATCCATTGTAAGCTCCATTGCTCCCATCCTGTCATTCAGGGTGTTTCCCAAGACACCAGCAGCATGGCCCATGTCATTTACCTGATTTTTCAAATCAGTAAAAGCTGAAGCTTGAAGTGCCATTCGTGCTGCGTAGTCGTCAAGTGCCCTTTGATTATCTCCAACATTCATCCCTAACTGCCCCATTGACTGCCCAAACTGCTTCATTTGATTTTCCATAAAAGACAAACGAGATTCAAGATTTTCAGAATTAAGGGACGGTGTTTGGTTTAGGTGACCTCGCTCTAATACTCGTTCTGTTGGTATTTGGCGCTCGGATTCGGGCCTTAAAAATGAAGGTCCCTCTCTCCCTAACCTCTCACACACACTCCCTGTCTCACGCTCGTGTATATCTTCAATAAATGATCCAAAATATGAAGCAGTACCTGCAGAAACTGAATAAGGAATATAATTTGCAGTTATGGGATCAATTGCTGTTTGTTCCTGAGTTGGAATCTCAGGCTGAGAGGCTACAAAGTGTTCTTGTACAACATCAGAACCGATCCTCTTTGTAGCATCAGTACGTACCGGTGAAGGTACGGCTGAAGTTTTTAAAGCTTCATGTCCTTTTGAAGTAACAGCATCTTCAAAAGGTACATAATTATCATCAAAATCAAAATCCCTATGTGCAGATTGTTCAAGGGGTGAACCACTCTCGTGAGGTGGAGTGGTTGCGTGTGACACTCTAGGGTTTGACTGACGTTTAGAAGTAGCAGCATGGGAAATTTTGGCTTTCTTGCGAATAAGTTGCTGCTCTTCGGGTTCACTCTCATCATCATTTCCTACATCTATATGTGCTGGCTGTTTGGATTCCGGTGACTTGGATGACAAGGAATTAGAAATATAGCTCTCACCCTGGGATAGATCCTGCGGGCTAGCAGTCTCTTGGGTCATGGAATCAGAAACATAGGAAGAGGAATGAGTAGAGTGTCGAGAGAGATTACCTGATTCATTACCTTGTTCGTCTCCGCTTTGTTCATCAGGAATCGCTTCAAATGCCTCAGCATGAGCAGACCGATTCTGAGCATGTGATGAAGCTTGCGAGAATTCCATCAAAGTGGTAACCCCCTCATCATATGTAAGCCACTTTTGTAAGGTATCAGGAATAGACATCGGTTTTCCATGATGTTTATCCTGATTTTCAACTGTTGAAAGTGACTTAGTGCCCATCCCTAGCGGTGCAGATGATGGACCACTGGCAAAACTCCGTCTAACAGCAAGAGCATCCTTCGGTACTAAATGATTAATCAGCATCTGTAAGAACCGAGGAAACCAGCAAACAACATCTGTGGTGTTGAGGTCTCTGCTTGCAGGAGATCCCATCACAGCCACTATCTCAGAGAGAACTATTCGTCCATAATTGATATCCAGCTCTCTTGCTAGGGCAATTCCAAGGTTTTGCATGGGAATGGAAATTTGATGGTAATCGCTTTCTCGTGCCCGAAAACATCTTGTGATGGCCTCGAAAAAGTAATTCCATTCCACATGAAGAAATTGTTTTTGGATGTTTCCAGTGATCCGGCCAGTCGGAGGATAACACCCTATTTCTTCAAAGAATTTGAGGCGATCTGCAGCTGTAGGTTCTGGATCATAAGCATCTTTAACAGGGAATCCAAGAACCTTGTTGACAATTTGTTCAGTCACCACATATTCCTGACCCGCTAAGGTAAACCTGAAACCAAAGGGGGTTGATTTGCTCCCAAAAGAAACCGCACTAGTCCATAATTGCTGTAAAGCATCATGCACTAGTGTAGGTTTAGCAGAAAAAGCATCGCTAGCTTTGGAATACAAATTTAGAAATCGTATCCAAGACTTAAAGCGCGGGAGTTGATCACCAATTTCCGTAGAAATATTATAAAAATTGTTTTTGGCAAGTGAAAATTGGTGAGCCATTTTAATTAAAAGTTTTTCTTTAAAAAGATGTGAAATTTTAATTTTAATTTCTGAAAAACAATTAATTTTTAATTAACAGTTTTATTCCTTTTAATTTATCAAGAACAACAATAGTCCCTTTTTAGAAAAAATTAAACTACGGAATTAAAACAATTAATTTTAGAATAAACCGTTAAATCCCTTTTAATTTATCAAGAACAACAAAAGTTCCTTTTTGAGAAATCAAACTACGGGATGCAATTAACAGTTAATGGAAGGCAAATCTCAAACCAGTGGTTAAATCTGCTTTAACAGTGAAGTGTGCGTGTGTAAAATCGTTTTTGAACAGATTTGAGAAATTGTGTGTGTATATACGTGTGTATATATCTTCAAGAGAAAGGAATCGTTACACAAACACACAAAACATTGATTAATGATGACACACAGAAGATATCAGTCAAAAAATGGGCATCAATTCGTTGTCCGTATGAGATTTGTCACAAAAATCACTAACAATGGTTTGAATCTATGAAATCGCCTGTATGTATATGTGCGGCTGTAAAACTCAAATTAGGTAAAAGTGAAAGAAAAACATCGAGTTAAAGATGTATATATAGACATTACTGTGAAATGACTAAAATGTCCCTGTTAAAAAATGTGAAAAACATCAAGTACATACAGGGAACACTCAAGTCGAAATTCTATCTCGAAGTCTATCTCGAAGTCTATCTCGAACTTTCTAAGTCGAACTTCGAGATAGAGTTCGAGATAGCTGTTAACTCGAAAACCTTTACCATTTATCTTGTAAATGACCATGTAAACAGCACACAACCAACAAGGAAATCTATCTCGAAATTCTAAGTCGAAATTCGAGATATAGTTCGAGTTAGGAGTTAACTCGAAAATTCCCTTTAACCAATTGAGAATTCTCTCAAACTCTAAGTCGAACTCTAAGTCGAACTTCGAGTTGGACTCTAAGTCGAACTTCGAGTTGAACTTCGAGATAGAGGTTAACTCGAAGTTATTCTCAATTCTTTTCAAAATATCCCCAAAAATGGAACTCTCATCTGAATTTCGAGATAGAGTTCGAGATAGACTGTATCTCGAATATTTTGAAGATAATAATTAGGCACACTGGTAACTCTAATTCGAACCTTAAGTCGAATTTCGAGATAAATTTCGAGATAGAGGCTAACTCGAAATTTCTCCCAGACTTAGAATTTTCAAAACTTCACTCTGGAAGCTCAAATCGAAATTCAACTGGAATTTCAAGATGAGTTTCGAGATAGTAACTAACTCGAAATTTTGAAGATACTTAGAATAATTTGACAATTTTTCTTTGAAAAACTCAACAATTAATTTTGTCAAATTAATATAAATATCAATTCAAGGATTTTAATATATGACATAATTAAAACATTCCTTGATAATTCTAAGGCCTCTAATTACATGAAAAACACAGGTAAATTCATCTAAAAATCATGCAAAATTTAGAATATTATGAATTTAACTCCCCCTATGTTCATGCAATCTAACAAGCATAAATTCAGAGATTTGTGCTATAAAAGACACTTAAAACACACTGAATTCATGCAAAATCACACTATATGCATCCTATAATAATCATTAATTAGGCATTTTAAAGTCTAAACACATAATGATTAAATAGCCTGCATATACCAACATAACCATGGATTTTACAGAGAGAAGGCTTTACTAACTTGTGTTAAGCATTCCCAATTCACCAACCAACCTATTGAATGTTACTTCATCAAGAGGTTTGGTGAATATATCTGCAATTTGTTGCATTGTGGGCACAAAATGTAGCTCCACAGTCCCCTCCTCGACATGTTCTCTTATGAAGTGATACCTGATGTCGATGTGCTTTGTTCTTGAGTGATCTACAGGATTGTTGGTTATGGCAATGGCACTTGTGTTGTCACACATAATTGGAATTTTCTTGTGCTCCATGCCATAATCCTTCAATTGGTTCCTCATCCACAGTATTTGAGATACACAGCTTCCAACAGCAATGTACTCAGCTTCAGCAGTAGAAGTAGATACTGTATGTTGCTTTTTACTTTGCCAGGACACCAATCTTCTGCCAAGAAATTGACAAGCACCAGATGTGCTTTTCCTATCAATCCTGCAACCTGCATAATCTGAATCCGTATAGCCAATTAGATTAAAACCTGTATCTCTTGGGTACCAAATTCCTAGATTTGGTGTGCCCTTGAGATACCTAAAAATTCTTTTGACGGCTATGAGATGTGATTCTCTAGGATCCGCTTGGAACCTTGCACATAAACAAGTCGCGAACATTATATCGGGTCTACTTGCAGTTAAATAGAGAAGTGAGCCAATCATACCTCGATAGCTTGTGATGTCAACTGATTTACCTGATTTGTCTTCATCAAGCTTCGTGGCTGTTGCCATGGGAGTCTTGGCTGCTGATGCATCTTCTAGATTATACTTCTTGAGTAAATCTCTGACGTACTTGGATTGACAGATAAAGATACCATCTTTTCTCTGACTGATCTGTAATCCAAGGAAGAAAGACAGCTCTCCCATCATGCTCATCTCGTATTTGTCTTGCATTAGCTTAGCAAATTTCTCGCACAAGCGCTCATTCGATGACCCGAAGATAATATCGTCCACATATACTTGAACAAGTATTAAATCATTCTTCACATTCTTATAGAACAATGTTTTGTCAATTACTCCCCTAGTAAAACCACTTTCAATTAAGAATACGGATAGGGTTTCATACCAACATCTTGGGGATTGCCTGAGGCCATAGACAGATTTGAAGAGAAGATACACAAAATCTACAAGTTCTGGATCAATGAAGCCAGGCGGCTGTTCCAGATACACTTCTTCTTCTAACTCTCCGTTCAGGAAGGCACTTTTCACATCCATCTGGAAAACCTTGAAGTTCTTATGTGCTGCAAATGCCAAAAACATCCTGACTGCCTCAAGTCTTGCAACTGGTGCATAGGTCTCATCATAATCAATTCCTTCTCGCTGAGAATAACCTTTTGCAACCAAACGAGCCTTGTTTCGTGTTACAAGTCCGTTTTCATCCATTTTATTTCTGAATACCCACCTAGCTCCAATTACTGATTTGTTCTTTGGTCGGGGTACCAGCTTCCAAACTTTCTGCCTTTCAAACTGATTGAGTTCCTCTTGCATTGCAATCACCCAATCAGCATCACCAAGAGCTTCTTCTATTTCTTTAGGTTCAAGCTTGGATAAGAACCCAGAAAATAAGCAAATATTAGCCAGGTCAGCTCTTGTATTTCTTCTAGTAGACACACCAGCATCTGGATCACCAATAATTAATTCAAACGGATGGTCTCTATTCCATACCCGTTCTCTTGGAAATTGTCTTGATGATTCAGCATGACTTTCTGAATTGTGGTGCTGACTACTTTGATCACTTTCACTAACTCCCCCTGAGTTAGTGCCAGCTCCTACAGAACTAGAGTCAACTCGACTCGAGCCTTGAACAGTAGTCCTTGAGCTGCTATTTACTCCCCCTGAGTTGTTGCCGGTTCGTACTGAAGAAGTCTCTCCTGATCTTGTAGAATTAGCTTGTTCACTAGACTCAGGTTCTTCACGTACACTTGGAACATTTAATGGGACAACCAACTCAGGTTCATCTTCAAGATCTTCTAAGTCCAGATTCTGAAATTTTAGGGACTCAGGTTCACTAGAATCTCTTGAAATTGATGAGAGTTTGGTATCGTCGAATCTGACGTTGTAGCTTTCAGTCACTTTTCGATCATTCACTAAGAACACCCTATAAGCTGCTACCACATCTGTGGAGTAACCAACAAAGATTCCTTCACGAGCTTTTGCTGCAAACTTGCCTAGATTTTCATCATCTATAAGTACATAGCATTTTGCTCCGAATACATGAAAATATTTGATTGTTGGTCTTCTGCCGTTCATTAACTCACATGGTGTCTTTTCTTTATCTTTTATGATCAAGGATCGATTTTGAGTGTAACACACGGTACTCACTGCTTCTGCCCAGAAATACAGAGGAAGTTTCGAATCGTACAACAAAGTTCTTGCTGCTTCAACCAATGTTCTATTCTTCCTTTCAACTACTCCATTTTGCTGTGGAGTTCTCGGGGCTGAGTACTGACGACGTATTCCTTTAGATACACAGAAGTCATTTAGCACTGCGTTTTTAAATTCAGTGCCATTGTCTGATCTAATCGTCTTCACAGTAAGTGTTGAAACATTCTCAATTTGAGTGATGTGATCAATGATTAAGAAAGGTACTTCGTCTTTCGTCATTGCGAACAATACCCATGTATACTTAGAGAAGTCATCCACGATTACCAATGCATATCTTTTCCTAGATAAAGATAGGACATTCACTGGGCCAAACAAATCCATATGAAGAAGTTGCAGAGGCTCAGTGATACTAGAAATTTCTTTGCTTTTATGCGATGCTCGTTTTGACTTTCCCATTTCACAGGCTTCACAGAGTCCTTTCGGAGCGAACTCCATTTGAGGTAGATCTCTCACCAATTCACGCCTCGCGAGAGCATTCATCGTTTTGAAGTTTAAGTGAGATAACTTTTTGTGCCATAACCAGCTTTCATCATCCGAAGCTTTGCTGTAGAAACAGGTGACTTCATTCTGATTTGCTGAATCCATGTCTGCAACAAAAAGATCTGCCTTTCGAACTCCTCTCAAAGCCAGTTTGCCTTCCTTGATGTGAGTGATTGATACACCTTTCTTGTTGAAGACAATTTCGTAACCTTTGTCACAGAATTGACTGATACTCAACAAATTGTGCTTTAATCCCTCAACATAGGAAATATCTTCAATGATGACATTGCCAGTTTTCAGTTTGCCATATCCCTTTGTCACACCTATGCTGTCATCTCCAAAGGTAACATAAGGGCCAGCTTTCATAACCAACTCTGTAAGCAGGGACTTGTCTCCAGTCATATGCCTCGATGCTCCACTGTCTAGCACCCATATAACTTTATTTCTCTTTTGCTTAATGCCCTGCAATGACAGATTGATTAGACTTTCTTCGGAACCCAACTTTGATTGGGCCCGGCTTTTCGATAAGATTGATAATCAACAGATTTAACAACTGGAGATGCACTTTTCTTAACATAACTAGAGCTTTCGACTTCCTCCTTTCCTTTCTCAGACTTGACATATTTATCAGTCCTAGGAGAAGGTTTGTCACTCCTAACTTTAGGAGGACTGACAGTCTTGGCTCTCCCACACTTCTTTTTGTTGTTTGAACTAGCAGCAGTATTTGAGCATGACTGGCTAGATGCATTCATTAAATTCACAAAAGTTTGCATGACGTTAAAAGTGCATGGCATACAATTAGGTTGACCACACTGTGCATGATTCTGATGCAGATTATTCATAGTGTGTGTGGTAGGCATGGCATGTGTAGCAGTGCATGCATAAGAAAGATGTTCAGTAGATTTACAGTGATAACATGCTTTCTTTATTCGTTCAGCCTTAACCTCTTTTATGCCTTTCTTCCCTTGTTGTTTAACAGCCTTAGCTCCTATTCCTAGTCTAGATTCATCACTAGGGAAATTGATTTTAACTTGTTTAATAGGAGTTATAGGTTGTGCGTTCTGACGATCTTCCATCTCAATCTCATATCTAGCTATCAATTCAGTCTCTTCTTCTTCTATTCTAGGAACAAGGTGTTTGTAGATGGGTTTGACAGAAGATTTAAAAATACTAGGTGTTTCCTTTTTAAGGTCACTGGAACTAGAGTCAATAGGTCTCTTCCCATCTTTCTTAGAAAGATTAGAATAATCAAGTCCTACACCTACTCCAGTTATCTTCTTAAATACGTCATTATCTACATACACTTTACTAGCAGCTAGTTTGTAAGCTTCACATTTAGTTTCTAACTCAGCTAGTTTGTTCCTTAAACATGATTCTATTTCTGCCTTAAGGACGAGCTTGTGTTCCAAAGATTTAATAAAATCTCTTAGGGAAGTATCTACAGTGCAAGCAGCCTCTAACTCTTCCACTTTTGCCTCAAGCATTCTGCTTTTGGCGACAAGTGTTTTCTGTTCCTTTTGAGAAGTGTCTAGGCTTTTGCACAACATGTAGATCTCTTCGCTAAGAGCGCCGTTCTGTTCCTTATAATCATCAATAGACATTTCTACTTTAAGGGTTAGAACAGGTACCTCTGGTTCCTCTGATGTCTCAGCCATGAGCGCAAAGTTTGCTACATGAGTAACATCTTCCTCATCTGAATCATCCCAAGCTCTTCCTTCTGTTACTACTAAAGCTCTTTTACCATGTTTTTCTTTCACCAGCGATTCATACTTGCTTTTGAGGGCTTCAAATGTCTCTTTTGGATAAGTCTGTTTAGGCTTTTTGCAGTCCGAGGCAAAATGTCCAAGTTCACCACAATTGTAGCAATTGAACTTCATTTTGAAATCCAACGGAGATTTGTAGCTGGTACTCTTGCCTTTGCTTTTGTAGCCTGATGAACTACCACCACCCTTAGCAGCCCGATAATAAGATGAAGAATTTCTCTGTGGTCGGTTGCTCTTTCTGAATCTCATGTTGCTGAACTTCCTTGCCATGTATGCCACGACACTATCGTCCATGTTGTCCAGCTCTTCTTGGGTGAAGTAGTCATCATCACTGTTGGATGCGCACTCGTCATCATTATCAACTTGATGAGGTGCAGGTGATGATTTAGGCTTTGCTGCAACCATTGCCTTCTTAGACTCTTCCTCATCAGCAACTAATCCTGATGCAGTTTCTTTTCCCTTTGAATCATTGTCCCATGCTTGATCTTGAAGAGTTTCCAGCTCATAGGTCTTCAGAATTCCATAATATTCTTCCAGAGAAGTTGTATGCAAATCTCTGGTTTCTCTGATTGCGTAGACTCTATGTTCAATGCTCTTTGGCTGGTTCCTCAAATATCTTGTATTGGTTTCAACCATGGGGAGAGTAACACCTCTCAGATTCAAATCCAATACCAACTGACTGAATCGTAGGTAGACATCTGTTATGCTTTCTCCTTTTCGTATTCTAAAGGTGTCATACTCCATCTTGAGTATAAGTGTCTTGTTGCTTCTGACCTCTGCAGATCCTTCCATGACAACTTCTATTTTGTCCCAAATCTTCTTTGCTGTATTCAAACCCTTGACTATGTTGAACATTTCATGATCAAGAGATTCCATCAAGGTTTGTCTTACAGAAGTATCATAAGCTATTTGCTCCTTGTCAGCATCCGTAAAGTCCGCTGCCTTTTTAGGCTCAGACCGAGCAGGTATAACCTCCTCTCCTTCCGTACGCTCAGGAATAGCTTTCATTGGAACAAATTTACCCTTTTCAAGGACTTCCAGATACTCAGGGTTAATAGTCTCTAAGTAGAGTCTCATTCTGAAAACCCATTCTTCATAGTGATCTCGGTTGAACATTGGGATCTTGAAAGAATTTTTAGGAGCCATTTCAAATCTTGTCACTAAAAAATTCTAAGTACCCAAGACTAGGCTATGTAGAATATCTATGTAGAACTTCTGCCAAGTCGAAATTTTTCTAAGTAGAAATTTTGCTCAAGTCGAAATTTCTCTAAGTAGAAATTGTCCAAGTCGAAATTCACCAAATAGAAATTGTCCAAGTCGAAATTCTATGTAGAAAATCTCAAGTAGAAATTCTATGTAGAACTTTTTGTCCTTAGAATAATTTTCTGCAGATTACTTTAATATTGAATAAACAATATCACCTTTTTGACTTTTGATTACTTTACACACCGAAAGTGACTAACCCACTTGCTAAGCACTGAGTACACTTTCTTTTGCTTTCGGCCAAGGAATAATAATCAAATCAAAAGTACAAAAACACCTTTTTGACTATCTTATTTGTTTGAAAAAGGAGATCAAAAAGTTGTTGGGTTATCTTCTTTGACAAGAACAGATGATGAACACTCAAGAACACCAAATATCAATGAACCCAGATTAATTCACAAAAATTAATTAAAATACACCCAAGCCAAATAATCACACCTGGAGTATTTAAATAATTTTTCCCGGATGAGTTTTCACTGGAAATGAATTAAAGCTCACTTTTCGAAAAAATGAAAAGTAGATCTAGAAAATGAAAACTCACGATTCTTCTACCAAACACAAGGATCTATGTTTTGTATGTTAAACATCCGCTCTGATACCAATTGTTAGGTCCAAATGTGTTGTAGAGGGGGGGTGAATACAACTTTTCGATTATGAGAAGCAATAAATACGATGCAATAAATGAACACACAGATTCAAGGAATATATTTCTTTATATATAACTTGAAAAGGTTGCTACAACATTCATTACAAAGTATAACAGAAGTTCAGAGAGATGTGAATGATTCTAAGCTCTGTGAATATACTCTCTCTCTTTCTCTTGTGTTTTTCTCAATATTGCTCACTAACTAAAACATTACACAAGTGCTTCTATTTATACTACATGTAATCTATGACCTGTAGTCTTCAAAGACTAAGATGTACGTGGCCCAATGATGTCCACATAAATCTTGTCTTATCTTGAAAGCTTGGAAATCTGCCAATCAGAAGATGCCATGTGTCATGTTGAAGCTGCACTCTAAGTAGAACTTCTACTTGAGAATTTCTACTTAGCCATCTCGAAATTCTAAGTAGAACTTCTACTTGGGAATTTCGACTTAGCCATCTAGAACATTTCTTACTTAGAAAATATTCTGGTCTTCAACTTGAAACTTCAATGCACATCTTGAGCTTGTGATATCTTCATATCTTCTTTGTTCTTCTACAAGCTCTTGAACATGGATCTTTATTACTGACATAAACTTGCTATCAATGTCCTGACACTTGATGCACTGGTCTGGTTCATAAGTGACTAGTCTTGATAGTGTTTCTGCTTCTTGAATAAATTACCATATTCACTTAGTAACTTGGCTTTCCAATATTTGCTTTCCTTCTTGTTCACTTGAAATCAATTAGTCTTGTTGATACTGATAGTTATGATCTTGAATCTCGAATTCTCAAATCACTGAGGCCTGAACAACTTTGACTTGAACTTCTCTCAATGATTTCTTCTTGGCTTGATCATAGTTAACATGTTCAATTGTATCAATTACCTTGTCTTCATTTAGTGTTGATTCCTTGTGACTTCTTGTTCTTGATTGTCTTCTGGTTAAGTATCTTTTCGTTTAATTGAGTTACATTAGTTATAGTGTTACAAGTTAATACACTCTGCCTTTCAGAAACGAGAGTGGATCTTGAGATTTAGAACTTGCCATGCTAGCATAGGATAGGTTGATGTTTTAACATCATGATTTGTGGCATAAATAGAGATATTATGCTGCCCTATGTGATCAATGTGGATAACTTGTTCTTCAACCGTTATGTTTTCAAATTCTATAGACATACAGGGTCTAAGCATAATTGGTGTCTATTCATCTTCTATCTCTTTTGTGGATGTATGTTTAGTTTGGTATACGTATACTGAGAGGTAGCGTGTGCTTGTTTCGTGTTGTCCGATCAGATATCATAACCATTGCATATAGTGATTAAAGGCGTCAGATCTAAGCGAAGTATTTAATGAAGTTATGATTCCATGTTTTCACTTGCAGAAGTAATTCGATTTCAATTCTCGTTAGTTAGTTAGTTAATTTTTAGTTTGTTAGTTTATTTCTTAGATAATTTAGTTATTAATCCCAACTTGTTATTTGTCTTAGCAGTGAATAAAAACCATACATTGTTGCATTGGTGCATTAACTGAATTGAAACCTAAACCAGATCTCTGTGGGAACGAACTTGACTTCTATCTGTATTACTTATGACCACGTACGCTTGCGTGATTTAGTGCAAACAATAAGTTTTAAACTTACAAATCTTGATGCCTTAGAAGTTATATATCTTTCTTTCTTTTTTGTTTTGTTTAGATTTTTCATAGAGTGTCCTCATTCTGATGAGAAGGGAAGACTAGAGCTCAGCAGAAGGCTTTCTATGGAGACCTGGCACGTTCTTTTGAAAAACTTAAGTACTTTGTATAATTAATTTATTTTGATATTTTTAGTTATTCGGTAAATCGTATGACTTGTGAGATGTATTTGAAGAAGTCCTACAGTTTATTGATATAAATACTGCACTTATATATAATTGGGAAATGTTTACATAAGTAGATGAGTTGGAGAAGGCTTGAATCAGGATTTCAAATTCTTTCTAACACTTCTCTTTTCTTTATATGTTATAGTGCAACTGGAGATACCTATGTTGCAAAGGACCAGTGGGTTACGAACCCTACATCTTATACAGCTTTAGATTGCATATTGCCATGTGTATAACATGCGACTGCTCAAGAAATTTTGTCTGAAAGCAAGGATGTTAACTTTAAATTGGTTGTTGTGGTGAACCTGATCATTGTCAATCTTTCAAACATTGATATACCACCCGGTCTACCTTTCTCGTTGCCTGTCCAATTCTGACTGGAAATGTATGGCTGGTGAGGTTCAGCTTTTGTAATGGTTAATTTCCTTCTTGTTGGTTGCTCATCAAGTAGCTTTTATTTGAGCTTCCTGTTTTCTAGACAGAACATTTTTATCTTGTACTTAAAATTTCTTCTGCTGTTACTTACGGATTCTAAACTGTTGATCGTTATTGACTCGTTTTTTGTAATGCAGGTTTGGAAACATTACATATGTAAAGTTTCGGGAGGCAGTTGCACCACAGTGGGACGTTTGATGACTACTATGTATGAATAAATGGTGGCTGCTACTAATGTGTGTTATGGACTATATCAATATGGTACATTTTTTGCCGATTTAATGTGATTTTAGCAGAAGGCTTTCATTTTATATATATACATTGAGCAATGCTTTGGTTATATATATTCAATGAAGTGAAATGAAGTATTGGAGGGTCTGGAAATAATCATAACCAGTCGATTGCAGGTTTTGGAATCCATACCTTACTGTAACATGATAGGGTTCTAAAGTCGGGTCCAGTTAGGGGTTGGCTGAATGTGTTTTTTTGGGTATGGATGTTTATTACAGGACTATATAAAATGCATTTTAATGTAGTTACTGTTTTGTCAAGCTTTATGATTTGGTCGCCTTAGTTGCACTTTATATTCGTTAACAGTCAAATGTGTTAATTAATGTGTTTTTTTACCATGATAATTTCAAGCTTTGGTCTGTAAAATAGTTGACACTGGCTAATACATGTATTTTTCTTTCACTGCTTAGATTTCATTGATACATCATGATTATATATATATAGTTTTTAAAGGATACACTCCTTTTTTCCCTATAAATGCCGTGCATGTTACTCGTTGTAGGGATATGTGTGTAGAAAGTGGAAGAACAAAATATTCTACTACATAGGTTTAACCTTCTTCTACCGTTTTCATCTCAGCAAGCATTCTTCTCTTCCTCTTCCTCTTCCTCTACACTGGTAAAATTTTCGATCTGGTTTATCTAATCCACCATGTAATATAAATATATTGATATTATATTTTAATTCGATTCTTTTTGCATGTCTATACTTATAACTTTGTGTTGTTATCCATCTCAAGCAGTTTATGGTTAATCTACAGCAAAGAAGGTAGAACTGATCTGGGTTCTTTTATGGTTGATTCACAGATGTGGTTTTTAATTTGAAGAGGTTGGTTATTTGATTATGTTTGTAGCAGTTAATTCAGTACTTGCTTGTTTTCAGTTTTATTCCACTTTTGACATGTTCATATTTATGAATAATCGATATTGATTTTTTCAGAACAACCTTTGTCATTTTCCCGTGATATTATTTTGCTGAAGCTGTAATGGCATTGAAGGAGTTGGTGAGTCAGGCTTTGATGGCAAAAATTGATGCGGAATGGTATCTGAAAGAAGCTGTTGTCCTTCGGATCAAAGGTTTTTCTACTTTTCTTCTGTTTGTTAATGGCACTTCTGCAGCTGATCATGCTGGAAATATTTCGTAAACTTTTAATAACTATGTTGAATTTTTTTTTAATGATTTTTCCCCTTTCCTGCAGTTTACATGGTTTTTTATTTATGATTTGATTTTGCAATGCAATTGTTGATAGATGATGTAAAAGTTGGTTCAGTAATTGAAGCAACTGAGTTTATTAAGAATCATTATTCGTATTGTAGTTGGGTTCTTTGAAAAATTTGAGGTCTGTACAATTAACTATTGTGTGATGCCACATGATTTTGTGAATTTTTTATAGCAAACTTAGAGTGGGAAATGTCACTTGCAGAATGTTAAAAATATTTCAAATATAAAATATATTCATTTTTTTACTTTTAAATAATTCAATTATACCAAATAATTCACAAAATCATGTGGCATCACACAATAGTTGAATGTACAGACCTCAAACCCAATACATATACCCAATACATCTCATAAACCTACACACAATACATATACCCAATACATTTCTTAAACCTAAACTACACACAATACATATACCCAATACATTTCTTAAACCTAAACTAGAATCTCTACACAGGTTCCAGCTCTATTTACGATGTCTTCTCCAAAAAGATTGAAGTTTAGTGATGAACTTTACCCTGGTATGTATCTGCTTATCTCTGAAATAAAAGTGTTAAATTGAAGGTTTTATTTAGGGATTTTGTTATTTAAGTATGGAGATTGCTGATGTCAAGATCCAGATTACTGGGTTATTTTTATTATTTTTATTGGTTGAGTTTAAAATGTTGTGCTTGCGAGCAATTGTTTTTGGGTTAGGTTTATTATAAGGTCCTTTATGCAAGGAAGAAAATCATTAAATAACCTTGCTTGGGTAAGGTGGATTGTTTATAGAGTAATAGCTCATTTGGGTGTTTGGCTGTGTTTTGAATAGTTTTATTAAAGGTTTTGGAATGAGCTTGACTTCATTTGCTTCAGGTGCTATTTTGCAATATTGGTATAATCATATCTGTTTTCTTCTATACAAATTATCAGTTAAAGTTTTGAATAGTTTTATTAAAGGTTTTGGAATGAGCTTGACTTCATTTGCTTCATGTACTATTTTGCAATATTGGTATAATCATATCTGTTTTCTTCTGTTTTCTGTCATGTTTTATTAGTTCTTGTTATGATGTTTGAAAATAATTGCCTGATTAAGTGGATGTATTGAGATGCTTATAATTTGATAATATTAAGGTATATTAGATTGTCATGGAGGAAAATGTTTAACAAGAAAACACGATTGTGAATTAATGAGGTACAAGAAAACCTAATACGGAAAGCAAAGAGAAAAGAAGAGTGATGCATCTTTTAGGAGTATGTTAGGAAGTGTATCTATGTGTTGTATAGTTTTTACTGTTGCATTTCATGTTTTTTCATTTACCTGTTTTAATTTTGTATGTTAGGAAATTATGTTAGGAGTTGCGATGCTTTTTAAGCATTTGTAAGGATGTTATCCAGCCATATAACTTCGGAAGCATAAGGTGAATTTATTTATTTAATTTTTGAATGTTTCTTTTTATTTTAGGGAATTTATATAAATGTCCCCTATTAATTTGTTACTTTATTAATTATCCCATTTTGTTCAATAATTATATATATATATATATATATATATATATATATATATATATATGTATATATATATATATATATATATATATATGTCATATAGTTAACTTTTAACTCATATGGAAGTCATATAAAATATAATTAAGTCATTAATATAAATGTTTGCCCATTACATATGACTACAAATATAATGGAGAAGTATAATAATATAAAGGAGACTAAAATTATGTTATGAAAAACCAGTTCTCATCTTGTTTGTATCATTGTATGATGTAGGTCTTCACTAGGCAGGGGAAGTATTGTGATCCTTTCAGTTATGGTCTTTGTTATGCAAAACCTGTTTACTAAATATTTGTGAATGTAGTGAGTAGTTGTAAGCAAATTCGTGTTTTCCAGTTAGAATTATGTTGCTTGAAATATTTCTTTCTCTTTGCCATAATTTGTTTCCATGATATGTTACAATTTTGTTCGAGTTCAGTTTCTGTATGTACTTCAATACAAAGACTGTGATTTAATGATTACGGCCAGAACCTGCATTTAAATATAATACATGCAAAAACTTCTAATTAGTTGTTTTAAGTCTTACACTTTACTTGTATTACTTGTATTGCCCTAGAGATCTAATACACTTTACTTGTATTACTTGTATACTTCACTTTTATTGGTCCAGAGAACTAAGAAATGATGCAAGTTTTTTCCAGTGTAACCTGAATCTAGAGTGTTATGTTAAAGGGAGCTTGAGGACTTAGCATGATTATATATGTCAATTGAAAATGTGGATTAATGAAGTTAACCGATTAATTTAAAAATATTAAAAAATTTGCCCATTACATATGACTACAAATATAATGGAGAAGTATAATAATATAAAGGAGACTAAAATTATGTTCTGAAAAACCAGTTCTCATCTTGTTTGTATCATTGTATGATGTAGGTCTTCACTAGGCAGGGGAAGTATTGTGATCCTTTCAGTTATGGTCTTTGTTATGCAAAACCTGTTTACAAAATATTTGTGAATGTAGTGAGTAGTTGTAAGCAAATTCGTGTTTTCCAGTAAATAATTATGTTGCTTGAAATATTTTTCTCTCTTTGCAATAATTTGTATCCATGATATGTTGCAATTTTGTTCGAGTTCAGTTTCTGTATGTACTTCAATACAAAGACTTGTGATTTAATGATTACGGCCAGAACCTGCATAATGATTACGGCCAGAACCTGCATGAAAATATAATACATGCAGAAACTTCTAATTAGTTGTTTGAAGTCTTACACTTTACTTGTATTACTTGTATTGTCCTAGAGATCTAATACACTTTACTTGTATTACTTTTATACTTCACTTTTATTGGTCCAGAGAACTAAGAAATGATGCAAGTTTTTTCTAGTGTAACCTGAATCTAGAGTGTTATGTTAATGGGAGCTTGAGGACTTAGCATGATTATATATGTCATTTGAAAATGTGGATTAATGAAGTTAACCATGATTAATTTAAAAATATTAAAAAATTTGAATGTATGATATATTTATTAATACAATTATAAATATGATATATTTATGAATCAACTTTTTATATGGGACATATTATAAATGTTGACTTTATTCTTTTGCAGGGATGGATCATATGGGATACTACATCATAACTTGGTATGGGCTCCGGAGGATGGGTATTTTTACTATATTTTTTTCGTAAATATCAATTTCAAATGATACTTATTGGTATATAAGCTTTTGAAAAATCTTATATACTAATTGGTTTTACCTTTTTATTATGATAATTATTTTGATTTTTGTACTGAAATAGGGCGCGATTTGTTTTGAGGCTTAATGAGTATTGTCATCTTAATCCAGCAGTTATCATCTGTTGATGATGGGGCAATTGTTGTATATCCGTATTTAGCTGTAGACTATGATTGGAAGGGAATTATTGATAATCACAATGCTCATCATGATGTTCATCATCATTCTACTGGCTGCGCATTATAAAGATGCAATTGGTAATACTTGGGTGTATGTTAATTCTGAATCTTTGAGATATTTGATTAGGTGCAAGCTGTCGCACCTGCCACCAAATTTTACTGTCGAGAGAATGATCGATTTAATTAATGAGATCTTCCCGCAGGCTATGTCTAGGTTGTACTACATGGCATATAGGCGCTTTCACTTCCAGCGCTGGTTAAAATTCTATCAGCTAGGATTGTGTACCATGCAGGACTTCGTGGAATTTTTCAAGTTTGGCCGTGGAAAGCCTAACTCGTTCCAGTTTTAAGGTTAATCTTCCCAAAATGCATCAGCAAGGATCCAAGAAGACCAAGTATGTCACAGGCTGTTTTATTTTTTTGTCAAACTTGCAATTAGCTGCTGGATACTTGGTCTTCTTGGATCCTTGCTGATGCATTATGGGAAGATTAACCTTAAAATTGGAACGAGTTAGGCTTTCCACGGCCAAACTTGAAAAATTCCACGAAGTCCTGCATGGTACACAATCCTAGCTGATAGAATTTTAAACAGCGCTGGAAGTGAAAACGCCTATATGCCATGTAGTACAACCTAGACATAGCCTGCGGGAAGACCTCATTAATTAAATCGATCATTCTCTCGACAGTGAAATTTGGTGGCAGGTGCGACAGCTTGCACCTAATCAAATATCTCAAAGATTTAGAATTAGCATACACCCAAGTATTACCAATTGCATCTTTATAATGCTCAGCCAGTAGATGAACATCATGATGAGCATTGGGATTATTCCCAATTATTAAGAATTCCCTTCCAATCATAATCTACAACTAAATACGGATATACAACAATTGCCCCATCATCAACATACTGATGATAAACTGCTGGATTAAGCTGATTAAGCCTCAAAACAAATCGCGCCCTATTTCAGTACAAAAATCAAAATAATTATCAGAATAAAAAAGTAAAACCAATAGGTATATAAAATTTTTCAAAAGCTTATATACCAATAAGTATCAATTGATATTTACGAAAAAAATGGTTCAAATTTTTGTAGGCTTTACTCTCCAACTATTGTCACAGGTTGCCTCTCTAGTGTACCTGAGAAGTTACTCTTTCCTTCTCTGTATACTAAAGTTTCAACTGTTACTCTCATTTCTAGTGTTCTGAGGGTCAAGACCTGTGTAGACTGTAGAGGCATTTGTGTTTGTGTACTGTATATAAATTAAATTTCCTGCAAATTTTAGTAACCAAAAGTATCCCCGCGAGGTCATACATCCTATAGTAACAACTTCTTTCTCGAGATGAATGGTAGCAGCCTTTTGCTCTGCTTAACCTAGCATAAATACATCTGTGTATTTATATTGGAGACAATAAAAGGGCATCACATGTTGAAATATGTTAAAGTTGCTACATCTTTTTTGCCATCCCAGGTTGAATACCCGTTTCTTGATATTATCGGATTTAATCAATAAATAATTAATTAAATTTAACCCATAAATTCTGTTGAGTATTGAACACAAAGAAAGAATACAGAGGGGGGGTGAATGGATTCTTGAACTTTTCGTGCCTTGAGTCTGTGTAGCAAACAAGTATTGTGTGTGCAGTGATGTAGATGCGGATAAAGAACAACACACAACACAATATCACTTTAATCTAATATATTATTAGATAAAGGTTGCTACAATCTGTGAATACAAATGATAGTATTCTCAGCTTCGTTTTTCTCAGAGAGATATAGCTTACAGTGTATGAAAAACTCGACTCACAAAAGTTACTAAGTTATGAAGTGAGGCTGTGTCCTTATAGAACATGGATACAGCCTACTTACTGCAAATAAGGTAGCCAAACAAATTACTTTCTAGTTTGTCTATCCTTTTTGAGTAAGTGTCCAAACGGTTACAGATTTGACTTTGCAAAGCCTGTTTAGATCCACTTCTTTAGCTCCTTGTCTCTTCTATATCTCTCCAAGCTTCCTTGTAGGCTTTCCAGAGCACGTTACAGATTGTGGTCCATAAAGTGCATTGGCTTGTTGCAAGTTTCTGACTTGTACAATTTCTTCAGTATTTTGTCTCCAAGAATGTATTCGAGAAGTGACTAAGTAAGTGATTCGAGAACTAGAATTGACTTGATCGATAACTCTGAGTTCTCGAACACTATTATATTGACATATCGAACCACTTCTCGAATAGCTCTTTTCCATCAGGATTCCTTGAGTTGTCGAATAGAACATTTGACTTATCGAATCCTCGAGATATCGAATAGCTTTCTGAGTCCTTGAGATATCGAATGGAGCTTTGACTTGTTGACTCTTTGAGAACTCGAATACCATCTTGACTTGTTGACTTCTTGAGTTCTCGAATAGAGTAGTAGACATATCGAATCTCTGAGATATCGAATGAGATATCGAACAGTGTATTCAGAGATATCGAATAGTGTCTTGAGATATCGAATCCCTGACTTATCGAATGCTGGACTTCTCGAATAGACAAATATACTTCTCGAATTGGTACTTAGGCAAATTCTTCATTTCTTCAAATCCCAACTGTGATTATTTGACAGTCTTTAACTCCTTGCTTGAGGCATGAACCTTGGAACTTCTTTCAAGCATTATTCTAGACTCTATTTGTACAATTACACAACTAGGATTTGATGCCTACTACAAGTACAGTACAAACAGAAACTCTACAACTAGAGGTTCCCTCAGTTAAGAGGTCATGTAAGTAATGCAAAGCATTACAAACAATTAGGCTTGTTATTAGATGTGTACAGGCATGCCTCTGTAACTAACAGTCTCCCCCAAATTGTGAGTGAGACCCTTAGTCACAATTTCATGTCTGATAACAAGCCTAACATACATAAAGATAAGACTTTAAAAGTACAGGTATGTATACTGGTTGAACACATAAATGGAATTACAAGATAAATACTCTTACAGTATGATGAGGTACTAGCCATTTTCTTTTGATTGCATCTCCATTGCTTTGGCTTGTAGATCATCATATGCTTTCTGTTTCCTTTCTTTCTCCTTTCTTGCATTCTCATCTATTGCTCTTATGATTTCTGCCATAGCATCCAATTCTTCAATCATGATAGAGTTTTTGAAATCTTCAAGCACTGGCTTCAGAATGTTGGCAGGATAGTGACTGAGTAGGTTCATTCTTATATTGACATTGTCTCCATTTCTTCTCCTATACTTCACCACATAGGGATCAAACTGAACTCTACACAATCCCTTTGCCCTTAGCTTTTCTGCTTCAATCTCCAGTCTGTCAATTTCTTTCTCCCTTTCTAACCACTTCTCATAGCAGCCCTTTCTCAACTTTTCAGCATAATCTCTCTTCATTTTCACAAAGTCAATCAATTCCAGCTTCCATACTTTCTCCACCTTGTCTTTAGAGTCCAGCAATGCAATGATTCTTTCTATCTCATACAATTTACCCCAATGTTGACAACCCCCTTGTTTGAATTTCATTTCTCTCCCATCAGTGTACTTGATCTCAAGGTGGTCATCCACAATTGCAGCATAGCATATCTTTTGAGCTCTTAGAAATTGCAGTTGCTCTTCATCAAAGTCTTCATCAAGTGGCTGGAGTTTCAATCCTGGAATGATTGTTAGGGCTCTTGATTTGGATAGCTTCATTCTTCTTGCAGCATGTTTGACTTTAATCTTCTTTACATAATTGCCAGGCAGTAACTTGTGACCCTTGCTAGAAGACCATTGTAGTACTCCACTAGCAGTTTGCTTATGGATACATACTCCTGGTTTCTTGATTTGAATCCTCTTCTCTTCTTGAGATGGTAAAACATTTGCAGAGGCCAGAGATGTAGATTTTGATGAATCATTACCAGTGACATCCACCCTAGACATTGAGCCTTGTGTTGTGGTAGGAGTGTCATTAGTAATGTTCATGGCTTGCTGTTTTCCAGTCTTCCTCTCATAGATTTTGCCTTGGTCATCATCATTCTTCTTATCCTTGTCACTCTTCTTCTTCTTCTTGTCTTCATCACCCTTATCTCTCCTGTGATGTCTTCTCCTCCCATCACTTTTGTCTTCAGAATCATCATCCTTATTTCTCCTAGGTTGAGCATTCTCTTGAAGTTCACCAGTTGCTATAAAAGATCTGAGAATGTGCAGAGCTTCAATTTCTTCAGCATTTCTGGTTCCAACCTTCTTTTGTAGTTGATCAATGATAGCAATGATCAGTCTGTGATTTCGAGAAGTGAGATCATGGGGAATGACCAATTGCTTGATGTCTTCAATTCTGGTGCCAGATTGATAGATGATTGTCCATGGTTTCTTGATCACTTCTGGTAGCCTTGAAGGTTGGTCATTCCTCAAGTCATCAAACAGACTTTTGTTGTTCTCATTCTTCTTCTCAATAAGCTCAAGTATGGCATCTATCTCTGAGTGTTTTAGTTCTTGTAGAGTCTTGTATGTTAGATGCCATATCTTTAATTTGGATATCATCACTATCTCCTTGATCCATAGATTATTGACTTTCTTAGGAATGACAGTGATGCAATCAATCTGCTTCTTCAACTCCCTCAGATAGAACTGAGTGTCACCAACCTGTTCCCTTGTGGCTTTCAGAAACTCCAAGAAGGCTTTATCATGATAAACATTGGAATTAGCAACTTCTTGTAGCTTGGCCTCAGTAACAACTTTAACTTCTACAGGCTTGGCACTCTCAGGTATGGGGGATGGAAGTTTGTCAGAAGGCATACTCCCTGCAACCACTGTGGTAGTTATGGATTGCTTTTGACCACCAGGAGTAGTAATGTGCACAGTTGGTAGAGTAACAACTGGCAGTAAGGTAGGAGGCTCATCAACTTTGGATTTGCCTTTGCCTGGCATATTGGTTGTAGATTGTGCTCTTTGATGACCTCCCTCATTTATCTCTATGCCCTTCTCCTTAGGTTTCTCCCCCTTTGGATTTGAGTTCCTGGACCTTTTCTCCCCCTTAGGCTTGTTGTCAGGCACAGAGGCTGTAGAAACCACCTGTGGGTTGAAAGATTCTTCAGGTAGAGGGAGACCCATGTGCTTCATCATTGCAGCCAACATGGATTGCTGATGCAGAAGGACATTAGCTGTGGTGGTTGCTTGAGTGTCCAACTGATCATGGAGAAGTGCAACCTTGTCTGTAAGGTGAGCATTTGATTGAGTGAGAGTAGCAACCTCCTTTTCAAGAGTGTTCACCTTAGTGAAGAGCTCATTGGCCTTGAAACCAGATAAAGATTGATCCTGCAGCCTCTTCACTTCATACTTTGACAGTTCATGCACAGGGACTTCAGTCACTAGCCTATCTCCATAAAGATTCTTGAACATTGTCCTCAGCATGGCATTGGCCTCTGTAGTCTGGTCAGATAGATTTTGAAATCTGCCTCCTAGGCCTGTGACTGTATCTTTGAGGAGGGCTAGGCCATTGTCCATCTTTGTGCAGGTGGTGTTGCAGTGTTTGAGATCTTTGACTACACCATCCAGTTGAGGAAATTTAGCATCAAAGGCCCTCTTGACTTCTGCTACTGAAGTGGCTGTCTTGTCACACACCCTGTTGACTTCAGTTTTGACTCCCTTGCCAAGGTAGTGTGCAGCCTTGAGGAAACCCTTGTAGGAATCATTGACAGCTTCATACACTTCACCAGGAGACAGGGATTTTGCATTGGAGCCCAGTGAAGTGATGTATTCCTCTCTAAGATATTGAAGTGCTTCACTGAGAGTTATATCATTCTTTCCTTGCATCCAGGCATCTACATTGCCATCTCTCTCAGCATCATCAATAATCTTGGCCTTCTGCATCTCCACATCATCCCTATGGCATAGTAAGATGGCCTCATAGTCTGGATTAGGGATATTGGAGGTGACAAGGTTCTGAGCTATCTTTACAAACTCAGGAATCTGATCCACAATTAAGCTTTGGAGTGCTTCAACCGTCAATGTTTGTGGAACAGACCCTGATCCTGAAGCACTTTCATGTTGCACAGGCTTCAGCCATTGTGACAAAAAGTCAGAGCTAGAGCTAGGCAAGCTAGACTCCTCAGTTACAGATGCAACTTCTGTAACCAGATGGATTGACTCTACTACTGGTGTCTCCACAGGAGTGGGATGAGTTACACCAGTAGTTGACACAGGCACATAGTCTCTAGTAAAAACTAGTGGAACCTCTATGTTTGTGATGGTGTCATTAGGATATGCCCCAGCATGCATTCCCTCACCATCTAAATGTGGGTCCTGGGTGGTGAGCAAAGTGTCATGCACTAAGTCACTTGAAATTATTGGCTCATCAAGAGAAAGGAATTCTTGATGATCAATGCCTTGCATCTCAGTTGCCTGAGTTGCAGGTTCCAAAGAAATTTCAGTGTTAGATTCTGGAAGAGAAGTGTGTTTTAGAGTAGATTTTGGCAACTCCCCCTGAGAGATAGAGGGAGTTTCAAGTGTGATGTGCTCTCCACTCAGTGTAGTGCCAGCCTTATCACTCCCATGTGCTGACTCTGTACAAGAAGGTGCATTGGGGAGGATGCTTGATTCTATAGGTGCACCCTGTTGAGAGGATACACCTAGTGAGCTGTGTGCCCCTGATTTTACAACTTCAGCCATTTGTGTGACTGAAGAGGTGGTCTTAGTTTTCTTCCTCTTTGGCTTTTGTAAGGGTGACTCAGGTTCCTCACTTTCTAGCCCTAATTCAACAGCTAATGCTGCTTCAGATAGGATATTTAATGGTGCAGACATTACTTCCTTTCTCTTCTTTTTACTAACATCACCCTTTTGAGAGGATGATGCAGTTGGCTCAGTGTGTGGTAGAGTGTTTGGTTGAGAGGGTTGGTTAGCAGGCCCTGGGTTAGCATTTTGTTCTACTTGCTTGGGTTGTGCTAACTTAGATTTTGCATCAAATGTTGGCATGTTGTGGGGATAAGTTCTAAACAAACTCTCCATATGGGGAGTTATGTTTAGTCTTACATCCACATCATTCCTAGTCTCCAAATTACCAAAAATGAGTTTGGTCATGGACTTAGGATAGCCTATTCTATTTTTATCAATCCCAGGCAATTCAATCAAAGAAGCATTCTTAAAATTAAGTACAGATTGAATAAAGCGAGGGAAGAAAATATCAGTACCTCTCTTGGTTGTGTTCTTACCAAGTCTTCCATATAGTTCTTGGAGGATGATTTGGCCAACATCTATCTTCTTTCCATAAGCCAATGCATACCCAATTTGCTGCACAGGTGCACTGATTTGATCAAAGCTTGATTTCCTGGCAGTGAAGACTTGAAGAAGAGTTGCAAACACATAGCTCCACTCCTTTCTCTGATTCTTTCTGTTTAGCTTTCCAAGATTGATTCCATCTGAGTAGTTGATGAACTCAAAGAATTCCTCTAACTCTGCATTAGTGGCCAGTCTGTCAAATGACTCTTGTTGTAGGCCCAGTGCTTGATTCATGTCTGCAGTAGTGATAGTGATTTCCTTATCTTGAATCTTGCAGTAGATGATATATGAAGTGATTGCGTTTTCCAGGGCTACAACCTCCACAATAGCAGTACCCCAAAACTGTTCCAGGATATCTAGATACAGAGTTGGGTTGGCAGAGAGTGCATCCTTGATGTATGACTCAGCCATCCACTTCACGAAGCACTTGAAATTGGCATTTGGTGCTTCAACATCACTAGTGAGAGTGATGAAGTTGGTGTTGAACTTTACTGTTGCCATTTGAGTAGAAGAGAGGAAAGAAATTGAAGGTTGAAGAAGAAATTTGGCTTTTTGTAGCTAGGGTTTCAGGGGTTTAGAGAGTGTAGATGCTTGAGAAATCGAATGAAATGAATCGAATAGATGTGGAATTGTATAAGTATGAAGTACTTGGATTGTCGATTAAATGAAAGTTTTGTATCGACAAGTCAGGCATTCGAGAAGTAGAAAACAACTATTCGAGAAGTCAAGAAAGGCTTAATCGATAACTCAAGCAGATAGAAACTCACAGCTGGCGGTTATCTAACTCAGAAATAATTCTAAATTAAATAAAATGTGTTTTTATGAGTGAATTAAACTTTTAGACAAAAGTCCAAATCGGTTAATATTCAGCGAGAATTCAGCCTTTTCAAATGATTCGAGAAATCAAATATAGTGTTCGAGAACTCAATCATTCGAGAACTCAGTTACTATATTCGAGAAGTCAAGAATACCTCTATTCGATATCTCAGAAAGACTCTATTCGAGAACTCAAGAGTACTCTAATGAGACTTGTTAGAGATGTCGAATAGTGAATCATTCGAGAAGTCTGACTTATCGAACTATACCCATCACTCATAAAAATTTGATTTTCACTATCTTTTAAAATTTACCAGACATATTCATTGAAGAATATCCTAGCAAATTAAATAGTGATTTTCTCAAAATTTCATAGAAATTTTAAGTTAATAAAAATATGATTTTCAATATATGCAACAGATTTGAAATATTTATAAATCATATTCCAGCCAACACTTACTCCAAAAATATTGAGAATTTAGATAAAGTAAGTGTTTACTGCTGCAATAATCTAGATGCTGTATTCACTTAGCCAGAATCTGAAGAATTCAGCATTCCAATCTCACTTACCAACCTTGTGAAGGTGGCTTCATCTAATGGCTTAGTGAATATATCAGCTAGTTGTTTATCTGTAGAGACATAATGCAACTCAATGGTTCCATTAGTTGCATGTTCTCTTATGAAATGATATCTGATGTCAATGTGCTTTGTTCTAGAATGATTGACAGGATTGGCAACTATAGAGATTGCACTTGTGTTGTCACACATGATTGGAATTCTTTCCAACACAAGTCCATAATCTCTAAGTTGATTTCTAATCCAAAGCACTTGAGCACAGCAACTTCCAGCAGCTATGTATTCAGCCTCAGCTGTAGAAGTTGACACAGATTGTTGCTTCTTGCTATACCAAGAAACTAACCTTTGTCCAAGAAACTGGCAGCTTCCTGAGGTGCTTTTCCTATCCACTCTGCATCCAGCATAATCAGCATCAGAATAACCAACCAGATTGAACCCTGTGTCCTTGGGATACCATAAGCCCAAGTTTGGAGTGCCCTTCAGATATCTAAAGATCCTTTTTATTGCAATCAAATGTGATTCCTTTGGATTTGATTGAAATCTAGCACATAGACATGTAGCAAACATAATGTCTGGCCTAGTTGCAGTGAGGTAGAGTAGAGAACCAACCATGCCTCTGTAGACTGAGATATCTACTTTCTTGCCTTAGCATCTTCATCCAACTTAGTTGCAGTGGCCATGGGTGTCTTTGCAGGTGAGCAGTCTTCCAAGTCAAACTTCTTCAATAGATCCTTGATGTATTTGGTCTGACTGATAAAGATACCATCCTTCCTTTGACTGACTTGCAACCCAAGAAAGAATGTCAACTCTCCCATCATACTCATCTCATATCTGCTCTGCATGAGTTTGGAAAATTTCTCACATAGCTTCTCATTTGTAGACCCAAAAATGATATCATCCACATAAATTTGGACTAGGATAATATCATCACCATGCTTCTTGTAAAACAGTGTCTTGTCCAATGTGCCTTTAGTGAATTGATTTTCAAGATGAAATTGTGATAAAGTATCATACCATGCTCTTGGAGCTTCCTTAAGTCCATACAGTGCCTTAAGCAATCTGTAGACAAATTCTGGGAAATGTGGATCCTCAAAGCCAGGTGGTTGTTGCACATAAACCTCTTCTTCCAACTCTCCATTTAGAAATGCACTCTTGACATCTATTTGATAAACTTTAAAGTTTGAATGAGCAGCAAATGCCAAGAATATTCTAATGGCTTCCAATCTAGCAACATGGGCAAATGTCTCATCATAATCAATGCCTTCCTGTTGAGAGTATCCTTTTGCAACCAGCCTTGCTTTGTTTCTTATTATTACACCATCTTCATCCATCTTATTCTTCAGAACCCATTTTGTTCCAACAATGGTTCTATTCTTTGGTGCAGGCACAAGTTCCCATACTTTGTTCCTTTCAAATTGATTCAACTCCTCTTGCATAGCAATAATCCAATCTGGATCCAACAGTGCATCATCAAGTTTCTTAGGCTCAACTTGTGATAGAAAACATCCATAGAGGCACTCATTTTGAGTTGCTCTCCTAGTCCTTAATCCTGCATTAGGATCTCCAATGATTTGCTCTGCAGTGTGTGATCTATCCCATTTCCTCGAGTGTTCAGCCTGATTTCTCATTCTTGATGTTGCTTCATCATCCACATCATGGTCATCCTCATTTCCTCCCCCTGTGAGGTTGCCATTACTCACAGGTGTGTCTTGGATGCTTGTTTCTCCACTATTGATTGGCACAAATTCTTCTCTGTATCATTATTCACTTGAGTTTGTTGAACTTGAGTTTCAACTCCAGTTTCAATCTCTTCATCAGAATCATCTAGATTATCAAACCTCAATGGATCTTTGTCTTCATCATTGGCTTCTTCTAGTCCAGGTAGTTTGCTGTCATCAAATGTTACATCTGTGCTTTCCATAACTTTCTTTTGACTGATGACATAAACCTTGTATGCAATTCTTTCCATAGAATAGCCAAGAAAAATTCCTTCAAATGCTTTTGCATCAAATTTTCCAACATATTCAGAGTTATCCTTTAGTACAAAGCATTTGCTTCCAAAAGTATGAACATACTTTAGAGTAGGCTTCTTTCCAGTCATCAAGTTGTAAGGTGTCTTTCCAGTGTTTTTGTTGATGAGGGTTCTGTTCTGAATGTAGCATGCAGTACTCACAGCCTCAGCCCAAAAACATGTAGGCATTTTTGCATCAAGTAACATTGTTCTAGCAGCCTCAATTAGAGTTCTATTCTTTCTCTCAACAACTCCATTTTGTTGTGGAGTCCTTGGAGCTGAGAATTGCTGAGAAATACCATTCTCTTTACAGAATGCTTCGAGTATGGCATTTCTGAACTCTGTTCCATTATCACTTCTCAGTGCTATCACACTTGCATTGTTTGCCTTTGCTTCCTTGTCAATTTTCTTTATATGCTCAATAATTACTTGTGGAGCCTCATCTTTTGATGCCAGAAATTCCACCCATGTATACCTTGAAAAATCATCAACCATTACCAGGGCATACTTCTTTCTTCCAAGTGACATAATGTTGACAGGCCCAAACAAATCCATATGAATGAGTTGTAATGGCTTGGTTATTGATGTCACTGTCTTTGACTTGTGGCTTGATCTCTTCATTTTTCCTTTTTGACAAGCCTCACACACTCCTTCTTGGCAGAATTCAAGTGTGGGCATGCCTCTCACTAACTCTCTTTTGACTAGAGAATTAATGGCCTTGAAGTTCAGGTGTGATAGTTTCTTGTGCCACAGCCAACAATCTTCATTTGATGCTTTTGAGTAAAAGCAACAAATTTTGTCCTTGTTTGCAGAGTCCAAATTGGCTACAAACAGGCTTCCCTTCCTTACTCCAGATAGAGCAAAATCACCAGTCTTCTTGTGGGTGATCAAACATTCATCTTTGTCAAAATTCACTTTGAATCCTCTATCGGTAAACTGACCAACACTTAGCAGATTATGCTTGAGCCCCTTGACTAGTGCTACATCTTCAATGATGACATTTCCAACTTTCAGCTTGCCATATCCCAATGTGTTACCCATGCTGTCATCTCCAAAAGCAACCATTGGGCCAGCCTTTACCTCATACTGTGATAGCAGGGCCATATCACCAGTCATATGATTTGAGCATCCACTGTCCAAAATCCACATGACCTTCTTTTCACTTTCTTTGCCCTGCAAACACAAAGGTATTACTTTTCCTTTGGTACCCAAACAAGTTTGGGTCCATGTGACTTAGAAACAGTTTTATCATAAACAACATGCTTGTCAACTTTCTTAGTGCTAGTCTTCTTGTCACTGTTGGAAGTCTTAGAATCTGAAGTTTCAGACTTAGGTGACATAGGTACCTTCCTAGCTTTAGGAGGACTTGAAGACTTTGACCTTGTATAGTGTGTGTGAGAATTGTGACTGATACAACCATCAATGAATTGCCTTCTTAAATTAAAACAACTAGTCATAACATTCATGTTGCATGACATACAGTCAAATTTATCACAAAAGGGTGCATCTCTATGACTTAGAGACACAGAACAATCATAGAAAGGTTTAGGCACACTACCAACAGGTTTCTTGCATGCATGAGTTAAATGATTGGTACTGAAACAGTTCTGACAAGTTTTCCTAGGGGCATTTGGCATATAAGCA
Organism: Kitagawia praeruptora; assembly: GCA_037693485.1. NCBI lineage: Eukaryota > Viridiplantae > Streptophyta > Magnoliopsida > Apiales > Apiaceae > Kitagawia > Kitagawia praeruptora. The sequence continues at coordinate 26,126,949 of CM075351.1, read as the reverse complement.
TAGTTGTTATCCTTGTTAAACCAAAACTTGCCATTTCTGTTCTGTTTCTTCTTAGTCACTTTATTTTCTGAATCACTCTTCCCAGCTGAGACAAACTTAACAAACTTCTTAGGTCTTGGCCTATCACCTACTGATTCCTTGGTCTTTGACTTGACACTCTCACTCTTAGAGGATGCTTGTTGTTCACTAGATTGTGCCTCATCCTCATCATTCAACATTTGTTTGATGAGTAAGGCATCCTCATCAATTTCAAATGTTGATTCCTTAAAAATTGGATTTTCAGTCTTTCTCAAAATGTGAGGCACTTTCTCATGAACAGCTGTGTCCTCTTCAATGACAGCATAGCCTTTTCTCTGTTTGAGAGAGTCATAGTCAAGTCCAATAGCTGCTTTGGGTTTAGCTTCAATTTTCTCACAGTAGGATTGCACTAGACCAGATGATTTCTTGAAAGTTTTCAGTTTGAATTCATTTTCAGCTAATTCATCCCTAAGAGCCTTCTCTACTTGGCTAGCACATAAAACCTTGTTCTGTAAATATTCAACTTCTTTCTTAAGGTTTTCTACTTGCATAGTAGTTAGCTCAAGTTCCTCATTCTTTTTGGTTAATATTTCATTTCTAGTAGACAGTTTAGCAATCTCCTCATTAGCAGCAGTCATACTAGTATGAATATTAAACATTTCAACAGATAGTTGTTCGATCATGCATTTATACTCAGAAACAGACATGTCTATAGTAGTGAGAGATGGTACCTGAGAATCAGATGGAGATGAGTCATCCTTGGAGTTGGCCATCAAGGCATAATTGCAGAATTCTTGTTCCTCTCCATCACTCTCAGAATCATCCCAGCACTTCCCTTCAGCTATGTAGGCCTTACCTTGTGTCTGCTTTTTCAGAAGGGCCTCATACTTAGCTTCGAGCTCAAGATAATCTCTATCCTTCTTTTTAGGCTTCTTGCATTCACTGGCAAAATGCCCTAGGTCATTGCATCTATAGCACCTTACAGATGACCTATCCACATAACTGGTTTTGAATTTATTCCTGTTTGGTTTCACAGGTGCCTTGTTCTTGTTGGCTGAATGGTTTTGAGGTTTGGGTTTGAAGGGTTGATTTCTTTTAAATCTGATGTTTAGAAATTTTCTGGCCATGAAAGCATATGAAGTATTTTCCATCCCATCAAGTTCTTCCAGAGTGTAAAACTCTTCTTCTTCTTCCTCCTTTTCCTCAACAGGTTCACTCACCCCAACTTCAGTTTCTTCATCATCTGCTACCTCCTCTATCCTTAGCTGGCTTGTAGATGCTTCTAAGTCCAGAATGGATTTGTTGACAATCAAGGCACATGATATGTTTATCATTCTACCTTGGTTGGCTTGGATAGCCCTTTTCTGAAGCAACTCAAGTTCATGAGTCTTTAGGACTCCATAGAGCACATCATAGGTGACTTTGTTCAAATCTCTCTCCCTTAGAGAAATGACTCTTTGCTCTAGATGATTTGGTGAAGATAACAGAAATTTCATGTTTAACTCCTTGGTGCTGTAAACCTTGCCATTCATCTGCAACTCAGTAACTAGCTTGTGAAACCTTTCAAACATTTCAGTGATGTTTTCCTTGGGCTGTGCCATGAAAGCTTCATACTGTGTGACCAGTATCTGTTTCTTGTTTTCCTTAACCTCATCAGTCCCTTCACACAACACCTCAATGTGATCCCACATCTCTTTAGCAGACGTACATGATGCAATGTTTGCAAACATTGACATGTCCATGGAATCAATGATAAGCAGCATGAGGTGGCTGTCAAGAGCAACCTTCTCCCTTTCTGATTCTGTCCATTTTGATGGATCCTTGGCCTCATAAGATCTTGGGATAGTTGTGGTTCCAACAATCTTCTCTGGTATCTCTTGTTGTGGAACAAAAGGACCATTCTTGAGAATCTCAGGATACAAGGGATGAGAGGCTTTAATGAACAACATCATCTTTATCTTCCAGAGGTTGAAGTTTTCTTTGTCAAACTTAGGGACCTTCACCGTTCCTGTAGTCTTTGGTGTATTCGAACCCATGATCGTTTTTTCTGTTTTTGAATAAACAGCCCGCTCTGATACCACTTGTTGAGTATTGAACACAAAGAAAGAATACAGAGGGGGGTGAATGGATTCTTGAACTTTTCGTGCCTTGAGTCTGTGTAGCAAACAAGTATTGTGTGTGCAGTGATGTAGATGCGGATAAAGAACAACACACAACACAATATCACTTTAATCTAATATATTATTAGATAAAGGTTGCTACAATCTGTGAATACAAATGATAGTATTCTCAGCTTCATTTTTCTCAGAGAGATATAGCTTACAGTGTATGAAAAACTCGACTCACAAAAGTTACTAAGTTATGAAGTGAGGCTGTGTCCTTATAGAACATGGATACAGCCTACTTACTGCAAATAAGGTAGCCAAACAAATTACTTTCTAGTCTGTCTATCTTTTTTGAGTAAGTGTCCAAACGGTTATAGATTTGACTTTGCAAAGCCTGTTTAGATCCACTTCTTTAGCTCCTTGTCTCTTCTATATCTCTCCAAGCTTCCTTGTAGGCTTTCCAGAGCACGTTACAGATTGTGGTCCATAAAGTGCATTGGCTTGTTGCAGGTTTCTGACTTGTACAATTTCTTCAGTATTTTGTCTCCAAGAATGTATTCGAGAAGTGACTAAGTAAGTGATTCAAGAACTAGAATTGACTTGATCGATAACTCTGAGTTCTCGAACACTGTTATATTGACATATCGAACCACTTCTCGAATAGCTCTTTTCCATCAGGATTCCTTGAGTTGTCGAATAGAACATTTGACTTATCGAATCCTCGAGATATCGAATAGCTTTCTGAGTCCTTGAGATATCGAATGGAGCTTTGACTTGTTGACTCTTTGAGAACTCGAATACCATCTTGACTTGTTGACTTCTTGAGTTCTCGAATAGAGTAGTAGACATATCGAATCTCTGAGATATCGAATGAGATATCGAACAGTGTATTCAGAGATATCGAATAGTGTCTTGAGATATCGAATCCCTGACTTCTCGAATGCTGGACTTCTCGAATAGACAAATATACTTCTCGAATTGGTACTTAGGCAAATTCTTCATTTCTTCAAATCCCAACTGTGATTATTTGACAGTCTTAACTCCTTGCTTGAGGCATGAACCTTGGAACTTCTTTCAAGCATTATTCTAGACTCTATTTGTACAATTACACAACTAGGATTTGATGCCTACTACAAGTACAATACAAACAGAAACTCTACAACTAGAGGTTCCCTCAGTTAAGAGGTCATGTAAGTAATGCAAAGCATTACAAACAATTAGGCTTGTTATTAGATGTGTACAGGCATGCCTCTGTAACTAACAAATTCAATATCATCAAATATAGTGAATTCAATTTACTTGAGTTAAGATATTATCCAGACATTGAAAAAATCTGATAAATTAGTTCCTACATTGGAAATATGCCTTCGACAAACTCTTAAATCTAATTTTTTAAGATAGTCATGCGCAGGCTTTGAGATTCTCTCAATTTATTTCATTGCCCCAGTAGGGTATGTAGCACATGTTGCATTCCAAGATGCTCATCTAAGAATCTGAAGATAAAATTCTAGTACAAAAACCAGTAGGGTATGTAACACAAAATCTATACTAGGCATAAATGCATCCAAAAGATTTACCATTATACCCCTGATTTCTTCAGATCAGCCTCCCGTATGCAAAGTGACACCTTTCCCCAAAGGTGCCGGAACCTTTTGCAAGATTTTCGAACAGCTTTGTCTTGTAGTTGCTAGCTGCTCGAGTTACAGGCGAGGCATGAATGCCAGATGATGAAATGATGATTTTGTTGGGGGTGTTGTCGAGCCAATGCTTTCAATTAGTTTTCCGACCATAACACTCGCTTGATTGATTTGTTCAATTGCACCATTAAGTTCGATGTTCTTGAGATTTGAATCAGTTGCTTGATCTCGGGTAGCAAGTTTAACTCCTGTTTCCCTACCGATCTGCTTCAAATTCATGCCAAAATATAGTTTAAAATTTCGAAGATGACTCAAGTATGGTTAAATGGAAGCCAAAAGGTTAAAATATATTTAGTCACAAAACCTACTAGTCAACAGGTCAATCATAATTAACTACACAGATTTATTATCAGACCCCTTCTTTAAAAAGAGTTAGCAATACAAAACTGCTGAATGTGGCTAAGATATGCCTTCAAATTTCAACAATATGCTGGACTTCATGCATATTTGCAGAAATTTAAACAGAATTTACACCATATGGTATCAGAAAATGTATTACATATCAAATTTGTATATTTTTCATCACATACAGTATATCTGTTGAACACTACAAAGTATAAACTGTCAAAATACAAAAGAAATAGACCATGGAACTGGATTTCTCAACTAATATATAATAAATTAGAAAGACGCCTTACTCTATTTTGTTAATAATGCAGTATCACAATAAAAAAATATCACCAAGTTGACTGTAGTTCAACATTCTTAAAACATGTTTCTTATATTACAAAGATACTGGAAAAATCCGTCATTACTAAGGCAATATATAAGAAGAGAATGTTGCATCATATCATAATAAGTATTATATAGGTATAGATTTGAACTTGAAAAATTTGGTACAGGACTTCATTTTGCTTCCTATATTACTTGATAAGAGAGTCCAGTTCCTTAAGACTTTCTGCATTTATTTTATCATGTTTGACAATTACTTGGTTCCAAAAGACAAAGAAGATGATCTTTTGAATTTTTACATTAGTCAATGTAGGACATCTTCAATTCTGAAAATTTGTTTAGTAACTCAAAGTCTTAAAATAATCTTAAAAACGTACAAAAGTTTTAAGATTTCACTAATTGACTTCAAACACATGGCCGAGGGAGTAGTTATTTTTATTGTAATAATAGCATACACAGAGTACTAGTAGATTGTCATATGGAATATCATAATCATAATTCATAGCAGACTCGAGGGCAGACCCACAATATACATCTAAGGGGGATAGTACGAGGAAAATAACAAAAAGTTAACATAGAAAAATGAGCACATTTGGAACTTCAATGAACCTTATACGAAAGATTTCCCTAGTAGCTGTAGCTGAACTAGGACATAAAATATGATCATTAACAAAATGTCCCAAATAAACACAGGGAGGTCATGCACAGATATGTCTAAATGTAGATATACTGATCCACGGATTATATTCCCGTTTAGTACAAATCAATACAAGTTAAATAATCTCATACACTTAAATAATTACACAGTACCATCAAATTATATTGAAGTGATCTGTAAAATTACAACTTTTAGTAAGCAAGAATGAAACACAATGAAATCAGTTACCATTGCAATTAAAACTCGTTTAGGTCAAAGTCAGGTGTTACAGTAAATCAGTTACCGTCAGAGGAACGCATAATTTCAGTAGGTTGTCTACAAACCTTAGTAAGAAAATATAAGCTTTAAAACAAAAAAAGATATAAGCTTCAACAGAACAAGTGGGGAAAAGGTAAAATCCAAATTGCACACATAGTGTGACAAGTAAACCCACAACAGTCCACTACCTCTATCTCTTGAGAGAATCTATCTAACAAATTTAATGATAGCAGATTAGGAACTTCAATGAACCTTATACGCAAGATTTCCCTAGTAGCTGTAGCTGAACTAGGACATAAAATATGAGCGCATGCATTAATAAATGCGGACTTTCCTTACCAACTGAGCAATCACATAACATACCTTGAACAAAGTGGAATTCAAAGACTTTGAGAAAGGATTGAGGAGCTCATTCGTCGGCCAGGACGAGATAAGAAGAGGTTGAGGAGAAATATTTGTCGGTAAAAGTGAAGATTGGCATCCCAAATAAACATAGGGAGGTCATGCATAGGGATGTCTAAATGTAGACATACTGATCCATGGATTATATTCCCGTTTAGTACAAATCAAAACAAGTTAAATAGTCTCATATGTTAGAATTCAAACTCTATATAATCAACAAAAGCTGCAAGCATGCATGTTTTCATGTTCAACTTTGGTAGGTTAGTTGAAACAATCAATATTCAAAGTCTTATATTGTTGGCTTGTCTATGTAAGCCATGATGTAGTAGTTTATATTAGAGCCTATAAATAAAGGCTTGCAGCTAGTTCATTAATTACACAACACAAAGAGAAAAACCAAGTGAGATAGTTGTGAGAGAAATAAAAGAGAGAAACACAAGGGTTGTTTTCTAGAGATAAACACAAGAGTTGTTTTCTAACATTTGGAATCAGAGCTTGGCTGTTAAATTCTGAAAATTTTGCAAATTTTCCGGCAAGTTACTATTCCGTCAAACACTGTTCACGAAGTACTGTTCAGATGGTACTATTCATACAGACGACACTGTTCATACAGACGATACTGTTCATACAGATGATACTTTTCACTGTAAAAATCATGGGAGATTTTACAAACTCTATTCAGAAACTCAACAACAATAATTATGGGTCATGGAGTACCCGTATAAAGTTTTATCTTCTTGGACAAGATTTATTGGATGTTGTAAATGGCAGTGATACAACACTACCAAGGGAGGCCAAAAGTATAGTCACAAGTTCCGACGATTCAACCTCAACACCGGCACGACCAGATGCTATACCTCAAAAACAAGTAGCTGACCCTGAGATCTTAAAGAAATGGAAGGTTAAGGCAGGCAAAGCCATGTACGCTTTAACCGTAGCTGTGGAGGATGAATTTCTACAGCGAATTAAAGATGCCCAAACGCCTAAAGAAGCGTGGGACATATTAACAGGACTTTTCGCTAAGAAGAATGACGTAAAATTACAAAGGCTCGAAAATGAGCTTTTGTCCATCTCCCAACAGAATATGACCGTGAGTCAATTTTTCTCAAAAGTAAAATCTCTCTGTGACGAGATTTCCAAACTAGATCCAGAAAATGGTATTACACCAACCAGGATGAAAAGAATAATCATCCATGGACTAAAGCCGGAATACAAGAGTATTATCACGGCAACTCGGGGCTGGGCCACCGAGCCAACTTTAGCAGATCTGGAGAATTTGCTAATTAATGAAGAGGATCTAGAAAAACCCATGTCTAGTCAACCAACCATTCGTGAAGAGACGGTTCTTTTCACCAACAGGAGAGACGGTCGAGGACGCGGTCGTGGTCGTGGTCGTGGTAGAGGTCGGGGACTAGGACGTGGTGCCGGGAGATTCAATAGTCAAGAAAAAGACGTTCGAGGAAATCAATATAGAGGTTTCCAAACAGGGGGAGCTCGAGGAGCTCAAAATAATCAGGGTGGTCAGAACCAGTGGCAACAAAAGGATCATCAAAGTGAGGAATGTTTTAATTGTGGCAAGAAGGGACATTACGCAAGAAATTGTTGGTCCAAGAAAATTGAATGAAATGTCGCAACATCTTTTAAAAATGAAGACGCTGGAGAAGAAGATTGGAACTTCGACACTTCTTTCTTTGTGGAAGAGAAAGACATTGTTGATGCAGGAGGGAAAGGCCCAACAGAAGAACATGCACTTACTGCTGTATGTAAGCAGTCAGTCGACTACAAGAATGATTGGATCGTTGATTCAGGCTGTTCCAATCATATGACCAGAGATGAGTCAAAATTGTCGAGCATAACAAAGTACATAGGAGATCGTGTTATCGTAACAGCAGATAACACACATTTGCCAATATCCCATGTTGGCACGACGCAGCTGCCATAAAAGCACGGACATGAAGAAATACAACTAGAAAATGTTTATCATGTCCCAGGGATGAAGAAGAACCTGCTGTCAGTACTCCAACTAACAACTTCAGGTAACTACGTATTATTCGGCCCAGATGATGTAAAGGTGTATAAAGAATTAAAAGTCATAGGTACACTTTTCATAGAAGGACCAAAAATGAAGGCTATCTATGTGATGTCAGCTGAAGAGGCCTATGTAGACAAGGCCAGAAAGAGTGACACAGGCGACTTGTGGCATGCACGACTCGGGCATGTCAACTACAGCAAATTGAAGATTATGATGCAAAAGTCAATGTTAAAGGGACTCCCACAAATTGAGATCCGCCATGATACTGTATGTGATGGATGTCAATATGGTAAGGCGCATTAATTGCCGTACAAGGAGTCAAAGTTTAGAGCAAAGGAGCCATTGGAGTTGGTGCACTCAGATGTTCTTGGAAAAATCAAATATCCATCAACTCGTGGTTATCAATATTTGTTAACCTTCATTGATGATTTTTCGAGGTATGTATGGGTATACTTCTTAAAACATAAAGATGAGGTTTTTGAAAAATTCAGGGAATTCAAGGGCACGGTAGAACGCGAGTTCAGGAGAAAAATCAAGTGCCTTCGCACTAATAATGGAGGAGAATACACTTCAAATGAGTTCAGCAACTACCTCAAGGAGTTCAACATCTGGAGACAACTCACTTGTGTAAAATCTCCACAACAGAATGGAGTAGCGGAGAGGAAGAACCGTCATCTAGCAGAGACGTGTAGAAGTCTTCTACATGCCAAGAATGTTGATACAAGGTTTTGGGCAGAATGCATGAAGACGGTGGTCTATATCACTAACAGGCTACCACAACCAAGGTTGGAATTTGTTTCACCATTTCAGAAGATGTATAACCTAAAACCAACTATCAATTATTTCCGGGTATTTGGTTGTGTATGTTATGTGTTTATTGCAGATGAAGACCGTAGTAAGTTTGATAAGAAAGCTATCCGCTGCATTTTTGTGGGATACGACGAACAGAAGAAAGGTTGGAGATGTTGTGATCCCAATACAAACAAGATATATGTCTCACGAAATGTTGTATTTGATGAGGCATCTTCATGGTACACAAACAAGGTAGCATTGCCAGATACACAGGAGATGCAAGAGAAGATACAAATCAAGTTACAGTTAGATTCATCTCAAAACAATGACGATACAGAGGAACCACAATCCCCGACGGATCAATTGGAGTTACGATTCAAGTCAAGAAGCCCTTGGAGAACAGGTGTTCATGAAACACCAGATGAAGTACAGACTAATCAACCGGAAGAACAACAACAAGAGCCTTCACAACATCAAGTACGAAGGTCTAACAGAGATAGACGCCCAAATCCAAAGTATATAGATGCTGCCTATGCTGAGGTCAAAGAGCCAACTAACTTTGATGAAGCATCAAAGAGTCCAGAGTGGAGAAAGGCCATGGAAGAAGAGATTTTGGCACTTAAACAAAATCAAACATGGAATTTAGTGCCAAAACCTGAAGCTATTAAACCCATATCCTGTAAATGGGTTTACAAGTTAAAGATTCGCCCAGATGGTACGATCGAGCGATGCAAGGCTCGATTAGTTGTTCGCGGGTTCGCTCAGGAATATGGCCTAGATTATGACGAGACATTCAGTCCAGTGGCAAAGATTACTACAGTTCGTGTCTTACTAGCCTTAGCCGCAAGTAAGTCATGGAAATTATGGCAGATGGATGTGAAGAATGCTTTTCTACATGGAGAACTTGATCGTGACATTTATATTGATCAACCTCAAGGATTTGTGAATCATGAAAAGCCAAAATACGTGTGCAAGTTGAAGAAGGCATTATATGGCTTGAAGCAGGCACCCAGAGCATGGTACGGGAAGATTGCTGAGTTCCTAGTACAAAGTGGTTATCATGTTGCCACAGCAGATTCGAGCTTGTTCGTGAAATCTCAAGGGGGAAAATTATCAATTGTCCTTGTATATGTAGATGATCTAATCATCACTGGAGATGATGAAGATGAGATTCAACGAACAAGGAAAAACTTATCAGTTCGATTTCAAATGAAGGAGCTTGGTGAGTTGAAGCACTTCCTAGGATTGGAAGTTGAAAGAACAGAAGCTGGCATATTTCTTGGTCAACAAAATTATGCAAGAGATATCATTCAAAAGTATGGGCTAGCTGAGTGCAAGCCGATCTCTACCTCAATGGAGCCAAACTTAAAGTTGTGTGCCTACGATGGAAAAGACTTGAAGGATACAAAAATGTATAGGCAAATAGTAGGTAGTCTTATCTACCTAACTCTTTCTAGACCAGACATAGCTTTCGCAGTAGGTGTTGTTAGCAGGTTCATGCAAAACCCAAAGAAGACACACCTTGAAGCAGTTAAAAGAATCTTGAGATATGTTAAAGGTACAATTGATTGGGGACTCTTCTACAAGAATGGAGTACAAAGCAAGGTCAGCGGCTACTGTGATGCTGATTATGCAGGAGATCATGACACCAGGAGATCGACTACAAGATATGTATTTAATCTTGGGTCAGGAGCTATATCCATATCATGGTGCAGTAAGAGACAACCTACTGTTTCTCTTTCAACCACTGAAGCAGAATATAGAGCAGGAGCGATGGCAGCACAAGAGTGTGCGTGGTTGACTCAACTCTTGAAGGACTTGAACCAACCAATATTAGAAGATGGAGTCCGTTTAGCCGAGAATCCGGTTTTTCATGCTAGGACCAAACATGTCGAAGTACATTATCAATTCTTACGGGAAAAAGTACTTAAAGGAGATATTGACATAAAGGCAGTCAGGACCGAAGATCAGGTTGCGGATATATTTACGAAGAGCTTATCTGCAACAAAGATTTACGAGTTTCGTAAATCACTCGGAATGGAAAGTCGAGTTTGAGGGGGAGTGTTAGAATTCAAACTCTATATAATCAACAAAAGCTGCAAGCATGCATGTTTTCATGTTCAACTTTGGTAGGTTAGTTGAACCAATCAATATTCAAAGTCTTATATTGTAGGCTTGTCTATGTAAGCCATGATGTAGTAGTTTATATTAGAGCCTATAAATAAAGGCTTGCAGCTAGTTCATTAATTACACAACACAAAGAGAAAAACCAAGTGAGATAGTTGTGAGAGAAATAAAAGAGAGAAACACAAGAGTTGTTTTCTAGAGATAAACACAAGAGTTGTTTTCCAACATCATGCATCTATACTATATTATAATAAGCAAAAGGGGGTATAATTTGTAGTTGATTATCCATTTTTTTGGTTATCCCTCATTTATCACCGTTAGATCAGCAACTCAAATAGATCATGACCGTTAGATATAACAATACTAAAAGTTGTTATATGCAGAGGTTCAAGGTTCGATTTCCGCCAATAACATATTAATTTATATTTAATATTAAAAATTATAAAATATTTAAATTAATATTTATAATATTATATTATAAATAAATTATAAAAAATTAAAAGTAACCCATACTTTGCACGGGCTATAAGCTAGTTTAAATAATTACACAGTACCATCAATTATATTGAAGTGATGTGTAAAATTACAAATTTTGGTATAAGCAAGAATAAACATAATGAAATCAGTTACCATTAGCAAAACTCGTTTATGTCAAAGTCAGGTGTTACAGTAAATCAATTACCATCAGAGGAAGTAATTTCAGTAGATTGTCTACAAACTTTAGTAAGAAAATATAAGCTTTAAAACAGAAAAAGATATAAGCTTCAACAGAACAAGTGGGGAAAAGGTAAAATCCAAATTGCACAGATTGTGACAAGTAAACCCATAACAGTCCACTACCTCTATCTCTTGAGAGAAACTATCTAACAAATTTAATGATAGCAGAAAGTTACCTCTCAGACATCTGAGTAGAAGCAGAAATTAGAGAAAAGAAAGAAAGGAGAAGAGGAATGGAAGGAGCATAAAGTTACCTGATGCTCTGATGGAGAAGAGATGGTGGAAAACTGGACAAGTGAAGGAGGCACCCTAGAGAGGAGTGGCTTCAATCTATCCAAACCCTAAGTCAACTCATGAATACTTTTCAAGAGTAAATCATAAAAAACAGAGATATCATGACCTCAACTATTTTTCATTTTCTATTAAACATCAAAACTTCAATGGAAGTAATTACAATACATGCGCCTCCGCACCCCCTCACCCCAGATAAGGGAAACGCCACACACACAGTGTGGATCCACGCACTTTTGTGTAATGAACCCATTCATCAAATTGTCTGGTTAACTGTGGTTACTACTGAATTCATTACATTTTGATACGCAGTTCTTCACCTGCATGAAGTATCAGTGCTAGCTTCCTAGACAAACACGCTTCATTAGCCAGAAAAAAGATTAGGTTCCTGACCTAGTGGGCCTAGTGCAACCACACTGTCTGTATCAATTAGTATTTTAGGGTTATTCTTTGACCAAAAATGGCTATTGGTGATATTCTCTTCCACCACCATTCAGAAGGATCATGATCACAATCTTGAGCAATTTACATGCATGAGTTTGACCGACCAACTACGGTTACGTAAAGTTTTAATCTTTGTCAAGTTCTAAGCATTTTATAAGATTAAAAAGTTTAAATTTGTTAATTGCGTATGTAAACATGGTTGCACTATTCCTTATTTACCAATTACACTAGAATGGTTTAAGTAGAGTTCACGAATAGAACATATAAATGTAAAACAAACACAGATGTTTCAATATTGAGATTGTGATATTTTAGTAAGGATAATGATCTATACTCAAGAGGATTTGGATTTTTATAAGAGCATTAACAGAATTTTTAAGAAACAAATTAAATAACCTTGAAAAAGTGGAACTCAAAGATTTTGGAGAAGGATTGAACTGCTGAGGAGGAAATTTAGTCTGTTAAAGTGCAGACTGTAATTTAAAATACACAGAGATGCTACATTGGCCAGAAAAAGATATGGAGGTCAGATACCTAATGTTCTGAAAGTAGTTGTCTTGCTGAGGACCGATTCTTTTTCGACTAGTGAGATGAGGTAAGCATGTTCACATCAAATCTAATCAGGTAGCTAGCATGGTTTCCTTGCTATGTGAATTTGATAAATATATATATTTCTTTAAATCCATATAACATTTTTGTAAAAGCTCTTTACTCAACAAATTAACCCTAATTAGTAGCAATAGCGTGAAGTTAAGCAATATTTTAAACAGTAAAAAAGCATGCCACAACTGATCAATTAGTACTGTATACTTTCTTGATGAAACTCCAAAGTTTACATCCTGGTAAAAAAAGAAAGCTTTTACAATTCCAAGTAAAATTGGATATGGACTGAGGACTCTTCTACAAGAATGGAGTACAAAGCAAGGTCAGCGGCTACTGTGATGCTGATTATGCATGAGATCATGACACCAGGAGATCGACTACAAGATATGTATTTAATCTTGGGTGAGGAGCTATATCCATATCATGGTGCAGTAAGAGACAACCTACTGTTTCTCTTTCAACCACTGAAGCAGAATATAGAGCAGGAGCGATGGCAGCACAAGAGTGTGCGTGGTTGACTCAACTCTTGAAGGACTTGAACCAACCAATATTAGAAGATGGAGTCCGTTTAGCCGATAATCCGGTTTTTCATGCTAGGACCAAACATGTCGAAGTACATTATCAATTCTTACGGGAAAAAGTACTTATAGGAGATATTGACATAAAGGCGGTCAGGACCGAAGATCAGGTTGCGGATATATTTACGAAGAGCTTATCTGCAACAAAGATTTACGAGTTTCGTAAATCACTCGGAATGGAAAGTCGAGTTTGAGGGGGAGTGTTAGAATTCAAACTCTATATAATCAACAAAAGCTGCAAGCATGCATGTTTTCATGTTCAACTTTGGTAGGTTAGTTGAACCAATCAATATTCAAAGTCTTATATTGTAGGCTTGTCTATGTAAGCCATGATGTAGTAGTTTATATTAGAGCCTATAAATAAAGGCTTGCAGCTAGTTCATTAATTACACAACACAAAGAGAAAAACCAAGTGAGATAGTTGTGAGAGAAATAAAAGAGAGAAACACAAGAGTTGTTTTCTAGAGATAAACACAAGAGTTGTTTTCCAACATCATGCATCTATACTATATTATAATAAGCAAAAGGGGGTATAATTTGTAGTTGATTATCCATTTTTTTGGTTATCCCCATTTTTGGTTATCCCTCATTTATCACCGTTAGATCAGCAACACAAATAGATCATGACCATTAGATATAACAATACTAAAAGTTGTTATATGCAGAGGTTCAAGGTTCGATTTCCGCCAATAACATATTAATTTATATTTTATATTAAAAATTATAAAATATTTAAATTAATATTTATAATATTATATTATAAATAAATTTTAAAAAATTAAAAGTAACCCGTACTTTGCACGGGCTATAAGCTAGTTTAAATAATTACACAGTACCATCAATTATATTGAAGTGATGTGTAAAATTACAAATTTTGGTATAAGCAAGAATAAACATAATGAAATCAGTTACCATTAACAAAACTCGTTTATGTCAAAGTCAGGTGTTACAGTAAATCAATTACCATCAGAGGAAGTAATTTCAGTAGATTGTCTACAAACTTTAGTAAGAAAATATAAGCTTTAAAACAGAAAAAGATATAAGCTTCAACAGAACAAGTGGGGAAAAGGTAAAATCCAAATTGCACAGATTGTGACAAGTAAACCCATAACAGTCCACTACCTCTATCTCTTGAGAGAAACTATCTAACAAATTTAATGATAGCAGAAAGTTAGCTCTCAGACATCTGAGTAGAAGCAGAAATTAGAGAAAAGAAAGAAATGAGAAGAGGAATGGAAGGAGCATAAAGTTACCTGATGCTCTGATGGAGAAGAGATGGTGGAAAATTGGACAAGTGAAGGAGGCACCCTAGAGAGGAGTGGCTTCAATCTATCCAAACCCTAAGTCAACTCATGAATACTTTTCAAGAGTAAACCATAAAAAATAGAGATATCATGACCTCAACTATTTTTAATTTTCTATTAAACATCAAAACTTCAATGGAAGTAATTACAATACATGCGCCTCCGCACCCCCTCACCCCAGATAAGGGAAACGCCACACATACAGTGCGGATCCACGCACTTTTGTGTAATGAACCCATTCATCAAATTGTCTGGTTAACTGTGGTTACTACTGAATTCATTACATTTTGATACGCAGTTCTTCACCTGCATGAAGTATCAGTGCTAGCTTCCTAGACAAACACGCTTCATTAGCCAGAAAAAAGATTAGGTCCCTGACCTAGTGGGTCTAGTGCAACAACACTGTCTGTATCAATTAGTATTTTAGGGTTATTCTTTGACCAAAAATGGCTATTGGTGATATTCTCTTCCACCACCATTCAGAAGGATCATGATCACAATCTTGAGCAATTTACATGCATGAGTTTGACCGACCAACTACGGTTACGTAAAGTTTTAATCTTTGTCAAGTTCTAAGCATTTTATAAGATTAAAAAGTTTAAATTTGTTAATTGCGTATGTAAACATGGTTGCACTATTCCTTATTTACCAATTACACTAGAATGGTTTAAGTAGAGTTCACAAACAGAACATATAAATGTAAAACAAACACAGATGTTTCAATATTGAGATTGTGATATTTTAGTAAGGATAATGATCTATACTCAAGAGGATTTGGATTTTTATAAGAGCATTAACAGAATTTTTAAGAAACAAATTAAATAACCTTGAAAAAGTGGAACTCAAAGAGTTTGGAGAAGGATTGAACTGCTGAGGAGGAAATTTAGTCTGTTAAAGTGCAGACTGTAATTTAAAATACACAGAGATGCTACATTGGCCAGAAAAAGATATGGAGGTCAGATACCTAATGTTCTGAAAGTAGTTGTCTTGCTGAGGACCGATTCTTTTTCGACTAGTGAGATGAGGTAAGCATGTTCACATCAAATCTAATCAGGTAGCTAGCATGGTTTCCTTGCTATGTGAATTTGATAAATATATATATTTCTTTAAATCCATATAACATTTTTGTAAAAGCTCTTTACTCAACAAATTAACCCTAATTAGTAGCAATAGCATGAAGTTAAGCAATATTTTAAACAGTAAAAAAGCATGCCACAACTGATCAATTAGTACTGTATACTTTCTTGATGAAACTCCAAAGTTTACATCCTGGTAAAAAAAGAAAGCTTTTACAATTCCAAGTAAAACTGGATATGGACTGGGGACTCTTCTACAAGAATGGAGTACAAAGCAAGGTCAGCGGCTACTGTGATGCTGATTATGCATGAGATCATGACACCAGGAGATCGACTACAAGATATGTATTTAATCTTGGGTGAGGAGCTATATCCATATCATGGTGCAGTAAGAGACAACCTACTGTTTCTCTTTCAACCACTGAAGCAGAATATAGAGCAGGAGCGATGGCAGCACAAGAGTGTGCGTGGTTGACTCAACTCTTGAAGGACTTGAACCAACCAATATTAGAAGATGGAGTCCGTTTAGCCGATAATCCGGTTTTTCATGCTAGGACCAAACATGTCGAAGTACATTATCAATTCTTACGGGAAAAAGTACTTATAGGAGATATTGACATAAAGGCAGTCAGGACCGAAGATCAGGTTGCGGATATATTTACGAAGAGCTTATCTGCAACAAAGATTTACGAGTTTCGTAAATCACTCGGAATGGAAAGTCGAGTTTGAGGGGGAGTGTTAGAATTCAAACTCTATATAATCAACAAAAGCTGCAAGCATGCATGTTTTCATGTTCAACTTTGGTAGGTTAGTTGAACCAATCAATATTCAAAGTCTTATATTGTAGGCTTGTCTATGTAAGCCATGATGTAGTAGTTTATATTAGAGCCTATAAATAAAGGCTTGTAGCTAGTTCATTAATTACACAACACAAAGAGAAAAACCAAGTGAGATAGTTGTGAGAGAAATAAAAGAGAGAAACACAAGAGTTGTTTTCTAGAGATAAACACAAGAGTTGTTTTCCAACATCATGCATCTATACTATATTATAATAAGCAAAAGGGGTAAATTTGTAGTTGATTATCCATTTTTTTGGTTATCCCTCATTTATCACCGTTAGATCAGCAACTCAAATAGATCATGACCGTTAGATATAACAATACTAAAAATTGTTATATGCAGAGGTTCAAGGTTCGATTTCCGCCAATAACATATTAATTTATATTTAATATTAAAAATTATAAAATATTTAAATTAATATTTATAATATTATATTATAAATAAATTATAAAAAATTAAAAGTAACCCGTACTTTGCACGGGCTATAAGCTAGTTTAAATAATTACACAGTACCATCAATTATATTGAAGTGATGTGTAAAATTACAAATTTTGGTATAAGCAAGAATAAACATAATGAAATCAGTTACCATTAGCAAAACTCGTTTATGTCAAAGTCAGGTGTTACAGTAAATCAATTACCATCAGAGGAAGTAATTTCAGTAGATTGTCTACAAACTTTAGTAAGAAAATATAAGCTTTAAAACAGAAAAAGATATAAGCTTCAACAGAACAAGTGGGGAAAAGGTAAAAATGTAAAATCCAAATTGCACAGATTGTGACAAGTAAACCCATAACAGTCCACTACCTCTATCTCTTGAGAGAAACTATCTAACAAATTTAATGATAGCAGAAAGTTACCTCTCAGACATCTGAGTAGAAGCAGAAATTAGAGAAAAGAAAGAAAGGAGAAGAGGAATGGAAGGAGCATAAAGTTACCTGATGCTCTGATGGAGAAGAGATGGTGGAAAACTGGACAAGTGAAGGAGGCACCCTAGAGAGGAGTGGCTTCAATCTATCCAAACCCTAAGTCAACTCATGAATACTTTTCAAGAGTAAACCATAAAAAACAGAGATATCATGACCTCAACTATTTTTCATTTTCTATTAAACATCAAAACTTCAATGGAAGTAATTACAATACATGCGCCTCCGCACCCCCTCACCCCAGATAAGGGAAACGCCACACACACAGTGCGGATCCATGCAATTTTGTGTAATGAACCCATTCATCAAATTGTCTGGTTAACTGTGGTTACTACTGAATTCATTACATTTTGATACGCAGTTCTTCACCTGCATGAAGTATCAGTGCTAGCTAGCTTCCTAGACAAACACGCTTCATTAGCCAGAAAAAAGATTAGGTCCCTGACCTAGTGGGCCTAGTGCAACCACACTGTCTGTATCAATTAGTATTTTAGGGTTATTCTTTGACCAAAAATGGCTATTGGTGATATTCTCTTCCACCACCATTCAGAAGGATCATGATCACAATCTTGAGCAATTTACATGCATGAGTTTTGTTGGAAACGTGTATGGGCTTATACCAAATATTTTCAAATAACTGAAAATTACAACTCTCAAATATAACTAGAGCTTCAGCTCTTTTCTCTCTACACTTCAGTGTTTATTTTGGTGTGTGTATTTTGCTACAAAGGACCAGCCTATTTATAGGCCTCAAAATATGCTAAGTTACATCATGCCTTACTTCACAGGTTGAGAATTCAAACTTGATTTTATATTTTGAATAGGCACCGTCCATGACTTATGAACATGCTGTATGTTTTTTTCTTCTTTTCATATTGTATGTTTCTTTTGTTGACTTAGAGAGTTTGATTCTAACACTCCCCCTCAAACTCGACTCTGCATTCCGAGCTTTTCTTTCATTTTCTGAAACACATCTGGCTTCAATGGCTTTGTAAATATATCTGCTAAATTGTCTTCAGTCCTGCAGTGTACCAACTCCACAATTTTGTCATTCACCTGCTCTCGAATGAAATGATATTTTATATTTATGTGCTTGCTTCGACTGTGTGATACCGGATTCTTTGCAAGTGAGATAGCAGATTTGTTATCCACGTATATAGTCACCGGATCCTCCTTTGCAAGATTTAACTCGCTCAGTATGTAGCCTAACCACATAGCTTGACATGCGCACGCTGCTGCTGCCATATACTCCGCCTCACATGTTGACAGAGCCACTGTCTGTTGCTTCTTTGATGACCACGAAAATATCGCTGAACCGATATGAAAAGCATATCCTGAAGTGCTTTTCCCGTCATCCAAATCACCACCATAATCACTATCTGAGTAGCCAACTAATTTTGAATTTTGAGAATGCGTATAGAACAGACCATGATTAAGTGTACCTTTTATGTACCTCAAAATTCTTTTAGCTGCCATGAAGTGATCTTGCTTTGGATTCTCCATGTATCTACTAACCAGTCCAACTGCATACATGATATCTGGACGAGTGAAAGTTAGGTACCTCAAACTTCCGACCAAACTTTTGAACAATGTCGGATTTACCGAATCCCTTGTTGAATCATTTCTGAGCTTTATGCTCGTTTCTGCTGGAGTGCTCACCGGCTTGCATTCTTTCATTCTGAACTTGCTTAGAATCTGCTCTGCATATTTTTTCTGTGACATAAAAATGCCATCTTTGCTTTGCTTGACTTCGACTCCAAGAAAGTACGACATTTGACCAATATCTGTCATCTCAAATTCGTTAGTCATCACTTTCTTAAAATCATCGAACATACCAGGGTTGTTGCCGGTGAAGATCATGTCATCCACGTACAAGCACACGATCATAATATCTCCCCCTGAATTTGTTTTGGTGTAGAGTGCGTGCTCGTACGGACTCTTCACAAAACCATTCTTCTGAAAGTATTCATCAACCCTTGTGTTCCATGCTCTCGGGGCTTGCTTCAACCCGTACAGAGCTTTCTTCAGTTGGTAGACTTTATTTTCTTGGCCTTTCTGAACATATCCGGGAGGTTGCTCGATGTAGACTTCTTCTTCCAAATAACCATTCAAGAATGCTGACTTCACATCCATCTGGTAGATCTTCCACTGATTCTGTGCTGCAATTGCTGTAAGAAGTCTGATAGTATCAACTCTTGCAACCGGAGCGAATACCTCATCATAGTCAATCCCGTATCTCTGCTTGTAACCTTTAGCCACTAGCCTTGCCTTGTATTTTTCCACTTCTCCATCTTGATTGGTCTTTGTCTTGTAGACCCATTTGACACCTATAGCTTTGTGTCCTTCTGGAAGGTCTGTGAGCTCCCAAGTATCATTCTTCTTAATAGCACCAATTTCTTCATCCATGGCCTTGTTCCATTTGCTTTCTTCAGAAGCTTCCTCAAATGTCACTGGATCACATTCAGCCATTAAACAAAATAAAGAGTAATCAAAGGTTGTTTGTACCGGACTTGTTGCATCATAAATGTCTTCCAGACTCCGCATTTTCCTCGGTGCTCCCCCTGAACTATTGCTGCTACTGCTGCTTCCTGAACTCGATGGTGTCGAGGCAGGAGTTTGTTGATTTGGACTTTGTGGAGGAGTTGGATCATCCTCTCCACCATCTTCTATATTGGAGTCATCACCATCATCATCATCATCATATTGATTCATTCGCTGCTCGTGCGCTTGAAGTGAACCAACTAGCTCGTCAATTGAAATTGTGGACAGATCTTTTGACTCCTCGATAGACGTAACAACATAATCAAATTTTCTAATCAACGAACGGAGCAATTTTTCCATCACCCGAACATCATCGAGGCTTTCTCCATTTCTTTTCATCTCATTTGTTACCGTTTTCAAACGCGTAACATAATCACTGATATTTTCCGAGCTCTTCATTTTTAAATTCTCAAACTCGCCACGTAGAACTTGGAGCCGCACCTTTTTCACTTTTTCCACACCTTGGAATGATTTTTGCAAAATCTCCCACGCCTCTTTTGCTCTCTTTGCATTTGAAATTTTTTCGAAGGTGGATTCGTCGACACCTTGAAAAATTGTATATAACGCCTTGTTGTCTTTTTTTCGAAATTCTTTTAACGCCGTCTTCTCGGCATTAGGAAGTGCTGCTTCAGCGGTAGCATCTTCGGGCTCACTATAGCCGCTTTCAACGATATCCCAATTATCGTACGAACCGAGTAACACCTTCATTTGGATACTCCAGTTTCCATAATTTGTAGCCGTCAACTTTGGAATATTTTGTTGCACCATATTCGCCATTTTTTTTTAAAAAAATATCTTTGTACAGTATAAGTGAACAGTATCGTATGAACAGTGTCGTATGAACAGTGTCGTATGAACAGTACCGTATGAACAGTACTTCGTCTTCTACGGCGTGAACAATGTTTTCCGATGACCGGAAAAAAAAATTTTCCAGAAATTTCCCGAACGAAACCTTAGCTCTGATGTCACTTGTTGGAAACGTGTATGGGCTTATACCAAATATTTTCAAATAACTGAAAATTACAACTCTCAAATATAACTAGAGCTTCAGCTCTTTTCTCTCTACACTTCAGTGTTTATTTTGGTGTGTGTATTTTGCTACAAAGGACCAGCCTATTTATAGGCCTCAAAATATGCTAAGTTACATCATGCCTTACTTCACAGGTTGAGAATTCAAACTTGATTTTATATTTTGAATAGGCACCGTCCATGACTTATGAACATGCTGTATGTTTTTTTCTTCTTTTCATATTGTATGTTTCTTTTGTTGACTTAGAGAGTTTGATTCTAACAAGTTTGACCAACTACGGTTACGTAAAGTTTTAATCTTTGTCAAGTTCTAAGCATTTTATAAGATTAAAAAGTTTAAATTTGTTAATTGCGTATGTAAACATGGTTGCACTATTCCTTATTTACCAATTACACTAGAATGGTTTAAGTAGAGTTCACAAACCGAACATATAAATGTAAAACAAACACAGATGTTTCAATATTGAGATTGTGATAGTTTAGTAAGGACAATGATCTATACTCAAGAGGATTTGGATTTTTATTATAAGAGCATTAACATAATTTTTAAGAAACAAATTAAATAAACTTGAAAAAGTGGAACTCAAAGAGTTTGGAGAAGGATTGAACTGCTGAGGAGGAAATT
Source organism: Kitagawia praeruptora (assembly GCA_037693485.1). Taxonomy (NCBI): domain Eukaryota; kingdom Viridiplantae; phylum Streptophyta; class Magnoliopsida; order Apiales; family Apiaceae; genus Kitagawia; species Kitagawia praeruptora. The sequence continues at coordinate 26,105,214 of CM075351.1, read as the reverse complement.
TAGAGGGTGTTTGGGGTTGCTTAAAATAAGTTACTTTTGACTTAATGGAGGTATTTTTAACTTAAAGGAAAAAGTAAAGTTGTTTACTTTAAGTTGAATGAATGTGTTTGGGTAATTTTACTTAAAGTTAAATGTGGATTTAATAACTTTGACTTAAAATGAAATTTGACTTAAAAAAATTTAAAATTCATAATATTTAAACTTTAGAAGAATTGTGAAAAATAAAAAAATAAAAAAAAATCGATAAGTCATAAGTCATAAGTCAAAAGTACCTAAATGGAACTTATGACTTAAAGCAGTTTTTTAACTTAAAGCCAGCTTAAAGTTGTAGTAGCCAAACAGATCATTTTTAACTTAAAGCCAAATGGGCTTGGCTTTAAGCCCAGCCAAACACCCTGTTAGTCTGTGAAAGTGCAGACTGTAATTTAAAATACACAGACATGCTACATTAGCCAGAGAAAGATATGGAGGTCAGATACCTAATGTTCTCAAAGTAGTTGCTGTCTTGCTGAGGATCGAATCTCTTTAAATTCGACTAGTAGATGAGGCAAGTTTGTTCACATCAAATCTAATCTGGTAACATATTGGTTTCCTTGCTATGTGAATTTGATAAATATATATATTTCTTTAAATCCATATAACATTTTTGTAAAAGCTCTTTAAATCAACAAATTAACCCTAGTTAGTAGCAAGCAATAGGGTGAAGTTAAGCAATATTTTAAACAGTAAAAAAGCATGCCACAACTGATCAATTAGTACTGTATACTTTCTTGGCGAAACTCCAAAGTTTACATCTTAATTGGTAAAAAAGAAAACTTTTACAAGTCCAAGTAAAACTGGATATGAACCAGGTAGCACATTGGTGAGAAATACAAAGGCAGACACAACACATGCATGAAAGTTATTACTGCAGCAATTTCGTAGTTACATCAGAGCATCCAAATTAACCATAAAAGATGCTTTGAGTTGAAGACAAGACCCTAGCTATTCTGATACAGCGAGACCGCAAACTATGACGTACTTAAATGGATTGAATATCACATACTTAAATAATCTAAGAATGACTTGCATACATCCCTTATTAGCCAGATTTTCAACTGGTGCACGACAATTTAATCCTTCACTAGCTCGTCAAGGCTGGCACACTAGTTTGGAAGAAAAACATGAGGTTCAACCCAGATAGAATGTTCCATATCATAATCTAGACCATCCCAGTTTCTAAGTCCAGATAAAGTACATTTCAACATTCGGCCACCATTCTTTAAGGAATAAACATAGCAGAACCTATCTCTTCGTACATAGATTTTGTTGGCTGAAACTCCATAATAATTTATTGCATCCACATAAACAGAGCGGCTACTAAGAAACAGAGATCGATTTTGCAAACTGTCTAGAGGAAGCCAAAATACATGTGACCAATCATATGACCAAATTGACCAATCAAGCCTTCTAATGCAAAATTTACGAGCTTTTGCATCATAACACTCAACCATGAGCTCCCCGTCTAACCCAAAGAATTTAGGAAAATACCGTAAATCAATCGGAGTTTGTACATCAATAAAACCAATTAATCTAAAGATAGTGCTAAAATATCCAAGTCGCCCACCGGGCAATAGAAAAAGGAAAAATCCGGCACAAAAGACAACATCCTCAGTACACGGAATACAAAAAAAACCTCCATCAGATTCAGTAGTAGTCCAATCTGCATCACCATGTTTAAAAGTACTAATGTCGCGCATATAATCGTTAATGTAATGAAAAGCTAAAAAGATGCAATCCGGAGAAGTAGGATTAGCGGAAACAGCTGTAAACATCTTACAATTTCTTGACCTATATATTGCCCTATAACTTTGAGGATAGCGAGGCGTAGGAATTGTAACGAGTTTTTTCGCCCTATAACTTTGAGGATAGCGAAGCGTAGGAATTGTAACGACTTTTTTAGTTCGCAGATTGAACAACAAGAAGGAGCGAGTAGGTTCTACATTTGGCACAGATATTAACAAACATCCATCTCGATAAACAAAAGAATAAGAAATACTAAGACGAGAAACATCGAAAAATCGATCAAGGTGTATAGTATCAGAGATAACGGGACTTAAATGAGGAGCTGAAGCTTCAAACAGATGATAATTGATCTTACTAACATCCTCCCTATGAATAACCATTAACCAGGGCAACACATCACCTGGTCTTGTTCCATGTTGAGCAGCTTTCCAGCTCTTGCAAACACTACTGAATCGAATATTATCGGCCCCGTAAAGCTTCTTCTTAATTTCTCCAAGCATATCTACATCAAGATCTGACCATGATCTAGTTGAACTTGAACACTGTTCTATAAATTTAGATTTCTTTGTGGAGGTATTATTCTCATCTTCTTCTTCTTCTTCTCCTCTTCGGCACCTCTTCATCGGGGACTGCTGTGTTAGTGTCATTCTATTCTGCCACGATGATGATAATATTTGGTTTGGTTTGGGTGGGTGGGTCTATATATAATCGGAGTCTGTATCTATATATCTAATTGGAGTCCGGATTTAGATTACTGTGTATTTTATCTTGTCCTAATTAGGTTTATAAAATTTAATTCAAAATCAAATTCAACACAAGGCCCCTTGAGAATATTAATTAATATTAATTGAATATTAATTTTTTAGCCTTTACTAAAAATATTTATATATATACTATATAATAATTATTTACTTCATTATTGAAATTATCACATTTCTTTTAGTGCACCCGTTCTAATATGCCTAAATACATTTAATTGCATTTTTCAGTAGAGTTTTGTGTCGGTGCTTCGAAACTACATTTATTAAATATATTAAGATTTAACTTTTAATGTGTTATTTAATATATCAATATCAATCATCAATCATCAATATATATATATAGGCTAGTGGTCAAATAGAAACCAATCTTAGAATAGAAACTAGAAACCAACACTAAATAAATTATATTTCATTCATTCTAATGGCCCCGCCAGGGACACCTTCACAAAAAGTGTTTTAAATTATTGGCTCCATCCAGCAAAAAAAAAAAAAAAAAAAAAAAAAATACTGTTCACGCTGACGTCACTGCCACGTCAGCAGTGAACAGTAATTTTTTTTTTTTTTTTTTTTTTTTTTTTGCTGGATGGAGCCAATAATATTATGAACTTTTTGTATTGGGGTACCCCTAATTTGGTCATTAGATTAGCTTGAAATATTTAATTTATGTTTAGTTTCTAGTTTCTATTCTAATTTAGTTTCTATTAGAACAAGACCCTATATATATATATATATATATATAAAGGAGGGTACGCGGGAGTTTATGTGGCGCTCTAAGATCGTCTCAATCTATTTTTCTAATTTTCTAGAATTTTTGAATTTTAAACATTAATAAAGTTTATGTGGCGCTCTAAGATCGTCTCAATCTATTTTTCTAATTTTCTAGAATTTTTGAATTTTAAACATTAATAAATATAAAATATCATTTAACATATTAGAAGTAGAATATGTGTTCGACTTTATAGAGAAGAAGAGTTCGAATTTATAGGTAAGACATATGATTAGAAGTTCTATTGGAAGTAGAATAAGTTTTTATAAGGCATATGCATAAAAGTTCTATTGGAAGTAGAATTGGAGTTCGAATTTATAGAGAATAATAGTTCGAATTTATAGAAAAAACATATAAATAAAAGTTCTATTAGAAGTAGAATAGGTGTTTGAATATATAGAGCAGACATATAATTAAATATTTTATAAAAAGTACGATCTTCTTAAATTATATGATTAGAAGTTCTATTGGAAGTAGAATTAGTATTTATAAGGCATATGATTAAAAGTTCCATTGAAAGTAGAATAGGAGTTCAATTTTATAGAAATAAACATATAAAAAACGTTGTATTAGAAGTAAAATAGGTGTTTGAATATATAGAGCAGAAATATAATTAAATATTTTATAGAAAGTATGATCTTCTTAAATTATAATTTTTTATATTACTCCCTCCGTCCTACCCAATTATTAACACTTTTTTTGTCATTTTCTGGCACGCATTTTAAGGTGAATTTTAAGGACAGTTCATAACTTATTTTTAAAATTTTCTTTTTTGTATAAAAATAGGATTGTTCTACTTTTATACAAAAAAAGAGAAAATTTCAAAAATAAATTATGAAACTATCCTTAAATTCCACCTTAAAATGCGTGTCAAACACCCTATTTTGAAATGTTAACAAACCGACAGGAAATATATTCATAAATCCAAATACTATTGTCATAAAAAAAAGTCATCGTATTTAAAAAGAAAAAAATTGATTTGTTAACATAATAAAAGAACATTCTCATGCAGGAATCCCAAATAAATACAGAAGTATCTTTAATATAAAGAGAAAATAAGATCTGTTTTCATTTTCTAAAACTCCATAAATTTTGTTAAGACTTAATTGTATGAGGATGGCCTCAACTATTTTTTTTTTTTTGCATAAAAATGGCCCAAGTATTATTTTAAGCAGATGATTGCATTCCATCTAAATTAATGTAAAAATTACTGTTTATTTTTATTTTTGGGCCATTTTTGTGTTAAAAAAAACATTGTTCAGCCATCATGTTGTAGTTAAGTCACAAATTGAATACACTCAGCTATTTAAAAAATATAGTTAGGCCATCACACTGTCTACTTTTATACTTGGGCCATTTTTGTGCAAAAAACAAATAGTTGAGGCCATCCTCCTGCAATTAAGTCATTTTAGAAAGTCTAGAGAAAGTATAAATTGGATTCACTCTATTTTTTAGGTTTTGATTTTAAAGAAAAATTTTTTTGTGTAAGATAAGTATCATCAATAATATGTAATGAAGTTGGAATTTCGATCTCAAACGAGAGCGGATCGAAACGTTTTTAATGGGAAGACGGCTCACTATAAAAGATTGTATTAGCTATTAAAATGTCATATTGATGTTATAAATTTCATTTTATTTTTAGGATTTGACTTTTATGGATAAACATTGTCATACAAGTGATATATGTAAAAATTAGGTTTTTGGTCTTTACGAGAGAGCGGACCAATAGTAATAACCGTGTTTAATGAGAAAACGGTTCATTAGAGAAGACCGTATAAAAGATGTTTGAATATATTAGGAATACATAAAATAAAATGTTTTATTAGAAGTAGAATACGAGGACGGTGGAGACGTTTTATACAATTTTTTTTAAAACTATGTATCTTTTCTTCCTAGAAACCTTTATTTTAACTTTTTTATAGAAGTTAATTATACTTGCATTAGAAAAATATATCCATAAATTTAATATTATTCCCGTCACGAAAAGTCTTCGTATTTTTTTTTGATATGTTAACATAATAGAAAGACATTCTCATGCGAAAGTTGTAAATAAATACAGGAATATTTATTATATACAGAAAATATAAAATGTTTTCATCTTTTAAGACTCCAAAATATTAGAAAGTTTAAAGAATATAAAAATTGGAATTTACTCTCTTTATATAATGAAGTTAGAATTTTGGTTCCAAATAAGAGCGGCTCAAAATGTATTTAACGGGAAGACGGCTCTCTAGAAAAGATTGTATTAGCTATTAGAATTTGATACTGATGTCATAATTTTTTTTTATTTTTACGGTTCGATTTTATGGATAAATTTTTTTATATAAGTCTTTATAATATATGTTAAAGTTGGGATTTCGGTTTTAACGAAAAAGCGGCTCAATCGAAAGAATTGTGTTTAACAAGAAATCGATTCATTAGAGAAGACTATTTAATTATTAAAATTTAATGTTAGTATTATAATATAACGTAAATATATTGATTTTTTTTAAAAAAATATTGTAACGCCGCCGCGAAGCGCGGCTTTATCGACTAGTTATCTATATATTTTACTCTTATATTTCTAAAAAGTTCATATAGTTATAGATTATTTCTCTAATTTTTGAGTAATTTTAAATTAAAATGAAAGTTTAATGTTTTGTGAAAGTGTGCAATGAAATCAAAATTTTATTATAAAAACATTGACATAAAATCTATACTATTTGATCCTTATATATAATAAAGTGTAAGGGGATTTTATTTGTAGTACGATCGTTTGTATCGTTGGATTTAAAATAGATAAATTTGATCTGCTGGATAAAATATTGAAAAAAATTATTTAATTAATAGTAGAATTATATTGAAATACCAAAAAATAATTTAATAATCTAAATTAAATATAAGTACGTAGGTCTTCTAAATTGAATAGAATTATATCCTTATTAATACCTTATATATAACAAGCATAAGGGAGATCTTATCCAAATTTTTTGTCGTCGTCACTAAATTTTTGGTCGTCGTCACTGTACTATCAAAATCATATGATCCGTTGGATTAAAAATAGACGATCAAGATTAGATCACATTAAAAAGAAAATTATAATCTAAAAAGGAATCAAGATTAGATCGCATTAAAAAGAAAATTATAATCTAAAAAGGATATAATTAGAAAATGTTGCATTTAAAGTGAATTTTAAAAAGAAAAATTATATTCTAAAAAGGATATAATTAGAAAGGGTTGTATTAAAATTGAATTTTTAAAAAAAATTATAATCTGAAAAGGATATAATTAAAAAAGGTTAAATTAGAATTATATTTTATTTATTTTTTATTAGTATTAAAAAAAATTATATCTACTACTCCTTGGGCTTTATCTTGCGATCTAGAAATTAGATTTGGGTGATTTTACAATCCACGCGAAACTCATAAAATTATTTTTAATTTAGTAATGATATAATAATTATTATTCAAATGGAAAAACTAAGAATCTCAAGAGAAAATATGATTACGAGTTTTTACATTAATCCTATTTAACGTAGAATTCCTACATTGATAATTATGTTATTCAATGTAGAAAACCTAATTATATATGATTTAAATCATTGACATAGTCTACAAAGCTTTGGCTGAGTGGACACCCCCTTTCCCTGGTTCAGCCAAGGTCAGGGGTTCGAACCTACCTCGGAGCGAAAGCTTCGGATTTACGTGGGAGTACTGGGTGGTAGGGCTCAGCGATATATCTCCCCGGGTTTGAAATCCCACATACAAGTGTGTGGGGTAGTTCCCGGTTAAAAAAAAAAAAAAAAAAAAAAATCATTGACATATATATTTTCGTATTACAATATAAATACACTTTTTAGTTTATAACATATTAAAATTTAAATATTTTTTTATGCTAGATCCAACGGTTTTCATCTATTTATTTTAAGATATTTGTCGTATAGAGGTCCAGACTACCGATTATCAAAGTTTTAGATAAAATCCCTCATACACTTATTATTAAAATTGTATTTGGTTGTTAGTAGAACCATCTTCAAATAATTATAAGGGTATTTTGATAATCAAAACGAATTATAAGTAGAATTCATAAATCAAATAAAATTTTCAGCGTAAAAAATCGTCAATTTTTTCTCTTTTTTCCTTCTACGTAGATTTAATTAGAAAAAATTTATTAAACCATCACCAAATTAAAGATTATTTTGTTAATTTCACATGGGCCGTAATCGTCCAAATTAAATTTTAAGAATTCAAGATAGAGTGCAAATATTAAATCGAGCGTGTAAAACTTATATATACTAGCTTAAAACCCGTGCGATGCACGGATTTTTTTTAATATTATATTAAAATTTTTAATTATTTGAATTAATTATTTTAAAACATGATTTTTGGAGACTTAAATTTTTAAATGAGATTATATGATGATAATTATATAAATGTTATTCGTGATAATTCTAGAAAATGGGGAATTTTAGTTAAAATTTTAGAAAAGATGATGGATTTTAGTTGAAAAAGATAATCGGTTAATTATAAGTAATTATAAAATTATTTTTTTATTAGATAGATGCCCATGATATAATTGGAAAAATAGAGGATTTGGTTAGAGAAAATTAAAAAGGTAACATGATTTAGGTGAAAAATGTAATTGATTAGTTTATAGTAATTATAAGTTAATTATGTTATTTTACTAAACAAATTGCTTGTAATGTTTTTAGAAAAAGAGAAATTATTGTTGCCCGTGATATTTCTAGGAAAAGGGGGATTTTAATTATAAAGTATAGAAAAAATGATATGTTTTAACTGAAAAAGTTAATCGATTAATTATTAGTATTATCATATTACTATTTTATTTCATATAATGGAACTGCCCTTAATATACTTGAAAAATGAGATATTTTAGTTAGAGAAAATAGAAAAGAAAACGGGAAAATTAAAATGGTGACATGTTTTAGGTGAAAAGGGTAATTGATTAGTTTATACTAATTATAATTTAATTATGTTCAATTACTAATTAAAATTGCTCCTAGTGTTTTTTAGAAAATAAGAAATTTACGTTGTCCGTTATATTTCTAGGAAAAAAGGAAATTAATTAGAAAAAATAGAAAGATGATATGTTTTAGTTGAAAAGATAATCGATTAATTATTAATATTGCAGTGCACGGGTTTCTTGTATTATGTTATAAATTTATTTAATATTAAAATTATGTTTTTATATAATCATTATTTTAATAATTTTTTAATTTTAATTTGTTATAATTTAATATACTCATGTTTACAGATTATAATTATGTTTCCTTATTATAAACAACGTATATGATTTTTAATATATTTTATTAATAATTAAAAATTTTGGTGTGATATTTTCGAGTATATATTAATGATTGTAAGATTTGTTGTAAATTAAAAAGGTAACGTGTTTTAATTAGAAATATTAATGATTGAAAAATATGATACAATTGATCTTTTTAGGTGTTTATAAAAGGTAATATCTTCAACTGAAAGTAAATATGAAAAATGCAATCGACTAATTACCATTTATTATATTATATTGTTATTTATTTTAGGTGTTACATTTTACTTGAAAATTATGGTGTGATATTTTCGGTTATATATTAATGATTGAAAGATTTATTTTAAATTAAAAAGGTAATGTATTTTAGTTCGAAAGAAAATATTAATGATTGAAAGATATGATATGATTCATGTTTTTACGTGTTTATAAAATGTAATATCTTCAACTAAAAGTAAATATGAAAAAGACAATTGACTAATTATCGTTAATTTTATTATATTAATGTGATATTTTCGGGTATATATTAATGATTGTAAGATTTGTTTTAAATTAAAAAGATAACATGTTTTAGTTCGAAAGGACATATTAATGATGGAAAGATATGATACGATTCATGTTTTTAGGTGTTTGTAAAAGGTAATATCTTGACTACTTACCATTAATTATATTATGTTATTACTTATTTTAGATTGTAAGATTTGTTTTAAATTAAAAAGGTAACGTCTTTTAGACTTTTAGTTCGAAATGAAATATTAATGATGGAAATATATGATACAATTGATGTTTTACGTTGTTAGTAAAAGGTAGTATTTTGACTAATTATCATTAATTATATTATGTTATTACTTATTTTAGATTGTAAGATTTGTTTTAAATTGAAAAGGTAACGTGTTTTAGACTTTTAGTTCGAAAGGAAATATTAATGATGGAAAGATATGATACGATTGATGTTTTTAGTTGTTTATAAAAGGTAGTATCTTGACTAATTACCATTAATTATATTATGTTATTACTTATTTTAGGTGTATTTATTTTTTTTTTTATAATAAAGGGTAAGTAAGTAAATTCACGAAAAAATAGGTACCAAAAAACAGGTGCCAAAATTTTAATATTTCGATTTTTATATAATAGTATAGATTTTATTAATAATTGAAAAATATGGTACAATATTTTCGGATATATATTAATGATTGTAAGATTAGTTTTAAATCAAAAAGGAAACGTATTTTAATTCGAAAGGAAATATTAATGATTGGAAGATATGATAAAAGGTAACATCTTCAACTAAAAGTAAATATGAAAAAGGCAATCGACTACTTACCATTAATTATATTATGTTAATATTTATTTTAGGTGTTTTAATATACATTTTTCTTTATAATGAATGGTACATAAGTAAATTCACGAAGTACCAAAAAACAGGTACCAACAAATTGGTACCAAAAAACAGGTACCAAAACTTTCAATGTTTCGGAATTTATATAATAGTATAGATATATATCAATTTTTAATAAAAATTTGTTATATAAATTAATAACTTATGAAATTAAAATATATATAATGTAATTAAAGATATTAAAAAAGAAGTCGTGCGTTGCAGGGGTTATAAGCTATTTTTATATAATAAGCATAATAGAGATCTTATCCATAATTTTCGTCACTGTACTACCAAAATAATCTCAACCGTGGAATCTATTTTTAAAAAAATAGACGATCAAGATTATATCATATTAAAAGAGAAAATTAAAATATGAAAAGGATATGATTAGAAAATGTTGCCTTATAAGTGAATTTTAAAAATAAAATTATAATTTAAAAACGATATAATTAGAAAAGGTTGCACTGGAACTGAATTTAAAAAAAATTATAATTGGAAAAAGGATATAATTAAAAAAAGTTGCATTAAAATTAAATTTTATTTATTTTTTATTATTAAAAAAAATATTCATATTTACTATTTGGGCTCTATCTTGAGATCTATAAATCAGATTTGGATGATTTTACAATTCACGCGAAACTTATAGAATTATCTTTAATTTATTGATGATTTAATAATTATTATTCAAATGGAAACACCAACGGTTTTCATCTATTTATTTTAAGATTCAACGGTTCTTATTTATTTTGACCATACTACCAATTATCAAAGTTTTTGACAAAATCTCTCATACACTTATTATTAAAATTGTATTTTATTATTAGTAGAACTATCTTCAAATAATAACAAGGGTATTTTGAAAATCAAAACGAATTATAAGTATAATTCATAAATCGAATAGAATTTTCAATGTAAAAAAGCGTCAATTTATTCTCTTATTTGTTTCTAAGTAAGTTTAATCGGAAAATAATTGTCAAACTATCACTAAATTAAAGATTTTTTTGTTAATTTCACGTGGGTTGTAAAATCTTTCAAATCAAATTTTAATAATTCAAGGTAGAGTACAAATATTAAATCGAAAGTGTAAAATCTTATGTATTATCAACTTTTTAACAATAATTTTATATGTAAATTAATAACATATAAAATTAAAAAAGTAAAATCATTTTAAAATTTAAAAAAGGAACCGTGCATTGCACGGGTTATAAGCTAGTATATAATAAGCGTAACAGAGATCTTATCCACAATTTTGGTCGCTGTACTACCAAAATAATCTCAACCGTTGAATCTAATCTTTTTAAAATAGACGATCAAGATTATATCATTGTAAAAAGAAATTATAATCTAAAAAGAATAAAATTATAAAAGGTTGCATTAGAAGTAATTTTTAGAAATAAAATTATAATATAAAAAGGATATAATTAAAGAAGTTTGTATTAGAATTGAATTTTATAAGGAAAACTATAATTTGAAAAGGATATAATTAAAAAATTTTGTATTAGAATTGAATTTTACTTATTTTTTTATTAGTATTAAAAAAATTCATGTTTACTATTTGGGCCCAATCTTAAAATCTAGAAATCATATTTTGATGATTTTATAATCCACGCAAAGCTCATAAAACTATCTTTAATTTAGTGGTGATTTAATATTTATTATTCAAATGAAAACACTCAGAATCTGAAGAGAAAAAATATAATTGCCAATTTTTAGTTAATCCTATTCAATGTAGAATTCCTACATTGATAATGCTATTCAACGTATAAAACCTAATTAAATATGATTTAAATCTTTAACATACATCTTTTCGTATTTCAGTATAAATACAATTTTTAGTTTATAACCATTGAAATATAAAATATTTTTTTATGGAAGATCCAACGGTTTTCATCTATTTATTTTAATATTTAACGGTTCTCATTTATTTTATCGTACGAAGGACCAGACTACATATAATCAAAGTTTTGGACAAAATCATTCTCACACTTATTATTAAAATTATTTTTGGTTGTTAGTATAACTATCTTCAAATAATAATAAAGGTATTTTGATAATCAAAACGAATTATAAGTACAATTCATAAATCAGATTGAATTTTCAACGTAAAAAATCGTTAACTTCTTCTATCTTTTGTTTCTGCATATATTTAATTGGAAAATAATTGTTAAACCATCACTAAATTTATTTTATGAATTTCACGTGAAATCAAATTTTAAGAATTTAAGATAGATTATAAATATTAAATCGGACGTGTAAAATTTTAAGAATTTAAGATAGAGTATATATATTAAAAAAGGAACCGTGCATTGCATGGGTTATAAGCTAGTTAAATATAATATTAAAGAGTAAGTTTATTTATATTTAATGGATAGTAGGATTATATTCAAATACGAAAAATTATTTTTAATAATCTAAACCAAATTTATTGAGTTTTCTAAATTGAACAAAAATTCCAGTGTAAAATTTTTTAACTTTCTTTTCTCTTAGAGTTTCTAAATTATTAAATAATCATCAAATTAAAGGTAATTTCTTGAATTTTGTGTGACCTGTAAAATCGTCTAAATCTAATTTTCAGAATTAATGATAGAGCAAAAATAGTAATTTGATCTTATGAGTCTAATAAATAATAAACTGTTGTGGAATAAAAACTAGGTTATGAATATTGCGGCTAGGGTTTATGTGTATTTAATGCTAGGGTGAGTGAGCTTCGTGCTTTTAATGGCTGTTCTTGCGTTCGAGACTGATCGGTCCTCACAAGATGCCTACGTATCTCTGTATTGCTAGAGAATCAAGCCAACGTAGTTCTAGGTGATGGTGCCCTCGAGGCTATGGAGGCGAGAGCTCACCTAGGATGCAGTGGCTTGCATGTCCTTATACGAGGATTAAGTCAAAATGTAGTTCTGAGAATGAGGGGTCAGGCCCTTAAATAAGATGAGAAGCCTTAGAATTATGGTAGGAGTAGGTGTCTTGGTGAGCAAGCCACCGCCTCAAGGAAGGTTCTAGACCCCTTCCTTGTAGGAATCAGTTTCCATGTTGAGATATGTATCTTGGAGGCTAAGCCAGGCAAGAGTTATATCCTTGTTTGACTCTTATTTACTGAGCTATTTATTACCCCTAATATTAATTACGAAATTAATATTATAAACAGGGTTTGGGCCTACCTGGTGGGCCCTACATTTGGACCATTCTGGGTCTAATTAATGCCACATTAAATGTGTCTTTAGGGATTACTTTTAGCCCATATCATTTGCCCCACAACTTCTAGGAAAACTGATCAGGTTTTCCTTGAAGTTATAACGGCCTTATCCGAGACTTGGGTCAGGGTTCATTGCTCTTACGTGAGTATTTTCAACAATATCATCTTAATGTAAAGCGTGGAGCGACCGACGCATTTACGACGATGTTGAACGACACTAAACGGTGTTAAATGGCACTACATAGCGCTAATTAGCCTTAAACTTCGTTTAAACAATGTCAAACGGCATAAAACGGTACTAACGGCACTAATCGGCGCTAAACAGTGCTAATCGGCACTAATCTGTGCTTAAATCGCACTAATCTGTGCAAATCGGCACTAATCTGTGCTTTAATCGCACTAATCTGTGCTAACCGGCACTAATATGTGCTTTAACGGCACTAATCTGTGCTAATCGGCACTAAACGGTGCTAATCGGCACTAATTTCAAACTCAGTTTTCACTTTCTTTGATTACCAAATCGGAAAAATAAAAACAAAATTTCGCAACCCCGACTCGAGCATCGCTACCAGTCTGCCGAGTCAAAAACCCGTACCGACGGTCGATGTCGGTCGGCCGAAGCATGCAGAAGGGGGGCGGTCGGCCGGTCATGTGGTCGGCCGGTTTTTTTCTGGTCGGCCAGTTTTTTTTTTTTTCGAAACGCATTAAAAATCTCGACTCAGGGATCGGTTTCAGTCGATCGAAGCAAAATCTCGACGCGATGACCGATGTCGGTCGGCCGGAGCCTTCCTTTGGAGCCCGGTTGGCCGGTTCTCGGTCGGTTGGGCGAAACCTCGTGCTAACTATCAATGTCAATCGGCCGGAATGCCCCCGGTGCCTCAATCAGCCGTGTTTCGGTCGGCCGTCTTCGATATCAAATCTTGAAATCTCGTACCGATGATCGCCATCAGTCGGCCGAAGCTCCCCCGGGAGGTTAGTCGGCCAGTGGTCAGTCGGCCGGAGGCCTCCTCGGGAGCTCGATCGGCCGGCCCTCGGAGCTTGGTCGGCCTTTTCTCGGTCCTTGAACTTCAACGTCGATATTTGGACCTCAATGTCAGTATTCGAACGTCGATATTTGGACCTCAACGTCAGTATTCGATTGTCGGATGTCATTATTTAAAGTCGATGACCAAACAGACATCCTTGACTTCAAATTGGCTTTCATAACTTTCGTGACCTTCTGGGCCTTAACTCGCTTGTTGAATTCTTGATTTAAACCTTGAATCCATTTATGGTTGTCGGTTATAACCAACCCTTCATTCTCATTCTAAGATGTGGATCTTGTGGTGAAGCTTTTTAGTTCTTGCCCCCCTTACTTCGTGTGGTGGAGGTCTTGCTTCTCGGTTGATCGTTCAAAAAGTTCACTCAGCACTTGACTTCAAGTCTGGTGTGCCTTGGCTAGTTGTCACTCCTCTATCTTGACTATAGGATTCCAACCTTATTCCTATACTCATATAACCTTGCTTAGGTTTCAACTTGACTAATGACTCTTGATTTGATCCCTTAAACTCAAACGACAAGCTCGATTGGAGGCAGACAGCCTTGTTGGCCATCAAGGCTATATCAAGGAGCCAACCAGTCTCAAGATGAGATTTGATAGGGTCTATCCTTCAGCTTCATTCATCAATCGGTGCTACCAACTGAGAGTTAATGGTCGGCGTCTTCAAGACCTGGAAGTAAACACTCCCTGCATATTTTTCTATCTCAGAAGAAGCGAAGTTAGACAGGACATCGGCCTTAACGTTCTCATTTCTTGGAATATGCTCCACATAGCACTCATCAAACTGAGTCGTAACAGCTTTCACAACTCGCAAATATTTTGCTATAGTTTCATGCTTGGCCTCAAATTCACCATTCACTTGCGACGCTACTAGTCTTGAATCCCCACAAACTTTGAGATTCTTGACCCTCATGATTCTGGCCAAGCCCGACCCGGCTATCAAGGCTTCATACTCAGCTTCGTTATTGGTTGTCGGAAAAGCCAACTTCAAAGCATACTCAACTGTGAACCCATCGGGGCTTTGCAAGACTAAACTTGCACCGCTAGATTTTGTTTTTGATGCTCCATCAAAGTAGAGCACCCAATATTCCTTCTTATCAGGTACAAGCTCCTCATCTTTTTCTTCACTCCCAGGGGTGGTTACTATATCCTACCCCCCCCCCCCGACTTCTTGGTTGTCAATGGTACATTCAACCATGAAGTCAACTAATGCCTGAGCCTTGATGGCTGTTCGAGGCTTATACGTGATGTCAAATTCTCCAATTTCAATTGCCCACTTAATCAACCTTCCACTGGCCTTCGAGCTATGTAATATGTTCCTCAATTGCTGGTCTCGTAGCTTCCTCGAGGCTGTTATGAATGCCAAATCAAACTTCTCAATGGTTGAGTAATTCAACTCAGCCTCATGCAACACCTTGCTCACGTAGTAGATGGGTTTCTGAACCTTTTTTCTTCTCGAACGAGGACGACACTCAATGTTTGTTCAGATACGACCATGTATAGATAAAGAGTTTCTCCTGGACTAGGCTTGGCCAACAACAGGGCTTCAGCAATGTACTTCTTCAGCTTGTTCAAAGGCCTCTTGGCTTTCGGGAGTCCACTCAAAATTTTTCACCTTCTTCAATGCTTGAAAGAAAGGCAAGCACTTGTCACCAGACTTGGAGATGAATCTCCCTAAGGCTGCAACTCAGTTAGCTTCTGTACATCTTGTATAGAGCGGGGTGGTTCCATGTCTAGAATCGCTTTGATCTTGTCAGGGTTGACCTCTATGCCTCTTTTTGAAACCATCAGACCCAAAAACTTTCCTTATCCAACGCCAAAAGCACACTTGGTTGGATTCAACATCATCTTGTGGTGCCTCAACACTTCAAATGCCTCTCTGAGGTGCTTAATATGGTCTGCCTTAATTAGGCTTTTGACTAACATGTCATCGACATAGACCTCCATGGTTTTTCCAATCGGCTGGGCGAATATCTTATTCACCAGTCGTTGATAAGTAGCTCCTTTGGGATGTCATCCTTGTGCATCTTAATTCGATTTCTCATGTCCAGCTGTAGCATCTAACAATGTGTCTATCCTTGGTAGGGGAAAACAATCCTTCGGACATGCATCATTCAAATCCGTGAAGTCTATACACATCCTCCACTTCCCATTAGCTTTCTTCACCATCACTGGGTCAGCCAACCATTCGGGGAACTGAATTTCTTCAATAGACCCAACCTCTAAGATCTTGTCAACTTCTTGCTTAATGACATCTTGCCTTTGAGGAGAAAAATTCCTCTTCTTCTATTTTATTGTCTTCCGTTCAGGATCGACATTCAACCTGTGAGTTATAAGTTGGGGATCAATCCCTGGCATATAAAGCCACTATCCAAGCAAATACATCATTGTTCTCTATTGGTCTTCATCCTTGAATCCTTAATCCGGGTACTTAAGAAATATTGAAGAGTAGCTAGTCATTAACATCCTTGGCCTTGAATGGCTTTGATTGTTGCGTGTGGCTTTTATCTATTTGTCTTTTAACCAGGGTCCTTCACGGATTTAAACTATTATTTGGTCGTGCTTTAACCTAACTCTTGACCCTTCGGGGTCTTTATTTATGCACTTGTTTGTTTTCCATTCGTGTATTCTTTTATTTTCGGTACTTGGTCATCCATGACTTGCACTTATCAGGTGCTTGGCACATAAAATAAAATCACACAATCAATGAATGGAAGACAAACTTGCATTAATAACTTGAAATGGGTTCAACCCTTACATAGAATACTATTGTCCTACTCGGAGCAACATGCTCTGCAATGGTTTCAATGAACCTTATTTCTGTTTCTACTAGATAAATATGAAACTAAGTCCTACTAGGATACCTTGAGCCCATCGGGGCTTTGCAAGACTAGGACTGCATTAGATTTTGTTTTTGATGCTCCATCAAAATAGAGCACCCACCAATCCTTCTGGTCTCCTCCTTATTATTCTGAGCTTCACTTCCTGCTTGGGGTATTACCTCCTGCCCCCGACTTCTTGGTTGCCAATGGTACATTCAACCACGAAGTCAGTTAACGCCTTAGCCTCAATGGCTGTCCAAGGCTTTTGTGTGATGTCCTTTGATGGCCTTTCTTGACGTTTCTTACCACTGCGGACATCCATGTCTTCAATCGGAAGGACCTGCCCCCGACTCCATCAGGCCTTAACGAGGCTACATAACAGCTTCGTGCCATCTTTTGATCACCTTTATGTTCTCCAACACCATTCCTGGTCGGGAACTTGATCTTCATATGATAAGTTGAGGCGACAGCCTTGAATGCATGAAGTCCAGTCCTTCCGAGGATAGCGTTGTACGTTGAAACCGCCTTGATTACCAGGAAGTTCAACATCTGAGTGGCCTCCTTGGGCTCCTGTCCAATAGTTACAGGCAACTGAATAGTCCCTTCAACTTTGGATTCTACTCCATTAAATCCATATATAGGCATGTTATTGGGGGTCAACTGAGAATCACTGGACCCCATCTTCACAAATGCATCATGAAATAGAATGTCAACGGAAGCTCCATTGTCTATCAAGACTCGCTTCACCTCTGAGTTTCCAATCACAGAAGTTATGACCAACGGGTCGTCATGGGGGAACTTCACCCCTTCCAAGTCTGAGTCATCAAAACCAACCATTACTTCAGTTTTTGCACGCTTCTTGGCCTCTCCCACGATACGCATCACTTCTCTAGCATAAGCCTTCCGAGAATTCCTTGTTGTACCGGCCGCAGTCGGGCCTCCTGAGATCATGTTGATTACTGGCCCTCGGGGTTGTGTTGGTAGTATTTTTGTAAAGTTCGTTCGCAGGGAAGGACTATTAATACAAGTTCAAGTTTTAATTTCTTATTATCTAGAAGTGTGAGAAATAATTGGTGTGTTCAAATAAACTAATTTTACACAAGTACAATTAAAATTTAATTGATGAGGAAAAGTAATCCGAGAAATAGGGTTCTTCAATTAGTTCAATAATATTGTTTTAATGTGATATATATTTTTCTCATATTTTGCTAAAAACAATTCTTCTAATTTTTATAATGTTCTTTCCCAAGATACAAAATAATGTCTACAACCATATTTCAAAAATCACTCCCATGATCAATCGAATTACAATTTTAGATTTTAAGACCGGAGAATTATAAGTTTCATAGTCCTCTTATTAATCTCCCGATTAAATAATTAAACTATGTCTATCAAATCATGAACAAGAATTATGACTCATCTCCCAATTTATCACAATACCTATGAATACAATTAAAGGTTAGCTACGCCCTTAATTGGGTTAAGCCCTCAATGATAGATTAGCAAAAATAGAGAATTATTATCACAATCAAACAAACATATATCACCAACGAATACTACCCAATTCTCGGATTATGAAATTAGTTAATCATGATAGACAAATAAAATAAGCATATAATAAATGGTAAAATCATAATTAAAAGAGTTTAGAGTAAAGAAAGTACAACTTGAAGAATTTATCCTCCCGAAATAGTTTCTGATGAAATGAATGAGCACTCCAAGCAATTCCCTCACAATCTTCAACCGAAATAAAACTTTGCAGAAAATCAAAGTGTTTAAACTAAAACTAAAATTACAAAAGAAAATTTATGAGAATAAGAGAGAGTACAACTCAATTTTATTCAGTACAGACATGCCTTCACCAAAGAAAAGCTCTCATATTTATAGGAGAGATGAACACACCAGCTATCAATTAATTGAGCCGTCAGTTGATAAAATTCACAATATTTGGTGGCCAACTTAACAACTCATGTGACTTTTTATTATTCAAATGCTGAACTCCGTGATTTGTTCAACTCCTTCAATTCATTCAACAAAAAGGGGCCTATTTCGTCTTTATATGGATGAGATTCGTAGAAATGCTTTTTAACCCGCACAGCTTATAATCTTTAATTAATAAATAATTAATTAAATCCAGAAATTATAAAAATAAATATCTAATATTATTAGATATTTATAAATATAATTTTCTAAATAAATTAAATATTTATTAATTAAATAAATCCTTAAATCCTAAACTGCGGACAATTGAGGGCTTGGAACCGGACTCCTTTCGCTTCACAAAAATTATATTACTTCCAACCGGGATTCCTGCTTTAAGAATATATCACTTCCCATATTTTTGTGACAATTCTTATTTCCTCATTGCTCGTCCAGGTCTCATCTACGGTCTCTTGAAAATGTGAAATCAGGCTTCTTTTGCTTCCAAAATTATCCTATAAACATAAAAATTATATTAGCATCCAATCCAATTTAAAATGCTACTAACAATGCTAATTAAGGACAAATTATTACAAATCAAGGATAAATGAGAGATAACATGCTATAAAATGTACATAAAATTAGCATGTATCAGGCTGTGGGTTGCGATTTTGATCGTCATCCCTCCTATCATACTCTCTTCTCTGATTACCACGGTCGTCACCCTTAGTGAAGTGGCTCAGTTTCCCTCTACGAATCAAAAACTCGATCTCATCTTTGAGTTGCTTGCAATCATCAGTGTCATGCCCCATATCTCTGTGGAATCTGCAATACTAATTTTTGTTTCTCTTTGCGGGATCACCCCTGAGTGGCTTCGGCCATCGGAAATCCTTATCCTTCTCAATGTCCAACAAGATTCGACTCCTAGGAGTATTCAACCTTGTATACTCAATGAACCTTGGTCCTTGTTCTTCTTAGGGGCATAGTCGGAGTCCTCGCTAGTTCGGGGATACTTGTCCCTAGCATCATACTCCTGGTCATCATACTCCTGGTCATGCTTTCGCTTCTTGGAGTCGTTGTTACCTCCTCCTCCACTTATTGTGGCTTCTTTCTTCATGCTATCTTCAGCTTTAATGTACTTGTCAGCCCTTCGTTAGAGCTCAGCCATGTTTTCAGGAGGATGCTTTGCCAATGACCTTTTAAAGAATAGATCAGTGGTTCCGTGTTCCAGGGCTACCATGGCCACCTTATTCTCCAAATCAGTGATATTCAACGTCTCCTTAGTGAACCTCTTAAGGTAGTCTCGCAAGTTTTCATTTTTCCCTTGCACCACGTACATGAGAGATGCGGAGCTTTTCTCATGAACTCTTCCACTGATAAACTGACTAATGAAAGCAGCACTTAACTCCTTAAAGGAGCCAATTGAATTAGCAGACAAACGACTATACCATCTCTGAGCCATGCCCGACAGGGTTTGGGGAAACGCCCTACACTTTAAGGCGTCACTTGCAGGCTGCAATAGCAGTGCGTTTTAGAACGTCCTAACATGGTTTGCAGGATCACCCGTTCCATCATAAGCCTTAATTGTCGGCATCTTAAATTTCTTTGAGATGCGGGCATTCATCACCTCCTCAGTAAACGGGGTGTGGGATCATCAGGATCCCCAAGTGGCATCAGATCCTTGGGGTTGCTCCTGGGGGTTTCCACCCTTGTTGTTCTTCCTATTGGGGCGTCAGCCCTTCTCTGTCTTCTTGAAGACCTCTCTAAGTCTATAATGGGAATCGGTCCTGATGTTGGAGGAGGTTGAGTTTGATTCAACCTAGCTTGTTCTCTCCCAATATCTTCCTTTATCCTTGAAATCTCGGCCTCATGAGCCTTGATTCTCTCAGCAGCTATCAAAGGGGGTCCATCATGGATAGTTTGTGTTCTCTTTCTTGGTTCTCTACTAGCACGTCGCCTCCTCGGGGCTTCATCACGATCATCATCATCAAGCGATGAATCATCAGTATAGGGGCCAGAGTAGTCAACATACTCTCGATCTCGGATCTGCAAGGCGTGGCCACTTGGTCCAGGACCTTGAGTAATTGGAGGGTAGTTAGGCAGACCATACATCGGGTTGGTATTCATGGGGAGATCCGTAGTATGGATCTGTACCCCCGGTGGTTAGGATTAACCAGAGAAGAAACCATCATATGAAGAGAGCTGGTTTCTTGACTTGGGTGAACGACCATGGGTAACGTTCTCTCAACATGGGGATCCGTCCCTGGAGGTTGAGAAACCTGAGTTTGAATGATCGCCCCTGTTGCTGGGGGTATTTGCTCAGTAGCAGGCGGAGCAGAGCTTAGAGGCAAGGCCTCAGTAGAGGTTGTTGTTGTTCTTCGTGTGTTCACCATGGTTGATGTTGTCTTCCCACAGACGACGCCAAATGTTGTGGAATAAAAACTAGGTTATGAATATTGCGGCTAGGGTTTATGTGTATTTAATGCTAGGGTGAGTGAGCTTCGTGCTTTTAATGGCTGTTCTTGCGTTCGAGACTGATCGGTCCTCACAAGATGCCTACGTATCTCTGTATTGCTAGAGAATCAAGCCAACGTAGTTCTAGGTGATGGTGCCCTCGAGGCTATGGAGGCGAGAGCTCACCTAGGATGCAGTGGCTTGCATGTCCTTATACGAGGATTAAGTCAAAACGTAGTTCTGAGAATGAGGGGTCAGGCCCTTATATAAGATGAGAAGCCTTAGAATTATGGTAGGAGTAGGTGTCTTGGTGAGCAAGCCACCGCCTCAAGGAAGATTCTAGACCCCTTCCTTTTAGGAATCAGTTTCCATGTTGAGATATGTATCTTGGAGGCTAAGCCAGGCAAGAGTTATATCCTTGTTTGACTATTTTTTTTCTAAATCTTTTAAATAATTTTTTTTTATATCCATCAATAAAAAATTAAACTTTGATAGATCCCGTATTTGGGTACAATAAGCTAGAGGGGAGTTGAAAAGTTTATCATCTTTTTGAAAATTTAGCTTGACATTTTTATATTTTGTTTATCTTTTAAAATTAATTATTTATAAATAAGTACTCTAATATAAAGTGCGGAATTTTATCACATAAACGGTACGGCATTAATATTAATACAATAATAAGTTTGTACAAAATTTCAAGTAGTAATGATAGCGAACCGTCTTACACATTAAAAATTTAAAAACACGCATCATGTCATGAGTACTACTCCCTCCGTCTCTAAATAAGTTGTCTGTTTTGATTGCACACGTTTGCCAACGCATACTTTTGATCGTTAATATCTTGAATTTCGTATTAGTATTAAATATAAAACCTTCACTGTATTAAAGTATTCATAAATACGAATCCAACAAAATCACTCTTGACTATATTTGGTCTTATAGATTAGATGTAAATTAATAATTTATCTAATATTATGAACAATCCCGACATTTCAAACGAACAACTTATTATGAGACGGAAGAAGTACTTCTACGAGTGAAGCATGAACGCCTATAAATTTACAAGACAAATATACAAACAAAGCCGCATATTCTTTCACAAATATATTAGATTAGAAGGGAAAATCCAGTCTCGTTATTGTAAACATGATAACGTATGAGTGTTACAACTTTTGAAAAATCTTTATTTAATACGAGATAATTGAAAATGATACAACTCTAATATATCAGTTATTGTGTTACGATATACTCATATCCAAGTAAAATATCCAATAAATTCAAAGCGAACAATTGCTTGCCTAAAATATTCAAGTAAATTCATTGCAAATTGGATATTGTAAATTAATTAGTTGGTAGATACAATTTTCTTATGGATATAAAATAAAATTTTAATGAATTATGAATTACCATAAAATCTATGGAATTAATTATTCTAATTTCTTCAAAAAAAAATTAAATTAAATTAGTTTAATTATTTTATCTATATTTATTTACTCAATCATGCTGACTATATTCGATAAACAATTTTTAAGACCCTTGCATTAACATACCAAACCCATTGGGCCGTACCGGGTCATCCCTTAGAAGTTAGAACACTTATATAATCGGATCATCACTTTCGGATCTTTTTACCATCTTTCTTACAAGCTCCCCCAATGTTGGAAACCTAGGGTTTCATTCAACTGTAAGTCATTTTCAATCCTCTCCCTTTAAATTAAACATATACATACATATCATTGTGTCTATCAATGTCAGATTACATACCCCAAGAGCTCTTGCATGAAATTCTCATTAAATTACCTGTCGAATCGCTTGTTCGTTTCACAGGTGTTAACAAATCTTGGTACTCTTTAATCACTGATCCAAAATTCATCATTAATCATTTGAATTATAATAATTTGGACCAAGATAAGACACCCCTTTTGCTTAGATTTTATGATAGGGTTGTCAAGGAGGAGAATTATACGATTCGTTGCGATGATAGGACGTTTTCGGAACAATTTACGAGGATTGAGTTTCCGTTTAAGAGCCCACTTGGGTATTTTAGAATAGTGGGGATTTGTAATGGGTTAGTGTGTTTGTCGGATGATTTGTTTGGTGATATGGAGAGGGTGATTTTGTGGAACCCGGCGATTAGGAAGTCGGTTGATTTAGAAATGCCTGTTAGGCCGAAGTATCCGCATATGTTTGTTCTTGGTTTTGGAGTTTGTTCTTTGATGAATGATTATAAAGTGGTGAGAGTTGTGTATGTTAAAGATTCGTCGTTTCAATTTACGGCGCCTCCGGAAGTTCAGGTTTACTCGTTGAGTACTGGTTCTTGGAGGGTCGTGGATGCTGGTGCTCCTTCGTGTTATATGGTTGAGTATACTTGGTCACAGGTTTTTGTTTTTGGGTCTGTTCATTGGGTTGCGTTTCGTAAGCTAGGGGACAGTGGTTCTCGTAATTTGATAGTTTCGTTTCATATGGGCGATGAAGTTTTTCATGAGGTGATTCTACCGGATTCTTTAGCTAATGATATTGTGTATGACATGTCTGTTAGTGTAGTTGGGGATTCTCTTGCTGCACTTAAATACAATAAGGAGGCTGGACAAGAGTCTTGTTGCGTGTGGGTTATGAGAGAGTATAGGGTTGCAGAGTCATGGACTAAGTTATACACTATTAGTGTTCCGGGGTTGACGAGAACGGTTGCCTTTAGGAAGGACGGTCAAGTTATATTATCACTGAGTAATAACGAGCTAGTTTCTTATGATCCACTAACTGGTAAGATTAAGGATCTAGGGATCCTCGGCAATAAAAGGTCGTTTTATGTTGGTACTTACGTGGAAAGCCTGGTTTTGCTGAAAGGACAAAGTAACCTCATAGAAGGTATCTCAAATCTTTTTTCGGATTTTGCAACAGAAAATGCAGCTAGAGCAGAGCAGTAATATGTTATAAGGCATTGCTGATAAGACTACATAGGATCAAGGTAGATCACTTCGTGTTTTCACAATACTGATAATGTAATGCTCTATGCTTATGACCTGCGTGTGTTTGTCCCCCCTCGCCCCACCCCTATAATTGAATCCTTAAGGGCAAAAAAATTTCTTTGCCTTACTATTGTCCTGTCAAAATGAGAAGGCAAGAAGTCTGAATTGGTTATGTTCTATTTTGAAAACCCAAGCTTCCTCTCATACTATTGACCAGGGCAACTTTTTAAGGGTGTTTGTTTAATGTGTTCTGGTGTGATTTTTTTTTTAAAAAAATTCTTTTTAGTCTCATTTTAGTTTACTTATAGGGTTTGGTTCTTGGTACTGTACAGGTTTATTGAATGGAAATCTTCATATTCAAGTCTGATGCCTGATGGAGGTCGTATGGAAGGCTAGAGGCGCAAATGGATAGTCTTTCTCTTTTCCTTTCAAATGTAGTACAACTATCATCTCATCGGTCATTTTTATCATGTGGTGTACTGATTTGTTGTTTCTTTAGCAGCATAACAATTTTTCTATGAAATGGAGATACTGTGCTGATTTTATACTTTAAAAAGAAATTTGGATATCTTTTAAGCATTTGCAAGTATAGCTGGTGGTTCATGATGATTTTTTTTTTTGGCCAAGTGTTCATGATGAATTTTGGTAAAGAGTATGTCTATTTTGTATATAGAAATGCTGGAGTCCCCAAAATCGTTCCCAAAAATGTTTCCAAATTCCATGTATAAATATGCATTCCACAAATTAAAAAGACACCACTTGGAATTGGGAACGAGTTTGCTATCACTAGCATTGCTCTTGTATATACACATATGCTTTGTAAACAGCTCGAGAGCGACAAAAAGATGTATCATGCAATCAAAGATTACGATAATTCTTGTGTTTATCTGAACTCCAAATTTTGCGTTAAAAAAAATGTGTTCACCAATATGGTAGTAAAATTTAGTTTTTTTATTTTCATTTCTAAAATTTTGCTCATCATGAAGTTGAGGTAATAAATTGATCAGGTCAATGTTTTTCAGTTCATCTGTCAAATTTTGCGCACCATCTTCGTTCTCTGATAAAAACAATTTCTTCAGCTGCATGTTGCTTAGATCCATCATTCATAACATAAATTCAATTTCCACATTAACTTGACACAAATCAAAATGGTAAATGATTTCTGTATGCTATTATATTCGAAATCTAAACCGATTGAATTCAATCTAGGGTCCTGGTCCTAATGTCAGGATCAATTACATAACAATCATTTTTCCGGTCGTTGGATCGAGACTTCAATGATTAGGATTAAAAAAAAATTGACTAGCCGTTATAATTTTTTACGAATAGACTGCTTATCCTTAATAATTTTCGTCAAGTAACAAATATTTTTAATGGAATTCGCAAAAAATAAACCCGAATAAGCTAAAAGCTTTTAAATTCTAGCCATTGAAATCTAGATCCAACGACCGACAAAGTAATTGTTATGTAACGATTATACCCTTCAATACAGTAGAGGTAATGTCGGACAAATTCGAACTCGATGTCTCGATCCGATTTCAGAGACCAAACCCCAGGAAAAAGAATGTGACTTGGAAATTAGCACAGTAAAGTTTTGTTACTATGTGCAGTTCGAAATAGATAACACCTTGCAGGAGCTTTTTAGCCTCCTGTGAACGCTTTCAATCATTGTTTGGTTCGGTTAAACCATCATCTTTTATGAATTACTAGGATTATTGCCCGTTTCGCATGGGATGAGAATTTTTTTTTTATTTACCAAAATTATAATATTTTAGTTTAAAGACAATATCTTTTGTTGTTTAAAAAAAATTAATATAATGTTCTAAGTTGACTTAGGTAACTCCTTTTAAATACTTTGGACATAGTAATTTTATTTTGACCTTTTATTACCTACTATTTATGATGGTGTGTTGTAGTTGATCTTGTAATCCCTTCTTTTCGGTCTCTTCTTTAAGTTTATTTAAGTTAATGACATAATTGATAAAATGATATTATAAATTAGTTGTTTTATATGTTGACTTATATATTGATAAAATGAGATACGAACATTAAATATTTTCACATTTTTGTTACTCTGATAGAAATTTAATAATTAAGTCATAGTAATAACTATAGCATGAACAATGTATTTGTACAATTATAAAATATAGGAATATTGTAAAATGTTTATTTTATGAATAAATTTTTAAAATAATATTGCTATTTTGAATTTAATTTAGTCAAATAATTTACTATTTTGTTATTTAATTACATCATTATACTTACAAATTTTTTATATTTTATCAAGTTTGACTAATATTACTTTCCTTTTTTTTTTTTTTTGTATAAGGTTTCTTCCTTATTTACTAACCCCTTTTTCATTGTCTTTGACACTTATCTTCTTACCATTTCTATTTCATATATAATGTATTTACCAAAATTATAACATAAATGAGTTCACCCGTTTAGTTCATCATTTTTATTTCTCCTTTTTAATATAACATTTTAACATTATCTTTTTCATTTATCAATTTGTTATTGTGACTAATTTTGTTTGTTTATATAAAATAGGATTGTTATTTGTTTTGCATCATGAAAATTAAAAATTTAAATTTTTACATTTTGTGGCGATGCCTCGCTTTTTATATTAAATATTTAAATATAAAAAAAAATCGAATTTATACATATATATATACTAATTTATGTGACCTATTCTTTTTTTACACATTATTAAACGTGCATAAAAATGATAATATTGTCCGCTTTGCACGATTGGCAATTTAATATTCTTTTTCTATTTTTTTAAATATTACACAAATTATATTGATCAATATATTATAACTTTTTTGCAAGTCTAAATATTATGATAGTCAAAGAATAATTTGGCAAATAAAACTGGGATCGAGATATTATTATCAGGGTTAACAAAAAGGGACTTAACTCTTTCAAATTCTTCATGAAACAAATAACTTTGCACAGCACAGCATTGGTATTCATGTCACCAAAATATTGCACCTGCCTTTACCCAACATATGTACACCAAAATATTGCTCCTGCCTTCACCCAACATATTTTACATATTATTAGTCTCGAGACCCATTACTTTTTCTATAGATATTGTATGTACGCCAAAGGAACCAAAGGCAGTGTATCAACTGGTATAATGATGATAAGTCCAATAGTCCACTATGCTTAAATCATAATAGGAGTAATTCACAATTTGACAGTGTTATCAAATTAGTATAGGCCAAGTATCCATATTAACTATCAAGCTACTGATGCGGTATATTTTTAAGTTCGTTCTCAGGGATACAGGTTTTATCAATTTTAATTCAATTGTTTCCGGGCAAAAACGATAATTATGGAAATATTTACTAACTAATTATTTATACTAATTTAACTCATTAATTAAATGATAAACAATGAATTTAAAATCTAGGGCAATTAGGTCCACCGTGCTTACACAATAACCGGCTTCTAAGCTAAATCAATTAATGTGATCATATAACTAGAGTATGCTAATCTCTCTCAAGCATTAACACTCTCGAAACATTCAACACAATTAACCAATTTTAGTAATTCAATTAATCAAGTAATTAGAGCTGTGTTAATCTCTCTCGAGCATTAACGCCCTCAGAAATCCAATGATGCTCTCGCACTCAAATTCAATTCTGCTAATCGTATGTGTGCCTCTAGTGAGTAAATCTCTCGATCCATACCCCTATTTGCATAGAATTAATTCATGATATCGGCCGATTACACAAATTAATGATTAAAACATAATCAACTAGAATAACCATATCAATCAAATCACTGTGAAAATCATGTCAATTATAGTGCAAACATGGCTTCCCTTTTATGCCCTAGAACAAACTACTCACTAATATAAAAATTAAGAACAACTAAAATTATATAACAATCCATCTAAAATATATATTTAATAAACAAGATAAAATAGAAAGTACCTTACATAACGGAGAATTAAGCTGAAGAAAGTGTACATAAAAGAGAAGAAAACCAAGCCCCTAATTCCACAAATTTGCAGCAGCTGAATGAATGAAAATGAAATGCATGTGGTGTGTATAGTCTATACTGTGTACTTTCCCTAATCTAATGTCTATAGCACTCCTCTTATAAAGCCTTGAATCATGCCTTTCATGATTAAAATTTCTCCACCATCCTTCTTCATCATTAGCCCACCATTTAGGAATTCTTTTTCTTCTCTTTGCCTACCACTTTCGGCTGAATTATTTTCTAGAAAAGCTAATCAATCAATACACATGTTTTACACTTTGAATAAACAACAAGAAAATTCCAAATCCACTAAAATTCAGAACTGAATTTGTTCCTCAGATTTCGAGCTGCTCCATTCGGATTTTTGCTGATTTAATCCCTCTGAATTGCAGATAATTTTCTAAGCTTCGCGTCGACTGTAAGATCGTCCAAATCCGACTCCTAGAACTCCAGATATGAATTAAATACCGTAGAAAGCGGGTGTAGCTCAATAAATCCGAATTTCTTCATTTTAGCTTCAAAATAGCTCTTTAAGCCCAAATTCTTCCAAACTTAGAAATTCTTGTCTTCTACAGTAAAACATTAATATTTATTAAATAAATATCCAAATAAATACAAAATGCAATTAAATACGGGAATAAAATCATCTAAAATATATATAAAAATATATCATATCAAACATCCCCACAATAAACATTTGCACGTCCTCGGGCAAATAAGTGAAATAAAAACTAAATCCTAATATCACTTTCGTAGATGACACGATTGCATTGAGCACATGCAACAAGCCGTTAAACCCCTGGGCAGCCCTAGTAGGACGAGTGTTGTCTCGTGAGGGTTTATAGTGAATTTACCCACAAAATCCATTTTTTTCTGCCAAGTCTCAAGTATGCAACATATCATAGTACTCCACACATGCAAAACTTAATTACACAATATAGAAAAGACAAGTCTTTCAATTTACGCATCATTTGTACAAGACTATCCAAGTAAGCACACAGTCTAGATAGACAAAAAGATCATGAAATATATATCAATGCCACATTCAGTGAGTAACATGCTATGGATGTAAATGAAGCTCACAAAACTCTCAAATCACACATGTGTATAGGTGAAGTGTATTCGCTCAAGTTCAATCAATTAAGTCATGTGCTACCATATGCTTGGTTGTCCACCAAATCTCCACTACTTTGTATACATGCATGCACAAATCAAAAGGTCTTTGTTAAGGGTTGTAACGTGGCTAAGGTGAAGGGTAGGGAATCAAGAAAAAGGCTAACAAGTGGCTAACTCGACAAACTAATAGAGCACAATGTTCATTTCTAATTAAAGCACTCAACATGAAATTTCGATCATGTAAAAGCTGATCAGACTCTCACAAGCATTAAACTCCAAGCACATATTACCATGTACTTTTTCACTTTCATATTGCACAAACCAATGAACACAACTCTGCTTGATCCTTTTTTTTCTTTCTTTTTCTCTTTTTTGTTTTTTTTAGAAATTCCCACCAAATTTTCACACTTTAACAAAGAAATCCCCACACTATGCACTCACCAACCTCCAAATGAATCAAAATGCTCTACTAGTAAATCAAGAGAAGAATAAACAAGTAGGCTCAAGAATTTAGATTGGTGATATACGAGAAAGAACGAATAAAAGGCTCAAAGGGGTTCACTAAGGATATATGATTCAAGGGTACTGTTTGGATAAACATGGTTAATCCTAGTGCCTTTATCATTTTCATGCATACAGATATCATGTAATCTCAAAATGGTTTAAAGCAAGTTCTAGAGCGATATGCCAAATGATGAACAACACACAACAATAAAATTCGATTGATATAAGATGTACCAATCACAAATTAGGCTCAAAATCTCACAGGGGGAAAGCATGCTTCAGTACTCACTAAAATTGACAATGATGCATCTCAAGTTTTAAAATTTTCGCAAGCACGAACAAGGAATCATCAAGTAACAAATAACTTTCAGAGATATGACATGTCAAATAATCATGCAAAATAAGCTCACAAGATGTGTACCTATCCCTGTTAACACACTATGAGACGAGGCAATTGTTTTCTAATTTTTTTTAAATTTTTTTGGATTTTTCAATTTTTAATTTTTTTTTTTGGATTTTTCAATTTTATATATTTACACTAAGAACCCTCCCCCATACCTAAATCATGCATTGTCCTCAATGTATGCAAATGCAAGAGAAATGAGGTATGAACAAAAGTGAACGAAAACTCCCCTGAAAATGAGCAAGACAATTATTCCTCTAGACTGAACATATCTTCAAGTTTTCCTTGCTTAATTCTTTTCACATAGCACGAATACTCCCCTTAGCTTTTCCTTCCCCAAAATAAATTTAAATCCGTGTCAGCAACCTTTTCCTTGCCTTTATTACGCCTTCTAGCTTCTTGCTCATCCACCTTCTCCCCCTCAGTTGGGTTATCCTCCAGAATAGTTGGATGTGGAGTTGGGAAATTAGACGAAGCTGTCTTCATCAAGGAATTAATTGCATGACTAAACTGGGCTGCCATGGAACTTAATTGAGCCTGGATTGCATCATTTTGAACAAGTTGCAAATTTTTGATTTCCGCAATGGACTCACGGATATGTGGCAACTCGTTCTCCAGTGTTTGGACCCGTGCAAGGAGTCTGTTGTATCCCGCTCTGGTTATAGGTGCATGTGGTTGAGTATGTTGCCCACTCTCAAGTACTGCTGGTGTTTCTCTCGGCTCTTGTCCAAGACTTCCACCGAGATACGTATTTGTAAAAGAAATCATCCTAGCACCTTTGTCGGATGGTGCAATGGAAGTCCGGGAGCTTCCCTCCTCTCGTGAATCAAGTTGCCGACCACTGGTGAAGAGTGGTAAATCTGGAAAAAGATCCAGGGATTTTCTCTCTGGAAGGTTGAACTTGAATGGATTAAATGGCACAAGACCCAAGTTTCCCTCGAATGTCTCGGGCTCGCTAGGTTTACTCCGTTTAGCATGAGGTAGATCGGCTGATGTAGCAAACTCAATATGTGGTGCTGCTCTTACTGATCTTGGTAACAACGGAAGTGGGACAGTCTTCAGATTTTCAGTTAGGACTGTAGGCACATCCGTATAGCTCTTATTGCTTATGTAATTAATTACATTTGTCTTCATGAAAGAACATTCCACATCTCTACCATGGTCCAAGCGTAACCTGTCTGCATCACTTAAAAAATCATTTAATATTAGCTGCAGAAATCTTGGATATAGACATTCGACCCTTCGAATCTGGACATCCCTTGCTCCTAAGTGCTTCATCTTCAAAATGATTTGACCAAGAACTAACTTTCCAAAATTAATCCTCAAATTATTAGCGACCGAATACCCTATTTTTTGAATAAATTCAGATATTCGATCTAGATTTGTTCTATCTGAGGAAAAAACATGGTTAAGAATGTGGAAGAAGAAATTCCAATACTTGGTTAGATACGTTCTAGAGAGATTACCAGTATTGAAATTACCATCTTGGTACCTTATAAGACGAAAGAACCTTTCAATCTGGTCGGGTGTAGGATCAGCAACGATATTTTCCGTAGGAAAATGAAGAATTCGATTAACATCTCGTTCAGTGACCTTAATCGACCTACCAAACAGTCGATATGTGATTGCTAACCCGTCATTTCCAGAAGTGCTCACCGCACTGCAATACAATTCACGCAAGGCATCATGGTTGAGCGGCACTGGTGTAACTAAAGCATAGCGAATGATTGAATGCTCATTCAGAAATTGTGCCCAAGCTCGAAACTACTCATCCCGGATGGTGTTGATTTCCAGAATGGAAGTAGGATTAACTCTAGCAATCGAGAAGCTTCCCTGCAATGCCATTTTCAAGACAGCTAGATTGTGAGATTTTTTCCTTGGGAGGTTGGAGTTTTCAGCAATTGTGTGTATATGCTCTGTATAGCTGAAATGATGATAGTTAACACAGACAAAAACTCATTGATTATAAGGTTTGAAAGATTAGCGGGTTAGGTGTGATATAGTACAAGCTATGTACTAGCTAGCCGCTTTCTTTCTTCGTTTAGCTCCAGCCCTACTACATCTTTTTTTCTTCAAAGTCCTCCTCGAGCCACACAATGCTCTTTCTTTTTCAACAACAAAAAATATTTGCATGGCCCTACTAAATCAATTCAGTGGGGATGAGTTCTCGATGAACAATTATATAAAAGAAGAAAATTAAAAAAAAATCCTAAAAATTACAGAATAAATAAATAAAAAAAAATAAAAAAAAACAAAATTGGAAAAAAAACTCCCCTAATGCATAAGCATGAAGTGTCGAGGCATTGAATGTCGAGGCATGGTGCCACTCCAAAAAGACCAAAAACATGTTGCGCGGGACCACCACGAGAATCTATAGTTGTTTTAATCCTGCACAAAATTTCCAAACAAGCATTAGCAAAATAAAATATGGCATCAATAAGCAATAATTGATTAAGTGGTTCTGTAGTTTTGGAAAACTTTGTGATAAAACAACGATAAAATTCGACACCACGAAAATATCGAACTCCATTGACATAAGGTGGAGGCTCTGGTGGTGGCTTTTCTTCACTCATCACTTCCACATGAGCCATTCGAACATCTGGGCTTGTCGCATCATTGATTAAGTACACACTTCCATTTTCTCCCTCTTCCTGAGCTTGACATTTAGGAGCCACTTTGTTTGGACCATCAACCAAAATTTGAGAAAGATCATCTTGGACAACTGTTATCACATCAACCTTATCCTCATTGACATTGTCCACAACAACAAAATCTTCAATTGTAACATCAATAGTATCCTCCTCTTCTTCATCATCAGTCACATTGTTCTCGGCAGCAGCAACATCATTGATCTCGTCATCGGTGGCATGCTCATTCTCTTTATCAATGGCCTCATCATCAACATATATGGAGAAACTATCGCTTATGAAATTGATAGCAGTCAGGTCCTCTTCGGATTGGATAGATGATGATGGTAAATAGTAGAGCTGCCCTGTAGTAGAAGAGTTAGCCAACTGTGCAATTTGAGATTCAATCGCCAAACTTTGAGTTTCTAATTCTTTGATCGTCTTTAGCAGTTTATTCAAGATATCCCACATCTCATTTGTCTGATCAGCTTGCACATCTACGCTGGGTTGAGAAACATGTAGATCTTCTTGTAGAGGAGGATATTGATATTCTTGCTGTGACGGCTGCTCATATGACTGATAATATTGTTGCTCAAACTGTTGCTGATTATGATATGAAAAATTTTGAGCACCATTGTCCTGGTAGTAGAAATCCGGTTGATCTACACATTCTTGATCAAATGTGCTTGAATATTGATTGTACTCATATCCTTCTTCAAAAGAATTCATTTGTCCGAATTGAGCATTCTGAGAATTATAAAAATTG
Organism: Kitagawia praeruptora; assembly: GCA_037693485.1. NCBI lineage: Eukaryota > Viridiplantae > Streptophyta > Magnoliopsida > Apiales > Apiaceae > Kitagawia > Kitagawia praeruptora. Next base: position 26,071,450 of record CM075351.1, on the reverse strand, counting down.
TAAGAGCACTCAAAACCAAAGTGACCGTAAATTCCACAAATTTCACAAAATGTGTAAGTTCCAGGGACCACTTGTGACATCTCATTTGTACTCATCGGACCTGTAAGGGGCTCTGCAGTCTTCCACGAGGCAATTTCTCGAGTATATGCCTCTACTAAGAAAGAAAGATGTGCAAAAGTACCAACTTCATCCATTGCAGACCTGTGAACTCACAACAAAGCCAAGAAATGCAGTAAAACCGGTCTTAATTGGAACTAAAGTTCCAATGAGACAAAGAAAACATAGACGATCTAAAAATTTAACAAATTAAACAAAATATAAATTTTTATTTTTATTTATTATTATTTTTTTATTTTATTTTTTTAAAAGTTATTTACAAAAAAAAAATATGACTTATTTATAAAATTAACTAGCCAAAAACAAAACAACATCAAATTTTTCTCCAAAATTAGAAATGACACAGCAAACTCTAAACAAATTAATTTATTATGCGACACTTCTAAAACTCAAAACAGACAAGGCGACTCTGAACAATCCCATTACACTCGACACAACACACTTAGTAACTCAATAATTCGATCACACAGTCGAACAGAAGTGGCAAAACTCGGCAAACCAGTAACTAAATTCTAAACCAAAACTCAGTAATTCGACTAGCATTTTGACTCAAAACAAAACAGAAAAACAAAGCAAGACTCCACAAACAAAACAAAACTCGATGATTAGGACTCGACTACAGAAGTCGGAACCCAACAGAACAAACAAAACAGAGAACTCGGAATCAACCAATTAAAATTGAGTCAACTCAGTCCAACTCAGCGAAAAAAACTAGACAATTCGAACAACTCAGCAAACAACAACGCCAGTGACTAAACCAGTAACTGCAGTGGGTGAACTGGGTTCGCAGAGAAGAAAACAGGGGAGGGGAATTGCTGAAAGAACAGGGGAAGGAAAGGAGGCTGGGGAAATCGACAGTGGTGATTGCGGGAAGAGGGGTGAGTTGAGATGTGGGCGGAGAAGGGAAGGTGTGTGACTGGTGTGAACGAAGAAGGGGGACTGCAGTGGTGGTGAAAGAAACGAGAGAGAGAGAGAGATGAAAACGAGAGAGAGGGATGGGCTGGGTTCGATGAAGAAGGAAGGAGGAGGTGGTGTTGCGGACGGAGATGGCGCGGTGGAGGATTGAAAGGGTAATGGTGGCTGTGTGGTTTGCAGGCGGAGCAGCGGAGGTCAGAGTGACGGAGGTCCGTGGAGGCGTGTGAATGAAAAAGGGAGAAAGGGAAGACAGGGGAATTGCAGTTGGGTTTGTAAGATAAAAGGGGGACAAAGGAGAAAGAAACAGGGGTATTAAAACAGAGGAGTTCAAGTTTACTTCGAATAAAACTATTAAGCTTCGAATTTTACTATTAAAAGCGAATAAAAATGTACTCAAAATTTATAAAACTAATGTTTTTGTTGTTTTTTTTTTATACAAAATAAAATCTAAATTATAAGAAACAATTAATTTAAAATCAATAATTTATGCCTCCCCGGCAGTGGCGCCAAATTTGATGCGGTATATTTTTAAGTTCGTTCTCAGGGAGACAGGTTTTATCAATTTTAATTCAATTGTTTCCGGGCAAAAACGATAATTATGGAAATATTTACTAACTAATTATTTATACTAATTTAACTCATTAATTAAATGATAAACAATGAATTTAAAATCTAGGGCAATTAGGTCCACCGTGCTTACACAATAACCGGCTTCTAATCTAAATCAATTAATGTGATCATATAACTAGAGTATGCTAATCTCTCTCAAGCATTAACACTCTCGAAACATTCAACACAATTAACCAATTTTAGTAATTCTATTAATCAAGTAATTAGCGCTGTGTTAATCTCTCTCGAGCATTAACGCCCTCAGAAATCCCAATCTCCTTCCTAATCTCCTTCAAATCATCAACCTCATCTGACTGAAAAGTAGGAATAGGTTGCTGATGTTGAAACTCTTCACTTCCATAGTAATATGACATATCTGGAACATCTTGCTGGTACTGTTGAGGATGGTATGGAAAATATGATTGTTCCTCATAACTGACGTATGGATCAACTCCTTCATAGTAACAATATTGCGAGGGATCATGAACGCCCAAACACCGCTCACATGGCTGAGGCTGTTGAATACCACCTTGGTTGCTCCAGCACTGATACGTCTCATGTGCGCCATCACATAGCTCACAAACATTAGCCACCTGCTGAACTCCATAGTACGTTAGAAAATCCATCTTCAACGTCAATGCTCTCTGACAAGTACCTGAAACACCAACAAACTAAACAAGAATAGATGAGAAAAAGAAATCCGAGTCAGTGAACTCTAACGACCACTATTGACAAGCACATAAACCAAAAATAAAACACCGATGATCCCCGGCAGCGGTGCCAAAAACTTGTTTGCACTAAATCACGCAAGCGTACGTGGTCACAAGTAATATATGAATAAGTCGAGTTCGTTCCCACAGAGATCTGGTTATGGTTTTAATTCAGTAAACGCACCTATGCAACAGTGTATGGTTATTATGCACTGCTAAGACAAATAACAAATATGGGTTTTAATTAACTAAATCTAACTAAAAAGCAAATTAACAAAACTACAAATTAACTAACTAACAAGAATTGAAATCTAATTACTTCTGCAAGAAAAACCATGGAATCCTAACTTCATTAAATACTTTGCTTAGATCTGACGCCTTTAATCACTATATGCAATGGTTATGATATCTGATCGGACAACACGAAACAAGTATACGCTACTTCTCAGTATACGCATACCAAACCAAACATACATCCACAAAAGAGATAGAAGATGAATAGACACCAATTATGCTTAGACCCTATATCTCTATAGAATTTGAAAACATAACGGTTGAAGAACAAGTTATCCACATTGATCACATAGGGTAGCATATTATCTCTAATCATGCCACAAATCATGATGTTAAAACATCAACCTATCCTATGCTAGCATGGCAAGTTCTAAATCTCAAGATCCACTCTCGTTTAGCAAGAGATTAACAAATTAGATGTTAGCTACGCATCTAAATACATGAAACACAACCATACGAGGATATCAGATATACATCACACACAGATCTGTAAAGCATCAAGATACTAAAGCTCCATAAATAAATCCGTTAGAATCCCATGACAACGATTAGTTCATAATTGAACCTCTCGTCATCATGGGATCTGATGAAACCATGATAAAAACAAAGTAAGAAAAAATACAAATAAATCTAAGTATTTGATATGTAATGGTTATACTCCTAATGATAATAATGATCCTAATGATACAATTTACAAGGGTTGGATGTGTTTATATAGGCTCTATAATTCTTGCCCAGCAAGAAAATACCCAAAATAGATTTAAAACAGAATTTCTGCAAAATACGTTTCCTAAACTGATTCTGTTTTTTAAGGGAAATTCGTAGTTGACTTTTCTTCAGTTTTTCAGAACCGTTCCAGTAGTAATTGGACATCTGGACCACTTTAGAATGATAGAGAATTCCGTTATCTTCGCGTGGACTGCTTACGGGCCACAAACGGAGTTGTAGAACTCAAGATATGGCCAAAATAGTAAAAACTATAATTTTTAAGGGGCAACTTGCGCCCAGCAGTCTGTTCTTCGCGCAAATTGCTCCTACCCGGCGCAATTTGCTCCTGGTAATCCTATCCCAAGTTGTAGAAAATCTCCCAGGCTTCGCGTGGGCAGTAAGATCGCTGAAAACTGACTTCTAGAACTCCAGATATGTCCAAAACAGTGTAGACTGCGCAACCGTCTCAGAAATCCGAATTTTAATTAATTTATTCTCCAAAAACGATAGAAGCATCAACCTTAATCAACATTCTCGTAAATCTGCACAACTAAACAAAATACATCAAAACCACCACAAACTTGAGTCCAAGACAATCAATTTAAGCCGATATGGAACGCTCCAAGTGGATATAAACTCCACTTATCACACCCCAAACTTAAACCGATGCTTGTCCTCAAGCATAAACAATTACAACTAACTAACTAACTAGTACCACTTCCGTAGGTGATCACGGTTGCATTTGGCATATGCAACAAGCCCTTTAAACCCCTAGGCAGCCCTAGTGGACGAGTAAGGTCTCGTGAGGGCCTATAGCAAATGTACCCACAAAATCCAATTAACCTAATGCAATGCAATGCATGAATGCAACTAATATGAAAAATGCAATTAATCTAATCTACCATACCTTCAATTCCTCTCATGCCATATCAACTTAAGAATCAAAGTAAATACGCAATGTCTTGGTGTCGAAAGTGCAAGTATTCACATAGTCTACTCAATGAACATGCATAAGTTCTTACAAGCCCATGTCAAGTGTAAGAATAAGTTAGTAAACATGCTAAGCCTACAAGAGTACATCTTTGAGACAACACTCGGGATCTCATACGTAAGAACAAGCTAACACTCACAAAAGAATTTTCACTCAAGGACAAGGGTAAGTGTATCACTCAACTCCAACAAAATCATAAGCACGCTTGACATTTGGTATCAATCTAACTCTTAACACAACATACATCAATGACGATAATCAAAAGGTCTTTATTTGGGTTGTAACGGGGCTAGGGACAAGGTATGTCAAATAAGCCAAAACAGGTGAAGTGTCAAAAGCTAGTAAGTACCATAATAAATCATACACAACACCCTATTTCCCCCCCCACACATGGATTTAATACTTTTCTTCCAAAAAAAACAATCGACGAGTCGACTAAAGTAGGATCATAACAAACACAAACATGCTCTCATAATATATTTTTTTCTTTTTTTTTTCTTTTTTTTTTCTTTTTTTTTTCTCTTTTTTCTTTTTTTTTCTTGAGAGCTAAATATAACACAAACAATAATATAAACAATAACAATGATCCCACAATTTTATTACACATGCCGACTATCAAATAAACAAACCCAATTTTCAATATTTCCCCCAAAAGTAAGACCAACAATAAACCCCTCCTTGCACACCTTATTACTCCCTTAAGCACTCTACTAGCCTTTGACAATGTGGGTTCAAATAAATGTAAGGCCAATACAAGAAAAAGGTCTAGGCAAGTAATTTGGTATGTCACCGAAAAAATAGGATTAAGTTCAACGGGTTAACTAATTGATCATGTAAACATGGTGTGGTAATATGGGAAAATATGTGGTTATTCCTAAATGCCTTTATCATTTTAATCGTAAATTAATGTCATGCGTTTCAAGAAAGACCTCAAACAACTGCTAGCAATGCAAACAATCTGTGGACACTCAAGCAAACGAATAAATTGCAAAAAAAATATGCAATAAGGCTCAAAATCTCACTTGGTGGAAAAACATACTCAATCCCAAGCAACATCTCTCTAACGCACCAACTTGTATTCAAAGCATGCAAACTAAATCATCTTGCACATATTCATGTCCTTCTAATCACTTACAACATTCAATAAGTCTACTAGATTCAGCTTACTAGTGTATGTGTGTGCACAAGAACAAAGCATATCACTTCTCAATCAAAAGCGTCAACAACACAAAATTCCTATAAAGCATGGGTGCAAATGCAAACTATTATGAACTCACATGATATACAAACATAAAAACAGAATGTCCTATATGAAACAAACGTAGATAACACAAACATAAATGCATAATTTACTACCACTAATATGCAAAGCATGAAATCCTACATGAACACATAATACAACAACAACTACTAATCCCTCAAACAACCCCCAAACTTAAAATATTCAATGTCCCCATTGAATGGAAAGTAATACAAGGGATAGTAGAAAACATACCTAAATAAAATTGCCGAAAAGCGTGGGTTGCCTCCCACGAAGCGCTTCTTTAACGTCAATAGCTTGACGTTACTTTCAAGCCTCCATTATGGATGATAATAGTTCGCCTGGTCCTCTCTTCGCAATACTTCATCATCATCTCGGCGGCACACTTTCTGCTCATTCTCCTTGTTTGGCCTATTCATGTAGCAACTATATCCTCTTCCAATGCCTTCATCTGTTGACCCAAAATCTGTCAATTTATAGAACAACACACGGGCTTTACTTGAATATAATGGAGGAGGGTAAATGTAAGTTGTTGTAGCCTTTGGTTCCTCAAAGAGAACTTCCTCCATTGGCTCTAATGCGCTACCTCCATCATTACACTCTGAGACAAGTAGAAGATCTGCATCCTTCTCATGTTCATCATCCTCTTGGTTCGCACATACCAATTCTTGAAATTTGCGTAGCTCATCAGTGTCCTCTTGATACGCACATAACAATTCTTGAAATTTGCGTAGCTCCTCAGTGTCTGTCTCAAATTGTGCCCTTTCCAAATCATCCACCTCACTAGCTTGATCAAATTCCTCACATGGCTCGTGAACACTCACCTCCTCTTGGAATTTGTCTTCTTCAATTATGCATGCAGTACCCTGCTCCAAGTCATCATTAATTTCTGGAATTGCCTGTTGTATAAATTGTTGTTTCTCTTGTTCCAAGAAACTCAAAATTTGAGCAACTTGTGTCCCCATAGATTTGGTAGACTCCTCCATACTCTTTTCAAGCATCCCAATATCCTTCCTAATCTCCTTCAAATCATCAACCTCATCTGACTGAAAAGTAGGAATAGGTTGCTGATGTTGAAACTCTTCACTTCCATAGTAATATGACATATCTGGAACATCTTGCTGGTACTGTTGAGGATGGTATGGAAAATATGATTGTTCCTCATAACTGACGTATGGATCAACTCCTTCATAATAACAATATTGCGAGGGATCATGAACGCCCAAACACCGCTCACATGGCTGAGGCTGTTGAATACCACCTTGGTTGCTCCAGCACTGATACGTCTCATGTGCGCCATCACATAGCTCACAAACATTAGCCACCTGCTGAACTCCATAGTACGTTAGAAAATCCATCTTCAACGTCAATGCTCTCTGACAAGTACCTGAAACACCAACAAACTAAACAAGAATAGATGAGAAAAAGAAATCCGAGTCAGTGAACTCTAACGACCACTATTGACAAGCACATAAACCAAAAATAAAACACCGATGATCCCCGGCAGCGGCGCCAAAAACTTGTTTGCACTAAATCACGCAAGCGTACGTGGTCACAAGTAATATATGAATAAGTCGAGTTCGTTCCCACAGAGATCTGGTTATGGTTTTAATTCAGTAAACGCACCTATGCAACAGTGTATGGTTATTATGCACTGCTAAGACAAATAACAAATATGGGTTTTAATTAACTAAATCTAACTAAAAAGCAAATTAACAAAACTACAAATTAACTAACTAACAAGAATTGAAATCTAATTACTTCTGCAAGAAAAACCATGGAATCCTAACTTCATTAAATACTTTGCTTAGATCTGACGCCTTTAATCACTATATGCAATGGTTATGATATCTGATCGGACAACACGAAACAAGTATACGCTACTTCTCAGTATACGCATACCAAACCAAACATACATCCACAAAAGAGATAGAAGATGAATAGACACCAATTATGCTTAGACCCTATATCTCTATAGAATTTGAAAACATAACGGTTGAAGAACAAGTTATCCACATTGATCACATAGGGTAGCATATTATCTCTAATCATGCCACAAATCATGATGTTAAAACATCAACCTATCCTATGCTAGCATGGCAAGTTCTAAATCTCAAGATCCACTCTCGTTTAGCAAGAGATTAACAAATTAGATGTTAGCTACGCATCTAAATACATGAAACACAACCATACGAGGATATCAGATATACATCACACACAGATCTGTAAAGCATCAAGATACTAAAGCTCCATAAATAAATCCGTTAGAATCCCATGACAACGATTAGTTCATAATTGAACCTCTCGTCATCATGGGATCTGATGAAACCATGATAAAAACAAAGTAAGAAAAAATACAAATAAATCTAAGTATTTGATATGTAATGGTTATACTCCTAATGATAATAATGATCCTAATGATACAATTTACAAGGGTTGGATGTGTTTATATAGGCTCTATAATTCTTGCCCAGCAAGAAAATACCCAAAATAGATTTAAAACAGAATTTCTGCAAAATACGTTTCCTAAACTGATTCTGTTTTTTAAGGGAAATTCGTAGTTGACTTTTCTTCAGTTTTTCAGAACCGTTCCAGTAGTAATTGGACATCTGGACCACTTTAGAATGATAGAGAATTCCGTTATCTTCGCGTGGACTGCTTACGGGCCACAAACGGAGTTGTAGAACTCAAGATATGGCCAAAATAGTAAAAACTATAATTTTTAAGGGGCAACTTGCGCCCAGCAGTCTGTTCTTCGCGCAAATTGCTCCTACCCGGCGCAATTTGCTCCTGGTAATCCTATCCCAAGTTGTAGAAAATCTCCCAGGCTTCGCGTGGGCAGTAAGATCGCTGAAAACTGACTTCTAGAACTCCAGATATGTCCAAAACAGTGTAGACTGCGCAACCGTCTCAGAAATCCGAATTTTAATTAATTTATTCTCCAAAAACGATAGAAGCATCAACCTTAATCAACATTCTCGTAAATCTGCACAACAAAACAAAATACATCAAAACCACCACAAACTTGAGTCCAAGACAATCAATTTAAGCCGATATGGAACGCTCCAAGTGGATATAAACTCCACTTATCAGTCGTATCTCTAGTTTTATTAATTAGCATACCTAGGCAGTTATGATAAAGAAATAATCAGAGAAGCTTAAAATAGATAGCTAAGATTCAAGTTTTTGGAGTGATGGCAGAAACTGGTGATCCTAATAAGCCACATCACCAAGGACACCATTAACTAACTTATGTTCTACATTAACTACACTCTTACCAAAAAGATTTAGAGATGAATTAAAGAGCTACTATATCTAGCATTTGGATTGCATACATACCGAACTCTTTCATCTTTCCTTTGTCAAAAGGAGGCACTATAATAATATTGTTGTAGCAGTAAACCTTTCTTCTTTACCTCATGATTTAGTGTGCATGTAAATTAAATTGTGAAGAAAAACACACCCATTGTAGGATCTTCTCCCGGATCCAAAGAGTAAAGGATGAGAAATCATAATGCACAGAACTTAACTTCACAATTCTAAGTAAACAAAGCAGTTTTAATTTTGCTCTTCAACACATAAATTATGCATATTACATAGTGTATATTGGAAATACTTAACGCACCAAATTACTTAACATCCCCAAGTAGAGTGAAAAACATTACCCTTAGAAAGTCTTTGCATGAGTCAGTTGTGCACTATTAGATAGTCCCAAGTTTTTCAGGTTGATGTATTTTCTTGTTTGATCCATTTTTCTGCACCTCCCACTCATGAACTAAATATGGATATACAAAGAAGTGTATAAAAGCACTAAATTTCAGTAAGCAGGCATGAAAGTAAGGAGCATTCGAAGTTTGCATAAAACATAGATAATATTTAAAGATTAGATGTATATACCATATATTCTATTCTATGCAACTGTTCAATTGCCTTCTGTGAAACATCCTTTGTCTTAAATTATACAAAAGCAAAACCTTTACTTGCGCCAGTATCTTTATTCTTCATCAACCTAGCGTATCTATAAAAAATACGCAGAAATTAATAACTATAAAAGAAGGTTAATTACCTTAAAAGTGACATTAGTAAAAGAGAATAAATCATTGTCATAGAATCCTCTTTCATATTATCCTATAATCTAATCTTGTCCTTGGAAGAAAACTAACCTCAACGATATCGCCCACAGAGTTGCAGAGATCTCTCAAGTCTTCTTTCGTAATATCTCTTGGAAGAGCACCAATAAAAACCTCAAAACCATGAGGAGGAAGAGCACAAATAAAAACCTCAGAACCATGAGGTGGATCATGTTTCATGCTACATGTCAGTACACACTACTAGAAATATGTCAATAGACATCGGTTTTTAGCCGTTGTAAAAAAAAATTATGGGCGATGTCTATGCGTGTGTAGAGAAAGGTCCAAACTTTAGACATCGGTTTGTAGCCGATGTCAAAGATGAATATATACAACGGTTCTCTTAAATAAACTGATGTCTTTCATGTTGTTTAACATCGATTTTTTATAGAAGAACTGATGTTTAATACTAGCTTTGACATCAGTTGATTAAATAAACGATGTTTAACACAACCTTTAAAATCAGTTTCTTAAAAAAACTAATGTCTTTGAAATTGAAATAATATTGAGGTAGTACAATTTGAACATTGCTTGTTCTAAACACACAAATACCACAAACAAACCAAGATGTTTGCACTAAATCACGCAAGCGTACGTGGTCACAAGTAATAGAGATATAAGTCGAGTTCGTTCCCACAGAGATCTGGTTATGGTTTTAATTCAGTAGATGCACCTATGCAACAATGTATGATTATTATTCACTGCTAAGACAAATAACAATTTTGGGTTTAATAAACTAAATTAACTAAGAAGTAAATTAACAAACTAAGAATTAACTAACTAACGAGAATTTAAATCTAATTACTTCTGCAAGAAAAACCATGTAATCCTAACTTCATTAAATACTTCGCTTAGATCTGACGCCTTTAATCACTATATGCAATGGTTATGATATCTGATCGAATAACACGAAACAAGTATACGCTACTTCTCAGTATACGAATACCAAACTAAACATACATCCACAAAAGAGATAGAAGATGAATAGACACCAATTATGCTTAGACCCTATATCTCTATAGAATTTGAAAACATAACGGTTGAAGAACAAGTTATCCACATTGATCACATAGGGTAGCATATTATCTCTAATCATGCCACAAATCATGATGTTAAAACATCAACCTATCCTATGCTAGCATGACAAGTTCTAAATCTCAAGATCCACTCTCGTTTAGCAAGAGATTAACAAATTAGATGTTCATGACGCATCTAAACACATGAATCACAACCATACGAGGATATCAGATATACATCACACACAGATCTGTAAAACATCAAGATACTAAAGCTCCATAAATAAATCCGTTAGAATCCCATGACAACGATTAGCTCATAATCGAACCTCTCGTCATCATGGGATCAAGTGAAACCATGATAAAAACAAAGTATGGAAAAATACAAATAAATCTAAATAATTGATATGTAATTGTTCTACTCCTAATGATGATGATAAATTACAAGGGTTGGATGTGTTTATATAGGCTCTAGACATCTTGCCCAACAAGAAAATACCAAATCAGAATTTTAATAGAAGTACGTTTCCTAAACTGATTCTGATTTAAAGGGAAATTCGTAGCTATCTTTCCTTCATTAATTCTGGAATGTTCCAGCTGTAATTGGACTTCTGGACCACTTTAGAATGATATAGAATCTCGTTATCTTCGCGTGAACTGCTTACGGGCCTCAAACGGAGTTGTAGAACTCAAGATATGGCCAAAACAGTGTAGACTGCGCAAGCCCTTATCAGAAATCCGAATTTTAATCAATTAATTCCCCAAAAATTATAGAAGCATCCACCTTAGTCAACATTCTCGTAAATCTGCACAACTAAGCAAAACACATCAAAACTACCACAAACTTGAGTCCAAGACAATCAATTTAAGCCATTTAGAATGCTCCAAGTGGATATAAACTCCACTTATCACACCCCCAAACTTAAACCGATGCTTGTCCTCAAGCATAAACAATTACAACTAAATAACTAACTAGTACCACTTCCGTAGGTGATCACGGTTGCATTTGGCATATGCAACAAGCCCTTTAAACCCCTAGGCAGCCCTAGTGGACGAGTAAGGTCTCGTGAGGGTCTATAGCGAATGTACCCACAAAATTCATGTAACCTAATTCAATGCAATGCATGAATGCAACTAAATGAAAATGCAACTAATCTAGTACTAATATCCTACCATACCTTCAAATCCTCTCATGCCATATCAACTTAAGAATCAAAGTAAATACGCAATGTCTTGGTGTCGAAAGTGCAAGTATTCACATAGTCTACTCAATGAACATGCATAAGTTCTCACAAGCCCATGTCAAGTGTAAGAATAAGTTAGTAAACATGCTAAGCCTACAAGAGTACATCTTTGAGACAAAACTCGGGATCTCATACGCAAAAACAAGCAAACACTCACAATCCACTCACAAAAGAATTTTCACTCAAGAACAAGGGTAAGTGTATCACTCAATTCCAACAAAATCATAAGCATGCTTGACATTTGGTATCAATCTAACTCTTAACACAACATATATCAATGACGATAATCAAAAGGTCTTTAATTGGGTTGTAACGGGGCTAGGGACAAGGTATGTCAAATAAGCCAAAACAGGTGAAGTGTCAAAAGCTAGTAAGTACCATAATAAATCATACACAACACCCTATTTCCCCCCCCCCCCACACATGGATTTAATACTTTTCTTCCAACAAAAACAATCGACGAGTCGACTAAAGTAGGATCATAACAAACACAAACATGCTCTCATAATATATTTTTTTCTTTTTTTTTTCTCTTTTTTTTTTCTTAGAGCTAAATATAACACAAACAATAATATAAACAATAACAATGATCCCATAATTTTATTACACATGCCGACTATCAAATAAACAAACCCAATTTTCAATATTTCCCCCAAAAGTAAGACCAACAATAAACCCCTCCTTGCACACCTTATTACTCCCTTAAACACTCTACTAGCCTTTGACAATGTGGGTTCAAATTAATGTAAGGCCAATACAAGAAAAAGGTCTAGGCAAGTAATGTGGTATGTCACCGAAAAAATAGGATTAAGCTCAACGGGTTAACTAATTGATCATGTAGATATGGTGTGGTAATATGGGAAAATATGCAGTTATTCCTACATGCCTTTATCATTTTAATCGTCAAATAATGTCATGCGTTTCAAGAAAGACCTCAAACAACTGCTAGCAATACAAATAATCTGTGGACACTCAAGCAAACGGATAAATTGCAAATATGCAATAAGGCTCAAAAACTCACTTGGTGGAAAAACATACTCAATCCCAAGCAAAAAAATCTCTCTAACGCACTGACTTGTATTCAAAGCATGCAAACTAAATCATCTTGCACATATTCATGTCCTTCTAATCACTTACAACATTCAATAAGTCTACTAGCTTTAACTTACTAGTGTATGTGTGTGCACAAGAACAAAGCATATCACTTCTCAATCAAAAGCGTCAACAACACGAAATTCCTATCAAGCATGGTTGCAAATGCAACTATTATGAACTCACATGAAATACGAAAATAAAAACAGAATGTCCTATATGAAACAAACGTAGATAACACGAACATAAATGCATAATTTACTATTACTAATATGCAAAGCATGAAATCCTACATGAACACATAATACAACAATCACATATATATACACTACTTATCCCTCAAACCACCCCCAAACTTAGAATATTCAATGTCCTCATTGAATGGAAGTAAATACGAGGGAAATTAGAAAACATACCAGTATACAACAATGCTTGGGTTGCCTCCCAGGAAGCGCTTCTTTAACGTCAATAGCTTGACGTTACTTCCAAGCCTCCATTAAGGATGATAATAGTTGGCATGGTCTTCTCTTCGCAATACTTCATCATCATCACGGCGGCACACTTTCTGCCCCTTAACCTCGCTTGGCCTATTCGTATAACAGCTATATCCAATTCCAATGCCTTCGTCTGTTGACCCAAAATCTGTCAATTTGTAGAACAACACACACTCGCGGGCTTCGCTTGAATATAATGGAGGAGGGTAAATGTAAGTTGCTGAAGCCTTTGGTTCCTCAACGAGCACTTCCTCCATTGGCTCTAATGCGCTACCTCCATCTTTATACTCTGAGACAAGTAGAAGACCTGCATCTTTCCCATGTTCTTCATCCTCTTGGTTCGCACATACCAATTTTTGAAATTTGCGTAGCTCATCAGTGTCCTCTTGATACGCACATCGGCACATACCAATTCTTGAAATTTGTGTAGCTCATCAGTGTCTGTCTCAAATAGTGCCCTTTCCAAATCATCCACCTCACTAGCTTGATCAAATTCCTCACATGGCTTGTGAACACTCTCCTCCTCTTGGAATTTGTCTTCTTCAATTATGCATCAGTACCCTGCTCCAAGTCATCGTTATTTTCTGGAATTGCTTCTGGTATGAATTGTTGTTTCTCTTGTTCCAAGACACTACAAACTTGAGCAACAAGTGTCCCCATAGATTTGATAAGCTTCTCATTACTCTCTGCAAGCATCCTAATCTCCTTCCTAATCTCCTTCAAATCATCAACCTCATCTGACTGAAAAGTAGGAATAGGTTGCTGATGTTGAAACTCTTCACTACCAAAGACATATGACATATCTGGAACATCTTGCTGGTACTGTTGAGGATGATATTGAAAATATGGTTGCTCCTCATAAGTGACATATGGATCAACTCCTCCGTAGTAACAATATTGTGAGGGATCATGAACGCCCAAACACCGCTCACATTGTTGAGGCATGGATGTCCTTGAATATTCCCACCATGGCAACTCCTCGCATGCCATCTTCAAACACTCAAGTACCTGAAACACACCAAACTAAACAAGATACATAAGAAAAAATCTGAGTCAGTGAACTCTAACGACCACTATTGACAAGCACATAAACCAAAAATAAAACACCGATGATCCCCGGTAGCGACGCCAAAAACTTGTTTGCACTAAATCACGCAAGCGTACGTGGTCACAAGTAATACAGATATAAGTCGAGTTCGTTCCCACAGAGATCTGGTTATGGTTTTAATTCAGTAGATGCACCTATGCAACAATGTATGATTATTATTCACTGCTAAGACAAATAACAATTTTGGGTTTAATAAACTAAATTAACTAAGAAGTAAATTAACAAACTAAGAATTAACTAACTAACGAGAATTTAAATCTAATTACTTCTGCAAGAAAAACCATGGAATCCTAACTTCATTAAATACTTCGCTTAGATCTGACGCCTTTAATCACTATATGCAATGGTTATGATATCTGATCGAATAACACGAAACAAGTATACGCTACTTCTCAGTATACGAATACCAAACTAAACATACATCCACAAAAGAGATAGAAGATGAATAGACACCAATTATGCTTAGACCCTATATCTCTATAGAATTTGAAAACATAACGGTTGAAGAACAAGTTATCCACATTGATCACATATGGTAGCATATTATCTCTAATCATGCCACAAATCATGATGTTAAAACATCAACCTATCCTATGCTAGCATGGCAAGTTCTAAATCTCAAGATCCACTCTCGTTTAGCAAGAGATTAACAAATTAGATGTTCATGACGCATCTAAACACATGAATCACAACCATACGAGGATATCAGATATACATCACACACAGATCTGTAAAGCATCAAGATACTAAAGCTCCATAAATAAATCCGTTAGAATCCCATGACAACGATTAGCTCATAATCGAACCTCTCGTCATCATGGGATCAAGTGAAACCATGATAAAAACAAAGTATGGAAAAATACAAATAAATCTAAGTAATTGATATGTAATTGTTTTACTCCTAATGATGATGATAAATTACAAGGGTTGGATGTGTTTATATAGGCTCTAGACATCTTGCCCAACAAGAAAATACCAAATCAGAATTATAATAGAAGTACGTTTCCTAAACTGATTCTGATTTAAAGGGAAATTCGCAGCTATCTTTCCTTCATTAATTCTGGAACGTTCCAGCTGTAATTGGACTTCTGGACCACTTTAGAATGATATAGAATCTCGTTATCTTCGCGTGGACTGCTTACGGGCCTCAAACGGAGTTGTAGAACTCAAGATATGGCCAAAACAGTGTAGACTGCGCAAGCCCTTCTCAGAAATCCGAATTTTAATCAATTAATTTCCCAAAAATTATAGAAGCATCCACCTTAGTCAACATTCTCGTAAATCTGCACAACTAAGCAAAACACATCAAAACTACCACAAACTTGAGTCCAAGACAATCAATTTAAGCCATTTAGAATGCTCCAAGTTGATATAAACTCCACTTATCACAAGACAATCAAATAAAAATAACCAAAATCCAGTTATATATTACCAAACAAACCAATTCAGTACACACAATAACGACAAAACCAATACTACATTATCAAATCAAAGTTCATCCCTACTACATTACCAAAAGGACAAAATGAAAGTACTAGCTAACTGTGCAATTTGATGTTACAAATCAGGTCTTCTTTGTGCAATTTTATTCCACGACTTGCTTTTCATCATCTGATTCTTGAGAACATAGCTCAGGCTCATCGGTCTGTTCCCAAATACCAGAATCGTGTGTGCCATGTGATTGACTTGATAAATGATACTACTGATGCACAATCTGAACCACATTGTTCAGTTGTGTCAATCTGGTAACTGATCTCTTCAAATCGGCCATGCATAGCAGCAGATCCATGTAGCAAGTCCTTGGCATATAGCCCTAAGAAGTATTTCATGTTGGTGACAGGGAGAAAGATTATAATAGTGGATAAATTGATATACTCTTGCAGTAATTTCTTACAAATGTTATATAATAAATAGTAACACAACTAAGAAACTAACGTATTAAAAAGTGCTTATAATCTCAAGTCATACGAAGACGAAAACCTATTAAGTATTCTATGTTAACTAGTTTAAACAGTTTCATCTGCTAAGGTGATTATCTGAATACAACACTTCTACTCCCAAGTTCCATCTCTTCACGTATTACTTATTACTAATTTTTCAAAGGTTGATAGAAAGACTAAAAAATAGTTCAAAGACCTCAAGAAAAGTCCTTGAATTATATATAGAATTTTGCTCCTTTCAGAGGTCCAAGTGTATTGCCAAGGAAGTAACATTGCTGACGCTATTTCAACATCGTTGCATCAAGCTCGTTAGCTTGGAATAAATCCAACTGTGCAGACTTACCTTGCAAAAAAGAACTATTTATACCTTTCAACAGGGGGCCTGACTGAACTTGGACGGCATCAATCTCCGCGTATTCTCAATATTACTTTCCACTCCTAGACCTTTTTCACTCTCGGAAGGTTCCGACACGAAACTGTACTCATCTGCATCTGCTTCACATGTCATTTCCTGAAGATACGTGCACAATCAGTTGAGACAAAACTGAAACGAAGTTGTTTCTTCAGGTTCAGTTTGTTGGCAGTAAATGACTCAACCATATATTTGTATATTATATTGTTGTGGTTCCTAAGGTAACTACGCCACTAATGCTCAAAAGTAATGGCCATGCAAGTTGGCAAGAGGGTTTCAGGTCAAAAGTTTTTCATCATATCATTCCACAAGTACACATCAAGTAATCATCAGGGACTATAAACCATCAAACTGCTAGCTTACACAAACAAAACTGTTTCAAGACCATTATTATCTAGCAAATTAAAGACTTCCTTCACCACAACAATGAAGAGAAACTCATCCAGAATAGTAATAGGAAAACAGGTTCAATTCCAGAAAGATTCACCTTTGTCATCTCCTTGATTTCTTTACCAGATTTTTTAATGATTGAACACTATTCGAGCATATGCGTAAAACAGATATGCAGCAATATCTCCCTGCTCAGAGAAAAAGTAAGCCTACATATATAGGCCCGTTCTATATAAGGAGTATATTTTTAGGCACTTAAGTTGTTCTATATATATAAGGAAAAGGCAAGAGAGTTAAAAGAAGTTAATTACCAGGGATGCAATTAAGACCACAGTGATACTGCAATGTGGTGGTGCAATTATGACCACAGTAGCTTATGTGATACTGCAATGAACTACTCTTGTCCATAATTCCAGGACTCCACATGTTCTCCTAAGCTTGGATGAGCATGGTGATTTTATCAAAAAGATGTACAAAGATTGACATATAAAAAGAGATTAATTTATGATATCAAGGTCCACCTAATATATAAATTTGTGTGTGCACATGCCCGGTGCTTTATTGCATAAATATGCAAGGCAAAGATGAAGAGGCATACTAAGTTACAAAGACATTCATCAATATTTTCTGTGCACAAACCCAAGTACGGACTTCCTCCTGTGACAGGTGGCAGTTAAGTTATCTTAACAAAATGTGTTCTAACATTGAATGATCATAAAATTGGATCACACAATATTATTTTCAACGTTCAATTAATCTACCATTGTGGTGACTCGCAATAATCCAATTGGTTCTGTAACTTATTTGTTTGATTCGTAAGGAGTCATAAGATTCATAACGTTCAATAATCTGTTATGCAGATTCGGGCCTTTGTTTTGACAAGTAACTATTTCCTTTCTTTCTATATTTTGTACAAGGGCCATCAAAGGACATAAACATGTCAATGTTCAAAGAAGTTGACAGTATAATATTCGGGAGTTGCATACTAGCAACAACTACTGTTAAATATAGAAAGAGACGAAGAACTGAACTGTTTTATGGATAACACAGGTAGAGTAAATAGAAATTAGAACAATAAAGTATTTTACTTGCTAAAATTGATGATGCAATAAAGTTAAGCGAAAGAAAAAAATAGTGTGGCCCTCACTTGAAAATGGGAAGGCTTAACAACTTCTCAGGTATAGGTCCAGAAAAATTGTTGTTCTCTACATTCCTGAGAAGAAGTTAGTTAAACAGGGGAGAATACCTCAACAATTTGCTCCGAATTCATTTACATATTAGTATTTACATAACCCAAGTATATAGAATCAGTTAAAACTATTGTATTTACAAATCTGATATAGTTAGAAGAGTACAAGTCTTTGAGAGGAAGATTTGAAGAACATCAAGTGTCCCAGAAAGATGATTGTTTTGCAGACGGCTGGCAGTGAACAACATAGTATACATGTTAATTCAAGGTACAAAAAAGTAACCTTAATTTTAGGATGTATGATAATCACTCACGAGGTAGTCAAAGATGAGAGACCTTTTAAGGAAGTTGGCAATTGTCCAGTTAAATTATTACTGGACAAATCTCTGCAAGAGACAAAGTATACATTAATAAAACCTTAGTAGAAAAACATACAAAATGGTAAATTTCTTTAGCTAGCGATTGTACAGGTTGACCAAAACTGTTAGGCCCTGAAAGGAATCTGGTATGTCTCCTGTTAACTGGTTGCCATTTAAAGACCTGAAACAAAAAGAAGAAAGAAATCAACTCAAGAAGATAAAGAGAAAAACATGAGCAACAAGCACTTGCAGGGGTGGGGGAGGTGGCGGAAAGACTTACAAGAAAATACATGTAGATTGTTAACTTGAAAGACATACACAAAATGTAAAGAAAAATCATTAAAAAGTAACAAACAAATAAACTAACAAATCTACCCAAGAGCAACCAATCTACAAAAAAATCTTCAATTAAAACAAAATCGAGCTTAAATCGAACTATTAATCAAAAAATTACTTACAATTTGAGCTTCTTTTTCTCTTAATTCGAGCTTCCCTCTTCTCTATTTCGATTTACAGAAATCGTAATTACTAAGATGTGGGTTTAATTACGGTTAATTAGAGAAAAGTGAGGGATGCGGGTGAAAGAGACAGAAAGAGAGAGAGGGATGCGGGTGAGAGAGACAGAGAGAGAGAGAGAGAGAGGATCGTGTAGTACTGATGAGAGTGAGAGAGAGATGAAAGAGAGAGATGAGTGTGACAGAGAGAGAGATAATGCTAGGGTTCAGAAAGGAAAGTTAAGAGCAGAGGCGGGGTAATGAAATGTTTGAAGGGGGAAATGTTTTATTAGAAATGGGGGCAAATGTTTTACTAGAAATGGGGGAAATGTATCATTCGAGTGTTTTTTATTTTTTAAAAAATCATAAAAGACATCGGTTATTTTACGTACCGATGTCTTGAAAACAGTTTAACATCGCTTTTTAAAAAGCCGATGTTAAAAACCTTTTTAACATCGGTGGCTTTTCAAACCGATGTAAAATGTGCGATGTCTAATCTATATTTTCTAGTAGTGACAATCTGAATTTGGCCAAACCTTAATACATAGATTTGCTTGCCTTGTCACCTGACAGAGATTAAGAGACCATCTTAGTGGCATAATGGATGAAGCAAATCAATTATGCAATATGACTTAAATACAAATGCAGAAAAACAAAAATAAATTGCTATTATGAATTTACAACACAACAGAATTGGGCCTATATGCTTATAAACACACCACAATTCTGTATATGGACCAAGGCACTTGCTCATAAGCAAATTATTGATTTTTATATCTTATGAGTACACTGTTGCTTTATAAAATTTAAAAACTTATAATCACAATAAAATAGAGATAATTACGTTTTTGAGATGATGGTGGATCATGTTTCATGCTACAGGTCAGTACAATATGAATTTGGCCAAACCTTGTGTTAGGTCCAAATGTGTTGTAGAGGGGGGGGGGTGAATACAACTTTTCGAATATGAGAAGCAATAAATACGATGCAATAAATGAACACGCAGATTCAAGGAATATATTTCTTATATATAACTTGAAATGGTTGCTACAACATTCATTACAAAGTATAACAGAAGTTCAGAGAGAAGTGAATGATTCTAAGCTCTGTGAATGTACTCTCTCTCTTTTTCTTGTGTTTTCTCAATTATAGCTCTCTAAAATAAACATCACACAAGTACTTCTATTTATACTACATGTAATCTATGTCCTGTAGTCTTCAAAGACTAAGATATACGTGGCCCAATGATGTCCACATAAATCTTGCCTTATCTTGAAAGCTTGGAAATCTGCCAATTAGAAGATGCCATGTGTCATGTTGAAGCTGCACTCTAAGTAGAACTATTACTTGAGAATTTCTACTTAGCCATCTCGAATTTCTAAGTAGAACTTCTACTTAGAAATATTCTACTTGGTCATCTAGAATATTTAGTACTTAGAAAATATTCTGGTCTTCAACTTGAAACTTCAATGCACATCTTGAACTTGTGATATCTTCATGTCTTCTTTATTCTTCAGCAAGCTCTTGAACATGGATCTTTATTACTGACATAAACTTGCTATCAATGTCCTGACACTTGATGCACTGGTCTGGTTCATAAGTGACTAGTCTTGATAGTGTTTCTGCTTCTCGAATAAATTACCATATTCACTTAGTAACTTGGCTTTCCAATGTTCGCTTTCCTTCTTGTTCACTTGAAATCAATTGGTCTTGTTGATACTTATAGTTATGATCTTGATTCTCGATTTCTCAAATCACTGAGGCATGAACAACTTTGACTTGAACTTCTCTCAATGATTTCTTCTTGGCTTGATCATAGTTAACATGTTCAATTGTATCAATTACCTTGTCTTCATATAGTGTTGATTTCTTGTGACTTCTTGTTCTTGATTGTCTTCTGGTTAAGTATCTTTTCCTTTAATTGAGTTACATTAGTTATAGTGTTACAAGTTTATACACTCTGCCTTTCAATCTCCCCCTATTTGATTGTCTAACAATGACATTCAAATTAATGAAGGATAACTCAACTAAACAATGAGACGAGAAAAGATAATTAACATTACAGTCTTGAATAATATACAATTGAAAAGTACTTGAAAACAATACAAAGAACTTAAACTAGAAACAGAATTCGAACTTTGAATTAAAGATCATTTGAGTGATTCCTATCACCTGGATTATTTCATACCTTTTAGTCAAACTTATATCACCTTATTGGATTCACTCTAAGGTGAATTTTCCTCAAGTGAGTTAAAGCAACCGAAAGACATGAAGTTTTTCCAACTTCAAGTTCACACCACTCTGACCTTTAACCCTAATTCCGTTTCCTCTTCCTAGCTTCAGCAGCTTGGTCTTTCTCTTCTTTCTGCTTTCTGCGCTTCTCCTTCTGCTGCTGATCTTTCTTGTACACTGGATCGTGAAGCTGCTCCCACCTAGCATTCAACAGACTTACAGCTTCCATTTCTAGAGGATTCTTGGGCTCTGGGTAAGGATGTTTGAAAAGCCTTCTGAGTTTGTTCACCTCCTGAGTAGTCCTGATCTTTGGAATGTCCTCAAAGTTCTTCATTATAAGCTGAGGTTTCCAATGAGCTTTATCAGCTTTAAACTGACAATAGATCATTTTGGGATAGCCCTTGACACGGTTAGTATTGTGGATACTAGCCGCATCTTTCTCCATTCGCTTCTTTTCCACTACTACTTCAGACAGGTAACTCACGAGTCTCTGCTTTTCTTCCACATACTTAACTTCCACTTCGTCCCACTTGAACACATATAATACTTTCTCCAGAAATGCAGCATCTTGAGTCTGTAGCAGCCATTTTCTACTCATATGCAAGAGTGTTTAATTCTGGTCTGCATCTATAAATACTAAGGCATCAGCTGTATCATCAACAAAAGCGTGTATCCAGTATACACTATCTCTTCCTGGAACGCCAACTGTCTCCCTTATCTCTCCTTGTTCCAGTGCTCCAGAAGGAAGAGTCAGAGCTTCATCTACATTCTTCATTGCTTGAAGAATATTCCATTTCTTCTCTATCAGCTCCGGCTCAATCTTCACGTTATCGAGAGGGTTTGGAGCAATGATATCACACTTCCACACCTCATTGCTCTTCTTGAATATGACTCTTTCAATGATCTTCACTAATTTTTCTTTAAGCTCAGAAGCGAATCCCTTACTCATCATTTGTCTACAAACGGCTTTAAGAGATTCCACTGAAAGTTCCATTAAATCCTTTTCCTCCATGCTAACCCTCTTCATTTTCTTGTCAACTACCATCCGAACAACATTAGGATATGCTGAGAATTCTGGACCCTTGTCCTCTGCTAGCTGCATTAACTGATCCCTATACAGAATGCTTAGCTTCTCAGATTGAGAGTATTGAATTTTTGTTGCTAGCAAGAACAACTCTGACGCAGATCTTCTCGTTATGAATTGGTCATCCACATATAGGAAAGACATTGGGACTCCTTCTACCAAAGACAATATAACCTGCCACTCCTTAAGCGTTGCATTGTATCCAACCCTGACTTTAGAAATTAATCTCTTCAATGCACTTATATAGTCCGCAGTCATTGGATTCTGCAAATTCAGGTTGTAGAACAGATCATCTGCCTCCTTGTTATGAACTCCTTTTGCACAGGGTCCCATAAATATCTTCCTTGCTTCATCCCACTTCTGCCCTAACCTTCTTTTGTCCAGATCAACTTGAGGATCAGCTAGCCTTGCAAGCTCATGATCGTACTGCTTCCCTTGTAGCTCCACTTTCTTTTCTAGAAACGCAGCATGTTCTTGCATCATCTTCATTTTAAGGAACTCAGCTTGTTCCAAGGCTAACTGTTGAGACTTAAGGGTTTCCTCATCAACAGTAAATTCTTCAGGCATTCCGAAAGACATCCCAGCACCTCCACCTTGATCCTTCAAAGATCTCTTTATAGCATGTTCCAAAGGTACGTCTTCCATATTAGAATCTGAGTCATGTACCTTCTGTACTGTTTCCTGATGACTCAGGTCAACGAATGGTTCATCTTGCTCAACCATTATTGCCTTACCCTTTCTCTTCCTCTGAGCCTCTTCATCAACAGACGGCTCAATTTCTATTTCCTTGACAAGATCAGCATGTTCTTCAATTTCTTCGATATGAACTGCCTGCTGTCTCGTCTCCTTTCCACTCTCCCCCTTAGGTGAGTTATCCTGAACTCCACCTTGGTCTTCAGATCCACCAGCTGCATAAAAACCTCCAAAACCAGAACCAGAGACTCCTGCTCCACTAGCACCACCTGCATCAGCATCGGGGGGAGGTTGTTGCGGCTCGAAACACTCTGGGGGCACAAAACTTCTGATTGCGAACATCACTCTACTGATCTCCACAGCCATTGTATGCATTGAAGTCTCCATTTCTCCCATCCTCTCATTCAGAGTGCTTCCCAAGACACCACCAGCATGGCCCAAGTCATTGACCTTGTTTGTCAAAGCATTAAACGCTGTAGTTTGACTTGCCATTCGTGCTACGTAGTCATCAAGAGCCCTTTGATTGTTTCCAATGTTAATCCCTAACTGCCCCATCGTCTGCCCGAACTGCTTTATCTAATTTTCCATAGAAGTCATACGTGTATCAAGATTTTCAATGTTAAGGGACTGTGTTTGGTTTAGGTGACCTCGCTCTAATACTCGTTCTGTTAGTATTTGGCGCTCGGTTTCGGGCCTTAAAAATGAAGGTCCCTCTCTCCCTAACCTCTCACACACACTCCCTGTCTCACGCTCGTGTATGTCTTCAATGAGTGATCCAAAATATGAAGCAGTACCTGCAGAAACTGGATAAGCAATATAATTGGCAGTTATGGGATCAATTTCTGTTGGTTCCTGAGTTGGAATCTCAGGCTGAGAGGCTGCAAAGTGTTCTTGTACAACATCAGAACCGATCCTCTTTGCAGCATCAGTACGTACCGGTGAAGGTACGACTGAAGCTCTTAAAGCTTCATGTCCTTTTGATGCAACAGTATCTTCAAAAGGTACATAATCCTCACCAAAATCCCTATGTGCAGATTGTTCAAGGGGAGAACCACTCTCGTGAGGTGGAGTGGTTGCGTGTGACACACTAGGGTTTGACTGAGGTTTAGAAGTAGCAGCATGAGAAAATTTGGCTTTCTTTCGAGTAAGAGGCTGCTCTTCGGGGTCACTCTCCTCATCATATCCTACATCTACATGTGCTGGCTGTTTGGATTCCGGTGACAGGGGTGACAGAGAATTAGAAATATAGCTCTCACCCTGGGATAGATCCTGCGGGCTAGCAGTCTCTTGGGTCTCGGAATCAGATACATAGGAAGAGGAATGAGTAGTATGCTGAGAGAGATTACCTGATTCATTACCTTGTTCGTCATTGCTTTGCTCATCAGGAATCTCTTCAAATGCCTCAGCATGAGCAGACCGATTCTGAGCATATGATGAAACTTGCGATGATTCCGCCAAAGTGGTAACCCCTGCATCATATGTAAGCCACGTTTGTATGGTATCAGGAATTGACATTGGTTTCCCGTGATGTTTATCCTGATTAGCAATTGTTGAAAGTGACTTAGTGCCCATCCCTAGTGGTGCAGATGTTTGACTTCTGGCAAAACTCTGTCTAATAGCAAGAGCATCCTTCGGTATTAAATCATTAATCAGCATTTGTAGGAACCGAGGAAACCAGCAGACAACATCTGTTGTGTTGAGGTCTCTGCTTGCAGGAGATCCCATTACAGCCACTATCTCAGAGAGAACTATGCGTCCATAATTTATATCCAGTTCTCTTGCTAGGGCAATTCCAAAGGTTTGCATGGGAATGGGAATTTGATGGAAATCGATTTCTCGTGCTCGAAAACATCTTGTGATAGCCTCGAAAAAGTAATTCCATTCCACATGAAAGTATTGTTTTTGGATGTTTCCAGTGATCTGGCCAGTCGGAGGATAACATCCTATTTCTTCAAAGAATCTGAGGCGTTCTGCAGCTGTAGGTTCTGGATCATAAGCATCTTTTATCGGGAATCCCAGAACCCTGTTGACAATTTCTTCAGTCACCTCATATTCTTGACCCGCTAAGGTAAACCTGAAACCGTAGGGGGTTGTTTTGCTCCCAAAAGAAACCGCACTAGTCCATAATTGCTGTAAAGCATCATGTACTAGTGTAGGTTTAGCAGTAAAAGCATCGCTAGCTTTGGAGTACAAATTGAGAAATCGTATCCAAGACTTAAAGCGCGGGAGTTGATCACCAATTTCCGTAGAAATATTATAAAAATTGTTTTTAGCAAGTGAAAATTGGTGAGCCATTTTAATTAAATGTTTTTCTTTAAAAGATGTGATTTTTTTTTTATTTTGAAAAACAAGTAATTTTCGAATTAACAGTTATATCCCTTTTAATTTCTTTTGTGAATACCAAGAATCACTTCGAGAAATCAAACTACGGAATATGAACAAATTCACAGTTTTATCCCTTTCAATTTATCGAGAATACCAAAAGCAATCTGAGAAATTAAACTATGGGATATGAACAGTGGCCAATTACTAAATCTGAATATGCAATGAAGATGTATATTCATGTGTGTATACCAGTGAAATCGTGTGTGGATATAGATGGAGAATAAGGAAATCGTGTTTTGAACAATTACACAAACACTTGATGTTCGTGTGTATGTATATGCGCGTGTATATGAACAGGTACAAAACACACCAACACAAAGATTAATGATAACACAGACAATAGTAGTCTAAAAATTGGCAGTAATTCGTGATATGTATGAGTTTAATCACAAAAACACGGATTAATGGTAAGAAATTGTGAAATCGGCTTGTTTTTGTAAAGAGGCTGCTGTAGAAATAAAATTAGGTAAAGTGAATGATGCATCGAGTTAGAGATGTATATATAGATGATTGTGAAATGACAAAAATGTCCCTGTTAAAAGAGTGAAAATTACCAAGTCCATACAGGGAACACTTAAGTCGAACTCTATCTCGAACTTCTTAAGTCGAACTCTATCTCGAAAATTATCAAGTCGAACTTCGAGATGAATTTCGAGATAGGTTAACTCGAACAAACATTTTTTGAGCCATTTAAGCAGCAAAACCACCAAGGAAACCTATCTCAAAATTTCAAGCTGAAATTCGAGATAAGTTTCGAGTTAGAAGTTAACTCGAAAAATCCCCTTAACCAACTGAGAACTCTATCTCGAACATCAAGTCGAAATTCGAGTTGAGTTTCGAGATAGAGACTAACTCGAATTTATTAACTAACTCGAAGTTATTCTCAGTTCTTTTCAAAATATCCCCAAAAATGGAACCTTATCTCAACCTCCGAGATAAAGTTCGAGATAGAATTTATCTCGAATATTTTGAAGATAGAAATAGGCACTCTGGTAACTCGAATTCGAACTCTAAGTCGAATTTCGAGATGAATTTCGAGATAGAGACTAACTCGAAATTCTTCCCAGACTTAGAATTTTCAAAACTTCACTCTGGAAGCTCAAATCGAAATTCAAGTAGAATTTCAAGATGAGTTTCGAGATAGTGACTAACTCGAAATTTTGAAGATACTTAGAATAATTTGACAATTCTCTTTGAAAAACTCAACACTTAATATTGCCAAATTAATTTAAATATCAATTCAAGGATTTTAATATATGACATAATTAAAACATTCCTTGATAATTCTAAGGCCTCTAATTACATGAAAAACACAGGTAAATTCATCTAAAAATCATGCAAAATTTAGAATATTATGAATTTAACTCCCCCTATGATCATGCAATCTAACAAGCATAAATTCAAAGATTTGTGCTATAAAAGACACTTAAAACACAATGAATTCATGTAAAATGACACTATATGCAACCTATAACAATCATTAATTAGGCATTTTAAAGTCTAAGCACATAATGATTAAGTAGCTTGCATATACAAACATAAACATGGATTTTACAGATAGAAAGCTTTACTAACTTGTGTTAAGCATTCCCAATTCACCAACCAATCTATTGAATGTTACTTCATCAAGAGGTTTGGTGAATATATCTGCAATTTGTTGCATTGTGGGCACAAAATGTAGTTCCACAGTCCCCTCCTCAACATGTTCTCTTATGAAGTGATACCTGATGTCAATGTGCTTGGTTCTTGAGTGATCTACAGGATTGTTGGTTATGGCAATGGCACTTGTGTTGTCACACATAATTGGAATTTTCTTGTGCTCCATGCCATAATCCTTCAATTGGTTCCTCATCCACAGTATTTGAGCTACACAGCTTCCAGCAGCAATGTACTCAGCTTCAGCAGTAGAAGTAGATACTGTATGTTGCTTTTTACTTTGCCAGGACACCAATCTTCTGCCAAGAAATTGACAAGCACCAGATGTGCTTTTCCTATCAATCCTGCAACCTGCATAGTCTGAATCCGTATAGCC
This sequence comes from Kitagawia praeruptora, assembly GCA_037693485.1. Taxonomy (NCBI): domain Eukaryota; kingdom Viridiplantae; phylum Streptophyta; class Magnoliopsida; order Apiales; family Apiaceae; genus Kitagawia; species Kitagawia praeruptora. The sequence goes on along the minus strand of CM075351.1, from coordinate 26,043,551 downwards.
AATTAGATTAAAACCTGTATCTCTTGGGTACCAAATTCCTAGATTTGGTGTGCCCTTGAGATACTTAAAAATTCTTTTGACGGCTACGAGATGTGATTCTCTAGGATCCGCTTGGAATCTTGCACATAAACAAGTCGCGAACATTATATCGGGTCTACTTGCAGTTAAATAGAGGAGTGAGCCAATCATACCTCGATAGCTTGTGATGTCAATTGGTTTACCTGATTTGTCTTCATCAAGCTTCGTGGCTGTTGCCATGGGAGTCTTAGCTGCTGATGCATCTTCTAGATTGTACTTTTTGAGTAAATCTCTGACGTACTTGGATTGACAGATAAAGATACCATCTTTTCTCTGACTGATCTGTAATCCAAGGAAGAAGGACAGCTCTCCCATCATGCTCATCTCATATTTTTCCTGCATTAGCTTAGCAAATTTCTCGCACAAGCGCTCATTAGATGACCCAAAAATAATATCGTCCACATAGACTTGAACAAGTATTAAATCATTCTTTACATTTTTATAGAACAATGTTTTATCAATTACTCCCCTAGTAAAACCACTTTCAATTAAGAATAGGGATAGGGTTTCATACCAACACCTTGGGGATTGCCTGAGGCCATAGACAGATTTGAAGAGAAGATACATAAAATCTACAAGTTCTGGATCAATGAAGCCAGGCGGCTGTTCCAGATACACTTCTTCTTCTAACTCTCCGTGCAGGAAGGCACTTTTCACATCCATCTGAAAAACCTTGAAGTTCTTATGTGCTGCAAATGCCAAGAACATCCTGACTACCTCAAGTCTTGCAACCGGTGCATAGGTCTCATCATAATCAATTCCTTCTCGCTGAGAATAACCTTTTGCAACCAAACGAGCCTTGTTTCGTGTGACAAGTCCATTTTCATCCATTTTATTTCTGAATACCCACCTAGCTCCAATTACTGATTTGTTCTTTGGTCGGGGTACCAGTTTCCAAACTTTCTGCCTTTCAAACTGATTGAGTTCCTCTTGCATTGCAATCACCCAATCAGCATCACCAAGAGCTTCTTCTATTTCTTTAGGTTCAAGCTTGGATAAGAACCCAGAATATAAGCAAATATTAGCCAGGTCAGCTCTTGCAGTTCTTCTAGTAGACACACCAGCATCTGGATCACCAATAATTAATTCAAACGGATGGTCTCTATTCCATACCCGTTCTCTTGGAAATTGTCTTGATGATTCAGCTTGACTTTCTGAGTTGTGGTGCTGACTACTTTGATTATTTTCACTAACTCCCCCTGAGTTAGTGCCAGCTCCTACAGAACTAGAGTCAACTCGACTCGAGCCTTGAACAGTAGTCCTTGAGCTGCTATTTACTCCCCCTGAGTTGTTGTCGGTTCGTACTGAAGAAGTCTCTCCTGATCTTGTAGAATTAGCTTGTTCACTAGACTCAGGTTCTTCACGTACACTTGGAACATTTAATGGAACAACCAACTCAGGTTCATCTTCAAGTTCTTCTAAGTCCAGATTCTGAAATTTTAGGGACTCAGGTTCACTAGAATCTCTTGAAATTGATGGGAGTTTGGTATCGTCGAATCTGACGTTGTAGCTTTCAGTCACTTTTCGATCATTCACTAAGAACACCCTATAAGCTGCCACCACATCTGTGGAATAACCAACAAAGATTCCTTCACGAGCTTTTGCTGCAAACTTACCTAGATTTTCATCATCTATAAGTACATAGCATTTTGCTCCAAAGACATGAAAGTATTTGATCGTTGGTCTTCTGCCGTTCATTAGCTCACATGGTGTCTTTTCTTTATCTTTTATGATCAAGGATCGATTTTGAGTGTAACACACGGTACTCACTGCTTCGGCCCAGAAGTATAGAGGAAGTTTCGAATCATACAACAAAGTTCTTGCTGCTTCAACCAATGTTCTATTCTTCCTTTCAACTACTCCATTTTGCTGTGGAGTTCTCGGGGCTGAATACTGACGACGTATTCCCTTAGATACATATAAGTCATTTAGCACTGCGTTTTTGAATTCAGTGCCATTGTCTGATCTAATCGTCTTCACAGTAAGTGTTGAAACATTCTCAATTTGAGTGATGTGATCAATGATTAGGAAAGGTACTTCGTCTTTCGTCATTGCGAACAATACCCATGTATACTTGGAGAAGTCATCCACGATTACCAATGCATATCTTTTCCTAGACAAAGATAAGACATTCACTGGGCCAAACAAATCCATATGAAGAAGTTGCAGAGGCTCAGTAATACTAGAAATTTCTTTGCTTTTATGCGATGCTCGTTTCGACTTTCCCATTTCACAAGCTTCACAGAGTCCTTTCGGAGCAAACTCCATTTGAGGTAGATCTCTCACCAATTCTCGTCTTGCGAGAGCATTCATCGTTTTGAAGTTTAAGTGAGATAGCTTTTTGTGCCATAACCAGCTTTCATCATCCGAGGCTTTGCTGTAGAAACAGGTGACCTCATTCTGATTTGCTGAATCCATGTCCGCAACGAAAAGATCTGCCTTTCGAACTCCTCTCAAAGCCAATGAGCCTTCCTTGATGTGAGTGATTGATACACCTTTCTTGTTGAAGACAATTTCGTAACCTTTGTCACAGAATTGACTGATACTCAACAAATTGTGCTTTAATCCCTCAACATAGGAAATATCTTGAATGATGACATTGCCAGTTTTCAGTTTGCCATATCCCTTTGTCACACCTATGCTGTCGTCTCCAAAGGTAACATAAGGGCCAGCTTTCATAACCAACTCTGTAAGCAGGGACTTGTTTCCAGTCATATGCCTCGATGCTCCACTGTCTAGCACCCATATAACTTTATTTCTATTCTGCTTAACGCCCTGCAATGACAGATTGGTTAGACATTCTTCGGAACCCAACTTTGATTGGGCCCGGCTTTTCGATAAGATCGATAATCAACAGATTTAACAACAGGAGATGCACTTTTCTTAACATTACTAGAGCTTTCGACTTTCTCCTTTCCTTTCTCAGACTTGACATGTTTGTCAGTCCTAGGAGAAGGTTTGTCACTCCTAACTTTAGGAGGACTAACAGTCTTGGCTCTCACATGCTTTTTCTTGATGTTTGAACTAGCAGCAGTATTTGAGCATGACTGGCTAGATGCATTCATTAAATTCACAAAAGTTTGCATGATGTTAAAAGTGCATGGCATACAATTAGGTTGACCACACTGTGCATGATTCGGATGCAGATTATTCATTGTATGTGTGGCAGGCATGGCATGTGCAGCAGGAACATTTATGTTAGCTTTACATGCATAAGAAAGATGTTCAGTAGATTTGCAGTGATAATATGCTTTCTTTATTCGTTCAGCCTTAACCTCTTTTATGCCTTTCTTCCCTTGTTGTTTAACAGCCTTAGCTCCTATTCCTGGTCTAGATTCATCTCTAGGGAAATTGATTTTAACTTGTTTGATAGGAGTTATAGGTTGTGCGTTCTGGCGATCTTCCATCTCAATCTCATATCTAGCTATTAATTCAGTCTCTTCTTCTTCTATTCTAGGAACAAGGTGTTTGTAGATGGGTTTGACAGAAGATTTAAAAATGCTAGGAATTTCATTTTTAAGGTCACTGGAACTAGTGTCGATAGGTCTCTTCCCTTCTTTCTTAGAAAGGTCAGAATAATCAAGTCCTACACCTACTCCAGTTATCTTCTTAAATACGTCATTATCTACATACACTTTACTAGCAGCTAGTTTGTAAGCTTCGCATTTAGTTTCTAACTCAGCTAGTTTGTTCCTAAGACATGCTTCTATTTCTCCCTTAAGGATGAGCTTGTGTTCCAAAGATTTAATGAAATCTCTTAGGGAAGTATTTACAGTGCAAGCAGCCTCTAACTCTTCCACTTTTGCCTCAAGCATTCTGCTTTTGGCGACAAGTGTTTTCTGTTCCTTTTGAGAAGTGTCTAGGCTTTTGCACAACATATAGATCTCTTCGCTAAGAGCCCCGTTCTGTTCCTTATAATCGTCAATGGACATTTCTACTTTAAGGGTTAGAACTGGTACCTCTGGTTCCTCTGATGTCTCAGCCATGAGGGCAAAGTTTGCTACATGAGTAACATCTTCCTCATCTGAATCATCCCAAGCTCTTCCTTCTGTTACTAATAAAGCTCTTTTTCCATGTCTTTCCTTCACCAGCGATTCATACTTGCTTTTGAGGGCTTCATATGTCTCTTTTGGATAAGTCTGTTTAGGCTTTTTGCAGTCAGTAGCAAAATGTCCAGCTTCACCACAATTATAGCATTTGAACTTCATTTTGAAATCCAAAGGAGATTTGTAGCTGGTACTCTTGCCTTTGCTTTTGTAGCCTGACGAACTACCACCACCCTTAGCAGCCCGATAGTAAGATGAAGAATTTCTCTGTGGTCGGTTGCTCTTTCTGAATCTCATGTTGCTGAACTTCCTTGCCATGTATGCCACGACACTATCGTCCATGTTGTCCAGCTCTTCTTGGGTGAAGTAGTCATCATCACTGTTAGATGTGCACTCGTCATCATTATCAACTTGATGTGGTGCATGTGATGATTTAGTCTTTTCTGCAACCATTGCCTTCTTAGACTCTTCCTCATCAGCAACTAATCCTGATGCAGTTTCTTTTCCTTTTGAATCATTGTCCCATGCTTGATCTTGAAGTGTTTCCAGCTCATAGGTCTTTAATATTCCATAATATTCTTCCAGAGAAGTTGTATGCAAATCTCTGGTTTCTCTTACTGCGTAGACCCTATGTTCAATGCTCTTTGGCTGGTTTCTCAGATATCTCGTATTGGTCTCAACCATGGGGAGAGTTACACCTCTCAGATTCAAATCCAATACTAACTGATTGAATCTTAGATAGACGTCTGTTATGCCTTCTCCTTTTCTTATTCTGAAGGTGTCATACTCCATCTTGAGTATGAGTGTCTTGTTGCTTCTAACCTCTGCAGATCCTTCCATGACAACTTCTATCTTGTCTCAAATCTTCTTTGCTGTATTCAAACCTTTGACTATGTTGAACATTTCATGATCAAGGGATTCCATCAAGGTTTGTCTTACAGAAGTATCATAAGCTATTTGCTCCTTGTCAGCATCCGTAAAGTCCGCTGCCTTTTTAGGCTCAGACCGAGAAGGTATAACCTCCTCTCCTTCCGTACGCTTAGGAATAGCTTTCATTGGAACAAATTTACCCTTTTCAAGGACATCCAGATATTCAGGGTTAATTGTCTCTAAGTAGAGTCTCATTCTGAAAACCCATTCTTCATAGTGATCTCGGTTGAACATTGGGATCTTGAAAGAATTTTTAGGAGCCATTTCAAATCTGGTCACTAAAAGTTTCTAAGTACCCAAGACTAGGCTATGTAGAATGTCTATGTAGAACTTTTGCCTAAGTCGAAATTTCTCTAAGTAGAAATTTTGCTCAAGTCGAACTTCACCAAGTAGAAATTGTCCAAGTCGAAATTCTATGTAGAAAATCTCAAGTAGAAATTCTATGTAGAACTTTTGTCCTTAGAATAAATTTTCTGCAGATTTCTTTAATATTGAATAAACAATATTATCTCTTTAACACCTTTTTGACTTTTAATACTTTACTCACCGAAAGCACCTAACCCACTTGCTAGGTACTGAGTATGTTTTGTTTTGCTTTCGGCCAAGGAATAATATATCACCACAAAAGTTCAAAAACACCTTTTTATTCTTTTACTATTTATCTGTTTGAAAAAGGAGATCAAAAAGTTGTTGGGTTGTCTTCTTTGATAAGAACCGATGATGAACACTCAAGAACACCAAATATCAACGAACCCAGATTAATTCACAAAAATTAATTAAAATACACCCAAGCCAAATAATCACACCTGGAGTATTTAAATAATTTTTCCGGATGAGTTTTCACTAGAAACGAATTAAAGCTCACTTTTCTAGAATTTTAGAAAAGTAGATCTAGAAAATGAAAACTCACGATTCTTCTACCAAACACAAGGATCTATGTTTTGTATGTTAAACATCCGCTTTGATACCAATTGTTAGGTCCAAATGTGTTGTAGAGGGGGGGTGAATACAACTTTTCGAATATGAGAAGCAATAAATACGATGCAATAAATGAACACACAGATTCAAGGAATATATTTCTTATATATAACTTGAAATGGTTGCTACAACATTCATTACAAAGTATAACAGAAGTTCAGAGAGAAGTGAATGATTCTAAGCTCTGTGAATGTACTCTCTCTCTTTTTCTTGTGTTTTCTCAATTATAGCTCTCTAAAATAAACATCACACAAGTACTTCTATTTAACTACATGTAATCTATGTCCTGTAGTCTTCAAAGACTAAGATATACGTGGCCCAATGATGTCCACATAAATCTTGCCTTATCTTGAAAGCTTGGAAATCTGCCAATCAGAAGATGCCATGTGTCATGTTGAAGCTGCACTCTAAGTAGAACTTCTACTTGAGAATTTCTACTTAGCCATCTCGAATTTCTAAGTAGAACTTCTACTTAGAAATATTCTACTTGGTCATCTAGAATATTTAGTACTTAGAAAATATTCTGGTCTTCAACTTGAAACTTCAATGCACATCTTGAACTTGTGATATCTTCATGTCTTCTTTATTCTTCAGCAAGCTCTTGAACATGGATCTTTATTACTGACATAAACTTGCTATCAATGTCCTGACACTTGATGCACTGGTCTGGTTCATAAGTGACTAGTCTTGATAGTGTTTCTGCTTCTCGAATAAATTACCATATTCACTTAGTAACTTGGCTTTCCAATGTTCGCTTTCCTTCTTGTTCACTTAAAATCAATTGGTCTTGTTGATACTTATAGTTATGATCTTGATTCTCGATTTCTCAAATCACTGAGGCATGAACAACTTTGACTTGAACTTCTCTCAATGATTTCTTCTTGGCTTGATCATAGTTAACATGTTCAATTGTATCAATTACCTTGTCTTCATATAGTGTTGATTTCTTGTGACTTCTTGTTCTTGATTGTCTTCTGGTTAAGTATCTTTTCCTTTAATTGAGTTACATTAGTTATAGTGTTACAAGTTTATACACTCTGCCTTTCACCTTGATACATAGAAGTGCACATTACATTTATTTCTATGGCATTGCCTGCTTTTTCATTCACTGCTACATAATTTCATAGTTAGACATGTGACTGCAATTCACAAAACCTTTTAGACTTGCAATTTATACTACAACTTTGGAAAAGAAGACTTATTTGAATAAGGTAAAATAAAGGAGCAATAGTATAACCTCAACCAACGCCTCAAAGCCTTATAGCTTGATTATGTATAAGCCATTGAAAAATCTACGTACTTGCGTCTTTATTTGAGATTTGCTACATCACCAAATACCGTAGCAAACTCCTATAAAAATTAATGACAGATTAGATCCCAATACATATATTAGGAAGTAGCTTCTTACCAAAACACATAACTTATTCAGGCTACTATCCCAAGGCAAAAGATAAATATCGAATACATTAACTTCTGGATATCAATATCAAACATATTTACAACTACTTGATGTCAATATCAAAAGATCGAACAATGTAAGATCAATATCAAATAATGTCATCTAATTTATTTACACAAAACATATGATCTATCATTGGTTTAAAAACTTAAAAAAATAAATAAAAACTCTCTTAGGAATATAAACAAACATGTGATATACATAAATTTACATCAAACCAGATATTACCCAACACTTGCCAAACTTAGCTACTAAATTTTGAACATAATCATAATCATCTAAAAATACGGACACAACTTTAATCAAATAATCATGCTACAACAAACTAAAATCATACCAACAATGACACAATATAAATTATGTACTTCTTCATTGTTCAAAAATCTCAAATCTACACATCGTACTTGATATCACCAAAAATATATTCACACAACCTGTAAATAAAATCAAATTCTAATTATACATTTTTTATTGAAAAGATAAGCATGATAAAACATATAGATATAAAATTCATATTGGAAAAAGAGGAAGGTAATTCATATAGAAAGATAAACCGATATATGAAAGAAAAGAATGAGTATAATTAGATTTGGGAATGAGAGAACTATCCTATGAAAAGGTAAAAATGAATATGTACATACCTTTACGTTAGAGCAAATTGTGCTATCTTTTATAACCAAAATTGCCTAAGCCTCAAATATGTTAGGAATCTGAAACATAAGGGCTCGTCACTTTTTATCAATAGTTAACATACACAAAACATAAGGGCTCATCATGTAAAACTAAAGTTGAAAATACATTCTTGCTATAATTTTGGAAATAGGGTATTTGACATGACATGGAATTTGTAAAAGCAAAAAAAAAAATGAAATTCATCTTATAAATATCTTAGCATTCAACAAAAAAGATAACCAAAGGGTTTATATCAACATTCTCATTAACTCTAATTTGGGTTAAAACCCACAATCACATTCTCATGAAATAGAGCACAATGTCTGCAAATATTTTAAAAATGTGTTAGAGTCTGAATAGTCAAATTTTGTAATAATAAGAATGCAAAATCAAGTTACAAATGGTACACTTGAACACTCAGAATCCCAAATTCTAGCAAATGTAAAATCTATGAAGAATATAATTCATCATAGGTTTAAATACTAAAAATTGAGTAAAAATTCTCTTAGAAAAATAAACAAACACTTCATATGCAAGCATTTAAAAACTGGTTATTACATAGAAACTACAAAAATTAGCTACTAACTTTTGAAATAAGTAAGCACCAACATACAACTCAAATCTAATAGTAGTACAATAACAAATTGAAACCGTAACAACAATGATGCAATAAAAGAACAACCCACAACTCTATTTAGGAATCACATACCTTATTTCGTCGTAATAAAAATTTAAATTTGAAAAACGTACTTGATCTCGAACAACATGAGTCACATAACCTACAATTAAATGAGATCATTGTTATACATCTACACTAAAAAAAGCAGTAGGAAACAAATAATGATACACTTGATATATGAAAAAGAGAAAGAAGTATTATTAGTTTTGAAAACTTAATTAAGTTTGATGTATGTAAGATAAGATAGAGATATTTGAAATTCAAAATTCAAATTCAAGGAACGGGGGAAGGTTTGATACTGATGAAGATTTTGAATTCTTGAGAGTTGTGTATAGGCTGATGTATGTATGTAATGAGAGTGAAAAGGTAATTGTGTAATTGTATAATAATATAATATATATGTACATTACATGTATAATACATAAAAGCAATGACAATTTGATGTGAATACGAAAAATTCAGGAGGATAGTATGGTAAAAAGACAGTCATTTAGCGTTCAGGCTTTATATATTAAATAGAAATAGATGACATTTCTTTAGTGGCAGCTGGTCCCTGATCAGGGACCGGTTAACTAACAATGAGTTTTTAAATCGTTGGATCAATGATCCAACGGTCCCCTGGATTAAAAAAAAAAAAAATTCTATCCGCGGAAAATTTTCGAGGAACGTAAAAAAAAATTTTATCCAACGGCTGTGGAACCGAATGTTAAATAACCGACCCCTGACAAACGATTGTCAGAGACCAGGACCCTTCTTTGGTAGGCTCATCCAAAATTTTTTTTTGGAAATATCAGGGTTACTGTACTTAGAACTAGTTAAACCCTAATCCGAATTCGACCCAAATCCGAAAAAGCCAAAACTATTTGCTTACACAAATATTTGAACTTTTAGTGCAACAAAATGAGCTCCTACTCATCAAACTATCTCCGCCTACTATCACTCACAAAGCTCTTAACATCGCACGTCAACAATGCCCGTCACGAAGAAGCACTTTCTCTCTTCCACCATATTCACTCCACTCTTTCTCTTGACCCCTTTGTTTTTCCCCTTGCTCTTAAGTCTTGCGCCGCCATTCGTCGCCCTCATCTCGGCACTTCCATTCATTCCCACCTCATCAAAACCTCCCACATTACTAATAACCCTTATATTGCTTGTGCCCTTATTGACATGTATGGCAAATGCGTGTCTATTTCATCTGCACGCCAAGTGTTTGATGAAATGCCTGAGAGAAATGTTGTTATGTGGAATGCGATGATTTCCATATATGCGCATTGTAGGGATTATTTGTCAAAAGGGTTGGAGTTGTTTGAGGTTATGGATGTTTTGCCTAATCATTCTACGTTTAATTCGATTATTGCGGGGTTGAGTGAGGTGGAGGAGGGGTCGTATAAGGCGATTGAGTTTTATGGAAGAATGCGGAAGTTGGGGTTGAAGCCTAATTTGATTACTGTGCTTGCTTTGCTGAATGCTTGTGTGGGAATGGGGGGTTTTAATATGGTTAAGGAAGTTCATGGGTATTCGATACGAAATGATATTGATTGGCATCCGCATTTTAGGAGTGGATTGGTGGAGGCGTATGGGAGATGCGGGTGTCTTGATTATGCTTGTGTTGTATTTCGGAGTTTGCAAGAGAGGGATGTGGTTGCTTGGAGTAGTTTGATTTCTGCATATGCGTTTCATGGGGAGGCAAGAACTGCGCTTAAAATCTTTGAAGAAATGGAAATGGCTAAAGTAAAGCCCGACGAGATTGCCTTTCTTGGAGTGTTGAAAGCTTGTAGTCATGCTGGATTGCCTGATGAAGCGAGGATGTATTTTTCTCGTATGCATGAGGAGTACGGTGTGGAACCAAGAAGCGATCACTATGCGTGTTTAGTGGATGTTTTGGGTAGATCAGGGAGATTACATGAGGCGTATGAAGTTATTCGAGGAATGCCAGTGAAGGTGACTGTAAAAGCTTGGGGAGCTCTGTTAGCTGGTTGTCGAACTTATGGAGAAGTGGAACTGGCAGAGATTGCAGGGAGAGCATTGTTTGAATTAGAACCTGATAATGCTGCAAATTACGTAATAATGTCTAGAATATATGGAAATGTTGGGCGTCGTGATGAAGCAGAGAGAATAAGAAGAATTATGGAGGATAAGGGATTGAAGGTAGCACCTGGTAGTAGTTGGGTTTTCAATCAAGACTGATGCGTAATTTACAAAATGTCGATTGCTATGTACTATATTTACTATAGACGGAAACTCGGAAAGAAAGATCCTTCTGCTTTAGAATTCTTGAATATAGAAATACCTTTCGGAACATCTGACATTTCGTTTTTTTCCTTTGCTCTTCGACTACAGAAATACATAGAGGAGGAACATTCCTGTCAAAATTACGTAGTATGTTTTATCGAGCAAAATTGTAATCAAATTTTTACGCAGAAATAAGAAGATATTATACAAACAGGTGAAACGGCTAATTCCCAGTTTTACCACAGAATTCTGTTCATCCTAAACATTTAAGCAAATGACACTCAATCTAACTACTACCTGACAATATAATTGGCTGGAAAAACGAGATGCACGAGATGTTAACTTGCAAACGACCAAGCCTACCTTCTCATTAAAATATTTTATTGATATTTACGTTATCTGTATGTAATATCTGTAAAATATCTTTAATCTATAGCTTCCCTCTGACAATAACACATATGGATATGTTCTTTTCTCGTGTCAAATATGTTCTTGCACATGTTAATAAACTTGTATTTGTATTTATCATAATAAAAAGTCCAGTTTTTTTTTTTACAAGAATGAAGTTCAATATGTGAGTGAGTCATTGAATTAATTAATATGTAAGTATGACCTTTGGTTTATTCTAGCTAGACCCGAAAGAATGGGATAGGCCACCAAACTTTGCCACTTGTTATGCCAACACCATTTACATGCCAATCCTCTCTTACACACACACAAACACACACTGTCTGTAAGTCTGTTCTGCCAAAGGCCACTAACACTAATCTTAAACTCTCGGCCCTGTAAAGAAAATGAGGGGCTTCTCTCACTTCATCAACCACTTTCATGGCTTTCCTTATTCTTCTTCTTCTTCCAAGCTCTTGATCCTCCTCTCTCTCAGGTTTTTCATTCTTGCTTACACCCTTTGTAACACCCTACTATTATAACAATTAAAGCTATCTTTTAAACAATTCCAAATCATAATAAGCTGCAATAAACCAAGTCAATAATCCAACTGAAAGTACGAGGTTCAAATATCCAAAATAACGAAACTAATAAAGTTCGAAACCAACTAAATAAGTTCTCAATATCAATAAATCTACTAAGCCAAAGCTCTACTAATGACTGGGTGGCACTCATCACTCTTCCCGCTTTACCCCTATTTACCTGCGGAAAGGAAACAATAAAGAGTGAGCCAAATGCTCCGTACGAATGTAATCTAATTAAAACATGAAATTTAAATATGAATGATTTGTGTCTTACCAACACAGAGATACAATGAAGGATGATATAGAGATCAACAATATATTTCCGAAACAATTATCGATGTTAAACGAATTAGTAGGATAATAACTTAAAACAATTAGGTTAACAATGAAACTGTAAATAAGGCCGAATAGCAAGTAAGGTGGGTACAATATGGGTCTCTTACACAAAACTATACTCGCTAACTCCAATCACCAGCGAAGTACAGGACAATGGTTCCTTCTTCGGTAATCCAGAAGAAGAAATAAGGAATGTATAAAACATCCCAACAATACAATAGCGATCATGATCTAATCACATCTCATAACCCAGAGACGTGCTCGTATACTCACCCACCGATACGAGTAGGTGCCTAGTTCACCTTTACTCCGAACTCCATGTGAACATTGTCTGTGATTAACCTACACAGATCGGTCTAAGAGCCCAACAAATAGGTTACAAAGGTTGCTTGACTCGTTGCACGAAACGAAATAAAATAAACAATGTCGCAAGAAAATGCGAAATAAAACAATATGTACGAGTCAAGGCAACAATAAATCCAAAAATAAGGAATTCGAAACGAAACTGAGAATGTGTACAATTAGGTACACATAGAGTACAATAAGGTCACAATTTTAGAAAAATGAGCCGACAATAAATTTAACGAATATATTTATTAATTCAAAAGAGAGAACAAAGAATTCGTACCTGATATAAATATTGAACTAGTACTAAAATCTCCGGAATAAGATGTGCCGCTAATAATCCTTTTATAAATCTAAAAATGAATTTCGTAACCATATATTAGTATCGAAGTACAATACTTTTGTATATTAATACATATATACTAAATTAAATTAAAATCCAAATACTAATATAAATATGCTAAATAATTACACGGTGATCATTCTGTTTTTAAGTGAAAAAGTGTCCATCAAAATATTAATAAAATAGTAATATAACCAAACTAGCTCAGACATTTGACCGGAAACTAGTAGACCACATTCCAGTGTATTTAATCAAAAGCAACATATTCAAACTTTTATAAAAGTGACAAGCAATTATTGTAATACCAAATAAATGTAAATTAATTAATTAATTAATAAAATCAACTAGAAAATATTAGCTAGTACAGTCACGCACCACCTAGAAAATAAGCTCATACCAGAACATGACCATCAAAATAAGGTATAGTCATCAGAAATAATAAAAAGTAATAACAAGTTGCTATTAACAATAAAATAGCAATAATTAAATGTACAGCTAATTCATACAGTAAAATCAACCTGACCACTTAATGTAGTACCCGGACTTGTATAAATATGACATGCCAGTAAACAAACTTTACTAAGTAAATTAGTAAAACCAAAAATTAATTACCATAACCATGATTAACAGCCATAAATCAAAAATCTGAAGCTTCTCTACAGGAACATATGCATACACTCACCATTAACTTACTATCAAATAAATTATAGATTGCTATCACCGAGATTACATATGTATAACACATTATTTATGTTGTAGTACTAAAACAAAAACAAAACATTAAATTTTAAAAAAAAAAGACGTTGAAAATTCATACGGAATACTTAATAAAATAAAATACCATTTTCAAATGGCAAAACCATAAGATTCAATAATTTGAAAATCCCAAACACCGAATGAAATAGATTAATAAAGTACATGATACACTCAGTATTAAAGTAATAGGAAATTAATGGAAAATGATGCACACATATCTGCCAAAATTATTAGAACAACTCAAAATATAAACTCATACGAATATTAGAACAAATCAAAATATAATATCATACGAATCAATATTTCAAAAATACGGTACATATAAATAGATTAAAAAATAATACACTTACAATTATGTGTCCCAGAAATTAGAGATCCAAAAGTAGAGGGTATGAACAAGACAAGCACCACACTTTCTTCTTTTAGTACAAGTCGGTACTGGACAAATTAACACTCTGTTGGCCTAGCCTCTGTAGGTGAACACATAGTGTAAGTATATAAATGTAAGTATATAAACGTTAAATCAAATTAACAATGTAGGGACATACAAAATTTACATGAATATTACCTGAGCCTCTTTCTCACCAATACTCTATACTACTCCCTCTGTCCCCCTTGGTTCTTTACCTTGGGGGACGTAATTCTGGCACGGATTTTAAGGTGCAATTTGCGGATAGTTTCATAACTTATTTTTTTAATTTTCCTTTTTTGTATAAAAATAAAATTGTTCTATTTTTATACAAAAAAAGAAAATTTAAAAAATAAGTTATGGAACTATACTTTTTAGGAGCGCGTGTCGAGCAGTGAAAAAGAAATGTAAAGAAATGGGAGGGACAGAGGGAGTATATCTTATGTGTTGCTGTACAACTCGTGTACGTAAATCTTGCCAAATATATATAGGACTGTAAAAATAAACATAACCTAACTAAAAGTAGGCTCTAGAAATATTATCTAATTGAACTAACGATGCTTATCGATATTTTTATAGAATTCGATTAGGACTCCAACATTGGTTTCTAGATGTTTCTAGAATATAATATAAACAAATACATTTTAACACATATTTTTCAAATATTAACAATTAAATAATTAACTAAAATATTGGGGATATTATACCCTTTCTCATTTTTTCCATACCCTTTTATTATGTGTGTGTGCAGTGTGTGATATCTAGTGTTTTGTTTCATGCCATTAATAGTGGTACTAATTCTTGTGATTGCTTATTGAGATCATGTTATGATTTAGACTTTTGATGTTGGAATATTACTGACATTTATAAAGTTTGTACCTTTGTACCATTTTTAGTTATAATAGGAAGTCTCTTTTTGACTAATGATGTTATGTTATGATTTAGACTTGCTGAGGAATAGGTATATCATTCTTCCTTATTCCAATTACAATGATTATTTAATTTACCTATTATTAAACATAATAAAAATTTAACATATTTTTTTAAATTACTCTGTTTTATAGGATGGTGGAACAAGGAATTCAGTTTAACTTCCATGGTTTGGGAAATATGATAAACTGATTATCGTATTGGTGATATGCTGATATATGAACGTGACATGAAGCTCTAGAGATTTAATTTTCAAGCCTCTTTCACATTTCAATATTATCAAAGTTGGTTTCAAATAAACATGTGATACTATGTTGGAACACATTTATTTTCAATTTGTCTGTTATGTATTGACTTTGATTGCTATTTTACTTTTGTTCAATCATGTTCCTGGATTCCTATGGCTGTTTGTTGCTTTTCAATATATAAGTTTTGTTTCTACTATAAGTGTTAAATTATGCCAAAACACTTTAACAAAACAAATTATTATGATCAGTACAGATTGAAAAATAAACAGTCAAGATTAAGAATTACCAAATCAAAATGTTTTCAACAAAGTACATTCATAATCTACCAACATGCTCTTGCAAGTACTTAGACAGAAGTCATACATTACATGTAACGAAACTAAATCCTGTATCCAAATCAGGATTTATTTTAATTTTTCTTAGATAAAGCTGATTTACTAAAGTCGTTCTTCATGCAAGTAAACACCTGCAACTAACTACGTCCAGGAATATCGATGTGAAATACAATTCCTCCTTCAGCTTCCAAGAAGTTGAACACCAAAGTTTCGTTGCACTTAACATGATTATCTCTGGCAAATCTATTCCAGCCTGCTGAAAATCTTGCAATACCATTGGAATATACAATTCCAATATCCCAGACTCTGTCTTCTCTTCGGAAAGTAACATGTTCACCAGCTACCCATCTCCTACCAGGTGGACTGACATATTCAGGGATATACTGCGCAGATCAAGATAATGTAAAATTATTAAAATCATACAGTAATATGTCTATAATCATACATTGCTCTTTATATTACTACATTCACTGCAGGATTAATTCATACCGCTCCATGCGAGGTGTTATTCACATTACACTTTGTCATGATTGCTGAAAATCCTATGACTGGATCATTCATTACAATATCAGGTATTTCAGCCCCATTATTATTGTTCAAATCAGCTTCGTTCATTTCTGCATCAGATATATGTTCTACATTCTCATTTTCCAGCAATGCTGCATCAATTATGTTATTATACGCTGCTTCTGCATATGTTTTTAAAACAGTTATCGTCTATAATGGTTGAAAATTTATAATTGCAGATAAACCATTTAAAACTTAAATTTAAAATTATGTTGTACAAGAATTTCAAATTGCATACCTGGGTCATTCTCAAGTACATACAGATTCTTTTCAACTCTTTCGTTATCGAAAATGACCATGTCAAACTTTCCAAAACCACGATAAGTGAGCAAGATTAAATCATTTTCCTGTAGAAATTTTAAACCAACCAAATCCAATAGCCCGATCATTTGTCTTTCTTCGTGTAAGTAACGACCATTGATTAATCTGTTATTTGAAAAAGAAAATGACACAGCCTCCGGAATATTTTTCCCAAACATTCTGCAGAATCTTCGTGGCAAATCCTGAGTAACAACAATATTGCGTTAATTTAAACAAAGACATGATTATAGCAAGAAAAATAAACCGATCAACATCATTCATTACAATTCAGTCAATAAATATAACTGTAGTAGTTGCATGTAGGTTAAAATGAAACCTTTAAAAACTTACTATTTCTCCAGATTCAATTGAATGCTCATTTGCAATTGTAGTAAATTTCCATCCAACACCATTGATTGAGTCTAATATTAAATGCCAAAAAAGGAGAAGTAAGAGTTTATCAATAGATAACATAACATATTCAATCGAATTATACACTTATACAGAGTATCTTTAAATTTTACAATGTCGACATACCTTGATCATATACCTTAGCTCTCGGTATAAGTCGACTTTGAAAATAATCAACTTCACAAAAATCATCTTTCAAAACAAACACCAGAAAATTTCCATTTCCTTTGTACGAGTAAATCCCAATGCATCCAAATAGTCTTCTGCATTCCTTAAAGAATTCAGACATTGGTGATAAACATTTTTCGCGTTTTGTGAAATGTGCATGAATTTCACGTCCATTAGGCAAGCACAGTTTGACATTTTGTGGAATTTTTTCAGAACACTCGACAAAAAATCTTTCTGGCAATTTCTGTCAAGAAATTATAATAGCTTTGTCAGTTTCTGATAAATTTATTGAGTTGTTATACATGGTATTCTAATTTTGTCAGAGATGAACACATACCAGTTCATCACTCCTCATTGTTTCACGATCCATAACAACGACAAATAATGGTGATATACCATTGAAAACTTTTGCCTACAAAAGAACGTTTAGTTTTCAGACAGAAAAGTAATTATCTTAATTATTCCATATTCTACTACATTTTAAATTTACTAATAAACTCAACATTCTGTTAATTTATGAATTACCATATTCATTGGGTTGCAAACTGTTAATGTCTGAACAGATTCTTCTCCGACATTCATGTCTATGTTCATATCTGTTCAACGATTATACAATAACATAATTATTAATTTTAATTTACAAGTAAATTTGTAAATACAACAATTTTATAAAATTAGTACTAACCTGCTTCAGTTTTCCAGTGTGTGTCCCAAAACCAATTTGAATGGCCATTAACTAAGTTACTGATAGAGCGATTATCATAATCTATCTCTTTGCCATCCATTTGGTAAATCCTTGCATATAACACACTTCTATCATGCATGGTGAACACAACAGTTTCCTTTTTCCTAATATTAAAGCTTTCAATCATTTGTCCTATGTTTGACAGATTTCCCCCAGCAGAATTGTAAGAAACAGGACAACGATTGCCAAATACTTCTATTTCAGTCATACTACCAAGCTTTTCCCCGTATTTTTCCTTTATCCTTTTTGGCACAAACTACATTGAGAACATATACATAATAAATTTTACTTAATATTGTAACTGTAAAAAAGGCATTATACAGTACTCTGTTTTTAATAGCATCGAATTGTAAAATTGGAAAATTAAAGTAGAGTAATATAAAAAATCTTACCAGTACGCCTTCATCCAGACAGTGCTGAGTCACAATTTTTATAAAAGATCTTTCCAATTTTCCTCTTTTTTCTGTTTGTTTAAAATACAAACATCGTATTAATATTAGAATTATCTGGTAAATTTCATATATGTATTAGAAATCAATTATCGGGAAATTACCTCGACCATCATCAATATTTTGTTCTTTTCCTTTAAAAAGGCAGACATTCACAATATAAGGCTCCGAATGAGGTATTTTATAAAACAGCAACGTATCACCGACTTCCAGGCCAACATCTTCTGCAAAACCATACCACTGATTTCCAAGAACACAATTGTTGTTCACCCATTTAACATCAATTTCCCATATATCTTCCGTAAAACGGAGATAAAGCTTTGCACTATCTTCCCAATCTTTGTATAGCTTTTCAAACTCATTGCTAAGTCTCTGTAAGTTGCCAACTCAATTAAAACCTTATTCAAACCAAAAACTTTAAATAAATAAAAAACATGGAATAGCTTACCAGGAATGGATATCTTCCATCTATATGAACATTGTTTACCCTGATCTCAAAGTAGTCCACATAATTCATAAAAGCATTAAAGGACCATAGTGCAACAGACATTTGATATTGCAATGACAATCCATCAATGATATATTCATCCTCTCTCCACTTTCTACATTTTTTACTTTTTAAAAATTGCAAGGGAGTCATCTTTCGATAATTACTTTCAATTGCATAATTTTTTAACACTCTAACACCGAACTGATCATTTCCGTAATAATCAAACTGAACGACACCATACATTTTTATTTCGTAATACTTCATGAATCTTCTCATCCCATACAATAACTTCAGATCCTTATCATATTTAGCTTTCCACTCAAAATTTTTGCATTTTATCCTTAAACGTGACGGCAAAATTCTTCCAAATTCTGCGACAAAGCTTTTTGGAATCCTCTGAAACAATTTTGTAATTTCACAGTCATTAAGAATATCTAAAAACCTTGCCATGACATTGTACTTTATACAACAGTTGAAAATTAATATAATTAAGTTTATTCTTTAAAAAACTTACAAAACTTCCAAACGATTCAGAGTCGTTGTTTGCAGAAAGAAAACTCCCTATATATGATTCACCCCCTACAAAATAACAATTCTTTCATTAAAGATTTAACATTTAAAGTAGTTCTCAATTTTTTTTAATAAATTACAATGCGTCTCATACCAGATCCAGTAGCCAAATTTGATCCTTTTTGCTCCATAACTGTCATGCATTCAAATATTTAAATTTCACTTATAAAGAATTTACAGATATAAAATTTGCTATGCATTCTGTACATGACCAAAAAGTTTCTGGATAGATTCAATTTTGTAAACTAAAAGTTTAACCCATATACTTATTCTTCAAAATTAATTTTATTAGTTACTACCAGAACTAATTGTATAAAAGTTCAATATATGCATTCTATAAAACTCATGTTATTTTTTAAAATCAACATTATTAATACACTTATATATATCATGAATATTGAGTTTAGATCTACATGATTAAGAAGATTATGTTTGTTAATAAGTACCAACACAGGATCACAAGATGAGCACACATGGCATACTTAAAACCTAATAGAGTAGTTTAGAATAAAGAATCTATAAAAAAAACAGAGGACATGTGAAACAAAGCTTGAACAAAGACGAAACAAAAATACCTCAGTAATGTTAGGCGTCGAGGATTTGTGTATTCCAAAAACAATCACAATCTGTAAATCTCTGGAGAAATCGGTACTTCAGCATGCAGAAAGCGAATTGATATGTATTGAGTTTTTTTACCCCTTTTGCCTATTTCCTTTTTAGGTAGATTCGTGTTTAACTATATTCGTGCTTTGTTTGTACTCTTTTAAGACAGAAAGTAGTTTTAATATCAAACACAAATTCCTAAAAGGTCAACTACTTTTGTGTCGTAATATATATTATTTTATTAAAGGATATATGTTTCATTTAAGAACAAAATACAATGATTTATTTCGTGTTAAACATCAATTACATTTTAGTTGTTTTATAGCCTTATTTATTCTTAAAATTTTGTTTTTATTTGGACATAATAAATTTTAATAAAAATTAATTTCACTATAATAAAATTATCAGTTTATGACGATATTTTTTATTGTTCGAACACTGTTGTTTAGTCGTGCCAGTATAGAACTGATTGTGAGGTTCAATTATAAACTATAAAGCACATATGCAGATCTTAACAAAAAGCAAGAATTTAGTCTTTCCAATTGATTCAGTAACAGTTATAAATTGCGTTAATCTAGGCCTTTTAATGGATGGAATTGTCGACCCGTTTAAATCCAATTTGTAGCTATATTAACTGTAGGAATCCTTAAAAAATATAATCCCATAATATTCCTTTTCGATCCAATAATGTTCCTATATGATAATGAACATATATGAAATTTGTATGATTGGAGCCGAAGACAATCTGATACTACTATGTAAATGTCAAATATATTTAATATATTTGATATATATAATATATAATATTTTATATAAATGATATTAATTTGGAAGAATTTTTTGAATTTGTCAATATATATTTCATAATTATAATTGTTACTTCATCGTTATAATGATTTCAAAAATATTTTAAATATTTTAAAAAAAAATAAAATTGTTCAATGAAATCGACATGTAATGCGATATTCTGGATTGTGAACGAATGGGATTTCGATTGCCGTATAAAATACCCGACTTTGATCCTGTATATCAAATTATATAGGATTAACTAATTTGGATATTGATGTAGGTTGATCCTATCCGAATTTGACCCTTTATATGTTTGGCGCTATTTTCACTTTTAACATGAACATGTATTTATATGCTAATTGAGTAATACAATTTAACAATAATTTTTTTTTAGGCATACAATGGATTATAAATAATTTTGTTAATTATACCTTTTTTTCCTTCCATGATGCAATTGAGAGTCTAAAACATATAAAATAATACCCATTCATTACACTTCCAATCCTAAGCACAAATCTTATATGTTTACATGTCACTAACAAAAAGAGTAAATAGATCTTAATAAGTTCCTATTTGTTTAAAACACATTTTTAATATATAAAAAAACGTCATAATTAATAGTTTACAATTTTCTACAATCTACAAAATAAATAATTGTTTTTAAAATGAACTTAAAAATAAGATAAAAATTAATTTACATAGCCACTGCAAAACAGGCATTTGTAGTTTTGCTTTATAATATATCGTAATATTTCCTTTATATTCCTAAATCAACTTTGGAGAAAAGTACCAAAAACTTTGAATTTGTCAATATATATGTCATCAATATAATTGTTACTTCATCGTTAAAATGATTTCAAAAAAATTTAAAATATTTTAAAATAAATAAAAAAATTTCAATGAAATCGACATGTAATTCGATATTCCGGTTTGTGAACAAATGGGAATTCGATTGCCGTATAAAATACCCGACTTTGAACATGTATAACAAATTATATAGGATTAAATAATTTAAATATTGATGTAGGTTCTTCCTATCCGAATCTGACCCTTTATATGTTTGGCGCTATTTTCCCTTTTAACATGAACATGTATCAATATGCTATTTGAGTAATACAACTTGACAATATTTTTTTTAGACATACAATGGATTATAAATAATTTTGTTAATTAAACCATTTTTTTCCTTTCATGATGCAATTGAGAGGCTAAAACATATTAAATAATACGCCTTGATTACACTTCCAATCCTAAGCACAAATTTTATATGTTTACATGTCACCGACAAAAAGAGTAAATAGATCTTAATAAGTAATAATTTGTTGAAAACACATTTTTAATGTATAAAAAACATCGTAATTAATAGTTTAGATTTTTCTCCAATCTACAAAATAAATAATGTTTTTTAAAATAAACTTAAAAATAAGATAAAAATTAATTTACATAGCCACTGCAAAACAGGCATATGTAGTTTTGCTTTATAATATATCGTAATATTTCATTTATATTCCTAAATCAAGTTTGGAGATATCTATAAGAATTATAGAACGATAAAATTTTATTTTTTCAACAGCTTCATTATTATATTTACCGAATTTACAATTCCATCCATGTTGGCATTTAAAAATTTTGTAAAGCAAAACCTTAAATCAAAAAAAAGTTGCCAATAAAAAATTCTGTTAGTATTATATTTAAATCAAATCTTTTATAAAAGTCAATTAATATTTGTTGGGATTTGGTTTAAGTTTGTTAACGTGATTTGTTTACATTTGCCAAATCAATTAAACAGATTCAGTTTTCAAATAAATCAAATCATTAATTTTTGCCCAATACAATATAATTGAATCAAGATTCTTTATTATTTAAAATCCTTCATTTAATAGAAGAGTATATTAAGGTAATCCGTTAATATGAGTGTGGTAATCAGCTATATCAATATCTATCTTTCAAACCATATGCAGCTTAAATCACGGCCCATTCAAACTGTTAATAAGGATAGACTTCACAAACACTGCTATCCTATATAACCACTCCACTATCCCACGTAATTATATCCCACAATTACCACTAAATCAATACCGAGTATCACAGACCCATAGTTAATCACATTAAGAGGTATGTTCTCCTCCTTGCTTAATTTTCAGTTCTTTAATTCCTCAGTTCGAGTTGTAATAGGTTGTGCAGACAATATATCTTCAGTTTTACCATTTGTACACTCTATTTCAAATTTCTTAAAAATTTCCGGTTTTTTTAGAATCACAGGAAACATGTTTGATCAATTGTCTTCTCTCGACACTTCGAAGACCACATGGAGGATTAAGGTTAGAGTAACAAGAATGTGGCCTTCCATATCGAACGCATCCACTGGAAATCAGGCTCTCAAAGGATACAATCTCATCTTGCTTGATGATGATGTGAGTTGCATTATATTTTAATTTAAACCGTAATCATATTTACCTGTTAACCAATTCTTTTAACCGTATATATTACACTCAGAGTTTGCATTTTATTTTTTCTAACAGGATTGTCATGTTCATGCCTTCATCTATGCGGACAACTGGAAATCACTTGCTGATAAAATAAATGAGGGTGCAGTTTATGTGGTGTCAAACTTTTATACCAAAGAAGCAAATGGCACTCTTAAACCAGTCTCCTCGCCTATTCTTATTAACTTTTCACCTTCAACAGTTGTGGAAAAAGTAGAGGAGGATGACTTTATGATACCAACACATAAGTTTGAATTTGTGGATTTAAGCGACTTATTCAGTTTGGCAAGTGCTAATGCAAATGTTGAATACCCCGAATTTTCAACAGGTTTTGATTTTTAATATACACTTTAATGTTGATATGCATTTTAGTACTAATGATCTTTCTATTCATATTCTCCAGAATTACATGTTTTGTTTCATTCATGTTTCATTTGTTTTACTTATTCATTTTATTTTATACCATTTGTGAAAGATGTTATTTGTGTGCTTGAGGATTTTGAACACGTATCAAAAATCAAGACTGTTTATGGAGAAAAGAACATAGCAAAATTCCGAATTACTGATGGAAGGTCTATATACATAAACTTATTTTTCTATTCTACCTCTAGGTTTTCATATTTCTCTGTTGTTATCTAATTGTTATTACGTCATCTGTTAACTATACATGTAGACATTCACATAAGGTTACTATTTGGGGAAATCTTGCTGTGAATACGGATGCTGCATATAGAGCAATTGTAGATCGACCTATAATTGTTATAGTGTCCAGTACCAAGCTTAAAACTTTTCGTAGTAAGTTTCTATTTACTCATTTTATTAATGTTAATCAAACTTATTTTGGAATCATTCCTTTTAACAATAATCTTTGCAGACTCTGTTCAGCTTAGTACCTTGCCGTCTTCAAAAAATTTTCTCAACCTTGATAATGACGTGGTTCATGCAATGAAGCAGAGGTTTTCTGTTCTGTTTATATTTCTTATTCTTTACTTAAATTCCATACAAGTTTTACATATGTAAGTTACTGATATATATTCAACTAAGGAATAAATCTTTGTATGTTAGACTTGATGAATAAGGCTATGTTCCAGCCGACAAATCTACAGCTTCCCCAACAGAATCTGTTAATGTGTCTGAATCTGCACTAGTTATTCAAACTCTGACTTTGAAGGAATTAAGCGAGAAAACAAGCTCTGATTTCCTTAAGGTATTATAATGTTCATTTGAATTTGCACAATTCCGAATTCTGTTTCAATGCTGCACAATTTCATGTTAAGACTGTTTTTTATACTACAGAATTTACATGTTAAAGCTGTTATTCTCATTATGTTTACATATTTCCAGCGGAATTTTTTATGCAAAGTTAAAGTCAAGAATGTAGAAGAAGCCGATTGTTGGTGGTACAACGGCTGTCACAAAACTAAATGCAATGAGGAGGTTTCAAAATTGGAAGGCAAGTACAGGTGCTTCAAATGTACCAGAAATTTTCCACTCCCGCAGAAGAGGTATTAAGTCATATTACTATGTGATTTTTCAGGTAGCATAATGTCAACTGTCTTTTTTATTTTTGATTCTTTTATGAATTTATATATATGATTTTCAGGTATCGGATTGTTGTGCTGGCTGAAGATAGTACTGAAGCATTCAACTTTGTACTCTTGGATCGTGCTGCAAAAAGACTTATTGGAAAAACAGCAACAAAATTGATTGCTGAGGGAATTAATGTATTTACTATATCTTTCATTTAGAGACCTTAATACTGATACTCATTTCTGCCAAATTACACTATATCTTTTATACATATTTGTAGGATGAAGCGAAGAAAACATATCCTGCTGAAATTAAGGAGATCTCAGGGAAAGAAGTAACTCTACAAATTGAGCTAAATGATGACAATATTCTTCTCAGTAGTACTGTTTACCATGCTACTGATGCATATGAAGCTGGTAATGGTAATACATCAAGGTCTGAGACAATACTATCTGGTTCTGAAACTTCTGCTTATCAGAATGTGAGTGTGAAATATATTGTTCTAATATATACATACTTTTTACAACATCATTATTAATTCATAACAATTATTTATAATCTTTGAATTGATTTTTACTTTTATGTTATATTTTTATGTAGACTAACATCATTGAGGTTCAAGATTCTGAGAAAACGCCAGGTTCTGCCACATCATGCACAAAGAAAATAAAAATGGTTACATATAATTTTCATTATGATCATTATAAAAATTTCTTCAACACAATTCAATATTTTTCTGATAAATCGTTTTACATTTGCAGGAAAATTGAAGAGAAAGTTAGCTATAAGTAGCAGTTCAGTTATGGAGTCTGTGAGGAAGAATCTGGCCAAAATTTCTTTTTGACCATTTGATTTTAAATCTTTTAATGAATAAATTATTGTTATCTTACGACAGTCGTTGTGTATTTGCTTATGAACTTATCTTTTATTCTGAATGGTTGGTGAATGTTTGTTTTTGGTTTGAAAGTATGTTGGATGTTTTTGCAACTTATGAAAATTATATTTATCCTAAATATAGTACTTTACTGTTGATCTATGTTTATGTCTTAAGTTTTAAAAATTAAATCATTGAACGATTATATGTACAATACGTTTGAGACATTGATTGTTTAGTAGGCATTTGTTTTTCGGGAATGCTTAAATTGTTGGTGAAAAAATTTTGTTTAACAAAGTTCATGTCAGTTACAACGAGCATATAAATTTTAAAAAATGAATGGATAGAAAAGAATTCACGTGTGCGAAGCACGGGCAATATTACTAGTATCCGTAAAATATCTTTAATCTATAGCTTCCCTCTGACAATAACACATATGGATATGTTCTTTTCTCGTGTCAAATATGTTCTTGCACATGTTAATAAACTTGTATTTGTATTTATCATAATAAAAAGTCCAGTTTTTTTTTTTACAAGAATGAAGTTCAATATGTGAGTGAGTCATTGAATTAATTAATATGTAAGTATGACCTTTGGTTTATTCTAACTAGACCCGAAAGAATGGGATAGGCCACCAAACTTTGCCACTTGTTATGCCAACACCATTTACATGCCAATCCTCTCTTACACACACACAAACACACACTGTCTGTAAGTCTGTTCTGCCAAAGGCCACTAACACTAATCTTAAACTCTCGGCCCTGTAAAGAAAATGAGGGGCTTCTCTCACTTCATCAACCACTTTCATGGCTTTCCTTATTCTTCTTCTTCTTCCAAGCTCTTGATCCTCCTCTCTCTCAGGTTTTTCATTCTTGCTTACACCCTTTCTCATTTTTTCCATACCCTTTTATTATGTGTGTGTGCAGTGTGTGATATCTAGTGTTTTGTTTCATGCCATTAATAGTGGTACTAATTCTTGTGATTGCTTATTGAGATCATGTTATGATTTAGACTTTTGATGTTGGAATATTACTGACATTTATAAAGTTTGTACCTTTGTACCATTTTTAGTTATAATAGGAAGTCTCTTTTTGACTAATGATGTTATGTTAATTGGTACATGATCTTGTGTAATTTATAAAGAGACCCACTGAGGAGTTTCAATTCCTGTTTTTTTTTTTTTTTTTTTGCTTTCTACAGTTTTGCACTTGGGATTTTAGATGCGTTTAACCATTATAAAACAGATTCTTATAAGTAGAAGCACAATTAGGTCCTTAATCTTGAATTTACCAACTTTTTTTTTTGTCAAAAAAAAGTTGGTAAATTCAAGATTAAGGACCTAATTGTGCTTCTAATTATATATTGGAAACTCTAATGTTAACGGGATATGTCAAATTCATATCTTAAACAAGTGGTTCAATGTAAGAATCCCTGCTGTTGCAGGTCAGCATTCCATTATTGTTTTGAGGAAAAATTAACAACCATGTACTCCATATTAGGCTATACTTCATAACATTAAGCATACGAAGGGATAAAAAATTATAGTTTTAAGTGGTAAATTTATGACAATAGCAATACTTAACTGCTAAAAGAGGCTTATCATGAACTTGGTATGAGAAAGTAAGGGTTCGTTTAATGTCTTTTTTTTTTTTGCTAAATACGTTTTATGTCTTTCTATTTGTTCCATCTTTTATATCTAATTTCTTGTTCCCGTGTGTTTGCGTGCTTAAAATTATCATCCTTGTTTGTTACATGTTTCTGAAAGCTATCATGTTTTTACTGCAGCGGTGCAGGCCTTGTGGCATATGCAGACTCTCCAGTAGATAGTAGAAGCAACCACTCAAAATCCACAAATGTTGAACCAAAGAAGAAAAGGATTGTAGTGCTTGGGACCGGGTGGGCAGGTACCAGTTTCCTAAAGGACCTGGATATCTCATCATATGAAGTTCAGGTGGTTTCACCTCGAAATTATTTTGCATTTACTCCTTTGTTACCTAGTGTGACATGTGGGACAGTTGAGGCACGAAGCATCGTAGAGCCGGTCAGGAACATAATAAAAAAGGTGAAGCCATTGAGTCTTCTACACCTTTATGATTATGCTAAATATAACTACATGCAAGATATACATGAAAATGCACTGTTTGATAATTAAGATTATTCTGATAACCGCAATAGGGAATATATCTGCCTTTTTTCAACTTCCCTAACTAATTTTTTTATTTTCATTTTCTTTAATAACCCTGCAGAGAGTTGGAGAGATCAAATACTGGGAAGCTGAATGCCTCAAGATTGATCCGGAAAGCAAAAAAGTTTTCTGCAAAGCAAATCTAGATGAGGCCTTAGCTGGTAGCAATGATTTTTCACTGAATTATGACTATTTGGTTATAGCATTAGGAGCACGAGTAAATACTTTTAACACTCCTGGAGTTTTGGAGTACTGCCATTTCATAAAGGTAATGTCTTTCAAGGTGTGGAAAAATGCAAAAAGCAACTTGGATATTGATTATTATGTCTATTGACAATACAGTAAAGTTCTTTAATTTTAATGCTACAGAAATTGCACTTATAATTTCTCAACTTTCCTCTTTCTGAAGAACACCATGCCATGCCATGCAGGAGGTTGAAGATGCTCAAAAGATTCGCATAACTGTAATAGATAGGTTTGAGAAGGCGGTCCTCCCAGATCTGACGGAAGAAGAGCGAAGGCTCAACCTCCACTTTGTAGTGGTTGGAGGGGGTCCAACTGGTTGTGAGTTTGCAGCAGAACTACATGACTTTATCTATGAAGATTTGGTAAAGCTATATCCCAGTGTTAAAGATCTGGTAAAAATAACACTGGTTCAGTCTGGAGATCATATCTTGAACACGTAAGGACACAAAGCTTGTATTTATTTTTAATAATTTCATTAACCAAACAAGTAAATGCAAATTACTAGGGCATTCCTTAGGGAGAACAAAAGAGTGGAACAGGTTCCAGCTCATTCTACCATCAAATAGCACAAATAAAATTAATTTGTAACAATTGCAAAACTACTAGCTGTACCAGAAATGTTCAACGCATTACATAGCAATTCTGTAGCTGTATTTTTAGTTTTTGTTTTTATTTGTAGCCTTTAACACAAGAACTGGTTTTACTATTTAGACTACCATCATCTTTGACGCATTGCCAGTAAATTTTATTCGGCTTTTATGCCTTAGCTTTCTTCATTTCACAATAACTATCTATACCATAATTTCTTATTTTACTAAATTTACATCTTGTGGGCTGAATTATCAGAATTTCTTTCGAGTACAAAAGAATAATATTAAAACCCACATGTAACATTTCATTGAAAAATTGGGAAATTAATTGGTCCCAATTGTTTTTGAATTCTTATTCACTTTTATTTTTATGTTGTACTTTACTGTAGCTCATAAAACTCGTACGAACATAGTGTATAGATGCCACAAACTGACATTGGTCTGACAATATGGTTTTGTTTTGTCTGCAGGTGCTTTTTGAAATAAGCAGATGTTTGGTCTTTACGTTTTTATAATTTTGCATATAACATTGTTAACTTTACTTGATAAATATTTGTCTGTTTTAATTAATACATTCTTTTCGCGAAATGAAACCTTTTGTAGAGAAGAGAGTGACTGAAATGCAGATAAAGGGATAGGGTTTCTCCTTTGAAAGAGATCTAATCAACGTTAGATGAAAGGGAGAATTTCTTTGGTAGCTAATGAATAGTAAATTACCATCCCTATTAGAGGGATTTGTGCATGAGAAAATGTCTCAATTTAAATAGTTCATGTAGCAACTGTACAAGGGAGGGCCAGGTATTCTAAAGTTTAGCTCGTAGTTACAGGAAACGGGGACGTAGCCACGTATTGCGAACCCGATACTTTGTTCCCGAATCGGGAACAAACGCGACCCGAAACGTTGTGGGACGCGACCCGAAACGTTGGCAATAACGATCCGTATTATCCAGTACTAATGTCTTTGTATAAATTATCTTTTTACTGTTTTAAACACCCCAAGTCCCAAACTCAATTAAATGTATCATTTTCAGGCCCAATAACCTTATAAATCACAAAATATTAGCAAACTTATAATAATATATAAGTTACAATAATTTTGATGATAAATATTTATATTATTAATTGAGTTTTTAATTGGAAAAATCGATATTATAGTAGATTTTTTTTTTATAAAAAGACCCATCGTACCCATGCGTTCCACCGTACCCGTACGTTCCGTCGTACCGGATTCACAAAAAGTGATGTTCCGTGTATCCGTTTCCGTACCCCGTTTCGAATCGAACCCCACTTTATGTGACTATGGTTTAGCTATTATCAACTATATGAATAGCAATTGATAAAGACTGTTTGTTGAGGACAATAGCTTTGGAGGAAGGTTACTGTTAATTTATCTAGTGTTTGAGGACAAGGGTTTGGTCTCAGGCTGATGCAGTACTTTCTGTTGATAATGCATTGTGGTTTGTCAGAAATTGGATCAGAAATAGGTTTTTGGCTGTATAAGATGTGCGGAGTAGTTTCTGGTGATTCTAATTTGTGATTACCTTATAGGCGGAGTGCT
The DNA here is from genome assembly GCA_037693485.1 of Kitagawia praeruptora. Lineage (NCBI taxonomy): Eukaryota > Viridiplantae > Streptophyta > Magnoliopsida > Apiales > Apiaceae > Kitagawia > Kitagawia praeruptora. Next base: position 26,013,243 of record CM075351.1, on the reverse strand, counting down.
TCTATTGTATGACATATTAGGTTGAAACTAAGGAGTTACTGATCAGTGATCACATCCTCTACTGTTACTTAGATTGTAGGTTATGTACAATTGTGGTTATCACTGAACAAATTGAATCGGTAATGTCAAAGTCAGCCAAAGTATGATTAAGGCTGGCAAGGTGAAAGCTTAAATAGAAAAGTGCATGTGTAGCAACTTGGTAATTCTCTTTATCTATAAAGCACAGACAATAAGATTACCTGGTGTGCAGATCCTGCGTTATGTTTGAAAAAAATGTTTACAATTAATGATGTTCAGATGGTTTAGGTGTAGACTACTGTATGACGAGTTAAGTTGTGGAGTAACATCCTTCGTCTTCTAGTTGAATGTTGCATGCGTCTTAATTATCTATCCGCTCCACTTACAATTGCTCATCAACACAGCCTTGGATGTCATTTTTCAATTGGGATTTTCGTAAAAAATGTCTTACTAGTGAGATAAAATTATATATACCAACACTTTCTTTGTTTGACATAATTTATCATCTACAAGTAATGCATCAAGTTTTGTTTCTCATCTGTGAGCTTTGTAGATATAGATGTGTGCTGATGTTGACACATATTGATATTCAGTTTAGAAGGTTTATACTCCAATTGCCAATTGTCTTGAGAATTCAAAGTAAGTTTCTTCATGTCATAATGTAGGTTTGATGACAGAATCAGCATGTTTGCTGAGCAGAAATTTTGCAGAGACGGGATTGAGATTCTAACAGGATGCCGTGTTTTAAGTGTTACCGAAAATATAATCAACATGAGAAAAAAATCCACGGGGGAGCTAACCTCTCTATCTCACGGGATGGTTGTCTGGTCAACTGGTATTGGGACTCGCCCAGTTGTAATGGACTTCATGGAAAAAGTTGGCCAGGTTTGCTCAACATCTCTTCTACTTGGATTAACTAGGACTTTCCAATTGTTGCTTGGATGATAATTATAGTTGGAATGTTGCACATAGGCAGGCTTGCAATATTACATTACATAGTCTTATTTCTAACTTACTGAAACATTTTTGAACCTGCAAGTAGTGTTGGCTCTGTCTGTAAGATTAAGTTGTGTAACTTATGCAGACTGATAGACGGGCTTTAGCTACTGATGAATGGTTGCGGGTAAAAGGATGCGAAGATGTATACGCTATTGGTGATTGTGCCACCATTGATCAACGTACTATTATGGTATGCAGAAAAGCTTATTTAACATAATCTTGTATTTTTAAGTAAATGGTCCATTGAATATGTTAAGGTTTTGCCTTTCTAAATAATGGAGGCTACTACATTAGTCTTCTCTGTTATCTCAAGTCCATTTTCTTTCTTCCCAAGTAAAATTTTATAAACTAAACAGGATACAGAATTTGAGGGTAATATAGAAGAACAAACACTCTGACAATTCGGGTCTAATCCCGGGCCTTAATTTAAAATTCAGGTCTATCCCGCATTTGGTTGTGGTACTTAGGCAGTTAAGCTTATATTTTGAACTAGTTGTCTTTATCTGGGACTGGGGTGTTACAAGCTCCATCTACTTAAAACCAAAAGGCTAACTGGAGCTAAGCTTAAGCTAATCTACTATATAACCTCTAAAGCATTTTCCTCGTTCGTTTCATAGTACCGTTATCTGGAAGTCAGTTTTCTTGTAAATTTACTTGTCATGTGGACAACAACAAAACCATGCTATAGGATTACATGAATATCTGTTGATACAATTATCTGTTCTACAAAATTGGGTTAACTAATAGAGGAATCCCCGGAGTTGTATGGCACATTGATATTTTAATAAAGTCTTTGAATCTTTATTTTATTTTAAATAATACCGAGTTGAGGTTTCACATATACATTGAAGGTATATTAGTAATAATATGTATAGAAGTACCTTTAGTTCCATACGCCGAAACTAGAATGGAAGAATATGCGTTATGTCGTTAATTTTGAAATTTCATGAACATGGAGCCGAGTTTGTCTTACTATGCCACAGGATTAAAGTCCCAGACTAAGTTATGCTCAGTTGTCTAACTAGTCTCATTAGGAATGACGAATAAGAATAGCTCTAACACTTGATGAATGATGACAACATGTAAAGCAGAAGGAAGAGGGGATGTTTTGTGGAGTGCAACGTTTACGGGGAAAGTGCCTTTTTAAGAATCGTTAATGCCACCCTATTGAATCATAGCTCATAGGGCTACAATTCAAACCTGTATTCAGTATGCAATGCTTCGCTTATTTCATATTATTCTTCAGGGCATAGATTCATGTAGTCAATAATGCCGTGAGTCCAATTTTGTCTATTTTTGTTTTATTTATGTAAAGTGTTGTGATTCCAGGAAGATATATCTAGCATATTTAAAGCTGCTGATGCCGATAACTCCGGTACACTATCAGTTGATGAATTCAGACAAGTGATGGAAGACATCATCATTCGTTATCCTCAAGTTGATTTATATTGCAAGAGCAAGCATCTGTTGGAGGCAACAGACATTTTTAAAGATGCCAAAGGGAAAGTTAGAGGAGAAGTCGACCTGAAGGGGTTTAAACGAGCACTTGCGCATGTTGATTCTCAAACGAAGAGTCTTCCTGCAACTGCTCAGGTGTTCATTTTTTCCTCTCATTTGATTCCTTGATCAATAAAATTTTCTTTCATATTCTGTTATCAGTATTTAATACCCTTTCCGGGTTTCCATATGGTAGGTTGCTGCTCAGCAAGGTGCATACCTTTCTAGATGTTTCAATCACTGGGATCGATGCAAAGCCCAACCAGAGGGCCCTCTCGACTTTGAGGGGCATGGACGTCATGAATTTCGTCCTTTTTTGTATGTCATAATCCTTCTGAGGCTCATTTTATTTAGTTTCTTGGTCCAATCACTGTAGCATTTGCCTGAATGTTGTCAAAAATAAGAAATGGCGGATGAGTTTGATTTAGTATGGAAATAATAAATAACTACAACTTATGTTCATGTCCACGTAGCTCTGTTAATTATTAATTAACTTTGAGTTCTAAACCTGTACTAGGCAATACGTGTTCTGAAGTTGATGCCTGCAAGATAAATGATTTTGTTGAGCATTTAAGTTTTTGGCTGTATTTTTTATATATAATTAATTGTGTTTATAAGATACATCAACTTTAATGAGTTCCTTAAAAGAACTTTGTTGTAGTATATAGCAATAAACTTGTCTTTCTTAAGAAAACTTACCAGTAACCCTTCATCACAAGGTACAAACACTTTGGCCAATTTGCACCTTTGGGAGGTGAGCAGGCAGCAGCAGAACTGCCAGGGGACTGGATATCTATGGGTCGTAGCACTCAATGGCTCTGGTATTCTGTATACGCAAGGTAACTGCATCTTTTCTTTCAGTTATTTGTACTTGCTTCCGTCATTTGTTGGGTGTTTTTATTGTTGCCATTTTCCATTTAAATGAACTATTAGCAAGCAAGTGAGCTGGCGTACAAGGGTGCTAGTGGTATCTGACTGGGCAAGGAGATTCATCTTTGGGAGAGACTCAAGTCGTGTTTGAGACAAAAATTTGTGGTAATGCTAGACCGGCAGCGTGAAGAACACTGGTCCGTGGGTTTGTCGTCAGTCCAAAAAAGGCAATGTATATTTGCTAATTATGTAGTTTTCTCGATGTGTTCTACTAGGTTTTCTGCTACATTTGATGACAAGGTTTTAGTTTTAATGTATATTTTGTGTTCAGAACACATTTCCAGATATACTTCTCATGAACTATTGATTTTCTTAATGAAGGAGATGCCTTATCAAATTTCGGGTGATTCTTTAGATGTCTGGAAGTAGCAAGTAACCACTAAAAATATTAATTTTGCTGCAATCTTAATGGAATTAGTAATTGTTATTATGTAAATTGGCGACAAATTAACAGAATCCCATTCATTCTTATTCATGCAAATTGCGACACATGATAAATGGGACATGGAGTTCTGACTTCAGATACATGTCCTTAACTTATAGTCCCGTTAATGCAAAGCCACTCGCTCACAAAGATTTTGCTGCAATTGAGATTGGGATTGATTGAACTGAAGAATTCTAGTGTTATGTTGAGTGCAGTAGTTATGCTAAAGCAAGTGTCACCACTTTCTGCTCCATGCACCCTAGTGCACACCAGGCTCTTTGGAAACCCAACTGTACAACATACACAAAGAAAGCAGAAACTATGCATTACTTAATCACATGAACAAAGATGTGCGTGTGTGCAGGAACGCTTAAAAGTTACTTACTTCCGAGATTAATACTGCCACTTTCCGCAACTGAGATGATTAAGAGAAGAATTGATAAGATTTGAACAAAGTTGATGAGTATCTTTGCTGTTTTTGCCATTTCTAGCTGTTTATGCAGTGTGAGGATGCTTACATTAATAGGTATATATATGAGACGATATACGAAGAATATCTGCAAACAACGATAAGTTTAAGGAAATCATTTGAGATGTAATCTGGGAAACTCCTTTAAAGTATAATCAAAGGCAACAGGATGGGAGAAAACTAGGGTATGGTCATATTTGTTTGCACTTGTTTGTTTAGTAAGCTCCAATGATTATTATAAACAAATGGTAGGGAATCAAGAGAATAAATTATGGGGACTAGCTCTAAACGCGTTCCAAACGCGTCAGCTTTGTCTGCGCACTGGGGCTTCTTATTCGATTAACAGTATAGCCCCAACTGCTATATCACTTAACTTTCGTATCACTGAATAAGGGACTACCAGTCTTATTAAAAGAACACTTCTCAGGTAAAGCAAATTCTGTTCACAACTAAATAAAGGTGGCTTTTGTGCTCACATTACAAATGAAAGCGCAAGATAAGAAGATTGATACTCAAATGCATGCCTGCATTCCGACAAGTCGAATAAGCAACTGGCTTTTTCCAATGGAGAACTTTGGTGGCTGCAAATTGTTTTAGAAATCACACAGATTTCTGCTCAAGTCTCTGAAAGGAAGGAAAGACGTACACCGCCTTCTTACACTAATTCGACCCCTTCAACTTGCTGGCGAGCAAGATATCTTTCCCTCCTCTCTTTCTACAAAAACAGATTAATATAATTGCATTAGTATGTGATAGAAAATGCAAGTAGTAAGCAGTTACAAGTAGCCATATGTGATCTAAAAATGTCGATTATATTTCAAAAAACCTCACCCATTCATCTATAATGAGTCCTTCTCCCACAATCCGCGGCCCTGAGTCTTCTGGACAACTTTTATGTGTCTCCAGCTCAGCCTCTGCTTCAACCAGTCGATGATTCAGTTTCTCCAACTCCTTTAAAAGATCAGACCAACAAATTGTAATAACTGCAGTCACCCAAAAAGACCAAGGAAGAAAGAAAAAAATTGGGAGCAGGCTCATATGGTTACATGTATGAGTGCCAAAATGGTGCTACTTACTCGAGAAGAACCTTCTGCGTCGAGGAAAACAACTTGCAAAATTTGCTCAACCAACACCTGGTCCTTTTGTTCGTCAAACTGTGAAATATTAAACAGAAGTATGTAATCTCCAAAATAAATGTATTCACTATCAAAGTGAATCGTAATTTTAGCACTTCATCAGTGAAAATAGTTACAAATTTAGAACGGATCGGTCCCGTGCATTACGATCTGATTACCCATATGCATTGGTATGGTTAGTGCCACTGATTCAAGTATTGTCAAACATTTTATAGATCCCAACTATATCTATTTAATTATATTTAGATTGTACAAAAACAGACGATACAGTTGATAGGGACAACAATCATCATAACTAACAAGATATGCGCAGGTCTTCCTAGTTATTAATTGCATGCATTAACTTTCAGGATGTTCAGCAAAAGATCAAAGGTTTGCAACTTCGCATGGGTTCATCAGAAGAAAGAATATATTAGTGACAAAGTGTTGGACACAGTTTACCAACTCTGGTATGTAATCCATTTCTACTTCCACTTTCAAGCTCATGATCTTAAACTTGACCCTGCTCTTCCGACCCAATATCTTTCCACCTTTCTCTGGAGGTTCCACAAATTTGAACACTACATTGAGCATCAAACAAAACAAACAATGATACAAAATCCCGAATACCAGCCAATTTTAAATCATCAGTAAATCTTAGTGATGCAGTATGATGGAAACAAAACAAACACTGATACAAAATACCGAACACAAGCCGATTGTAAATCATTGGTAAATCTTAGTGATGCAAATATATTGCAAGGAAGTGTTGATGAACTGGACAAACAAGAATGATGATATTACCGGTTGCAAGAAGACTTTCACCAGGAGCAAGTATTCCTCCAGGAGGGCGCATGTAACAACTTTTTGGTGCAGTTGTTTGGAACTATAGCACCAACACATAAGACAACTTAAATAATATCAGATTCCGCAAAAACAAATATAAAGATGAATTTTGGATTTAACAAGAAATAGAGTTGCAGCAGAAGATGTGTTAGCACTGTACAGCATGAAATCTGAAATTTTGAGTACATACATAATTTAATAATTTTCAATTTATCAACAATGAGTAAATTGTCTGCTCAATTTGTGTGATCAAAATTTACCACTTGTTCAATCTACAAGTGATATTTACCTTGTTTTACTATTTTTCCTACACCCTCCTCTTCCCATTACACACACTGATTACTTTAGGGAGCAAAAATTGTAATTGGATGCTCAAAAGGCTTAATTTAGTTGAAAGATTGCATACCTGTGTGTTTCACAATTGTATCCCCATAAAAAGAACAGAAATGCTCTATTTTGAAAAACGAATTTTGGATTATAACTTAGCAGGAGAAAAAAGAGTTTCAAATTTTTTGTTACAAATGATATACTAATAACTTACGTTCATATTTGAACAGACACATAGGTCGATTAGCAAGGCAAAAAGAAAGAACCAAATTAAGCCATGAACGGAGTATCTGGATCAGACACTTACCTTGAAAGCTACATGAGTCTTGATAATGTTTTCAATCCTAATAGCACTCCTGGCTTGTTTACCAGGCTCATCTAGAGTCAAACGAGGTCCATATGTAAAGTCAGACATATAAGAGACTTCTTATAAGATAGCATATACAAACTTGTCATCAGTGTAATAACCAGAAGAGCATAATTAGGTCAAATTATACTTGTTTAAACCTAGCTCATTCAGGAAGATTATATAACCCAAGATATTTATAAATGCTAAACATGACTCGATCACAATAATGTCAGATATCTGATATCAGACATTGTCTAGACTCCAAATAATGTTGTATTATATATGTCACATACTAATTTATGTAGTCAGAAGTTCTAATTGGAAAATTTGGAAAGCAATCTGTTCTGCAATATTTTCTATGTTGTGTTCTGCATTACTTGTTTCTAAAAATTTTGTCAGAGTAATTTTTTTTCTCTAAACAGCATCATTCTTGACAGATGCCTTCACTTTCCCAGATAAGATGACCAGTTTTTCCGCACAAAAGCTTTGTAAACCATTTGTTCCAACTTCGTTCTCCACAGAAATTTACTCATGTATATATGTAATTTAAGTTACAAGCTCATTGAAGAACAATAAAATTTCAGAATGTATAAATATAAAATTTTTAAGACAATAACCACAAATTCAAAATATTATAACAGAAACCAACTTAAAGAGAGAAAAGACATACAGGGGAAAAAGAGCTTGTTCGTAGGATCGAGAGAGAGTCTGCGCTTGGTGGGGAATAGGGACATTGCTAAAGATGAAAGTGAACTGGATGAATGATGAGTGGAAGATACATCAATCCCCAACTGAGAACGGCAATGCATGTTATTATTATTAACATCAGAAGAAGTAGAAGAGGATATGGTGGTAGAGTTCCAAAACGGCATTCTGCAAATGCTCCACACCTTTTCGTCATCAGGCTCTGGTTTAACATTGCCAAAACCACCAGCCATTGTTTTATAAATGCTTCAATATTCTGGCAACCAGCTCTTATGCATTAAGTTACACACAATGTCTATCATATAATGAGAGAAAAGGCAATGTGATGAATGCTTAAGTGGTGTGATTCTTGTAAATTAGTAACTGAACAGAACTTGACAGCTCATAAGATAATAATATGGTCCAGCTATTTTTTTATTTACTATAAAACAGTGAGGAAATAAAATGATTACATCACCCTCTCTGCTGAATGAGAATATCAAGACTCAGAGCCTGTAGGCCAAAACGTACCAGAAAAAAAATCGGTAGGGTATTAACTGACATCCAACATGTGATTCTGTGCAGTCACTTTCCTTCTGTTTTTTCAAAATATGACAACTTTGTTCAGTACAGAGTTGAATGAGTGTGAGAGTTGAATCCATGAGCCCTTATCTATGTGCAAACCCTTTATAAAGTCCAAAACAACAAACAAGTAAATAAAAGCCATTTACCAACAACATGTTGGTGCAGTGGGTTGAACCCTTGTCTCCTTTGTAGGAGGTCAAGGGTTCGACCCCTGGGTGTGTGTGAGTTTAGTTTGTATTAGTTTCCTTTCTTTGTATTTGTATTAGTATTTGCATTTGTATTTGTATTTGGCCGGGGGTCCTTCGGAAACAGCCTCCCTATTGTATAGGGGCATGGTCTGCGTACAGCTACCCTCCTCAGACACCACTTTGAGTGGTATTATAACTGAGTAAGCTAAGTTTTTTTATATTGGACAAAATTCAATTTGGTTTCTTACTCCAGTGCCCTTGATAAAAGGTCATGCCTTCAAGGCGTGCCAATCAACTTTTTACTTTTAACTCTTCCAGTAGTAATGTGTTATGTGCACTTAACTAGGAAGAGCTAGCAGCCCATAAAAAGCTCTGCACTCAGCATTATCTTTCTATATTCCTGGGGTTTCACACAGAGGAAGGTTGAAGAGTTGGGTTTAGGGTTAATGTAAACAAGCTTGTTATGAACCAGATACCAAGGCCATGATCATGGAGAGTTCTACCAACGGGAGCCGGGACATTACATAAAATATTTACCGATATAAGGAAATTATATACCCTTTCCAGCATCAATGACCCTACAGATGACTGGTGCACCAGAAAATGATTTCAGGCACCATATAACATTAGTATGGAGCATGACTAAAAAGTAGTAGTCCTCAAGGGGCTTACCGGCTAAGAGCTAACAGCCACCAGAGCAACATAAGTAATACAACTGAGTAGCTAGAATTATAGTATAAAAAATTACATAACACAATAAGCATCAACAGCTGTCCAACAAACGCAAGTACAAAATTAAAATGTATGTCTTGTAAACACAATCTAAACCCCAGGCACTCAAGTACAGGTTGATTTGTCACAGAAATACATGAAAGTTAACTTCTAGTCGCGATCTGCATCTTCTAAGTCCTCATCCTCTGGCACCCCGCGCATATACAGAACATTATTGCACCTAAAAAATGAAAATGAATACTTCAATAGTAAATAAACATATACAAAAAAACGGAAAGTTCAGTTTGACAAATTAAATAAACCCTTCTTTTTCTAATGCTTCTACAAGCTCCTACATTATCGACTAACAAAAAAAGATATTAATAACTATATAGAAAAAGCCTAATCCAGTACCTGATCAGTATCTCTCCAAGGTTTCCTGTGAACTGCCCATCAATGTATTCTTCAGAGTTTGCAAGCTGCAACATCAAAGCGGCATCAGTAATATCAAAGCAAGTCTCCAAACAGAGTGCTAAAAACAACCTTAAAGTAGGGAAAACAGGTCCAAAAATAAAATCTGGAGTGAACTTAATGTGTTGGAGCATATTTTTACCTGCAAGTTCATGTATGAATCCACGGAGACAAGAAATCCTGCCAAAAAAATCACAAATATGTAATTTGGTGGTGTATTTTGGAAGGGGGGAGCTTAGTTGTCTGTAAAAAGATCTGCAATGGGCTTAAAATAAACTGATGCTAATTACTAAGCCAGTACCTTTGTATTCCATTCCCCACTTGAGTTTGACTATGACATGCTTTCCAGTTAAATTGTTCAAGAATGGTTTCGGATTAACTGGTACAGTCTGCAAATATAGTTCCATTAAAACCATTGTTTGTGAAACAGAATATACTGTATACCCACAATCAGGCAAACACAACTAATTTAACTCCATTATGCTCTTGGGCATGAATGACTACAAAATTCAGCTCTGGATGATCGATAACACAATGGTGATTACAAGTAATGATACAGTTCAACACAGGACCATAAAAGTTCGGAAGTAACGACACTTATAGAGCATAGGACTGCATGAACACTTGTTACAAATATGTGTTTGAGGTTACCACACAACTGCCAAGTAAATCTATTTACATCTCAAAATAATGCTTGCTTCCCGTTAAGGACTTTCAACTCAACATCCCATACTGATCAAGCTAACATAATTCAACTATGCAACTTAGCAAAGGCGCATTTCTAAAATCAAAATATAAAAGATACCAAGTTACACAACATACAATCTCTATATCAGAAATCTATAAAAGGCAAGGTTAAACTCAAGTCCCGTAAGTCGTAAACACTACTAACAAGAAGATACATTATAGTCTAACGCACGTCTTGCTACATTTTTCAAGCTCTTCTGATTTTAGGGTACTGCAAAATCGAAATAACTAACATTCCCCTACACATAACGCCTTCCTTCAGCTTGTAGTGTTACAATTCATTTAATAATTACTTCTTTGTTAGTAATCCCAAAAACATTAAAGGCACAAGCATTCCTGCATCTTATTTCAGTAAATAGGCAGTACAAAATTTTATCACTATAACAAAGAAGATACATTACAGTCAAGTGCAGGAAGTCGTAAAACAACACTAATAAGAAGATACATTACAGTCTAACGCACATCTTTCAACATTTTTCAAGCTCATCAAATTTTCTAAGGATAGTGCAAAACCGAAACAACACACATTCTCCTTCAAAATAATGCCTGCCGTCAGCTTGCAGTCTTACAATTCTCTAATTCCGTAAGCAATTCAAGTTCCGTAAATTAAAAAAACTAGGTTCCATCTAAAATCTGACAGTTACTAATTTGTTCATAATCCCAAACAAATTAAAAACACAAGCATTGCTACATCTTATTTCAGTAAATAAGCAGTAAAAAATTATATCCCTCTATTTCAAGAATCAATTACTATTATAATTAAACACAATTAACAAACCATGGGGGGTACAAAACCTGGATAAAAGACCCATTAAAACTAAATAACAGATGAGCAACACAAAACTTCAATTATGATTGAAGTTCATTCTATATATATATACTTACAGCCATTGGAGATGTTGAGATGGAGTCTAGGGTTTTGCAACTCAAGCGCGCTCGACCTTTAATTTGGGTCTAGGGCTTCTTTCTGTATATGAACTTATGAAGACAACATTTTTTTTTTGAATGAGTATATACAAAGACATTTGATAAATGGGAAAAACAATTTTTTTTATTGTTTGTTGGGCTTTTTTCATAAATAAAAATAAAATAAAATAAGTTCAAATTTTTTTGTAAAAATATTTTTTTGAAAAACAATAAGCAAAAATAACATCTTATTTGTAAAAATACGGTCTACAATCCGATGCAATCAAATTAAGCAAATGCAACCGTCAACAAACATATACGCAACCTCATGCGCACCATATATGCAACTCAATGCATTGCAAAACTTATTTTTGCAAATAAGATGATATTTTTGTAAATCATTTTTTTATAAAAAATATTTTTGCAAATTTTTTAAGAAAATGATAATATTACAAAAAAAATTATAAAAAGTGATATTTTTTATAAATATTCTTGTTTGTTTTGGTCTTTGGATAAGCGAAACTTAAATTCTAAAGAATTAGTTTTACACCGCGATGCACAAGATATTTTATAAATATGATTTATAAGTTTTTTATATTAAATTTTTATTTTTTTCATATTTTTTGAAAGAATGCAAAATATTGTATGCAAACTTTATTAAATTGATGATATCTATGTTATTAACATTAATTTTTAACATTTTATTTTTTGTATTTTTTTATCTGAAATTTCAAGTTTTTCTAATTTTAAAATCCTTAAATGTTATTTATATATTTTTTCACTCAATAACTTTATTATACTCTATTTAATTGATTTTGGTTTTTCTCTTATAAATTTCAAAATAATATTTATAAATCCTATTCTTAATTTTGAAATATGATGTACAATTTTGGGTGATGGCCCAAAATAATCACCTGGCAAATTGGATGGTCCTTTTTACTGACGGGAACCGGTACATCGTGTACCGTGATAGGGGGTGTGATGCGGAGAAGCGTCCTCCGTAACAGGGCATGATACGGAGCTCCGTCTTCTGTGTTATGCATGATACGATGGACGGTGTTCCGTGACAGTGCTGCGCACCCACCTAACACGGAACACCGTGTACCGTATAATGCATAACACGGAAGACCGTGTTCCGTATCATGCATAATACGGTACACGGTGTACCGTATTAGGGTAATACGGAGGCCGAAACTCCGTATCCCGTCGGTATTTCGGGCCATTTTTTTCAAAATCAGTATTTTGGGCAAAAACTTAGGAAAAATAGGTATTTTGGTAATTCTCTCTACAATTTTTACAATATTTTTAATTTTTACTTAGTATTTTTTAAAAATATAATTATTAATAGTTATTAATAGTACTTCTTAAATGACACATCCGATCAAACCACATACTCTCTTACACCAATTACATGATTTCTAGAAATCCTCTTCATAATTATATAATTTAATAATATTTTTAATTTCTATTAATAGTATTTCAAAAAACAAAAAATAGCGCCCGCAAGGGTTGTCTCAGTTGGTTAAAGAGAGGCCACCTTTGTAACGCCCCCAAATCCGGGGTCAGTAGATTTGGGCGTCACGCTAACAAACTCAATAATTCTAACAAAAATTGGCCATGATGTATTCGTAAATACAACATAAACCTGTTGAATACTAAACTAAAAATCTGAAATCAAAATAAAACTGAAATAAAAATAAAAACTCAATCAAAAGCTCTTTGACCCCAACTCCCAACTAAGGATCTCAGGTTACAGTTCTAGAAACAAGAAAACCCAAAACCAACTTAAATACAACTCTATATACAAAACTTAAATCACTGGTATAACTTCGAATAGAAGTATACCAGGCCAACTAATCAAATACATACTATAACTACTAAAACTATATTTACATACAACAATTCAAACTTTAAATCTAAATACCCTGATCATCGTCAGCTTCATAACAACATTCTGCTTCTTCTTTCCGCTTTCTGAACTGCGCAAGCTAAGCCTCGCCAACTAGTTTACTGAAAAAAATTAGATTTTAAAAACAATAAGTGTGAGCCAAAGAATGCTCAGCAAGTTATATATCTAGAACTGAACTGGATGAAATAAGAATGCAATAATTGCAATTCAAGAAATAGGAACAATAAATATGAGCGAAGAAATGCTCACCAATTTATAATCAATACTATAATTGAAATCTGGATTCTTAGAAGATTAATATCATTTAAAACATTTATAACTCGAAATCAGAATTTAATAACTGAGAAGGTTTGTAATACTAGAATCAATACTTTTAATACTTGTAAAATACTTTAACTATCGCTTTAACAAAATCTCCAAGAAATTCTCAGTTACTCAAATTTCATTCATGTCGCTAAGCGTTTGCATACCTAGCTGCCTAACCGGCCTGACAATCATGAGTTTGAATAAATAAGAAGATCTCAAATCATTCTCGGTTCTCACTATCACTGCACAACACATGCCACAGTGACCGTAATAACCGTGAATTAGTTTTCACCGTTCAAAACACTAATATAATAACTTTCCATTTTTATACTAAAAGTACTTACTAACTCAAATCATAACTTTGTATCCAACATACTTGGAAATGAAAATGTACTTTACTTAAACATTCTACCATGAGAATATACTTGCATAAAACAACGTTCAATAGAATTGGAGTTTTTCATCATACTCTGGACATTACGGGTGATCAGCCACGTAAAGTCCAGCCAAAAACAATACTCTGGGATCCCTCACTAGGCACTTATTGACATTGGCCTTTACTACTCTGACCACGAAACTGGTCCACATTTTATAAAATTCTTCCAATTCCATTAAACTACTTTACTATCAAATAATCTCAGGGAAACTATATACTTTAAGAACATTATACTAAAACAAGGAATAAGAATGCAATACATGCAAAAACTTTAACAGAATATTACTGACAACACTTAAGAAAGGATAATACTGGCAATAAAACTTTGAGATACTATATAAACATAATACTTGGATAAAACATTTCCTTAACAATAATCTGAAGGAGAATGACAAAAGCAATAAGAATTTGAAGGGAATACTTATACTGAATAGAAACATATTTATCTCGCTTGAACGATAAGCGAGGGTTAGTACACTTGCCTCGATTCCAATGCGTCGATTCGCTACTTACTATACTTTGGTCTTTACTCGATCACGCATTCATCTTTCTTCAATAATCCGTCAACACGCTCGCTGGATCCACATCGAATCCCTAATTATACTCGAAATAATAGTAAAGTACTATTTAGTACATAAACAACCCAATCGATCGCAAAGCAATACATACATAAATATATTTATCCACACCTCATTAATCATCACATATGTACTTAAACACTCATACACATACATGCCTTTAAATCTTTAAATCAAATAATTTAAATAACTTTAAATACAAGGGATTTTTAGAAAATTTCGGCATGAAGTATTCGTTTATCGGACTATGGGCACAGCCCCCTCAAATACAATTCAACCCTGTTTTTACAAAAATAAAGCTGCCTCAACTTGCAGCAACATAAAAGTAAACAAGTAAGAAAAGTACCCGCCCAGACATGCGGCACCTAGCACATAATAATTTACATTAACACTACTACTTACGCTACACCAATGATCGTATTTCTCACGCATTTTAATGATACACGTGAAAATCAATCATTGATGTTCGTAAGCCCTAGGGAACAACCCCTAGCACTAACTATTACTTACGCTATATCGATGATCACTTCACTCAAGTATATTAATTATACTCGTGATAGCTAATCATGGATATTCGTAAGCCCGAGGAACTAGTTGAAGAGAATTACACAAGTCCTTAAATATTGACATTTAAGACTTGTGATCTCATTGCAACTCCTCACAGATAAACACATAATAAAATAAATCTAACAATTAATCTTTGATATAAATCACATTTTAAAACCATACAAATAGCTCACCACCACATATAATTTACCACCAAATACTCGATAAGTAAGATATCCAACAATTACTATAACTTGACTTTACACATTTAGTACATAAACATTTATAGCTCGATAAAACCATATATCTCAATATATCATTCATCAATTAATAATTAACCACTACTAGCCCGAACACATAATCGGGTCCACAATTAGCCTCAACAATTAATGACTAACAATTAACAATTAATAATAATCAAAACATATTGTTCAACTCGAAATAAATCCCACATTTAAATAATCAAAATTAAAGTCAATAATTAAAATATATACGCGGATACGCGTATCTCAATTATACCTCTTTCGATTCCGACCCGCAATTCAAGCCACGGGAACCAATCTCTCCCACCTCTCTCTTTCTTCCACTCTTCTTTCTCCTTCTTCCACTGCCTCCTAGCAGCCACCATCGCGACCAACACACTTACCCAGCCTCCCCTTCGACTCCTTCCTGCCATCACCTGCTTCGCTGGAGCCGCCACAGCTGTTGCCGCCGCCGCCAGACTCCGACGTCGCCATCCCCGCAACTACATGCTGCGCCACGACTCACCAGCACACACACACACACACACTAGTATAGATACACACACACACGTATATACACACACACATATATATATATACAACCAATTAACACCACAATCAAAAACCCCCAATTCCAACTTAAACCCTAATTTCTCTATTTCCCCCAATTCTTTTTTCTCTCTCCCCGATTCTGATTGCCTGCTGCGTCTGTTTTTGCAACTAATGGGCTTAGGCCCAATACCCTTATATTACTACTACAATTCATTTCGGGCCCAAATACATTCTAATAAGCGACTTATATAAATCACAATTAAATAAAAATTCCGGAAAATTACACTTTTCATTTTTTAAAATAAAGAATATAAAATTATGAACACCCACATATTTTTAAAATATTTTTCGGATCAAAAATGAATTAAATATGAATTTTCAAAGTTTTGATCCTTTAAATACAATAAAACTCTTAAAATCATTTTAAAATACTCAACCACCCAAATTAATCCACCCAACAATTTTAAAAACTCAATAAATATATAAAGATAATTTTACAAAAGATTTCATAATTTTTAAGCCCTCCGATAATTAAATAAAGGTTTTTGAAGATCAATAATACTTGATTTAAATATTTTTAAATCACTAAAAATACCAATAAAATACTGGGGCACACATTGGCACACATAACTCAATATATACTCATATAAACTGTTAGTTACAGAGGCATGCCTGTACACATCTAATAACAAGCCTAATTGTTTGTAATGCTTTGCATTACTTACATGACCTCTTAACTGAGGGAACCTCTAGTTGTAGAGTTTCTGTTTGTATTGTACTTGTAGTAGGCATCAAATCCTAGTTGTGTAATTATACAAATAGAGTCTAGAATAATGCTTGAAAGAAGTTCCAAGGTTCATGCCTCAAGCAAGGAGTTAAAGACTGTCAAATAATCACAGTTGGGATTTGAAGAAATGAAGAATTTGCCTAAGTACCAATTCGAGAAGTATATTTGTCTATTCGAGAAGTCCAGCATTCGAGAAGTCAGAGATTCGCCATCTCAAGACACTATTCGATATCTCTGAAATACACTGTTCGATATCTCATTCGATATCTCAGGGATTCAATATGTCTACTACTCTATTCGAGAACTCAAGAAGTCAACAAGTCAAGATGGTATTCGAGTTCTCAAAGAGTCAACAAGTCAAAGTTTCATTCGATATCTCAAGGACTCAGAAAGCTATTCGATATCTCGAGGATTCGATAAGTCAAATGTTCTATTCGACAACTCAAGGAATCCTGATGGAAAAGAGCTATTCGAGAAGTGGTTCGATATGTCAATATAACAGTATTCGAGAACTCAGAGTTATCGATCAAGTCAATTCTAGTTCTCGAATCACTTACTTAGTCACTTCTCGAATACATTCTTGGAGACAAAATACTGAAGAAATTGTACAAGTCAGAAACCTGCAACAAGCCAATGCACTTTATGGACCACAATCTGTAACGTGCTCTGGAAAGCCTACAAGAAAGCTTGGAGAGATATAGAAGAGACAAGGAGCTAAAGAAGTGGATCTAAACAGGCTTTGCAAAGTCAAATCTGTAACCGTTTGGACACTGTTAGATATAATTGATGTGATTTAATGTCAGTGTTTAAGTGTTTCAGGTAAAGAGAGTTTAACTTGTTATTGAAAGCAGTGTTTGAGTATACGCTGATTGCTGGAAGCGCAAACGCTGACAGAGGAAAGCGTAAACACTGATAGCTGAATACATGGAAGCGCAAACGCTGTTAACGTGGAGAGAACAGAGTTTGCTAAAGTCTGTCTACTGGGAGCGTCTACAAGTCAACAGAGTTTGAAGATTAATTTAATATTAATATGGAAGCGATATCTTTGAAGATTGGATAGCTGTCAAAGAGATCGAGTTGACTTAGAAGACGTGTAGCAATCGTAATTGATATCAATTGTATAGCTTAATTTAAGGAGAATCAATTTACGATTGTACGTAGCTGTATATCTTATAAATACAGTTAGGTTAACCCTAGAGGGGTATCGAACTTGAACGAACATCATTCTTGTAACCTAAGCAGCTCTCTGTGATACTTTACATCATCGAGAGAGGAATTATTAATTCCAAACAGTTTTAAAGAGTTAAAACGTGTTTTCTTGTTACTTATTTATACAGTTCTTGATTATTTATTGTGTAATCGACCTAACAAGTGGTATCAGAGCGGTATCTGTTACTTTATTACAGTTAAAGATCCAAACACAATAGTAATCAATGGCAGAGATACCTCCACCATCTGAAAAAGCCCCTACTACTGTAAGTAGGTATGAAACAATTAGGGTTCCTATCCTGAGGCCATTGGAGTATGCAATTTGGAAGGTGAAAATGACCATGTTTCTGGAGGCTACAGATCCAGAATATCTGGACAGAATTTATGAAGGTCCTCACAAACCTACAAAGTTATCTGCTGCTGCTGCTGGTGAGGAACCAAAAGTCATACCAAAAGAGAAGAAAGATCTATCTGCTGAGGATCTTTCATCTATTGCAAAGGATGCGAAGGTAAGGCATTTACTTCACAGTGCATTAGACAATGTTATGTCTAATAAAGTGATAAACTGCACAACTGCAAAGGAGATATGGGATGCACTTGAGGTTAGATGTCAAGGAACACCTGCAATTAAGAAGAACAGAAGGAACATACTCACACAGGAGTATGAGCATTTTGAGGCAAAACCTGATGAAACCATGACAGAAACATTTGACAGATTCTGTAAACTGCTCAATGATTTGTCATTGGTGAATAAAGAGTATGATTTGGAAGATTCAAATCTCAAATTTCTTCTCTCTCTACCTGAAAAGTGGGATGTGAAAACGACCACTATTAGAGATAATTATGAACTTGGTGAAACAGAGATTGATGAAATTTATGGTCTTCTCAAAACCCATGAATTGGAATTGGAGCAGAGAAACAAAAGATCTAGTAGAAAGTCAAAGTCTGTTGCTCTCAAGGTTGAGGAGAAATCATCAAAGAAGGAGGCATCAAGGAGAAAGGCAAAAGGGAAAGCCTTAGTCATCCATTCAGAGAATGAGTCATCAAACACTGATGTTGACTCAAACACAGATGATTCATCTGATTCTGAAGATGATGAAGAAATGATGCAAATGGCTGCATTGATGGTAAAGACCTTCAAGAAGATGGGATACAAGAACTTCAAGAAGGGAAAGAAATTCTCCAAGGACTACTCAAAGTTTGATAAGAAGAATTTCAAGAAATCTGAAGGAAAGGACTTCAAATCTGGAAAGAAAGATAAGTCTGAAATTCAATGCTACAAGTGTAAGGAGATGGGTCACTATGCTCCTGAGTGCAAAAAGGGTAAAACTGAAAAGGCACTCTACACCAAAGGCAGAGATTGGGCAGACACTTCAGATTCAGATGAGGAAGTCAATTATGCTCTCATGGCTACTACTCAGAATGAAAATGATGATCTCAAGGTACCTCCAACTACCTATGCTTATAACACTGATAATATAACTGAATTAAGAATTTATCTTAAAGCATTGCATATCAGTTATAGGGATCAGACCTTAGAAAATGAGAGGATAAAGTCTGAGTGTTCTCAACTCAAAGAAAGAAATAAATTTGTTGAGGAACAGCTAGAGAACATGAATAAAATTCAAAAAGAAAGAGATGATGCAGTGTTTATTGAACAGGAGTTGCTAGGTAAGTATAAGCAACTAGAATCAGAATTGGAGGATAGTAAACACATCATTAAAACTTGGACACACTCTGGTAAAGACACTCAAGAAGTGTTTCAGTCAGATACAGTAGGTCTAGGTTACTCTGTAGGAGATGAACTTAGATTTGAAAATAAGGTAAAAGTAAGACCATATTGTTCATCTGAGGGTAATGTCATGGGAACAGGGGGACCTAAGACTGAAGCACAGAAAAAGGCTGTTAAAGAGTCATATGCTAAAACTTTTGTTAAAGAGGCTAACATTGGCTTAATGACAGATAAACAACTCAAGCATAAGCTTAAGGAGATAAAATCTGTAAACAAACAGAGTATGCCTAAGAAAAACAGAAATGGAAAGGTAGGCATAACCTCAGGAATTAAGCCAATGCTTGCTTCATTAGCTCCCAGGAAAACATGCTTTAATTGTGGTAGCACTAATCATCTTGCTAGTTTCTGCAGTAAGAATAAGAACATTAATTCTTTGCCTTCTAAAACTGCAGTAAAGAGTGATTATGTGAGAACTAGACCACAGACTTTATGCAAACACTGTGGAAGTACTTGGCATTCTATTTACACTTGCAGAGATTATCATGCTATTTATTATAATTACTATGAACCCAAACCAAATTTGAAATGGGTTAAAGTAAACTCTGCAAATGTAAACTCTGAAAAAGTTAGCTTAAACTCTGTTAATTTGAATTCCGCTGCAAAAGCTAACAGATTTAAGAAAGCCAAAGGATCCAAGCAAGTCTGGATCCTTAAAACTAATAATCAGTGATTGTTTGTGATTGCAGGGCACCAGGGTCAGTACCTTAGTCGTGGACAGTGGATGTTCAGGACACATGACAGGAAATAAAGCCCTGCTATCAGAGTATGAGGAGAAGGCTGGTCCAGAAGTTTCCTATGGAGATGGCAACATAGGACATACACTGGGATATGGCAACATTAATCTTGGAAATGTCATCATCACAAATGTAGCTCTAGTTCCAGGACTCAAGCATGATTTGCTATCTGTGAGTCAAATCTGTGACAGAGGATATCATGTAGATTTTCAGCCTGAATATTGTCAAGTTATCAGCAAATCTACAGGGAAAGTTGCTCTAGTTGGAAACAGACACAACAACATCTATGAAATCAAATTGTCAACAAACACTGATGGCAAAGCAGTGTGTCTGTCTACAAGGATGTCCAGTGAAGAGAGTTGGAAATGGCACAAGAAACTCTCTCATTTGAATCTGAACAATATCAATGAGCTCATAAAGAATGATCTTGCAAGAGGACTACCAAAGTCATTATTGAATGTAGAAGGCCTGTGTGATTCTTGTCAAAAGGCCAAACAGAGAAAAACCTCTTTCAAGAGCAAATCTGAGTCTTCAATTGTTGATCCTTATCATCTCCTACATGTTGATCTTTTTGGACCAGTAAATGTCATGTCACTTGGAAAGAAGAAATATGCTCTAGTCATTGTTGATGAATACACCAGATATACATGGGTGTATTTTCTAGCAAAGAAAGATGAAACTGCTTTAACACTGACAGAACATATATTACAACTGGACAAAGAGTCAGAGAATCAAGTGAAGATAATCAGAAGTGACAATGGAACTGAGTTCAGGAATTCATCAATGGAAGAATTTTGCAAGAGTAAAGGGATAAAACAAGAGTTTTCTGCACCTGGTACTCCACAACAAAATGGTGTAGTGGAGAGAAAGAACAGAACCTTGATAGAAGCTGCCAGAACCATGCTAGATGAAGCAAAATTGCCAACATATTTCTGGGCAGAGGCGGTTCAAACTGCTTGTTTTACTCAAAATGCAACACTGATCAACAAGCATGGTAAAACACCATATGAAATGGTGAAGAAGAAGAAGCCAAATCTAAAATATTTTCATATTTTTGGATGCAAGTGCTTTGTGTTGAAGACACATCCTGAACAGTTGACCAAGTTTGACCTAAAGGCAGATGAAGGAATTTTTGTTGGCTATCCACTGTCAACAAAGGCATTCAGAGTTTTTAATCTGAGAACCAGAGTGATCATGGAGTCTATTCATGTGTCATTTGATGACAAGAAAATAACTGGACTTGAAGATGTTAATGAGCATGATCAACTGCACTTTGAAAATGAAGATTTATTAAACTCGGATGATACAGATCTGACAAACACTGTTAAGGTCAATTCTGAACCTCTACTGGTAAACACTGAAGAAACTTTTCAATCAGAAACAAGGGAAGAACCAGTTGAGGGGGAGCATGAAGAATCACATCAAAGTGATAAGTCAAACACTGAAAGTGACTCAATTGATGATTCTGAATCAAACTCTGTTGATTCAAACTCTGATCATTCAAATTCTGAGCAGTCACATTCAGAGGGAGCATCTGAAAATGAAGAGAGACATCAAGAAAATCAGGAGAGCATGGATCAAGGGGGAGGATCACATGATGACAGAAGCAATCTGCCTTCTGCAAGAAAATGGACTAAGTCACATACACCTGATTTAATTATTGGTGATCCAGATGCAAGAGTTAGGACAAGAAGTGCAACAACAAATGAATGTCTGTTTCATGCATTCTTGTCACAAACTGAGCCAAAGAAAGTGGAAGAAGCTCTTAAAGATGCTGACTGGATAACAGCAATGCAAGAAGAGCTAAATGAATTTGAAAGAAATGAAGTATGGACCCTTGTACCAAGGCCAAAGAACAGATCCATTGTTGGTACAAAATGGGTTTTCAGAAATAAAACTGACAGTGATGGTGTGATCACAAGGAACAAAGCAAGACTAGTAGCTAAAGGCTATTCACAGCAGGAAGGAATAGATTATGATGAGACTTTTGCACCAGTTGCCAGGTTGGAGGCAATAAGGATGTTTCTTGCCTATGCTTCTCACAAGAAATTCAAGGTTTTTCAAATGGATGTGAAAAGTGCTTTTCTGAATGGAAAACTTGAAGAAGAAGTATTTGTTGAACAACCACCTGGTTTTGTAGATCCAAAATATCCAGATCATGTCTACAGGTTAGACAAGGCACTCTATGGACTTAAACAGGCACCTAGGGCATGGTATGAAACACTTGCTAAATTTCTGCTAGAAAGTGGGTTTCACAGAGGTACTATTGACAAAACTCTGTTTTACTTTCAATCTGGTAATGACCTGCTCTTAGTACAGATATATGTAGATGATATCATTTTTGGATCTACTAATGATAAACTCTGTAAGAAATTTGCCAAGCTCATGCAGTCAAGATATCAAATGAGTATGATGGGAGAGTTAAGCTACTTTCTAGGCTTACAGGTGAAGCAAACAGATGATGGAATTTTCATTAATCAAGCAAAATATACCAGAAATCTACTCAAGAAATTTGGCATGCTTGACTGTTCATCTGCAACAACTCCCATGGCAACTGCAACAAAACTGGACAAAGATACAGGTTCATCAGTGGATATGACAAGCTACAGAGGGATGATTGGTTCTCTACTTTATTTAACAGCTAGTAGACCTGATATCATGTATGCCACCTGTCTGTGTGCAAGATTTCAGGCAGATCCAAGAGAACCACATTTAACAGCTGTGAAGAGAATTTTCAAATATCTCAAGGGAACTGCAACTTTAGGACTGTGGTACCCAAGAGAATCAGATTTTAAGCTACTTGGTTACTCTGATGCAGATTTTGCTGGATGTAAGATTGACAGAAAAAGCACAAGTGGAAGTTGTCAATTTCTTGGTGACAGACTAGTATCTTGGTACAGTAAGAAACAGAAGTCAATATCTACATCTACAGCTGAAGCAGAGTATATTGCTGCTGGTAGTTGCTGTGCACAGATTCTATGGATGAAGAATCAACTGCTGGATTATGGATTAAGGTATTCCAAGATACCTATTTTCTGTGATAATCAAAGTGCTATTGCAATGACAGGTAATCCAGTACAACACTCAATGACCAAGCACATCAGCATAAGGTATCACTTTATCAGAGAGCATGTAGAGGAAGGCAATATTGAGCTTCACTTTGTGCCTACAGATCAACAACTAGCAGATGTTTTCACAAAGCCTCTAAGTGAAGCAACATTTACAAGACTGGTCAATGAACTAGGGATGGTATCTGGTTTTGACTAAACATGTTGGTTAGACTCAAACTCTTTCAAATAAAATGTGTTGCTCATGTCTCTGTAAATTGCTATAGTGCTATGTGAACCTTATTAGTTAAACTCTGTTAGCATGATTGTTAGTCATACACTGTTAATACGTTTGTTAAACTCTGTGAATTCTGAATTGATTTTTGTCTGAATGAAAATACCGATGAAGAAAAATGTATAGAGCATGATTTTCAGTGATAAATCAAGATTCTTTTTGAGTCACTGTAATCTAATCAGAAATTGCACAGTAAGTTAACACAGCATGATACTGTTTCATATTTAGAGCATCTCTTAGTTTATTTGATCCTAAACTCTGAATCTATGAAGACTTCATGCATTGCCTCTCATGAATGACACTGATATTGATGAACTCTAAACTCTGATTAGTGACACTCTGTTTTCAAGTCATACTTGATTCTTGATGATTCTGTATTTGCACTTGTGAAAATTTTAAAACTTGAGATATGTCATTGTTTATTTTGGTGAGAAACAGTTCATGTCTGAACCCTGTGAGATTTTGAGCCAAACCAGTGATTGATACATTTTATATCAATCAGAGTTTATTGTTGTGCGATATTCATCAGTAAGTATGTTGCTCTAGAACTTGCATTAAACCATTTTGGGACTACGTGATATATGTGTGCATGAAGATGATAAAGGCATTAGGATTAACCATTTTTCTTCAAACACTGTTCACAACATCTTTGAACACTGTTCATAAACTCTGTTCATAAACATGACCCGTAGTAAACCCTTTTGAGCCTAATTAACTGCTCATTTTCTTGAATACTGAAGTATTAAGAGCAGTTATCTTCTTTTGTTAAATCTGATTCAAACAGGTGAGTATTTCTCAAGAAAAGATATCTTACTCAGTATATATATATATATATGTCAATAATAATAATAATAAAAAAAAAAAAAAAAAAAAAAAAAAAAAAAAAAATGTATATATACTGATCATCTTGTACAAAAATGTACTAACCATTTGACTGAACATTTTGATCAAATAAATTGTTCAGTCCGAAATTCTCATTCGAAAACATCTCTTCTCATCTGTTTGATTTCACTCAATTACAACCCTGAACAAAGTCCTTTTGATTTGTGCATATATGTAATCGAAGTGGTGTAGATTTGGTGGAAATTCAAGCTTATGGTAGTATCTGCTTTTAATGATTGAATCTGAGAGTAAACACTTCACCTAAACACTTGTGTGATGTGAGAGTTTGTGAGAGAATCCTTGACATGTAACTCACTGAATGATGCTATGATGTTTATCTCCTGATCTTTTTGTCTTTAATGACTGTGTGCTTACGTGGATAATCATGATCATAAACTGGAACAGAGATATTCAGATTTCTGTAATTAAGGAACTACAGAGTTTAGCATTCATCATATACTCTGTGTTTAATATGAGAGTTTGTGCATTCAGTGTTTATTGTTTTGGTATATGGGTTTTATGAAATATTAGATGCTATAAAAATTGATTTGGTAAACTCTGCTACTCACACACGAAAATCACGACTGTGTGTTTTTGAAAGGGTTTTTGTGATAAAGATTGAAAATTGGACAAACACTGATTGATTGTGCTACATACTCTAAGGTATATTTTCATTAAGATAATTTGAAAATTTTGGAGTAAATGGAGTGGTTGACAACTGTTAATTAGTGTCATTAGTGGTAACGTGTCTTGAAAAATGGAACGACAGCGGTAATAATGGCTTTTACTGCGCCTGTCTTAAGTGAACCGTTGCATGTGTGACACCTGTCCCACTAACTCATCATTATGTCTCCCTTTTACACTTTTCAAGGGAACAGTTGCGTGTTTTCAAGTAAAAACGTTTGAGTTTAGTTTTTAACTACAACTCAAATTACTTTTTGCCACAATCATTTTTATCCACACGTATTCACTTTACCAAAAACAAAGAACATCTTTGTTTTTCACCTTGGCATTTTCACAAACACCTTTCTTGCAAAACATTTTCACAGTTGATTCTTACTTATTTCTTGATTCAATGGCAACTAAACCTTTCACTGTCTTTGGTCTACGTTTTGTGCCTAACAACTATGCAGCTATACTTGAGAATGATCGAGCACCAGAGCCATTTCATCTAATGCAGAATTTTCTTCGAGATTCTGAAATTGGGCAAGCGCTGGTTGAACCGGCTACTCTATCTGCTTCCCAAGTTGTTAATTTCTGGCAAAACTCGAGATATATAGAAGGAGGAGAGAATGGAACTCCATCTATTATTTTCTCTCATGAAGAACAAGAGTTTGTGATCACTCCACAAACTGTTCGCGAAGTCAT
This sequence comes from Kitagawia praeruptora, assembly GCA_037693485.1. Lineage (NCBI taxonomy): Eukaryota > Viridiplantae > Streptophyta > Magnoliopsida > Apiales > Apiaceae > Kitagawia > Kitagawia praeruptora. The sequence continues at coordinate 25,987,294 of CM075351.1, read as the reverse complement.
GGATTTTGACACACATACTTCGTATGCTGTTGTTTCTGAGCAAAATCTGAGGGAAATGCTCACAGAGATTGGGTACATGGAATCACTTGCCAAGCTGGGCAGTGTGAGGAGGCCAAATCTGAGAAAAGAGTGGAACTTTTTCTTTGATTGCATTACAAGGACATTCCAGAAGAAGGTCACCAATTGGGATGCAATTCCGATGGACAGTCTTCAAATTGGGTATTCTCTACTCTATGGTAGTAATTTTGATTTTGGTAGATATGTCTTAATGAATTTGGGTGATAAGTTGTCAGAGTCTACTACTGTGTACTTTGCTAGATTTTGTCAATTATTGTTCAATGCATGTGTTCCTGGTTTAACTGTTGATGAAGCTGATGAGATTCAACCGTTTCGAGTCACAAAGAGAATTTTTACTGATATGTCAAATAAAGATGTTGGAAAAGACTTACCTCCTTTAGCATTGCCACTTGCTTTGCAAAATTTTGTTAATCAGCCACAAGACAATGATACACATCAACCACAACAACCAGAACCACAGCCTATGCCTGAACCTTTAGCCACTGATCGTACAGAAAACATATCATCTCAACCTACTCAAACACCTGAGCCCACACCAACAACCACTGAATATCCCATATCACCACCAACACAAACAGAACCTCAAACACAACCTGACCAAATGAACACTGAACAAACAAACCCTGTCTCCATTACTCATCCACAACCACCACCAAAGCCAAAGAGGAAGAAGCATACTGCAATCAACACTGAACGTGCTAAGGCTAAACAGTCAACTCCAAAGACTGTTTATTCTAGAAAAGCAAAACAAAGGGCAAACAGACCTTCACCACCATTGGTTGAGGAAAGTTCCAGTGAGAGTTCTAATGAAGATGCAGAACAGGTTGCAGTACCTCAAGCTAAGAGGAGGAGGCTAATTTTGACTGATTCTGATGATGAGCATGTGGAGGAGGCTCAAGACAAAATCTCATTTGATATTCCTACTGGTGAGCCAGAGGTTATCATAGAACCTGTTATCCCAGACTCAGGAGTCAATGTTGCTGAACCAGAAGTTGATAAGGCTCAAGAAAATGAAGATGCTAGAGATGTTTTATCTCCAATGGAAGAGTTTGCTGAAACTCCGATGTCTTTTAATCATGAAGCATCTACTCCACCACTCATGGAGGTTACACTGTCTATAGATACTGGTGTTGCTGATGGGCCAACTCTTGTTCTTGAAGACACTGTGGTTGCATCACACACTGAGTTGAACTCTGATGCCAATAATATTTCTGCTCATGGTGAGGAGGTTGATAAACCAGAGAAGGTTCTTTCTTCAGAGCAAACTCCAATTGATAAAGGAAAACAGGTTGCTCAAGAACCTATTGTTGCTCAAGAACAAATTGCTCAAGAACAAATTGCTGCTCCAGAACCTAGTCTTTCTGTTGCCTCTACTAGTGAATCAATGAGTGATTCTGTTGAAGCTAATAGTACAGGAGTTGACCAACCACAACATCAGCCAGATGGTCAGAAAACAGGTGAAAAACCAGATTTTGCTGGGCCTTCTAATAATGAAATTGATGATGGTTATTTGGCCAAGCAAACTGCTGAATGGTACAAGTCAGACTGTATTTTTCCTCCTGGAAGGGCAGAAAAGTTTCTTGAAGTCAATTCTAAAAAGATTACAAATCCAGAAATTTTCACTTGTTTGCAAGGCACAGTGATACAAATCAAAACTTTGAATAATAGATTTGATGACACTCAGAAATCTATTGTTGATCTTCGCACTGAAGTTGCTACTCATGAAGAGAAAGCTCAACTAGCTAATGCTAAACTCTTTCAACAATTTGCCAAAGCTCAATCCAATCTAAATGACAGACTGAGTACAGTTGAAAAGAATCAGACTTTACTGGCTGAGAAAGTTGATTCTATAGCAAATTCTCTTGAGTTAATCACCTCCATACTGATTCAAGACAGTGATGATGTCAAAAAGGGGGAGAGAGTTTCTAAAACCAAGTGTAAGAAAGATCAAACTCTGTCAAAGCAAGATAAAAATGATGATGAAGAAGCCAATGCTGATAAGGGTTTAAGAAATGTGAATCTCAGACAAGGACATGGGAGGTCTTCAAGGTCAAAGCCAAATTTGGTGATAGATTCAAATGCTCAGAGTACTTCAGGTTCAAAGCCAAAGGATTTGTTATTCTCTGACAATCCACAAACTGATGAAGAATTGGCTGCAAAACTTTTTCGAGAAGAGAATGCTGAAGCTACACTTGAGGATATTCAAGCTGAAGAGAAGTTGTTACAGAAAGAACATCTAAAAGCTGTGAAGTCCAAGAAAGTGAAGAAAGTTGTTAAAACTTCAAAGTCTGCAAAGCCTGTGATGAAAGGAATTGTAATTAAAGAAAAACTATCTGGTATTCAAGAAGAAGAAGAAGAAGATACCGGGAAGCTAGTTAGAAAGTCTTCTCTTGATGCTAAGTTGAGATTAAAAGAGAAAGTTGATGAAGAGAGCAAGGGCAAAATGATAGTTACAACCTCTGTTGCTACACAAGTTGTACAGACACAAAGTAAACCCTTACCTGGTTTTTCAAGGGCAAAGATTCCAGTGCAAGAACAAGCAGGAGTAACTGGTGAGTATCAACATAATAAATCTTGTTCAGGAAAGCCACCAGGGAGAAATACTTCTGGATTAGGTGCAACAAGAGATTTGAGATTTAGTAACAGTCCAAGAGATCCCTCTGCACTTGTATCTCTTGGTTCTGGTATTAATCAAGAAAATCTAGACAAGTTGGAATCAGTTCAGGTAGTTCATCAAAGAAGCTTAGACATTCACTTTCTACTATACTTTATGGCAGATGGGTCAGTGTATAGAGTGAATGAAGAAGCAATCAAGTTAAAATTATTTGAGGAACTTCAGTATGTCTTGCATATCTTCAGAGTTAGAAATCAAAGAACACAGATCATTGCTAATTCTATAAGGAAGCATATGCTGAAAGCTAAAGCTGCTACAGGAACAAAGTCTGCTGAAAAGTATGTTCCAAAATACAGAGACTGGAATGGAAATCTGATTGAAATGCAGAAGGGAACTACAAGGTTGAAGACTGATCTTGGAATTACAGTTCTTGATTTCAATGTAAAGTCTGAAGAATTAAAGTACATCAGATTGGGTAATGAAATGAGGAGGAACAAGATCTATGATCTCAGGGCTGCTATTTTTCAAACGGATGAAAATGATCCAGAGTTAAGAGAGATCAAGCAAGCTATGGAGATTGAGCTTGAAAATGCTGAAAGGAGGTTGTTAATTGATTATCTCAGAACAACTCCAGATCTTGAGGAGGTTAGGTAGACAGAATTTGTAAGTAATTCGAATTTTCTGTAAATTTTGCTAAGTCAAGTTTAAACTCTGATTATATGTTAAACACTGTGTTTTTATTTGTTAGTTTTGACATCATCAATTATTATGAACTTGTACATTTTTCTAATGAACAAGTTGGGGGAGATTGTTAGATATAATTGATGTGATTTAATGTCAGTGTTTAAGTGTTTCAGGTAAAGAGAGTTTAACTTGTTATTGAAAGCAGTGTTTGAGTATACGCTGATTGCTGGAAGCGCAAACGCTGACAGAGGAAAGCGTAAACACTGATAGCTGAATACATGGAAGCGCAAACGCTGTTAACGTGGAGAGAACAGAGTTTGCTAAAGTCTGTCTACTGGGAGCGTCTACAAGTCAACAGAGTTTGAAGATTAATTTAATATTAATATGGAAGCGATATCTTTGAAGATTGGATAGCTGTCAAAGAGATCGAGTTGACTTAGAAGACGTGTAGCAATCGTAATTGATATCAATTGTATAGCTTAATTTAAGGAGAATCAATTTACGATTGTACGTAGCTGTATATCTTATAAATACAGTTAGGTTAACCCTAGAGGGGTATCGAACTTGAACGAACATCATTCTTGTAACCTAAGCAGCTCTCTGTGATACTTTACATCATCGAGAGAGGAATTATTAATTCCAAACAGTTTTAAAGAGTTAAAACGTGTTTTCTTGTTACTTATTTATACAGTTCTTGATTATTTATTGTGTAATCGACCTAACAGACACTTACTCAAAAAGGATAGACAGACTAGAAAGTAATTTGTTTAGCTACCTTATTTGTAGTAAGTAGGCTGTATCCATGTTCTATAAGGACACAGCCTCACTTCATAACTTAGCAACTTTTGTGAGTCAAGTTTTTCAAACACTGTAAGTTATATCTCTCTGAGAAAAATGAAGCGGAGAATACTACCATTTGTATTCACAGATTGTAGCAACCTTTATCTAATAATACATTAGATTAAAGTGATATTGTGTCTTGTGTTGTTTCTTTATCCGCACCTTCTCTTCTACACACACAGGCACTTATCTGCTACATAGACTCAATCCAAGAAAAGTTTAAGAATCCATTCACCCCCCCCTCTGTATTCTTTTACCGTATTCAATACTCAACAAGTGGTATCAGAGAGGGCTGTTTATTCAAAAACAGGAAAACGATCATGAGTTCGAATACACCAAAGACTACAGGAACGGTGAAGGTCCCTAAGTTTGACAAAGAAAACTTCAACCTCTGGAGGATAAAGATGATGTTGTTCATTAAAGCCTCTCATCCCTTGTATCCTGAGATTCTCAAGAATGGTCCTTTTGTTCCACAACAAGAGATACCAGAGAAGACTGTTGGAACCACAACTATCCCAAGATCTTATGAGGCCAAGGATCCATCAAAGTGGACAGAGTCAGAAAGGGAGAAGGTTGCTCTTGACAACCACCTCATGTTGCTTATCATTGATTCCATGGACATGTCAATGTTTGCAAACATTGCATCATGTACGTCTGCTAAAGAGATGTGGGATCACATTGAGGTGTTGTGTGAAGGGACTGATGAGGTTAAGGAAAACAGGAAATAGATACTGGTCACACAGTATGAAGCTTTCATGGCACAGCCCAAGGAAAGCATCACTGAAAGGTTTCACAAGCTAGTTACTGAGTTGCAGATGAATGGAAAGGTTTACAGCACCAAGGAGTTAAATATGAAATTTATGTTGTCTTCACCAAATCATCTGGAGCAAAGAGTCATTTCTCTAAGAGAGAGAGATTTGAACAAAGTCACCTATGATGTGCTCTATGGAGTCCTAAAGACTCATGAACTTGAGTTGCTTCAGAAAAGGGCTATCCAAGCCAACCAAGGTAGGATGATAAACACATCGTGTGCCTTGATTGTCAACAAATCCATTCTGGACCTAGAAGCATCTACAAGCCAACTAAGGATAGAGGAGGTGACAGATGATGAAGAAACTGAAGCTGGGGTGAGTGAACCTGTTGAGGAAAAGGAGGAAGAAGAAGAAGAGTTTTACACTCTGGAAGAACTTGATGGGATGGAAAATACTTCATATGCTTTCATGGCCAGAAAATTTCCAAACATCAGATTTAAAAGAAATCAACCCTTCAAACCAAAAACTCAAAACCATTCAGCCAACAAGAACAAGGCACCTGTGAAACCAAACAGAAATAAGTTCAAAACCAGTTATGTGGATAGGTCATCTGTAAGGTGCTATAGATGCAATGACCTAGGGTATTTTGCCAGTGAATGCAAGAAGCCTAAAAAGAAGGATAGAGATTATCTTGAGCTCGAAGATAAGTATGAGGCCCTTCTGAAAAAGCAGACACATGGTAAGGCCTACATAGCTGAAGGGAAGTGTTGGGATGATTCTGAGAGTGATGAAGAGGAACAAGAATTCTGCAATTATGCCTTGATGGCCTGACTCATCTTCATCTGATTCTCAGGTACCATCTCTCACTACTATAGACATGTCTGTTTCTGAGTACAAATGCATGATTGAACAATTATCTGTTGAAATGTTTAATATTCATACTAGTATGACTGCTGCTAATGAGGAGATTGCTAAACTGTCTACTAGAAATGAAATATTAACCAAAAAGAATGAGGAACTTGAGCTAACTACTATGCAAGTAGAAAACCTTAAGAAAGAAGTTGAATATTTGCAGAACAAGGTTTTATGTGCTAGTCAAGTAGAGAAGGCTCTTAGGGATGAATTAGCTGAGAATGAATTCAAACTAAAAACTTTCAAGAAATCATCTGGTTTAGTGCAATCCTACTGTGAGAAAATTGAAGCTAAACCCAAAGCAGCTATTGGACTTGACTATGACTCTCTCAAACAGAGGAAAGGCTATGCTGTCATTGAAGAGGACACAGCTGTTCATGAGAAAGTGCCTCACATTTTGAGAAAAACTGAAAATCCAATTTTTAAGGAATCAACATTTGAAGTTGATGAGGATGCCTTACTCATCAAGCAAATGTTGAATGATGAGGATGAGGCACAATCTAGTGAACAACAAGCATCCTCTAAGGGTAAGAGTGTCAAGTCAAAGACCAAGAAACCAGTAGTTGATAGGCCAAGACCTAAGAAGTTTGTTAAGTTTGTCTCATCTGGGATGAGTGAATCAGAAAAGAAAGTGACTAAGAAGAAACAGAACAGAAATGGCAAGTTAGGGATTAACAAGGATAACAATTATGCTTATATGCCTAATGCCCCTAGGAAAACTTGTCAGAACTGTTTCAGTACCAATCATTTAACTCATGCATGCAAGAAACCTGTTGGTAGTGTGTCTAAACCTTTCTATGATTGTTCTGTGCCTCTAAGTCATAGAGATGCACCTTTCTGTGATAAATTTGACTGTATGCCATGCAATATGAATGTTATGACTAGTTGTTTTAATTTAAGAAGGCAATTCATTGATGGTTGTATCAGTCACAATTCTCACACACACTACACAAGGTCAAAGTCTTCAAGTCCTCCTAAAGCTAGGAAGGTACCTCTGTCACCTAAGTCTGAAACTTCAGGTTCTAAGACTTCCAACAGTGACAAGAAGACTAGCACTAAGAAAGTTGACAAGCATGTTGTTTATGATAAAACTGTCTCTAAGTCACATGGACCCAAACTTGTTTGGGTACCAAAGGAAAAGTAATACCTTTGTGTTTGCAGGGCAAAGAAAGTGAAAAGAAGGTCATGTGGATTTTGGACAGTGGATGCTCAAATCATATGACTGGTGATATGGCCCTGCTATCACAGTATGAGGAAAAGGCTGGCCCAATGGTTACTTTTGGAGATGACAGCATGGGTAATACATTGGGATATGGCAAGCTGAAAGTTGGTAATGTCATCATTGAAGATGTAGCACTAGTCAAGGGGCTCAAGCATAATCTGTTAAGTGTTGGTCAGTTTACTGATAGAGGTTTCAAAGTGAATTTTGACAAAGATGAATGTTTGATCACCCACAAGAAGACTGGTGATTTTGCTCTATCTGGAGTAAGGAAGGGAAGCCTGTTTGTAGCCAATATGGACTCTGCAAACAAGGACAAAATTTGTTGCTTTTACTCAAAAGCATCAAATGAAGATTGTTGGCTGTGGCACAAGAAACTATCACACCTGAACTTCAAGGCCATTAATTCTCTAGTCAAAAGAGAGTTAGTGAGAGGCATGCCCACACTTGAATTCTGTCAAGAAGGAGTGTGTGAGGCTTGTCAAAAAGGAAAAATGAAAAGATCAAGCCACAAGTCAAAGACAGTGACATCAGTAACCAAGCCATTACAACTCATCCATATGGATTTGTTTGGGCCTGTCAACATAATGTCACTTGGAAGAAAGAAGTATGCCCTGGTAATGGTTGATGATTTTTCAAGGTATACATGGGTGGAATTTCTGGCATCAAAAGATGAGGCTCCACAAGTAATTATTGAGCACATAAAGAAAGTTGACAAGGAAGCAAAGGCAAACGATGCAAGTGTGATTGCACTGAGGAGTGATAATGGAACAGAGTTCAGAAATGCCACACTTGAAGCATTCTGCAAAGAGAATGGCATTTCTCAGCAATTCTCAGCTCCAAGGACTCCACAACAAAATGGAGTTGTTGAGAGAAAGAATAGAACTCTAATTGAGGCTGCTAGAACAATGTTACTTGATGCAAAAATGCCTACATGTTTTTGGGCTGAGGCTGTGAGCACTGCATGCTATATTCAGAATAGGACCCTCATCAACAAAAACACTGGAAAGACACCTTACAACTTGATGACTGGAAAGAAGCCTACTCTAAAGTATGTTCATACCTTTGGAAGCAAATGCTTTGTACTAAAGGATAATTCTGAATATGTTGGAAAGTTTGATGCAAAAGCATTTGAAGGAATTTTTCTTGGCTATTCTATGGAAAGAATTGCATACAAGGTTTATGTCATCAGTCAAAAGAAAGTTATGGAAAGCACAGATGTAACATTTGATGACAGCAAACTACCTGGACTAGAAGAAGCCAATGATGAAGACAAAGATCCATTGAAGTTTGATAATCTAGATGATTCTGATGAAGAGATTGAAACTGGAGTTGAAACTCAAGTTCAACAAACTCAAGTGATTGATGATACAAGAGAAGAATTTGTGCCAATCGATAGTGGAGAAACAAGCATCCAAGACACACCTGTGAGTAATGGCAACTTCACAGGGGGAGGAAATGAGGATGACCATGATGTGGATGATGAAGCAACATCAAGGTTGAGAAGTCAGGTTGAACACTCGAGGAAATGGGATAGATCACACACTTCAGAGCAAATCATTGGAGATCCTAATGCAGGAGTAAGGACTAGGAGAGCAACTCAAAATGAGTGCCTCTATGGATGTTTTCTATCACAAGTTGAGCCTAAGAAACTTGATGATGCACTGTTGGATCCAGATTGGATTATTGCCATGCAAGAGGAGCTGAATCAATTTGAAAGGAACAAAGTATGGGAACTTGTGCCTGCACCAAAGAATAGAACCATTGTTGGAACAAAATGGGTTCTGAAGAATAAGATGGATGAAGATGGTGTAATAATAAGAAACAAAGCAAGGCTGGTTGCAAAAGGATACTCTCAACAGGAAGGCATTGATTATAATGAGACATTTGCCCCTGTTGCTAGATTGGAAGCCATTAGAATATTCTTGGCATTTGCTGCTCATTCAAACTTTAAAGTTTATCAAATGGATGTCAAGAGTGCATTTCTAAATGGAGAGTTGGAAGAAGAGGTTTATGTGCAACAACCACCTGGCTTTGAGGATCCACATTTCCCAGAATTTGTCTACAGATTGCTTAAGGCACTGTATGGACTTAAGCAAGCTCCAAGAGCATGGTATGATACTTTATCCCAATTTCTTCTTGAGAATCAATTCACTAGAGGCACATTGGACAAGACACTATTTTACAAGAAGCATGGTGATGATATTATCCTAGTACAAATTTATGTGGATGATATCATTTTTGGTTCTACAAATGAGAAGCTGTGTGAGAAATTCTCTAAACTCATGCAGAGCAGATATGAGATGAGTATGATGGGAGAGTTGACATTCTTTCTAGGGTTGCAAGTCAGTCAAAGGAAGGATGTTATCTTTATCAGTCAAACCAAGTACATCAAGGATTTATTGAAGAAGTTTGACTTAGAAGATTGTTCACCTGCCAAGACACCCATGGCCACTGCCACTAAACTGGATGAAGATGCTAAAGGCAAGAAAGTAGATATCTCAGTCTACAGAGGCATGGTTGGTTCTCTACTCTACCTCACTGCAAGTAGGCCAGACATCATGTTTACTACATGCTTGTGTGCAAGGTTTCAATCAAATCCAAAGGAATCACATTTGATTGCAATAAAAAGGATCTTTAGATATCTGAAGGGCACTCCTAACTTGGGATTATGGTATCCTAAGGACACAGGGTTCAATCTGGTTGGTTATTCTGATGCTGATTATGCTGGATGCAGAGTGGATAGGAAAAGCACCTCAGGAAGCTGCCAGTTTCTTGGACAAAGGTTAGTTTCTTGGTATAGCAAGAAGCAACAATCCGTGTCAACTTCTACAGCTGAGGCTGAATACATAGCTGCTGGAAGTTGTTGTGCTCAAGTGCTTTGGATTAGAAATCAACTTAGAGATTATGGACTTGTGTTGGAAAGAATTCCAATCATGTGTGACAACACAAGTGCAATCTCTATAGTTGCCAATCCTGTCAATCATTCTAGAACAAAGCACATTGACATCAGATATCATTTCATAAGAGAACATGCAACTAATGGAACCATTGAGTTGCATTATGTCTCTACAGATAAACAACTAGCTGATATATTCACTAAGCCATTAGATGAAGCCACCTTCACAAGGTTGGTAAGTGAGATTGGAATGCTGAATTCTTCAGATTCTGGCTAAGTGAATACACCATCTAGATTGTTGCAGCAGTAAACACTTACTTTATCTAAATTCTCAATATTTTTGGAGTAAGTGTTGGCTGAAATATGATTTATAAATATTTCCAATCTGTTGCACATGTTGAAAATCATATTTCTATTAACTTAAAATTTCTATGAAATTTTGAGAAAATCACTATTTAATTTGCTAGGATATTTTTCAATGAATATGTCTGGTAAATTTTAAAAGATAGTGAAAATCAAATTTCTATGAGTGATGGGTATAGTTCGATAAGTCAGACTTCTCGAATGATTCACTATTCGACATCTCTAACAAGTCTCATTAGAGTACTCTTGAGTTCTCGAATAGAGTCTTTCTGAGATATCGAATAGAGGTATTCTTGACTTCTCGAATATAGTAACTGAGTTCTCGAATGATTGAGTTCTCGAACACTATATTTGAGTTCTCGAATCATTTGAAAAGGCTGAATTCTCGCTGAATTTTAACCGATTTTGGACTTTTGTATAAAAGTTTAATTCACTCATAAAAACACATTTTATTTAATTTAGAATTATTTCTAAGTTAGATAACTGCCAGCTGTGAGTTTCTATCTGCTTGAGTTATCGATTAAGCCTTTCTTGACTTCTCGAATAGTTGTTTTCTAATTCTCGAATGCCTGACTTGTCGATACAAAACTTTCATCTAATCGACAATTCAAGTACTTCATACTTACACAATTTCACATCTATTCGATTCATTTCATTCGATTTCTCAAGCATCTACACTCTCTAAACCCCTGAAACCCTAGCTACGAAGAGCCAAATTTCTTCTTCAACCTTCAATTTCTTTTCTCTCTTCTACACAAATGACAACAGTAAAGTTCAACACCAACTTCATCGCTCTCACTAGTGATGTTGAAGCACCCAATGCCAATTTCAAGTGCTTTGTGAAATGGATGGCGGAGTCATATATCAAGGATGCACTCTCTGCCAACCCAACTCTGTATCTAGATATCCTGGAACAGTTTTGGGGTTCTGCTATTGTAGAGGTTGTAGCCCTGGAAAACGCAATCACTTCATATATCATCTACTGCAAGATTCAAGATAAGGAAATCACTATCACTACTGCAGACATGAACCAAGCACTGGGACTACAACAAGAGTCATTTGACAGAATGGCCACTAATGCAGAGTTAGAGGAATTCTTTGAGTTCATCAACTACTCAGATGGGATCAATCTTGGAAAGCTAAACAGGAAGAATCTGAGAAAGGAGTGGAGCTATGTGTTTGCAACTCTTCTCCAAGTCTTCACTGCCAGGAAATCAAGCTTTGATCAAATCAGTGCACCTGTGCAGCAAATTGGATATGCTTTGGCCTATGGAAAGAAGATTGATGTTGGCCAAATCATCCTCCAAGAACTATATGGGAGACTTGGTAAGAACACAACCAAGAGAGGTACTGATATTTTCTTCCCTCGCTTTATTCAATCTGTACTTAATTATAAAAATGCTTCATTGATTGAATTGCCTGGGATTGATAAAAATAAAATAGGCTATCCTAAGTCCATGACCAAACTCATTTTTGGTAATTTGGAGACTAGGAATGATGTGGATGTAAGACTGAACATAACTCCCCATATGGAGAGTTTGTTTAGGACTTATCCCCACAACATGCCAACATTTGATGCAAAATCTAAGTTAGCACAGCCCAAGCAAGTAGAACAAAATGCTAACCCAGGGCCTGCTAACCAACCCTCATAACCAAACACTCTACCACATACTGAGCCAACTGCATCATCCTCTCAAAAGGGTGATGTTAGTAAAAAGAAGAGAAAGGAAGTAATGTCTGCACCATTAAATATCTTATCTGAAGCAGCATTAGCTGTTGAATTAGGTCTAGGAAGTGAGGAACCTGAGTCACCCTTACACAGGACAAAGAAGAAGAAAACTAAGACCACCTCTTCAGTCACACAAATGGCTGAAGTTGTAAAATCAGGGGCACACAGCTCACTAGGTGTATCCTCTCAACAGGGTGCACCTATAGAATCAAGCATCCTCCCCAATGCACCTTCTTGTATAGAGTCAGCACATGGGAGTGATAAGGCTGGCACAACACTGAGTGGAGAGCACATCACATTTGAAACTCCCTCTATCTCTCAGGGGGAGTTGCCAAAATCTACTCTTAAACACACTTCTCTTCCAGAATCTAACTCTGAAATTTCTTTGGAACCTGCAACTCAGGCAACTGAGATGCAAGGCATTGATCATCAAGAATTCTTTTCTCTTGATGAGCCAATAATTTCAAGTGACTTAGTGCATGACACTTTGCTCACCACTCAGAACTCACATTTAGATGGTGAGGGAATGCATGCTGAGGCATCTCCTGATGACACCATCACAAACACAGAGGTTCCACTAGTTTTTACTAGAGACTCTGTGCCTGTGTCAACTGCTGGTGTAATTCATCCCACTTCTGTGGTGACACCAGTAGTAGAGTCAATCCATCCGGTTACAGAAGTTGCATCTGTAACTGAGGAGTCTAGCTTGCCTAGCTCTAGCTCTGACTTTATGTCACAATGGCTGAAGCCTGTGCAACATGACAGTGCTTCAGGATCAGGGTCTGTTCCACAACAATTGACGGTTGAAGCACTTCAAAGCTTAATTGTGGATCAGATTCCTGAGTTCACAAAGATTGCTCAGAACCTTCTCACTGCAGACATGCCTAATCCAGACTATGAGGCCATACTGTTATGCCATAGGGATGATGTGGAGTTGCAGAAGACAAAGATCATTGATGATGCTGAGAGAGATGGCAACATAGATGCCTGGTTGCAAGGAAAATATGATATTACTCTCGATGCAGCACTTCAGTATCTCAGGGAGGAATACCTCACTTCACTGGGCTCCAATGCCAAATCTCTGACCCCTGGTGAAGTGTATGAGGCTATGAATGATTCATACAAGGGATTCCTCAAGGCTGCGCACTATCTGGGAAAAGGTGTCAAAACTGAGGTCAATAGAGTGTGTGATAAGACCACCACCACAGTAGAAGCAATCAAGAGGACATTTGATGCCAAATTCCCTCAGCTAGACAGTGTGTTCAAGGACATCAAACACTGCAACACCACCTACACCAAGATGGATAATGGGCTAGCTCTGCTAAAGGATACTGTCACAGGTCTGGGGCATCAATTTCAAATTCTATCTGATCAGACCACAGATGCCAATGCAATGCTGAGGACCATGTTCAAAAATCTATATGGAGACAGACTGATTACTGAAGTCCCAGTACATGACATGACTAGATTTGAAGTGCAGAGACTCAAAGAACAATCCCTATCTGGCTTCAAGTCTACTGAGTTATTCAACAAAGTGGATGCACTTGAGACGGAGGTGGCTACTCTCACCAAGTCCAATGCTCATCTTACAGAAAAGGTTGCACTTCTAACTGATCAGTTGGACACTCAAGCATCCACCACAGCTGATGTCCTTCTGCATCAACAATCCATGTTAGCTGCTATGATGAAGCATATGGGTCTCCCTCTCCCTGATGAATCTTCAATCCCAAAGGACATTTCTACAGCCTCAGTGCCTGACAACAAGCCTAAGGGGGAGAAGAAGACAAGGAACTCAAATCCAAAGGAGGAGAAAGGGAACTCAAATACAAAGGGGGAGAAAGGCATAATAATAAAAGAGGGTGGCCAGCAAAGAGCTTCTTCAAAATCTCTACCAAATGTGCCTGGCAAAGGAAAATCCAAAGTGGATGAGCCTCCATCTACCTTGCCAGTTGTCACTCTACCAACTGTGCACATCACTACTCCTGGAGGACAAAAGCAATCCATAACTACTACAGTGGTTGCAGGGAGTATGCCATCTGACAAATCTCCAACCTCCTTACCTGAGAGTGCCAAGCCTGTAGAAGTCAAAGTTGTTACTGAGGCCAAGCTACAAGAAGTTGCTAACTCCAATGTTTATCATGATAAAGCCTTCTTGGAGTTTCTGAAAGCCACAAGGGAACAGGTTGGTGACACTCAGTTCTATCTGAGGGAGCTGAAGAAGCAGATTGATTGCATCACTGTCATTCCTAAGAAAGTCAATAATCTATGGATTAAGGAGATAGTGATGATATCCAAATTATCCAAATTGAAGATATGGCATCTAACATACAAGACTCTACAAGAACTGAAACACTCAGAGATAGATGCCATACTTGAGCTTATTGAGAAGAAGAATGAGAACAACAAAAGTCTGTTTGATGACTTGAGGAATGACCAACCTTCAAGGCTACCAGAAGTGATCAAGAAGCCATGGACAATCATTTATCAGTCTGGCACCAGAATTGAAGATATCAAGCAATTGGTCATTCCCCATGATCTCACCACTAGAAATCACAGACTGATCATTGCCATCATTGATCAATTATAGAAGAAGGTTGGAGCCAGAAATGTTGAAGAAACTGAGGCACTGAACATCCTTAGAACTTATATTGCAACTGGTGAAATTCCAGAGATGGCTCAACCTAGGAGAAATAAGGATGATGATTCTGAAGACAAAGGTGATGGGAGGAGAAGACATCACAGGAGAGATAAGGGTGATGAAGACAAGAAGAAGAAGGGGGACAAAGATAAGAAGAATGATGATGACCAGGGAAGAGTCTATGAGAGGAAGATTGGAAAATAGCAAGCCTTAGGCATTGCTAGCAGTAACCTCACCACATCACAAGACTCTAAGTCTAGGGTGAATACTGTTAGTGGTGACCTAGCAAAATCTACATCTATGGCTTCTGCAACTGTTTTGCCACCTCAAGAAGAGAAGAAGATTCAAGTCAAGAAACCATGTGTATGTTTCAGAAAGCAAACTGCTAATGGAATACTACTATGGTCTACCAACAAAGGTCAAAGATTTCTACCAAGCAACCATGTCAAGAGAATGAAATTTAAACATGTTGCAAGAAAGGTGAAGCTATCCAAATCTAAGGCACTGACAATTATCCCAGGATTAAACCTACCACCTCTGGATGAAAGCTATGATGAAGACCAACTACAGTTTCTATGGGCTCAAAGAATCTATCATGTTGCCATTGTTGATGAGTTTCTTGAAGTTAAGTATTCTGATGGAAGACAGAAGAAATTCAGACAAGGAACATGCCAACACTGGGGCAGGCTGTATGACATAGAAAGGATAATTGCAATGTTGGATTCTGAAGACAGAGTGGAAAGGGTGTGGAAGCTGGAGTTAATTGACTTTGTCAAGATGAAAAGAGATCACCAGGCAGAAATGAGAAGGAACAATGAAAAGCTACTAAAGAAAAGGGAGGAGGAGTTTGCAGCAATGGAAGCTAAGGCTGATGAGTTGAGAGCTATGGGTCTGTGCAGAGTCAAGTTTAATCCTTACATCATTGAGTACAAGAAATATGGTAGAAATGTGAAGATTAGAATGGACTACATCAGTTCCTACTCTGAGAAACAGCTAAATGAAGTGCTCAAGGATTTATCAGGCTCTCCTCTAATTGAAGAACTCACTGCAATGAAAGATATCATTCTTGCCATGGAAGAAATTGCAAAGAAGAAAGCCAAAGAAGCTGAAGATAGGATGAAAAATGAGAATCTGCAAGCCAAAGCTCAAAAGATGAATCCAAAAGGAGATGGCTAAGTAGTTCCTCATAACTTGTAAGAATACTTCTATGTAATTTCTTCAATCAAATTCATACCTGTACTTTTAAAAGCTTTATCTTTATGTATGTTATGCTTGTTATCAGACATGAAATTGTGACTAAGGGTCTCACTCACAATTTGGGGGAGATTGTTAGTTACAGAGGCATGCCTGTACACATCTAATAACAAGCCTAATTATTTGTAATGCTTTGCATTACTTACATGACCTCTTAACTGAGGGAACCTCTAGTTGTAGAGTTTCTGTTTGTATTGTACTTGTAGTAGGCATCAAATCCTAGTTGTGTAATTGTACAAATAGAGTCTAGAATAATGCTTGAAAGAAGTTCCAAGGTTCATGCCTCAAGAAAGGAGTTAAAGACTGTCAAATAATCACAGTTGGGATTTGAAGAAATGAAGAATTTGCCTAAGTACCAATTCGAGAAGTATATTTGTCTATTCGAGAAGTCCAGCATTCGAGAAGTCAAAGATTCGACATCTCAAGACACTATTCGATATCTCTGAAATACACTGTTCGATATCTCATTCGATATCTCAGGGATTCAATATGTCTACTACTCTATTCGAAAACTCAAGAAGTCAACAAGTCAAGATGGTATTCGAGTTCTCAAAGAGTCAACAAGTCAAAGTTTCATTCGATATCTCAAGGACTCAGAAAGCTATTCGATATCTCGAGGATTCGATAAGTCAAATGTTCTATTCGACAACTCAAGGAATCCTGATGGAAAAGAGCTATTCGAGAAGTGGTTCGATATGTCAATATAACAGTATTCGAGAACTCAGAGTTATCGATCAAGTCAATTCTAGTTCTCGAATCACTTACTTAGTCACTTCTCGAATACATTCTTGGAGACAAAATACTGAAGAAATTGTACAAGTCAGAAACCTGCAACAAGCCAATGCACTTTATGGACCACAATCTGTAACGTGCTCTGGAAAGCCTACAAGAAAGCTTGGAGAGATATAGAAGAGACAAGGAGCTAAAGAAGTGGATCTAAACAGGCTTTGCAAAGTCAAATCTGTAACCGTTTGGACACTTACTCAAAAAGGATAGACAGACTAGAAAGTAATTTGTTTAGCTACCTTATTTGTAGTAAGTAGGCTGTATCCATGTTCTATAAGGACACAGCCTCACTTCATAACTTAGCAACTTTTGTGAGTCAAGTTTTTCAAACACTGTAAGCTATATCTCTCTGAGAAAAACGAAGCTGAGAATACTACCATTTGTATTCACAGATTGTAGCAACCTTTATCTAATAATACATTAGATTAAAGTGATATTGTGTCTTGTGTTGTTTCTTTATCCGCACCTTCTCTTCTACACACACAGGCACTTATCTGCTACATAGACTCAATCCAAGAAAAGTTTAAGAATCCATTCACCCCCCTCTGTATTCTTTTACCGTGTTCAATACTCAACATAAACTCAATACTAAATATCGTTGAATTCCACAACGATATTCTCAAATCCAATTCCATACTTTAAATACTAATTAACATAATTAAATAATAATAATAAATCCTAAAATAATCTGGTATCTTACATTCTACCCACCTTAAAAGGATTCCGTCCTCGGAATCAGGTAAAGAAGGGTTACTGGGGTTTACTCTACCAACTCGGGTTGCATCCGCAACTCTACTAATCTGTACTATGGATACTTATTTACTATACTGGGATCTCTACTGATCTCTCTATATAGAACAACTCTAATCGTAGTACTATACGTCACGCGTTACTAGTATTCTAAACTCGATTGGCATACGTTCAAGACTACTCGAGATATTATGATTCATGATATTTGAAGAGAACGATTTCACATCGTAGCAAAGGTTCCACAATTGTAGAATTAATTTATGAATTTTCAAACAAATATTCTTTGAAATGAAAGATTATTGAGTGATCAATATGATCAAATGAACCTTGTTGCGTGCCTTATTCAAGACATGACTAAAGGTAATTAACCTTCTTGTACTTTACAACACACAAGTGATGGCGTCCCATCAGACTGCTATCACACAGACAAACAGTCCTTGTGTCCCCTATAAATAGGGTTGTTCACCTCAGTTGGAGTAAAGAAACATAAAAAAAGATTCGAACATCGAATTAACAATCATCAATTGATGAGAAATTCTCAGACATACCCCTGGATTACAACTAAACGGATTCCATGGGTACTACTTCAGAAGAAAAGGATAATCAGGAAAGAAATGAATGGCACAATACTAAGAAATGATGATCTATCAACAATAGGATTATTCACTGATGAAAAAATTTCGAAACTCATATATCAAACTTGACAGGGTTTAGAAATAAAAGAAATAGGCATTATAGCCTCCATCATAACTGGAAATCCAACTTCAGGGAAAAGACAATTGTCAAAATAAACTCATCAAAGGAATATTGATTAAAACAAAAAGAAGGTATTGCCAGGGTCTCCACGTACATCTTCATTGTCGACTCCTTCGCTGACTCGTCATTCGATCTAGACTCTTCTGCTACACGTCCTAAAATTATCTATTCTATATGTCATCACTTGCACTAGACTCTGAAGGTTCCACTACCTACAACCTCAAGGGTTTCTACCCAACTCCGCTCAACTATCTGTCACCACTCACATCTTAACTCACTAACTGGTACTATATCCAATAGTCCAACACGAGTCCTATATGAACTCTGACGTTCCTTACTTAACTATACACACTCCTACACACTCTCGTTTCTAGTTTACTATAACCTACTCTCTGATACCAACCTGTAATGCCCCCAAATCCGGGGTCAGTAGATTTGGGCGTCACGCTAACAAACTCAATAATTCTAACAAAAATTGGCCATGATGTATTCGTAAATACAACATAAACCTGCTCAATACTAAACTAAAAATCTGAAATCAAAATAAAACTGAAATAAAAATAAAAACTCAATCAAAAGCTCTTTGACCCCAACTCCCAACTAAGGATCTCAGGTTACAGTTCTAGAAACAAGAAAACCCAAAACCAACTTAAATACAACTCTATATACAAAACTTAAATCACTGGTATAACTTCGAATAGAAGTATACCAGGCCAACTAATCAAATACATACTATAACTACTAAAACTATATTTACATACAACAATTCAAACTTTAAATCTAAATACCCTGATCCTCGTCAGCTTCATAACAACATTCTGCTTCTTCTTTCCGCTTTCTGAACTGCGCAAGCTAAGCCTCGCCAACTAGTTTACTGAAAAAAATTAGATTTTAAAAACAATAAGTGTGAGCCAAAGAATGCTCCGCAAGTTATATATCTAGAACTGAACTGGATGAAATAAGAATGCAATAATTGCAATTCAAGAAATAGGAACAATAAATATGAGCGAAGAAATGCTCACCAATTTATAATCAATACTATAATTGAAATCTGGATTCTTAGAAGATTAATATCATTTAAAACATTTATAACTCGAAATCAGAATTTAATAACTGAGAAGGTTTGTAATACTAGATTCAATACTTTTAATACTTGCAAAATACTTTAACTATCGCTTTAACAAAATCTCCAAGAAATTCTCAGTTACTCAAATTTCATTCATGTCGCTAAGCGTTTGCATACCTAGCTGCCTAACCGGCCTGACAATCATGAGTTTGAATAAATAAGAAGATCTCAAATCATTCTCGGTTCTCACTATCACTGCACAACACATGCCACAGTGACCGTAATAACCGTGAATTAGTTTTCACCGTTCAAAACACTAATATAATAACTTTCCATTTTTATACTAAAAGTACTTACTAACTCAAATCATAACTTTGTATCCAACATACTTGGAAATGAAAATGTACTTTACTTAAACATTCTACCATGAGAATATACTTGCATAAAACAACGTTCAATAGAATTGGAGTTTTTCATCATACTCTGGACATTACGGGTGATCAGCCACGTAAAGTCCAGCCAAAAACAATACTCTGGGATCCCTCACTAGGCACTTATTGACATTGGCCTTTACTACTCTGACCACGAAACTGGTCCACATTTTATAAAATTCTTCCAATTCCATTAAACTACTTTACTATCAAATAATCTCAGGGAAACTATATACTTTAAGAACATTATACTAAAACAAGGAATAAGAATGCAATACATGCAAAAACTTTAACAGAATATTACTGACAACACTTAAGAAAGGATAATACTGGTAATAAAACTTTGAGATACTATATAAACATAATACTTGGATAAAACATTTCCTTAACAATAATCTGAAGGAGAATGACAAAAGCAATAAGAATTTGAAGGGAATACTTACACTGAATAGAAACATATTTATCTCGCTTGAACGATAAGCGAGGGTTAGTACACTTGCCTCGATTCCAATGCGTCGATTCGCTACTTACTATACTTTGGTCTTTACTCGATCACGCATTCATCTTTCTTCAATAATCCGTCAACACGCTCGCTGGATCCACATCGAATCCCTAATTATACTCGAAATAATAGTAAAGTACTATTTAGTACATAAACAACCCAATCGATAACTAATTACTTATAACTCGCAAAGCAATACATACATAAATATATTTATCCACACCTCATTAATCATCACATATGTACTTAAACACTCATACACATACATGCCTTTAAATCTTTAAATCAAATAATTTAAATAACTTTAAATACAAGGGATTTTTAGAAAATTTCGGCATGAAGTATTCGTTTATCGGACTATGGGCACATCCCCCTCAAATACAATTCAACCCTGTTTTTACAAAAATAAAGCTGCCTAAACTTGGAGCAACATAAAAGTAAAAAAGTAAGAAAAGTACTGTTCGCTATTTTCTCTACGCAAGTGTACGCAGTCCAAAAGCAATATAGGGAAATAAGGATCGTTCCCACGAAGACTCGGTTATTTTAGTAAATATGTCTATTCAACAATGTTTGGTTAATTATAGAAGCTTGAACGAACTAAAATGATTTATTTGCAGATAACAATTAACTAATGAAGTAACGGCTAATTTGTTTAGAATAATATGATAGAGGCATGGGGTCCTAATTTCATGAATGTTTTAGCTTTATTAACTATCAAGAATTAATGTGTTACAATTGTTAAGAATGCTAGCGGGAACACGAAACTAATATGAGCCATCTTTCAATTAACTCACACCATTCCAAATAAACATCCACAAAAGAGATAGAAGTTATAAGGGCATTAATTATATCCAATACACTATATGTCTATGTGAATGGGTGATACAATCAATTAAATCACAAGTTCCGCAATTAACTACATAGGGGAATAATGTTCTTTCGAAACTATAATCCAAAATGTGGAAAAGCCGACATACCTATGCTAGCATGGCAAGCCCTAAATCTCTAAATCCACTTTCGCAATCATTAGAGATTTGGCACAATAGATGTTAGCTATTCACCTATATTCAATTAAAACAACCATGCAAGGCAATCTTATATAGAAATTGTAAACACAAATTATCTATCAATTTAACATGAGCATTAACAATTCATTACATTAGAACCCCATGAAAGTGTTTAGTTCATAATTAAACTAGGCACCTTTATGGAATTAAATAAAATCATGGCAGAAAATTTCATAAATTAAATATAAAATTACAAGATTAAAAATAAAAATAATTAGAATTAAAATAGCTTTCGAAAATTCAGTTTTTACAATTAATTAAAAGCAAGAGAAACCGATTAAAACAAAATTACGGATAAAAAGCAAATGAAAAGAAAAGTATTATATATATATATATAAAAAGCAAAGGACAAATTAAAGTAAGAAACTAACCTGTCAATTTGATGAAGACTGTCGGCAAAAAGGTTTTCCACTCACCTGGCCAGCGCGTGTGGTCCACGCGCCTACTCTCTCCCTTTGCGCGTGTGATGCACGCGCCTGGCAGAACGAAAGATTTCCGCGCGTGTGGCAGCCAGCTTCTGTCGATTGTGGTGTTGAGGAAGTGCAGGAAAGAATTGGTCACACACAGATGTTAATTCAAAAGCAATTATGATGTGCTTTGGGAATAAATTAATCACCGAATAAAATAGAAGAGCCCTCCTGATAATCCCCTTAAAATCTTAAATTAATTCTTATAATAATTTTTTCAGAAATTTTTAAGTGTATAAAATAAAATTAACTTAAAGAAATTCAAAGTGTTTAAATTATAATAACATTACAGAAATTTAAATTGTATAAAATAAAACTGTTTGCAGAAATTTAAAATGTATAAAATAAAATATCTGTAAAAGAAATAGCTGAAGTATTACATAATTGAGGAGAGAATTTTTTTTGTTCAGCTTTTGGTTCAGCTTCACTCTGATGTGTGTTTTTTTTCGTTCATTGATCTCATCTATTTATAATACAATCATACACCTACTACAAACTAAAAGTCAGCTGTTTTAGTAAAAGTCTACAGCTGCCTAAATTTAACAACTACATAGAAATTTACACACGTCTTCAAGTCAAATTGCAATTCTTCTCCACGCGGTAGTTGAATTTAAATACGCGGCTCCGTAGAAATGCTTTTTAACCCGCACAGCTTATAATCTTTAATTAATAAATAATTATTTTAATCCAGAAATTATAAAAATAAATATCTAATATTATTAGATATTTATAAATATAATTTTATAAATTAATAAAATTATTTAATAATATAAATAAATCTTTATTGTCTAAGCTGCGGTCTCTGGTCGTCTGGAACCGGACTCCTTTTGCTTAACAGAAATTATATCAATTCCAACTGGGGTTCCAGCTTTAAGAAAATATCACTTTCCATATTTTTGTGATAATTCTTATTTCTTCATTGCTCGTCTAGATGCAAGTTACGGTCTCTTGAGGCTCTAAAACCGGACTCCTTTTGCTTAGAAAAAAATATAACAATTCCAACCGGGATTCCTGCTTTAAGAATATATCACTCAGAACATCTTTATGATAATTCCTTTTCCTCGTAGCCAGTCCATCTGAGCCAGAAATCCACCGTCTTTTAACCTTTTATCGCCAGGATACCTGAAGCTGTGAGTTCTGCACTACAAAGACTTGAAACAACATAAAACTAATTAAAAGACACAACATACTTAAGGCTAAACCACCAATTTAGGTCCATTTAGCGCATAATAAGTGGATATAAAATCCACTTATCACACCCCCAAACTTAAACTGATGCTTGTCCTCAAGCATAAACAATATAACTATATACAACTAACTAGTACCACTTTCGTAGGTGATCACGATTGCATTTGGCATATGCAATAAGCCCTTTAAACCCCTAGGTAGCCCTAGTGGACGAGTTAGGTCTCGTGAGGGCCTATAGCGAATGTACCCACAAAATCCATTTATCACATGCAACTAACAATGCATGAATGCAACTAATATGAAAAATGCAACGATCCCCTTCAAACTAACCAAAACCAACTAGCAAGCAAATACCTCAAAGAATGCAACTAAATCCAAATAGAGCTCGACTAAGTCCCTGTATACTAACAATACATGACAGAAACGTGCGTGTGTGCAATGCTCATCAGAAATACTCCCAAAACTAGGTCAAAAACCATACATGCTTTCCGTCAAAACAATCACAGATTTATAACTAGAATAAACTGTAGACACTTCATAACCTAGGAACACCTCCACCCTTATCCAAAGTAGACAGAAACTCATGCTTTATTACTATACTACGACACTACATATACAATACGCATGCTTATTTAACCGTGCAATGAATGAGACCCGAAAAGGCTTATACAATAATACCCATGTAGCGAGTGTTAAGTCAGCAATCCCAAACCACAAGGGCTTTAGGTTACTAGGACTAAGTCCCCTCAGACTTAATTACTCGAGTATTAAAGAGCTCACTCTGGTTAATTTTGCATATAATCAATTGGACTTCTGACTTTTTTTTTTCTTTTTTTTTTTTTTATTATCATATTTTTTTTTTCTTTTTCGCAATCTGGAATGAGCCTTTCTCATTTCCAACCCTAGACTACTCATATAAATATGAGTCGGCTACTAGCAATTTGACGCCTAGCCTTTATTGACAATTATTACCACTTAGCATGAAATCCCTGTTTTCCCCCAAACTTAGATTTTAGTGTTCCTACGCTATCAAGGGAATAACGAAAATTCTAAGAATAAACAAGTGATTAAATCGCAAAACATCCAACAGGCATGACCCTAACCTAGCCCAAAAAGCATCCCAATGAGACTGTGTAAAAATTTTGTTCCCATAACATGCAAGTCAATTCCTTAGGAACTATAGATCAGCCCTCTACTCATCATCATCACACCCAAATCAACATCCACCTATCAATCAGAATCAGCTCGTCCTAAGGGATCATGAAGAATGCATGCCATGAAAATGCAACTAATATGACTCACATGGTAAAACAAACAAACAATAACAGAATGTCCTAAATGAAACAACATAGATAATACGAACAAATATATGCATGAATTACTACTAATATGCAAAACATGATATCCTACATGAACACAATGACTCACAAAAACTACTATCACTTTTACATACTACTTATCCCCCAAACCACCCCCAAACTTATAATATTCAATGTCCGCATTGAATGGAAGTAAATACAAGGGATAGTAGAGAACATACCTGAAAACACCGAAACACATGGGTTGCCTCCCACGAAGCGCTTGTTTTACGTCATTAGCTTGACTTCACTTGCGCACTTTAATCGGTAGTACCAAGAACTGCGGTTTCTGCTTTGCTAATCACATGTTCACCAAAATATGGCTTCAACCTCTGTCCATTTACTTTGAAAGCTGCTTCCGGTGTTTTATCAAAAATTTCCACTGCACCATGTGGAAACACCGTTTTAACTGTGAATGGTCCTGACCACCTTGACTTAAGTTTCCCTGGAAAAAGTCTGAGACGAGAGTTGAAAAGCAAAACTAACTGCCCTAGTACAAAAGACTTTTGCACCAAACGTCTATCATGCCATCTCTTGACCTTTTCCTTGTATAACTTGTGATTTTCATAAGCCTGTAGCCGAAACTCATCCAGTTCATTAATCTGAAGCATTCTTTTCTCACCCGCCGTTGCTAAGTCAAAGTTCAACTTCTTCAGCGCCCAATAAGCTTTGTGTTCTAGTTCGGCAGGCAGATGACAAGCCTTGCCATATACTAGCTGAAAAGGTGACGTGCCCAAAGGTGTTTTGTAAGCTGTTCTATAAGCCCAAACAGCTTCATCAAGTTTTAGTGACCAGTCCTTCCTTGAAGGATTCACGACCTTCTCTAGGATCCGTTTTATCTCTCTGTTGGACACCTCTGCTTGGCCATTCGTTTGAGGGTGATAGGCCGTAGCAATTCGATGATTTATGTTGTACCTTGCCATCAATGCTGTGAACTTGCGGTTGCAGAAGTGTGATCCTTCGTCACTGATAATTACCCTTGGAGTTCCGAAACGTGTGAAAACTTGCTTATTCAGAAAATTCAGCACCACTTTAGCGTCATTGGTCGGTAAAGCCTTCACCTCGACCCATTTAGAAACATAGTCCACCGCTAGCAAGATGTACTGATTATTGCATGAAGAAACAAAAGGACCCATGAAATCGATCCCCCACACATCGAAAATCTCCACTTCCAACAGCATATTCAGAGGCATCTCATTCCTCCTAGAGATATTACCAATTCTTTGACATCTATCGCATCTCAACACAAACTGATGCGCATCTTTAAACAGTGTTGGCCAATAAAACCCAGCCTGAAGTACTCGAGTGGCTGTTTTCTCTCCAGCATAATGACCTCCGTAAGTGGTAGAATGGTAGTCATGCAAAATACCTTCAACCTCACTAAACGGAATGCACCTCCGAATCACCTGATCAGCTCCCTGTCTGAATAAGAAGGGTTCATCCCATCGGTACCATTTTACATCATGAAGAAACTTCTTTCTTTGGGCATAAGAAAATTCCGACGGGATGACATTGCTTACAAGATAGTTCACAATGTCTGCAAACCATGGTTCTTCATTGTTCACCCCAAAAAGTTGCTCGTCAGGAAAAAATTCGTTGATGAGAGTTTTATCCGCTGAGTTACCGTGTTCCTCTAACCGAGATAAGTGATCAGCCACCTGGTTCTCAGTACCCTTTCTATCCTTGATTTCCAAGTCAAATTCTTGAAGCAACAGAATCCAACGAATCAACCGTGGCTTAGCATCTTTCTTCGACATTAGGTATCGAATGGCTGCATGATCTGTAAACACCACTACCTTAGTTCCGAGCAAATACGATCTGAATTTCTCGAAGCTATATACAATAGCTAAGAGTTCCTTTTCTGTAGTAGTGTAATTCAGTTGTGCATCATTGAGAGTTCTGCTAGCATAGTAAATCACGTGAAACACCTTATTCTTCCGTTGACCAAGAACAGCTCCCACTGCATAGTCACTTGCATCACACATTAATTCAAAAGGTTCACTCCAATCAGGTGCAGTGATAATGGGCGTAGTCGTTAATTTCTTCTTTAAGAGCTTGAATGCCTCCAAACAATCTTCACCAAATTTAAAAGGAATATCCTTTTCTAACAGATTGCACAAAGGTTTAGATATTTTAGAAAAATCTTGGATGAATCGCCGATAAAAACCCGCATGACCAAGAAAACTGCGAATTCCTTTAACTGAAATTGGTGGAGGGAGATTTCCAATCGTCTCCAACTTAGCCTTATCCACTTCCAGCCCCTTACCAGATACCTTGTGCCCAAGAATGATGCCTTCCTTTACCATGAAGTGACATTTTTCCCAGTTGAGTACTAGATTAGTCTCAAAACATCGTTTCAGCACCATGCCTAGATTTCTGAGGCATTCATCAAATGATTTCCCAAAGACTGAGAAATCATCCATGAATACTTCCACATTGATACCAATCATATCCGAAAAAATTGCCATCATACACCTCTGAAAAGTAGCAGGTGCACCACAAAGTCCGAAAGGAACGCGTCGGAACGCAAAAGTGCCAAAAGGACATGTGAAAGTGGTCTTCTCCTGATCTTCTGGAGTAATACCAATCTGATTATATCCTGAATAACCATCCAGCAAGCAATAGAATTCATGCCCAGCCAACCTGTCTAGCATTTGATCAATGAATGGAAGGGGAAAGTGATCCTTCCTTGTAGCTTTGTTCAGCTTTCTGTAGTCCATGCAAATTCTCCACCCTGTAACTGTACGAGTCGGAATGAGCTCGTTCTTTTCATTGGCAACTACTGTCATGCCTCCTTTCTTAGGCACACATTGCACTGGACTTACCCATGAACTGTCTGAAATGGGATAGATGATACCAGCATCTAGCCACTTGAGAATTTCTTTCTTTACCACTTCTTTCATGATAGGATTTAACCGCCTTTGGTGTTCTACTGTTGGTTTACTCCCTTCTTCCAATGGAATTTTATGTTGACAATATGCGGGACTGATTCCTTTTAGATCCGCAACAGACCAACCAATGGCTGATTTGAATTCTCGAAGAACTCTCAAGAGCTTGTCTTCCTCGGAGTCTGAAAGGTTAGCAGATATAATCACAGGTAAAGTGGATTTTTCACCAAGGGAAGCATACCGTAAGTGATCCGGTAGTGGCTTGAGCTCTAGAGTTGGAGCTTCTTCGATAGACGGCTTTAATTGCTGATGTGGTCCTTTTAATTCTGGCAGCCCCAATGATTCAACTGGTCTTTCAAATTTTCTTTGCCACGGCAAAGCATCCAGATATTGCAATTGTTCATCAATGTCCTCTTCATCTAATGAATACTCCCCACTGAGGGCCTTTTCCAAAGTATCATTCATGAGCGTGTGCCCTAACTTTTCTTGCACCGTAGACTCAATCAAGTCTATCTTCAGACACTGCTCTTCTTCTGTTGGGAATTTCATAGCTGTGAAAACATTGAAGGTGACAATTTGATCGTGCACCTTCATCGTCAGTTCCCCCTTTTGGACATCAATCAACGTTTGTCCTGTTGCTAAAAATGGCCTACCAAGAATGATAGGAATCTTCTTGTCCTCTTCGAAATCAAGAATGACAAAATCAGCCGGAAAGATGAGTTTGTCTACTTTCACCAACACATCTTCAACAACTCCCCTAGGATAGGTGATAGATCAATCAGCCAACTGAAGGGACATACTTGTCGGTTTTGGTTCAGGAAGACCAAGCTGCAAGAAAACCGAGTATGGCATAAGATTGATACTTGCTCCCAGATCACATAAACATTTGTCGAAAGATAATCTCCCAATGGTGCATGGTATTGTAAAACTCCCTGGATCTTTCAGCTTAGGCGGCAACTTTTGCTGCAATACCGCACTACATTCTTCCGTCAAAGCAACGGTCTCTAAGTCTTCAAGTTTTAATTTTCCTCGAGAGAATGCCTTTCATGAATTTGGCATAGCTTGGCATTTGTTCGAGAGCTTCAGCAAATGGAATGTTGATATGTAATTTTTTAAAGACTTCAAGAAATTTGCCAAACTGCTTGTCTAATTTCTGTTTTTGCACTCGTCGAGGAAATGGTGGAGGTGGGTAGACTTGCTCTTTTTGCTCGAGGATAGCTTGTTTAGGAGTTGGTATATTTTCTTTAATCTCCTCCTTTGATTCTGAAATATTGCCCATGTCCTTTGTGTCTCCCAAATCTGCTTTTTCTGTTCCTTTGTCTGGCAGAATTTTTTCTGTATCTTTTAGCTCAGCATCCTCCGTGATTCTCCCTGATCTGAGGGTAATTGCTTTGATGTGCTCGTGATTATCCTTTTTCCCAGGATTAAGTTCAGTGTCACTGGGGAGTGTTCCTTGTGGTCGGCTCATCATGAAACTAGCGAGTTGACTCAATTGAGTTTCCATATTTTTAATGGAAGCCGCTTGGCTTTTTTGGCCCAACCTCAATTCCTCTAATTCAGTCTTTTCATTCGAAGATTGTCCAGAATTTCCATAAGATTGTTGTTGTTGAAATCCTGGAGGCTGAAATTGTCTAGGAGCATATGGTTGTTGAAAATGTTGCCCCTGTTGTTGCTGGAATCCAGATGGATTATACTGCTTAGCTCCAAATGGCTGATGATTAGATTGTTGGTAGGGCTGATGTGATTGTTGTGCTCCTCCTTGATTATTGCTCCAACTGAAATTTGGATGATTTCGGTTGTTCGGATGGTAGGAATTTGGAGCTGGCTGTTGCTGTCTCTGGAAATTGCTTACGAACTGAACCGACTCGTTTGAGATGGCACATTGGTTTGATTCATGTGCGCCCGCACACAACTCACAAACACTAGCAATTTGATGAAATCCTTGTGCTGTCAAAGAGTCTACTTTCAATTTCAAAGCCTCTAGCTGAGCTGCTAAGGAAGTGGCTTTGTCGATATTAAGAATTCCTGCTACCTTCTGTTGTGGCATTCTCTGAGTTGGGTTTTGATATTCATTAGCTGCCATCATCTCGATAAGATCGTAGGCCTCCTCGTAACTTTTAGCCCATAGTGCTCCCCCTGAAGCTGCATCTACCATTGGCCTTGATTACATTCCTAGCCCATTATAGAAACAATTTATGATCATCCAGTTTGGCATGCCGTGATGTGGACATTGCCGAAGCATTTCTTTGTATCTCTCCCAAGCTTCACATAAAGTTTCACCAGACTGCTGAGAAAATTGAGTGATAGCATTCCTTATAGCTGCAGTCTTAGCCATGGGGAAGAATTTGCTAAGAAACTTTTGAGCTAGATCAGCCCTAGTGGTGATAGATCCTGGTGGTAAAGAGTGTAGCCAACCTTTGGCTTTATCTCTTAATGAAAATGGGAAGAGTCTCAACTTCACAGCATCATCTGACACATTGTTGAATCTGAATGTGTTGCATATTTCTATGAAGTTCCTGATGTGTAAGTTAGGATCTTCCGTTGCAGTTCCTCCGTACTGTACTTGATTCTGCACCATCTGAATAGTACTGGATCTAATTTCAAATGTAGGAGCCGTAATTGCGGGCCGAATGATGCTTGACTGGATGTCATCAATCTTCGGTTGCGAGTAGTCCATTAAAGCCCTAGCTGCTGCAGGTGCAACTACTTCGCCTTCTCCGTCCATCTTGTGAATATTTGCTTGTTCAAGTACTTGTTTGGCTTTTAATGCTTTAGAACGTGTTAGCATAAAAATCCAAGTATCTGTACACAAATAATCACTTCACAACAAAATGTTCAAGTCAAACAAATTAACTTCTATTGTAGTAAAACACATAAACAAAAATAACACCGAGTCCCCGGCAGCGGCGCCAAAAACTTGTTCGCTATTTTCTCTACGCAAGTGTACGCAGTCCAAAAGCAATATAGGGAAATAAGGATCGTTCCCACGAAGACTCGGTTATTTTAGTAAATATGTCTATTCAACAATGTTTGGTTAATTATAGAAGCTTGAACGAACTAAAATGGTTTATTTGCAGATAACAATTAACTAATGAAGTAACGGCTAATTTGTTTAGAATAATATGATAGAGGCATGGGGTCCTAATTTCATGAATGTTTTAGCTTTATTAACTATCAAGAATTAATGTGTTACAATTGTTAAGAATGCTAGCGGGAACACGAAACTAATATGAGCCATTTTTCAATTAACTCACACCATTCCAAATAAACATCCACAAAAGAGATAGAAGTTATAAGGGCATTAATTATATCCAATACACTATATGTCTATGTGAATGGGTGATACAATCAATTAAATCACAAGTTCCGCAATTAACTACATAGGGGAATAATGTTCTTTCGAAACTATAATCCAAAATGTGGAAAAGCCGACATACCTATGCTAGCATGGCAAGCCCTAAATCTCTAAATCCACTTTCGCAATCATTAGAGATTTGGCACAATAGATGTTAGCTATTCACCTATATTCAATTAAAACAACCATGCAAGGCAATCTTATATAGAAATTGTAAACACAAATTATCTATCAATTTAACATGAGCATTAACAATTCATTACATTAGAACCCCATGAAAGTGTTTAGTTCATAATTAAACTAGGCACCTTTATGGAATTAAATAAAATCATGGCAGAAAATTTCATAAATTAAATATAAAATTACAAGATTAAAAATAAAAATAATTAGAATTAAAATAGCTTTCGAAAATTCAGTTTTTACAATTAATTAAAAGCAAGAGAAACCGATTAAAACAAAATTACGGATAAAAAGCAAATGAAAAGAAAAGTATTATATATATATATATATATATATATATATAAAAAGCAAAGGACAAATTAAAGTAAGAAACTAACCTGTCAATTTGATGAAGACTGTCGGCAAAAAGGTTTTCCACTCACCTGGCCAGCGCGTGTGGTCCACGCGCCTACTCTCTCCCTTTGCGCGTGTGATGCACGCGCCTGGCAGAACGAAAGATTTCCGCGCGTGTGGCAGCCAGATTCTGTCGATTGTGGTGTTGAGGAAGTGCAGGAAAGAATTGGTCACACACAGATGTTAATTCAAAAGCAATTATGATGTGCTTTGGGAATAAATTAATCACCGAATAAAATAGAAGAGCCCTCCTGATAATCCCCTTAAAATCTTAAATTAATTCTTATAATAATTTTTTCAGAAATTTTTAAGTGTATAAAATAAAATTAACTTACAGAAATTCAAAGTGTTTAAACTATAATAACATTACAGAAATTTAAATTGTATAAAATAAAACTATTTGCAGAAATTTAAAATGTATAAAATAAAATATCTGTAAAAGAAATAGCTGAAGTATTACAGAATTGAGGAGAGAATTTTTTTTGTTCAGCTTTTGGTTCAGCTTCACTCTGATGTGTGTGTTTTTTCGTTCATTGATCTCATCTATTTATAATACAATCATACACCTACTACAAACTAAAAATCAGCTGTTTTAGTAAAAGTCTACAGCTGCCTAAATTTAACAACTACATAGAAATTTACACACGTCTTCAAGTCAAATTGCAATTCTTCTCCACGCGGTAGTTGAATTTAAATACGCGGCTCCGTAGAAATGCTTTTTAACCCGCACAGCTTATAATCTTTAATTAATAAATAATTATTTTAATCCAGAAATTATAAAAATAAATATCTAATATTATTAGATATTTATAAATATAATTTTCTAAATTAATAAAATTATTTAATAATATAAATAAATCTTTATTGTCTAAGCTGCGGTCTCTGGTCGTCTGGAACCGGACTCCTTTTGCTTAACAGAAATTATATCAATTCCAACCGGGGTTCCAGCTTTAAGAAAATATCACTTTCCATATTTTTGTGATAATTCTTATTTCTTCATTGCTCGTCCAGATGCAAGTTACGGTCTCTTGAGGCTCTAAAACCAGACTCCTTTTGCTTAGAAAAAATTATAACAATTCCAACCGGGATTCCTGCTTTAAGAATATATCACTCAGAACATCTTTATGATAATTCCTTTTCCTCGTAGCCAGTCCATCTGAGCCAGAAATCCACCGTCTTTTAACCTTTTATCGCCAGGATACCTGAAGCTGTGAGTTCTGCACTACAAAGACTTGAAACAACATAAAACTAATTAAAAGACACAACATACTTAAGGCTAAACCACCAATTTAGGTCCATTTAGCGCATAATAAGTGGATATAAAATCCACTTATCAAGTACCCGCCCAGACATGCGGCATATAACATCCCAATATTTTAGTTAATTATTTAATAATTAATATTTGTAAAACATGTGCTAAAATAGTATTTGTTTTTATATTATATTCTAGAAATATCTAGAAGCTAATTTTAGAGTCCTAACCGAGTTTTAGAAATTATGATAAGCTTCAGTTAGTCCCTGTTTGGTTGGAGGAGAAGAGAGGGGAGGGGAAGGGAGGGGAGGGATATGAAATGAAAAATGATGTTTGGTTCAAAATTGGGAAGGGGATTGGAGGGGAGGGGAGGGGATTGGAGGGGAGTTTTTGTTTAATTTTATCACCCTCCAATTTGGGGTTTTTTGGAGGGGAGGGGAGGGGGAACATTTATTGGACAAAAATACCCTTACATGTGTAATTCTAATTTATATTCTCTTTACATATAAGAAGGTTTTAAATGTAATTTACTCATAAAACCCTCCCCTCCCCTCTTGTACCAAACAAAAAATGAATCCCCTCCCTTCCTCTCCCTTGAACCAAACATAAATATTATTAAAATCCTCTCCAGCCCCTCCCCTCCATCAAAACCCATCCCCTCCCTTCCCCTCCCTTGAACCAAACATAGCCTTAGGTTGTTTGAATAAATCTTATCACCTATCTCTATTAGATTATGTTAATCGTGATACCCTTATAAATATAAGATAATATATGTAGATGGTGTTCAGCAGCGCACAGTGAATAACAGAGGAGGAGAGTTATTATAGCAAGATAGTGGTCTCAGGCATTAGGTAACATCAGCTGTGATAACTACGTTCACATTATGAATTTGGTTCATATTTATTATATTTTATTTATATGGTGATGTACAATTATGTAGGTGCAATAACAAGAGTTACAAGATTTTAAGTGATTCGTCCATTCATGATACACAAACTAGTTTTTCTTGTCAGTTCCGGGAATCTTTTATTGTAAGCCAATCATACTTTTCATTTATTTACATGTACATTTTCATTTCATTTTGTACATTCAATTTGGCATGATAATTAATTATTTCTTTCTTCGATTCGATTTAGTATTGACTTTTGTTTCTTATGGTTGCTGTTATTATTAATCCTACTGTTAGTGTATTGGCCTAAAAGATTGTGTTGTAATAATAGATTAAAGTCGTATATATAAACAGTAATTTAAGTTAGTATTAATTTTCAAAATAATATTTGTTATAAATATAATATTAGTCTTATTTTATTTGTAAAATTATTGTTTTGACAAATGGCTATGTGATTTGATCGGGTCATTTTGGTACACTTTTGGTGCTAGTGTCATTGTAGCTATAATTTAAAATAAATTATTTTGCACGTAATCAATTTTATTAAATTTCGGGTAATTATTTTCATGATCTAAATTAAATATGAATAATAGATGTACATAGCATAGTGAGTTGCATGCATGCCAGTGAAGCCTCGGTAGATATATTAAGTCAGGAACATTTCTTTTGGCTTTGGTAATTGTGATTATAATATTTAATTTTATTATAATTATGAGCTATAAATTTATTTTATGAAAATTTGTTTGTCTGTCATGTGTATATCAAGCCTCGGTACTATTAGGTGGAAGTCGATTAAGTGTACGGTATAGTATTTTGTTTCCGATAGAAATTAATTTTGTCATTTAATTATTGTAGTTAATTAGCGTTGTAATTATTTTATTATTAGTTTCAAATGTCTATATTATATTTTTCTATTCTTGATGAAATTATTATGTTAGTGAGTTTCCTGACTTGTGGCGTTGGATTTGCTACCGGAAATGTAATGCTGGACTATGTACTAAATAGTTCATGTTAATTATACTAATACTTTACATCACTAGTTGTACCATATTGATTTATCAGATTATTAGTAGTACATATTGTATTTATTGTTTTAACTAACTGAATCGGTTTGGGTGTTTTGCAACTTCTGAGCTACTTTGTATTTATTATATTGTTAATATTTTATGGTTGTACAGTTATCATGTAATATTACAATTTATACATTCATTATTTTTAAATTACATAAATGCATAGTATTTGGTTCGGTATTTAAATATGTCATAATATTAATTTATGTTTATAAATTCATTTTTGGATTTACAAAAGGACTAATAGCAGCATACCTTATTCCGGAGACCTTAGTGCTAGCTTAATAATTATATCAGGTACGAATTCTTATTCTATCTTTTGAATTAATAAATATTCGTTAAATTCATTGTCGGTTCATTTTCTAAAATTGTGACCTTATTGTACTCTATGTGTACCCACTTGTACACATTCTCAGTTTCGTTTCGAATTCCTTATTTTTGGATTTATTGTTGCCTTGACTCGTACATATTGTTTTATTTCGCATTTTTCTTGCGACATTATTTATTTTGTTTCGTTTCGTGCAACGAGTCAAGCAACCATTGTAACCTATTTGTTGGGCTCTTAGACCGATCTGTGTGGGTTAATCACAGACAATGTTCACATGGAGTTCGGAGTAAAGGTGAACTAGGCACCTACTCGTATCGGTGGGTGAGTATACGAGCACGTCTCTGGGGTATGAGATGTGATTAGATCATGATCAATATTGTATTGTTGGGATGTTTTATACATTCCTTATTTCTTCTTCTGGATTACCGAAGAAGGAACCATTGTCCTGTACTTCGCTGGTGACTGGAGTTAGCGAGTATAGTTTTGTGTAAGAGACCCATATTGTACCTACCTCAGTCGCTATTCGGCCTTACTTTCAGTTTCATTGTTAACCTAATTGTTTTAAGTTATTATCTTGTTGATTCGCTTAACATCGATAATTGTTTCGGAAATATATTGTTGATCGCTATATCATCTTTCGTTGTACCTTTGTGTTGGTAAGACACAATCCGTTCATACTTAAATTTCATGTTATATTTAGATAATATTCGTACGGAGTATTTGGCTCACTCTTTATTGTTTCCTTTCCGCAGGTAAATAGGGGTAAAGCGGGAAGAGTGATGAGTGCCACCCAGTCATTAGTAGAGCTTTGGCTTAGTAGATTTATTGATTTTGAGAACTTATTTAGTTGGTTTCAAACTTTATTAGTTTCGTTATTTTGGATATTTGGACCTCGTACTTTCAGTTAGATTGTTGACTTGGTTTATTGCAGCTTATTATGATTTGGAATTGTTTAAGAGATAGCTTTAATTGTTATAATAGTAGGGTGTTACAAAGTTGGTATCAGAGCTAAGGATATAGATTCTGTAGACTGTCTTTTAGGCATTGACCTGTGAGTTTTGGGTTGACTTCGCATGGGTAGGATTATGATTTTGAATATCGACTTGTGATATGATTGTTTCGTATGTGCACTCACGAAAAATTTTGCAGGATGTCGCCAAAGAAATCTAATACCAGCCAAAACACTGGGGGAAATGTTACTCAGCAAATTGTGATGGATCAAAACACCTTTATGCATATGGTGCAGTAGGTGGTGGCTCAGCAAACGCAGAATCCTGGTGGTAACACACAGAATCAAGAAGGCCAGACTATGTTTGATCGTTTTATGAAACAAAGGCCTAATTGCTTCAAAGGAGGCCAAGACCCCGATGGATGCGGAAGCGTGGATTGATCATTTGGAGAAGATCTTTCGGGTACTTAATTGCTCTGAGTTGGAAAAGGCTCGCTTTGGCATCTACCGTCTTGAGGGGGATGCTAGCATTTGGTGGAAGTCAGTGGTGGCTTCCCACGCAGCTGGATACGAGAATACTGTCACTTGGGATGTGTTTAAGGCACAATTCGATCAGAGGTACTTTCCTGCCAGTATCCGTGAGGAGTATGCTCGGGAATATCAGAGCATAACTCAGAAGGAGGATGAATCTGTGGCGGACTTTCAGATCAGGTTTCAGAGGTTAGCTGGCTATGCGCGGTCCATTGCTGGTACAGAGGAAGATAAAATCATGAAATTTAAGTGGGCTCTGAAGACATCGATCCGTAATCACATCATAGCTAACCGCTACACTACTATGGACAGTTTGGTGGACAGTGCCAGAGACCAAGAGCTTCATCAGACTGACTTCCGTAAACAGAGAGACTTGCAAAACCAGAAAAGGAAGAGAGATGATGATTCTTCCAGATTTCAGAAAATTGGAGGATCTACAGGCAGATTTAAACAGAATGAGCAGAGGTATAACACTCGTTTTCAGCAGCGGAATGGAAATCAGGGTAACCAGCAGAACAGGTCAGGGACTCAAGCTGGGAATCAGAATGGAGGAAAATCTAATTGTGAGCATTGCGGAAAGATGCACAGTGGAGTTTGTTATTGGCTTACTAGATCATGCTTCAACTGTGGTCAGAAAGGCCATACTATTCGAGATTGTAAGGTGCCATTGAAGAAATCTGCATACCAGAACGATCAGAATGGGAAGAATAATCAGAAGAATGGTGGACGTGTCTTTTCTATCACCGCAAAGGA
Organism: Kitagawia praeruptora; assembly: GCA_037693485.1. NCBI lineage: Eukaryota > Viridiplantae > Streptophyta > Magnoliopsida > Apiales > Apiaceae > Kitagawia > Kitagawia praeruptora. Next base: position 25,950,353 of record CM075351.1, on the reverse strand, counting down.
TGCTGCAAATACCCCAGGTACCATTACAGGAACACTTTCTATTGGCAATAGGAATGCTACAATTTTATTTGATACTGGTGCAACAAATTCGTTTGTCTCAACATCTTATGCTAAACATCTATGCATCACACCTACTATGTTATCATCCTAATTTTCTGTTGGCAACCCCATTGGGGGAAATATGTTTGTGAACTCTCAGTATCATGATTGTGTAGTTATAATTGAGGATAGAAAATTATTTGTGGACCTTTTACCTATTCCATTACGAGACTTTGATGTAATTTTGGGGATGGATTGGCTAGAGCGACATAAGGCTACTATTGATTGTCAGGGAAAGAGAATAATTTTCGGTGATCCAAATTCACCTGAGTTCGAGTTCCAAGGTTCTACGCCCAGTGGTTTAGGGAAATTTGTGATGGCCATCAAGGCCAAACGGATGCTTGCACGTGGTTGTGAAGGATATTTAGCTCATGTGATTGATTCTTCCAAAGAACAATCTAAAGTTGAAGATGTCGGCGTTATTTGCGAATTTCCAGATGTATTTCCCGACGACTTGGATGGACTACCACCACAACGAGAGGTGGAATTTTCTATTGATTTGCTACCTGGTGTGCAACCTATTTCTAAGGCTCCGTATCGCATGGCTCCATTAGAATTGCAAGAGTTAAAGGAACAACTATAGGAACTACTCGAGAAAGGTTTCATTCGGCCTAGTGTTTCCCCTTGGGGAGCACCTGTCTTATTTGTGAAGAAGAAAGATGGTTCAATGAGGCTCGGTATTGATTATCGGGAGTTGAACAGAATCACTGTGAAGAATAAGTATCCATTGCCTAGGATCGATGACCTGTTTGATCAGCTGCAAGGAGCAAAATATTTTTCGAAGATTGACCTACGTTCAGGCTACCATCAGTTGAGAGTGAAGGAAAGTGATATCCCGAAGACCGCTTTTAGGACTCGTTACGGGCACTACGAGTTTCTCGTTATGTCTTTTGGGTTAACCAACGCACCAGCAGTTTTCATGGACTTAATGAACAGGGTATTCAAAGATTTTCTTGACAAGTTCGTGATCGTGTTTATTGATGACATTTTGGTGTATTCAAAGTCTAGAGAAGAGCATGATGAGCATTTACGAGTTGTATTGGAGATATTGCGGAAGAACAAGTTATATGCAAAATATCAGAAATGTGAATTTTGGCTCGAGCAAGTTGCCTTTTTGGGACACATTGTATCTGCAGATGGAATCAAAGTGGATCCTGCTAAGGTTGAGGCTATTACCGATTGGTCAAGACCTAGCACCGTGACGGAGGTTAGGAGTTTCTTGGGACTCGCTGGTTATTATCGTCGCTTTGTTGAGGGTTTCTCTACCATTGCCATGCCATTGACACAGTTGACTCGAAAAGGCAACAAGTTCATATGGACTGAGGAATGTGAGACTAGTTTCCAAGAATTGAAGAACAGACTTGTGACATCTCCAGTTTTAACACTACCATCGGGAATGGGTGGTTACGTGATTTACAGTGATGCTTCAAAGAAGGGACTTGGTTGTGTACTGATGCAGCATGGAAAGGTGATCGCCTATGTTTCGAGGCAACTAAAACCTTACGAGGTGAACTATCCGACACATGATTTGGAGCTTGTAGCTGTGATCTTTGCATTGAAGATATGGCGACACTATTTGTATGGTGATAAATGTGAGATATTTACGGATCACAAAAGTTTGAAGTACATCTTTACACAGAGGGAACTTAATATGAGGCAACGGAGATGGATTGAACTTTTGAAGGACTATGATGTAAGTATTCAGTATCATCCAGGCAAAGCTAATAAGGTTGCAGACGCATTGAGTAGGAAGAATTTCGGGAATTTGGCAACATTGGTGACACAGCAACGACCTCTTCAGCGTGAGATTGAAAAGTTTGGCTTGGAGTTTTATTGTCATGACTCAGATGGTATTGTGGCAAGTATGCATGTCGAGCCTAGTCTTATCTCTAGGATTAAGGCAGCTCAAGATGGTGACGAGGAATTGTGCACTCTGGTACGAGATAGTGAAGCAGGGAAGCAACCAGGACTTCGTAGTGATGATCATGGTATTGTTTGGTTGGGTAATCGATTGTGTGTGCCTAATAATAAGCAACTTAGAGAGGAGCTATTGGAGGAAGCTCATCGATCTCCATTTTCTATTCATCCAGCTGAAACAAAGATGTATCATGATGTGAAGGAACACTTTTGGTGGATAGGTATGAAACGTGATATAGCTGAGTTTGTTTCGAGGTGTTTGACTTGTCAGCAGGTGAAGATTGAGCATCAGAGACCGAGTGGATTGTTACAGCCTTTGGAATTGCCTACTTGGAAATGGGAAAACATTTGCATGGATTTTGTGATTGGATTGCCTAGAACTTTGAAGAAAAATGATGCGATATGGGTGATTGTAGATAGGCTTACTAAATCTGCTCACTTTTTGGCGATTCGTGGGAACATGTCTTTAGAGAGTTTAGCACTTGCCTACAGGAATGAGATTGTTAGACTTCATGGTATTCCAGTTTCGATTGTATCTGACATAGATCCGAGATTCACTTCAAAATTTTGGCAGGGATTTCAAAAGGCATGGGGTACCAAGTTGAATTATAGTACAACTTTTCATCCGCAATCAGATGGTCAGTCAGAGAGGACGATTCAGACTTTAGAAGATATGTTACGAGCATGTGCATTGGAATGGTTTGGAAATTGGGATGAGTATTTACCATTGGTTGAATTTGCCTACAATAATAGTTGGCAGGCAAGTATTGGTATGGCTCCTTTTGAGGCACTATATGGACGTAAGTGTAGGACACCGACTTGTTGGAATGAAGTGGGAGAGAAACTTTTGGAAGGTCCCGATTTGGTTCAGATCACAACTGATAAGGTAGCATTTGCTTTGGGGAAGCTCAGACAAGCACGATCCAGACAAAAGAGTTATGCAGATAAGGGTAGACGAGAGTATGAGTTTAAGGTTGGAGATAAGGTCTTTCTTAAAGTATCTCCGACGAAGGGCATTCAACGTTTTGGTCAGAAAGGTAAACTGAGTCCGAGATATATTGGTCCTTTTGAGATTCTTGAGAAGGTTGGAGCAGTGGCATATAGGCTTGCTTTGCCACCACAATTATCGCGTGTACACAACGTATTTCATGCATCGGTTTTGAAGAAGTATGTTTATCATCCACATCATATTGTTCAGTATCCTCTAGACACCTTCGACGAGGACTTATCTTGTGAAGAGAAAGCTGAAGCTATATTGGCGAGGGAGGAAAGGGTTATGCGTAAAAAGACGATTCCTTTTGTGAAAGTCCTTTGGAAAAATTACGATGCTCGAGAAGCTACATGGGAGATGGAGGATTCTGTTTGCACAAAGTATCCTTATCTTTTTGAACCAGGTGCGTTATTTGAATTTCGAGGACGAAATTCTTTTAAGGGGGAAAGAATATAACATCCCAATATTTTAGTTAATTATTTAATAATTAATATTTGTAAAACATGTGCTAAAATAGTATTTGTTTTTATATTATATTCTAGAAATATCTAGAAGATAATTTTAGAGTCCTAACCGAGTTTTAGAAATTATGATAAGCTTCAGTTAGGTTGTTTGAATAAATCTTATCACCTATTTTATTTGATTATGTTAATCGTGATACCCTTATAAATATAAGATAATATATATGTAGATGGTGTTCAGCAGCGCAGAGTGAATAACAGAGGAGGAGGAGAGTTATTATAGCAAGATAGTGGTCTCAGGCATTAGGTAACATCAGCTGTGATAACTACGTTCACATTATGAATTTGGTTCATATTTATTATATTTTATTTATATGGTGATGTACAATTATGTAGGTGCAATAACGAGAGTTACAAGATTTTAAGTGATTCGTCCATTCCTGATACACAAACTAGTTTTTCTTGTCAGTTCCGGGAATCTTTTATTGTAAGCCAATCATACTTTTCATTTATTTACATGTACATTTTCATTTCATTTTGTACATTCAATTTGGCATGATAATTAATTATTTCTTTCTTCGATTCGATTTAGTATTGACTGTTAATAGTATTTTTATGTGTTCGTTCGCAGGGAAGGACTGAATGTAATATCAAGTTCAAGTTTCTTATCTCTCACAATTTAGAAGTGTAGAAGAATGTTGTGTTTGTTTATAAACTAAATTAAACTAAACTAAATTAAACTAATTATCAATCGAGAATAAAATATATGAGGAAAACAATCCAAGAACTGGGGTTCTTCACTTGGTTTCAATGCACATTCAATATCTATGTGATGTCTACGTTCTTACTCTGCTGAAAACAATTCTTCTAAGGTTATAATGTTCTCTTCCAAGATACAATATAATGTCTACAACTATACCCTAATTGTCACTTCCGTGATACAATCAAAGACAATCATAAACTATTAAGCTCCAAGAATTATAAGTCTCACAACTCTCCTATTAATCTTCCAATCAAATATTCGAGTTATGTCTGTTAAATCATGTACTAAAATTGCAACTCCTCTTCCAAGTTATTACAATCCCTAAAATCCAATCAAAGGTTCATGACTCCCCTAATTGTGTTAAGCCCTCGATAACAGATCAGCAAAGCAAGAAAATCACAGATAATTAAACACACATGAATACCAAGGAATACTACCCAATCCTCAGATTAAAGATTTAGTTACACATAATTAAAGAAGAAAACAAAATAATAATGCTAATGAATGAAAACATAATATTGAAGAAAGAATTGAAGATCGAAAGTACCTTGATACGATTAAAAGCTATGAATTGTTATGATTTACAATGGTAGGATGTGTTTAAATAGGCTCTACAAATCTTGCCCAGCAAGATATTACCTTCTATTACAATTAGGATTTAAAGAAGGTACCCAAAACTGCCCAGAATACAATTAGAATTAGAAAAAGGGCAAAATAGTAAATTCCCAGCCTTCTTTTACAAGAACACGTGCGCGATTTAATTCAGCATATTTCTTGCACTTGTTTCCTATCCCAGGTTGTAGAAAATCTCTCAAGCTTCGCGTGAGCAGTAAGATCGCTGAAAACGGACTTCTAGAACTCCAGATATGGCCAAAACAGTATAAGCTGCGCAGCCTTCCCGGAAAATCCGAATTTTAATCAATTAAATCTCCAAAAACGACAAAAGCTTAGATATTCTTGCAAACCTGCACAACTACACAAAACACATCAAAACTACACAAACTTGAGTCCAAAACAATCAATTTAAGCCGATATAGAATGTTCCAAGTGGATATAAAATCCACTTATCATTGACTTTTGTTTCTTTTGGTTGCTGTTATTATTAATACTACTGTTAGTGTATTGGCCTAAAAGATTGTGTTGTAATAGATTAAAGTCGTATATATAAACAATAATTTATGTTAGTATTAATTTTCAAAATAATATTTGTTATAAATATAATATTAGTCTTATTTTATTTGTAAAATTATTGTTTTGACAAATGGCTATGTGATTTGATCGGGTCATTTTGGTACACTTTTGGTGCTAGTGTCATTGTAGCTATAATTTAAAATAAATTATTTTACACGTAATCAATTTTATTAAATTTCGGGTAATTATTTTCATGATCTAAATTAAATATGAATAATAGATGTACATAGCATAGTGAGTTGCATGCATGCCAGTGAAGCCTCGGTAGATATATTAAGTCAGGAACATTTCTTTTGGCTTTGGTAATTGTGATTATAATATTTAATTTTATTATAATTATGAGCTATAAATTTATTTTATGAAGATTTGTTTGTCAGTCATGTGTATATCAAGCCTCGGTACTATTAGGAGGAAGTCGATTAAGTGTACGGTATAGTATTTTGTTTCCGATAAAAATTAATTTTGTCATTTAATTATTGTAGTTAATTAGCGTTGTAATAATTTTATTATTAGTTTCAAATGTCTATATTATATTTTTCTATTCTTGATGAAATTATTATGTTAGTGAGTTTCCTGACTTGTGGCGTTGGATATGCTACCGGGAATGTAATGCTGGACTATGTACTAAATAGTTCATGTTAATTATACTAATACTTTACATCACTAGTTGTACCATATTGATTTATCAGATTATTAGTAGTACATATTGTATTTATTGTTTTAACTAACTGAATCGGTTTGGGTGTTTTGCAACTTCTGAGCTACTTTGTATTTATTATATTGTTAATATTTTATGGTTGTACAGTTATCCTGTAATATTACAATTTATACATTCATTATTTTTAAATTACATAAATGCATAGTATTTGGTTCGGTATTTAAATATGTCATAATATTAATTTATGTTTATAAATTCATTTTTAGATTTACAAAAGGACTAATAGCAGCACCGGAGACCTTAGTGCTAGCTTAATAATTATATCAGGTACGAATTCTTATTCTCACTTTTGAATTAATAAATATTCGTTAAATTCATTGTCGGTTCATTTTCTAAAATTGTGACCTTATTGTACTCTATGTGTACCCACTTGTACACATTCTCAGTTTCGTTTCGAATTCCTTATTTTTGGATTTATTGTTGCCTTGACTCGTACATATTGTTTTATTTCGCATTTTTCTTGCGACATTATTTATTTTGTTTCGTTTCGTGCAACGAGTCAAGCAACCATTGTAACCTATTTGTTGGGCTCTTAGACCGATCTGTGTGGGTTAATCACAGACAATGTTCACATGGAGTTCGGAGTAAAGGTGAACTAGGCACCTACTCGTATCGGTGGATGAGTATACGAGCACGTCTCTGGGGTATGAGATGTGATTAGATCATGATCGATATTGTATTGTTGGGATGTTTTATACATTCCTTATTTCTTCTTCTGGATTACCGAAGAAGGAACCATTGTCCTGTACTTCGCTGGTGACTGGAGTTAGCGAGTATAGTTTTGTGTAAGAGACCCATATTGTACCTACCTCACTTGCTATTCGGCCTTACTTTCAGTTTCATTGTTAACCTAATTGTTTTAAGTTATTATCTTGTTGATTCGCTTAACATCGATAATTGTTTCGGAAATATATTGTTGATCGCTATATCATCTTTCGTTGTATCTTTGTGTTGGTAAGACACAATCCGTTCATACTTAAATTTCATGTTATATTTAGATAATATTCGTACGGAGTATTTGGCTCACTCTTTATTGTTTCCTTTCCGCAGGTAAATAGGGGTAAAGCGGGAAGAGTGATGAGTGCCACCCAGTCATTAGTAGAGCTTTGGCTTAGTAGATTTATTAATTTTGAGAACTTATTTAGTTGGTTTCAAACTTTATTAGTTTCGTTATTTTGGATATTTGGACCTCGTACTTTCAGTTAGATTATTGACTTGGTTTATTGCAGCTTATTATGATTTGGAATTGTTTAAGAGATAGCTTTAATTGTTATAATAGTAGGGTGTTACACGGCACCTAGCACATAATAATTTACATTAACACTACTACTTACGCTACACCAATGATCGTATTTCTCACGCATTTTAATGATACACGTGAAAATCAATCATTGATGTTCGTAAGCCCTAGGGAACAACCCCTAGCACTAACTATTACTTACGCTATATCGATGATCACTTCACTCAAGTATATTAATTATACTCGTGATAGCTAATCATGGATATTCGTAAGCCCGAGGAACTAGTTGAAGAGAATTACACAAGTGCTTAAATATTGACATTTAAGACTTGTGATCTCATTGCAACTCCTCACAGATAAACACATAATAAAATAAATCTAACAATTAATCTTTGATATAAATCACATTTTAAAACCATACAAATAGCTCACCACCACATATAATTTACCACCAAATACTCGACAAGTAAGATATCCAACAATTACTATAACTTGACTTTATACATTTAGTACATAAACATTTACAGCTCGATAAAACCATATATCTCAATATATCATTCATCAATTAATAATTAACCACTACTAGCCCGAACACATAATCGGGTCCACAATTAGCCTCAACAATTAATGACTAACAATTAACAATTATTAATAATCAAAACATATTGTTCAACTCGAAATAAATCCCAGATTTAAATAATCAAAATTAAAGTCAAGAATTAAAATATATACGCGGATACGCGTATCTCAATTATACCTCTTTCGATTCCGACCCGCAATTCAAGCCACCGGAACCAATCTATCCCACCTCTCTCTTTCTTCCCCTATTCTTTCTCCTTCTTCCACTGCCTCCTAGCAGCCACCATCGCGACCAACACACTTACCCAGCCTCCCCTTCGACTCCTTCCTGCCATCACCTGCTTCGCTGGAGCCGCCACAGCTGTTGCCGCCGCCGCCAGACTCCGACGTCGCCATCCCCGCAACTACCTGCTGCGCCACGACTCACCAGCACACACACACACACACACTAGTATAGATACACACACACACACACACGTATATACACACACACACACACACACATATATATATATATATATATCAACCAATTAACACCACAATCAAAAAACCCCAATTCCAACTTAAACCCTAATTTCTCTATTTCCCCCAATTCTCTTTTCTCTCTCCCCGATTCTGATTGCCTGCTGCGTCTGTTTTTGCAACTAATGGGCTTAGGCCCAATACCCTTATATTACTACTACAATTCATTTCGGGCCCAAATACATTCTAATAAGCGACTTATATAAATCACAATTAAATAAAACTTTCGGAAAATTACACTTTTCATTTTTTTAAAATAAAGAATATAAAATTATGAACACCCACATATTTTTAAAATATTTTTCGGATCAAAAATGAATTAAATATGAATTTTCAAAGTTTTGATCCTTTAAATACAATAAAACTCTTAAAATCATTTTAAAATACTCAACCACCCAAATTAATCCACCCAACAATTTTAAAAACTCAATAAATATATAAAGATAATTTTACAAAAGATTTCATAATTTTTAAGCCCTCCGATAATTAAATAAAGGTTTTTGAAGATCAATAATACTTGATTTAAATATTTTTAAATCACTAAAAATACCAATAAAATACTGGGGCACACATTGGCACACATAACTCAATATATACTCATATAAACTCAATACTAAATATCGTTGAATTCCACAACGATATTCTCAAATCCAATTCCATACTTTAAATACTAATTAACATAATTAAATAATAATAATAATTAATCCTAAAATAATATGGTATCTTACATTCTACCCACCTTAAAAGGATTCCGTCCTCGGAATCAGGTAAAGAAGGGTTACTGGGGTTTACTCTACCAACTCGGGTTGCATCCGCAACTCTACTAATCTGTACTATAGATACTTATTTACTATACTGGGATCTCTACTGATCTCTCTATATAGAACAACTCTAATCGTAGTACTATACGTCACGCGTTACTAGTATTCTAAACTCGATTGGCATACGTTCAAGACTACTCGAGATATTATGATTCATGATATTTGAAGAGAACGATTTCACATCGTAGCAAAGGTTCCACAATTGTAGAATTAATTTATGAATTTTCAAACAAATATTCTTTGAAATGAAAGATTACTGAGTGATCAATATGATCAAATGAACCTTGTTGCGTGCCTTATTCAAGACATGACTAAAGGTAATTAACCTTCTTGTACTTCACAACACACAAGTGATAGCGTCCCATCAGACTGCTATCACACAGACAAACAGTCCTTGTGTCCCCTATAAATAGGGTTGTTCACCTCAGTTGGAGTAAAGAAACATAAAAAAAGATTCGAACATCGAATTAACAATCATCAATTGATGAGAAATTCTCAGACATACCCCTGGATTACAACTAAACGGATTCCATGGGTACTACTTCAGAAGAAAAGGATAATCAGGAAAGAAATGACTGGCACAATACTAAGAAATGATGATCTATCAACAATAGGATTATTCACTGATGAAGAAATTTCGAAACTCATATATCAAACTTGACAGGGTTTAGAAATAAAAGAAATAGGCATTATAGCCTCCATCATAACTGGAAATCCAACTTCAGGGAAAAGACAATTGTCAAAATAAACTCATCAAAGGAATATTGATTAAAACAAAAAGAAGGTATTGCCAGGGTCTCCACGTACATCTTCATTATCGACTCCTTCGCTGACTCGTCATTCAATCTAGACTCTTCTGCTACACGTCCTAAAATTATCTATTCTATATGTCATCACTCGCACTAGACTCTGAAGGTTCCACTACCTACAACCTCAAGGGTTTCTACCCAACTCCGCTCAACTATCTGTCACCACTCACATCTTAACTCACTAACTGGTACTATATCCAATAGTCCAACACGAGTCCTATATGAACTCTGACGTTCCTTACTTAACTATACACACTCCTACACACTCTCGTTTCTAGTTTACTATAACCTACTCTCTGATACCAACCTGTAACGCCCCCAAATCCGGGGTCAGTAGATTTGGGCGTCACGCTAACAAACTCAACAATTCTAACAAAAATTGGCCATGATGTATTCGTAAATACAACATAAACCTGCTGAATACTAAACTAAAAATCTGAAATCAAAATAAAACTGAAATAAAAATAAAAACTCAATCAAAAGCTCTTTGACCCCAACTCCCAACTAAGGATCTCAGGTTACAGTTCTAGAAAAAAGAAAACCCAAAACCAACTTAAATACAACTCTATATACAAAACTTAAATCACTGGTATAACTTCGAATAGAAGTATACCAGGCTAACTAATCAAATACATACTATAACTACTAAAACTATATTTACATACAACAATTCAAACTTTAAATTTAAATACCCTGATCCTCGTCAGCTTCATAACAGCATTCTGCTTCTTCTTTCCGCTTTCTGAACTGCGCAAGCTAAGCCTCGCCAACTAGTTTACTGAAAAAAATTAGATTTCAAAAACAACAAGTGTGAGCCAAAGAATGCTCAGCAAGTTATATATCTAGAACTGAACTGGATGAAATAAGAATGCAATAATTGCAATTCAAGAAATAGGAACAATAAATATGAGCGAAGAAATGCTCACCAATTTATAATCAATACTATAATTGAAATCTGGATTCTTAGAAGATTAATATCATTTAAAACATTTATAACTCGAAATCAGAATTTAATAACTGAGAAGGTTTGTAATACTAGATTCAATACTTTTAATACTTGCAAAATACTTTAACTATCGCTTTAACAAAATCTCCAAGAAATTCTCAGTTACACAAATTTCATTCATGTCGCTAAGCGTTTGCATACCTAGCTGCCTAACCGGCCTGACAATCATGAGTTTGAATAAATAAGAAGATCTCAAATCATTCTCGGTTCTCACTATCACTGCACAACACATGCCACAGTGACCGTAATAACCGTGAATTAGTTTTCACTGTTCAAAACACTAATATAATAACTTTCCATTTTTATACTAAAAGTACTTACTAACTTAAATCATAACTTTGTATCCAACATACTTGGAAATGAAAATGTACTTTACTTAAACATTCTACCATGAGAATATACTTGCATAAAACAACGTTCAATAGAATTGGAGTTTTTCATCATACTCTGGACATTACGGGTGATCAGCCACGTAAAGTCCAGCCAAAAACAATACTCTGGGATCCCTCACTAGGCACTTATTGACATTGGCCTTTACTACTCTGACCACGAAACTGGTCCACATTTTATAAAATTCTTCCAATTCCATTAAACTACTTTACTATCAAATAATCTCAGGGAAACTATATACTTTAAGAACATTATACTAAAACAAGGAATAAGAATGCAATACATGCAAAAACTTTAACAGAATATTACTGACAACACTTAAGAAAGGATAATACTGGCAATAAAACTTTGAGATACTATATAAACATAATACTTGGATAAAACATTTCCTTAACAATAATCTGAAGGAGAATGACAAAAGCAATAAGAATTTGAAGGGAATACTTATACTGAATAGAAACATATTTATCTCGCTTGAACGATAAGCGAGGGTTAGTACACTTGCCTCGATTCCAATGCGTCGATTCGCTACTTACTATACTTTGGTCTTTACTCGATCACACATTCATCTTTCTTCAATAATCCGTTAACACGCTCGCTGGATCCACATCGAATCCCTAATTATACTCGAAATAATAGTAAAGTACTATCTAGTACATAAACAACCCAATCGATAACTAATTACTTATAACTCGCAAAGCAATACATACATAAATATATTTATCCACACCTCATTAATCATCACATATGTACTTAAACACTCATACACATACATGCCTTTAAATCTTTAAATCAAATAATTTAAATAACTTTAAATACAAGGGATTTTTAGAAAATTTTGGCATGAAGTATTCGTTTATCGGACTATGGGCACAACCCCCTCAAATACAATTCAACCCTGTTTTTACAAAAATAAAGCTGCCTCAACTTGCAGCAACATAAAAGTAAACAAGTAAGAAAAGTACCCGCCCAGACATGCGGCACCTAGCACATAATAATTTACATTAACACTACTACTTACGCTACACCAATGATCGTATTTCTCTCGCATTTTAATGATACACGTGAAAATCAATCATTGATGTTCGTAAGCCCTAGGGAACAACCCCTAGCACTAACTATTACTTACGCTATATCGATGATCACTTCACTCAAGTATATTAATTATCCTCGTGATAGCTAATCATGGATATTCGTAAGCCCGAGGAACTAGTTGAAGAGAATTACACAAGTCCTTAAATATTGACATTTAAGACTTGTGATCTCATTGCAACTCCTCGTAGATAAACACATAATAAAATAAATCTAACAATTAATCTTTGATATAAATCACATTTTAAAACCATACAAATAGCTCACCACCACATATAATTTACCACCAAATACTCGACAAGTAAGATATCCAACAATTACTATAACTTGACTTTATACATTTAGTACATAAACATTTATAGCTCGATAAAACCATATATCTCAATATATCATTCATCAATTAATAATTAACCACTACTAGCCCGAACACATAATCGGGTCCACAATTAGCCTCAACAATTAATGACTAACAATTAACAATTAATAATAATAAAAACATATTGTTCAACTTGAAATAAATCCCACATTTAAATAATCAAAATTAAAATCAATAATTAAAATATATACGCAGATACGCGTATCTCAATTATACCTCTTTCGATTCCGACCCGCAATTCAAGCCACCGGAACCAATCTCTCCCACCTCTCTCTCTCTCTTTCTTCCCCTCTTCTTTCTCCTTCTTCCACTGCCTCCTAGCAGCCACCATCGCGACCAACACACTTACCCAGCCTCCCCTTCGACTCCTTCCTGCCATCACCTGCTTCGCTGGAGCCGCCACAACTGTTGCCGCCGCCGCCAGACTCCGACGTCGCCATCCCCGCAACTACCTGCTGCGCCATGACTCACCAACACACACACACACACTAGTATAGATACACACACACACGTATATACACACACACATATATATATATATATATATATATATATATATATATATATATATATATATCTATCAACCAATTAACACCACAATCAAAAACCCTCAATTCCAACTTAAACCCTAATTTCTCTATTTCCCCCAATTCTCTTTTCTCTCTCCCCGATTCTGATTGCCTGCTGCGTCTGTTTTTGCAACTAATGGGCTTAGGCCCAATACCCTTATATTACTACTACAATTCATTTCGGGCCCAAATACATTCTAATAAGCGACTTATATAAATCACAATTAAATAAAACTTTCGGAAAATTACACTTTTCATTTTTTAAAATAAAGAATATAAAATTATGAACACCCACATATTTTTAAAATATTTTTCGGATCGAAAATGAATTAAATATGAATTTTCAAAGTTTTGATCCTTTAAATACAATAAAACTCTTAAAATCATTTTAAAATACTCAACCACCCAAATTAATCCACCCAACAATTTTAAAAACTCAATAAATATATAAAGATAATTTTACAAAAGATTTCATAATTTTTAAGCCCTCCGATAATTAAATAAAGGTTTTTGAAGATCAATAATACTTGATTTAAATATTTTTAAATCACTAAAAATACCAATAAAATACTGGGCCACACATTGGCACACATAACTCAATATATACTCATATAAACTCAATACTAAATATCGTTGAATTCCACAACGATATTCTCAAATCCAATTCCATACTTTAAATACTAATTAACATAATTAAATAATAATAATAAATCCTAAAATAATCTGGTATCTTACAACCTTACCTCTTAGTCACAGGTTCGACTCCCATGGGAAGCGGATTTGTGATTATGCCATCCTGGGGTAGAGCCTGTCGCACTTGTGCGGTTTGCCTTGGATCACGTGGTTTGCAGGCTATTGCGTGAGCCCATGGGTTTACCCAGAGCGCACCCGAAGGGTAGCGGCTGCGGGTTCCCATGTTAAATATATAAATATATATATATATATATATATATAGCATTTTTTAAATGACAAATTTATGCCTGACGACCAAATCACATGATCTCCCTTACATCAATTATATATAGGATATAATTAGTTAGTAAACTGATAATTAAATAATTTTAAAAATTATTAAAATTACTTCTTTTTTATATGAAATTGGCCATTACTCTTTAGTTGAAATTTGAGACAAATAGAAAAAAAATATGTTGAAAAAAAATATGTGTTACAAGAGATTCTTAGAGCATTTACAAAAGATTCTTTATATAAGCTCTTAATTCAAAAAAATAAAGAGTTTGGTTAAAGTGAAGTTTCGATTAACTATTCAAGCTCTTAAGTTGAGATTTAAGGAATGAGAACAAAATTTATGTTCCAACAATGTCCTAATACTTCCTTATAACACTAAGATCATCCCCCACTACTTATTTATAAGTAATAGTCCCCTCTTTTTAAGGATCCCTTAGAGCAAGTTCAACAACCTCTTTATGTTTTTCTTATAAATATTATAAAATATTAGGTTCTCTGTGATTTAAGATATTATAAGGTATGACAACTCCAACAAGCTTCCTTATAATTGATCCTTATAATTATTAAATGATAAATAAAAGAAGGAAGCAAAAACAAAAAAGAGGGAAACAATTGAAAAGAGGAGAGAAAATAATATTTTATTGATAAAAGTGAAATAAGGGATCCCTTAAAGATAAGGGATGACATGATGCTCTTAACTTTTTAAGGAAAAGTTAAGATGCTGTTGGAGCACTATTTTACACCTAATTCCTTATAATTTAAGTTAGGAGGTCATATAAGGGATCTATTGGACTTGCTCTTATACAATACTTTATAATAAATTATTAGGTAGCAAAGTCGTGCTACGCGTGTCACGAAAATATTTTTAAAAATTGTACACAATAATGTTAAATTTTATTATTTGAAAATTGATATGATAAATTAAAAATTGTGTAAAATGTAATTAAATTTGAATGTTAAAAATTAAAGAGAAAAGAAATAGGTGAAAAAAACATGTTTGAGTTAATAATAATAATTTCGAAGATACCGACGACACCTATTTTGTCGCATAAAAATGCTTTTGAAATCCAATATTGATAGACATTTGCAAAGTTTGACATTGAATAAGTAAAATTAATTTCAGTTAAACTCTTGAATAATAATAATAATAATAATTTCGAAGATAATGACGACACCTATTTTGTCGCATAAAAAATACTTTTGAATTCCAATATTGACGGACATTTGCAAAGTTTGACATTGAATAAGTAAAAATGACATTTGTGAATCTTTTCTATTGTCGATGACATTATGAAAGACGTGATTGCTTAATTTGTTAGTAAATTTGATTGTATGATGAAAAGAAGTATAATGTAAATGTGATGAGAGGTGTGAATGTGTGATTGACTTCACTTGTCGATATATTTGGTTTTATGACCAAAAAAAGCAGAATTCAAATGCATATTGTAAGTCATGCTTCATGTTTTTTGGAGTGATCCGACACCCTTATCTCTACATTTAATTAATTTTTCTAAGCATTTTATAAGAACTTTTTTGTTTGTAATATTAAAATTAAATTCATGGACGCACGTTCAAAGTGATACTCACACATATTCTAATACTCTTTTATTAAATTTTATAGTAAATATGTACATATAATTGTTTTTAAAGCCGATGCCCGTTTTATAACACCTTTACTCAATGCTCAAAAAGTGAGAATTTGTTTAAAATAACAAAAATCAACTCCTTGAAGACTTCTTACTTTTTTTCATACCAAACTACAATGTCAACATAATTCCTATTATAAAAATTTGTAAATATTAAATATAACTAATTAACGTTCTTAAACACCGTCTCTCGCCTCACAATACATGCATGATCAATTGATTAGTAATAGTATAAGAATGTGTTTAGTTAGAATATTAATTTTCCAACACAAAATCATCAAACAACGAATGGATAATTTTTTATTGATTTAATGGCCGACTTGATTCAATTTAATCGAGTTGATCACACCCCGTGTGTAATTTGTTCATGTATAAAAGTAAATTCTACGATATTATTTTTATTTAAATTGTGGATGTTAATCGAAAAATATTTATACTTATGTATCTTATCATGATTCTCACGATCATTGATTAAGGATTTATCGAAAAGTTAAAATTTGCAATGATTTTGAATAAAGATTAGAAATGACACGATAAAAATAATTTTATTTTATTGTTTTACCTTAAAATAATGATACTTTTATATAAATCATTAATATTTTATAACAAAATAATAATAATGTTCTAATAAAATTGTTAAACTTTTATATTAAATATGAAATAAAGTGTATTTAATATATATTTAATTGGTATAATTAATGTTAACTAAATGCACGAAAATTGTTTTAATAAAAATAAATAAAAAATGTGAAAATTCAAGAAAAGTATTTTGAAGCTTCTGAGTGCAAGCTTCTCCGGTCTCCTGCTATTATAATATATCTATAGATTAGGACCATTATGTCTTTCTCTCTCTTGTATATGGTACTTTTATTAATGGAATGTATTTTTAATAATAAGATATTAAATAAGCAATAAATATAAAGAGTATTGTTGGAGAACAATATCTCTTAGAACTCGGAAAGTATCCTCAAGATGATCCATAGAACTCAGTATCTGTACTTTGAATGCAACCAGTGGGAGGTTTGATTAGCAGGGAAATATGCAAAAAAAATTGTTTTGAAAATCAACATCTAGAAACTATTCGGGGATTTGACTTATCTTACCCTGATAGACGTCATGCGCTTACTGTGCATTTTGCATTAAATTTGCCAAGGAGTGAAGAGGTATGTTAAGGACATGAATTGCAGAAAAAAAATCTTTCATCAACAATTTTAACATCAGGTGGAGGTGACCGATGCTGCGTTTGGCAGGGTGTTTGTTTCGGGCCATGATCACGGGCGGTTATGATTTTTTTTTTAAGGAACGGTTATGAAATTATATAAACTTGTTTTTTATAAAATGGTAATATGAAAAAAAAACAAAAGAGAGGAGTGGGTTTTGAACTTTGAAATAGCCGTTATTGCCACTCTGCAATTTCGTTTCCCGTTGGTCTACTTTTCAACTTACATGTAAATAATTTCTTTCTCTTTTTCCTTTTTTTTTGTTTTTGTTATAAAAATTCAAATTCTAGAGCACGGCGACTAAGGCCTCGTTTGTTTAATCACTCAGGTGGAGGCTAACTTTTCTTTCTCATGGACTGCTCTGTGTAGGATTTAGTACGAGCTAATGAATTTGTACTTCCTAAAATTAAACTATTGGATTCATATTTGTCTCCTCATATTTTTCCATGACCTCATTTGTTTGAATTAATTAATGTGGTTCCCACGGGCATTGTGAACATATACAATGTTGATATGAACCCGCTTATTTCTATTAGCCCACCTCAACCTGTTTCCTTTGTAGTAATGCAAGGCCGTTATTCCGCTTTTTATTTGGAGAATAGGATGTAGGAAATTGTTTCTATAGTAGGCAAAGACTCTGTTCTCGGTACTAAATTGGTTCTGAATCGGATTCCCCAAATAGATGCCACGGTTCTGGACATCCTTGTTTGCTTACTGAAGCAATTTCCACCCTAACTGTTGCTCAATTTTTGGTTGATAAGCCTACCTTGGTTGTGAAGAGAGTTTTTTAAGAAACTCTGGTCTGCCTTGAGTAAATTGCACGAAGCTAAATCTTTCTTCGGCAACCTTTCTGATGGTCTCCGTGTGTTGGACAATAAACCAATTCTTACATTTCCTGCAATAGAAGGGAATGTGTGTTTAGGGATGCAAAATGATTTGCTTCATGTCATTGCATTGGCAATAGAGGCATTTTCTGACTTGGTTATTGAGATGAGATGCTTTTTAAGCATTTGTAAGGATGTTATCCAATTTAGAAACTTCATAGAGATAAGCTCCGGAGGATGTTAATATTGCATATGTTAATATTTGTTGAACATTAGTTGCTACACTCACAAAACATTACTTTACAAATTCATCGGTAATATGAATTCTACAAGTAAAATATGTTTTTAAGCATTTGTAACGATGTTATCCAATTTAGAAACTACACAACGATAAGTTGAATTTTTTTATTTATTTTCTTTGAATGTGTCTCCGGAGGATGGTTGTTACTACTTTAGTTATTTCTAGAATTGATTGCTATTGATTAATTCTAATATTATTAACACGTAGATTTTGACTTAAACTAACAATAGCGTGATCTTTGTGGAATAATTGTAAATTTCAATTGATATGTCTCTAACTTTTGAACAAACTTATATACCTATTGTTATTACTTTTTTATTCTAATTTTATTTTTATTTTTATTATGAAATAGGGCTCGATTTGTTTTGAGACTTCATGAATATTGTCAGAGTAATCCAGCGGTTTATCATCAGTGGGTTGATGATGGGACAATTAGGGAGTATTCATATTATGTTGTAGACTATGATTGGAATGGAATTCTTGATCGTCCCCTTGGTTCTAATGATGTCATTCATCTATTTTCTGATGCCCATTATAAAGATGCAATCAGTGTTCGTATGGATGGTAAGACTAGTGTATATGATCATTATAAAACTTTGAGTTACTTGATTAGGTGCAAATTGTCGCACCTGCCACCAAATTTTTCTGTGGAGAAAATGATTGGTTCAGTTATTGAGGTCTTTCCTGAGGCTATGACTAGGTTGTACTATATGGCCTATCGGCGTTTTCATTTCCAGGGTTGATTAAAATACTTTCAGCCATAATTGATTCTCATGTCGAACTTTGTGGATTTTTTTAAGTTTGGGTCTGGAAAGCACAACTCTTTCCAGTTTTAAGGTTAAGTTTATTCTAACAATTTTTCTTAATTTTTATTCCGAAGTAGCGTTCATTTTGTTTTGAAACTTCATGAATACTGTCAGAGTTATCCAGCGATCTATCGAGAATTACGTTGGCATTGATGTTCTCTTCGATTGTAAAATATCTCTACATTAATTTTTTTTTGTGATAACGATTTTGTATAATATTATATGACACTTTTCATTAAGTATTACATATTTTATTTTATTACGCTAGACACGAAAATAACAAATGTCGGGTTGGTTGGTTGTTTTCTTCGGTTAGATTATTATTAAGTAATCAGTTCTCCTAAACTTTCAAGGTGCATGGATCAGATATTGGTTGTGATTTTGCTTATGGATCGGGGCTTTTAATTTGACGGAATCAATGCGACCTAATTTGATGTATGAAGATGAAGTTAAAATTTATGATGAAAACATATTCGAAAATGGAACACCACATTGCGACCTTATTTTATCATATTTTTCAACGATGTTTCCTTTGAGTAGTGGAAAGCGGGATTGTTGACCCAAGAAAGAAACATGCAATATTTCTTGTTCATTGATGTGGACCAATAAAGATGATGCCAATATTATGGTGGAGTCCAGGATCACATTGTCATCAAAATATAAATCATTACGAGAATGCTAACCACAAATATTTTAGAGATATTATCACTAGTTTTGTTTTGAATAATAACCACTCATTCACATATTTTATTTTCATCTCTCATCACTCACTAATTTTCACCCCATTTTCATCTTCAAGCACTATCTAATTTCTATTTCAACCATCACTTTCAACCACCGTCAACCATCACCTCCGACCATCACTTTCGACCACCATCAATAATTACCAACGTCATACAGAAATCACCATAGTTAGATAAAAATCACCAGAATTAAACAAAAAATTTGGTAACTCTGACTTGGTTCTTAGTTCACATTATAATAAAGTTCTCACTGAAATAGCTCCACATATATACATATGTTTATAGAGAGGAATGTGAAAAGATTAGAAAATTATGATGAAAAGATGAGAACACGTGAGGAAAAAAAAGAAGACCATATAATTGCAAAAAAATCTCAAGAATCGTACTATTACAAACAAAAGTCAGATAGTTAGTAAATACGATGATTTCTTTACATATTTTTTCAAAAAATATGATGTTATGAACGTATTTTATTTAGAAAACATATATTATATTCAAACTATTCAATTAAATAGTGGTATTCATAGTTTTTTTGTCTAACTCGATAATTTTTTTAATTTGATATGTTATACCACATTTTCACCATGGTCTAATATCTTCCAAATTTCTAATCCTTTATTATAATACCTGAGTCTACCACACGTCAGTTAACCAATAAGAATCGAGGAATTATTTTAGGACCAATCAGAGCTAATTCCTAAAATTTAGACCTTTCCTTATTTACAATCTCACCCTACCTCTTTAACCATGGTTAGTTAACACTTCTAATTTAAATACAATAATGATTTTATTAAACATATCCATAAATACCTATTTTTTTAATCAAAAAATATTTATTAGAAAATCACAATTTTAATTTGAAATCAATCACGATATACCACTATATATTTTAAATTAAATTTCATAATTAATCATTCATTAATCAACCACTTTTTAATATAAAGCCAGTCACAATCATATTATAATACATTATAAATTGATTTTATAATATATATTGTACAATTATAATCGATATTAAATAATTATAATCTAACTTATCTAAAAATTTGAAAAAATTGGATTTGAAATCAGATTTTAAATAACTTTGATAAAATCAAAACATTCAAAAATTTGATTTTTTTATAAGCTCAAAAATATATTTTTTCATAATTTGTTAATAAAATTAATTAATAAATGCATATAAGCCAACACTACAAAATCGGATTTGAACAAATTTTAAATAGCTGGGATAAAATCCATATCTTCAAAACCTCGATTTTTTGAAAGGTTCAGAAATATGTTTATTCACAATTTGTTAATAAAATAATTAATAAATTCATATAAACGAATTTAAATACAATAGTGATATTAATGAACATATCCATAAATACATATTTTTTAAATCAAAAAATATTTACTAGAAAATTACAATTTTAATTTGAAATCAATCACGATATACTATTATATATTTTAAATTAAATTTCATAATTAATCATTCATTAATTAACCACTCTTTTAATATAAAGTCAATCACAATCATATTATCATATGATTTTTGTATTATATATTATATAATTATAATCGATATTAAATAATTATAATCTAACTCAACTAAAAATCTGAAAAAATCGGATTCGAAATCAGATTTTAAATAACTTGGATAAAATTCATACCTTAAAAATTTTGATTTTTTTATAAGCTCAAAAATATATTTATTCATAATTTATTAATAAATGCATATAAGCCAACACTACAAAATTGGATTTGAACCAATTTTAAATAGCTTGGATAAAATTCATATCTTCAAAAACTCGATTTTTTAAAAGGTTCAAAAATATATTTATTCACAATTTGTTAATAAAATAATTAATAAATTCATGTAAACGAACACTACATATATTTTAATTATTAAATATACGCTGTAATGATATTATTATTGGTTGGTGGATAAATTACCAATCAAAAAATTAAAATTATTTTAGAAGCAATCAGAATTTACTTCTAAACTTTAAATCAATCAATCATATACAAAATTTTTATTATTTACCATGCTTATTCTAATTTAATAATCACGGTTAAATTAAATTTAAATATAAAATATTTTGATTTAATAACTTTGCATATCACATGGTTTATAATTTTAAAAAATTTCTACTAACCGTAAGTATTATTTTCTATAAATCCACATAACAGTATATTACATATGGTTATATATCTTTTAGTTATGAATTGTTTTTGAACATCTTTTATTGTAATAAAGGATACCCGAATCTAACATGTATTAGTTAACCAATCACAAGATTGTGAATTATTTAAACATCAATCAGAATCTACTAAATTTAAATCAATTAAATCTAAGCCGCTTATTCCCTATTCCCCATAAGACCTAGCAAACTTTGATAAACTAAGTGTATGCATCAATTTTTCTCATGGCTAAATCATATCAATTTCGGTTAAGGTACTACTTTATATCTTTTTATTATACGACATTCTATACTTGGACAGATTATCTTTTTATTTCAATTGTATATATGTATTATATGTGTCGTGTTTTAATTGTCCAATAAATTCAACAGAAAAACGTTTCCGACAAAAAAAAATAGAAAACGATTTAGGTTATCATCATCCCCGGTCCGAATTCTCTCAGAGTTACTTCCCATTAGAATATTCAGTAGCAAACTTCAATAATTCAGCGACTTACTAAATTGTAGGCATCAATCCTTATCATATTACACTGATTTGTTTACATTATTAGGTGTGCCTATAGATAAATATTTTTTTTACAGTGATTACTTAACAATTTTATTCTAAATATAATAATTATTTAATTTAAAAATTTATACATTAATACATGAATCTATTATATTTATAACAGATATTTTGATATCTCAAACTTTCAATTCAAAATCATAAGGTACAATTAAAATAATGAATTAAAAATTATTAATAATATAAAACTATTACCACACTATTCTAATTACACATTCAAAATTTAAGTTATGTAAAGTATCAAATAATTCAGTCATAAAAAAAGCTAATCAACCAATTAAAATGTTCGAATGAATTTTAAACCAATCATCTTTAAACATTTTAATTACGAAATTTTTTAACTATGCAATAATTAACGGAAAAAAAATTTAACCCGATAATATATTAAATATATTCTTAAATAGTACTTTACATTATTTGTTGTATAAATTATCAATCAAAAAATAAAAAGTATTACAGAGTCAATGAAAATATTGTTAGTGAATATTTCCATAATAAATTGGTCAATTTACCACAAATTTTCTTATAAATCACTATTTATTTATTGATAATTAATTCATTCATCAATAAAAGGACATATGTCATACACAAAAATAATCAAACCTGCAAAAATCATCAATAAAAAGGCATACAACATCTATAAAAACAATTAAAATTGAACAAACACATAGTAAATTATATCACTAATTTCCTTTATCCAATCATTGTACAGATCTTCAATTATGGTACATCTCTAGCTTATGTCACTAAATTATACAGTGTTTTCGGCGAGATAATCTTACAATTTGTTATAAACGTGAGGAATATGTATATGTGATTTGTCATAACGTATTCAAACAACCGACCAGAACTATGATTCTATACTATCCAAATCAATGAACTAATATAACAAAATCTAATATATGGGTAGACAAAATCCACGAACAGGATATTAGCTCTCAGTAAAGAGAGATATTTAGTGAAAGTCAAAGTAAAATCAAGGAAAAAAAATAAGGCTTATCATTTACAAGGAGTTAGTACAAAATCTAATATTTTGGTAGATAAAATCCACCAACGGGCAACGGGGTACTAGACTCTCAATGATATTTATATTGAAAAATAAAGAAAAATCAATATAAAATTTTTAAAAAAACTTAAAAAACTGATATCAACTTCTAAACTTTAGTTTATCATCTTTTGGGAAAGGGGGAGAGAGAGAGAGAGCAACAACTACGGTTTTTGTTATAAAATTATTAATAATGATAAATAAAAAGGTTGATACACTTAAAATTATGTATTGTTTTTAATAAATGTAACACCCCAGTCCCACATCGAGGAGATTTGGGACTTTAGTTCAGTTTATAAAGCAAAATACTACTACTAAGTGCACCAACAAATCATGATCTTTTGGGGGCCTGTGGTGGGCTTGTGAACTACCCAAGTTGGCTGCATTTGAGCCAGTTTACTTTGGCTTATTTCAGATTCAGAATCGGGACTTGACCCGATTTTCGAAAAAGGCTCGGGATTTGACCCGTGTTGTCACATATGGTATCAGAGCCGACTCTCGAAAGCTTGATTCGTCAAGTTGCCGGAGGTGGGGACACAAAGGCTGGTGGTATTATCCCACAATGGACAGAGGTCCGGAGGTGGGGACACGAAGCTAGCCGGTATTATCCCACAATGGCTAGAGAGGAACGATCCGGAACCTATGGGATATCCGTTCGACGAGGACGTCAGGAGTTTAAGTGGGGGAGTTTGTAACACCCCAGTCCCACATCGAGGAGATTTGGGACTTCTGTTCAGTTTATAAGGCAAAGTACTACTACTAAGTGCACCAACAAATCATGATCTTTTGGGGGCCTGTGGTGGGCTTGTGAATTACCCAAGTTGGCTGCATTTGGGTCAGTTTACTTTGGCTTATTTCGGATTCGTGATCGGGATTTGCTTGGTTGGTTGACTATATTTTTTTATATCAACAAAGCATAAAAAGTGGATAGGAAAACTAAATAACTTGGTAGAAAGATTTTACACAAAGAGAGATATTTGTTAATGAGAAATAAGAAAAAAATAAAAAGGAGGGTTTCATTTTGTTTGGGAGACTTTACCCCATGCATGTTACTCTTAGTTTTGTTTTGTAACATCTCAATGTTGTTCTAAGACATATAATTATATATTTACATAACTTGGATACATAGTAATATTTTATATAATTGGTATAATTTTTTTATTCGCATATTTCATTTCATTTCTTGTACAAGAAAAAATTTGTGTAATTTAGTGTCATTTTGTGTTCTAATTTTGGGTATACGATTTCATATCATGTCATTTTCGTTCAAGACCCTAAAGTACATGACATGAATTTCTTCTTATATATGTAGGAAAAATACATTCATTGTTAAAGAAAAATGAATTTCATGTTATTTAACCCAAAATCCGAATTACAAGGACACATATATAACAATGTGATTATGTGTTTATATATTACACACTTGATTTCAATTTTATGGACAATAGCTTATTTTTACAATTTTGTCAAATTAAAAAAAGATAGGTGATACTCATTTTCTTATGTCTTATTTTAAGAATAAAAGAAAATTAAAATTTATTATTCCATATTTTACTAGAAAAGAATAAAAAACCAAAATACAAACTTCCAAACTGAAAATGCACATTTTAAGTTGTCTTTACAAATAAGCTAAGGGCAATAACCATAAAATCTAACAATTATATGTTACTCCAAGAGCGCGATATATTGAATTTGTTTGGTGGGTTGATAAATTTTTTTATTGTAAATTAATTCATTAATAAAAAAGACATATAATTTGTAAAAATGATATTGAATAATCACATAGCAAACTAGATTAGATGAAAGTTTCTATTGTTATAACTACGCTCGTTTCATATATCTTGCACAGTAGATATCCTTTCTCATATCGCTGAAACATGCAACCTTTTTTTGATAGACAATTTAATGATTTATTGGAGTCGTGAGGATTAAGTTTCTACACATTTTTAATATGTAATCGAAAAATTAACCACGATCATACAAATATTTTCAATAAATTAATATAATAAATTTTTTAAGGATTCGATATTTAATAAATATACCGAATTATCAGAATATGAGTGAAAAATTTGTTAACATGATACTTAGAAATATTCTCCAACTAAGAGAGAAATAAAATGAAAGCTAAATATAAAAAAAAAAACAATAAAGAGGGATTTTGAACTTTTCAACGGGAGTTGTATTTGTTTTGATGATTGGTTCATAATATTAGTATTAATTCAATTGGTATGAATTCACGGATAAGTAATTTTATACTTACGTTAATTAATATTCCAATAAAATTATATATTTTTCTAAATAAAATTTAAAAAAATATATTTATATTAATTTATTAATACAATTTATCGGTCGATCGTAGCACGGGTAGAATTCTAGTATTTATTAATTCTTAATTCTGATTAATAATTATTGTTTAATCGCTAATTTTATACTCTCTGAAACGAGAAAAGAATCAATCTCAATCAATCAATAACGGAAAATATCTCCAAATGATATTCTTCAAATCAGGAAGATATCACAACGCCAAGATTAAATTAGATAAAATCAATAATTGCCCATATTAACGGAGTTTATCTCTGAAGTATCTTAGGGATAGACACAATTTCACAAAAATTCATAGGCTTTGATCCAACTATATAAGGTACAATCAAGGTTGTAAAAATCGGAAATCGGTTTGACTCGGTTTGATCTTCAAAATCCGAGTACTCGGTCGATTTTCCGAGTACTCGTCCGAGTACTCGGTTAAATCCGAATTGGTTGATCACCGATTTCCGAATACTCGTCCGAGTACTCGTCCGAGTCAACCGATTTTTACAATACTGGGTACAATATATTATTGTTTATTTGCATTGATTACCTAATATATCCTTATATGTAATAAGCGTAAAAGTAATCTTATCCATAATTTTGATCAATGTATCGCTTTAATAATCTTCACCGTCGAATCTAATATTTTTAAAAATAGACGGTCAAGATTATATAAAATTATTTAGATTTGGAAAGTATTGTACAATATATTTATTTTGATGAATTGATTGTGGATATTTTACAATCCCGTACGAGCTACATGCTTTGAAGAAAAAAATTATATATGCGAGACGCATAACTTTGAAAAAGATTTTCAACAAAAAAGGACATTATATTTGAAGAAAATAAATATTGTGACATATTTTAGATGACATATTTATTATTGCATTTGAATTTGTAAAATATTTTTCATATATTGTCGCGATAATACGTATATGTCAAAAATATTTTCAAACTTACGAACTAAATTGTTAAGTAGGATAGCCTGGACAAGCTATACGTCCCGTGATGCTACGCGCTTGAGTAAAGTGCAACACCTCTGGATTTTCAAGGCCCACGACGAGATTTTTCAAGGTCGCATGGGTGGAGGCATCCCTATGCATAATATCGTCGAGATCACATCTCCATCTCTAATTGAAGACCCCTCCAGACGCTCACTCAACACATCCTTATGTGGTTGCATCAGACAATTGAATAACATGTACGCCAATGCGGGATATATAAAAATACCAAGGTCCTAACTTGACAAGTTAGAAAAAGGATCGCAATGAATTTCAATTAAATTACTTATGCTCACACATTTTAAAACCTTTGGAAACTATATATATATATATATATATTGGTCATTGCATGATGTCACACTTGCATCCTATATTGGTCATTGCATGATGTCACACTAGCATCTGCATACAGATTACGAGCACTATAGTGCTCAATGATTTACTAATCGTTTTTTAGCTATTTTAGCGATCGAAGAAATTTGGAAGCTTTGAACTAGGGATTAATTGTTATGCCATATTTTCGGCATGGTCTAATATATCCCAAATTTCTAATATTTATTATTTATTAATTATTAATTTTGATTAATAATTATTGCTCAATCGCTAAGTTTTATTCTCTCTGAAACGAATAATAGAAAATATGTCCAAACAATATTCTTCAAATAAAAAATATATCACAACGCCAAGATTAAATCAGATAAAATCAGTAATAACCACATTAACAAAGTTTATCCCTAAAGTCTTTAACAATTTCACATAACTGGCGTATACTTGATCCAATATAAATTGGTACGCAGGCATCTTCGTAAAATGGATCCGATATACGAGACAAATTGAGACATCTACATCCCGCCCTTCTAATTTTCATAAACCCTAATCCCTAAAAACAATCACATTCATTCATACATAAATCACTCCATATTCCAATCCAACAAACCTCCGATTTCGTGTTGTTACGAAATTTGTACAAGAGAATACTTACCCTTTAATTTAGATTATAATATTTAAAATCAAAACCTATGTTATTTTGTTAAATTAATTTGGTGTTATTTAACGATGATCGACTATCCTTGATAATTTCAAAATGGGATCCACATGACAAAACCACCGATATACAGGACGTGTATCATCCATAGTGGCTGCTAAACCAAAAGCCTTAAACATAAACCAAACCCATCACTTTCCTTCCCCAGGATCAGGATAAGCCCGGATCCAGACCCAGACCCAGACTCAGACCCAGTCCCACTCCCTTGTTTTTTTTTTATCTTCTCAACCCCTCCCTCAATGACAATTCAACACTCTCCCCCTTTGTAAAACACCCCAAATCGCAATACTCATGGCAGCAGCAGCTGCAATCACTTCACTATCCTTGTCAGCATTGACTAGTTCCGACAGAAAACAACTTTCCTCATCGATTTCTAATTTCGATGCCTCTCGTGTTCGGTTAGTTCATCATTCTGTCGCTCTTCGTGTTTCGCATACTTCGCGATTCCTTGTTCGTTGCTCCTCTTCTTCCACAGGTACATTTGTTATTTTAACCTTTTCTTTTTTACATTTTGTGTCATCCTACTTACTTGGTTTAATGCAATGTGTATTTAGTAGTTAGCGGATTTGAATTCTCGTAATTTAACACTTAAATGAATTTTAGGTTTAGTTTTAGTAATTTTGCTTTGTTTAGCTGTTTTTTATTCATCGTTATTGTAAGTAATTGGTTGCTTTTATATTTTGATTGCCAACTCGAAAAGATTACTTCCTAGTTTAGTTTTAGTAACAAAGCTTTTATATTTTAAGTGTTATCATTAAAGCGGGGTTTTAGGTTTACCTTGTAGTGTAATTGGTCGGAGATCTGTGTCCCGACTTGAGTGTAATTGGTCGTGACAAGTACCCCAACCAATTAAATTACTAGCTAAACGCCACCCCCACCCTTTCTTTTGTTATGCTTCATCTTCTTTTTCCATTGTTCATTATTTATGTTTAGCAGTCCATAGTTTTTTTTTTTATCATGCATGTGGCCTGTCGGTAGCAAATTTTAGATACTTTTAAGGATAATATCTAGTATTACATAATTACTAAAGAAGCTGATCAAAAATTAAGTAATTAAAAGAAAAATGTCATCATAACTTCTAGTCTTCAATTTATTTGCTCATATATTCACCATATTAGCTTCCGAGCCTCGAAAATTATATTAAGTAGCTAGTACTATAATGTAATGATATGAAGTTGGTCTATGGTTCTGGTCACCATTGGTATGGCGCATAATCTTCTTTCCTTCCCATAAATAGCATCCAATACTATAATATACCTATCTTTATATATGCAATGTGTCAGAAGCGATTGGCAAATTAAGTGTCGGAAGCTATTGGTTTAAGTTGCAATATGTGCTCCCTAAATTTTTTGGTATTTGCATCGGATTGATATGACTAATGCGGAAAGTATTTCTTTCTACCATTATTATAAGCCGTTTTATATTGTAAGTATAAGCGGGGTTCAGCTTGTAGTGTAATTGGTTGGGGATCAGTGTCCCAACTTTGACGTCAAGAGTTCGACTCCTGTATGCGGTGATTTGTACATAATATTGGTGTGATTGTTGTGACCTGTACCCTAACCAATTATACACGCTCCCCCTCCCCCGTTCTTTTGTTATGCTAAATCTTCTTTTTCTATTGTTCTTTAGTTATGTTTTGCAGTCCACAATTTTTTGTCATGCATCTGGCCTGTCAGTAGCAAATTTACAATACTTTTCAAGGGTAGTATCAAGTATTACATAAGTTCTCATTATGAAGCTGATCCAAACTATGTATTAAAAGAAGGAAGTCATCATAAATTTTAATCTTGAATTTATTTGCTCATATATTCACCATGTAAGCTTTCGAGCCTCGAAGATTATGAGCCCGTTTGGCTTAACTTAAAAAATGTTACTTATTACTTAAAGTGCAACTTGCTTGATTTAAGTGAAAAGTGATAATTTTAACTTTAAGTTAGATCTATCTTTTTGGCTAATTTTACTTAAAGTTATTTTTTTAAAAAAATTTGATTAAAAAATTAGAAATTTATATTTTTTAAACATAATATAAAAGTATAAAATACAAATATATGCAAAGAATATAATGCGAAGTTAAAAGGTGAATCGAATATATAAAAATTGATAGGAGAAAAAAAATAAGTTGGAAAAAAGTATCTCAAAGGTACTTAAATTTTTTGAACTAAAACTTACTTTAAGTTGAAAATTTTAAGTGGAAACAAACACCTCATTTTCACTTTAAGTGGAACTAACAAAAAATTAAGGGGAGCCAAACATGCTCTATATCAAGTCCTAATACTATAATATAATTATCTGAAGTTGATCTATGGTTCTGGTCACCATCGCTATGATGCGTAATCTTCTTTCCTTCTCAAGAAGAGTATCTAATACTATAATGTTCCTATCCATATATATGCAATGTGTCAGAAGCAATTGTTAAATTAAGTGTCGAAAGCTATAGGTTTCAGTTGCAATATGTGGTTCCTAATTATTTTGGTATTTGCATCAGACTACTAATCCCACATGTATAACTTTTTTCCATTATAATAACACGTTTTTTAATTGAAGTATGGTTTTTAAAGCGGGGTTCATCTTGTAGTGCAATTGGTTGGGGATCAGTGTCTCGACTTTGACGTCAATAGTTCGACTCCCGTATGTGTTGATTTGTACATTTTATTGGTGTCAATGTCGGGACCTGTTCCCCAACCAATTAAATTAGTAGCTAAACACAACCCCCCCCCCCCCCTCTTTTGTTTTGAAGCTGATTAAAAATATATATTAAAAGAAAAAATTCATCATAACTTTTAGTCTAGAATTAATTTGCTCATATATTGACCATGTCAGCCTTCAAGCCTCGAAGATTATATTAAGTAGGTAACGAATATATGAAAGCAACCCCATAGCTGCACCAAAAGATTGAAAAGGTATAAGTAATAAGAAATCGATCGTTTGCACAATACTCAGCTTAAGTGCAAAGTAATTTTTAAAATACTTCTTTAAGAAAATAAACTGATTTATAATAGCATATTACAACTTTTTAATGTCACAATTTATAATGAGCTGTTATTTCCCATTAATTTACAAGTTATGTAAAAAAGAACAACGATTTGGACTCTTTTGGAGTAATTTCTATAATATTTTTGACTACTTGTAATTTAATTTTTTCTGAGTATAGCTTATAAGCTAACAAGTAGTATCCATTCTTTTTAATAAATTTGGGATGAGCATGGGACAACAAAGGATAAACCCTTCATCACTTGTGCTATCCAATTGCGCTCATACTTGTAATTTTGATATTAGCTTATATTCATATGACTGGTCATGAGTACGCCATTTTCTGCATGGCCGACAGGCTACAGCTTGTACATTTAATTTAAATATGAAAGGATTTTTTTGTGACATAATTTTCAGTAGTTCTGGGTTCAAATTGTGTATTGTCTGGTTTGGGTTATATCTGAATTTATGTAATGTCTTCAGATGTACCCACTGTGTCTGAAACAAAAGCCAATTTCCTCCAGGCCTATAAGCGACCAATTCCAAGTATTTATAATACTGTGCTGCAAGAGCTGATAGTGCAGCAGCATCTGACGAGGTACAAGAGAACACACCGTTATGATGCAGTATTTGCTCTCGGTTTTGTGACCATCTATGATAGACTTATGGAAGGATATCCAAGTGACGAGGATAGGGAGGCTATCTTCAGGGCATATATTAAGGCATTACAAGAAGACCCGGAACAGTACAGGTCTGTCTACAATTCCTTGACTATTTCTGTTATTTCCTTGTGCTTTTTCACCATTTACTTTTGTCTCACTTGCAAATAGTTCTTCATTAAATTTTAACACCTATAATAAGAAATTAAACTTTGCAGCCCGAACTTGTTGATAATTTTTAATCCCGAGGCCAAGTGCTTATGTGGTGGTTTAGTGGGTAATCTGAAGTAGCAGTTCGACTCTGTCCCCTGATTCCTAGAAATTTAGAGTTTATACATACAACAACGAGAGACTCTTTGGGTTCTTATATTGACAAAACGGGAATGGAGATCTATCCTATTCCTCCATGTTCCTTATGTCCTCCCTTTTCCTTTAGCACAACAAAATCTCTCTCTCCTCTCCCCCCTCTCAACTTTTCTTTGTTGAAATGTGTCAATCAGTTATAATTAAGTCTATTATTATTCTTGACCTAGAAGTGGTTTTTTTAAAGCTTGTCTTGAACTCGTGATTGTTTTACATTTTTCTTCATATATAGAGTGTAGTCTAGGTCTCAACTTCTTGTTGTTGATATGTGTCACTCAGTTATGATTAATTGTATTCTTATTAAGTTATTTTCGACCTAAAAGTGGATTTTCTAAAGCTTCTTGTCTCAAACTCATACTTTTTTTACAATTTTCTCCATGAATAGGGAGTAGTCCAGGTAAATGTAATTCACTTGAGAGTTAATTCTGAAGTTTTAACATTCTGTATTCGATTGAAATTTCAGTATGCAAAATTCTTTCATGTCCTTCGTCTATACAATGTACTGAAGCCCAAATTAAATGTCGCAGGAGTGATGCACAAAAACTTGAAGAATGGGCTCGTTCTCAGACTGCCAATACCTTGGTTGATTTTTCTACAGAAGAGGGAGATGTTCAAAGCATTTTGAAGGACATTTCAGAAAGAGCTAAGAGTAAAGATAGTTTCAGCTACAGTCGATTCTTTGCAATTGGCTTGTTTCGTCTTCTTGAGTTGGCAAATGCGACAGAACCCACTACTTTAGAAAAGGTATATCCATATGCTCTAAACTATATTGGGTGTCCACACGATTATGGTTTCAATGAAGAACTGCTGAAATGATCTTTACCCTTTTTTGTGAAAAACTGTTTTTGTGCAGAATATTATCCGTTATAATCAGTACTAGGGCTTAAATACGGGTTTTCAGGAGTAGTGTGTGCGTGTGGGGGGGGGGGGGCTTGCAACTTACTAGTGACTTATGTGGTTTTTAAAGTTATGAGCTTATCTGTACCATTGTGCTTCTTCATTTGTCCCAACATGTAACAGTAGGTTGATGACCAGGGGGCTAGTAATTATCTCTTGCCATTGCATCAGCAATCCGAAATATACTACTGTGTATATTCTAAGGGAGCCAAACAGGTAGTGATGTCCAGAATTGAAACCGATTAATTATGTGATTTTAGTGTATTTTAAGTGATTCCAGTTGTGACATCAACCACCATATATTTGGATTAGTGAATACATATATAAAGGCGTGTTTTCCGCTAATACTGTTGTGAAGGTACTAGCTACCAAATTTAAGGGTGTGCTTTGTAATTTAAAATTCAAGGTGGGAGGGAATTAAGCAGGAGAATGGATGATTTATTTCCGAAATTTGAATGGAGTCCTCCAGCTTCTCTTTGCCCTACCCTGTCTCTACAAACACTACGAAGCCCGTTCATAGTACTTCATACATCCTTATTAAGTTTGTACATATAAAGTGTTTGAAACTCAGTGACAGTAATTGTTACTTTGGTGCAGCCATAAATTGTTGAACGATGGATTTACCTTGTATCCGCGGCTTTAGTGTGTTATAATTGCTCACCGATTCACCCAGTGTGCATTCATGGGGCTGTGGCTGCAGCTGCCCCAGCTGCATGCCCGGACATAATCTCACGGAAAAGGTAATAATGAAATGAAGCTAACCTGAAGAAAGCTTACAAAGTTTTGTCAAAACATACAGTCTTAGGAACAAAAATCGAAAATTAGTAAAGGATAAAAACAGACATTAGACCTACAACCAAAGGTCTCACTTCCTGTGCAGTTAATCAGTGAGATAGCATCATGTGACTTAACAATCTCTTTCTGTTAAAACATCTTACAAAGAATCTGAACTTGCCTGCGACAAGGAATGGAAGTGAAGAACTTTTACATATATTATTAATTAAAAAAAAGTATATAGTGTATAAATAAAAGTTTATTTATCTATGTATATTATATGAGGGCCTTAGTTCATTAGGTTATATAATTAGGGTTTCTGTTCCCTATATAAGTGATTTAATCCCCACATACTATCTTAGACTTGAATATTGAGATATTATCGAATATTAACTTGGGTGTCTTTGTCTTTGTTTATGGGTTTTGATTCATAGTTTTCTACCATGTGCGGTTGGGAGATCCTTTTGGGCAGTGAGTTTTTAGCGGCTAATCCACAAGTTTAACTTTTTCTCGTTGTTTTCATTATCATATATTGTTGTTTCAAATTCCGTCCTGCATGAAATGTTATCAAGAGCTAGGCTGCTTCCCATTCAGTTTCTTAATTGTTGGGAGATTTGAATTAAGCAAATAAGAGAAAGAAAAAAGTTCAGTATTCACACCAGAACACACAACTCACTGGAGGAGCACTGTTCACGACCAAGTACTGTTCACAGCAGGTTGGGGAAAAAAAGGAGGTAACACAAAGAGGAACATTTGGAAATGGGAAGAAAAGGGAGCAAAAACAGCCTGCCATCAGATTCTTTTGCACCAGCCTGTTGCGGGAGTTTTTTTCCGCTGTAAGTAGCCGGGTTTGACCTCTGAAGTGGCTGATCTGTTATACGTTGCTGCTGGTGTGTGGATAAGTAAAGGATGAGGTAACCCTAAATTTTAAAACCCAATCCATGTGTTGACCCAACCAAACCTTCTATTTGAAATGCATCAGCTAATTACTAGATAGCAACTTGTATTATAAATGA
Organism: Kitagawia praeruptora; assembly: GCA_037693485.1. NCBI lineage: Eukaryota > Viridiplantae > Streptophyta > Magnoliopsida > Apiales > Apiaceae > Kitagawia > Kitagawia praeruptora. Next base: position 25,915,478 of record CM075351.1, on the reverse strand, counting down.
AGTTTGAAGCCCTGACTTCAAAAGTTTGAAGCCCTCAGTTGCTACACTTTTTAAAAATCAGTCCTTTGTGTTTCAGAAATTTACAATCAGCCCTCGAAGTTTCTGAAAATTTAATAATCAACCCCTGAACTGTCAAGAAGTTAAAGAGAAGTCCCCAAAGTTTCAGATAAGTTCAGAACAGCCCTTGAACTCAGAATTTTGACAGTTCAGCCCCAGCAATTCCAGATTTTTTACAATTCAGAACCTCTAATTTCTTAATTCTGACAATTCAGTCCCTTTGACTTCTCAATCTGGAAAAATCATCCCCTACTGACTGCATTCATCAGTTTTGGTTGTTCCATATATTATATTATGTCAAAACTCATAAAGTCTGAAATTGAGATAGTAAACGAAAAATATTTATTGTCTTGGGGGTGAACGTGATTCCTTGCACTAAGAAGTTTATGCCTGCTATAGTTGTCCGTTGAAACAATTTATTTGAATATGAGCTCACGTCCAAAGTGTTAGATCAATTATAATCTGAACTTAAAACCTGGGACAGAGGTACAAAGTTGAATTAAGAAAAGAAAAAGAGCAAAGACATAAGAAGAAGAGACACGAGAGGTTTTATAGTATCAGTATACCTCAACTTCTTGGTGAGAATGATGTGTCGAGAATGTAAAAATAATTAGAATGGGATGAAATCGTAGTGGAAATCAAGCACGTTGAAGACACAAGTACAGGAAATTAATTGAACGGGATAATGTGGTTGTATTATTTTTTTGAGTTGCACGGAGCATGAGAATCGATATGTTTATGATATAGTTGGAGAATATCACTTGGAGCTATTTTCGCTTGTTCAAGTAAAACTAGTGGTTGATGCTAATGATATTATTGAGGTTGAGCATGTCGACTTCATTATTGTGGAATAATTGGTTGAGCCTCTTTCACGTGGTAGTGAGTTTTCGGAGTTCTTTGCACTTCAACCGTTGAAGTTGTTCTTCAAGAAGAGCAAAATATTTATCTTGGTTTCATCTCAGTATTACCTTTTACAAAACTCATGGGCGAGTTTTCTCTGACAAGGAGAATGATGGGGAATAGAAGTGAAGAACTTTATATATATTACTATTAATTTAAATATATATAGTGCAGAGATAAAAGTATATGTTTTTATGTATTCTATATGAATAGATTTTTAAATGAGTAGTTTATAATAAGCCCAATTGTTTGTGGGACTTAGTCCTTCATGTTATCTTATTTGAGCTGTGATCAATAGGTTTTCGCCCTTGTGCGGTTGGGGCTTTCTGTGGTAAATCTACCCAAGTTTATCTTTTCGTTGTTCTTTTATTATCATATATCGTTGTTTAAAATCCAGTGCATCAAATATGCGAAAGTAACTATTTGTAGTTGCAAATGTAGTCCAATACTAATAGTAAGCTAGATAATTGCATCTCGAAGAATAACTTGACCAAGAAACTGCATTTATTGCGGAGGACACATTTTGATTACTTGAAGCAGGACCTATCTTGCGAGTTTAATCTTAATTACATCTCTGATGAGAACCACAGTTTCTCTAGGAATATAAAGTGGAGACTGGAGACAACATTAGACACCTGCAAGGCACATCAGCTTCGGCACTTTTAGTGTACCAAGGCGTTTTTCATTGTAAAAACCGTTGATTAACTTTAGTCCAGAAAAATATGTTAAAAGATATGGGTTTTAGGAGACAAATAAGACGGAGTACTCTTGATATCAACCCTTGCAATATATATTGGAACTTGTCATCTCCTTACAAGAGATTTAGTGACATTTAATCTGCATTAAATTGAGTATATTATCCTGTTATCAAGAAATTCATATTTTACATCCTATATGGAGGGATTGGTAGGAGTTGGCAAAAAGAACATATGCGGTGTCTCATTTCCTCAGGAAGGGAGCATTAAACTTAACTGATGGAATCAATTTTCTCATTTCAACATATCTTAGTGGGAGAACTAGTACTCTTTATGTCCCAAAATAAGCGGCTCAGTATGTTTACTGTCCTATGCCACTTTTGGACAGATTGAACTTATTGCAATGGAAAAGCATCAGCAAACTAACTACAGATCAGCTTATGGAAGAATACAGGATGTGTAATTGGGTACCCCTGTACATGTGGTGGATGAGTTATATGTGTTAATCCTAGTTAGAAGTCATATTTAGGGACAGAGACTTATGTCACTCATCAAGTTACGTTATTGGAGCATTTTTTTAAATTTTTTGCTAGGTCCTTTAGAAGATTCTTGTCTCTGGATGACAGGGACATGATATACAATTTAGAACCAAACTTGAATGCTCTTCATGCATGTATTCAAATTTATTTGGATTTTTGACTCTTATCATTGTTACAGCTATGTGCAGCTCTGAATATAGATAAAAGAAGTGTGGATCGCGACCTTGCTGTTTACCGTAACCTGCTCACAAAGTTGGTTCAATCAAAAGAGCTATTAAAGGAATATGTGGAGAGGTATGTTTCATGTAATTTCCAAGTTAATTTTAGTTACTTTACCTCATGGTACTATTCAACTTACAATATTATTCCAAGATTAAGATGTTAAATGGTGAGAGCCTAATCTTTGGTTTTCAGTTGTGAATATTTTGTTTGAAATAAGCCGTTGAAACTTGAAATGGCCTTATTGCTTGAAATATTTCCTTTATCATTTCTTTAAGAGTTAAATGCACTTTGCATCCCCCAGCTTTACTCCAATTTCAATTATGTATATATAGTTTAATAAATTGCACTTTGCATCCCCCAACTTTAAATTATAGGTCAAATCACAATCCCTTATACGTTTTCTATCAAAATAATATTTCTTTTAACGATTGTATTGACAAATGCGATATAAAATTGTGTAGTGATTATATAATTTATATTTTAAGATGGTACAAATATATTTTAATGATTTTATACGTATCATATATCATAATAGTCACAACTTTATTTAATGGAAACATATTAGTTTAATCTTTTACAAATATAATATAATTGATTAATGGTCAAAAAATAATATTAAATTATAATTTAAAGAATTTTAAAGTGTAAAATTAGTTACATGTTTAAAATCTATAATTTATATCATCATTGTAATCATTTTATATCCCATTTGTTAATGTATTCGTTAAAAGCAATATTATTTTTGATAAAAAATATATAAAGGATTGTGATTTGACTTATGATTTAAAGTTTGGGGATGCAAAGTGCAATTTATGAAACTACGTATACATAATTGAAATTGGACTAAAGCTGGGGGATGCAAAATGCAATTAACTCTTTCTTTAATTATATCATATTTTGCTTAAATATGACCAGTAGTTCCTCTTCTCGCGTCATAAAGAACAGGTGCCCTTATGTACCTGGTGCAAAAATGTTTATTGGTTTATGTTTTAAGTTTTCTGAATTTTTTTGCTTTAGCTATCTTTTACACTATAGATCTTGTGAATTTTTTTGCTTTAGCTATCTTTTACACTATAGATCTTGTGTCGTAGACTTCGGTCCGATTATAGGTCCGTTTGTCTTATTTTTAAATAAAAGTTGCTGTATACTATTTACTCTTAAGTACTTTCGTTACTTAAAAGTAATTTTTGACTTCAAAGTTTTTACATGTTTAAATAAATTCGTAAGGAATAATATGTAACTTACAATATATTGAAATAAACACAATAACAACAAAGTACTAAAAGTTACCTTTAAAAGGAATAATATTTATTTTTATTTAGTGAAATTGCAGAATTCAAAATAATTGAAATAAGTACACATTTTGTACTTTTCAGGATTCAAATTATAAATAATAATTTACTTTAACTTATTGTATTTCAACTTATAAGTATAATAACTACTTATAAATTATGTATTACTTAGGTAAAACAAACACCCTCTATATATAGAATAATAGAAGGATAGAAATATCTGTTTATTGAAAAGTTTGCGTTATACAGTATATTTGTTTTTTGTTTTGCAGAGAGAAGAAAAAGGTGGAAGAGAGAACAGGACCGGAAAAAGCGAACGAGGCTGTTACTAATTGCTTGGGGGAATACCTTTACCTTGGATTATAAGTCCAGTTTTCATGTCCAGCTTGGTATTAGATATGTAAAGCGTTAGCCCCTTCATACCTATTTCACAGTGATAGAGTTAGGAAGTTGGGACTTCAAGGTTCCAACTTCCAAGATAAACATACTTGCACAGAGTTTAATTATTTGTTGTATAACTGCGAAAAATTGAGATGAACATACTTTTTTTTATTCCAAGATGGTGATATTTTTTTATCAATCATTGGTTACGATTGCCCATTGTATCATATCAATGTAAGTATCAATTATAAATCCGCCTTACCAAAATTTCCATGTATTGTTGGTGCTTTTTTTTTTTTACCTTAAGCAAGTGTCATCTGTTTTTGTTTATTCTTTTCCGTATATGGTCCAGACTATTTTATTCTGATCACACCAGCCTGCTCTGATATCTCATAAAATCTAAAACTACATTTTCTAGCAGCACATATGGTATGGCTAGATGGTAGTATTAGATTACAAAGAGCATCTCAAATAACTAATATGGTTAATATGGTTGACTAAAATAATAGTATATAAAAAGGTAAAAAATCTATAGTATTATTAAATGGAATAATTATTGGAGAATTATATGTTCAGTAATAAGGGTTGCTTCTCCATATATTCAGCTTACGAAATTTTGTAAAATATATTGCAGAACGTATAATAAATTTGGCGACAAATGTTTCTGTCAAGAAAACGATGGCAAATTAGCTAGCGAAAAAAGAAAAACAATGACAAATTGTTCGAGTCAAACGTGATAGTTATTTCCTGTAACAAAAACGAAAAATGTCACATATTTTTGTCATATATTTCTAGTTTGTAAGAAATGACTTATATGTCGTATACTCGTATTTTTCATCTTATGTCGAGTTCGATCTTTTTTAGGGGTGCATTTCAAGGAAATATAGCTATTTTTTTATTTTCCATATTTCGTTTAAAATTTTGAAGTTTAAATCAATAGAGATATTAATTAGTGGGCTAAACGTATACAGATCAATTTCTTGTTTTCTAATTAATTTTAGATTCTATTTTTTGTACATATTGATCGAAATTTTCTTTATTTTTATGTAATACTTTGCCAATATTTATTTTAGCTAAAAAACAATTATAGTGTACAAGTACATGAATCTGCACCAAGTGCAAACTTGTGATTGCCCTTTTGTTGTACAGTAGTAGTTAAAATTTGGCGAGCTAGCATTATATATTTTTATTGACTTGATCGATGCAGATTTCTCTGGACTTAATGGCGATCATGGATGGATTGATAATTTATAATTGTGATATAACATTTTCAAAAGTTGATCCCACATCCTATGACCTATACTGTTATACATTACTAACATAGGCTAGTACACAAAGTGAAAGTGGACTTGAGTTTGTGGTAAGTTGACAAGCACTAACTAGCTAGCTCGGCTGTATGCAGGACCAGCATCATCAAATATTGGAACTTTCTGCTGAAATGCTTTTTGACTGAGATGATGAAGAAGTTGACGGCATGCTCTTTGGTTGAGAAGTCTGGCTTGAAGATGATTCGGTGAAGAAAACCACTTCTTTCTGATTATCGACAAACACTTGCAGGTTTTTCGGGTTTGGTGGCAAGTTCACTTCTGAAACGCCTTCAAGGATTTGAACTATCTGACTCATTGATGGTCTTACGCTCTCATCATCCTGAATACACCAACAAGCAACTCTAGAAATAGTTGTTATTTCTTCGGCATTAGCATTCCTGCCTAACTTAGGGTCCAATAGACTGAGAATGTCGCCTCCATCAATTGTTACCCTTGCAGCCCAAGAAGGAAAAAACGTGATACTTCCATCTGCATTTTGCTCCGTGTTTCGCCTTCCTGATATAATTTCGAATAGCATCATTCCATAGCTGTAGACATCGGCCTTTGCTGTCACAGCTACTCCTGATATCCATTCTGGTGCAAGATATCCTCTTGTTCCTCTCATGGTTGTCAAGACTCTGCTAAAATCGCGCCCAACAAGCTTTGCTAGACCAAAATCTGCCACTTTCGGGCAGAACACTGCATCAATGAGGATGTTTTCCGGTTTTATGTCACAATGTATGATGCAATCCCTGCATTCCTCATGGAGATAAAGCAACCCTCTGGCCGTCCCCAACGCAATTTGGTACCTGGTTTTCCAATCCAGTACACGGTCCCTCTTGTCATAGAAAATATGAGAATTCAAAGAACCATTCGGCATGTAATCATACACTAACAGCTTCTTATTTCCTTCAGAGCAAAAGCCACGAAGACGAACAAGATTCACATGTTGAATGGTCCCAATTGTACTCACCTCTGTCCGAAATTGCTTCTCTCCTTGGCTAATGCCTTCCAGTTTCTTCACTGCTATGACAGTTGAATCGGGCAAAGTTCCCTTAAAAACAGAACCAAACCCTCCTCCTCCCAACTTCTCCGAGAAATTTTTTGTTGCATTTTGCAAATCTCTATATACAAATGCCATCAGTGAACCCTCAGGTTTTGTAGTATTAGCCAATCTCCGTCTTCTAATCACGAACAATACAAGACCTGCAAGGATTACTACCACAACTGCTCCAACAACTGCACCAAGAACAACCCCCTTACTATTTTTACCATTAGAAAACTCTGACGAAGAAAGTCTAATATAAATGACTTTCCCACTACCATCATCTTCAGAATGCTGTTTCAAATCCACGAGCTCCCCGATCCAAATCAAACACTTATTTTCATAGGCATAAGCTGTGCAAGAACAGTTACTCAGACAGGTAGACTCACATTCCGGAGCACTTTCAACAGAAACAAATTGAGGCTTGTCAGGCAATACCATATTAGAACTCATCCAAAACTTATCCCTTTTTCCATGAACTGTGCTAGTATTGCCACAATTCAATTTCGTGCGCCTCACACATCCACCAGAATAATCACCCAATTTCCAATCATCTTCAGACCTTTCTTTGAAACCATACAAGCAATTACAGAATGGCAGCGAATTCTGACAAGCACCATAAGCCCCACAAAGTGCATAAACTTCACACTGCTGTCTTGGTTGAGCCCAAAACAAGTTCCACTGTTTAGTATTCTCCAACCAAGTGAGTTGCTTAACTTGACCAGAGTAATCAATAATAAATCTCGAAATAATCGAATTATTGTAGAGATTATAAGTAAAATAACTCTCGTTCTTATTAGAAACATAGCTAAAATTATAGATATAATTTAAATTCATTTCAGGTACTAAACTAAATCTCTGCCCATTCCAAGATCCACTAGTCCAATACCATATAGACCTCTTCCACTTGATAAGATACCGATTATTATCAGGATCATGCTCTAATGAAAACAAACCGGGGGAAGGATCTTCCATGTTCTTCCAAGAAGTTAAGAGTTGTTTATTTTTTGTACGTTTGTCGGTCCCAATTTTACCACCAGGCATCCATGTATGTGATGGATAATCTAAACTGTCCCATAGTTTTGATTTTGCTTCATCTCTCAGAACCAAATTTCCATTATCAAGAAGCACTGCTTGTACATTTGAACTAGTAGACTTTATGTTTGTGGACCAAACTATGGTTTTAGACTCATCAAGAAGAACCAAGTTACCATTCAGAATCTTGAGTTCTGAAGAATACTTATTAGTAACATAATGTTCTCTATTTGCTACCCAAGCTAGTGTTTGAGTAGAAACTTTATTGTAAGAAATGCCTATGTAATACTTGGAAGATTTACCTACTTTGAAGAAACCAAGTCTGAAGTTTTCGCCTGATGAGACAATGGCTTGGTCCCCTGAGATTGATTCATTTGCATGCATGGTATCGCTTCCAGAAGAGATAGCAGTGTTGATGAAGAAACAAAAGAACACGTAAAATATGAAAGATGGTTCGCTTGCCATAGAAATGAAGTTTTAGTTTCATATCGGAAGAAGACAGTAAACTTATAGTACATGTAATGTTGAACAAAACAAGGGAAGTCATAATCAAAGAATTTACTTGCACGCTTTGGAGGTGATGGTTTATCCAATTGACATTGCAATAAATAATTTTGTGTCACTCTGAGGTATTCTTATAGATTAATTTATTTGTTTCGGTGTACTTTTCTTTTCTCAAACTCCGATATGTAACAAAAGTGTCCACAGCTAGAATCGATCCAGATAAACAGTAGCTTAAAATTCAGATAAATTTTGTAACGTCTTACAAATGATAAAAGACTTTGTCTACTTCATCGTCAACCATGACAGTAGAACGAATAATCGAAAAAGGAAGATACGACTATACTTTGAATCACAGTTTGATGAGGTCTAGTAAATTTCCTTGAGTATGGTTCGGGCAGATGAACATGAAGCACAATATGCAGAGTTTCTTCTAATCAAATCATTATATGCTCCACCAAGTACAAATGATCCACTCAGTTCTGGGAAGAAAAGTCAAGGTAAAGAATGAGCCAAGTTGCCACTTTTCACAGTAATATCATCAAATCATAATAGATAATGGAGATAATGGCCAGGAATATCTTAGTAGCTGATTGTGCAGAAATGCAGCTGCTGATCAATCAAATATCATTGGGCCTGCATGTCTATTTGTGACCCAAATTGATTTTGTCCAATGCACGGCTGTTACATAACTTGAATTGATCTTAATTACAACTGTTTCAACTTTTATTTGATCAAATGTCAGTGAACAGATTCTTCTGATTTACAACAGAGGCCTAAGGCCCTAAGTTAAGTAGCCCAAACTTCATTGGAATTATTTCTGGGGACCAAGATTTTCTCTGGCTCCAATCTTTGTTTTTGCGGGCTTGGGTTTGGGCTGGGGGTTGGGTAGGGGACCAGGGGTGGTGGAAAAAGCTGTATTGACTGGGGGATAGGATGGTCGCGGATGAGCTTTAACTTAATCCATGATGCACTTGGTAATTGGTATTATCTATTCTAGAACCGGCAATTTCGTACACGACACGAAAACACGACACGAAAACGACACGAAAATTATGGGTTTGGGTTGACCTTTGCGATACACGAACACGAAAGTACACGAACACGAAACTACACGGATGAATTAAGTGTCGGTTTTGGGTTTACCCTTGGGTACACGACACGAAACGAAAATACACGAAATAAATAAATAAATAAATAATTTTATTAAAATTATATATATACATATTTTAAAATAATATTTTATATATAATTTTTACATAAGATAAATACAAAATAGTTTCAAATTTTAGTTTCACAAGACTTAAGCACACTTCATTCCTTATGACATATTGACTTAAGACTCGATTAGTAAAAAATTAATATTTAAATATTTTTATATTTATTCAAAAATTACACGAAACACGACACGAAACGTACACGAAATAAAGGTACACGAACACGAAACGAAACGAATCCTTAACGGGTCGGTTTTGGATTTGGCATTACGTACACGAAACACGAAAGTACACGACACAAAAGTATACGAAACGAACGAATTGTCAGGTCTAATCTATTCATTTTTACAATCTTGCTCAGAAAGGTTAATTAATATTTTTCAAATGTTCTTAATTTCTGTTTGCTAATTAGGAAAATTAGTGAAAAAAAAGTGTGTGAAAGCAAGATCACAGCAGCTAAAGCAATATAATCACCTAGCTAATATACACTTTTAAGTACCAGTGCCATTTGGTGACTTGTTGGTTTGTTTGAACTTTGATGAACCATTTTTGAGGAGGATGAACACCTTTTAATATCATTGATGATTTCTGATAACAAATACAGTAGTTTGGATTATGCACACCTCGATCTGTAGTGAAGTTTTGAATACTGCTGATATGCACAAAATGTTTGCAAAGAGATCTTAATCTTATTGCATGTACACAGTACACATAACATACACTCTTGAAACCAGTGTAACCATGTACCCTCAGAAAAAAAACATCCAACCCAGAACTTCCAAGGATATTGACTTTAACGACATCCAACACAATTTCGGGTGAGAACGATTATTCTGCACTTTTTTATAAACAAGCAAAATCAATACTCCCCAAGAGGAAATATGTGTATTATAATTTATTAAGTATGTTCGGGAAATCCTTAATTAATTAAGAAAACACTATTAGAAGCTACCAACGAGACATCAAAAAAAAAAAAAAGCGAGAGTCGACCTCCAACCCTAGCTAGCCGTCTCAAAAATATTCAGATCTATCCCCTTCTTCACCAGTTAAGCTTCAACCTTCTCACAAATTCACTTTCGTCTTCCTTTCTCTCATTTAATCACCATAGTTCTTATTTTTCCTTCAATAATCATCCTTCTTTTGTGAGGATTATTGTTGTACCCAATTTTTTGGGTATTTTGTTTGTCCTCCTTTTGAAGTGGTTGATATGTTTTTGGTATTTTTGCTTGTTTTGTCTCTTTGAGAATGATTCAATTGGTGTTCTAGAGGATCTGAAAAGCCCGCATGATCAGTGGTGAAAATCGTAAAAGCTCACCTTTCACGACGGAAGATTGTTCATATAATTAGGTGAAGATCAATTGTGATGCTATCCAAAAACAAAACGGCTATTTGTTTAGCTAATTTATTTGTTTCTCAACCAAGATGTATTGCCAAGTTGGGAATTTGTCTCGGCTGAATTCAGTATTTTCAATGAAGTGCAAAATATTTTGTCAAAAAAATTCTAAGCCACTTAGTCTTGTTGCATGGAGTGGAGACATGCATGGTTAGGTAGAATGGATCTCGGAACAAACATTTCTTTCTGGCAAACACTTCTAATGCACAAGCACAACATCCTCCTTCAGTTGAGCTAGTCTTTGTTCAACGTGGATACATAAGGGACAGAAACATATATATGAAGTTATGAACCAAAAAACATGACAAATATTCCCCTAAATTTTCCACGGGTTTCCGTACGTATTATTTACAACAACATTATTTGCTCCATTTTTCCTAGTGGTCAATTGAAGAAGTATATAAACGCACACACTCATGTATTTACTAATTATCGGATTTATTAAGAAAAGATGTATATTCACTAGATTACAATATCGCAAGATTTAATGGGGTTAAACTGGAACGACAAGATTTAAGCGATCAAATTTGGCAATCGTTTAAACCTTGTTTAATTTCTTTGTAGCGAAGGATTTGTTTTCATTATTTATTACCTTCTCAAGAAAGTAATATGTAATTCTCTATCAATCTTGTTGATAAATTGTACACAAACATGTACTTACATTTTCCCTGACCAAACCAGCTATTCTTCCACGAACACAATGGTCCACAGGCACTGTCGTCTACTTATAGTATTGGATAGCCCTGCCAACTCTCATCCAATCAGGCAATCTCCATCCCAAAAAAATTGAAAATGATCTCACTGCATAATGTACGTTAAACCTGTGATGGATTTTAGTAGTTAGTCTTTGCCAACTTTATTCACCAACAAAGAAAAGAAGAAAGAATAACGTTCCTTTTGCATTTGTAAGGTGTCAAGAACAATGTCCCCTCCATAAGTAAGCAATCAAATCTCCCGAAAAGCAGTGACATTTTGTGCGTATCTATTAGTCTACTTGCTGTCGGATACTTTGGTCCCAGATGTAAGCTAAATAGGCCGCATGAAGTGATAGCCAGAAAGGTGCCTCTCATACTACAAGCGGCTCTCTGCCTCCTTACATTACTTAATCATAATTAGATGACAAACATATTACTATTACATTGAAGAATGTTAGGCTAACATGCATGTACAGTTTGCACTGGAGGCACAAAGTTAGTCCACCTTCATCGATCTTCTTACCGATCCATCTTGTCAAGGTTTTATCAAATTCGGTTTTCTCGATGACTTGTGCACTCTTTCGAACACAACATTGCCCTACCATTTACCAGAGATTCGGATTATGGATTAAATGTATCTCGTGTCCAGTAATTTTCATTGTAGAATATCGATCCTCTGAAATGACAAATCTTTTATAATTTATATAATCCAGGCCAAAATGCTTTGTTCCCCGTATCTGGTAGTTTAGACCAACGTACAGTCGACGAGTTACTATAGCCACTCAACCAAGAAAGTAGCCCGCATATACTTATCTTAATTTCGAGTTGCATGTTACTTAACTGGAACTCATACACAATACTGGAGCAATTATAAAGGGGCCATGAATTCCAATTAATTTCCATTATCGAGAATTAGGGATTTGCTATATAAATAATTGTGATATATTGTAATAAACTTGAGGCGAGTGCCTCCATCATTAGTGAGAAGAGAATTTGTGAGATTATTTTATCAAAACTCTTAATTATCGATCACTCTCCTGTCTCCATTAGCAATACTAGCATTAAAATTTTAAATCATATAACAGATACAAATTATAAAGCACGCACATGTCTGACAAGAATTAGAAATACTAATTTTTCCTGAATCCTCTGCACTCGTAAGGATTAAACGATATTTGTATTGTAAAAATTGTGCAAACCGATTAATTAAAGAAGTACAGATGAAGGATGTGTATAACTGCCTACCTAAAATTATCGCGGAGTTGGTTTTGTTTATGAATAAAGAGAAGTCGACACTAACCCAACAGCATCAGACAATTTACTTTTTCTGATATGTATTAATTGATTCCGGATCTCATTAGGGTTGTAGCAGTTGACAAATTAGGGTGTGGTAATAGTAAATGGATTTGGACAGATTATTTGGTATATCTAAACTGTGCTTAATTATATGCATTAGGGTGTACCTGTAAATTATATGCTAGCACAAACGAGAACGATGCTTATAATTACAGAATTAACATTTCATGTATGAGGTAAATTCGTCATTTTTACGAAATGCAAAAGGTAGAAGCTGATGGACCATGCACATATAGGATATAGTACAGAAGCTGTCTGAACTCTTTACCCTGAGATTCGAGAGAGAGAAAGAGAGCGAGCTACCGACATGGCTACAAGTACTTGAATCAACAGTGCATTTGTGTTATGAAACATGATCACTTCCTTTAGGGAAATTCAGTTGCAACATGCTTGTGCCTCTTTTTGGTAGTGGTGTCGTCTGTACGTACGTTGATATATGATCACGTAGCACAGTATGAAATCTAATGTGACTGATGATACCTTATGTTTGGTTTTAGAAGTCATTACTAATATTGTTTGAAGTTCGATTGATCTTTCTCGGAAAATCACAACACATACGACATGCATTAGCATTATGTCGATCTGTAATTACTCAACAAAGATCTGAGGATCTGTGTGCTGTAATTTTTGCCTGAAAAAACAAGAACAAGTTATCTTTTTTTTTTTTTTTGTAGCAAAAACAATACGTATCACCTAATATGCAGGTCTTTATTCTGATTTGTGCCAAAAAAGATAACAATGACCTATAATTCTATAAACCAGACTTTTCTAGTCTAATCCTAGGCAATGACTTTTCTGCAGTATTGATCCATTCCATGTTTCAGATGACCATTATGGTTTAATTATACAGACTTAGTACTGTAATTCAGTCATCTCCATGTTTCTATCTTTTCATTTTACGAAACGGAAACAGAGCATTATTTTTTTCTTTGCTAGCTAAATTGCTGGAGGTGCCCTGGTACATAAGTAATACAACTAGATAAGCCACATTACCTGCTCATGATGCTTATTATCAAGATGTAACTAAGGCCCTGTTTGGCTTTCCTTAAAACTACCAACTTATGGCTTATAAGGCCATAAGCACTTATGGGGGGTGTTTGCCAAAATAAGTTTTAACTCAACTTATAACTTATAAGGCCATAAGTTGAATGTTAAGAATCCTTAACATTCAACTTATGCTTATAACTTATTTCTCGATATACGCAATATATAATATCCTTCAAATCTTCAAAACCATATATCTCTCGATCCATTCATTAGAAAATTGATATGTATATATCAAATTTCTCTATTAATCGAGATCTATCCATTGATATCCATTGTTATATATAAAAAACAAATATTTTGAAAATTATAAAAAAAAAGTTAACTTATAAGTTCGGATTTACCAAACAGTCTACTGATTATAAGTTCTGATTTACCAAACACTCTACTAACTTATAATCTCTGCTCTACTTATCACTTATATGACATAAGTGCTTATAAGTCATAAGCTACTCATTTTAAGATACCCCAAACACCCACTAAGTGTTAACGTAAGTTAAAAAATTCTTTATTTAAAAAAATTTCTTAATTATGCTGCATGCACATGAAAATTTCACAGCTGTACGTAGATTGTACTCTAGCTTTTAAAAACTGTATAGCAAACTTTTTGTCTGCATGATGGCTAAAGCTAGTAAACGAAAAAGGTTAAAGATTTAGGTGTTTCATTAAGTTGACTACAATATCTGGGGGCTCGAAGCTGATCGATCAGTATCTTCATTTTTATCAAAATTATACAATAACCTTACCACTAATCAGGTGTTTATGTAAATTATGATGTGAACAGCTTAATTAATTAACATCTTTTTATGTGGTCCTTTCCTGTTTCTTCGTCCTTTCCGATTGTGATGACCTTGAGTATCGTACATGCGAAGACTTATGGGGATGTTTAACAGTTTAAGCAAGTACTTATAGTAATTAATAAGGATGGGACACAAGCACAGAGAGACATTTAACCTTAATGTAACATTCCCAACGAATAATCAATCTTTACTATGATCCCATCTTCACCAAGCACAATGTGATCCTTGGCGCGCATATATTATATATTGTGTGCACTGCAACTCTCTCCTTTATGCGGTAGTTGACCATTTAGACAATATGGAAGGACCACCATAAACTGGACCTTCACCAGAGGAGACAACCACCGGGGATACCGCGACGTTGGAATACCTACGTGTCAATGGTAAAGTTCTGGAAACCCCGAATTTCAATGCTAAGTGTGTATGCAAATTGTATTACCTACTTTGTTTTTTCACATGTTATACAAGTATAACTCTGGTAAAGGATAGATGATAATACCGCTAGAATAAAACCATTTGAGGGGAAACACACATTTTTTATCCTCTGCAGCCTAGAAAAACATTATTGTTTCTTGAGAAAAATGTCCGTAAATACGTACTCAGGAGAGTTACATGAGTACGTGATGTATCTTAATAGCAAAGTTGTAATTAGTTGATCAAGTTTTGCAATTATAAAATGGGTCCCGGTCCCTGACAATCGTTTGTCAGTTTGTCAGGGACCGGTTATTTAACAATCAGTTTCTCAGACGTTGGACAACGGCTGAGATTAAAAAAAAAAAATAATAATAACGCTTCGCGGACAGGGAATTTTTTTTTGTAATCCAGAGGGATCGTTGGATCGTTGATCCAACAGTTTAGAAACTGATTGTTAAATAACCGGTCCCTGACAATAAAATTACCTCTAGTGCATTGAGATATATAAATCTTTCACACGTACTTAATATCAAGCCCTTTTCTTTTATTCATTACCAGATGATAATCCATGCGAATCACGGGCTCGGAGATTTATATTAAATAATTATTAATTTTTATTTAATTAAATATTTATAAAATTATATTACAAAAATTATAAAAAGAACTATGTTATTTGCACAAAAAATTTATGCGATTAACAAATTATAAACTTATAAGATTGTTTAATAAAAGTACATGGAAACACGTTTTGGTTGTTTTCATTGAAAAATATTTAGGATAATTTATCGTAATCATTTTTTTAATAAGTTATAATAAAAAAATTGCTAATACAATGTAAGAATTATAATAATAATAAGATTTCAATTTTATTATATTTTTTTAAAAAAATAACATATAATCGCAAGGAAAAATGTTCTAGAGTAGTGTATAGAAACATGTTCTAGTTGTTCACCTTGAAAAATCTTTTGGAGAATTGATCCTCTTATTTTTTTATTCTAAATTATGATAAAAAAATTGTATTATAATTATAATAGGATTTCAATTTTATTATTTTCTTTAAAAAATAACATAGAATTGTAAGGGAATATGGAATTTTATAATTATATTACGAGAAAATGACCAAACTACACTAGTTTCCTATAGAAGCTGCCCAAGATACCCACAAACGCTGAGGGCCGCCCTTTTTACCCACGGTGTATGCATATTTCACATGCGTACACAGTGTACGCATCTTAATATTGCGTAATCTTCTAACCACGCATTCCAATAATGCGTAGAGTGTGTAATGTGAGTTTTAGTATACAATAAACAGTTGCTACGACACGCATGTTGAGAATGCGTGAATCGAGATGCGCATGACCAACATGCGTGTCCGAAGCTACTGTTCATCGTCTTCTCTTAGCTGCCGGACCAACTTCTCGACCAAAACTTTGAGCCATTTGTTCACCACTTTCAGGCAATCTTTCACTACCATTCTATATACCAAACTGATCGTATGCTCACCCTCTACAAGCCTGTACCCTTCTTTTTTGGTTTGTTACACCGGATTTAAAAGCCCCATTTCGAGTTTGTTTTCCGATTTACTTTTCCGATGTGTTCGTTCAAGCCCTTACACGGCCATAAATCAACAAAACGATGGATAAAAATGATGATACAAGTCTGATCATCATTTTTATGTTCTCAGAAGTGGTGGATGTGGCCGAAAATGTGAAGAACGAAGCTAGGCGATTTCAAGGCGATTTTTGGGTCGCCTCATTACCGGAGCTGATTGTGAGATAATGACGTCATATGACGTCATTACGCATGTTGAACATGCGTAACCTGTAATACGCATTAGAGGAATGCGTATCCCGGGCAACGCATGCCCAACATGCGTACCCCGTGGTCAAAAAAGGCAGAGCTCAGCGCATAACGATATTTTAAGCAAGTTGATTTGAATAGTGGGTATTTTGGTTTTTCACCCTTGTTGAGTGCCCTAAATACCCACTTTTTATTGTTTCATAACCAAAATGCCCAAAATCTGCGCTGCGTGCCCAAAATACCCATGGGATATGCCTCTGGTGGAGGAGTATCCTCGAATACGCCTCTGGTGGAGGAGTATCCTCGAATACGCCTTTGGGGATAGAGTATTACGTTAGTTACACCTATGGGGATACAGTTTTTGCCAGATACGCTTGTCACATAGGCGCAGGTGATGTGGGATGCGTATTTCAGGATGGCGCATCTGATGATACGCATCTTCTGAATGCGCATCCGTGGTCATCTTCGTCTCCAGAGCTCTGGGGATGGAGCTCTCGCCGGCGACCTCTCTCCCTCTCTTCGTTCATCCCTTTGCTATGGTCTTCAAGTTACAAAATACATACCAATCGAACCGCCTTCATCTCCTCTACAATCCTATACAAGTTTCATTTCATATCATTTGCCATAATTCTAGATCTCGAAGTTTATTTATCAAATCGCGTTTCCGGCGATCAATTTTTCGTCCCTCCATTCACCCCTCTCCCGTGTTTTTTCAGTCACGTAATACACACCAACAGATTCGTCTCTTCACCCTCTACACATCCATAACAGTTTTATAGCATTTTATTCCCAAGAATCGAAACGCCCAAATCATTATTTCTTGCCGGCGGGAGTGGGTTTCGATTGCTATAGTAAAACGGGTTGCGCCTTACCCATGGGCGTGATTCGTGGATATTTTGGGCGGTATTTTGAAAATTGGGTATTTTGGACAGTGATTAGGCAAAAATTGGGTATTTTGGACATTCTTTCATAGGATTTTAGGGATGGAACTATTTTTTTTATTTAAAGTTGTAATAAAAGAATTATAATTACAATAGGGTTTCTATTTTATTAAAAAAACATAAAATTATAGTAGAAATAGGATTATAGGGTGAAACCAAAATATTAGGACTGAAACCAAAATTGGGGTGAAACAAAAAATGTTACCATTAAAAGGGTATTTCGGTAATTAATAAATGTTATAGATTTCTATCAATTTTGAAATGAAATTCTTCCAAGTCTAAGTTCAAAAGGATCGATGTGATTAAGAGTAAGCGGGTGTTTTGGATATCTTAAAATAGTAGTTTATGGTTCAAAAACATAAATGTGTGATAAGTGTAAAAATATCATATAGGTGTTTTGATAAATTTATTGATAAGTTGGCTCAAAAGCATAAATGTGTGATAAGTGTAAGAATACTTATATAAAGTTATATAGGTGTTTGAATAAATTTACTTAGTTGGTGAAGTATTTTTAAATTTAAATAAAAGAATGAAATAGTATTTAACATAATAGTATCAATACAATTTTATTCGTAAGAATTATCTATACCATTTTTATTCGTAACAAATATTCATTCTGATCCAATATATAGTGCATTTGCTTTGATTACATAATTAAAATAATTATTTTCTAAATTATTCTTTTTTAATAAAAAATAATATATTTATTTGGAAAAAGAAGAATTGAAAAATATTAATTTTAATGTATATGATAAAAACATCTGTATTGACATGCATAAAAATCAAATGCTTTAATGAATTAATTATTATCATAATCTTCAAGCTAATTATTCTTGTGCTGTACTGCTAATTATCACCTATCAATATTTAAATACTCAATCTAGTATGCTTATTTAATCCAGAAGTGATTGATTAATTCAGCTGTTTTATACTCATCGGAAACATTAAAATACTTGTACCAAGTGTTGCAGATTTCGGAAATTGGAATTATTCGGTTGAGGTATCGATTTACGATTTATCGGGTGATTCGGCGGCGATTTTTGCAAAATCGGCCGAATCGGTTCCAAAACTTTAACCGATTTTTGGCCAATTTATCGGCGATTTTTCAGAAATCGGCCAATTTATATAAGAGAACTTGTAGCTAGGTTCCTTGTTAGTGCGTCGTCGTCAATCCCCAAAATTTATATGGGTTACGTACACATACAAAAGATGATTCAAGTCTAAGGTTCTTTCTACTTGAGTTCATTTCAAATCTTTTAAATGTAGCTTACATTTAGATATTTATTCCTTTTTAGATGATGTCTTGGTGCTAATTTGTCTACGTGCATTTGACATAATTTAATTTAGCATTTGTCCCATTAACAAAAACGTAAATTATATGAATTATGTATACTTAGTTTGGTATTGAAAACTTCTATACTAAAAAATAATAATATTATCTATCCTATTCTAATAATTATGGATTTCAAGCATTACTAAACTAGAAATTTGAGGTTTCAAAGTTATAAGAGCATCTCCAACGCTATGCTCCTCTTAGGTATATAATCTATGTGGCATGTTGTTAGAAACCATTTCACCCAAAACCTTAAGGTGTTGGGGAAGGCCCTTTCAAGGATCTTATACTCATATAAGATCACTCGCAAGCCCACTATGGGGTAAGAGTGGTCACTAGGAGCCCATATTTGGAGCAATACCTTAGTGCCAAATTAAATTGAGAATATTGGGGGTGGTGGGGTTCGAACTTGAGACCTCCACAAACACCAGAGCTCTGATACCATGATAGAAAGCATAGTACACAATTTGGAGAAGAAATGAACTGATATCACCATTAAAGCATAGAACTTTGTTACAGAGAGTTGTTTTACATTTCTGAGATCTAAGAATACAGAGATGAAGTTCTCTCTCTCAATCTGTTACAATGAGCACATGACTTGTTTATATATCTCACTAGACTTGTATCCAACTAAAACAGACGCGGGAAAGTTTGTTACACAAACTGACAAAAACAGAAAATAACAGAAAATCCAGCTAAGTTGACTTGTTATTTTTGTGTTGACTAACATAAAAATAACAAGTCAACTTAAAACAAGAAACTTACAAAACAAAATCAGAAACAAGCTCCTCGTCAGTGGTTCATTGCTTTGTCATCTGCCTTACTCTCTTTTGGGTTTATTCAGACTAATGGTGATCTTAGTCTGTTTGTACTGGCTCATGGAGATTCTTTAGTCTATCTTCTTATATATGTTGATGACATGATCATGACTGGCAATGATCAATGTCTTATGCTTCAGGTTACTGAGTTTTTGGGTACTCATTTTACGATCAAGGACCTTGGCTCACTGCACTATTTCTTAGGTATTCAAGTTACTGTTACCTCTGCTGGTGTTTATATGTCACAGTCCAAGTATATCTCTGATATTCTTAAAGAGTTTGTCACTATTTCTGGAAAATCTTCTCTGCTTCCAATGGATCAACATCATGAGTTGCTTCAAGAATCTGATAGTCCTTTCCTTCAGGATGTTACTGCTTATAGACGGCTAATTGGTCGTCTCATTTATCTTACTATCTCTCGTCCTGATCTTAGCTATTCAGTTCATGTTTTGGCTCAATATATGACTGCTCCAAGGTCTGTTCATTGGCATGCTGCTTTAAAATTGGTTCGATACTTGTCAGGGACTCAACAGCAAGGGTTATTGTTTGCAGCTAATGCTAATCCTGTTCTTGTGGCATTCTGTGATGCTGATTGGGGTAGCTGTCGTCTCACTAGACAATCTTTATCCGGCTATTGTGTCATGTTTGGTGGTACAGTTGTGTCCTGGAAATGCAAGAAACAAAGTATTGTTTCTCGTTCCACTGCTGAAGCCGAATACCGAAGCATGGCTGACACCTGTTGTGAGCTTACATGGCTAGTTTCTTTGTTGACTGAACTTAAAATTCATAATCTTACACCTGTGCCTCTATTCTGTGATAATCAGTCTGCTTTGTACATTGCGTCCAATCCTGTTTTTCATGAACGAACCAAGCACATTGAGATTGATTGTCACTTGGTTCGTCATAAACTCAAGACTGGTCTTATTTCTACTCATCATGTCTCTACACTGGAACAACCTGCAGACTTGTTTACTAAGGCGTTATCTTCCTCTCAGCTGTCTTATCTTTTGGTCAAGTTAGGAGTTGTCTGTTCCTTGCCATCTCCAACTTGAGGAGGGATGTTAGTCAACACAAAAATAACAAGTCAACTTAGCTGGATTTTCTGTTATTTTCTGTTTTTGTCAGTTTGTGTAACAAACTTTCCCGCGTCTGTTTTAGTTGGATACAAGTCTAGTGAGATATATAAACAAGTCATGTGCTCATTGTAACAGATTGAGAGAGAGAACTTCATCTCTGTATTCTTAGATCTCAGAAATGTAAAACAACTCTCTGTAACAAAGTTCTATGCTTTAATGGTGATATCAGTTCATTTCTTCTCCAAATTGTGTACTATGCTTTCTATCACATGTATTATACCTATATATCTAAAATATTATGTCACTCCAAAGGCAGCACCTGTTAGGAATAATTTTAGATCACATAAAACTAGGACGCTATATTTGTTGACTCTCATGCTATTATCTATATCTGAATCCATGTCATCTCCGCTTAAAATATCCCTAACCCTAGCACTTAGCCCTAGCCCTTTTTTTATATATTATTATTTATTTATACATATGACATACTACTTTAAATTATATTTTCAATATTTACAATATATTCATTAATATTATATGTATTGTTGTATTATTTTATATTTATGAATATTAATTTTGAATAATAGTAAGTGTAAAAATATTATTTTATTATTAACCAAATTTATAAAAATACTAATATTATAATATAATAAAATATGTTTTAGTTATATGTTTTATAATATATAAATGTAAGTAATTATGTTTGTTAATTTATTTGAACTTATTGAATTTCCTTATATAATAATAATAATAATTGGGACTCGTGCTACTGCTCATATCTTTACCAGGATGGGTTTTGCTATTGCTAAAAGAGTGGGGGCCAGATAAAAATAAAAATAAAAATAATGATAATATATTATATTTAGATATAGCTAATGATTATAACTAATACTCCGTTGGAGTAAAAACCCTTACAGATGCTCTAAGTCGTGCCATTGGTGGCTTTTTGAGGACACTACTATCATAAAGTATACTCCCTCCGTCCCATTCATTTCTATACACTTACTATTTTGAGATGTCCCATCATTTCTATACATTCCAAAAATAGTAAAGTTTTAATAATAAAAAACACTATTACACCCACTAACTTTCCTCCATTATCTCAAATCTATAATATAAAACACTATTACATCCACTACTTTCCTCCACTATCTCAAATTTATTATTAACTATTGATAGGTCCCACCACTTTACCCACTTTTCATCCAACTTTACTCATTATTTATACATTTTCTTGGTCTCCGTGTCCAAACCCAGTGTATATTATTCACTGGGACGGAGGGAGTATAATTATTCTGTGCGAAATGTAAAAGTGTATATATATTTTGGCTATTATCAAAAACTCCATTAATTGGTTAATTTACAATATGTTGACGAACGTACCGGCCTCCATCATGCCCTCGATTATTGTTAGAGTCTGTTTGGGATAACGTTTCCAGTCCGCTTTACATAGGTGATACTTAAATTTCTTAGCTTAAAATTAATTTTATTTTTAAAAATTTAAGTACTTTTTTTTCACATCCAATTTTATATATTTGAATCATCTTTTTTTTTTGTTTTGAAACAATATTTAAGTCATTTTTTAATTCATATCTTATTCTTTGCATATATTTAAACTTTATATTTTTATATATTTTATGTTTAAAAAATACAAAAAACTATATTTTTAATCAAATTTTTTGAAATAATTCAATTCACTTTAAATAAAATTAGCTAAACACATAAGTTATCTGTTTCTGTAACGTATATCCAAGGATAAACAATAACATTTTTTGATTAGTTAATTTTCATTAATAATTATGCTCACCTCCATACAAAAAATCTTAACCAATTAAAATTATCAAATTTATTAAAAATTAATTATTAGAATTTGTTCTTAGCCACACACTAGTAAAATCCTTAAATTTTAACCCAAACCCGCTCTTATTCTCCGGTTCCTCCGTCATGTCCCTTTTTGAAAAAGAAAACTGTACCAAATTACATGTTACTCTTTTTTTTTCATACAAATTTAAGGCTAATTTTTCAAAACTATTCCCATATTTATTACTTTCAATGTTCGATTTTTTTTTAAAACTTAACTTTATTTTCATTTTTCAATATATTAATTATATATTAATTAAGGATATTTGTTGAAATTAAAATTTCATCAAACACATAGTTTTTTAATATGCATAATATTTTTAGAAAAATTATTTAAAATAGGATGGAGGAAGTAATTATATACATTTAAGTTTTGATACTCCGTACATAAATTTGTAAAAAGGCTAGGGACTCTATGATTAAAACTGTCATGAAACCCTACAATCACAAAAGTACAAACTATATCATTTTTGTCTTGGAAAATTTCACTGGACAAATATTGGACATGATAAGATTCAATAATTATCAAACTGTAGCACTTCCAACGCCAATGCTTTTCAGCCCCCTAATGGTAGCGCTACCTTCCCAGCTGTGTTTGAAATATCCCTATTATTTCGAAAGGATAGCGTAAAACATATCTTTATGATTCATGAAATTTAATTAAAGAGTTTTATACAAAATCAGTTTACTCACCAAAACATTTATATAGGTTACAATTATAAATTTTGGTATTTTTATTTTGGAGGGTCATAGATACATCTTACATGATTTGTTCGTCTCTAGACACTGATCAATCATGTTCATGACTAATTATTTAATATTTTTTGTGGAATTATTTTCATTAGTTTTGTCATAAAAATTCTCTATACAACTTGACATAAATATTAGTCTTAACACATAAAATGTAATTTTTGATGTGAATTTATATATATGTCGCTAATTTTTTTTCGCAATATGGCATGTTATAGAAATTAGTAATTACTATGTAAAGTTAATTTGGACAAATAATATTACTTAGTTGTGAGATGGATTCATGGCATTCATCTAAATCTATACTATTATATAAAAATCGAAATATTAAAAATTTTGGTATCTGTTTTTTGGTACGTTGTGAATTTACTTATTTACCCTTCATTATAAAGAAAAATATATATGATATCTATATTATTAAAAATCCTAAAATAAATAATAACATAATATAATTAATGGTAAGTAGTCGATTGTCTTTTTTCACCTTTACTTTTAATTGAAGATATTACCTTTTATAAACAACTAAAAATATCAATCGTATCATATCTTCCAATCATTAATATTTCATTTCGAATTAAAACACGTTACCTTTTCAATTTAAAACTAATCCTACAATCATTAATATATACCCGAAAATATCATATCATATTTTTCAACTATTAATAAAATATATTAAAAATCCGTATACACCTAAAATAAGTAATAACATAATATAATTAATGCTAATTAGTCAATTGCCTTTTTCACATTTACTTTTAGTTGAAGATAATACCTTTTATTAATACCTAAAAACATCAATCATATCATATCTTCCAATCATATCATATCTAATAATAATTAATATATAACAAAAAATATCACATCATATCTTCTAATCACTAACAAAATATAATAAAAATCCGTATAATACGAATAATGATCATTAGATTTTTAGTAAAAAATCAGAGTCGTTAGATCTAATGATTAAATATATTATATAATTAAATTAATTTACTAAAATTTCAAGGTTCGAATTCTATCAACGATATATTTATTTTAAAATTTTATAATATAAGTTTGAAACCATGCATATCATTAATTAAATTTATATTAAATTTTTAATATTAAAATTAAAATGAAATATTGTAAATAATGATATATAAAAATATAATTGAAACATAAAATAAAATTTGTTAAATATCAAAAAATTCGTGTATCGCACGAGTTATAAGTTAGTGTTACTAAATTTCTAAACGAGCGATACTCAATAAATGCAAGATTAATACTTCCTCCGTCCCACAATACAAGTCTCTTTTGAAAAAATTACGCATCTTAAGAAAACATTAATTAGATGATACATTTCCTCTTATGCCCATTATAAATGCATTGATTTTTTTAAGAACATGAGTTATTTTATACTCTTGGTCATTCCTCATTAATTGCTATACAATTTTTAAAAATGGTAGTTTAGGAAAATTAACTCAAATTTACATTGAAAATGGACATGTATTATGGAAAAAAAAATTCTCAGAGAGTTGTATTGTGGGACGGATGGAGTATGTCGTATGAAAAGTTTTTGGGCCAAAAGATACATCAACCAGTCCATCAGATCGAAATGGCAGTGTTGGGTATTGAACATTGCTCTCCTCTTTTTTCTCCGTCATAAGTCATAACTACTGTTCCAACCTAAAAGCGTGCAGTGCAGAATTTCATAAATCCCATAAATACAGATATGAAGTCAGCCACGACACAAAAAAGTGTGGCACTGTGGCATATATAATTTCGGAAGAGCTAGCTGTACACTCTCAGCCAACAACATGTTGGTGCATGGGTTGAATCCTTGTCTCCTTTGTAGGAGGTCAAGGGTTCGACTCCTGGATGTGTGTGAGTTTAGATTGTATTAATTTTCTTTCTTTGTATTTGTATTTGGCCGGGGTTCTTCGGAAACAGCCTTCCTATTGTATAGGGGCATGGTCTGCGTACATTTACCCTCCTCAGACACCAGTTTGAGTGGTATTATAACTGAGTAAACTAAGTTTAAGTAGCTGTACACTCCCACACACATTGTTTGCTATCTTGAAACAGGCAAATGGTCTGGTCCAAACATATGCACCAGATTGTTTATGGAACATACGGTTCCAGAATCGTTGGATCGTTGATCCAACAGCTCTGATTTAAAAATAAAAATTCATTGTACCGCAACAAGTTTCCGCGGTACGGGGTAATTACCAAAATGCCCCCTGTTTTCACATCAAAAATTTACTGTTCACCGTACCGCAGAACGTGAACAGTAGGGACATTTTTGTAATTTCTCCGTACCACGAAAAGTTTCCGCGGTACGATACAATTTTTTTAAAAAAAATTTAAATCAGAGCCGTTGGATCAATGATCCAACGGCTCTGAAACCGTATGTTCCATAAACAATCTGATGCATACGTTTGCACCAGACCGGACCCCCTTGAAATATACACTAACCCTAATTTAAATTAGTACATTTAATAGTAATTAACTACACAACCACACACAGCGTTTGTGACTAATTAACTACTCCCCCGTCCCAAAATACATGTCCGTTTTGAAAAATGAATTTGTCCAATTTTACATGTTCCTTTTTGTTGACTTCTATCTTATCCTATGGAGGAACAATATACATGTATATGTATGTGTAATGTGTGGGCAGGGACCGAAAATGTAGCATTAATCTCACTGAGGAAGTAAACCTACAAATATTTTACTTTTTTTTGTCCAAAATTTCCTATTTCACTTGTTTCTAAATAATTATTCATAATTAACTAATATGGTAAATTATATATTAATTATGTTAATTTTTGTGGAAAATAATATAATTATTTAGTAAGTATCAATTTATTTAACATAATTGAATAAAAAGTAAATTTTTGATCGAGAACAATAATAAAAGGACGGAAGGAATAAGAATTATTGAATACCTCTGTAAGAACACTATCATGGATCTTTCCAAATCTTAGCTAATTTCGTTACTGTTAGTAGCGGAACCAAAATAACAAAATCGTCATGACTAAATTATGTGATAAAGGTTTTGAAGGATTTTATTTTTTTCTATTTCTCAAAATTAGCAGAGTTAAAATAAATTTGTACACTATTTGAAATAAAAATTTGTACACTATAATTCGAGTGAACTTTGCATGACCTTCCAAGCACCCTACTACAATTATGAATAATATATAAAGAGTCGCGCTCCGTTGAGAACCCTTATTATTGTGAGATCTGAGATTCGATCACAACCGTTCATTTATTAAATCTTTTGATTAAAAATAACAGAAAAGGACGGTGGTTTTTTTGTAATTATTGCAATGTTCAGTGGCAATTACTCCATCAATATAACGGTTGTACAAAAATTAAAACAAGCACCTACTCACGCACAATTACTCTCTAACTGTCTCTCTCTCTCTCCCCCCCTCTCTCTCTCACGTTCAATCTTAAAATCATCACCGATTAAACTACGATTACGAACTATGATCTTCGATTATTCATTCTCCAGCTGTTGTTAAGGTAATAATCACCTTAATTTTGAAATTTATAGATTTAATTGGGCATTTTTTAATTGCATGTTTGTGTTTGATATTTTTTAGGGTTTATATTCTATTTTTTGTTATTCGAAGTTTGTTCGGAAGAAGTAATGGCTGAAAAACGACAAGGTATGTGCATATCTTACTGATTGTAGTGATTTTCTGTGTTGTTTTGTGTTTTTTTCATTATGTTCTGAACAAGTAAATCATTATTTTTGATTGATTTTAAGTGACGAGTTATATGCAGTGATTAAAAACATTTTGTGGCAGTTTTATGTTAATAAGGTGATTGTAGTGGACTTGTTCTGTTTTTTCGATTTTTTTGTATATATTTTGTCGTCGTTAGAAGAGGAATGTTCCAACGATTAGAGTAGTTGATAAAGGACTTATTTGCAGTGATTAAAAACATTTTGTGGTGGTTTTACGTTAATAAGGTGATTGTAGTGGCCTTGTTCTGTTTTTTACGATTTTTTTGTATATATTTTGTCGTTGTTAGAGGAGGAATGTTCCGACAATTAGAGGAGTTGATAGAGGACTTATTTGCAGTGATTATGAACATTTTGTGGTGGTTTTCTGTTAATAAGGTGATTGTAGTGGCTTGTCATGTTTTTTTACGAATTTTTTTTTGATATTTTTTGTCATTGTTAGAGGATGACTGTTCCGACGATTAGAGGAGTTGAGAGAGAACTTATTTGCAGTGATTAGGAACATTTTGTTGGTGGTTTTATGTTAATAAGGTGATTGTAGTGGCCTTGTTTTGTTTTTTACGATTTTTTTGATATATTTTGTCGTTGTTAGAGGAGGAATGTTCCGACGATTAGAGGAGTTGATAGAGGACTTATTTGCAGTGATTAGGAACATTTTGTGGTGGTTTTCTGTTAATAAAGTGATTGTAGTGGCTTGTCATGTTTTTTACGATTTTTTTTTGATATTTTTTTGTCGTTGTTAGAGGATGACTGTTCCGACGATTAGAGGAGTTGAGAGAGAACTTATTTGTAGTGATCAGGAACATTTTGCTGGTGATTTTATGTTAATAAGGTGATTGTAGTGGCCTTGTTCTGTTTTTTACGATTTTTTTGATATATTTTGTCGTTGTTAGAGGAGGAATGTTCCGACAATTAGAGGAGTTGATAGAGGACTTATTTGCAGTGATTAGGAACATTTTGTAGTGGTTTTCTGTTAATAAGGTGATTGTAGTGGCTTGTCATGTTTTTTTACGAATTTTTTTTTGATATTTTTTGTCGTTGTTAGAGGATGACTGTTCCGACGATTAGAGGAGTTGAGAGAGAACTTATTTGCAGTGATTAGGAACATTTTGCTGGTGGTTTTATGTTAATAAGTTGACTGCAGTGGCTTGTCCTGTTTTTTTAAGAATTTTTTTGATATTTTTTGTCGTTGTTAGAGGATGACTGTTCCGATGATTAGAAGAGTTGAGACATGAGTTATTTGTAGTGATTATGAACAGTTTGTGGTTGTTTTTTGTTAATAAGATGACTGTAGTGGATTGTTCTGTTTTTTTATGAATTTTTTTGATATTTTTGTTCTGTTTTTTGTGGTGCTTTTTAAGCAACTAGCAAACTGTATTTTTTATTCTGACAATTGCATAATTTGAGAAACAATTTATTAGCATTGATTAGGCTTGTTCAGTGGTGCTTTTTTACTAGTTACTTGACTGTAATGTGCTTTTTTATGCTTGTTTATTATAGTTGTACTTTTAATACTTTCCATTCTTCGCAGCAAACTCGGTACGTAGGAGCGCACGTCTTATATTACACAGTCTTAGGAGACCAAACACCGGTCCAATTTTTATTGATTTGGAAGGTAGTGGTGATCAAATGGAAGTAAATAATAATGCTGAAAATGTAGTCGTTGGTCCAGAAAATGAAGAGAATCAACATGTTGTAGAAACTGGAACAAAAAATCAAGATGTGCAGGAGAAGATGATTACTGATAAACAAAATAACGTCCCTGTGACAGGTATTTTTTTTTCTCTTTTTTGTATAATTTGATTTGTGTTGATTTATATTGTTTGATGTATAGATATTTTGCAGGAGAGGTGTATGACTCTGATGATGATTTTGTAAATCTTGCACCATGGACAAAGAAGAAAGGTAAAGCACCAGTGAGGGATGATACACGAATTGTTAAAAGAAAGCTTCTAATGGAGGTAATTACATTATAAATTCTTGTTTTCAATAAATTTAAATGCTTGTTTTAACTCTTTTTTGAAATACAAAATCTAGGACAAAAGTGATGATTTCCAAACTAAAAAAAGAAAAGGTAAAAAGAAAAATGACAAGAAAGAAGGTGAACAAAGACTTGTGCTATTTGAGAAGGAAGCTCAAATAAAAGGCAAAAAGAGGCCAGCTAAAAAGGTAAATAATAGACTCCATATTACTAGAATATATAAAATCAACATTCACCCACATATCACTTTTTTGTTCGTATATGTGAGAAAATAAAACAAATTGTTATGTGTATCAGTCAAATGTAGATGATAAAGTGGAAACAAGGAGAGGGAAACAGAAAATAGAGGAAAGAAATCAGATTGTAATGAAGGTACATACAACATTCATTTTTTAAAAATGTGTATTTAAAATCACCACTAAATAGTCGTACGTATGTGAAATTGTGCAGGAGGATGAAATTGCTAAAAGTAGAAACTCCCCAAGAATACTGAATGAGATGATATATGTACTATCAGATAATCAACAACAATGGGTGAAAGATGCTGGTTTTGGTAGTCTACTTGATTTTGAGTTGGTAGAGATGCCTCAAAGACTGGCATATAGGATACTTGAAGCGTTTAATGAAAGAAGCTACAAATTAATATTAAAAAGGGGGGATGTAGAAATCACCGAGCAGGCTGTACATGATGTGCTTGGACTGCCTTGTCGAGGATCTGAAATCAAGTTTAAAGAAGATGATAGGACTACTCAAAGAATTAATCAATGGAGATCCAGTTCAAATTGGCTGAAGGACAGAGTTTGGTGAAAGCAAGTGAGGTGGTTGATATAATGAAACAGACGGGGGACGTAGATGAATTGTTTAAGATGAATTTCTAAGTGCTTATGACAAACGTGTTGATAAGGTCAAACACGAATAATTTCGTTGCCCAGACAATTCTGACTTTGGATGATATAATTGAAAACTGCAATAAGTACAACTGGACGCAATATTTGATAAAAAGTCTAGTTATCACAAAGCAAATATGGATGCGCACAGCCTCACTTTTCTATACCGGGCCAATGATTTTTCTGCTTGTAAGTAGTATTTTGTTTTATATTCACTCTTGATTCAAACTTGTTTTAGTGATTTCACTAATTAATCAAAAAATGTCAGATTTTCTACGTTGATCGAGTCTGTCACCAAGAAGACAAAGAGCTTGTACCAAGACTGTATCCAGCTTTCAGAGGATGGACAAAAGAAAAATAGCAAAGAGAAATGATGGAATTGGCAGAAAAGGATGCATTTGGTTCCGGAAGTATACTTGAAGTGGTAACTGCAGAAGAACTGGAAGCAAATGAGAAATTATTTTGGAAGGTATGCACGTAAACCACAAAACTTAAAAGCACGTAGTATAAAACCTATTTATATCTGAAAATAATTTATTTGAACATCTAGGTAAAGTATGATGCAGAAAAGGAAAAAACTGCTACTGAAATTGAAAAATATCTAGTAGATTGGAATAGAAATGATGCAAATGATGGACCATATGACGTATATGCAGAAAAGGAAAAAGAAGACATAGAAGATGTGAACGGACATGATGCAAATCATGGACCAGATGAGGTATATTAATGCATTCTGGTATCATAAGCACATAACCACCACATATAACACACTAACCACCACAAACCACTACATTAATCTCCACATATATCATACTAACCACCACATGAAATTACACTAATCACCACATATGTAACATTATTAACTTCATTAATCATATGTGTGTGTCAATAAAAAAAAGTTACAAGATAAAGAATTTAAGCTTCATGAAATGTTACATTGTTATTTAATCATTTATAAGATATCATGGTATGGTGTTTGTTTTCAGCCAATTTATAATATCTTTTGTTGATCAGGATTGGTGGGAGACGCTGAATCAAAATGCAACTTTGTTGATTGATGCCAATATTCAACTAATTCAAGCAAAGAGTCAGTATGAGTCCCAATTGGCTAATGCGAAAGAATTGCATCCAAATGATGAGAGGATTGTTGAAATCGAAAAACAGATCAAGGATCTGTTCAAAGCAAATAAATGGATGGATAGTGAAAGTTTCGAAGAAGATTTTCGCAATAATGAAGACATTTCAGAATTTCCAAGTCAAGAAGACAAAGCTGAAGACATTTCACAATTTCCAAATCAAGAAGAGAAAGCTGGTTCTGATTTAGTTAACGAAGCTGAGAAGAATGAATTACCACCAGATCATGATGACCACCTTGATATTATAGCTTGGCTAAAATCTCCAGAAGGGATATTGTAGCTTGAAAAGGATTTTGAAAATCAGCCATGTCCAGACGATCTGCTATGTCCATCATTCTCACTTGGAATAAGTCAAATATGCAAAAAGGTGATGGAAGAGCACGGCAGAGAAGATACTAACAAAGGAGAGGAATATAAAACACCATTGCCACCAAAAGAACCAGAAAAAAGGATAAAGAGGGACATCAAAGTGGGGCCAGCTTTTAGGTCACCATACATTCAAAGAAACATTGACATAAATTCAAGTTACTCCAAGCAAGAAATTGCCGTCTATAGGTGGATGATTCAAGATGGAAAGAATGACATGTAAGTTTCACAATAAATATCACTACATGTATTACTCTTATCACCTAGTCCTTACACTAATCACCTAGTGCCTACACTAATCACCTCATAGAAATGCACTAATCACTAGCTACATGTGTAAAAAATAATCAGCTATTATAAAAGCACTAATCAGTAATATATTACAGGGAGCATATTTTTATATATGGACAACATACATTCATCCGAGAAGTCGTCAGGACACTCATGCCAGAAAACAGGCTGTCATATGCAGTTATAGATATGTGGTCTATTTTATTGAATACTAGAGAGAATTACAAATCTGCGGAAGCACCCATGCGGCTCTTTATGGACATTGGTTGTTCAGTAAGTGACTGTTTATTGTATTTAGTTGTAACAACGTTTCTAATGACTCAGTTCATGTATTAACTTAGTAGAGTCTAAAATGAACAGATTGCTCCTTTGGACGAGAAAAAGACTTCTGCAGTGCAATATGAACTTTTTAAAAGCGAAATGAATCACTTTTTTGAAAGATACCCAAACAGGAAAATAGAAAATGCTGATTTGGTATGTCTGGGATCCCTGTAAAATTTATTATTTCAATGGTAATTTGGTAATAGAATTAGATAATAATGACTGCCAATTTAAATATTTACACGACTTAAGTTGCAGGTTTTTTTCCCCGTGCTTGCATATGAACATTTGTACAGGGTCAGCTTCAACTTAAAAAAACCAGCATTCCATGTAATTGATAACATCAGGAGAGGGAAAACTGCTGCAAAGGAGTACGGCCCAAAGCTTAAACTTTTGGTAAGTGGAAGATAAAACGTACATGGTTTAGGCACGCCTACACTTGATACTTTCTGATACATCTCTAACTAATATATATAACAATGTAGCGCCGACACTTTGTGACATACTTAAAGGGAAAAAAGTTAGAGTTGATAGTAGATGAACTGAAGAAAGTGGAAGTTTATTACATGCTAATGTCCTGGCAAACGTTCAGCAACTACAAAGATTGTGGAATATTTTTGATGAGGCATATGGAAACTTACAAGGGAGATCCAAAAAACTGGATTATTGATTTAAAACATGAAAGCGTAAATATATTAAATAGGTCATTAGACGTACTTAATTTATTTGCAAATGATCTTGTCTTTTTTATGAATCTGAAATCTATTATATTGGTGTCTTTTTCAAAATAGATTCCCCAAAAAGCACAGTTATTAAAGATTCGTGCAAAGTACTGTCATGCCATTTTGGCTTCTCCTCTGAACGAGAAAAGACATGAAATACTAAAGGAAGCAAAGACTTTGTATAACAAAATGACATCAGATAAAGTGCTGAGTATAGTGCTTGCTGCGAGTGAAGGAAAGAGTATAGCTGTCCGTGGAAGAAATGATATTAAAGGAAAGGTTTTGTTCGCAGAAGATGACACACCTGAAGATGGCCACTAAAAAATCTGACTCAATTGTAGTATTCTTTTCATTACTATTTCAATGACCTACAATGCGATAAAACTGAAAAATTCTCCTTGTATAAAGATTTAGAATTTATGCTGGAAATGTATGTTGACAGTTTGAATGATCATTCAGTGAAGAAATGAATTCTGAACTTCTATTTCATATACAAAAACTGTATCATATGATAGTTACCAATGGTGTATAAAATTATCACATTGTTGGTAAAATCACCATAAATATTTAAAAATAATCACCGCAGTCTGCCCAAAAAAAAAAATTCACCACTCTGTACATGTAAAATAAAACTAATTAAAGGAAAAAATACAATTAATAAAAAGATTTTGTTTTTAGCCATGTACATGTTATGCTAAATTCACGCAAGCGCACGTAGTCACAAGTAATATATGATTAAATCAAGTTCGTTCCCACAGAGATCTAGAATGGTGTTCAATTCAGTAAATATGCCTATGCAACAATGTATGGTTTTTATCCACTGCTAAGACAAATAACAAATTGTATTTTTACTAACTACTAAATTAAACTAAGATGCAAAATTATAAAACTAAGAATTAAATTAACTAATAAGAATAGAAATCGAATTACTTATGAGAATTAACATGGAATCCTAGTTTCATCATCTACTTCACTTAGAGTTGCAGCCTTTAATTAAAACATGCGATGGTTTTGATATCTGATCGGATAACACGAAAAGAGTAAAAGTTACCTCTCGGTATACTAGTACCAATCTATACATACATCCACAAAAGAGATAGAAGATGAATAGGCACCTATTATGTTTAGACCCTATATCTCTATAGAATTTGAAAACATAAAGGTTGAAGCACAAGTTATCCACTTAGATCACATAGGGTAGCATAATATCTCTATTCATGCCACAAATCATGATGCTTAACATCAACCTATCCTATGCTAGCATGGCAAGTTCTAAATCTCAAGATCCACTCTCGCTTCACAAGAGATTAACAATTCAATTTAGATGTTAGCTACGCATCCAAAAGCATTAAGATTAACCATACGAGGATATCAGTATTCACCACACATAAATCTTTAAGGCATGCAAACTACTAAGCTACATAGATAAATTCACTAGGATCCCACGACAACGATTAGCCCATAATTGAACCGTTCATCATCGTGGGATTTGATGAAAACATGATAAATAATAAGATATGAATAAAAGAAGCAATAATATTAATAAAACTAAAGTTTGAGAAAACAAATCTAGAACAAAGGATGAAGTAGATCTAGATCCGTTGCTTGTCACGAGCGTTGAACCCTTCTCTCCTTTTCTCCCTTGCAGATCTAAGCTGGTTACAATAATAAAACTATGATAATCTGTATATCTCTATTACAATGGTATGATGTGTTTAAATAGGCTCTAGAAGTCTTGCCCAGCAAGAAAATACCCAAAATAGAGTTAAAACAGAATTTCTGCAAAAGACGTTTCCTAAACTAATTCTGTTTTTAAGGAAAATTCGTGGCTGACTTTTCTTCAATTTTTCTGGAACGTTCCAAACGTAATTGGACCTCTGGACCACCTTAGAATGATAGAGAATCTCGTTATCTTCGCGTGGACTGCTTACGGGCTGAAAACAGACTTATAGAACTCAAGATATGGCCCAAACAGTGTAGACTGCGCAACCCTTCTTAAAAATCCGAATTTTGATCAATTAATTCCCAAAAATTAATAGAAGCATCCACCTTAGTCAACATTCTCGTAAATCTGCACAACTAAGCAAAACACATCAAAACTACCAGAAACTTGAGTCCAAGACAATCAATTTAAGCCGATTTAGAATGCTCCAAGTGGATATAAATCCACTTATCACACCCCCAAACTTAAACTGATGCTTGTCCTCAAGCATAAACAATTACAACTAACTACTAACTAGTACCACTTCCGTAGGTGATCACGGTTGCATTTGGCATATGCAACAAGCCCTTTAAACCCCTAGGCAGCCCTAGTGGACGAGTAAGGTCTCGTGAGGGCCTATAGCGAATGTACCCACAAAATCCATTTAACCTAATGCAATGCAATGCATGAATGCAACTAATATGCAATTGCAATTAATTTAGTCTACCATACCTTCAAATCCTCTCATGTCATATCAACTTAAGAATCAAAGTAAAAACGCAATGTCTTGATGTCGAAAGTGCAAGTATTCACATAGTCTACTCAATGAATATGCATAAGTTCTCACAAGTCCATGTCAAGTGTAAGAATAAGTTAGTAAACATGCTAAGCCTACAAGAGTACATCTTTGAGACAAAACTCGGGATCTCATACGCAAAAACAAGCAAACACTCACAATCCACTCACAAAAGAATTTTCACTCAAGAACAAGGGTAAGTGTATCACTCAATTCCAACAAAATCATAAACATGCTTGACATTTGGTATCAATCTAACTCTTAACACAACATACATCAATGACGATAATCAAAAGGTCTTTAATTGGGTTGTAACGGGGCTAGGGACAAGGTATGTCAAATAAGCCAAAACAGGTGTAGTGTCAAAAGCTAGTAAGTACCATAATAAATCCTACACAACACCCTATTTTTCCCCCCATATAATTTTACTAAAACAAACGCTCGACTAGTCGACTGAAATAGGATCACAACAAACACAAACATGCTCTCATAATATTTTTTTTTTCTTTTTTCTTTTCTCTTTTTTTTTTCTTTTTTTTTTCGAGAGCTAAATAGAACACAAACAATAATATAAATAATAACAATGATCCCACAATTTTATTACATATGTCGACTATCAAGTAAATAACAAAACCCAATTTCAATATTTCCCCCAAAAGTATGACCAACAATAAACCCCTCATTGCACACCTTATTACTCCCTTAAGCACTCTACTAGCCTTTGACAATGTAGGTTCAAATTAATGTAAGGCCAATACAAGAAAAAGGTCTAGGCAAGTAATGTGGTATGTCACCGAAAAAATAGGATTAAGCTCAATGGGTTAACTAATTGATCATGTAAATATGGTGTGGTAATATGGGAAAATATGTGGTTAATCCTAATTGCCTTTATCATTTTAATCGTCAAATAATGTCATGCGTTTCAAGAAAGACCTCAAACAACTGCTAGCAATGCAAACAATCCGTGGACACTCAAGCAAACGAATAACTTTGCAAATATGCAATAAGCAATAAGGCTCAAAATCTCACTTGGTGGAAAAACATACTCAATCCCAAGCAAACATCTCTCTAACGCACCAACTTGTATTCAAAGCATGCAAACTAAATCATCTTGCACATATTCATGTCCTTCTAATCACTTACAACATTCAATAAGTCTACTAGCTTCAACTTACTAGTGTATGTGTGTGCACAAGAACAGAGCATATCACTTCTCAATCAAAAGCGTCAACAACACAAAATTCCTATCAAGCATGGGTGCAAATGCAAACTATTATGAACTCACCTAAAATACGAACATAAAAACAGAATGTCCTATATGAAACAAACGTAGATAACACGAACATAAATGCATAATTTACTACTACGCAAACATGAAATCCTATATGAACAAATAATACAACAACAACTACTAATCCCTCAAACAACCCCCAAACTTAAAATATTCAATGTCCTCATTGAATGGAAGTAAATACAAGGGATAGCAGAAAACATACCTGAATACCAAAGCATACCCAACAATTTTTTTTCTCTCGCAAAAATCCCTTTTCCTTAGCAATTGGCCTCAAAACAACCGATTAAATTTAACCTCCGCCTCTGGAGAAGAAAATCTCTCCACCCTGGACGAACAGTGACAGGAAGGTTGAGAAAATTTTTCTGAAAATTTCTGTTACACGCGCGACTTGCGCAGCATGGGGGCAAACCGCCCAGCTTCCAGAAACGCATATGCGGCTTGCGCCTCCGGCCCGCAATTTGCTCTACCTCCAGAAACGCAACCGCAGGTTGCGTTACAGCCCCGCAACCTGCTCCTCTTCCAGTAACGCAGGGGCTACCTGCGTTACAGACTCGCAATTTGCCCAGAATTTTTTTTTTTTTTTTTTCACACAACACTCAAAAATTTTTTTTTTCTTTTTTTTTTTTCCTATACTAATGCATGGGTTGCCTCCCACGAAGCGCTTCTTTAACGTCAATAGCTTGACGTTACTTCCTCAACTCATGGCGGTTTCAAAAGAATAACTGAACCATCTTCAACAGACAAACCACTCATACGAATGTTGACATCTTGATTGCTTGCTTTCCACAAATCTCTTCCTTCAGACTTCAACCAAATTTTACTACCCAACGGCCAAATCTTCTTCTTTTTCTTCCTCACACCTCTCAGGTGCTTCTCCGACTCAACCGGCTGAACAAAAATTTCTTCTTCCTTATCATCTGCTTTCCACCTTCGCAACACGTTATCATGCCCTTCTTCAAAAATCACTATCTCATTATTCAAAAGGACATACCTCAAATGTGGTGGAAGTTTCCCAAGCTTTACATTCGAAAGATCTCGAACTGAAGAACTGTCCGATTTCTCGCTCAGCAACTGATCAAACTTCTTTCTCTGACCCGTATCAACTATTTCCACACTGCAACACTCTTCATCCTCTGTTGGAAATTTCATTGCCTTGAACACATTAAAGGTGACACTCTGATCTTGCACCCTCATTGTAAGCTCTCCTTTCTGCACATCAATTAAAGTACGACCCGTAGCTAAGAACGGTCTTCCCAAGATTATGGGAATCTTCTTATCTTCCTCAAAATCCAAGATCACAAAATCAGCAGGAAATATGAGTTTATCAACCTTTACCAAAACATCCTCCACTATGCCCCTCGGATAAGTGATAGATCGATCAGCCAACTGCAAAGAGATGTTAGTCGGCTTTGGCTCCGGTAGACCAAGTTGCTTGAAAACAGACAAGGGCATAAGATTAATGCTAGCTCCCAAATCACATAAACACTTGTTGAAAGAAAGGTTGCCAATAGTGCACGGAATATTGAAACTTCCCGGATCTTTAAGTTTAGGAGGCAACTTCTGCTGCAGAACGGCACTACACTCCTCCGTTAATGCCACTGTTTCAAAATCTTCCAATCTTCTCTTCCGTGACAAAATATCCTTCATGAACTTTGCATATCTCGGCATCTGCTCCAATGCTTCAACAAAAGGAATGTTAATGGACAGTTTCTTGAAGACCTCCATAAATTTCTGAAACTGTTTCTCTTGACTTTTCTGCAAACGTCCAGGGAATGGCGGAGGTGGATAAATCTGATTATTCTTTGAAGATTGCTCCGGAGTAAACTTTTCAACCGGTTTCTTGCTCTTCTCACCATCTAGCTGATCAGCCACTAAATCAGATTTCTCAATTTCTGGCACTGCAGATTTTTCAACCTGCTGATTCTGAACATCTTCATCTTCTTCAATTGCTGATTTAGGATCACTCGTGACTTTTCCAGATCTCAAAGTAACTGCATTGACCTGTTCTTTGCTTTCCCTTCTGCCTGGATTAGTCTCCGTATCACTAGGAAGAGTTCCTTGTTGCATATTTACCAAGGCACTTGTAATCTGCCCCAACTGGGTTTCCAAAACTTTCTGGCCAGCTTGCAGGTTCTTTATCATCACTCTCATATCATCTATCTCATTAGAAGATTGTCCCGCATGAGCCTGGGGTTGCTGCTGAAATCCCGGAGGCTGAAATTGTTGCCTTGGAGCATACTGTTGCTGATAGCCTTGATTGTATGGCTTCGCTTGCTGATACGACTGTTGAGATTGTTGTGCACCTTGATTATTACTCCAGCTGAAGTTGGGATGATTCCTGTTGTTCGGATGATAGGTGGCTGGAACTGGTGCAGCAGGTCTCTGAAAATTACTCACAAACTGTACTGATTCAGGAGAAATAGCACACTGATTCGTCTCATGTGCGCCCGCACATAGCTCACAAACACTAGCCACCTGCTGAACTCCATAATTAGCAAGCGAATCCACCTTCATAGCAAGAGCTTTCAACTGAGCCGTAATCATCGCAGCTGTATCTACTTCAAAAATTCCTGCTGCCTTGCCTTGAGATAGCCTTTGGGTTGGATTCTGATATTCATTAGCAGCCATCATCTCTATAAGTTCATAAGCTTCATCATAGCTCTTTGCCCACAGAGCTCCACCTGATGCTGCATCTAGCAAAGGCCTAGATTGTACTCCCAATCCATTGTAAAAACCATTAATAACCATCCAATCAGGCATGCCATGATGAGGACACTTGCGTAGCATCTCCTTGTAGCGTTCCCAAGCCTCACACAAGGTCTCGCCAGATTGCTGTTGGAATTGAGTCAACTGGTTCCTTAATGCTGCAGTTTTCGCCATAGGGAAGAATTTAGTAAGGAACTTCTGTGCAAGATCTTCCCATGTAGTAATGGAACCAGGTGGTAAAGAGTGTAGCCAGCTCTTAGCCTTATCCTTCAGAGAGAATGGGAAAAGCCTCAACCTGATAGCATCATCCGTCACACCATTACATTTGAAAGTGTCGCAGATTTCGATAAAGTCCCGAACATGCATGTTGGCATCCTCCGTAGAAGCACCCCCAAACTGGACTGAATTCTGCACCATCTGAATTGTGCCAGACTTGATCTCAAAATTGTTTGCTGCAATAGCTGGCCTAATAATGTCAGACTGGATATCATTGAGTTTCGGCTGAGAATACTCCCTCAAAGCCTTAGCTGCTGCTGCATCTGCCATTGCTACTGTAGTCTCAGTTCTCTCTTCTTTATTATCCACTATAAGATCGTCTTCCGCCAGTTCTTCCAAACGAGCTTGTAAGCGTGTTCGCATACAAACTTAAGTACCTGAAACACCACGAAACAAACAAACTAAATAAGAATCCGAGTCAGTGAACGCTAACGACCACTGATGACAAGCACATAAACTAAAATAAAAACACCGATGATCCCCGGCAGCGGCGCCAAAAACTTGTTATGCTAAATTCACGCAAGCGCACGTAGTCACAAGTAATATATGATTAACAAAAACTTGTTATGCTAAATTCACGCAAGCGCACGTAGTCACAAGTAATATATGATTAAATCAAGTTCGTTCCCACAGAGATCTAGAATGGTGTTCAATTCAGTAAATATGCCTATGCAACAATGTATGGTTTTTATCCACTGCTAAGACAAATAACAAATTGTATTTTTACTAACTACTAAATTAAACTAAGATGCAAAATTATAAAACTAAGAATTAAATTAACTAATAAGAATAGAAATCGAATTACTTATGAGAATTAACATGGAATCCTAGTTTCATCATCTACTTCACTTAGAGTTGCAGCCTTTAATTAAAACATGCGATGGTTTTGATATCTGATCGGATAACACGAAAAGAGTAAAAGTTACCTCTCGGTATACTAGTACCAATCTATACATACATCCACAAAAGAGATAGAAGATGAATAGGCACCTATTATGTTTAGACCCTATATCTCTATAGAATTTGAAAACATAAAGGTTGAAGCACAAGTTATCCACTTAGATCACATAGGGTAGCATAATATCTCTATTCATGCCACAAATCATGATGCTTAACATCAACCTATCCTATGCTAGCATGGCAAGTTCTAAATCTCAAGATCCACTCTCGCTTCACAAGAGATTAACAATTCAATTTAGATGTTAGCTACGCATCCAAAAGCATTAAGATTAACCATACGAGGATATCAGTATTCACCACACATAAATCTTTAAGGCATGCAAACTACTAAGCTACATAGATAAATTCACTAGGATCCCACGACAACGATTAGCCCATAATTGAACCGTTCATCATCGTGGGATTTGATGAAAACATGATAAATAATAAGATATGAATAAAAGAAGCAATAATATTAATAAAACTAAAGTTTGAGAAAACAAATCTAGAACAAAGGATGAAGTAGATCTAGATCCGTTGCTTGTCACGAGCGTTGAACCCTTCTCTCCTTTTCTCCCTTGCAGATCTAAGCTGGTTACAATAATAAAACTATGATAATCTGTATATCTCTATTACAATGGTAGGATGTGTTTAAATAGGCTCTAGAAGTCTTGCCCAGCAAGAAAATACCCAAAATAGAGTTAAAACAGAATTTCTGCAAAAGACGTTTCCTAAACTAATTCTGTTTTTAAGGAAAATTCGTGGCTGACTTTTCTTCAATTTTTCTGGAACGTTCCAAACGTAATTGGACCTCTGGACCACCTTAGAATGATAGAGAATCTCGTTATCTTCGCGTGGACTGCTTACGGGCTGAAAACAGACTTATAGAACTCAAGATATGGCCCAAACAGTGTAGACTGCGCAACCCTTCTTAAAAATCCGAATTTTGATCAATTAATTCCCAAAAATTAATAGAAGCATCCACCTTAGTCAACATTCTCGTAAATCTGCACAACTAAGCAAAACACATCAAAACTACCAGAAACTTGAGTCCAAGACAATCAATTTAAGCCGATTTAGAATGCTCCAAGTGGATATAAATCCACTTATCAGTACAAAAATAAAATTTTTGTTTATGTTAAAATTTTACAGAAAATACTATAAATCACCACAATGAACCAACAAAATCACCAAATAATTTTAGGGAAAATACTATAAATTTGAGGGTGTTGTCCCAATACACTACTTTAAATGATGTTACTTTTTTTTTCTTCTAAATATGCATTTAAAAAACTATTTAAAAAATTATAATAAGTTTGTGAACGGTTTATTCGTCATTCCAAATATATCTAAAACCCAAAATGGGAAAGTTGAACCCCAAAGGTTAACCGTTGAACCCTAAGAAAAAAATTTAATTTACACATTAGAGTCCGGCGGCCTGGTTTTTAAAAAATCGGGGACCAGCCCCGATTTTTTAAAAACCAGGATTAATTAGGGTTTTGGGTCACGGGTTTAGGGTTGTTTTGTCGTTCCTATTTAAAATTGTGATATTTGAGTTATGTTCTTTATAAAATCACCATATCGTGCTAATATAGTAACCTTTATTTTCTCAAAATCGCCACTTTTTTACTAATAAAATCATTAATTTAGATAAGTTAAAAATTAAACCTATTTTTTTAGCAATTCCCAACTTTGCTTCATTTTATAAAGATCTTAATACTTTATTGGGAAAAAAGAATGTAACTTGGTATTTAAAAAATGGAAGTCATATTCTTCAAAAAAAAATGACAAAAGTAAATAACGGAAATGATAATAAAAAACATCATAATTTGAACAAAATAAGATTTAACTAAAACACTTTACTAAAATATTTTTCACAATTGATTCACTAAAAATACTTCGATTTGTAAAAATCACCAATTATACTGAAAAATCACCAATTAACTAAAACAATTGAGAAAATCACCACAATTTACAAAAAAGACCAACTAGATATTGAATGAGAAATTTATAAATTCAGCAACTAATCAGAAACAAATAACCAAGCTATAAAGACAACTCATTTAAAATAAAATTCAATAGTGTCCAAACAAGAAAAAAAGTACATGATATTAAAAAATGTATCTACTAGTAGTGTATTTTACATTTCCTCAAAAGCTTAAAGGTGCTCCTGACTCATTTTCTGCTTCAACAGCAACAGCTTGATTCTTTTTTGGACAAGCTACCACAGAGTCATTCTTTGGTCCTTCAGCCACAACTTGATCCTTTTGCACAGCCTCAACTTGATCCTTTCGCGGACAAGTTCTTTTATCATGCACAACAGATTTACATAGTATGCATTCTCTTTTCTTTTTCTTGGCTTTGGTTATGGCTTTTTCCCTTTCACTAACAAACCGCTTCAAGCCAGAACCTTTGTTTTTACACTGCACAGGTGGATGAATAGTAATTTCCCCACTTGGTTGCTTACCTATAATATTCCCCAAAAAATCTCTCTTACTAAAAACACCACCATCATCACCCAGAGAACAATCTAAATCTTTAATTGTTTTATTGACAAACTTCAGTTTAGGAAGATCACTTCCTGCTTTAGTCACACATTTATGAAAATTGAACCATAAACTTGTCAATTCTACGGACACAACATCCATATTCTGAATTTCATTGGAGACAGCAAACATTTGCGATGAAGCCTTATTTTCTGGATGCTTCATCCAGGGATTGAGAACAAGACGCCTTGGTATTTTATTCACTTCAAAGTGATTAAGTACACAAAATGCGTGTCGACATAAAAGGCCACACATAACAAATTTCTTACAAGAACAGTTAGCATGTGTTTTACTTACCTCAACCTAGAACAAAAAAGAATAAATTAAAATTTTTTATCATTGTTAAAACTGCATGTAACAAATAAGAATGCATTTAATATAATCATTGTTAAAACTAGTATCTTTATAACCTTTTTATGGTCCAAGAACAGTTTAGTGATTTTAACTTATTTTCATTTTTAATTTTGATCAGATGAAGCGTATTTCTTGGGCCATATTGCAATTCCATGGACTAAAGTAGAATATTTATATTTCTAATCACCAGTACAAGTACCACCTTTTGGCCCAAATTCAAGTTAAAACATTAATAAAATTCACTTGCAAAAATATTAGAATTACCTTAAAGAGCCTATCTTTCATTTTGACATCTCTCATCTCGTAACATTTGATGCCATTTATCTCTGGGCCAATAGTCTGAATTCGCATATCGTCACGAGATGCCAAAATTTCTTCTTGCACCTTGTAAAAAATTGCAC
The DNA here is from genome assembly GCA_037693485.1 of Kitagawia praeruptora. NCBI lineage: Eukaryota > Viridiplantae > Streptophyta > Magnoliopsida > Apiales > Apiaceae > Kitagawia > Kitagawia praeruptora. The sequence goes on along the minus strand of CM075351.1, from coordinate 25,871,556 downwards.
GTGTGTATAATTCTGCAGCATCGTCCTCAAGAAAGAATTTAGAAATAGTAGATGGTTTGGCAGAAATACACTCATGATTTAGCCTTTTTGTTTCGTTACGTTTCTTATCCATTGCACTTTCAAATCGAATATAGAACTCCGATAGTGTACTCCCATTTTGATGAAACTGGCTAAAGAAGAAATTTTCACTCTCAGATCTAGAGGTCGTCCGAATTAAACCATACATAGGTTTATCGCGAAAATATGCAGGGATCCATGACTCCCTCATATTATACATATCCGATAACCAAACATGATCTTCTAACTTGAATTCTTTCATAACTGCTTTCCAACCATCCTCAAACTCATCAGGCTCTATAGTTGAAGACCATATAAACGGTTTAATCTTTTCCACAAAATCAGTTTCTTTGCACAAGAAGTTGCCAAGCTTGAAAATTTTAAACACACAATTAACACAGTGTAAAAACTACAGAAACTGTACATGAAAACAACAGCGTATAACAAGTGAATTTAAAAATACATATCTTTGCAGGAAACTTTTCCATTATATGCCACATGCATAAACGGTGTCTAGAAGCAGGAAATTCATTTGTTGCTTTAAAAATAGCCGGTACAGCCAGCTTCATAGCAGGACACTGATCGGTGACTATACAAACAGGATTTCGACCCATAGCTTTTAAAAGTGCTTCAAACGCCCAACTAAAATGTGTCACATCTTCTTTTGAAAAAAGAGTAGCTGCAAATGTAACACACTTGTTGTGTTTATCCACGCCGGTGAATGGAGCACAAACCATATTGTACCTGATAATATAATAAAATATTGAGAAACATGTCATATAATAAAATCAGAATGGTAAATCTCTATGAAATAACCACTAAATATTTAAAATCACCAACAAGTCACTATTTTTCAAACAAAAAACAGGGTATTAAAAAACTCAGCAGTATCCAAAATAGAAATAATAAAAAGCCAGTAATTGTTCATACTTGTTTGTATTAAATGTTGGATAAAAAGAAATCGCATCGCCATAAAGCTCATAATTTCTTCTCGCCGTAGAATCAGCCCAAAACAGTTTTGTGAGACGACCATCAGAATCAACATCATAGTAAAAAAAAAAAGCCGAATCCGTTTTTTTTTTAACCTTAAATTTTTCGATTATCATTTGACCATCATATGGACCAACATAGCCTTTTAAATCTCTATCAAAATTCCTAAAATCCCTCGATGTAGCTCCAACATTTTCATAGCCACCAACCATCTCTTTCATCAATCTGAATGATTTGCTTGTACCAATATTAACTTTACTAGCATCAAAAACAAAATTCATATGGCAAGTTGACATTTGACGACTACCTCCTAAGAAATGTCTACAATCTTCAGGGACCAATGGATGATTATGTGCTTCAACAAAATTAAAAACATAATATATATTTCCCGGAGCAAATCTTAAAACCATTTTTGCCTCGCAACCACATCTGGAAGACATGGTCCTCCTCCTTTTTCCTACTTGCTTCTTGATACCCTCTGAACCTTCTTTATTATTTTCAATAAAACCTTCTCTATTATAAACCAAATACTTACTAATTATAGTACCGTCAGAAGAATGTTTTTTTTCAGCACTACGACGTACAGAAAATCCACATAAACTTGCATACTCTTTATAAAAAGCAATACCAGATTCCATGCTTTGAAATGATTTGTTCACAAACGGCTTCCGAGTGTCTTCAACATAGAAAGGAACATAGTACTTATGTCCACCGGGACTAACCGTAAAAGCAGAATCAATTTCTTCATTTTCATTCACAGAAAAACTATTACTAACTTCAGAATTATTATCGACACAACTAACAGCTGCAAAAAATGATATAAAAACGAATTAAACTCGTATAAACTTAATCAAAAACAACAGAGAAACATAATAACATAGTACGATATAAACAAGACAAGTGTACAATATAGAAAATCACTGAGATATCAGACAAAATCACCACCTTCACATAGAAATCGACAACAAGGAATAATCTTAAATCTTAACTAGAAACTAATAAGCACATGACTACTTGTAAACAAAATCCAATAAAAGTCAAGCAAATTATAACAAAAAGTTTAAATAAATCAAAAATTACAGAATAAATCTCAACATAATAACATCGAAAATTTATGAAAACGTGTAGAATACAGATAATCACTCAAGTAAAGGACAAAATCACTGAAAATATTAACATCAAGTAATAAAAAAAAGTGAAAGCAACAACATTGTTCGACTTTAATTTAATTGTTCACAACAAATAATAAACAAAAATGAAAGTAGAAGTATTGTTTTACCTTGATTTGAGCTAATCTTCAATAAATCTTCAGTAATCATGATTGAAAACAAAAGGTTGAATATAAACTTTGATTGTTAAACAGAGAACTCCGTTGAAATCTCTGGTAAAATTCGTAATTGAAAACTCCGATGAAATCACCACTTAAACTCGTCGGTTAAATCGAGATCTGAGAGCGAAATCGAGAGAGAGAGAGAGTTAGAGAGAGAAAGAGAAACGCAGAAAAGAGAGGAAAATGAATGGAGGCGGTTAAAAATTTAATGCGCATAATCCGTGTCTCAATGATTTTTTTATTAAATTTATATAATTATTAGTTGGAAGGCTGAGATTAATCGATAGAAATTAATTTTGAAGGGTTTAAATTAGATCCGATATCTCACTCATATTTGAGGTTCTCATTTGAGCAAAAACCAATATATATATACCCACATGTAATCCATCAATTTATATAAAATAATTAATGTGCATATGGATGGTACTAATTGACTTACAACTGACTTAAAAATGAAACAAATATACTTTACGAGATTAGATTTAGGAGTGTAAATAAATTTATACCCATCCATGGATGGTGTGGACTGTGGACTAAGGAATAAAGAGAAAAAAAAATATCAACTCCGGTGATCGGATTTGTCGGCGAGGCAGGAAATATATTAACCGTGTGTTACAAGTTACATGCATGTATACATTAATATATCCAGGCTCTTTAATGCCAACGTAAGGTAGGGGAGCTTGCCGGCATCTTGCCAAGCACCCGCGGTACATGCACGCATGTACTCGCTCTACTTACCGCCTCTTTTTTACCCCGTCCAATCATCTATCACCTCGTTCACATGTTACCCCTGTAATCGGTTTCCGGTTTTCCTTATCACCCAACCAATTCCAACTTATTTAGCAAATTTTTTTTTTTTTTTTCTTTTTTTGCTAAGGAATTCTTTTTCTTTCTTTTGCTTCCATCTTTGCCCTTAATTTGTTTTTATTTGTACACAAATAATTTAAGAGGAAAAAACCAGTTGATCTCGAAAATTCCTTGAGATTAGATAAATTTTTGTATAAAAATTGTGTTAATTCTTGCATCTTTGTAAATACATGCTTTCTTGAGTTACGTAAGATATAAATATAAGAGAAATATACCATTAAATTTTTAATCTCATGTAATTACTTGAGATTGATCTACGAATATGAAATTCATATATTTCTTTTTAATAATTAGATTTATATGTATTATAAATGAGTATATATATTTTTTTAATTTTCAGATGAACGAGAACAACTGCGACCACTTTAATTATATTATCGCACTCATGAAATTCATAATATAAATATGTTAATTCTTACATCCTTGTAAGTACTCACTCTATCCCTCTCATTTCTTTACATGTTTTCAGTGCTTGACACACATTTTAAGGTGTATATAAAGTATAGTTCCATAACTTTTTTTTTATATAATAAAAGTTTAAACATTAAATTTTTATTCAGAAGAAAAAAAATAAAAATAACTTATGGAACTATATTTTTTAGCAGGGACGGGGGGAGGGGGCACGCAGGGGCGACCGTTCCCCCGAAATGTCTAAATAATGCTGATTTTCATGTATAATTTACTGATTTTGCTAATGATTTTGCCCCATTTTATTGATTTTACCCTTTCATTTCATGACTTCTGATCTTTCTCATGAGTTAATTGAGCTCCTCGAAAATATTGAGTTTCAGAACTGTTGAAATATGTGATGTTACTGTCTACCTTGCTAGTTGTTGCTGCAAAAGTCTGCAAAAATTTTCCGCACAAGAAGATGATCTTTCGCCCCGCATTCACCAAATCCTAGCTCCATCCCTGCTTTTTAAAAGTATTAAAATGTATGTCACCTGTTCCCAATGTAAACAATTGAGGGGACGGAGGGAGTACATGTTTTCGTGAGTATAGAAGTGTAGATACATCCATGTTAAGTTAATTATAATAGAAAAAAGGATATAATTTATAATTTGCTTAACTCTTTTTTTTGTTATCCTTCTCAATGGTAATCATTAAATCTTTCAAGTTAAATTGACGTAAACTATTTAATAATAAAATTATTCTAGAAACTGGTCTTGATTCAAATACCACCAACAATATATATATTAATTGAGTAATGCTAAGGAATCAAACAATTTTCCCAAAAACTTATCTAAAATAATGTGGCAAGTGATGATATGTTAAAATGTGAAGTTTTAATTGATGGAATTCATGTGAATACATGGGGTCCATCTCATTTATTACTCCTACCACAACATTTTGAAGATGTTTTTGGAAAAATTATTTGGTTCCCTAACAATTTTTATATTAATTAGTTATTTATACTAAAATATTTTGAAGATGTTTTTGGAAAAATTATTTGGTTCCCTAACAATTTTTATATTAATTAGTTATTTATACTAAAATATTATTAACGTTTAAAAATCTCTCACCGATTGTAAGCGAACCAAACCATTAAACTTGTACATGAAGAGTTTATAATTTCACTGAAATTATATATTTGAAATCATCCTCATGCTTATATTTCTTCAAATGCTCATATTTCTTCAAATATAAGTATATTGGATTGAGTTTCAATAAAAACCTATTTTAATACAAATTTATAATTTTTTTAACACATATATAATTGGATTTTACATCAATTTTTAAATAATAATTAAAATTTATTGAATTAACATAATTATTAGCAAAAACATCATTATAACATTTATAATTTAATCAAACATATTTACACATTTATTAGAAAAAATTGAAATCATTTTAGTACGGGTGTTCAATGAATATATAACTTGAGCTAATAACGTATATTAAAAATTAGTTATACGTGTCTTGAATCCAAATATATAAGACAATTTTATAATGGTAATGATTAAAAATAAAATAAAAAGTTAATAGTATTATACATTTTTGTATCCTAATTTGATATTGGTCAACCCATTAAACAAAACTTTATTCGATCGGTTCAACACATTTCTATATCAAACAAATTTTTTTATATATTAGTTTGGTGGTGGTGAATCCTAAATGCATGATATTGGAGGATTAGATTTTATATATTTAACAAAATTATAATTATTACTTAATAAATAATGTTGAACCAAATTAGTTATTTGTTGAACATAAAGTATGTTTGTAAATTTATATTTTAAATTTTTTTACTTGATCTTGTTTCTAAATACATATAAAACATATTTTTATAATTGTAAAATTTGATCTAATAATTACAACCATAACAAAATATGTAGCTTAGGGACAATTTCTCTTATCTTATATGTAGTGGAAGCAAATTAGTTGGATTATTTAAAGAACTTTTGTACGTTTATTTTGCTTTATTCTGTGGAATACTTGGAACAGTAAGGAATTCCGTAACCGTGACTACAACCACAACTTGAGTTTCTTCCCTTAAATATCCCTTTTTCTAAACCCATTTTGCCCCTGACTTGTTCTGTAGCGAATCAATGTTTATTTGATTTTGTTGTATACAGGGTGGCCTACAGCCCTCCTTTTCACATTTCCTCCCCAACTTTTTCTCCCAATTTTCTTCTATAAATATCACATGCTCTCCTTCCAAACCAAAAATAAGAAAAAGTCATTTTATATTCTAGCCATTACATATCCTCTCTTTCGTTCTCTACTTTTCTCCAGCTCTGATAATTCCTCTAAATTAATAACATTCTAAGCCATGCCAGAGGATTTAATGAGAGCTAGGGAAATGGACGGGGTAGTGTATAATGTTCATGAAACAAATAAAAAAGCACTTGAGTTTATTCAAGATGTTACTAGTAACGCACAAGAAGTTCAGAATCGGGTTCTTGACGAAATTCTTTCTTCCAATGCTGATGTTGAGTACTTGGAGAGGCATGGCCTTAGTGGCCATGTCGATCGCGATACTTTCAAGAAGGTCATGCCTGTTATAACATATGAGGATCTTCAGCCAGATATCGAGCGTATTTCCAACGGAGATACCTCGAAAATTCTTTGTTCAAAGCCCATTTCAGAATTCTTGACAAGGTAATGACCACAAAACACACATGCACACTTATACTTAGTAGGCCAGCTGGATGTATAAGTAATTAGTTCAATTTCATGAGCAATTTATTTTACGATCGGTCAGTTACAGAAATTTAAATACTCACGTACATGTCTACATGAAACTTTATCTCTTATTGTTTACTATTTTTTTTGTGTAAAATTTAGTGTATAGTTGATTTATTTTTGGCTATATGTGCACGTAGCTCTGGAACATCCGGAGGAGAGAGGAAACTGATGCCAACTATAGATGATGAACTTGGAAGGAAATCATCTTTGTATAGCCTTTTGATGCCTGTGATGGACCAATTTGTTCCTGGTTTGGACAAGGGCAAAGGAATGTACTTTCTGTTCATCAAATCAGAAGCTAAAACTCCAGGTGGTCTTTTGGCTCGTCCGGTTCTTACTAGTTACTACAAAAGCTCGTATTTTAAGGACAGGCCTTATGATCCATACACAAACTACACAAGTCCCAACGAAACCGTTCTCTGCTCCGATTCTTACCAGAGCATGTACTCTCAGTTACTATGTGGACTTTGTCAAAATGATGAAGTTCTTCGTGTTGGAGCTGTTTTTGCTTCTGGTTTTATTAGAGCCATTCGATTTCTCGAAAAACATTGGAATAGCCTATGTAATGATATCCGAACTGGAACCGTTGACCCTCAAATAACTGACCTCAGTGTGCGAGAGGCAGTCCTGAAGATTCTGAAACCAAACCCTAAGCTCGCAGACTTCATCGAGGTTGAGTGCATGAGAAGGTCATGGAAAGGGATCATTACGAGGTTATGGCCTAACACTAAGTATATCGATGTTATTGTGACAGGAACGATGTCACAATATATTCAAACTATCGATTACTATAGTAATGGCCTTCCTCTTGTCTGCACTATGTATGCCTCTTCTGAGTGTTATTTTGGTGTAAACCTCAACCCTCTTTGCAACCCGAGTGATGTTGCGTACACCCTCATTCCTACCATGGCCTACTTTGAATTCTTGCCTTTCAATAGGAAACACCAAGTATCGGGATCCTCAAAGCTTAACGCAAGTGACCAACTTGAGCTGGTTGATCTTGTTGACGTGAAAATTGGACATGAATATGAGCTTGTTGTCACCACTTATGCCGGTATAAGATTAATTATTTTATAGTTGCTGATTTAATAATGAAATATACGTACTAAATTAATTTTGTGGTCAATGATATATGCAGGACTTTATCGTTATCGGGTTGGAGACATATTAAAGGTTGCTGGATTCAAGAATAAAGCACCTCAGTTCCATTTCGTATGTCGAAAAAATGTTGTCCTTAGCATTGATGCTGATAAAACTGATGAAGTTGAACTACAAAACGCAGTAAAGAGAGCAGCCAATCATCTTTCACCATTTGAGGCCCGACTCATAGAATACACAAGCTATGCAGACTTATCAAAAATTCCCGGCCATTATGTTCTGTACTGGGAAATTGGCTACAACGACACACCAATTCCTCCATCTGTTTTCCAGGATTGTTGCCTCACAGTCGAAGAATCACTCAACAGTGTGTACCGTCAAGGCCGGGTTTCGGACAAATCGATCGGGCCATTGGAGATAAAGATAGTAGAAACTGGAACATTTGACAAGCTAATGGACTATGCTGTTAGCAATGGTGCATCGATAAACCAGTACAAGGCCCCACGATGCGTGAAATATGAGCCCATAATCCAGCTTTTGAACTCGAGGGTTGTTTCGAAATACTTCAGCCCCAGATGTCCGGAATGGGTTCCGGGTCACAAGCAGTGGTACAACAATAACTGAAGGGCCGGGAGAAAGATCTGCACTGATTTCAAGTTAATTATGTACTATTGTTATTTGTCGTGTAGGTAAAAGACAGTGAACAATATTGTATTGTTCGCTCTCTTTAATCATATCAGTATTATTACAAGTATTAGATATAGCTTAGGCATTTGTAGTTTTCCGCAATCCTGCTTTTCAAATTGTTGTGTATCATGTGGAAATAATAGTTCGTGGTGCTGATGGATTTGTACTATTTCATTATTATTAACTAGATATATTTCATAGTTGTAAAAATCGGTAATCGGTATAAATCGGTTGAGTTATCGACTTAAGATTAATCGGGTAATCGGAAAGATTAATCGGAGTATTAATCGGATATTATAATAATATTTAATATATTAGTCTAGTTTATAATTAAACATATTATTTTAATTAAATTCACGTGATTAATCGGATTTCAAAAATCGAATCGGTTGGTTACCTTACAGAGGATTAATCGGGGATTAATCGGTTAAATCGGGGATTTTTAGAACCATATTATTTACTCGCATGCAAAAATTAAGACTTGTATTCTGTATACAGATTTACGAAATGGCTAACAGAGCAAATCACATCACTGCAGGTTGAGATCAAAGATATTTTTCAAAAAATTCAGGAGAACACTTCAACTAGATCCGAAATTAAAAGTTGTGTAAAAGCATTCCTAATGATCTGTGCTGACCAAAGTTCTCCAACGTCATAGCTCATAAGTATGATCAGTTGATCACCATGTTACTGATCATAAGCGTTCCTAATCAAATTATGTTCCTAATGATCTGTGTAAAAGTTGTATAAAAGCGTTCCTAATGATATGAAATTAATACAGGAACAGCATGTGAGAAGCAAAGTGCATAATTTGTTGATAAATAAACCGACTTTCTATCGATACCAATATATCCCTGGCTCAGGAACAAGAGAGAAAATTCTCTAAATAACTCACTTTTATTCTCAAATTCAATGTGATTTCACAATGCTCTAAACATGCCTATTTATACTAATACTAGAGGTCCTTACATGCAAATAATGAGGTCCTTAAATGCAAATAAATTATGGTAGGTGGAGTAGGTGGAGTAGGTAGAGTTTTGACTTTGAATTTTGCACATGGGGGGCTATAGCAATGGTGGCTTCTAGAAGTGGCTTCTGGAATCATACTCCCCGGGTTGGAAAGAACTCGACCTCGAGTTTTAGAATTCTTCATTGTCCAAGTAAGGTGAAAGATCAGCAACATTAAAAGTTGCAGAAACACCATATGTTCCAGGCAGTTCTACTTTGTAAGCATTGTCATTGATTTTCTGCACAACTTTGAATGGTCCATCAGCTCTAGGTGACAACTTGGCATTTGGTTGATTAGGAAATCTCTCTTTTCGTAGATGAATCCAGACCAAATCTCCAACTTTAAAAATCTGTTGCTTCCGATGTTTGTCTCGCTGATTTTTGTATCTGGAATTTTGTTTCCGTATCTGCTCTCGAACTTGTTCATGCAGTTTCTTGATTTCCTTCGCTCGACTATCTGCATCAGAACTGAATTGTTGTTTGTTGGTTGACGGAGTCAAATCAAGTGGGCTAAGTGGACGGGTGCCATATACAACTTCAAAAGGGCACTTTCCCGTGGACTGATTAGTTGAATTATTGTAAGCAAATTCAACTTGAGCCAGAATAAGATCCCACTGCTTCAAGTTTTTACCAACAAAACTTCGAAGTAGATTTCCCAACAGTCGGTTGACAGCTTCAGTTTGTCCATCAGTCTGAGGATGGCTCGCACTACTGAACTGTAGCTTAGTTCCCATCTTCTTCCATAAAGTTCTCCAAAAATGGCTTAAAAACTTCACATCTCGATCAGAAGTGATCGTTTTTGGAATTCCATGAAGACGAACTATTTCTTTGAAATACAAATCAGCAACTTGAACAGCATCATTCGTCTTTTGACAAGGAATAAAATGGGCCATCTTTGAAAATCTATCCACCACGACCATAATTGAATCCTTCTGACGTTGACTTCGTGGAAGTCCCAAAATAAAATCCATTGTAACATCTTCCCATGGCGATTCTGGTACGGGAAGTGGCATATATAAACCAGTGTTTTGGCGTTTGGATTTAGCCAAATGACAGATTCTGCATCTTTGAATATGCCGATTTATATCTCTTTCCATTCTTGGCCAATAAAAATTTTCCTTTACCAGGGCCATAGTTTTATCTCGGCCAAAGTGACCTGCTAATCCTCCATCATGGGCTTCCCAGATAATGGCTTCTCGTAGTGAACATCGAGGAATACACAAAGTCTTCTCTTTGAATAAAAATCCTTCATGCTTGTAGTAATCTTTGGAAGATTGCACTTCAGTAGTATTCCAAATTTTCTGGAAGTCAGGATCATCTGGGTATAACTCCTTGATCATTTCAAAACCAACTACTTTTGTTTGGAGTGTAGACAGTAGAGTATGGCGCCTACTGAGAGCATCTGCAACAACATTTTGAATTCCAGCTTTGTGCTTGATTAGAAATGGATAAGACTGTAAAAACTCACTCCAAGAGGCATGTCGACGGCTAATCTTCTGTTGAGAGTTCAAATATTTTAAAGCTTCATGATCAGAATAAAGAATGAATTCTTTATTTAACAGGTAATGACTCCAATGGTGCAAGGCTCGAACAATTGCATAAAACTCCTTGTCGTATGTTGAATACCGAAGTTTAGCATTGTTAAGCTTTTCACTGAAGAAGGCTATAGGATGACCTTCTTGACTTAGAACAGCACCAATTCCAGTGTGGGAAGCATCACAGCTAACTTCAAATACTTGATCAAAATTGGGAAGGGCTAATACTGGTGCTTCAGTTAAATATTTCTTCAGCTTGTCAAAACTTTTCTGTGCAGCCTCGGTCCATTGAAACTTGTCTCCTTTGATACAATCTGTGAGGGGAGTAGCAACTGTGCTGAAGTTTTTGATGAATCTTCTGTAAAAGGAGGCTAATCCATGGAAACTTCTGACCTCATGGATTGATTGCGGAAGTGGCCAGCTATTGATTGCTTCTATCTTTTCTGGATCAACTCGTATGCCTTCGGATGTAATGATGTATCCAAGAAAAGTAACTTCATTTGTCAGGAAAGCACATTTCTTCAAATTGGCATAGAGTTTTTGTTCACGAAGAGTCTGTAACACTTGTCGGACATGTTCCAAGTGTTCCTCCTTGTCCTTACTAAAAATCAGAATGTCATCAAAATAGACGACGACAAATTTACCAATAAAGGGTCGAAGGACTTGATTCATAAGTCGCATGAATGTACTTGGCGCATTGGACAACCCAAAGGGCATAACTGTCCATTCATAAAGACCATCTCTTGTTTTAAAGGCAGTCTTCCATTCATCTCCTGGTCGAATTCTGATCTGATGGTATCCGCTTCGAAGATCAATCTTTGAAAAGATAGTGGAACCATGTATCTGATCTAGCAAATCATCAAGTCTAGGAATTGGAAATCTATACTTGATGGTAATTTTATTGACAGCTCGACTATCAACACACATTCTCCAGCTTCCATCTTTCTTAGGGACTAGAATGGCAGGAACCGCACAAGGACTAACACTTTCCTGTATTAATCCTTTTTTTAATAATCCTTCAACTTGATTTTGAATTTCAGCATGCTCCTGAGGACTCATTCTGTATGCGGGTCGGTTTGGAATCGTTGCTCCCGGACTGAAATCAATAGCGTGTTGGATGTCTCGCATGGGGGGTAGTCCAGATGGAATGTCTTCTGGAACCACATCGGGAAACTCTTCAAGTAATGGTTTAATTTCAACTGGAACATGAGTCTCCTTATTTGATTCGAATAATAGAAATAAGCTCATGGTTTGAACTTCCTCTATAGCTTCCTCCAGTTGTTTCTTCGTGACTAGGGACACTAATGGTTTGGCTTCCTTCTTGTTTTTATCAAGCTCACTCGGTGGCAGAGTAGCTAGCTTGATTTTTACTCCATCTTTGACAAAAGAATAGGTGTTTGCATAACCGTCATAAAGTACTTGACGATCATACTGCCATGGCCTACCTAGAAGAAGATGACAGGCATCCATAGGCACAACATCACACCATACTTGATCCTGGTACTTCTGACCAATAGAGAATGTCACTAGGCAACGCTTGTCAACTTTGACTGTACTTCCTTTATTGAGCCAATGCAAACTGTAGGGGTGTGGATGAATCTGGGTTGGTAGATCCAATTTTTCAACCATGTAACTTGAAACGACATTTTCACAACTCCCATTGTCTATGATAACATCACAGACTTTTCCCGCAGAAGTGCAACGAGTGTGGAAAATATTGCGTCTCAACCAAGGTTCTTCCTTATTGGCCATTGTGTTTAGGCTTCGTCGGATTACTAAAGACTCACCCTGATCAGCAGCAGTAATTTCTTCATCGTATATTGGATCTGCGTAATATTCTCCTTCAGTGTCTTCTCGAGTCTCTTCTTCCTCATAAACTTCATAGGCTTCTCCTTTGATAATTGTGATAGTTCTCCGATTTGGACAGTTTGAAGCAATGTGACCAAAACCTTGGCATTTAAAGCATTTAATGGCCTTGTTTTTGTTTTCTGTAGAAATGGTTTTAGGAGAGGGTTGGGTGGAAGAGCTGGCTTGGTTGGTTGATGGCTTTTGATTGTAAGGTGGTTGGTTTGCTGGAGAGAAATTTCTCGTGGTAGATCTTTTGGGTAGCTGCTTCTCTACTCGCGTAGCAAGACGAATAACATCTTCTAACGACCAATATTGTTGAAGTTCAACACGATCAGCAATATCAGTATTTAATCCTCCGAGGTATCTGGCAATGGTCTGCTCCTCTTTTTCTTGTATATCACACTGCATCATCAACTTCTCAAATTCTCTTGTGTATTCTTCGACTGATAAATTCTTCTGACGAAGATTTTGCAGTTGGATAAACTTGTCTTGGTAGTAGTGAGGAGGGAGAAACATTCGGGTTAATTCCTTTCGCATTTTTTCCCAAGTTTTGATCTTGCTTTTTCCTTCTCGGTCTCGCCTTTTTTTAAGATTTTCCCACCAAATGGAAGCATGTTTCCTTAATTTCACAGCAATAATCTTCACCTTTTTTTCTTCATGAATATCCTTATATTCAAACACCCTTTCGACTGTTTGAAGCCAATCGATGAAATCATCCGGTTGAAGTCTTCCTTCAAAGTTAGGAATGTCAACTTTAATGTCATTATGTCTGACTTGTGGCCTTTGAGGTCTACGATTTCTAGGTGTTGAAGAGTCACTGGAAGATTCTTCATCTTCTGGTTGACGCTCGTTTAACAAGACTTGTTGGGCTTGCAAAGCATCTTGAAGTTCTTGAATTTGTCTCCGCATGTCCGCCATTTCAACATCTCGCAGAGGTTGTCTTCGTGGAGGCATGTTGAAAAATAAATTTTCAGTGAACAGTGCCCGTGAACAGTGCCCGTGAACAGTACCGTATGAACAGTGCCGTATGAACAGTACCGTATGAACAGTGTCGTATGAACAGTACCGTATGAATAGTACCGTATGAACAGTGCTCGTGAACAGTACCGTATGAACAGTACCGTATGAACAGTGTCGTCTTCTCCGGTGATGAACAGTATCGTCTTCTCCGGTGATGAACAGTGACTCTGCCTGAACAGTGTCGTCTTCTCCGGCGATGAACAGTGAACAGTGAATAGTGAACAGTAACTTCCGACCGAAATAGTGACCGGAATTTCTGTTTTTTTTCACTCAACTCCGGGATCTAAAAGCTTGCTCTGATACCAAAATATGGCTCAGGAACAAGAGAGAAAATTCTCTAAATAACTCACTTTTATTCTCAAATTCAATGTGATTTCACAATGCTCTAAACATGCCTATTTATACTAATACTAGAGGTCCTTACATGCAAATAATGAGGTCCTTAAATGCAAATAAATTATGGTAGGTGGAGTAGGTGGAGTAGGTAGAGTTTTGACTTTGAATTTTGCACATGGGGGGCTATAGCAATGGTGGCTTCTAGAAGTGGCTTCTGGAATCAATCCCATTGTTACCGATGATTCCATGGTCTACCGATTTCTCCACAGCACCCTCTCCCATCTATGACATGTAAAAGCAAAGGGTTCAGGTCCACAGCAAATAATTGTTGCATCATAAGTTATTGCGCTCATCATGGTGGTGGTGATCATAGTATTGTCATGAATAGTAGGAACTTCCATTTAATTTTATTTATACAACTTATGAAATCGTTGCTAGGAAGTACTCACTCTGTCCCAATAGTTTTGACTTTCTGCACGTGTTTTAAGATCTAAAAAAAGGTATTTTCGTAGGTTGTTTTTAAAATTTTCTTTTTTTGAATTAAAAATTTACATTTATATTTTTATTTAGAAACAAAAATATTTAAAAATAATGTGTTTAAGTACCTTTTTTTATACATCAAAATACGTGCAGAAAGTCAGAGTAACTATTATTTTGGGACAGATGAAGTAGTACTAAAAAAGAAATTAACATGAACTTGTTTATTAAATTTAGAGAAACTGGTGTGCATAAATGCCACAGTATATTCTAGACATGGATTAAGAGTAGACTTGAAAATTCGTTACTTTCGTATACTTTTGTGTTGTGTCATGTACTTTTATGTTTTGTGTATGTAATGTGAAATTCAAAACTAATCCGTTAAGAATTCGTTACGTGTTCGTGTACATTTTGTGTCGTGTTTCGTGTAATTTTTGAATAAAAAAATATTTGAATATTAAATTTTTATTCGTCGAGTTTTAAGTCAATATGTCATAAAAAATCAAGTGTTCTCAAGTATTGTGAAACTAAAATTTGAAACTATTTTGTATTTATTTTATGTAAAAATTATATACATGTAATCAAATAATTTAAATATTTCTTTATTTCATATATTTTCGTTCCGTATCGTGTCATGTATTCAAGACTAAACCCATAATCTACACTAAATTTATTCGTTTAATTTCACGTTCATGTACTTTTATACTCTGTCAATCCAAACCCATAATTAAATTGACGGCTCTAATACGAAGAGACCCATAATCAAGAGACCCATACGATAGAAGTACAACAAGCCAATAGACTAGTTGTAACTTGTACCGAAGAAAGACAACAGGCCGGCCCAATTAGGCTCGATCATATTTCGTACATGTTTTCCCACCAAGTTTATTGGGCTCAATAATCCTGGATTATTATTTCGTACATCTCAGAAAAGACGTGTAGCTAGAGTTGAAGTCTGTACATGATAAAAATATGAATAATTTAGGGTTGGTGTCTTGGTGATCAACAAAATAAAATTAGGGTTGGATGTGAAAAATATTCCAGAATCCATCGATGGCCTCCTCGGACTCAGAGAAGTATTTGACCGAAGATCTATTGATGAATATCTTTGTTAGAGTGGATGTTAAGACTATCATACGATGCACTTGTGTTTGCAAAACATGGCATCATATTATTATTGACAATGATTCGTTGGTTAAACATCATCTCACCTATCAAAAAACCTACTCCAATACAAACAAGTACGTACTACATTATAATTCCAAGGGTTGCAAATTACTTACAGATTGTGATCCTGATCTTTTCGATAGTACTAAGCATTCTAAACTATACTACACTCTTAAACTATTCGAAAAATATACTGACACTTGTGATGGATATCACCGTCTGAAGATTCACGGGATGTGTGATGGGTTGTTATGTTTTTCTGTTAGAGTTGATGTGTATAAATATTTTATAAGTCATAAATACTATCGTATTGGCGATAATTTACATCTTTGGAATCCAATATGTAGAAAAGCTAAAAAGCTTCCGCAACTTAAAATCTCAGACAAGAGATTTATTCAAAATGGTGGTGTGAGCTTTGGGTATTATGGAGATGATTATAAGGTGATAGTAATTTCTTCTAGTTTTAGTTTTGGTCATGAATACATTGTTTCCGTTTACAGTTTGAATAGTAATTGTTGGAACATTATTCATACTAATTGTTACTATGAAGAGAAGATTCTTGATTTTTGTATTCTGCATCCTACCAAGTTCATAGATGGTATTGCATATATGATAACAGCTACACGAAGGACATCAAAGTCGATTCCGCCACTGATTGTATGTTTCGATTTAAAAGATGAGACTATCCAACAGTTAAAGTGTCCGAAAGAATTTGTTGCATATGGTTCTTGCTATACTACTGAAGCATATGGGGACACGATAGCTGTTTTGGGATGTAGTATTGGACATAGTAATTCTCGGCATCTTGCCATGTGGACATTATTAAGAGATAAGGTCTCATCCAAATTGCGCTGGGGAAAGAAGCTCGTCATTAAATTGCCAGAAGTTGGATATTCTTCTAATCTTCCTGTAGGTTTCTTACATGATGGTAAATATGTGATAAGTAGATATTCGATAAGTACTACTCCACGACTGGAGCAAACCACGTTCCTTTTGTGTGACCTGAAGTCTCGAAAAGTTACAGAATACAGATCTCAAAATGGTACAGACTCTCACGGCAGTATTATAATTCCTAATTGTGTGGAGAGCCTTCTTCTACTCAATGAAGATAGCATAGATCCTTTTGTGCACACAGATATGGAGTCCTGCAGTTCTATATTGTTTTCAATGCAGAAGGATATCCTACATCCAACAAAGAGCACAGGAACTGAATCGGAAAGAGTAAGCAGGGGAAAGAAAAGAGCAAGAGGGTAGAGCGAAAAAGATGAGTTGGTGAAATCTTTCATGTCAAATGTGCTTATTATCTATTTTTAATTTCTTTCAGAATATTATTGCATTGTTTTGTATTCTTAATTTTCTTAGTTCTACGGTTTTAGTAGGATATCTGAACTGTTTTTACGAGTATTGATATATTAAACACTAAATTGGCAAGTGAAAAGAATATTTTAACTTCTTGTTCTTCTTGTTGAGCTAATTTAGTTTGATTTAGCTGTTACCTTAACATTTTTTTCAAGTATTAATTTTACCAGAGGGTAATGAGTTTTAGTTTATGCCTCTATTCTTGAAGTTCTAATAGAGTAGATGTTATGATCCAAATGTGGAAGACATACATTTAGTATCCGTGAACCAGGAGGAATTACTGAAGAGTGAAGACTTCCATCCATTGTGTTGAATACTGAAAGTGAGTGTATGCTAATCCGTCGTGTACCTTATTGGCTTCTTTCCATCTTTGTTGATTCGGAAATTTCTGTTTAAATCTTTCGATGATGTTTTCCCTACTCTACCCGTATTTTCCAAAAACCAAAATTGCGCCAGCTTCCATGGAACATTAAAATCTCGGGTGATGTCTTGTAAAATATAAGCAAACCAAATCATTCTAGAGCCCAAACCTCCATCATTAATCCATTATCAATCACTAAGTAAATTGAGCGAATTTGTAAAAATATTTATGTCCCTGTTACAATGTAATGTGACTTAAGCTTACGTTTCAATAACAATGACATTTGCTTGGATGATCGCACCAAACTTGTATAGTTTCACAATAAAGATTTCATTCTGAGCTGAATTTGATACAACTAAACAAGTCAGCACAATGTTTTAATTTTGATGTTTGATACATTATAAATTTGTAATAGTGCAATGCTATATTAATCTTTGCAAGAATCTGGCCAAGGGATTGCATATAAAACGAAACTAAATCTTCATTATTCAAATTTTGCAAGTGATTCTTTTTATTGGATTAATGGTCATACTTTGGAACAGATAAGAAAAATGATTGTATGTTTGCTACTTTCAGGTGTAAAGGTTGATACAACGTAGAGAAAATCAAACTCTGAAACTTGTATGTTGCAGATTTCAGATGTCTTTGTTTGACCGGGGAACATTCAGTTGCTGATGAGTATGCATATTGAAGCCGAGCAGTGTGGCAACATGAGTTCTAAGTTACATTGTCTAAAAATGCTACTGTTGCTAAGCTGGGCTTAAGCCTAAACTGAATAGAGCTATGCTGAAAGATATCTTGCAAATCATATTCTATAAATCACAAGCAATGGATTAATGAGTTTTCACTTATATATTCGATACTACTTGCTTACAAACTAAGGCTCCAATAATTTTATAACTTCTCATTCCAAATAGTAAGTAGGTTTATTTTGCTAAGCGCTACAATTAATCATCAGAAGGGGAACTTTCTATATATTCAAACAAGTTCATGTTATTACAGAAGGTACAGGAGTAAAAAAGACAGAGATATGATGATCCATACATAATGCAAGGTCTTGTTTTGTTGATCAGTACAAAAGCATCTATCTGAGCACACTAGACAGCTCCACATCTTCCATGGGAAAAACTTCTGAAATACCATGTATTACAAACTTGTTTGATGCAAAAATATCTGGTGATGCAATCTCCACCCCATTTATTGCCACTATTTGGGAAAAACTTGAACTCGTCGTAATCTGCAGATCCTTATGATGAAGTAATGTTCTCAATAAAGTCTTCTCAGGCAATGAAGCCAATTCTGCGAAAGAGAATCTCTGAGGTAGCACATGAAATTTCACAATCCTCTGTAATAGAGGTGAAGCTGATGCCAGGAATGGTAAATCAGGAGGAGCTAAAATAGTCACTGAATCTAAATCTTTAAAATCTTGAATAATTCCCTCAATAACTGAATTTAATCCCATGGCAAACGGAGCGTACCCTTTCGATCTTAACAGGTGGATTATTCTTGGCCATTCTATGTTGTCCTTGGGAATTACTCTTCGTTGATGATGTTGTCTCAAACTGGAGACACAAATGGGCGATTGAAAATTGTCCCAATCTTGATTCAATGCAGAAAAAGGCCTCAACACACCATGAATCGAAACAGGTCCTTGAAGAAACAAATCAGGGTGAGTGATCAACACATTGTTGATCTCAACTGATCTCTTTTTCCAACTTGATCGCGTAACAACAATCTTTTTACGACGTAAAAGGGTCTCAAGACAAGAGTTTTGCGGCTTACTCAACAGTTCTTGAAAAGTATATTTAGTAGGTACAATGTGGTAAAGTAGGAGTTGTTTGAGTGCAGAAGAAGGGACTAAAGGGTCGGAGATTGCACGATCTTGGATAGCGAAAATGGTGGATTGTTTCGAGGAAAGGAAGAGATCAGGGGAGATGTGGAGAAGAGTGGCAATGACATTGAAGCCATGAGATTTTAAGACAAGAGTGGCGTTTAAAGAGAGTTGGTGTTTGATGGATGATTGTGTAGGTGTTGGAGAGTTGGGATTTGAATGGAAAGAAGTGGTGATGATTATAGCTAAAGTGATCGACAATGCCAAGTAGAAGAGAGCGTACCACCAGCGAGACCAAGATGATGATGATGATGTCTCCATTGTTTTTCGTTTCTTGGTTCTTGATTTTCAAGATTTGTAAATGTGTGTATTTGAAGTAGCAGAATAGTGGTAAATGACAAGATGTGATGAAAAATAAATTTGGAGGGAAGGAAAAGGTTGTTAGTTAGGTTGATTGGATTTGGATGTGGATCTGTACTCTCTACAGACTACAGTCTGGGTCTGTTGTGGGCTTGGCTGATCGTTGATTTTGTTGCAGTCCAATTTCGTTAATTTTCTGTTTCATAATTGGTTAATGATTCGTGGGTCCATAGCCCATTGGGATGTGGAGAAAACAAAACTATAATTTTCAGGAAAATGCTAGAGTTACATAAAGTTTCACAAAAATTTTTACAAAATGATAAATATCTTAATTTAATTGGTTATAACACAATGGGCCCCCTGTATTCACATTAGTATCCACCAATAAAAACATATATAAGTGGAATCCACCTCATTCTGTGAATATTTCTGTGCAAATTTTCTGTGCACCTAGCACTACTCTAATTTTCATTCACTTGTTTTATTTCTTTCTATAATTTGACAGAAAATAATACTCCGTATTAAACTTGTTAAACATATTTGTCTTCATCAAATTATAAGCTAGGTTAGTTAAAACTTAAAAAGAAGTACTCTAACAGTTTTTCCCTACTTATTTCTTCCAACAGGTTCCTGGCCATTTTGTTTCTACTCACAAGTTTAATTCATATGCCTATAAAACACACCACATTTTTCAATTCATTTTTTTTTTTTACAATTTGTACTAAAGTTATAAATTTTGGAATTTTAAATTTTCCTGAATGATTACAATTTATTTATATTTAAATATTATATGCTCATTTAATAAAGATACTTTTCGATACAAGCAAATGAAAATTTGTATATAAAATATTTTTTATATCCAATATTTCGGTGTCGATGAGTTGTACTAAAAATTTAAATTTTTGATTTTTTGATTTTTTGAACGATTATACTTTAAATAAATTTAAAATTATACATACTCATTTAATCCATATTCTTATAAATCGGTATAAGCAAAAAAAAATATCAAGAATACATATCACTTTTTGTGATAAGATGATATTATTTTTTTAAGTGATTATAATTTCTTAATAAATAATGGAACATACCGATTTAATTCATATGCTTCTAAATCGATAAAAAGGAATAAATACTATATATTTTATAATATTTGTTTTAATTTTGTGTAATTAACATTTAGTTAAATAAAAGAAATCATAAAACAATAAAAAAAATTCAATAATTTATTTTTTTGGCACTCAAGTGACCCAATCGAAAAGTTGATAGATTGTTTAATGATGAAATTTGATTCAATAATTTAAATTCTACGTGGTGGTTGCTGACATGACACCTACGTCGCTAACGTGTGTGAAATCACTTAACATTCCTCTGTTAAAAGTCAACGAATTTAATGGTTATGCAAATATTTAAGGATTCGGTAATACAATTGCAAGTTAATTGTTATTTTATGATGTGATAGTAAGGTTTTTGGACTAATGATTCTAAGTGAAAGTTTCAACATAGTACAATGATGATTTTGTCAAATGCTTGTGGTAGGGGTATGCACGGGTTAGTTCGGGTCAGTTTTTATTAGAAATCGTTACCAAACCGTACATGTCGGTTCGGTTTCTACCTATTAATTGTAAACGAACTGTTCGGAACGGTTTTTTTCGGTTCAACCGTTTGTCGGTTTCGGTTTGTTTCCGGTTTTTACTTAATTAATATATAAGTTTAATAATAATCTAGAAAATATTATAACATATTAAACTAAATTTTAATTTACTTAATTTCTACTATTATAAATTTATAATGATAGTTTATATATTAAATTGAAATTAAATTAAATTACGAGACAACGTCAACGGGGTGATGAAGTGTGAGGACTTAGAATGAGAATTCGCTGAACACACTACGTTGTATCCCTCTGTCCCAACCATTTCTTTACACTTTCCTTTTTGGGATGTCCCAACCAATTCTTTACGTTTCCTAAAATAGTAACTTTTAACAATAAAATATTTTATTACATCCACTACTTCACTCCACTTTTTCAACACTTTACACTATTACACCCACTAACTCATTTATTTTAACAATAAAATCACTATTACACCCACTAACTCACTTATTTTAACAATATTACACCCACTATCTTGGTTTCCGTGCAAAAAGCAAACATAAACAACTTGTTGGGACGGAGGGAGTAACTAAAACAGGATTGCTAGTGATAAGAATTCATGGACCGTCCAGAAGATAGCACATTCTCATGTTTACTATGACTGTATTGGCTCTTGTTAAACTTCGAAGTTGGAAGTAATAATTTTTCTCATAATTTATTATGTATAATTTTATAAATTATATTATATTAGCTTAGCACTATACGGTTTTTTTTAATATCTTTAATTTTATTATTTTTCTAATTTTATATATTATTAATTTACATATCAAATTGTTGTTAAAAAATTGATATATATAAAATTTTACATATTTGATTTAATATTTGTACTCTATTTTGCATTCTTAAAATTTGACTTGAACGATTTTCAAACCAATTAAAATCAACAAAATAATTTTTAATTTAGTGATAATTTAACAATTATTTCCCAATTAAACCTACGTAGAAACAAAAGAGAGAAGAAATTGACGATTTTTTATGTTGAAAATTCTTTTCGATTTATGAATTCTAATTATAATTCGTTTTGATTATCAAAATACCCTTGTTATTATTTGAAGATGGTTCTACTAACAACCAAATATAATTTTAATAATAAGTGTAGGAAATTATATATAATAATTAGATTTTCTACATTGAATAACATTATAAATGCAGGTCTTCTACATTGAATAGGATTAATGCAGAAATTCGTAATTTTATTTTCTCATGAGATTTTGAGTGTTTCTGTTTGAATAATAATTATTAAATCATCACCAAATTAAAGATAATTTTATAAGTTTTGCTTGGATTGTAAAATCATACAAACCAGATTTGTAGATCTCAAGATAGAGTCCAAATAGTTGTTCACACAAAATCACGGAAACATACGCGGTCACAAATAATATAGAATAAAGTTGAGTTCGTTCCCACAGAAACTGGTATAAAACAGAATATGCACCTATGCAACAATGTATGATTTCGATTCACTGCTAAGACAAGTATCAATTTTGGGGTTGATTATCTAAATTAACTAAGAAGTAATTTAACAATACTAAGATCTAATTAACTAACGAGATAAAAATTGAATTACTTATGAGAGAATAAACATGGAATCCTAACTTCATTAAATACTTCATCTAGAGTTGATGCCTTTAATCAAAGTATGTGATGGTTATGATAACTGATTGGACAACACGAAACAAGTATAGGCTACCTGTCAGTATACGAATACCAAACTACTCATACATCCACAAAAGAGATAGAAGATGGGTAGACACCAATTATGTTTAGACCCTATATATCTATAAGATTTGAAAACATAACGATTTAAGCACAAGTAATCCATTAAGATCACATAGGGCAGCATAAGATGGTTAAAACTACGTTACGAATCATGATGTCAAAACATACATAATCCTATGCTAGCATGGCAAGTTCTAATCTTTAGATCCACTTTCGTTTCAATAAAGATTAACAATCTAGATGTTAGCTACGCATCTAAAAACATTAAGCACAACCATATAAGGATATCACAAATTCACCACACACAAAAAATTTTTAAAGCAAACAAACTACTAAACTACATAGATAAATCCGTTATAATCTCATGAGAACGATTAGTTCATAATTGAACCGCTCGTCACTATGGGATCTGATGAAAACATGATAATAAACGAAGTCTGAATAATAATTATGCTAGTAGAGTAGTAGAGTTAAGAAAAACAAATCCGAAATCCAGAGTATCGCCTAATTTAGAAGAATACAAAAGTAGATCTAGATCTCCGAATGTTGTCACGTCCTTCTGGGAATCCGTCTCCAAGTCTGAATCTCTATCTTCGGCTCTCTCTGTGTTTTTTCCTCAATATTAGTACGTTCTCTGAAGTTGGAGTGTGTTTATATAGGACTCGGAATTCTTTTTCCCCAAGAAACGTCCAAAAAATACAATTTTGGTCAAAGTAGGAATTTTTCCAGCGGAACCAAGCGCCCCTGCGCGCTCCAGGACCTTCTCACGCGCGCCTGCGCTGCTGTCAAGCGCAGCTGCGCTCTCTGAAACTGCCAGAATCTACTTTTCGCTGTTATTTCTTCACTTTTCATCCATTTGTCTTCGTTTCTTTTGCAAGTTACCACTCCTTGCTTCTTCAACTCAAATCCACCATAGCATGTGTAATTTGTATCTTTCAACCTTTAGATAATAATCCTGCGCAATTTTTGCTAAAATGAATAAAAAACACGACATACTTGAGACCAAGTTAATCAATTTAAGCCGAAACGAAGCGATCCAAGTGAATATGAAATCCACTTATCAATAGTAAATATGATTTTTTTTATACTAATAAAAAATAAATAAAATTCAGTTATAATACAACCTTTTTTAATTATATCCTTTCAAGATTAAAATTTTCTTTTTAAAATTCAGTTCTAATACAATCTTATTTAATTATATCCTTTTTAGATTATAATTTCATTTTCAAAATTCACTTCTAATGCAACCTTTTCTAATTGTATCATTTTTATATTATAATTTCCTCTTTTAATATGATATAATCTTGATCGTCTATTTTTATAAATATTAGATTTGACGGTTGATATTATTTTGGTAGTACAATGACGAAAATTATGGATAAGATCTCTCTTACGCTTATTATATACTAGCCTATAACCCGTGCGATACACGGTTGCTTTAAATTATTACTTTAAAATACATACGTATACATATAAACATTACATAAAAATTGTTTTTTTAACTTCTATTTAATAGAAAAAGTGAAATTTATCTAATTATCATTTTTTCGATTTTTATACAAAATTTTCTATATTGTAAGTGTTTTCCAGATTTTGTGTAATTTTTTACTCCCTCCGTCCCACTCATTTCTACCCAGTTTTTTTTCATTACTTGGCACGCATTTTAAGGCTCCTATAACGTATAGTTGCACAACTTATTTTTAAAATTTTCTTTTTTTGAATAAAAATAAAAACATTAAATTTTTATTTAGAAGAAAAAAAATTTAAAAAAAATTATGGATCTATACTTTTTAGAAGCCTTAAAATGCGTGCCACACCCCGTCCCCCAATGGGTAGAACCCACTGGGACAGAGGGAGCTCTGTTCTAAAAAGCGGGCTAAGCGGCCGCCTAGGCGGAAAAAGCGGCCTAACCGACTCGATTTTCTACTAATCGGACTTTTAAGCGTTTTTTGTAATTAAGCGGGGATTAAGCGGAATTAAGCGGGTTTGACCGGAATTAGGCGGGTTGACCAAATTTTGAACCGTAAAAATATATATTTTTTAAATATTTTTATTTATTTATTTATTTTTTCTTTAATTATTTTTCAAATTTCATATTATAAATGAATATATGTATTAAAATTTAAACTTGTATAATTCATAACCTCTAAATATATAATTAAATAATTAAAAAATATATATGTATATATTCACAATCCGCTTAACGTCCCGCTTAGAAATCCGCCTAGGCGCCTGTGACACCCCCCCAAATCCGGGGTCAGAAGATTTGGTTGTCACGCGAAAATCCTCAAAATAAAACATCTGGTTAATAATAATCATTCACTTGTGATTGTCCAACACTGGAAACATAACATCTGTGACCCCAAACATACCAAGATCTTTTAAGGTTATAGGGCTAGAAACAAGAATCCAAATTCCATTAGATAAAAAGCATTCATTCTTCACAACATTCTCTTTGATCAAATCTTAAATCACTGGTGTAACTTCGATAAGAAGTACGCCAGGCTAACTAAACCATCACATAATAATAATAATAAATATTAGAACTCAATTATATAAAATAGATCTTACACTAAATCCAGACATCCTGAGCCAAGTCATCTTCGAAATAGCATCACGCTTCTTCTCTTTCTGAACTGTGCGGATAAGTCTCGCCAAACTACCTTACTGAAATGTTAGGATCCAAAACAGCAAGTATGAGCGAAAGAAATGCTCAGCAAGCGTATAAAAATTTTGATATAAAACCAGGATAAGTGGGGCATAAAATCAACTGAAATGTAAAACAGTGTATAGAGAAAACTGAATCAACAACTGTGATATAATTCAAACCATAACTGAAATCATTTGGCATGTCATAAAAATGAATCATCTGCCAATTCACAATATATAATAGCCATTCTGGCGATATGGATTGGATATATAAATATAACTGAACACCATTGCCCCCTGATCAGGTTCTAAGGCAATGGGACCCTCTATACTCCACCGGTATTCTCTTTTTTTCCGTGTGTGTATAGTCCGGATTTCTGGGGTACCCAAAATAGGCAAGTAATGTTAGCCTATAGGAAGATGGAATGGTTACCATATCCTCCTTAAATAATGCTGGACCATGACAGCAACCATGGCCTCCTACGCTTAACATATTGCTGGACCATGACATCAACCATGGCCTCCTACGCTTTATCAGTTTCCAATAAATATTGCTGGACCATGACAGCAACCATGGCCTCCTACGCTTTACCATTTTCCAATCCAATAGAGCAATTTCCGAATTCAACAGGAAATGCTTAGTTTCACATACAGTTCACATCCCTATTACTTACTACGATAATAAGGATATGAAGAGTTTATCTTAAACAATTTCCCCCAGCAAGGGTACCAATATCAAGCAACTGTTCGCATAAAAATATTTAAGAATCACAAATAGCTCTGAACAATAGCTATTCATCATGATATGAATCAATGAAACATAAAATAAACAGTGTTTAGGATGATAAAGAAAATACTTGCCTCTGGTCCTTAGCTATTACGCAAAGTCGAGGTAACCCGTCTACCTTCTTCTTCTATCTTACATCATCATATCCTCTGTTGATCATTCGCTGGTTTGACGCTCTTGCGATTGCCACGAGTCTGATCCGTTGACATCGAGCCTGCGCGTCTACTTCTATAGTCAAACATAAGCAATATCTCTGTCGGAAGAAAATAATTGGAAATGTCCCCTTTGAACATAGACGTTTTCCCGGTGTTAAAACACCTCGCAAGTAAACCAGCAATTCCACAAACAATACTTTCATCTCCAACCTTCTTTATTACAATCCACACAATACTGCATCCATCTCCAACTTTCTTCGTCTCATACCAACTTAACTCCGCTGACATTCCTAAGTCAATATTTACCAATTAATCCTCGAATTAAACATTTATGCATTCAACTTAGTCCAACTCAATCTATAAATAATCCTCAAAACATTTATCTTATTCCTCAATAAAGAAACATGAAAATCAATTAATCCTCAAGACACGATTAATCCTCGAGATAACAATTAATCCTCGAAATAAGTCATTAATCCTCAAGACAATAATTAACCCTAGAGATAATCATTAATCCTCGAATTAAATACATATATACCTGTCACATAACCAATTAACACATAGCATATACGGCTCACAAATAAAAGAGCACTCAAATTATTCATAGAATATTTACAAATCACTAATAGATAATCAAAGAATAATAACACGCAATTCACATAATCACATAGCACGTTTGATCAGATCATGAAAAGATTTTATCTAATATTTTTAAAACAGAAAACGGTCAAAACCCTAATTATCGGATATAACCGACTCAATAAAAAGGTTTGGTAAAAAAGTTGATCCAAATTTAAAAGTTGAATTTTAACTTAAAACTATTTTTATAAGAACCGGGTCATTTTTCTGATTCCAGAAGTATTTTTCTCGTTAAAAACGGACAAGCGGTTTAATTAATACGCAATTAATAAGAATAATTCAATTAATAATTAAATTAATTGATTATTCAAATTAATTATTTATTAATCAACTCATAAAAATAATTAATCTTTTATAATAAAAAGATTTAAATTCAATGAAGTCAATTATATATTTAAATAATAATTAATTAATATAATTAATCAATTAAAATGAATTAATCAATTAATTAAATCAATTAAATTATTATTTAAAAATAATTAACTAATTAAATTTAATTTTTAGGAATTAAAATAATAATAGATAAAAGAAATCTGAATTTTAGAAAAATTTTATAAAAATTTTGACCCAAAAACATTTTTCTGAAAAGTTTTAAGATTTTGAAGATCAAAACGTTACTATTCATCACCACCTACGCTGTTCTTCGTATGAATGCTTCGAAGAACACCACCTCCAACAATGGAGGTTTCTCCCGAATCCGGTCACCGGAATATTTTCCGGCGAAGTTCCGGCGACCATAACTTTCACAAAACTAAACCAAATCAAGCGTGTAAAATATGGATCTTGACTAAAATTTCACGACAAACTCAACCGTGCCAACGAAAACAACAAAAACGCGACCAAATTCCGGCGAGCTTGAACCCAAATTCGGTCCAAAATCGTTCTCCTTCATTTCTAAACCAAATCGCGTGTTTAACATCACAAAATGAAGCTTATAACTCATACAATCTAACCCCTAACACCTCTAACACGAACAATCATCACAACGCACGAACGAATCGATTAAAGAAACTAATTAAACTTAAAACTCAAATATCACAATACAATAATAGAATGATACAATTAACTACATGAATCGACTATAAATGATCATATAAAGCTATTGGACTCATCAAAACAAGCAAACAATTCACCAATTAAAAAGCCCTAATTTGCTCAAGAACCCTAATTTCGAATTTGTAAATCGGGCATTAGAATGATGAAATTGATCACATAATTAGACTCATAGCATCCAAATAAAGCTATAATCATCATCAGTTTCACTGGAAAAGCTCAGAAAATGAAAACCCCAAATTGTAAGATGAACCCTAATTCGGCAGAATTCTTCAACAATTTATATAAAATCGAAAATTTACCCAAACTGAAATCTGTTGATGGATTATGAAAGAGGATATTGAGAGCTTCGATTCGACTATAAGATCGCCAAAATCGGATGTCTACAACACCTTCAAATTCAGCTTTGATCCTCAAGAACAGGAGAGAGAAAATATATTCTTATAATTATTTATTTATATAAAATCTGATTTATATGAATTTTTAATAAATAAAAAAAAATCTGATTCCTATTTATATTAATAAAAAATTAATACCCCAAAAATATTTTTAACCCCTAATTAAAATTATTAAGCCTTAAAAATAATTTTTATGGGATAAAAATGTAAAATTTTTATTTTTAAACAAATATAATGTAAATGTCAAAATTCCCCAAAAATTATGAATTTTACAAAAATTACAACATAATGCATTTTTGAACATCCCATTATTATATAAAAATAATTTTATGAAAAACAGGGCCTCGAATCCAATACAGGGGCTGGATCCGGAAATTAAAATGCGAAATAATTGTATTCTAAAAATATAAAAATTACAGAAAAATAGAATAAAATATCTTATGATACACAGAAGTCACATAACACGTATGAGATAATTTTCCTATTTAATAAAAATCAAAACGCGTTTAAATTCATTAAAAATAAACTAACACACATTAAAATCAACTAAAAATATATTTTAATATAATAAATTACACGTAATTTTTCGGGTCGTTACATTCTTCCCCCCTTATAAGGATTCCGTCCTCGGAATCAGCTAAGGCAACTAGTAGGGTTCCTTAACTCCTCATCATCAACACTTGCTTTGCAAAACTGGGGATAGTGTCCACTCGTATACAACTTCTCCAAAATTTCAATTCAAATCTGGTTTTTTTTTTTTCTGACACAGTTATCACTGGAGTCTTACCACCCATCATTATTCGCTTCAAATATGGCTCGACCAACTTTCCATTAATATATATAATATCCTTGAAAGAGAGAGATTGAACTGATTCCATTGACATGTTACGGATATTCTAATCATTTTAGGACTCGTTCTTACTCTTGGCGATTCCGTTGCGAATCAAATTTCTATCTGCAAATTTCGCTTATTCTGATCTGATTGGCATACCCATGAAATTCATTAGAGATAACAAGAATCATGAAATTTTGAGGAGAACAGATTCCATATCATAGCAAATGTCCCACAATTGTGGTTATGAATTTTATGAATTTTAAAGCAACCTGATTTGAAATAAGAGAATAACTGAGAGATCAATATGATCACATGAACCCGACGTTGTGTGTCTTAGCTCCGACATTTACAATTAAAGGTGATCAGCCTTCTTGTAATACACAACACACCAGTGATGGCGTCCCATCCAACTTCTATCACACAGACAGATATACCTGGTGTCCCCTATAAATATGGTTGTTCGTCTCAGTAGGAGTAGAAAAATATGAAAGGAATTCCAAAGGTGTTATTTTCCGAAGAGAAGAACCAGAAAGAAAGTACCGAACAAGCTATATTACAAATAAGGTTATTAACCATTGGAGAAAACAAAAAGTTGAAAGTCTCGGAAATTTGAAAGTAGGTTTCATAATAACCACTGAAACAATTATGATTCAAAAATGGAGATTGAACACAAGTGTCAAAATGTCACTGTTAAGAAGAGGAGATATATCTTTTAACGAATACCTCTTTAGGAGGGAAATCAAAATAATTCATAGAAAGGAAAGGTATTGCCAAGGTCTCTACTTATGCCTTCTTTGCCAATTCCTTCGATAGCTCGTCATTCGAATTTAAGCTTCTTCATTCCACGTTTTAAGGACATCGATATCGTACGTTGTCGTCAACTCGTAAAAATCTCTGAAGATTCCAAAGTAAACATCTCCATTTGCCAGGCGATCTATCCAATTCAGCACAACTATCCCAAACGAGTACTCCAATCTTAACTTACTAATTGGTACTATATCCAATAGTCCAACAAGAACTCTATGTGAGCTCTGACGTTCCTTACTTAGCTATACACACTCCTACACACTCTCGTTTCTAGTTTACTATAACCCTGCTCTGATACCAACTGTGACACCCCCCCAAATCCGGGGTCAGAAGATTTGGTTGTCACGCGAAAATCCTCAAAATAAAACATCTGGTTAATAATAATCATTCACTTGTGATTGTCCAACACTGGAAACATAACATCTGTGACCCCAAACATACCAAGATCTTTTAAGGTTATAGGGCTAGAAACAAGAATCCAAATTCCATTAGATAAAAAGCATTCATTCTTCACAACATTCTCTTTGATCAAATCTTAAATCACTGGTGTAACTTCGATAAGAAGTACGCCAGGCTAACTAAACCATCACATAATAATAATAATAAATATTAGAACTCAATTATATAAAATAGATCTTACACTAAATCCAGACATCCTGAGCCAAGTCATCTTCGAAATAGCATCACGCTTCTTCTCTTTCTGAACTGTGCGGATAAGTCTCGCCAAACTACCTTACTGAAATGTTAGGATCCAAAACAGCAAGTATGAGCGAAAGAAATGCTCAGCAAGCGTATAAAAATTTTGATATAAAACCAGGATAAGTGGGGCATAAAATCAACTGAAATGTAAAACAGTGTATAGAGAAAACTGAATCAACAACTGTGATATAATTCAAACCATAACTGAAATCATTTGGCATGTCATAAAAATGAATCATCTGCCAATTCACAATATATAATAGCCATTCTGGCGATATGGATTGGATATATAAATATAACTGAACACCATTGCCCCCTGATCAGGTTCTAAGGCAATGGGACCCTCTATACTCCACCGGTATTCTCTTTTTTTCCGTGTGTGTATAGTCCGGATTTCTGGGGTACCCAAAATAGGCAAGTAATGTTAGCCTATAGGAAGATGGAATGGTTACCATATCCTCCTTAAATAATGCTGGACCATGACAGCAACCATGGCCTCCTACGCTTAACATATTGCTGGACCATGACATCAACCATGGCCTCCTACGCTTTATCAGTTTCCAATAAATATTGCTGGACCATGACAGCAACCATGGCCTCCTACGCTTTACCATTTTCCAATCCAATAGAGCAATTTCCGAATTCAACAGGAAATGCTTAGTTTCACATACAGTTCACATCCCTATTACTTACTACGATAATAAGGATATGAAGAGTTTATCTTAAACAATTTCCCCCAGCAAGGGTACCAATATCAAGCAACTGTTCGCATAAAAATATTTAAGAATCACAAATAGCTCTGAACAATAGCTATTCATCATGATATGAATCAATGAAACATAAAATAAACAGTGTTTAGGATGATAAAGAAAATACTTGCCTCTGGTCCTTAGCTATTACGCAAAGTCGAGGTAACCCGTCTACCTTCTTCTTCTATCTTACATCATCATATCCTCTGTTGATCATTCGCTGGTTTGACGCTCTTGCGATTGCCACGAGTCTGATCCGTTGACATCGAGCCTGCGCGTCTACTTCTATAGTCAAACATAAGCAATATCTCTGTCGGAAGAAAATAATTGGAAATGTCCCCTTTGAACATAGACGTTTTCCCGGTGTTAAAACACCTCGCAAGTAAACCAGCAATTCCACAAACAATACTTTCATCTCCAACCTTCTTTATTACAATCCACACAATACTGCATCCATCTCCAACTTTCTTCGTCTCATACCAACTTAACTCCGCTGACATTCCTAAGTCAATATTTACCAATTAATCCTCGAATTAAACATTTATGCATTCAACTTAGTCCAACTCAATCTATAAATAATCCTCAAAACATTTATCTTATTCCTCAATAAAGAAACATGAAAATCAATTAATGCTCAAGACACGATTAATCCTCGAGATAACAATTAATCCTCGAAATAAGTCATTAATCCTCAAGACAATAATTAACCCTAGAGATAATCATTAATCCTCGAATTAAATACATATATACCTGTCACATAACCAATTAACACATAGCATATACGGCTCACAAATAAAAGAGCACTCAAATTATTCATAGAATATTTACAAATCACTAATAGATAATCAAAGAATAATAACACGCAATTCACATAATCACATAGCACGTTTGATCAGATCATGAAAAGATTTTATCTAATATTTTTAAAACAGAAAACGGTCAAAACCCTAATTATCGGATATAACCGACTCAATAAAAAGGTTTGGTAAAAAAGTTGATCCAAATTTAAAAGTTGAATTTTAACTTAAAACTATTTTTATAAGAACCGGGTCATTTTTCTGATTCCAGAAGTATTTTTCTCGTTAAAAACGGACAAGCGGTTTAATTAATACGCAATTAATAAGAATAATTCAATTAATAATTAAATTAATTGATTATTCAAATTAATTATTTATTAATCAACTCATAAAAATAATTAATCTTTTATAATAAAAAGATTTAAATTCAATGAAGTCAATTATATATTTAAATAATAATTAATTAATATAATTAATCAATTAAAATGAATTAATCAATTAATTAAATCAATTAAATTATTATTTAAAAATAATTAACTAATTAAATTTAATTTTTTGGAATTAAAATAATAATAGATAAAAGAAATCTGAATTTTAGAAAAATTTTATAAAAATTTTGTCCCAAAAACATTTTTCTGAAAAGTTTTAAGATTTTGAAGATCAAAACGTTACTATTCATCACCACCTACGCTGTTCTTCGTATGAATGCTTCGAAGAACACCACCTCCAACAATGGAGGTTTCTCCAGAATCCGGTCACCGGAATATTTTCCGGCGAAGTTCCGGCGACCATAACTTTCACAAAACTAAACCAAATCAAGCGTGTAAAATATGGATCTTGACTAAAATTTCACGACAAACTCAACCGTGCCAACGAAAACAACAAAAACGCGACCAAATTCCGGCGAGCTTGAACCCAAATTCGGTCCAAAATCGTTCTCCTTCATTTCTAAACCAAATCGCGTGTTTAACATCACAAAATGAAGCTTATAACTCATACAATCTAACCCCTAACACCTCTAACACGAACAATCATCACAACGCACGAACGAATCGATTAAAGAAACTAATTAAACTTAAAACTCAAATATCACAATACAATAATAGAATGATACAATTAACTACATGAATCGACTATAAATGATCATATAAAGCTATTGGACTCATCAAAACAAGCAAACAATTCACCAATTAAAAAGCCCTAATTTGCTCAAGAACCCTAATTTCGAATTTGTAAATCGGGCATTAGAATGATGAAATTGATCACATAATTAGACTCATAGCATCCAAATAAAGCTATAATCATCATCAGTTTCACTGGAAAAGCTCAGAAAATGAAAACCCCAAATTGTAAGATGAACCCTAATTCGGCAGAATTCTTCAACAATTTATATAAAATCGAAAATTTACCCAAACTGAAATCTGTTGATGGATTATGAAAGAGGATATTGAGAGCTTCGATTCGACTATAAGATCGCCAAAATCGGATGTCTACAACACCTTCAAATTCAGCTTTGATCCTCAAGAACAGGAGAGAGAAAATATATTCTTATAATTATTTATTTATATAAAATCTGATTTATATGAATTTTTAATAAATAAAAAAAAATCTGATTCCTATTTATATTAATAAAAAATTAATACCCCAAAAATATTTTTAACCCCTAATTAAAATTATTAAGCCTTAAAAATAATTTTTATGGGATAAAAATGTAAAATTTTTATTTTTAAACAAATATAATGTAAATGTCAAAATTCCCCAAAAATTATGAATTTTACAAAAATTACAACATAATGCATTTTTGAACATCCCATTATTATATAAAAATAATTTTATGAAAAACAGGGCCTCAAATCCAATACAGGGGCTGGATCCGGAAATTAAAATGCGAAATAATTGTATTCTAAAAATATAAAAATTACAGAAAAATAGAATAAAATATCTTATGATACACAGAAGTCACATAACACGTATGAGATAATTTTCCTATTTAATAAAAATCAAAACGCGTTTAAATTCATTAAAAATAAACTAACACACATTAAAATCAACTAAAAATATATTTTAATATAATAAATTACACGTAATTTTTCGGGTCGTTACAGCGCCCGCCTAACCCGCCTAGGCGCTAGAAGGTCCTCCCACCGCTTAGAACCGTTTTCCGCTTTTTACAACACTGAGAGGGAGTACTATATAGCTTATTACTCGTTTGATGCACGGATGTATTTTTTAATATTTTTTGTTTTATTACCCATATTTTCATATATATTTTTTAATTAGTAGAAAAATAAATTATAGAAGATAATAAAATATTGTAATACATCTTTCATAGTATTTTTAATGATGGTGTTTTAATAATTAATAATATGTTGTTGACTTGTTGACAGAAATTGAATCTTAAACTCGTAAGAATGGTCTATAAAATAATATATATGTTTAATAGAGATATGTTGTTGGTGGGATTCGAACTTGGAACCTACAAGAGTATTTCAAATATTAGAAAAGGAATATTATTTTAGCATTAGATCCAACCGTTCTTATTTATTTATCTTAAAATCTAACGGTTGTTATTGAATGTACCAAAAAAAAGTGTACCAAACCGATAACCAAATATACCCTATTTCGCTT
Organism: Kitagawia praeruptora; assembly: GCA_037693485.1. NCBI lineage: Eukaryota > Viridiplantae > Streptophyta > Magnoliopsida > Apiales > Apiaceae > Kitagawia > Kitagawia praeruptora. Next base: position 25,836,467 of record CM075351.1, on the reverse strand, counting down.
ATAATAGTATAGTATAGATAGATGGACGGTTCGGTTCGGTTATAAGGGTAAAACCGAAACCGTTACCTAACCGTTTTGTGGGTTTGATTTGGTTACGGTTTTTTCTGATTTTATTTTAATCGATTTTTCGATTTTTCTATTTTTTTTTCTCACCCCTAGCTTGTGGCATGTCACTCCATGCATTTGTTTCAAGTTAATGGGGACAGTAGTAGCTTCACTCGTCCTCGACTCAAGACCACAATTCACTTGTGTAATCACACCATGCATTGCTGCATTGATATACCACCTACCTTTTGGGCCTCTCATTATTGAACCTGCCCAGGTTCATTTCCTCGAACAGATATTGAATCTGCTGTCTTTTGCTTTAGTTCTCACTTCATTTTTGTAGGATAGTTTAGCTTCACTTTCATGGCCTCTTAACAAAACTAATTTAATGTGAAAATTTAATTAAGAGAGTTCAAATGTGCCGAACGAAACAAATTAATTAAAAAAGAACCATGTCTTACAAAAAGTAACCTAAGGTAAACAAGGAGTTATCTCTAGCCTTAAAAGTTCTTAGAAATTGCATTCAGCTTTTCTCAACCCCATTTACTGGATTGCCAGGGTAACTAATGCTGGTGGTGATGGTGTTGGCACTCGACCGGGGTCACCGGAAACCTAGTAGCATCAGCACAATAATCATAAATCATATGATTAGCACGAACCCACAAGAGCTCATGGCTTTGATGCAGACTCAACTCAGCCAATCTAGGCTCATCCCACCAGAACTTCTTTTCGGCACTACTACTGCACTGTTGTAACATGTTAGCTGCATTCACCGAAGCCTGGCACTCGCAACCATCGATTTTAAAGTTGGTGTAGGAAGCGATAAATGGCGCATGGGACCAATCTGTCTTGACACGGCCGCCCTGTGTGGCCCAGTCATCTGCATTCCATATCGAACTGTACACACCCATGGCTTGGTCTTTTGGGTATGGCACACCCTTGTGTTCCAAATTTGAGTGCACTCTAATCGGTGTCTCATCCACTAAAAATCTGCAACACAATTAAAAAAATTAAAATCTGTACAAAAATCACACAAAAATGAGGAACAGTTTAGCCTAAGAACTTGTACGTTGTGTTATGCCAATTTGTTGTTGAAATATTTGTCGAAATTACACTTACACAACTTGGCGCTGGTTCCATAGGATCGAATACGAGTGGAAGTCCGTAGTTGGGTCGAACCATAGGTTCAATCTTTGTTCCCTATTGCCCACACCATTAACATAAACATTTGTCTGAACCACATATGGTTCACCCGTTGTGTTACCCAGAAATTCAAAATCAAATTCGTGGTGTTTTGGACCGTCTGAAGACATCTGCACACCAACAAAGAATGTTCAATAATTCAAGAAAAGTGTCAAACTAGAGAAACTGAGAAAGTAAATTAAATAAAAGTTAAAAATAGGCATACATAAAAAGCAGTGACTGTTCCGGCAGAATCACCCTCTACAAGCTTAATATCAACTGTGACTTTTCCGAACATGTACTTGTTTTTCGACGAAAACCCAGCTCCTGATAAATCAAAATATGAAACATTCGATCAGTTACAAACACATAGGTATACATATATAACAAAAAATGAGGCATAAATTTGGAGTAGAAAATAACCAGAAAAGTTGTCAAGTTTCATTTTAAGAGTCTCTCCTTGATAAACAAAATGGTCCATAGCCCAGGCAGGTTCAAATAGCTCATCAAACTTGGATGAGCTAACTCCTGAACCCATCAACATCACCAAACCAACACATAACATCACACACCCCATTGTCATTTTAGCACCCATTTTCACACACACTGTGTGTATATCTTCACACTCACTGTGTGTGTTTATATGTAAAGAATGTTAGAGAAAGACAAGAGGTGAGGCTTCTACCATGCTAAAATGTTGTTTTTATAGCCAGTGCTCATGAGTAGTCAAGAAGCCTGCCTGCCTGGCTGGCAGGATGGACATGTGGGTCCCATACCTGACATGTCAGCGTCCACGTCAGAGAGGCTTGGATCACACTTTTCACGTAGGGGGAGAGGACATAACATTTAAAAAATGATAGCCGTTGGGGGTGAGTAATAATAGTGAAGCAGCTGGCTGAGAGCTGGTCCAAGATAATGGAATGAAGATAAAGGGCAAGGGAGTAGGGATTTCAACCAATGAAGATGTGACACGATATGGGAAACAGCTGGGGGTGTTTGTACAAGTATTCTCTACAGTTGTCACTCGACATTATTGGAGTTGTAAAGAGTAAAAGACCCCTTCTTTTGCTATTCGTCTTTAACTAGATACAATTAAACAAGAACGGTGTAATGGAACTGTTACACAACAAATGGTTTTTATATTGTTGGATCAACGATCCAACGGTTGGGGTTTAAAAAATAATTTACACCGTACCGCAGAAACTTTCCGCGGTACGGGGTAATTACAAAAATGCCCCCTGTTTTCACATAAAAAATCTACTGTTCACGTACCGCAGAAACTTTCTACGGTACGTGAACAGTGAGGGCAATTTTGTAATTACTCCGTACCGCGAAAAGTTTCTGCGATACGGTATAATTTTTTTTTAAAATCTGGACCGTTGGATCAACGGTCCAACGGTCCAGAAGCCATATGTTGGGCTAGCAAATGTTTGCTAGGGAACGGACCCCATCTGTAATATATATCAATGCCTTTTCTGCGAGAATCCTGGATAAAATGGTTTTCTCTCATGTAACTAAAATTTAATTTACTAAGTTGAATAACTACTTCAACTTCATAAAATCATTACAAAAACTGTGGAACCGAAAAATTGAGTAGAGTAGAATCATACATTACAGTCGGACGTCAGTTCCGCTAATAAATCGAATTCAAATCCAAAATGCTTATTTGGTCGAAAAGTTCGAATCAACCCAATGTAATATTAGCAAATTTTGGAATATAAAAAATTTGGTGCGATAGATAAAATTGATATATTAACTTGCATACTCATGTTAATATTATTTTGAATATATAAATAATGTTAAGAAATGATTTTGCTCGTGAATCTAATGTGCAAAATGCTATAAATTCAAACTCGATTTCATAAAGTATTCAATATCTCGGAATGGAGATTGTTCTCTAGCTGAATTCAAATATGTGACAAACTGAATTCAAATATTCCAAAATTCGTGTGATTTACATAAATTTGTAAGTTTCGCTTTATCTGTTTGGTCCCGACTAGGGCTAACATTTTGTTTGGATTTTGGGTCATAAATACAACGTCTCGACGAGTTTCCACAATTCGTGCTGCAGTCACATTTCACAGTAGTAATAAAGTTTGATAAAAGAGTCTTTCTTCTTCTTCTTGGTCAGTCTCTTCTCCTCCGGCGGTGATTTATCCACCGACCGGAGGCCCCTTTTCCTGTCCAGTTTTTTATTTTTTTCAATAATCATCCTCCTTCAGTGAGGATTGTGAGCTTTTGGCTTGTTTATCCATTAATTGGGTTTGTTTGTCTCTTCTTGTGAGAGTTTATTTGTCTCTCTTGAGTTGTTTAGTTTGTTTTATGATTCGTTGATGAAGGTCTACATGGTGTCGCAGTTATGGTCGATGTTTCGAATGCATTATAACAGATCAAGTATGCAGTTTCTTTATAACTACACCAAATCGTCAGATTGTCTCTACAAGAAGGCTGCAAATCTCAGCGTTATAAGCGAGGGATGCTCCACAGTGCAAGATCTAGTCGACGATAGTAGTTTTAATGAAAAAATTTCTAATTTGATCTGTATTATGTGTTCGTTAATGTTTGATTATCTTTGTAAATGCCGTATGACTTATTATTAATGGATCCTCTTCCTTAAAAAAAAAAAAAAAAGAGTGTCACTCAAACACTGTCCTTTATCATTTTTAAAAATCTGGTCGAATTGGACTGGACTGATCAATCTGATCATGATTCGTGATCACCATGATTCGATAACTACTCATTATTTTTATACTCTCGAGATCTGTGCCGTATAATTGTTCTTCTTTTTCAATAAACAATACTCCCTCCGTCTCATAATGCTACTCTCGTTTCATATGTCGGGACTGTTCATAACACGAGACAAATTACTAATTTACGTCTAATCTATAAGACCAAATATAGTCATGAGTGATCTTGTTGGATTCGTATTTATGAGTATTTTAATACAATGAAATTTTTATATTTAATACTAATACGAAATTGAAGATATTAACGATCAAAAGTGTGCGTTGGCAAACGTGTCCAACTCAAATGGGAAAAGTATTTAGAGAAGTATTACTGCATTCTACGTCCAAATATGAAAAAAGAATTTAGAGTGAGCTGGGTATGGAGTTGCTTAGATTCAGTCAGTCGAGACAAGTCCCGTGTTATCCTCTTCCATCTACTCTGAATCCCACCATCCAATAATTCATACATGCTGCCATGCATTATTATAATTAGATGATCAAAGTATTTATTTAATTAATTATTAATTTGATATTATAAATTTATGAAAAATATTATTCTTATCTATTTATTTTTTTACAATCTTAATATTTTTTAAAATTATTTGCAAAAAATACGATTTGTGACAAAAAACAACCAACTTCTCTTTATGGATAATAATTAAAACCATCTAATATTTAACTAAGAATATTTTTTAAAAATTAAGAATACATAACAGAAAGAATGACCAACACAGAATCAAATAATAAACACACTGTTGCTTCTCTTGTTTCACTCCTAGTATCATTATTTATTTAATTTTAAATATAAATGAAGACATGCACATCGTATGTTAATAACGTTTTACATATAATTAAAAATAAAAGTTATTTATTAAAATTTTATATAATACTTTTAATTTAATATTTTAAAATTTTATCGATTTGGGATTAAATAGTTTCCATTTGATTTTTAACGGGTTTCATTTGGAATTTAGAAATATTAAATTTTTTAGTCAAATTTTTTTTAATTTTATCTGTATTATCTTGGGTCAACAGTTAACTTTTGGGGTTCAACAATTCCATCTTGGGTTTTAGAAAGGTTTTTATATCAAACGGGCAACTGATCTTATTAAAAAGTATCAAGTAGCTCCTCAGGCTCCACGGGACTCATTTAAACCACTAAACTATAAGAAATATATCATTCCCCATGCATTCACAAAAATAATACAATTTATGGTATACATTAATCAGACAATGTTCTCATTACACACATAATATGATATATTTAAACATCAATACTCAGATCACACATAAATTGTATTATTTTTGTGAATGCAGGGGGGCAAATGATATCACTAGTACAAAATAGGCTTTTAGCGTCGGTCAAAATAGGCATTAGGCGTCGGTTATTGGGCGTAGTATATGAAGACGACGCTATAGGTACAGGTCTATTGCGTCGGTTAATTGGGCGACGCATATAATATATTAATAGCGTCGGTTGCTTAAAGAACCGACGCTTAAGGTCCCACTATTGGCGTCGGTTGCTAAAAAACCGACGCTTAAAGTCCTAATATTGGCGTCGATTGCTTAAAGAACCGACGCTTAAAGTCATATTATTAGCGTCGGTTGCTTAAAAAACCAACACTTAAAGTCATATTATTAGCGTCGGTTGCTTAAAAAACCGACACTTAAAGTCCTATTATTGGCGTCGGTTGCTTAAAGAACCGACGCTTAAAATCAATTTTTTTTAAAAAATAAAAATAAAAATGCAATTTCAATGACTAATTGGGCAGGGAAACCTTTTCTAGATGACTTTATTATCAGTTGAATGTAATATAACATTCACAGAAAGAATCAATACAGAAGAATTTTGAGTAACAATACAAAGATGGATTGATTATTGATTGATACATACAGGTATGGACTAATTGTCAGATGGTTTCCTACAGCTTGATGTATTGTGGTGTTTGTCCTCTGGAGAGAAACAGGAAAGCTTAGAATCCTTCATTACTTGTTTATAGAGTAACAAAGACTGACTGTTGAACATTTCTCGCAAATCTTCTTTAAACTTTTCTGTTGAAGATTTTCCAGAATAACTTATACGTAACCAATGGCATAAAAGAGAAGCCAACGGATTGCTGGCTAAAGGACCTTCTAGATTTTTTCTGAGAGCAGACTTGGGCTTCGTTTCCAGATAAATGAGCAGAAAACCATGTGATCACACACTTTATCAAACCAAGCGGCATCATCTTAAGGCATGTGTAAAGTAGCCACTGTTGCATATCATGGCTGCAATTCATGCGTATTAATGGAAAAACCTGTTGGATTTCATCATAGTTAAACAAGGAAATTAATAACAATCCAGTGTTTTGATCTACTACAGTAGTGATTATTACTATTTTTTGTTCTTAATATGAGTTCACTTGGCAATTTCCCCTCTCATTTCGAGTATCAAATAGAAAAGTAGAGTACCTCTGCTTCTATTAAGTTCAAGTTTTCATTAATCCAGCTTGCAAATGACCCAAGTTCTTCGTAAAGCTTTTCCACATATTTTCTCAATGGAATTGTCTTCTCAGACTTGTAGTACAGCAACCTCTGAAGACCTTCAATTTTCCTCATCCAGATATTGGGCATAACGGGCAGAGTATAAATCCTTGGCAAGTTCATCCCACAGGGGATAGATTATATTAGACAATGCCTTGCTGCAGTGTCAAAATATTTGTTGAGAACTACACTTACTGATAACAGTAACAGAACAAATTTCTCACATTTCTAAAGCCAAATGGTTGTCTTTTATAAATAAAATTCAGCTACTTCACGAAACAAAAGATTAATATATAATAGCATTTGCTCTTGGAGATCCTAGAGATGAAACTATTCCGAAACAAAAAACTGCATATAATCCGTTCAAACATAATGAGAGATGTTATTTATAATGATTACCTGTAGAAGATGAGGGTGTCTGCTATAAAGTTGAGCTGTACAACTAGTGCAGGTAAATCTGAAAAATTACTAGATATTCTTATTTGATACAGCTCAACCAAAACTTCTTGTAAATCTTTTCTAATAGTGTCATGCCAAAGACGAATACCGTCGAATGAATGGTGTCTACTAGTTTCATCATATGTTCTAAGTCCAATATGAAATTGAGCTGCTTGTTCACGTATACTCGTACAGCCTCCAAAAACAGGTACTTTGTAATCAATCCAAGAAATTACCACCTTTAAGATACAATTTAATTCATTACGCTTGAAATTTAAGTAGAAAATTTGCAGTGAATGATATTTTAGGTCTTGATGTACCTCTTGCAGTAGTTTTTCTTCTGATACAATCTCCTTCATACTGAGGCTGACTTCAAATTGTTCATATGCTGAAAAAATGAGTTGTGATGTAATATTTTAGCTAATCAACTTTTTTCTGGATAATATTACTTATCAAATTTTACTTTCAAAGAGCAACTCACGTCTAAGCCTGTTGGGACCTCTGACACAGATTTCTCCTCATGGATAAGGCTGGTCCTCGGATGTGTAATTCATTTCAGGGACATCCACGAGCTTTACTTCTGAAAAAGGATAATATTATCAACTTTAGTAATAGAGAACAGTTTATACAGATATCTAAGCCTATTAGGAAAAATTTCTATATCTTGAACAATTTCTCACCATTCCTCATTTAATATTTTCAATGACACTTAAAAAGAGGGAAATATTTTCCCGTAATCAGTTTCCTGAATATATTTTCCAAAATTAAGTTATTTTCCGGGCAATAAACGGAGCCTTAGATATTGTTCTACTGGCATTTTATATGCTACCCCATGAATCAATGTGATGCAGGGAGAGAATATAAGGAGATAAATAGAATACAACAAAAGTACTCAACCATGTGCTTGACACAAATTGTTCATAAGAAAACCTTCTGAGTTGCTTGACACAAATTCATATGTCTCAACCATGTGCTTCTTACACCTCTTTGCTGCTGTTGTTAACATATGCAAACTTTAAAAAAAACTGTGGCATCCACAATTAGCCGACTAGTCGACTAGTCGTCTCTGGTCGACTTGATAACAGTGACAAAATCCACTGCTCATCATAGAAAGAAAATCTAAATTAGAAACAATATTTCGTAGTTACTCTGTCAATTGACATGGTAATAGGTCACTCCTAGTAGAGTATAAAGTTCTGAAACAACCAGTATGTTTTGTCCTAACCAAATTACATACACTGCAGGGGCAAACTTTACCAAGCAGGACTTGCGATATAGATGCTCAATGAATTAGCACCAACCTAAAGCCATATCAAGTAAAATTTAAATATTTTATTTAATTTATACACTGTCTTGAAACTCTACACATACAAAATTTCCTCAACAAAATTTCTCCACATACAAATATCAACATTGATCAAAATGTCTACCAAACATAATTTCCAAACCTTAATTCCGAAACATAACTATAAAGAATGACAATACAACAGAAAAATGAAAATAGTTACGGAAAAAAAGGATATACCTGTTGGATATTATCACATAAATTTGATCAAGTTATGAAATAATATCCCCATGCCCAAGTCAATTTGATTCACAATGAAAACTTGACAATTAGGCATCGATGTCGAATTAGTAGTTCAACAAAAAACCACCAGATAATTGCAGCCTGAAAGTTGGCCTATATACATATACTTATTTACTCTACATATATTCATAATCATCACTACTATCAGATTAGTTGTATCATAATCTAAATTACAGAAGTATTTTAATGGATACCCTCTCTACAATTTGTTTTGAGCTTCTCAAAGACAGTATTGACTGAAAAAAGTTGGAAAACTTTTATTTCAAGTCAAATAGTAAAGAAAATCAATCAAGCATAACTATACATCCCACACAACCCCGATTTAGGTTGAAGATTAATGGAAAGGAAAGCAAATAAATCCATGTTTAGGGCAGGGTTGCAGATTGTTCTATCTCGTTTCTGCAGATAACATTCTTGTAGCTCATTAAACTGTTTTAATAAATGTACGATGGAACGGATACAACGGGGTCTAAACACAAATTGTAGTGCAAGACTATTCTTAACCTAATAACCTCTGCAAGCTAATTATTTAAAAAAATATTATTGAAGAAGTGATAGCAAACAAAGTTAGATGACACAAAAGATCTTTTAAAAAAGAACTCTATCTACTTATTACTCCAGCAAACAGGAACACTGTGTGCACATCTATATATATATATATATATAGAGAGAGAGAGAGAGAGAGGGAGGGAGAGCTACCTTACAAATAGGAACCATGCTGATAATATGGGAACTGATGACACCATAGTACCCTCGGATCCTGGATGAGCCATGATGCTATAATTCCGGAGCAGCTTCTTTTATCATCTCTGCAAATATGTTAACAAGACAATGTTAATCACACATCAATTCCCCATTTTAGGAATGTTCAAAAGCTTGAAATATTAGTTGTATATACGATATACCCAACACTGTAGTTATATTTATATACTTCAGGTAATTACTTATAACATTCCTGGCCGTTATGTAGTCCAAAAACCTGTAAACCAAGTAATAATACTAAGCTTAAACTTCGTGCAAAATGGTTGGTTATGGCAGTAAAATAAGATTTTGATTCCTAAATTAAAATATAAGTTGAAATTTATCAATGAAATACTTCTATATGAAATTATTATCCCAATGTTTACTATCCATGAACTGCAGAAGTAAAGAAAGAAAACCATTTGTCAAAATAAATTTTATTTTGTGTGTGCATAACCTTTTTTAGGTACTGCAAGTAGATTATTAGAAATTTCCTAGGTTATGGTCTTATAGTTATAAATTTTGTTGCCACCTATATTTATTTATTTTAGTAGATTCATCTAAAGATGCAGGTATTGGTTAGGCCTGCCCCTCCCCTCTAAACTCATAAACAGAGAGGGAAAAATGTTATATGTAGCCTAGTGGAATCCTATAGAGTATAGACCAACTGAAATTGTGGCGCATATGCATAGATAGAAACAATAGAATGGGTCTTCCTGTCCACAAATTCTAAACACATCTTTACTCCTGCATAATTTAGATAAGAATTTACGAGGAAGCATAAAAAGCAGAATGGAATAATCATTAAAAGAACACGCATTTCACAGGTGAAACTGAATAATCATGAACTATAAAGCATAGCAGCAAAATTAGAAAGGTCAGTCCCAGCATCAGACTAACCTGCTCTTCTAGCTTGTTAGGGTCTAATATAACATGAAATAGATTAGTGATATTCATTCAGTCCAGGTGGAATCAGCGTATAATCCTAGTGCTAATTCCCCAATAGCTAAAACGGTAAGTTGGGACTATATGTAAGAGCGTTAAATAATTAAACAAGGCTCTAAAAGATATACCGGTGTGCGGCTCCCGTCAAAAGTGTGGGGGAATGCTTCCTTCGTTATGTGTACATTGGCAACTCTAGTGGTAGCTTGGTCTCTGACGAAAGGATGATCTAATAGTTGTGAGGCAGTAGGCCGTGCAGATGGGTCGCGTTGCAGGCACAACCTTATAAAACTCTTGGCATCATTAGATAAATGATGAGGAATTTCAGGAATCTCTTTGTTGTTTCCAATCTTAAATATAGCAGCCACCTGCAATATTCAGCGTAAGGGAGAAAATTTCAGTCCCAAGGCCACGATGTCTATCTAAAGTAGGTTTCTAATAAGATATACCCACAAAAGGACAAATATCTCACCCCCTTGTATTGAACCCAAGGTGGTTTCGATGTGGCCATTTCTAGTATTGCACATCCTAAGCTCCATATGTCAACGACAAGGTTATATCCATTTGAGTTCATTTCAGATATATTAACTAATTAACATGATTATTCAATTAAATTTTATTGAAAAGATACAAGGCCAAACAAAAACTTAGTAACAGATGAAAGCAACTTCTTACGCATGGCTCTGGAGAAAAAGAGACTGAGGCCATCCAGTATGGACTTCCTTTGAAAGAGAGCATTGAAGAACAATTCGTAATCTGGTTGAAAAGGGCAAATGAGAATTAAAATGCATGTGTAACTTCAATTCATACGAAAATTAAGTAGCATCAGATGAGAATCATATCTTTGAAAAAATATATCTACACAACGTCTCAACCTATAGAATTCCTTTTCATTTGCAGTTAAGCGTGATAGAAAGAAATTCAAGTGACATAAACAGATACACGGTCGTTGGGGTTTCTGCCATAGCCTCCTGTAGATAATTTAATTACATAAACAATTTTGTCTTGCCTTTGTGCTATATAGATATTAAGGCTGGTGATGAAAACTATAAAAACGTCAAAAAGTTTGCACATCAAAAATCACCACACAAAAGTGCAGAACCTTTTTAACAAGTACTGACTAGTGTTTGTAAAATGAGATTAAAATTTTATTTTCATAAACCAATATTGGGGGAAATATACTAAAGGATACGTACAATGGAAAGGAAAATCATAAGTAGCAAGATGGTGAAAGGAATACCTGGTTCAATTGCTTGATACATTCTTTCAATGTCTGGTCATCTGCAACAACTCTTACTTCTCTTATTGCACACATTTGCCCGCTCTCACTGTCAAAATCGCCACACAGCATCAGTAAATTATACAATTTGTATCTTATTTTTTTCAACTACACAACATCAGACCATCCATGTATCTCACAGTAGGAACTTCAAGTTCCTAACACACTGACTAAACATAAAATTGATACGTACTCATCTTAAGATTGATCAAAAGATACCTGAATATACAAACCTGAATTGATCCCAAAGATGCCCAATCGATCCAAATAAGAAGAACCCAAAATTGATAAAGAGAACCCTAAATTGATAAAGAGAACCCTGAAAGCAATTAATTAGCAGTGATAAATCGAACACGGAGATGCCCAATCGAATCCGAAGATGCCTAATCGAACACGGAGCTACCCAATCGAACCTCGAAAAGTAAAATATCACCATAGATGTAAAAACCAGGAGATGCCCAATCGATAATCTGAGCGGAGTAAGGTCACAGAGTGAGGTTAGCAGGAGAGTAAAGTGAGAGTTATCAGCAGAATTAGATGCACGAAGATCGTCTCTGAAATTGGGGATCGGTGATTTTACTGTAGGTAACTATAATTATTGAGGTGAAATTATATGTTTTTATTACTTTTTTTTTGGAAGAATTTTATTACTTTTTTTATGTGGCTGATGTAAAAAGACACAGGCGTATATTTGTATATAAAATTTAGTTTTTTTTAAATTATATTACTTTCAGCGTCGGTTGAGTAAAGACGACGCTAAAGGGTCCGTTTTAAGCGTCGGTTGTTTATGACCGATGCTAAAGGCTCATTTTAGGCGTCGGTTGAGTAAAGACCGATGCTAAAGGGTTAGTTTTAGGCGTCGGTTGAGTAAAGACCGACGCTAAAGGTTAAGTTTTAGGCGTCGGTTGTTTACGACCGACGCTCTAGGTCGGTTTTAGGCGTCGGTTGAGTAAAAACCGACGCTAAAGAATCAATTTTAGGCGTCGGTTGTTTAAGGACCGACGTTAAAGGTCCAACAAAAATGACTTTAAGTGTCGGTTAATGTAGCAGCCGACGCTTAAAGTAAGTATAGGCCACGGTTCTCCATTTAACCGACGCTAAAAGTGCGACGCTTAAAGCTTATTCTGTACTAGTGTATATATCTTAGTTTAGTGGTTTAAATGAGTTCCCGTGGAGACTGAGGAGCTACTTGATACTTTTTAATAAGATCAGGGACCCGTTTGATATAATTTCAGAACGACGAATAAATCGTATACGAACTTAGGGTTTAAGGTTTAGGTTTTAGGTTTGTAAATTTAGGATTGTTTACAACCCTAAACTCTAGACCTCAAACCCTAACTTATAATGATTTTTAAACACGTTAGCGTTTAAAAATCAGGCCGCCAAATTCAATTTTTTAATAGTGTTTGCAAATACATATTTATCGGGAAAAAAGGTAACATCACTTAAAGTAGCGTTTTAGCTTAAAAACACACAAACAAATAAAAAAATTAATAAAACAAACACGCATAAGAAAGATGCTACCCAGCCTATACGCATTAACTGAATGTGTACTAAAGGTTAACAAAAAAAATTGAACTAACCACGCATTTTTAATGTGTAGCCTAATGTTTTAAAAAAAAATACGCATATATAACATGCGTATTGCTGCCCAATAATATGTATTATACGTATGACAGCAATATGTGGCATGGCTTAAATATATATATATATATATATATATAACACGCATGTTGGACATGCGTGTTACAGTCTACGCAAATAACAAATGCGTTTTCGAAGGATATTTTGGACAATCCTTTCTGTTGGCTGGTGAGTATTTTGATTTGAAAATGTGGGTATTTGGGGATTTCACCTTACATAACATACATGATTTTAATAGATATGTATATTATTTGTGCAATTAACTATGTTTATAATAAAAAATTATGTTGAGAAAAGTTCAATGAAGACCATTATTTCATTATAGACTTTGGAGATAACAGACGTTCTACATTAAAAAATTTACAATACTTATTATTTTATAAAACGTGTTACTTGAATATTTTTAATAAAATTAATTAAAATGATTAACTAAAATTATATAAAATAATAATTGGTTAAATATAGTGATTTTGTAAATGTTATTCTCTAATGGGTTGATTAAAATTTATATGTACTTGTTATAACTCTTTAGTAATTCAAAAAATTTAGCTAAATTATCACTTTACTTAAAGGTTTAACTTGTAGTTTTTTAATTTATACAAATTATGTAAAATATTTATTATTGTAATTTTTTTTGGTCAAATTATCTAAAATATTTGTCATTGTAATTTTGTTTTTGCTATGAGGAAATGCTTTTATTTGCATAAGTATTTTGTTAAATTTTAGTCAATCTTCTTGTAAAATTTTGATTTTCATGAATTACTTATAAAACTATGCTAATTGATGATAATGCGAAATATGAAGACATTTATTAGTAACAAGAAAAAGGATGAAACTTACTTATTTTATTTGGAAAGAAACATGTCCATAAATATGTTGTATTAATTAATTAGGTGAGTATTAGCCACTAGGAGCATTAAACTCGTTTGTTTGTCGGTTTCAATTTTTGAATGTATAAAATGTATAATAAAAATATTTTTTTTATTAAGATAAAATAAAGAAATTAAGTAGATAAATAAAAAAAATTCTAGTGGGTGACTAAGATCACACTCTAACACCACTTTTTATGAATTATCAAATTTTAATTGATTAAAATTTTTATGTATAAAAATCCATTTTATTACTAATAAAAATGAACCAATAACAAATTGTCCTTAGGCACACATTAAAAAAACCAATGATAAAACCCAAAGCATAGTTTCTGCGTAAGAACAACTCCAATACTATCCTATGTTAGAGCATTTCCAAGAGACTCCTACATTTAATTTTAAAAATAATATAAATAAATGGCTCTTAGCAAGTTATTATATTGATTTATGTATCAAATTCCAATAATGCTCTTTATATTAACTCCTTATATATAATTTATTCATAAATCAACCGCACTATAATCAAAAGTTGTGCAAGAATTGGTGGACATGAATATTTTATTATTAAAATATAAATTAAGAGCTACTAGTGGCTCTTAGAGCATCTCCAACAATCTCCTAGTTGGTTCTTAAATATACTCCCTCCGTCCCTCCCAATTCTTAACATTTGGTTGGGCACGGAGATTAAGAAAGGAGAAAAAAGTAAGTGGGGAGAGAAAGAAATTGAGTGAAAAGTGGGTAAAATTATGGGTCCTATCAATACTTAAGTAATAGATTCGAAAGATGAAGGAAAGTAGTGGAAAGTGGTGGACCCTTTTCATTTGTTTAAAGGTTAAAATTTTACTATTTTTGGAAAGTTTGGAAATGTAAAGATTGGAAGGCACATCCCAAAATAGAAAATGTAAAGAATTGGGAGGGACGGAGGGAGTAATATAAATTAAGAAAATGTTAACCACATCCCTTAGGGCTATGCTTAAGATGTGGTTAAGGTGTTATGTGGTAGTTTTTAATTGGCTTAAGGTTGTGCCCCACTTGCAAAAAAGCATGTGCCCCCATACATTCACATAAATCATCCAATAAAAATCCACCACATGACAAAATTAATCCTTAAACATAGCCCTAAGGGCTGTGGTTAACAGGACCCTTTAAATTATATGTCTCTTAACAAGTTAGTACATAGATTTTTGTGCCAACTCTAACAATGCTCCTTATCTTGACTCCAAACTTATATTTAATTAATATTTCAAACTTAATTATGACATACATTTAAATCCAACCATGTGCAAGTGAATATTTTATTGGTAGAAAATAGTTAAGAGCCATGTAGTAGCTCTTAAAATTAAGGAAAGAGAAGAGGCTCTTAAGCTTTTTAAGAGCCACTAAGAATCTCTTGGAGCCCATTTTTTTCCATGCTCTTTATTTTTAGACTTAAGAGCTTATTTAAGAATCTCTTGGAGATGCTCTTAGAAATGATGAGAGAAAAGAGGCTCTTAGTATTTTTAAGAACCACTAAGAATCTCTTGAAACAACATTTTTATTCTCTCTACTCATTTTTTGAATTAAGAGCTAGAATAGAAAATCGATCCCTCTCAAATTTAATTTTATCTTCCTATATCTTATTAAACTTTATCTTACTATGGTTTTTAAAATATAGTAAAATATCGATAAATGAATGCTCGTTAAACGAATAACCTTGTTAAATGAATATTTTTTTCCGGTCCAAACATAATAGAGATGGTGTATTTTTGACCTCGATTAATGAATAAAAAATTTTGGTCCCAAGCGTATTCATTCATCGAGGTTTAACTGTAAAAATAAATAATTAGAGAGGATACCTTTATCTTATTAAACTTTATCGATTTATTTTCCAGATACAATTTAATGCAGACTTTATCTTATTAAAATTTATCGATTTATTTTCAAGATAAAGTTTAATGTAGACTTTATCTTATTAAATTTAATCGATTTATTTTCAAGATAAAGTTTGATGCATCATTTTCAAGTATTAAAGTTTAACAAATTGTTCTCTATAATGCATCATTTCTAAGTATTAAAGTATCGACTGACTTTTTACTCCGAACCTAAAGGTTAGTGAGTAAAAAAAAAACTAACATAATGCTAATAATCAAATCCGAACCTAAATTTAGTGAGTAAAACAAAATTCAAACTTAAGTTTAGTGACTAAAAAGAAAAATTCATAGTTGAGTGGTAAATTTCTAAAAAGGTCAATAGTTGAGTGACAAAAAAATTCATTTTCCCAAAAATTTAAGAATTTGTTGAAGTTGCTCTAACACTTACGATGGCTATTAATATCTAACCAGAAAGGAAAATGCTAGAGTTACATAAAATTTCACAAAAATTTTCACAAAATGGTAGGTGTCTCAATGTAATTGGTTATAATTCAATGGACCCCCTGCATTCACATTAATATTAACCAATAAAAATATCAATTAGTGGAATTCAACTCATTATATAAACTAGCTTTGTAGCCCGTGCAAGGCACGGGCATGCTCTAGATTACAAATTTATGAATTATTCGTAATCACGTAGGATTGATTTGTTGATATCTTCGATTGTTCATATCTTTGTAGCAATTGTTATGAGTAAATAGAATTTATGCAATACCCGATCGTGACATGCAAATTATAATTCTGGTTAAATTAAATCTATTTTATATTTTACGCTATGTTTTGTTTTGTTAAAATAAACTTGAACGATATGTAATAAATTGGTCAATGTTAAGATCAAAACCGTATTTCGAAATATAAATATATAGAGTTAACATGGATGGATACAGAGATACATTCAAGTATTAATTACATAATAATAAATGCATATTAGTTCATATCAGTTATTATTATATATGTAATAAATATGTTAGTGTTGCAATACATAAATAGCCCCCGGAAATATAACATAGATATAATTAGTAGAGGTAAATATGACTTTTTATATGAATAAATTTTCTCTATTATATATATATATATATATAGGGTTGGACTCCATAACAAACACCTTATATAACAAATAATAAAGAACACCTTAGATCTAATAGATCCAATGCCCCTGGCGGGGCCACCCAATACAAAAAGTTCTTATTTTTTTACCTTCTATCCATCCATCATTTCAAAAAAAAAAAAAAAATTAAAAAGTCACTGTTCATGATGATGACGTCATCAGTGACGTCATCATGAACAGTAAACTTTTAATTTTTTTTTGCAGGCTTGATAGAGGCTAAAAAAATAACAACTTTTTGTATTGGGTGCCCCTGGCGAGGCCAAAGGATCTAATAGATCTAAGGTGTTCTTTATTGTTTGTTATATAAGAGTGTTCTGTATGGAGCAAAGGCCTATATATATATATATATATATATATATATATATATATTTGTTATATTGTTTTATGTGTTTACGTATTAAATATGTGATTGATGAGTTTTACGATAGTTAATGTTAATACAAGTTTGTATTATACTTACATAGGCATGAAGGCTTTTTTTGTATTGGGATATTTTTTGTAATATTTAATTCGTAAATAATTAAAGTAGATCTAAAATGATTAATAAGATATGGTATATGTTAGTGAATATTATAGTACATTATAACATATCCACATAAATTTATATATGTATTTATGTTTGTACAAGTTTATGTATGTATAATTATGCAGTAATTAATATATTATAAATAATGAAATATTAATATATTATACAACATAAATGTATGTATGTATGTATGTATGTATGTATGTATGCTATATAGTATGTATGTATATATGTATATAATATTATAGTAGATTATTATATATGCACATAAATTTATATATGTATGTATTTATGTTTGTACATGTGTATGTATGTATAAATATGCATATTAATTATACAACAATTAATATATTACAAATAATGAAATATTAATAGATTATACAACATAAATGTATGTATATATTATATGTATGTATGTATGCATGTATGCATGCATGTATAATTAATAGTTATATTGTATGTATATATGTATGTATGCATATATACATACATACATATATACATACAACATAACTATGCATGCATATATGTATGTATGTATGTATGTATATATATGTATGCATGTATGTATGTAACTATGTATGTATGAATGTATGTATGTATATATGTATATATGTATGTATGCATGTACGTATGCATGTATAATTAATAGTTATGTATGTATGTATGTACGTACGTATGCATGTATAATTAATAATTATCTACAAATATACATTCTAATTAATAATTATACATTATCTGAGTTAAGCCATCTGAGATTTATCTACAAATTAATACATATAAACAAAAATATGTAGTATGTGTATGTATATAATATTATAGTACATTGTTATATATCCACAAAAATTTATATATGTATGTATTTATGTTTGTACATGTGTATGTATGTATAAATATGCATATTAATTATACAACAATTAATAGATTACAAATAATGAAATATTAATAGATTATACAATATAAATGTATGTATGTATGTATGTATGTATGTTATATAGTATTTATGCATGTATGTATGTATATAATATTATAGTATATTATTATATATATATCCACATAAATTTATATATGTTTGTACATGTGTTTGTATATATAAATATGCATATTAATTATACAACAATTAATATATTACAAATAATGAAATATTAATAGATTATACAACATAAATGTATGTATGTATGTATATATATAGTACTTATGCATGTATAATTAATAATTATGTATGTATGTATGGATGTATGTATGTATGTGTGTGTATGTACATATGCATGTATAATTATTTATGTTTATGCATGTATAATTAATAATGGCCTTTGCTCCATAAAGAACACTCTTATATAAAGAACAATAAAGAACACTATAAAATCATTTATTCCAATAGATCCATTGGCCCCGCCAGGGGCACCCAATACAAAAAGTTCTTATTTTTTTAGGCTCTATCCATCCAGCAAAAAAAAAAAAAAAAAATTTTGAAAATTTTACTGTTCATGATGACGTCACTGATGACGTCATCGATGAACAGTAAAATTTTCATTTTTTTTTGCTGGATGGATAGAGCCTAAAAAAATAAGAACTTTTTGTATTGGGTGGCCCCGCCAGGGGCAATGGATCTATTAGATATGAGGTGTTCTTTGCTGTTCTTTATTTAAAGTGTTCTTTATGGAGTCCAACCCAATTAATAATTATGTATGTAGTGTATGTATGTATGTATGTATGTATATATGTATGTATGTATGTATGTATGTATGTATGTATGTATGTGTGTATGTACGTATACATGTATATTTATTTATGTATGTGTAGTATAATTGCTAGTAGACTTGTAAAATAGCCATAAAAATAGCGAGTTCTTAGAGTTTCCGTTACTGCGTTTGTTCTGGTTCACCGGGTTTTGCGGTTTGTTTCGAGTAGTCTAGGCTGAGTGAATTTAAGTTTTCGCTTTGTTAAGTTGATGTTGAATTTCTTGTTTCTGGTTTGTTTACGTTGTGAGTTGCTGCTGAGTCGGCCGAGTCGTGTGGTTTGAGTCGTTTCTGAATTTTGTTCTTCGTGAAACTCGATTTTGAGTTCTGTTTTGTGGCTTCTGTTTTCGCTTATTTATGTCGAATTGTTCTTGGTCGATTTCCGTGTTCCTGTATTGTCGAGTCTGCTAAGGCGAGAATTTGTTTTTGGTCGAATTCTGTATTGTTCTGATGGTGTGTTCCTTTGCTTGATTTCACTGAGTAACTTGTCCGTGTCTTATCCTTACTGAGTCTTTGAGTGTTGTTTGGTGTCCGAGTTTAGCTTTCGAGTTTCGTAACGATTTAGCTGAGTTTTGCGAGTCTGGGTTGTGCCTGTTTCCGATTTTAGTTTGTTAAATAGGATTTAGATTTGGCGTGCCCCTTTGCTGAGTTTCTTTCAAGTTTTGTGTCATTTTAATTTGTGTAGTCTGTTTGTGTCGAGTTTTGTTAGTTTTGATTTGAGACAATTACCGAGTTCAACTGAGTTTTTTGTTTTGATTCATGGTTGCATTTGCTGTCAAGTTTCGCTGTCTGAGTTCATTATCTAAATTTTGGTTTTTGGTTTATAATGAGTTTGCCCGATTTATGCTGAGTTTTAGTTCGTCAAGTGTAATTTGTTAATTGTTGCATTGTGTTAGTCTGCATTTTCAGTGAATTCCTGGTTCTTCGACTGTGAGTTATAACATAGTTGTTTATTTGTTGGCCGGCTGTCTTGAATTTTGACTATGAATTTAAGCCAAGTTTATTGTTCTCCCTGATTATATGCTCTTTTTCCTGATTAATTGCTTTCTGGTTAATTGATTCTCTTAGTTAATTGATTCTAATTATAAGGCATGCTGAGTTGTATTGGGGTGGGTTCTAGAGATTCTTGATATAAGAGTAACGGTTTACGTGATTTACTCAATATTAATGATTTTGTTATCTTTTCTTTAATTTGGTGGTTTATGTGTGATTTACTCGTAATTAATGTTTTTTGTTAATTTCCCGTAGTTCTATAATTGAGTTATGATATCTTTAATTGTTTTACGTTCTCTTTAATTTAGGTAATTGTTTTATATTTCTGTAAAGACTGGTTGTGGTTTAATAGCACTAATTAGAAATTTGAAATCAGTTTTATTTAATGTTATTTGATTGCTTTATATTGAGGATATGACTAATCATGTTTTAGCTAATCAATGTTTATCCTACCTGTTATTTTGATTAGTAATTCATGTATCTTTTCGAAAAGTTTCCTTTTTTGAATTCCTTAATTTGCTCAATATTTAATTGTGTTTTTAATATACTTAATGCTTTGTATTGATTTGGTAATTGCCGTACTGATTTTGTAACTGTCCTGATTAGATGTTGGAGATTAATTTTCATTCAAAGGAATTTTGGCTAATTTTTATGCTTTTGATAATCAATATTTATTAATATTGGTGGCCATAAATGTTGGCATATTGGTACCATTTTTGGAGGCCACAATTGGTGGCATATTTGTACCTTTTTTGGAGGCCGTAATTGGTGGCATTTTTGTGCTCTTAAGAAGCAATTTAGTATTTAATAAATTTGTAGTTTTTTATATTTGGATGGATTTTAAATCTATCTTATTTATTAATTTTATTTTCAAAAAAGTATTACAATTTATTCAATTTTAGTTATTTTATTATTTTCATCTATATATAATAATAACGACTCTTCTCTAAATTTACAAATTTTTACTTTATATGTTTAATAGAGGTCTAACCAAAGTGATCCCCTTTAGTTAGATTTTATATATACTTAGTTTTTCTATTAATATCTTATCTCAGTATATAGATTTTAATATTAAATAATATAATATTATATACTTTTGTTTTTGCTAAAACTTATGTCCCTGTATTAACTTAGTTTTTTATTTGTATCTGGTTTTGGTGACCTTTCAGGTTTTCATGGACGGAAAAGGAGATAGTTGAAGTCAGGAATGGGATTGCTATATCAGAAGAATCAAGAAGAGTCAAGCCTTTTGTTTAGTTAGGCATGATGTAAAATGATGTACTCTTATTTTAGTTGGGCATTCTTTTTCCCCGCTTGAGTTTTTTTCCCAAAAGTTTTGCTCATGTGGGGTTTTAACGAGGCCTAGTTTGGTGGATATAAAGGTTTTTTATTATCTAAACTTCCGGAGGAATCTCTTTCTTATGGGTCGTACGATCCATGGATTGGTTAAGCATACCTTTCGGTTAGATAATAAGCTTTTATTATCATTGGGATGTATTTCTATCTTTTCAATCAATGAAACGAATTTTCGCTTTCGCAAAAAAATAAAATAATAATTATGTATGTATGTATATGTGTGTTTATGTATGTAGATAATGATTTTTAATATAAGCTCAAATGTTCACATAGCTTAACTGGTTATGGTGTTGCATTATTTATGCAAGGTCATGGGTTCGAATCCTTTAAATAATATAATAGATTTTTCTGTGCATAGTTTTTGTGCACCTAGCACTACTCAACCAGAAATGCAAGCAGAAACTGAGTGTGTAAAGCTAGAGCTATAAAGATCCTGGGCACATTGATCTCTATTAGAAGAGTGTGTCCAATTTAATTCACACTCTCCCATGTCCCTCCCTCCCCTCAAACTCCTAGGAAACTTTAGAACTCTAACATTGCTCCAAACATCCAAAACTATGTCTCAAATCCTTCAAATTCATGCACAATTAATCACCACTAATTTTATTAATGACCCGTTAATCACTAGCCAATTGCTTTACACATTAACATCAAAAAGCTTAAACATCACTTATGCAGAAACTTTATTCACTCAGATTCTTGAACCTAAAACTATCATGTACAACACAATGATAAAAAGTCTTATGTTAAACTCAAAGCCTAAAAGGGTCTTTGATTATTACATTAAAATGCGTAGAAATGGACTCTTAGGTGATTTTTATACATACCCTTTTGTACTTAAGGCCTGTGTAGACCCAACAATTTTGTACACGACACGAGAATGTGACGGAAAAAGGAATGGGGGGTGGGAAGGGAGACAAGTCCATGGGGAGATTGTGAAGGGAGGTTTTGAGTGGGATGTGTTTGTGAGAAATGGGTTGATTGGAATGTACTGTAGAGTTAGAAAAATGGACTTTTCTAGAATGTTGTTTGATGGGTTTAGTGGGAAGGATATCGTTTCTTGGAATTTGATGTTGAGTGGGTATGTAAGGTGTGGAGAATTGGGGAATGCCGAGAAGTTGTTTGATGGAATGCTCGAAAGAGATGTTGTTTCGTGGTCTGTTATGATCGATGGTTACAAGGTTTGCACCTTCATTGCTAGTAGACTTGTAAAATAGATATGTCTATTTTTAACGTTGTACTCTCGAGTTTTTAACAAAAGAAGAGAAATGAGAGAGGAGAGAAGTGAATTTTTTTTAATAAAAGAAGCAACAAGTTTGTTGAAATAAATAAAAAAGATAGTTTAGGAATGAGGAAAGTTCTATGAAGTACTGTTTTAATCGGAGTACTTGGAGTACGTATACGTTCTGCATTCAAAATTTTGCAAACTTTATTATTTTACAAAGCTTAATACGTGAATATCACTATTTCATCGAAAATATTGAAAATTTTGTATGTTTTGCTAACAAAATATTGTAAAACGAATTGTTTTACGAAACACATTTGTGTTGCAAAACATATATGTTTCGATTGCAAAATATAAAGAATTTTCAAGATGAACATATTGCAAAACATACATAATTTTCAAGATTATCAATGAAATTATGATATTCATATAACAAGGTTTGCAAAATAATAAATTTTAAAATATTTTGAATGCAGAACGTATATGTACTCCAAGTACTCCATAGAACTTTACTCGTTTAGGAATTACTGTATTATTTATGAAATTTTATATGAGAGAATTGCAAGTATTTCTCTCGTTTCGTTCCTCTGCTGAAAGACTATAGAGCACGACTTGATTTTTTAAAAAAATGATTTCTCTCATTTTATTTCTCCATTTAGAAACTCTGGAGCACAGTACAGTCGTTGAACAGTTAGAGTGAGTATAGTTCAGCTAGCATTGTAGAAATCTTTGCTTTCATCTCACTATTAAAATTGCTGCTTATCATGATCATTATCTGACCTAACATTCTTTTCAGAAATTGGGTGATGTTGCTCGTGCTAGAGTGCTTTTTGACAGCATGCCTACGAGGGATTTAATTTCCTGGAATTCCATCGTAGATGCTTATGTAAAGGCTGGAGATATGCAGTCAGCTCATGAGCTATTTGATAACATGGAGGAGAAAAATGTGATTTCTTGGAGCATAATCATAGATGGTTATGTTAAGCATGGAAATCCTAAGAAAAGCTTAGATGTCTTTAGACAGATGCTTTGTCAAGGAGTAAAACCTGATAAGATATCTATTGCAGGTGCAGTATCAGCCTGTGCCCAATTAGGTGCTCTCGATCAAGGAAGATGGATTCATATGTACACAAAGAAGAACAAAATCGTAGTAGATATTGTAGTTCGGACCGCTCTAGTGGACATGTACATGAAATGTGGTAGAGTTGAGGAGGCTTCGTCAATATTTAGCGATATGAAAGAAAGAAATGTTGTTACTTGGAATGTGATGATATCTGGACTTGGAATGAATGGATTTGGAAGGGAAGCTTTAGATTGCTTTACACAAATGGAGATGACAGGAATACCGATGGATGATTTAATTTTTGTTAGTGTTTTAACAGCATGTAGCCATGCAGGTCTTATATTAGAAGGGTTGGATATCTTTTGCAGAATGGAGACGTGGGGGATTGGGCCAAAGCTTGAGCACTATGGTTGCTTGATCGACCTTCTTGGTCGCGTAGGACAGCTAGATAAAGCTCTAAGTATTATAGACTCCATGCCCATGAAACAAAATGCGGAGCTGTGGGGATCTCTTCTACTTTCTTGTCGAATTCATCATAATGTAGCTCTTGCTGAAGTTGTTGTAGAGAGACTGAAGGAACTAAAAGCGGACGATTGTGGTGTTTATGTTCTCATGTCGAATATTTATGCTGATGTTGGAAAGTGGGAAGGTGTGGGGAGGATGCGAAAAGTAATGAGAGAACAAAACTTGAAGAAAAATAGTGGAAAGAGTATCATTGAGATAGGCAGTGCCATTGAGGAGTTTACAAGTGGCCGAAGATTGCAAATGCAGAGTGAGGATATAGCTAAAGTTCTTCGGAGCTTGTTAAAGGTGGAGAATTTTGATGAATATGCTGAATCCTAGACAATTAGTTATACCAAAATGGAAAACCATATTTAATTCCATGGCGCTTCTGAAATGGATTTTCAGACGCATGCCTTTACACCAAGGGAGAAGAATTCGTGAATTCGAATTCTAGGCCTCCAAAGATGCTTCTCAACTTCTAAATTTTTACCAGGCAATAGTAAACTTGTTGTTTGTTGTAAATGTTTGAGTTGTACAAGGATATAGTCCTAGGATCTGTTTTAAAGTAATGTTTGGGGTATTAGCAAATTTGTACACTCCAAGATGAGAAGCTACATCCTTCATACTGTTTCATACTGTTTGGGATTTCTTGTTTTCGAGCAAAAGAGGAAAGATGCTATTAAGGAAAATTAAATAGATGAAGGATTAAAGATAATATAAATGACTTGTAAAAGACGAGGTAGTATAGAATTAGAAAGTACGCATATATAGAATACGAACTCATTTTATTGATCACCCCTATTATTTCACAGGAAGAGAAAAAAGAGCAATTTTATACACCATTTCACATAAAATTATAGACTAACTCATCTGAACCAAAACATCTTCATCCTCTTTCGTCCTCACTTTAAACTGTTTGTGCCACATGCTTCATTAATTCCAATTTCTTCATAAACAAGTGAACTCTTTTACAGGAAAGTCGAGACTCAAGAGCAAACAATCTTGAGCTTCATGGAGTATCGTTGCAGGACTCATCATTCTGCAAATAATAGTCTGCCTGCACCGTATTAGTAGCCACCTACCTGTTTAAATTTAAGTGGCACTGGTTAGGTTAATGTTGAGCTAGTAGTTTGCCAAGTGATATTCGTAGATAACATACCAGGAAGTTTAATGTTTTCGCTCCATGTTTTTTAATATTGTTTCAGAAGGACTTTCATCTTCGGAAGAACTAAAATCTGAAGAACTGGAATTGTTTTGCCGATGCTCCTTAATTGCAGGAAACAGGTTTCGTTGAGGGTTTGGTGAAGGTGTTTCATGAGATTCCATTGAAGTTGATGAACTGGAAGACATTTTCTTGGTAATCTTTATTGAATTTGCTGAAGATCTTTTAACCTCAGTACACACTTTATCTACCATAACCAAGAAATCCCGAACAATCACAAACAAACGTAAGCCTTCATCTTTTCCTGCGGTACCATGGAAGTAACCACTTGTGCTTTGGACAAGAGAACTTATCTTCTTTTCCTCTTCTAACAACCAAATGATATCATCTTCTGCCTGCTGCACAAAACTAGCCAGCGTCACACGGAACTCACTTTCTTCATCTAAGCTACCCATCTCATTGTTCAAGAAATCTTTAGATTGTTTCAGTGATTGGCCAAGTTTAAGAACACTTGACCTTAGCAAATCACCATCTAAGAGTGCTGCCTTCTTTACGTGCTCAAGCTCATTGCTTAAATTCGAAACGACCTGAAGACCAAGGCTGCGTACATACTCTGCTGTTTCCTTTGTCGAATCCTCAAGTATATCTTCTGTTCTTACGCTGGTTATGCTTTGACTACGTCTTACTTTACGTGCAGCTCGTATCCCCTCGGATCGAATTATTTCAAGGACGACAAAGTGAAGAAGTGTGGTCTTCCCATCAGTACCTTTAACATCTGATAGTTTCAAGAGTGTGTCAAGCTTAAATGCCTGTGCACCACCGCGGTATGTACCATCATTCATACGATTTCCAGTTTTAAGGACTGCTTCTAGGAGTTTCAGGAACACCCTGTTGTTCCTAATCTCATTGCATGCTACCTGCAAATAGAAGGGAGCAGTCTGACACAAAAATCTATCTGGATTGAGTTCATCACTTCATCTATGTAACACACCCATATATGGAGTATTGGAGTTTATAGTTAATTGTATGTTTTCCTAATCATTTTTTTTTTCTATAATATACTGGTAGTTACTGCTCATGTATAGTTGTATCAGCTGAAAATGCTCTAACTTTAATCGTGCTGGCTTTGTTCTGAACTTGGGCTTGGTATATGTTTGTGAATTGAGCTTTTACAAAACACATACTATCATTACACTACAAATCTTATCGCTTGCTTAATTGAATAAGAAATTGATTGTGGTAAACGTCATTAGATGATAATTTATTTAAGTTGTCAAAATAATAGGATACCTCTATGCTTGCAAAGGATTGTTTTACAGATGAAACCTCCTCCTCAACACTGCACATAAACAACAATGACTCCAGGCGCTTGAAGGCAAATGGAATATCAACCATGGTTTTAAGGAATTGTTCAGCAGGACCAAGTTGAGAACGTTCCCCATTGAATAACCTCAGCTTTAGTTCTTCGTCTGTTGTTGGTGCCATCTTCAACAAAGTCTGAATGAGCTCTGCAGGAAGCTCGTTACCTGGTTATATGAAAAGGTCTTAACACTTGGCGAAAAAAATATATTTAGAAACCTTATACTTATTCTGAATTGTGCCAGAGTGGTCTCAATTTAAGAGTCACAAAACAATATGCAATACAAAAGACTCTTTCAATTCGACATTAGTACATTGAAAATCATTCAAATCACAAAAAAGATACTGTTTGTTCTATATACTATATATATATATATACTATGCAGTTACCTTCCAAAATGGCCTCGCAAACTTCATCAGTTGTCACATTCAGCGCTCGTAATAGAATTGATAAATTTTGTGCTTTCCTGGGATCGATAATCTGAATATATTTAGGAACTTCAAAGGCTACTGGCTCTTTCTTACGCTCAACTTTGGGTTGCTCCTTTGCAGCTTTATAACCAAATAGACTTTCCATCAAATCCTCGTTGCACCTGTGAATTTCGGACGAATTCAACAATAATTATTCATAGATGTCTGTATATAGGTATGATGCACATATTGATGCAAACTAAACTTCCTAGTTCTTACTGGAAGGACCCCGCTTTGATGTCATGCCAAACCATGGATTGATCAGGGTTGGCAAGAACCTTGTCCCAAAAGAATGGCTTTAGCTTTGCTTTCTGATCCTCACTACTTTCAGCAGCATCTTTGGAAGTACGAAGCTTACAACTCGGTCGAAGAGGTGCAGGCTTGGGCACGTTACCAGGTTTTGGTGGCTGAGGTGGTGGACGAGCAGCAGGCTTGGGGGCTGGTGGAGGCTCAGGGGCAGAAGGAGGTTTAGGGGAAGGAAGAGGAGGAGGTGTTGGCGGTTGAACAGTTGCAGGGGATGGAGGAGCTGTTCTTCCAGGAGGAAGTGGTAAGTTTCCTTCTCCAGATGCACCTGCTAATTGACCTTCGGAAACTGGATTGCTAGACCCAATGTGCATATTTCCATTATTTGAGGAATTGGATCCTGTTTTATCTGTATTTCTGACACCATTTTGTGTTCTTGAAGAACCTGAAAGTTAAATCACTATATTTAGTAAGAGGTGCAATAACATTTAGATCCCTTATTAAAAATGTTAACACTACATATACCAGCAGAAAGATCACTTGAGCAAAAGTTAAGGAGAGGTTTGTCATCCCTCTGCCCGTCTCTTGCCCCAACTTTTTCCCTCCTACTCTTGATACAGCATAACAATAAGATGGCGATGACGATTGCTCCTGCTACTGAACATCCAGCAATAACTGCAGTTTTATCATCACTCTTTTTGCTCTCATACGTTGCTTCACTAGTTAGGGGAGCATGATTTTTTGGATGAGGCTTTGCAGGCGAAGATGCAGGCGACTCACTTTTTTTTGGTGAATATTTAGGTGGTTTACTTTTCCCTGGCGATGAAGGTGCAGGTGATTCACTTTTCTCTGGCGATGAAGGTGCAGGTGATTCACTTTTCCCTGGTAATGATGGTGCAGGTGATTCACTTTTCTCTGGTGATGAAGGTGCAGGTGATTCACTTTTCCCTGGTGATGAAGGTGCAGGTGATTCACTTTTCCCTGGTGATGAAGGTGCAGGTGTTTTAAGCTTTTTTGTTGGTGATGCTGATGTTGATTTCCACTTCTTTGTTGGTGAAGATTGAGGTGATTCGCCTTCTTTTTGCACCGGTTTTAAAGCCGCTAAAGGAGGCTGCATAGTTTGAGTCTTGGAGGTGGCAGAAATCCGGAAAAGTGATGCTGTTGATTCTGAAGAGGTAATTGCAGCAGGACCTTGAGGGGCATCATGAAGTGTGTTTGTAGGTAAAGATCTATTAGGTTTTAAGTTTAATGTTGTGGATGCAAATTGTGGAGTAGCAGGAGGGGATGATGCATTACGAGGACTTGGAGGTTCAGAAAGACGTGGAACTCCAGCATGCCGGGGAGCTGTTGTTGGCTTTGTTTCACTACGTTCATGCTTGTGGTGTTTATGTTTATGGTGATTATGGGTGTGAGTTTGCCCTTGTAGATACCTTCTAGGAAAGCTAGGCCAATCAAAAAACAGCTTATGCCAGTTGATGCGAGCAGAGATTCTCTCAGAAGGTTTTTGTGACTGAGAAAGTTCCTTGTCCAGGCAATTTAAAAGAGTGTCTTGCACACGAGGCAAATCAGCGATAGCCTTGTGTAGAATTCTCTTCTTTATTAATTTTACATCCCCAACCTTATTAAGAGCAGGTAAAATAGAGAAGTCAGAGTATTCATAAGCCTTCGCAAATTCTAGTAGTTCTTCCCTGCAGTGATGCCACACTTGCTCTTCCTGAGATGTTATCCAACAAATTAGACGACACTGCTATGGCAATGTAAAACATCAACAAACTGCATTGTGCATTATTCTACTGTTTAGAAACTCTTGATTATGGTTTGTTCTATCTCTTTGGTTCTTACATATCTCAGGACATTTAACTCTTAATAGAATGAATGCAAGTTAGTTGAGGTAAACAAGTTACAATAGGTATGCAATCTACATATAATCTTCTACTCTTCTCGCCAAAAAACAAAAAACTTCGGTGTTAAATAGACTGAGTAACAGTCAAATCTACACAAGTGATAACAGTGATCGTAAAATGCAAGATTGCAAGCACAAGAGCTGGAATATTACAATATATGAGAAGCTACATTGTAACATAATCAGCTAGACACTGTTTCTGAATGGAACTCATAACATAATTAGGACAAATAGAAGTGAAATACTTTTCTTGATCATACCGTATATTCATCAATCTCTTCGAAAGGATTCCAAGTGATCCCATTTCCTAAAAAACTATCAGCAAATTTCCGGTTGGCCGCATGATTTCCGGCCACCAAAGAACAAAGAAAAGTAATAACAAGAACCAACAAACGAACCCTGTTATCGTTCATTGCTCCTCGAATTATTACCATTCCAATTCCAAATAATTTTCCTTCTCATTTCATGCAAGGAAAAAAACTTATCGATTTGGATTGGTCCTTTGCACCCAAATAAAAATGATCCCAACCTCAAAGATCTAGCAAATACGTCGATATGATGTCGAAAGAACACATATTTGTGTATTTGCAGTATGTTACATAAGGTGGCAAATGTATGGAAGGTGGTCCGGAAGAAACCAACCGGAAAATTTGAGAAACTTGATGCTAAATGGTCAAATTTTGTGCTGTGTTTTTGGTGGGGGAATGGTTTCTTGTTTTTCGGGGACAGATTTGAGAAAAATGAGACGTATGGATTCAAGAATGTCGTTTGTGCGTTGGAGAAGAAAGATTGATCAGCAGCACTATTTACGTAATTTTGTTTTCTACTTTACACAAAGAGTTTCTTTACTCCTATTTCTTAGTAATAGAACTATTGTTGTGGTTACATTGTACGGAGTGTAAATTTACTGTCTATGCTACACCTTGCGCAAAATTTAAACGAAAATGTTAGATCCTTAAAGAGAAGTCTATGCTACACCTTGTACAAAATTTAAACGTAAATGTTAGATCTTAAAGAGAAATTTTATCATACTTTTAAAAATCAAATTTGGATGATTTTACCGTCCATGAAACTCATAAAATTATTTTAGATATTTTGACGATTTAAAAATTATTATTCAAATGGAAATATTCAGAATCATAAGATAAAATATAATTACGACTTTTTTCATTAATTCTATTCAGTTTAGAAGATGTACATTGATAATTCTATTTAATACAAAAAAAAACTAATTATTTATCATTTAAATCATTTACATTCACTTTTTCGTATTTCAAAATAAGTATATATTTTAGTTTATATGTTAAAATATAAAATACATTTTTTTTTATGTCAGATTCAACGTTTTTCATCTATTTATTTTAAGCTCTAACGGTTCTTATTTACTTTGTCGTGCTGAGGACCACAGTTTTGGACAAAATTCCTATTACACTTTTGTTTTTTCATAGTTTTAATTAGAAAATAATTGTTAAATCATAACTAAATTAAATATTATTTTATTAATTTCACGTGGACTGCAAAATGTACAAATCAAGTTTAAGGAACTCAAGATAAAACACATACTCCAATTAATATATCGAATTAATATATATAATATTTCTGGTTAATAGGAGTAATAAATTTCTCTTTAAGATCTAACATTTACGTTTTAAAGAAATATTTATTTTTTAATTATTCATTAAGTCTAATCTCAAACAAAGTTTTACAAAATAAACCTGACATCCACAAATTTTAAAACTTAAAAAATTAATCAAAGATATAAAACGAACATGATCATAGATTATTTCTTGAATTGATCTTTTGATCTTGACTTGTGCACGTTTATGGTAATTTATCACTTCACTACAATGATATTATTTTAATTAATTTCGGTTTTCATTTGTACTAAATTAAAATTCATGCGATATACGGATGTTTTTTTTAATTTGAATTTAAAATTTTAAACATAAAGATTAATTAAGTAAAAATAACATGTATTGTTAAGTAACGATAAATAAATAATATTAACAGGTACTGTACCGATTGACCAACCAAAATTTTAATATTTCGATAATTATATATTACTAGCCTAAACCCCGTGCGATGCACGGATTTTTTTTATATTATATAAAAAAATTCATTAATTAAATTAATTTTTTTAAAACATGAATTTTGGAGTCTTACTTTCTTATATAAGATGATTTGATAATAAGTATATAAATGTTATTCATGATAATTCTAGAAAATGAGGGATTTAGTTTGAAAATATAGTATAGATGATAGGTTTTAGTTAAAAAGAATAATCAATTAATTATTAGTAATTATAAAATTATTACTTCATTTTATTAAATAGAATACCCGTGATATGAATAGAAAAATAGAGAAATTAATTAGTGAAAATTAAAAAGGTTATATGTTCAAGGTGAAAAAGGTAATTGATTAGTTTATAGTAATTATAATTGAATTACGTTATTTTACTAAATACAATTGCTCGTAATGTTTTTAGAAAATGAGAAAATAATATTGTCCATGGTATTTCTATTATAAAAGGGATTTAGTTAGAAAATATAGAAAAAATGATATGTTTTAGCTGAAAAAGGTAATCGGTTAATTAATAATATTATAATATTATTAGTTTATTTTATTAAATAGAATCATCCGTGATATAATTGAAAAAAAAGAGATTGTAGTTAGAGAAAATAAAAAAGTAACGTGCATGATTCATGTGAAAAAAGTAACTGATTACTTTATAGTAATTATAATTTAATTATGTTATTTTATGAAATAAAATTGTTCACAATTTTTAGAAAATGAGAAATTAACACTACCTGTTATATTTCTAGAAAAAAAGGGAATGTAATTAGAAAAAATAGAAAAAATGATATATTTTAGCTGAAAAGGTAATCGGTTAATTTTTAGTATTATAATATTATTATTTTATTTGTATTAAATAGAAATGCCTATAATATAATTAGAAAAATGGAGGTTTAATAAGAAGAAAGAAAAACGGTAACGTGTTTTGCTGAAAAAAGGTAACCGTTTATAATATAATTGGAAAAAAGAGATTTTAGTTAGAGAAAAGAGAAAAGGTAACGTGTTTTGACTGAAAAAGGTAATTGATTAGTTAATAATAATTATGTATCATTATGTTATTTTTAGCTGAAAAGGTAATTGGTTAATTATTAGTAATATATTATTTATTTTTATTAAATAGAAACGCCTGTAATATAATTAGAAAAATGAAGGTTTTAGTATGAAAAAAGAAAAAAGGTAACGTGTTTTGCTGAAAAAGGTAACCGTCCATGATATAATTGGGAAAAGAGAGATTTTAGTTAGAGAAAAGATAAAAGGTAATGTGTTTTGACTGAAAAAGGTAATTGATTAGTTAATAGTAATTATATATAATTATGCTATTTTATTGAACAAAATTGCTCGTAGTATTTTTAAAAAGGAGAAATTCTAGTTAGATAAAATGTAAAAGATATTCTATTGTAAATGAAAAAGGAAATTATTTAGTTATTGAAAAATAGAAAAGGTTATATGTTTAAACTGGAAAAGGAAATTGACTAATAAATGAGAAATTTTAGTTAGATAAAATATAAAAGATACTGTATTTTACCTGGAAAAGGAAATTATTTAGTTCTTGAAAATAGAAAAGATAATATGTGTAACCTGAAAAAGGAAATTGATTAGTTAGTAAATCTGTAATTGAATAAGGGTAATTAGGTAAATTCAATAGGTACCGTTGAACCAAACTTTTAATGTTTCGGCTTTTATATAATAGTATAGAATAGTATAGATGTGCGGATTATTTTTACAATATTTAAAAATGGATTAAATTTTCTTAAGGTTCAAATTGTCTCGTAATGGTAATTTATCGCCTCACTGCAATGATATTATTTTAATTAATTTCGGCTTTTACTTTGTATTTACGAATTTTTTTTAATACTTTAAGATGGATTTTTTTTTAAAAATCATAGATTTTTTCTCCCTCTTTTTTATAATCTATACCGTACCTTCGACAATTTTTTCTTGGTTAATCACTACTGTTAATCCTCGATTTAGAATATTAAAATTGTAGGAGCACATAAAAATGCTAGAATTGTTAAATAATTATGAGAATAATTCACATGTGAAGAAAAACATGGTGCAATTTTTCTATAAAAAAGAACAAAACAAACATGAAATGCGTTTTGAACTAGGTGTTCAGGTCCGAATTTTTGTTTTTTTTGGAACCAAATCAATATAAAAGGTTTTTCAAAAATTAAAAGCAAATCAGACGAGTTAGATGTCAAAACCAAACCAGACCATAGAAAAATGGATTGGTTCCGTTTCGAATCATGGTTTGAACTTTATAGCATATTATTTTTTTAATTTTAGTTAAACTTAAAATGAAATTCTGATTTAAATAAATGTAAAGTAAAATTTAATACACATTAATATTATACACTACGTACATATATGTATTACAATATATATATATATATATATATATATATATATATGTTTATCAATGTTTAATCTACCATTTACGTATTACGTTTATATAATTCAATTGAATTTATATAAATTGTGAACAAATTAATTTAGTGTAGAACAACAACATATTGACAATTAACTCAGTATTATATTTATTAAGTAATTTAATCATTTTATTATATATATATATATATATACATTAAATACTATAAATTATAATTTTAACTTATAACTATCTACTAGAATTTTTAACGTATTATTATGTAATGGTCCGATTTGGTTTAACCAGTTTTAAAATATTGAAAATCATAACCAAACCAATTATGTATAAACGATTCGATTAACTGAACCACTAATAACGACCTTTGTGATGCGAATTGTTGTGGTCCAATCCGGATTCACCGTTTGACGGACTTTTTGAACACCTCTATTTTGAACATGTGCTTTGCTCATAAGGACGAATAAAAATTACGTACTCCATGGATAGCCGGAATCTTTATTCTTGGATCTTGTAGATAAACTAAACTTAATATATGTGGAGTGTTTAAAAATAGATTATATTGAACCTATACTCTCGATTTAGGATATAGGGAGACAAAGTTAATATTCTTAATTTTTATATGAAAAAGTTAATTATTTTTTTGCAATTTATGAATTCTCAAACATATATTAAATAATTGTATAAAAAAATTTATAAAAATATGAAACTTTTACTAGAAAATAAATCCATAAAAATTTAAAAAAAAGGTGAGCCAAACAACCCAAAATCTTCCCTTGTCTATGCATAAATAAAATTCTCAGACAAGATTTGTTGGCACAACTGAAAATCATTAACTTAAAATAATCAAATAAATATTTTGAAAAAAGATAATTTAAATTATATATTTTAATCAATTAAAAATTAGATATTTTTAAAATTAATTAACAAATATACTCATTTTCATATCTATACATGTTTAGTCGAGATATCACAATTTTTTAAAATTTTAATTATTTTAAAAAAATTTCTAAACATCTTAGAAATGTGCATCACACAGGCAAAGAACAACACACATTTTTACCAAATTATCCTCCCAAACTATTTTTTTTTTTAATTTTTTACGTATTATTTGTTTGTAAAATGTGTATTATAAGTTAATAACATTCAGATGTTTATCACACTAGCTTAAAATCCGTGCGATGCACGGATTTTTTTTATATTATATGATTTTTTTTCATTATATGATTTAATTTTTTTAAAACATGATTGTTGGAGGCTTAAATTTTTAAATGAGATTATTTGATGATAATTTATAAATGTTATTCGTGATAATTCTAGAAAATGAGGGATTTTAGTTAGAAATTTAGAAAAGATAATGAATTTTAGTAGAAAAAGTTAATCGGTTAATTATTAGTAATTATGAAATTATATTTTTATTTTATTCGATAGAATGCCCATGATATAATTGGAAAAATAGAGGATTTGGATAGAGAAAATTAAAAAGATAACATGTTTTGGGTGAAAAAGGTAATTGATTAGTTTATAGCAATTATAAGTTAATTATGTTATTTTACTAAATAAATTGCTCGTAATGTTTTTAGAAAAAGAGAAATTATTGTTGTCCGTGATATTTCTAGGAAAAGAGGGATTTTAATTGGAAAATATAAAAAAATGATATGTTTTAGCTAAAAAGTTAATCGATTAATTATTAGTATTAGCATATTACTATTTTATTAATTAGAACTGCTCTTAATATAATGGGTGAAAAACCAAACTACCCACATTTCCATTTTATTTGCCCAAAATACCTGTTTTCGTTTCCGTCCGCCCTTTTTACCCACGGACCACGCATTCTGAGAATGCGTGGTTGGTATACGCATTACTGAAATGCGTAGAGGTCGACCACGCATGACAGCACTGCGTAGTCTTTGTAAATTTCGTTTCTGCAGAGTTCAACAGTAACCATGAATACGCATTCTGAAAATGCGTTGACAAGGATACGCATTTTCTACTTGCGTATTCACGGTCACTGTTCATCGTCATCTTCTCAGTCGCCGGACGGTTTTTGCTCAAATTTTCAACCACTTCTACTGCTCTCTACAGGCATCGACCAGTTGCATTCTATACACCAAACGAATCGTCGTTTGATCCTCTACAACCCTATGTGTCTCAAATTCAATTTGTTTTGTCGAATTAAAAAGTCAAAAAATGAGGTTAATTTCCGATTTAAGTTTCCGATCTACTAAAACACGAATCTGCGGGGACAAAAAACAAATAACGAACGGGGGGAAACGTAGAGGAAGGTCTGGGCTTTCTTTTAGTACTATCAAGACTAATGGAAGTTGTCGGAGCTGTGCAAACGAACAAGGCGACGAAAATGGCGATTTTGAGCTTCAGTGAGTCGCCGGAGTAGTAAGTGAAAAAATGACGTCAGTTGACGTCGATACGCATCTCAGAGATGCGTATCACAGGCAACGCATTACCAGAATGCGTATACAAGACTGCGCAGTACCAGAATGCGTACTCCGTGGTTAAAAAATGCGGTGTATCCCGCAAAATGGTATTTTGGTGAGAGAGAGTAGTAAATTGTGGTATTTTGGGCAATTTCTCTAATATAATTGAAAAAAGAGATATTTTAGTTAGAGAAAATAAAAAAGATAATGTAAAAATTAAAAATGTGACATGTTTTAGGTGAAAAAGGTAATTGATTAGTTTATACTAATTATAATTTACTAATTGAAATTGTTCCAAATGTTTTATAGAAAATGAGAAATTAACGTTACCCGTGATATTTCTAGAAAAAAGGGAATTTAATTAGAAAAAATAGAAAGATGATATATTTTAGCTGAAAAGATAATCGGTTAATTATTAGTATTGCAATGCACGAGTTTCTTGTATTATGTTATAAATTTTATTTAATATTATAATTATGTTTTTATATAATCATTATTTTCTAATAATTTTTTTAATTTTAATTTGATATAATTTAATATACTCATGTTTACGGATTATAATAATGTTTTCTTATTATAAACAACATATATGCTTTTTAATACATTTTATTAATAATTAAAATTTTGGTGTGATATTTTCGGGTATATATTAGTGATTGTAAGATTTGTTGTAAATTAAAAAATAACTTGTTTTAATTAGAAAAGAAATATTAATGATTGAAAGATATGATACGATTGATCTTTTTAGGTGTCTATAAAAGGTAATATCTTCAACTGAAAGTAAATATGAAAAAGGCAATCGACTAATTAACATTAATTATATTATATTGTTATTTATTTTAGGTGTTATATTTTACTTGAAAATTATGGTGCGATATTTTCGGGTATATATTAATGATTGAAAGATTTGTTTTAAATTAAAAAGGTAACGTGTTTTGGTTCGAAAGGAAATATTAATAATCAAAATATATGATATGATTGATGTTTTTAGGTATTTATAAGAGGTAATATCTTCAACTAAAAGTAAATATGAAAAAAACAGATTACCTTTAATTTTATTATATTAATGTGAAAAAGGCAATTGACTAATTACCATTAATTTTATTATGTTAATTGAATAATTATCATTAATTATATTATGTTATTATTTATTTTTGATGTTATATTTTTCTTGAAAATTATGGTGTGATATTTTCGGGTATATATCAATAATTGTAAGATTTGTTTTAAATTAAAAAGGTAACGTGTTTTAGTTCGAAAGGAAATATTAATGATGGAAAGATATGATACGATTGATATTTTTAGGTGTTTATAAAAGTTAATATCTCGATTAATTACCATTAATTATATTATGTTCTTACTTATTTTAGGTATATTTATTTTTCTTTATAATGAAGGGTAAATAAGTAAATTTACGAAGTACCAAAAAATAGGTACCAAAAAACTGGTACCAAAAAATAGGTACCAAAAAATAGGTACCAAAACTTTTAATATTTCGACTTTTATATAATAGTATAGATTTGATAATTTTTTATCAAAATTTTTAAAAATACATATTTTACAAAATTGATATTTTTGGTCATCACCGTATACAAATAAAATGATTGAGTTAATTTTCTGGTAATACCTGATTTGATTAAATAAATAGAATAAATGGGCAAAATCATCACTGTACTATTCGAAAATTTTAACTTAGATCACGGGTAAAAAAAAGCTTTCGGTCAAACAATTGTACAACTAAAACATTCCAATTGAGTTTCTACCATTAGTTCCGTTAAAAAAAAAATGGACGGAATATTGACGTGGTTGCTGACGTGACACAACGAAATAAAGTTTAATAGCTAATTAATCACTTAACTTTGTATCAATTTTCAATTAGGTCATCGGTTAATTTTAAATTTAAATTTATAATTTCCACAATTATAATTTTCATTTTAAATTTCTATTTTATACTATAATTTCCAAAATTTCCATTTTCCAAAATTTTAAATTTTAAAATATCCAAAATTTCCATTTTTAATAATTTTCAAATTTAACTAATAATTAATCTTATAAAATATAATCTTAAATAGTTTCTAAAATTGTTTTTCTTTTTCCTTTTCTTATTTTTCTCTCTCGTCTC
This sequence comes from Kitagawia praeruptora, assembly GCA_037693485.1. Taxonomy (NCBI): domain Eukaryota; kingdom Viridiplantae; phylum Streptophyta; class Magnoliopsida; order Apiales; family Apiaceae; genus Kitagawia; species Kitagawia praeruptora. The sequence continues at coordinate 25,797,915 of CM075351.1, read as the reverse complement.
TCCCGTATGCCCTTCTCAACTCTCTCTTTCTTTCTGTTTATTCATTTTCAAAATTAAAAACCTTAGTTTCTTATTGACTTTGTTGTCCAAAATCAAAGTTTTAATAACCAAATTAACGAGTAATCGATATCTATATGCCCATAGTCTTTAATTCGAGTTTTACATGATTTCAAAATTTGAGATTTTGTTCAAATTCGATTTTTGGAGCGATTTTGGTGGTTGTGATGTTCGAATTGTGTTGTATGGAGATTGGGGCCGGGTAGATGCAATTTTCCATCGATTTGGGGATTGCATATGAAAGATCGCTCACCGACAATGAGTTCCGACAAGTCGGTGAACATGGTTTTGTGTTATTATGTATGTTTTTTTTTTGCTAAAATGATAAATCATTTCATTGATATAAAATCAAATAATACAACTCAAGAGATAATAAAAATTCATTATATAACCGAAAGGTATACTTAGCCAATTCATGGATCGTAGAATCCATAGGAAAGAATTACCCCAGAAGTAAGTCTTCATCCATCTTTTTTTCACATTTATTCCCATCCAAGTAAGTCTAATCTGTCCGTATATTACGTATAACCAACCCACCAGTGACCATGTTATTATGTATGTTTAGATGATTATGTATGAGTGTTTTTACCTACATGTCAATAATTAGAGTGAAAACTCGATTTTTGTTCGAGTTTAGATTGTGTCGAATTTTTGAATTAATCAAATTATTGAATATTAGATTGGGTCGAAATCGGTTATTCCGAGTTTGTTCATTAGTTTTGATTATATGATTGTGTGTGTTCGTTGCGCCGAGTATTTTCGTACCAAAAATTCTATGTTTTGATAAGTTTTTGGGATCGTCAAAGTTTGGTCGGCGGTGATCGGATTATGGACTACCTAGATTTCAGTGACCATGTGACATGGCGCTGATAAGGCAGAGATGTGACAATCCAATTGGCGATATTTAACGTCCTTTCGTTAAGTCAACTCAAATTTAACCATCGTGCGAAATATTTTTAATGTACAATGACACAATTGAAAGTTATCTTGAATTTAGTAATTTGATTAAATGCTTTTTTAAACTGTTGATCCAATCATAAGTAAAAATTTTCGAATAATAAAGTAACGATTTTACCATTTACCCTAACTAAAATCTATAGACTATACATATACTTCCTGTCCCACCGAATTGTTTACGTTTGGGATAGAGGGCTCAACACGCATTTTTAAGGCTCTTATAAAGTATAGTTCCATAATTTATTTTTTAATTTTTTTTCCAACTGAATAAAAAATTAATGTTTAAATTTTTATTCGAAAAAAGAAAATTTTAAAAATAAGTTATGTAACTATACTTTATATACACCTTAAAATGCGTGCCAAACAATGTTGAAAACAGGTAAAGAAATTGGTGGAACGAAGGAAGTATTTTTTTGAGAAATGCTAGGTATCCCAAAAATTCCCCCAATTTTTTTTCCTAAATGACATGTATTTGTTTTTAATCGGTTATAAAAATAATAATGGGATGAGATCCCTGCATTCATATCAATTATCCAATTAAAACATTCCACTTGTTTAACACATCAGTTTGTTATTTGTACATGTTTTTGGGAAAAAAATTTAGCAATGCTCTATTTTTTTTTGATGTAGTAAAAAGGTAGCTTGACTTAAAACACAAAAGGAATAACAAACGGGTCCACAAATAACACAGTATGGGACCCACGCAAATTGCTGCCATCAATCACCACTCGACTCTTTTCCTAGCCGTCCCTCTTGATTAATATATACATTCCATCACAATCCAATACTAATAATCTATCATCTTGGAACAATATATATAAGAATAAAGCTTTAAGCTAGCCATCCTTTATTTGTTTTTACATATTTTTTCACGATCCAAACACGCCACTAAGGCAATGAACTCCATGGATATTGACTTAACAGCTTCATCTAACTGGGTTTTTGATTATGATTTGATGGATGATATCTCCGCCGTTCATTTTCCGGCGCCGCCTACTATTGCCTTCTCCTGGCCTAATCCCACCATCAACTCTTCTTCCAATTCCAGGTCATCCGTTTATTTCCCTCGTTGACTTTTTTGTTTTGTTTCTGTGTGTGTTTTACTATGTGTGAAAGTAAACTAACAGTATCTCGTAAACTGAGATGCTTAGCCTAGCGAATATCCGCCTACTAGTTCTTGGTAATAACAAGAGGTCGAGAGTTGAAGCCGCAAGTGTGCATGGATATTTAGATTTCTGTTTTATGTATTTTGCATGGTTCTCGACTATTTGAGTTGTAGGTATGGAATGTGTGACATGCGTCTAAGTAGGGTAAGATGTATGCCGACCTTATAAAGTGTAGGTAAGGTGTAAATCTCATATTCAGGGATTTGGTACTACGAAGTCCCTTTTCTCATGAATTTTCCAAAATTTTGAACACGATTTAGTTAAGTAAATTACTAAACATCTTCATTTCAACTTACAAATAGAGTAAAAAAAAATACACATCTTAAGATAAATGCTATTTAGTTATATAACTGTTGCAATTAACATGTCAGCGCAATTTGGAAGTTTCTATCTAATTTTTAATTAACAACAAAATAAATGGTATGTTAAATGTTAATTTCGTATCATAAGAATTGAAATGACGTAGACTTAAGTTTTCTTAACTATGACTTGATTAGATTTGAAAGAGGTTGAATCTAAGTACATTTTACTTTAAGTAAGATGTTTTGCACAACATGTATGTCAAACCAAACATACCTAGTATATATATTACGCTTAGAATAGGGTGTGGGGAGGATAAAAGGTACGCACCATGCCCATATTCTTAGAGTATAGGGTGCCTAAATGAGTGGTAGATATCTATACATAGACAGATCAAGATCATGAATCACATACACATATATTTGTAATAAAATCGAAAGTTTAGAATACGTACCTTGTACTGGATGAAACATATATCGAATTAACAAATGAATTGGAATTTTACCAGTTTTCTGTTGGAGCACTTGATTTAGAACTTACTCGACCATTCCAAATTTCGTTAACCAATTTACCATCGAAATTTGATAATTGAAATCGAAAGAATTTCCATAACATATACGAACCTTGTACCCATGAATTCTTCACTTTTCACTTTTAAGCTTGATTGTAGTATCGTGAAATTTGATGGGTTACGATTTGGAGGGCGTGTTCTCCGCTCTCCAGTTTTTCGCCTGATGATCTCTCTACCCAGCATTTCACTATGAACCTACGACTAATGACTCTATACTCAAAGCAAACTCACTCACGAGGGATACGAACTCCCAGAAAGGACTAATTCCCTATTGCAAGACCATTTTGCCCAATGTGGTAATATCACATCGAATATGTGCCGATATTTCAATGGAAATTCCCATGCATAAAATGTCACTAACTTGTGTTGGACGGAGGGAGAGAGTGGGAGAGAGGGAGAGCTGAGGGGAGGGGGAGAGGGGGAACTGAAATAGAATATCTAAAAGCAAAACATATTCATTTATATGTGTAAGACGATTTATACTGTTTTAGAAAGTAATTCAGAAAATATTATGCCCAACTTCACTCCATATAAATTACATCTTTATCTCATCAAATTTACTACTTAAGCACCCACCCGACTAGCTACTACTTTGTAAGTATCATATGGAGAACAATATCTTTCTGGTCTTTGCAATTTACGAATGCCACCTTTTTAAAAAGAAAGGAATTGCATCACGGCATTCTGAAGAGAGCTTTAGATAATTAGTTAATGCAATTTTATGGAGTACTTTTTCATTTCAACCCAGTATTAAACAAGAACTTGTTGAATTGAACTAAAATGCACTCATATTCTTGACAAATCGTCAGCTTGGAGTATTTTAATAAAGTAGCTAAATAATTCAGTTTTTTAGGAGTTCAATAATTAAATTTACTGGAATATGATTTTGTAAATGCGGTACAATTTCATGAAAGACTATGAATCTATTTAGTCACAACTAAAAGACGGTGTCTACTCACTCATGCAGTCATGCTAGCGATACTTGGCTCTATTCGATTAAGTTCATAATTATTGGACTATGAATTGTTATGTAACTAGGTAATTTATATTCTCTCTGTTCTTAGCTTCATGTTTTTTAAAAATAAAGTAAAACTCGACTAAAACTGTGATTCTTGTGCTGGTCGTATCACATGTGGCTCTAATTGATCAATTTCAAGTTCCATCTAGTTCATTCCTCAAGATTTTAGCTTGGTATGTTGTTTTTATATTTTTAATGACCCAAGTTCATACAGCATTTAGCCCACATATTAATAAACTCTGTTCCTAAATTTAGATAGAAATGACACTAGGCATTTACCATATCTAATCTTAACCAGTTGCGTCTTTTTTATGCAAGTATTCATGGCGTAGGAATATTTGATCCAAAGTGAGGATATGCATGTGATTTGGGCCTTTTGTGGCTATCTCATAAAAAAAAGGGAATTATAGATTCGTAAATAAGTATTATCCTAGATGAAGGATTTGAGCAATATCTGGTAGTGGTTGAGTAGAAGTTCAAAAGCGGCTTCAGCATCTTGTAGAACATAACATTTAAATTCTTTTTCTTTCAACTCCAGTGAACTTTTGGCAAAGCAATTATTTGGTTATGCCATTTTAGGCTTTAAGCTGACAGAGGCTATTGAGTGCTGATATATCTGTAAGCTAATTTAAAGAATTTTCACTATAAAATTGACTCTAACAAGATATGACATAATATTCTTGAGGGAACATGTTTTGTCTCTCCAACTGGAAGGAGAGGCTTTTGTCTCTTCAATTGGACGGAGAGGCACTAATGTTTCCTGTTATTATATATTGATGAATACTTGGACTAGAAATCTCACTCTCTATCTAAAGTTTAGGCCCTCTATCAAGTATTACCTGAAAGGACATCACTGTAAACAATATACTTCCAACAACAACCTCTTATCTGTAGTATTATCCTAGTGTGTTTTTATTGTCATTATCCTGTTAATGCATTTATAAAATCTGTTTGCAGTGCGGAAATAGACAGCTTGATTCTGGGTTCTCAAGGACATAAGGAATCAGAATCTCGTAAACGGTAAACACTTCATTCTCTCCCCTACCTCCCCCCCTCCCCCCAGAATATTTAAAAAAACAGTGTCGGTATAAATTAAGTTTTGTTTTCCTCTACTCCCAGTATTTTGATTCTCCAAACTTTGAATCAACTTGTTTAGGCATGTAAAACATTTTTATGTTGTTTGCTTGCCCTGTGTTATTATTTTATGTTTCTGTGACACTTGGAAGGCTTGGGAATTTGGTGAAGTTTTTTTTTGGGTACTTCATATAATATGTTAAGGGGAGGGCCGAGGGGGAGGAGGATTTGAACCCATGAACTTGTCATGGGCGAAAAGGGATAAGGAGAGCCTCTGCTACTAGGCAATTGCTAATCCACGTTTGGTTGATTATATTATATAAGCCTATGTTGGTGAGAAACCCAGTTAGTTCATAGAAAAAGTTAAGATGTTTAGATGAGGTCGTCTTGAGTACCTAATTATATGTTAAAATATACCATCTTGGAGCAGAAGGTTGTTTTTATGCTTCCATTACATTGTTGCACTTGATAAAATTGCAGTAGAGTGAAGTCTTAAATTGAAAAAAATATCACTTGCCATATAAAGGAGTCAATCAACTCAGTTTTGTAATCATCATCTTGCCAAGTAAGTACCTTCACAATTCAGTTTTCTAGTTTAAATGTTTATTAACATAATATTTCGCAGATACTACTTGTAGTTTCTAATGCCATTAATTAGGTATAAATTTATAGTAGCACAGACACGAGGTGCATTTGCACTTAAGAGTTCAATAGAATTGTTGCCGAACAAAGCTGGTAAAGGCTCCTACTGAAACAAGATAGTAATTCTTTTCTGAACATGGTAGTCAAGTGACTACCATAGGTCAATTTTCTGAACGTGAGAATTTTCAAGTGGTCAACCATAGGTCAAGTAGTAGATAGATTGGTCAATTATTGTCCAGAAAAGACCCCAGTATTAGGATTTAACTTTTGAAATGAAATTCATCCCTGTCGTAAACGTTCTAATGTATTTTACTTTTAACTATTACAGTATAATTTAGAATACAGTCTCTGTTATGCAGTTTCTTGTTCATCTGATTCCACAAAATTTTGAATGTCTGATGTGTTACATTATTCTTAATTACTTCCAGAATAATAATATGTACTCATTCTTCTTAGAACAGAACGAAATTATTAGATCCTACTTTTTTATTATGTTTCCAGTAGTGCCATATATGTCATTTAGAACGTTAAGATAATATAATTCAGTTTTATGTCGTCAAAAATAAAACCAATTATCCATAGTAATAAAATTCCTGTTCTAACACCACATAATGGAGAAAACATTTTCAACCTCATTCTACTAAGTATGCTTGCGAATTCAGAAATATAGCAGGGAAGCATATCCTATACTTACCAAGGTACTATTGCGCATAAATTGTTAAAATTGTTATGGTGTGTTTTTATTTTGCTAAAAAGCTTTTCTCGGTACTCTTTGGTGGACATGGAATAGATTTTATTAGCTTGTCTCACTCATTGACACACATTGATACACACACATGCAGAATCTCTCAATCTTTCCTCAGTCGCCATTTTATCTACACATATGCCCATATCTTACTACCTGGACTATCTATGTAAGCAAATTGAAATTATAGCGTAACATGTGTTGGTACCTATACAGGGCAAGACCAGAATCATGCAATGCATCTGGCTCCAAAGCATGTCGGGAGAAAATGCGGAGAGATAAACTGAATGAAAGGCATGCTCATATACCTATTAATTCATTCTGTATATTTTACATTCTTTTCTAAGTGATCTAGCTTAATCTTAAGGTTCCTGGAACTGAGTTCCATCCTTGAGCCTGGAAGGCCACCTAAAACTGACAAGGCTGCTATTCTGAATGACGCTGTTCGGATGTTGACGCAGCTAAGGAGTGAAGCTAATACACTTAAGGAATCTAATGAGGAGCTGCGGGAGAAGATTAAAGATTTAAAGGTGTAAATTCTATATTTATTCAGCTTAAAACGTTGATCACCTTTTTTCTTTAAGAATATAATCCAAAGTAAATCTGATCCTTTTTTGAAGCACAGAATCTGGTTGCTTTTTCTTTTGATAATTACTCTATGGGTATAGAAGAACATGGAACCTGAGATAAAACAGGCTTTACTGCTTATTAATAACATAGGATGTTCAAAACATTGCTTCCATTGAGTACACAAACTTAAATCTAGGCAACAAGCACTTCTTGTCTCAAGTGGTTGATAGCTAGAGAACCTTGCAGGAGGTCTTGTGATCGAATCTTGGTAAAAGGAGTAGTTGTTCAAGGGGTATCCTTGAATAAATAATATAAACATAATAGTCTCTCTTGAGGTTCAAATTCGTAGTGGGCTTATGACCATGAGAGAGATGGAGCTTGTTGGTAGATCTGGAGATTTCACTTTCTACTTTTCCTCAAGGTCCGAGGAAGTTTTATTTATTATTTTCCATCTCCTGTTCAGGCTGAGAAGCATGAGCTCCGTGACGAGAAGCAGAAGATAAAGGCAGACAAAGAGAAGCTGGAGCAGCAAGTCAAAGCCTTCAGTGGCCAACCAGCCTTTTTACCCCATCCCTCTACATTGCGAGCTGCATATTCTGCACAAGGTCAAGCTGACGGCGCCAACAAGCTGATGTCCTTTGTTGGCTACCCTGGTGTTGCGATGTGGCAATTTATGCCACCAGCCGTGGTAGACACAACGCAGGATCACGTCCTTCGTCCACCGGTTGCCTAAGTAGGAGGGCTCGTTTAAACATCTATCTCCTAAAGGATTGTTCACTACTGATATTATTACTATTACTATGCATCCGTTCTCCAATGTGCAGGGTTCTGAAGTTCGAGAACCTTGTGTATGTGAACATATTGACATTACTTGATGCTATTTGTAAGTTGTATCTGATATTTGCATGTGCTATAGAATAAGAAACTATGCTGCTGTTGCCTTGTGGTCCAACTGCTGTTGCCTTATATTTGTATAATTTACAGTGTTTAACACCCCTAGAAGTCCTCCCTGGCTCCCTCCTCCTTGCATTTTTACCTTCCAGCCATGTAATGTCGACAGTAGCTTACACACCAGGACAACAAAATCTATATAACAAAATATGAGATTTCAGGTTGTATCAGGCCCAGGTCGTCTTTGTTTCTTGCTGATGAACGATTTCTTTGAACTACTAGAACAACAAATTAATGATGTCTACTTACTATGAATCTATCCTCTTTCCTTTCTCTTCTGCTGATACTCCAATTAAGTTGACTGCTTTAGTGTGTATATTGTCTGCGATGTCTCTCAGTTACTAATAACATAGTGTGTTTCAAACACCTCCACAATTTTAAGCTATCCAATAACAGGAACCAAAGAAAATATATCAAAGACTGGTTTTATATATCAGCACTGACGAGAAAATAAATGACTTTATAACTGGTAGTCATGAACCAAAGAAGAAGTGTACGTCAAAGGTTAAGAATAAAGGGTTCCACCAATAACGATTTTAAAAGGTCCTTGATCCAATTTTGAGGGATGCCAAGTCCATCTCCGTACTGATAAAAGGTTTGAGCTGTTCGTGCAAGATTCAGATTCGCTGTGAGAAATGGTTCACTGAAAGGATAAGTTCCAAGCAAATCTTTGTTCAGAATCTTCCATGTCTCGTGCACTAAACTATCAACATATTTTTTGGACTCTGCTTCACTTGCTCTAGTTATACTATCTTTCATGTAGCACTGGACTGCCTTCAGAGTACTGTATATCTTCGAGCCAACTCTTCCTAAGTTACATGTAAATCTAATCAAAATTAGTACATAGACAGATTACAAATGATTTTGTACCTGTGTTAATGTCAGTTTACATACAGATGATGTTCCTAGATCATTGGTTAGTTGAAGAATCATGGAAGAGCACCACTTGGTACTTGGAGGCTTGTCTATGTAATCCGACGCCTCCACAGTTATATTTTCTGCAGTTAGGAAGTAAGCACAAAACAACACGGTTGGGGCCGCAGCTGAAACTGCTCCATTTTCCATGCATTCCTCTAGTGTTGGTTTGTATCCAGAGTAAAACCATTCTGCTTCTTTGAGAAAAGCTTTACACATATTTGTCCACTGCCATGATTCGAAAATAATAATACAGTAATTTGAAGCAGCCGATTAATTTGTAGAAGGTTAGATCAATTAGTTTGATTTTAAAATGTACAAAGAGTGGATTATCACACATTTAACTTTAGGAAAACACTTGAGGCACAAAATTGGGTACAATTTTTTTTTACAAAATGACATGAGTCTTATTATGATTGGTTATCAAACAATTAAATATAATGAACCTCCTGCATTCACATCAATATCAACAAATAAAAATTTTACTCATTACTACGTCACCCTATCACATCAACTTATAATTATTTTTGGTACATAATCTTGTACCCCTAACATTACTCTTAAATTTATAAACAAAGAGTGAAAATTGTGTCCTAGTTCCCCCAGAGTGACACATGCATGGTACATGTCATATTGTTTAGTTAAATATGGTGTGATGTAGGGGTGATTTTAAACCGCACCAAATTGCAAAAATCGTTCGTATCGCATCATATCCTACCATACTGTGCGGTTTTTATTTTTTGTGGCACGACCGTGGTTTCAAATTTTGAAAAATCGCGCGGTGCAGTGCGGGTTGTGATTTTAGTTTTCTGAAATGCGGTAATCGCACTGCACCGCAATGTTTAATATGCTATATATATATAGGCTCCTGGTCAAATAGAAACCAAAGTTGGAATATAAACTAGAAACCAACACTAAATAAATTATATTTCATCTATTCTAAGGGCCCCGCCAGGGGCACCTTCACAAAAAAAATGTTCATAAACAAAAAAAAATCACTGTTCACGCTGACGTCGCTGCCACGTCAGCACAGTGAACAATGATTTTTTTTTTTAAACTTAATAGAGGGTAGATTATTATACGCTTTTTGTATTGGGGGTACCCCTAGTTTATTCATTAGATTAGCTTGAAATGTTTAATTTGAGTTTGGTTTCTAGTTTCTATTAAAACAATATATATATATATATATATATAGTCTTGCTCCATTGAGAACCATCTTATTATGAGAACTATGAGAACCCACGTCATGATGATGTCATAAATATAATTTTTTTTTTTAAAAAAATAATTTTTGCAAAAAAAAATTTTTTTTTTTGGGGAAAAAAATCTGGGAAAAAATTCTGACGTCGTGCTGACGTCATACTGGTGATTTTTTACAAAATCTGGTGATTTTTTACGAAATCTGGTGATTTTCCAGATTTTGTAAAAAATCACCAGAATTCAACAAAAATCACCAGATTTTTTAAAAAATCACCAGGATGACGTCAGAAATTTTTTTCCCCCAAATTTTTTTATAAAATTTTTTTTTTAAAAAAAAATTTAAAAAAATTATTTATGACATCATGATGACGTCATCAGGGGGTGGGGTTAGTGTGTGTGAGGGTGTAGGTTATTAGTGTGGGTGCCCCTAGCGGGACCATTAGATTAGATTAAAATGAAGGGATGAGATTAGATCTCATATCTCACTAAAACAAAAGGTTCTCACTTGAGCAAAAACCTATATATATATATAGGGGGCTGCTCAAATGAGACCCCTCTTATAATGAGACCCTCTCTTATAATTAGTCTCCCTCATATTTCGTGTATTCTAGAGGGCCCCGCAGGGGCACCCAATACGAAAAATTCTTATAATTCTATCCTCTATCCATTTATGAAAAGAAAAAACATTAAAAAAAATTTTGGAAAAAAATGATGACGTGGCAACAATTTTTTTTTTTTAAAATTTTCTAAATTTTTTTTTGATGAATGAATAGAGGGTATAATTATAAGACTTTTTCGTATTGGGTGCCCCTGGCGGGGCCCTTTAGAATAGATAAAATATGAGGATGACTCATTATAAGAGAGAGTCTCATTATAAGAGGGGTCTCATTTGAGCACCTCCCTATATATATATATATATATATATATATATATATATATATATATATAAGTAGAGTTCGAGGGAGAACCTCCCTATCAAGAAAACCAAGAGACCCATATCTAGACCATTGAATATTATGAAATATTAATTAGAAAATTATGAAAAATATAGTGTCAGTGTTGTAATTATTTTGAAGATACATGGGCACAAATACAACAGTTTCAATCTTATCTCTATCTCCGATTCTATTAATTTTGGAAATAATCACAATTAGTTGATCCAGATACCAATCATAATCATTGTGAAAATGGAAAGAATTAACAGATAATCTTTCCTTTTAATAACATGATTGTGATTTGTTATTACATATCATTACATCCGTTGAAAGAAAAGCAGATCAAGAACACCGAAGAAAAACAACACTATCAGTAGGTGACCCCATTTTTTTTATATTTGTACGATTCTTAACCATTGAAATCTTGTGATTATTTAGTGTTATTTGTGTATTCTTGTATATATGATTATGATTAACTGATCTAGGGTTTTTGTTGTGATTTTAGGGTTTATTGTTCAGTTCTTGTAAATATATGGTGAGTGTTCTTGATGATGATAAGGATTCTACAAAGTGTTTTATTGATGATGGGGATTATTTGTAATAAAGATTTTTGCTGACCCCGTGATTCTTGGTGAATGAGAGATGAAAGTAGTTCAGATAACACTTTCACATGTATGAGCTGAAAAAAGTCATGGATGTCCTCTTCATTTACCTATGACTTCCATCAAACAGCTAAACACCATGTGTTGCAGTTTATTTGTATTTGTATTTGTTCACGTTATTTTACTGTTCTTTATTGTTCTTCCTATCTTTTGACATAATTAAGAAAGTGATATGACTTGTAGAATCATTAGTATTGTGAATGTGTATGTAATAAGTTTGGGCTATGCGCTTTATATTATTTCCTTCTATTAGGGTTTAAATAACGTGTTATCTTGTACCATGGTGTCTTGTCTTTCCAAATGCAGTCTTTGATCTTGCATATAATGTTTCATCCTTTTTTCTCAAGCAGGTAGTATCTTTTAAAGTGTCACTACATTCCAGGACTGAATTTACAGAAGGCCGATTGATCATGATCACCCGATGCAGGTCTATAGCGCGATTGGTTTTTCAAGGTAAAGACTGTATAGAGAAGAGACCTAGAAGAAAGTTTGAAATGCGGCCACCAAAGGTAAAATAAATTGTTTGCTGATGCATCTTTCAATTACAATGATCTTACGTCACACGATGCAATTGAAGCTTTATAAATGTTAACCTATTCTTTGTTGAAAAATTAATCTTAAACTTAATTCTTTAGTATTATGTTTTATTTATTTGTGTTACTGCTGTGTCTAGTAAGCCACGATAGTAGCTAGTTGAACCAGTCTTGAGGAAGTTGAGTAATAGTAGGAGTAGTGGAATAAGTCTGAGAAATATTAGGAGATAGTTGCTGGTTTTCTGGTGTTCGTTAGGTGTCTAGATTAGCTATTTAAATCGATGTAATGCTTATTTGCAAGATGTATCTCAGAACATCAAGTATTGTAATTCCGTTTTGTTTCATATATATATATAACTGAGCTTGTCTCAATACACCTGGTTACATATATATAGTTTGTTTGTTCTGGTTTCTACACTTGGTATCAGAGCCCCAGGGGGGGTTCAAGGCTTAACAGCCTTCCCTCCGATCCTTGAGGGCATAAGAAGGTGCTGCCACAGAGAAGAGAACTGGTAGCAGCTGTTGGAGTCATTGGAGCAGTGGCTACGGATGGTGTGTTCACCAACAAGAACAAGCATTAAAAGAAGGGTCAAGGAGTTGTGTTTTGAGGCCACAGAGATTTAGTCTCAGGTTGTGAGGGTAGTTTTCTCTGCTGGTTCTGGAAGCAAGCATTGAAGATGGCTTTAGAGGAGATGTTGACTTCAAATGTGAAAGTCATGTTGTTGGAGGATTTTTTCAGAAGCTAGTGAGGCTAGAAACGGAGAAAAGTGCTCCAAAAATCAAAGATATGTTGATGAGAAGTGCATCAACAAATGCAAGTAGATGTTGGTGAGAAGTGCATCAACAAATCCAATATTAGATGGTGGTGAGAAGTGCATCACAGATACCCAATATAAGATGGTGGTGAGAAGTGCATCACAAGATGAAGAGAAGTGCTTCATAAGTTTAAGATTATGGGGGTGAATGTTGGAAAATTAATCTTAAACTTAATTCTTTAGTATTATGTTTTATTTATTTGTGTTACTGCTGTGTCTAGTAAGCCACGTTAGTAGCTAGTTGAACCAGTCTTGAGGAAGTTGAGTATTAGTAGGAGTAGTGGAATAAGTCTGAGAAATATTAGGAGATAGTTGCTGGTTTTCTGGTGTTCGTTAGGTGTCTAGATTAGCTATTTAAATAGATGTAATGCTTATTTGCAAGATGTATCTCAGAACATCAGAACATCAAGTATTGTAATTCCGTTTTGTTTCATATATATATATAACTGAGCTTGTCTCAATACACCTGGTTACATATATATAGTTTGTTTGTTCTGGTTTCTACATTCTCTAAGTAGGCAAGGAAGATAGAAGTTAATCTTGACGAGGCAGTGGCCTGGCTAAATGGTTGGAGAAAGCATCGGAGACTAAGAAGAATGAGAGAAAGAATGTAGAAATGGCGGAAGGTAGTAAGGAAGGGACGAACAATGAGAATATAATGGTGGAGGAGGATGAAGAAGAATTAAACCTAAGTCAAATTATTAGGCTATGGGCACAGTATGTGAATCCCGCAGATGATTTTCCTTGAGTCAGTCTAGTTGCTTATGTTTTTTTTGGTTGCAGTGGTTTTTTTGGTTTATAGGGGAGTAGTATTTTTTATCTATAGTAGTTTGCGATTGTCGTTTTGTTTTGAGGTGTTTGTTAGTTGATGTGATATCGTGCAGCATAGCATGTACTAACTGTTTAAGTTGCAGCATGTAGTTGTAATGATATTTCTAGTTTACCAAAAAAAAGATTCTTTAAGTGTGCTATGTGCTAAGATTTTTTAAAGTGTTCTTGTTAAAATTTTAAAAATCTTTTAAGTATGTTGCAACAAATCTTTTTTTTTTTGTATAACTTTAATTTATTTTTTTTTCCTTTATTGGCCCTTTTTAGGTATCCTTAAAACCATGGGTTGACCTAATGAGATTTAGTTGAATATTTTACATATTATTTGGTTTAGTTTTATAAAACATTTAACAGAATCTTCAATAAATTAATAATAATACTTAACAGAATATTTAAAAAATTAATTAAAACACTTAACGGTAACTTTAATAAATTAGTAAAAAAAATTAATGGAATCTTTAATAAATTAATGAAAACACTTCACAAAATATTTAATAAATTAATGAAAACACTTGATGAAATCTTTAGTGAATTAAAAAAAACACTTAACATAATATTTGATAAATTAATATAACACATATTAGAATAAATATAACACATATTAAATGTTTGAATTATAATAATTTTGAATTGATCACTGAAAAATTATTATGAAATATCTTTAAAAAACCTAAGATATAGTAGAAAATCGAAAAAAAATCTAAATAAAACTTAAAAAACACCTAAGAGAATCTTGCTGTGAGAAATACTAAATACCCCAAAAGTTTTGCCAATTTTTTTCCCAAACGCTTATGTGTAATCTATGTAAAGGTAAATTTCCTAATAATAATAAGATGAGATCCACGTGCATAAATATGTAAAAATTTTGGGAAAACTCTTGGGTAACGTAGCGCTTCTCCATAATATTCTACATATTTATTTTTTCCAAAGAAAAATTATACATGTTTTCTAAAATTAAGTTACATGTAAAAATATTATAAAAGTCATCAAGATTTTCTTATGTATTTCAAATCAATATGTTAGTTGATTTACTTTTATTATCTTTTTGAGATTCCTTCAAGAATTGTTTTAAAAGGCATACTATAAAAATTGAATCTTCGTGTATTACATAAAATTTAACAAAATACCTAAGAGAATATTGGTGTATTACAAAATATTTTTATATATTTCTTCTTTAAAAAAATGAACATTTCTTCTAAAATTAAGTTACATATAAAAATTTGATAAAGTAGTATTATGATTTCAAATAATTAACAAAACACCTAAGAGAATCTCGACACTACATAATAGTTATATATATATATTTTAAAATAATTACGCAATTTTTTAAAATTTAAGTTACATATAAAAATATCGTGTAATAGAACAAGATTTTTTTACGTGTTCCAAATCAATTAAATCTAAATAAAACTAAAAAATACCTAAACGAATCTTGGTGTATTAAATAATATTTTTATATACATTTTTTCAAAAGAAAATTTGTACATTTCTTTTAAAATTAAGCTACATGTAGAAATATTATAAAAATGCACGAAGATTCTCTTATGTGTTTCAAATCAATATATCAGTTGATTTACTTTTATTATCTTTTTGAGATTCATTGGAGAATTGTTTTAAAAGGCATGCTATAAAAATTGAATTTTAATTTGAAAAATTATTATTTAAATTTTCTTAAATGTTGGATAAATTATTTATAATGCTCTACTTGTAAGTAACTATATCGAAACTTATTTTATACTAATAAAATATTTAGTAGAATCTAAATGTAAATATCTAATAAATTTATATTACAATTTTAAAATAACTAACAAAAAAATACCTAAGAGAATATTGGTGTATTACATGATATTTTTACATATTTATTTTCTTAAAAAAAAGAACAATTTTTTAAATATTAAGTTACATATAAAAATTTGATAAAATAGTATTATGATTTCAAATAATTAACAAAATACCTAAGAGAATGTAATCAATGGCTAACAAGATGGTCTCCTAGTTCTCTCATATAAGAAGGTTCTCCCTTGAACGTAGGCCTATATATATATATATAGGGTCTTGCTCAGGTGAGAACCCCAAGTTAGGGTGAGATATGAGATCTAATCTCAACCCCACATTCTTTATTTCTAATTAAATCATAACCACACAATTTAAATTACCACATATACACGCACATGACACATACAGGTGATAGTGTTAGTGCCCTAGAGACAATGTAATTGTGCTTCTAGGATAAACTATTTTGTTATTCAGTGATTATGTTATATCGATTATTCAACAATGATTTATTATGTCTTTATTTACTGCGATATAAATATTAGAACAATAAATGTCCTTGAAATATGTAACATGTATTCTATATCTTTAAGTATGTGACTTAAAAATGAGATTATAAGAATAGTGTTAATATTCCTAAATATCCCTAATTGAGCATTATTAATATGGGACAATTATAATGCATAAAGATTAGTATGTTTGTTGGATGATGACCACATCTCATTGGTCATAGGTATAGTGATACTAAAGTCAAGGACATAGGTGCATGTAACATTCTACATGGCACTGGATTGACCCACAGTGAGTTTCTACATGTTGATAATGTCATTAGAAAGACTCATAGTGATAATGGTGTAATGATCCTTAGACTTGAGATCATTATATTTCTATACGAGGATTAATATACTTTGACTACATTAAAAGTTACCTTTGACCGGGTGATGATAAAAATGTACATCGGGTATATTATGAGACGTATGAGAAATATGAATGATAGCTAAAGGATTTAACCCTCCTATTATTAGGAGAGATATTATTGGCCTCTTGATTGAGTGAGACTATGAAAATGCATGGCCATGCTCAAATATTGATTTGTTTTTAATAGTCTACTCATTGATCAAGGAAACCCGGATTAAACATTGATGAGGATGACTGATAACATGCCTCGAGTTTAATCTATAATATATATGGTTAAAGGGATTATATTACACGGAAACATTAATCATGAAAAGGTTTAATTGGATCACCAATTATTATTATTACTTGGGTAGCAATGATGTATTACTAGATGCCACTCATTGTTTATAATTTTATTATTGGATATTAAAATTATTGCCAACGTAATAATAACCTAAAGGGTTACACAATAAGAACGTTTAAAACGGAGACTTATTTAAATTACGAATTTAAATATATATATATATATATATTATTATTTCGAATTATATAACTGATTAAGTAGGACTTGATTAATTATAATATAATTCGAATTAATATTAAAACCAAAATCAGATTGGGTTTAAGGAAGCCTAAAACAGATTTAGGTTTTAAGCCCAAACTCTTTCTCTATAAATACATAAGATGTATTGTTTTTTAGGGTTAAGCTTTTGCCAAAATCGTTTTAGCAAAAACCCTAGCAGCTAGAGTGAGAGAGAGAGATTGAGGGCAGATTACGGCTAGTACCAACTCCGGAGATTGTGGAGACAATCGTGCGTTCGTGTGGACTAATTAGTGAAGCAGATCTCAAGAAGAGGACTGTGTGGTGATCGTTCTTGGACCTCCATCTATCAACCGAATCGGAAAGCTTTTAAAAGGTACAGATTCTGTTCTCCATAATCAACATGTCTTATACACGGATCCTAGGGTTAGGTTTCGGTTTTTTATTGTTTATTATCATTTTTCCGTTGCGTTTGTTGCCCCGAAACCTATCATTGGCATCAGAGCTACGTGTATAAGAGGTTGGTTTGGTTACGTGTTTACTGTTTTATTACGAGTATGCATGTTTGATGAATCTACCATGATACAGTTATGTTATATGTGTGATATAATGAATCTGTATATTCTGATATGATGATGCTAGCATGTTTAGAATCTGCCATGACTCATATGTATGCGATCGGTTAATGATATGTATGTTGCTTGGTTTGTATGATGATATAAACTGTCGGATGGATGTTATTGGATATGATCCGTATATAGGGATTAGGGTTATGTGTATGCTGATACATGTTTTATGGTAACTGGAATTAAGGTCGCATGTATACTGATATATGCTTCTGGAATCGAATTCTGGTAAGGATTTGCTTGTATTTTGATACGTAATATTGCAAAATTTTCTGCCATCGGGGGGCGCGCCGCGTGGTTAGGGCTTGTGACAAATTTGGGCTTGTGACATATGCTTTATTCATGTGATATATTTTGATATGATGTTCTTAAGTGTTAATTGAGCATGGTGATTGGTTATGGCCTTGAGACCCATAGGTTAGTGGTTTTAATTATTGTGGTTTGGTTTTATAAATACGACTTGCATGTCGTTTTCTTGGTGCTTTGTAATTATTCATCTCGAATGTAACTCGAGTTCTTATGTAAGTACATTAGTATAGTTATGTTTTATATTCTATGTAATAAGAAGATCATTGGAAGCATGCAATGAAGGATCAATGGAGATGAAGGTTGATGACACAAAGAAGACATGTATTTATGAAGACCAACTATGTAATAATTTAGTTTTATTAAACCACCATAGATTGACCTAGATTTTTCCATTAGCTTGGAAAGATCATATAGGATTGGGCCATAACCAAGCATGATTTTACATTCATGCACTTTACATATGATGATATGTATGCGTAATGATAGATATGCATGCTTAATTAGATTAAGTAGAATGTATGTATGTATTAGATACATCACCCATGCCATGCCTGCTTAAATAAATAAAATCTGTAACGACTCGAGATTTTAAAATTTACTATAACGACTATGAGATTTCTGTATTTAATGAAATACGGAATTAAATACGAATTTTCAATTATTTCGATATGGGGAGATTTTGTCAAAAACGGGTCATACCTGTAAGGAAGTTGGATATTAAGTGAGGCCGCTTGTGACTCCTCCAACAACCTGGAATTCAAACCATTGGTGAATATTGATTTGAAGTATTTAATTCAAGGAAAAATTGGGAATCTTTTTATGATGGGATCATGGTCGTTTTAAATAAACCCCTAACAGAATATTAAGTTTAAGATGCCTTCCAAATGGGAAACACTCGTCAAGACCTAGATCGATAAAGGGTAGGTGCGCCAAAGCGGAGTACCCTAGTTTATCGTGGTAAGGCGCGATTGAGTAAGTTAGTGATACTCAAATGTTAGACCTTTGGGTTTGACTTAACTAAGTGACCACAATAGGATTGTGAACTTAGAGGCATAGAGTTTGGTAAGATTTACTGGATGAATAGGAACAAATGTTGTTCTACCAAACTATCCAAGAGTTATATATGATATAATTGACAAATGTTTTCTACCTAAATAATCATTTTAAGGAGAAAATCCAAAGCTGACCTTAAAAGGGATGAAATATGGATCTTGGCTCACTAGAAAGGTTTAGAGAAACTTTTCCGAATTGATAGGTAGGGCTATTAATTTGATAAAATAGTGGGAGATATATATTATGAATATATATGAATAATCACTTGAACATAATTTAACAATTCCATAGACTAATTATTTTATGCATTTTAACATTGTAGATATTCGAAATGGCAAACAACACAAACAACACTTTCTCTGTGCGATCAGTCCTTGAGAAGGACAAGCTTACAGGATCAAACTTCCTTGACTGGTCTAGGAATTTGAGAATTGTTCTCATGCAGGAAAAAAAATCTTATGTGATTGATATTCCTCCACCGGCAGCCCCTGTTGCTAATGCCACTCAAGATCAATGAAATGCTTATCAGAAGCATATTGATGATGCTACTGATGTGGCTTGTCTTATGCTTGCTACTATGGATGCTGAGCTTCAGAAGCAGCATTTTGATATGAATGCTTATACTATGTTTGAACATCTTTCGACGATGTTTCAATCACAGGCTCGTGTGGAAAAGTTCAACACAAGCAAAGCACTCTTCTCGTGCAAGCAGGGCAACGGACCAGTCGGACCACATGTTCTAAAGATGATCGGGTATTGTGATTACCTTTCTCGTTTGGGTTTCCCGCTTCAGCGAGAGGCTCAAGTCGATATAATCTTGCAATCTTTGAACAGCGACTATACTCAGTTCATTATGACTTTTAATATGACTGAGCAAGATAAGACTCCTATGGAATTGTTGGCCATGCTGAGGACCACTGAAGCAAATATGGTCAAGGCACCTGAGAAAGCTCCCATAATGATGGTGGGCAAGAAAGGTGCTAAGGGAAAAGGGAAATGGAAGGGCAAGAAAAAGGTAGCATCAAAAGATCTTGGTCCTTCTAAGCCCTCTTTCAAAAAGGCTAAAAAGCCGAAAGGAGATGTCGTACAGGCTGACAAAGGTGAATGTCACTACTGCAAGAAGCCTGGTCACTGGAAGAGAAACTGTCTTGTTTACTTGGAGGATCTGAAGAAGAAGAAGGCTGTGCAAGCTTCTACTTCAGGTATTTATGTTATAGAAGTCAATCTGTCTATTTCTACATCTTGGGTATTGGATACTGGATGTGCTTCTCACATTTGTATAAATGTGCAGGAACTGCAAAGAAGTAGGACTTTGGCTAAGGGAGAAGTTGACCTACGCGTTGGCAATGGAGCAAAGGTTGCTGCTTTAGCTGTAAGGACTTATCATTTATCGTTGCCCACAGGGCTCATTTTAGAACTTGAGAACTGTTTTTACGTGCCTGCGATTTGCAGAAACATTATTTCCGTTTCTTGTTTGGACAAGATTGGTTTTTCTTTCTTAATTCAGAACAATAGTTGTTCCTTTTCATTGAATAATGTTACCTATGGGGTTGCACGTTTGTTTAATGGTTTATATGTTCTTGATCTTGATACTTCTGTCTATAACATAAATAACAAACGTCTTAAAACAAATGACTCAAATCATACATACCTCTGGCACTGTCGTTTAGGCCATATAAATGAGAATCGCATTTCCAAGTTACATAAGGATGGATACTTGGACAAGTTTGATTTCGAATCATACGAGAAATGTGAACCATGTCTCATTGGCAAAATGACTAAAGCTCCTTTTACCGGTCAAGGTGAGAGGGCCACCAAACGATTGGAACTGATACATAGTGATGTATGTGGTCCAATGCGTACGATGGCAAGAGGTGGCTATTATTATTTCATAACCTTTACTGATGATTTTAGTAGATACGGATATGTGTATCTTTTGAAGAACAAATCCGAATCGTTTGAAAAATTCAAAGAGTATAAGGCTGAAGTAGAGAAGCAAAAGAGCGAAAGTATTAAAACTCTACGATCTGATCGTGGGGGAGAATACTTAAGCTTAGAATTTAAGAATTTCTTAAAGAAGTGTGGTATCGTATCACAACTCACTCCTCCTGGAACACCACAATGGAATGGGGTGTCTGAAAGGAGAAATCGTACCTTGTTGGACATGGTGCGATCGATGATGAGTCATGCAGATCTTCCAATTAGTTTCTGGGGTTATGCCCTAGAGACGGCTGCACAAACACTAAACCGTGTTCCTTCAAAATCGGTTCAAAAGACACCATATGAGTTATGGACTGAAAAACGTAATAGCGTTTCATTTATGAAAGTTTGGGGATGTGAAGCGTTTGTGAAACGTTTGATCTCTGATAAGCTAGGACCGAAATCAGACAAATGTAATTTTGTCCCATTGGAAACTAAAGGGTATTATTTCTATAAACCTTCTGAGAACAAAGTGTTTGTTGCTCGAACGGCTGTATTTCTAGAGAGAGAATTGCTTTCTAAGAAAAACAGTGGGAGGACAATAGATCTCGATGAGGATCGAGAACTACAAGATGTTGTTGAACCAGAGTTGGAACATGAGCAGAATGAGACTCAAGATGTTGAGAACAATACTGCTCAAGAAACACAGGTCATTCGTAGATCAAGTAGGATTCGCCATGAGCCATAGAGATATTATGGATTTCTCTTGACTCAAAGTGGCGATGTGATGCTTGTAGATAATGATGAGCCTCTCACCTACAAGGATGCTATGAATAGTCCAGATTCTGAGAGATGGCTGGAAGCCATGAAATCTGAGATGGATTCCATGTATGAAAACAAAGTATGGACTTTGGTTGCACCACCTGATGGGGTTAAACCCATAGAATGCAAGTGGGTTTTCAAGAAGAAAACTGACATGGATGGAAATTTACAGACCTACAAAGCAAGACTGGTGGCGAAAGGTTTCAAGCAAATTCATGGTATAGACTATGATGAAACTTTCTCACCGGTAGCTATGGTCAAATCCATCAGGATTTTGCTTGCGATAGCGGCTTATTATGACTATGAAATCTGGCAAATGGATGTCAAGACTGCTTTCCTAAATGGAAGCTTAGAAGAGGATGTGTACATGACACAACCTGAGGGTTTTGTCGATCCAAAGTTTGCTAGAATGTTTTGTAAGTTGCTACGATCTATTTATGGATTGAAGCAGGCCTCAAGAAGGTGGAACATCCGTTTTGATGAAACAGTCAAAGATTTTGGCTTCATACAAAATGAGGATTAGCCGTGTGTTTACAAGAAGGTTAGTGGGAGCCATGTGGCATTCCTAGTATTATATGTGGATGACATATTACTAATAGGGAATGACATTCCTTTTCTACAGGCTGTGAAGACTTTGTTGGGAAAAAGTTTCTCGATGAAAGACTTAGGTGATGCTACCTATATCTTAGGGATCAGGATCTATAGAGATAGATCTAAAAGATTAATCGGCCTAAGTCAGAGTACATACATTGACAAAGTATTGCATCGTTTTGGAATGCAAGAGGCAAAGAGGGGCTTTGTCCCGGTGTCTCATGGGATAGTGATCTCAAAGGAAAACTGTCCTAAATCATCAGATGATAAGGACCGTATGAGTAAAGTACCATATGCTTCGGCAATTGGTTCTATAATGTATGTGATGATATGTACTCGTCCTGATGTCTCGTATGCTTTAAGCATGACGAGCAGGTACCAGTCAAATCCTGGTGAGGGTCACTGGACAGCTGTCAAGAATATTCTTAAGTACCTTAAACGGACTAAAGATTCGTTCTTGATATACGGAGGAGATGAGAAGCTGGTTGTAAAAGGTTACACTGATGCTAGTTTCCAGACAGATAGGGATGATTCTGTGTCCCAGTCTGGATTCGTGTTTTGTCTAAATGGAGGTGCTGTAAGCTGGAAAAGTTCGAAGCAAGAGACAGTAGCTGATTCTACAATGGAAGCTGAGTATATTGCTGCCAGTGAAGCAGCCAAAGAGGCTGTTTGGATTCGAAAATTTATTTCGGGACTTGGTGTGGTTCCGTCGATCGCAGATCCAGTTGATCTGTATTGCGATAACAATGGAGCTATTGCGCAGGCAAAGGAACCGAGGTCCCATTCCAAAGCAAAGCATATACTTAGGAGATATCACCTTCTTCGAGAGATTAACGAGAGAGGATATATACATATATGTAAAGTGCATACTAATGATAATGTTGCGGACCCACTGACCAAAGCTTTGTCGCAGCAGAAGCACGAAGGTCACACTAGTTCCATGGGTATTAGATACATAGGCGATTGGCTCTAGTGCAAGTGGGAGATTGATAGTGTTAGTGCCCTAGAGACAATGTAATTGTGCTTCTAGGATAAACTATTTTGTTATTCAGTGATTATGTTATATCGATTATTCAACAATGATTTATTATGTCTTTATTTACTGCGATATAAATATTAGAACAATAAATGTCCTTGGAATATGTAACATGTATTCTATATCTTTAAGTATGTGACTTAAAAATGAGATTATAAGAATAGTGTTAATATTCCTAAATATCCCTAATTGAGCATTATTAACATGGGACAATTATAATGCATAAAGATTAGTATGTTTGTTGGATGATGAC
The DNA here is from genome assembly GCA_037693485.1 of Kitagawia praeruptora. Taxonomy (NCBI): domain Eukaryota; kingdom Viridiplantae; phylum Streptophyta; class Magnoliopsida; order Apiales; family Apiaceae; genus Kitagawia; species Kitagawia praeruptora. Next base: position 25,774,155 of record CM075351.1, on the reverse strand, counting down.
CACATCTCATTGGTCATAGGTATAGTGATACTAAAGTCAAGGACATAGGTGCATGTAACATTCTACATGGCACTGGATTGACCCACAGTGAGTTTCTACATGTTGATAATGTCATTAGAAAGACTCATAGTGATAATGGTGTAATGATCCTTAGACTTGAGATCATTATATTTCTATACGAGGATTAATATACTTTGACTACATTAAAAGTTACCTTTGACCGGGTGATGATAAAAATGTACATCGGGTATATTATGAGACGTATGAGAAATATGAATGATAGCTAAAGGATTTAACCCTCATATTATTAGGAGAGATATTATTGGCCTCTTGATTGAGTGAGACTATGAAAATGCATGGCCATGCTCAAATATTGATTTGTTTTTAATAGTCTACTCATTGATCAAGGAAACCCGGATTAAACATTGATGAGGATGACTGATAACATGCCTCGAGTTTAATCTATAATATATATGGTTAAAGGGATTATATTACACGAAAACATTAATCATGAAAAGGTTTAATTGGATCACCAATTATTATTATTACTTGGGTAGCAATGATGTATTACTAGATGCCACTCATTGTTTATAATTTTATTATTGGATATTAAAATTATTGCCAACGTAATAATAACCTAAAGGGTTACACAATAAGAACGTTTAAAACGGAGACTTATTTAAATTACGAATTTAAATATATATATATATATATATATATATATATATTATTATTTCAAATTATATAATTGATTAAGTAGGACTTGATTAATTATAATATAATTCGAATTAATATTAAAACCAAAATCAGATTGGGTTTAAGGAAGCCCAAAATAGATTTAGGTTTTAAGCCCAAACTCTTTCTCTATAAATACATAAGATGTATTGTTTTTTAGGGTTAAGCTTTTGCCAAAATCGTTTTAGCAAAAACCCTAGCAGCTAGAGTGAGAGAGAGAGATTGAGGGCAGATTACGGCTAGTACCAACTCCGGAGATTGTGGAGACAATCGTGCGTTCGTGTGGACTAATTAGCGAAGCAGATCTCAAGAAGAGGACTGTGTGGTGATCGTTCTTGGACCTCCATCTATCAACCAAATCGGAAAGCTTTTAAAAGGTACAGATTCTGTTCTCCATAATCAACATGTCTTATACACGGATCCTAGGGTTAGGTTTCGGTTTTTAATTGTTTATTATCATTTTTCCGTTGCGTTTGTTGCCCCGAAACCTATCAACAGGCACACATTCGCACAGAACAAACACATGCCACCCACACACCCACCCCTGTCCCCCACCCCCTCGCCGCCAACGATCACCTTCCCTCCCCTTCGCGACGTCAGTTCATCTCCGATCGGTCCTTTTATCTTATCTTCATCTCTCTCTCTTATCTTCGTCTCCGATCTATTCCTCTCTCATCTTCGTCTGATTTTACAGGTGTGATGATGGTGGTGGAAGGTTGGGCGTCGGAGAAGATGAAGGTTTTGGCAGTGGTGATGAATTGATTTTAAATCAATTCAACTATACATACAAATCATCGATTTTTTGGGATTTGTTAAACTCACCTGAAATTTTTTGTTGGTCGGAGTTTATATTTTATTGATTGTAAGTTAATTTCGGTTTTATGAAAGTTTAAATCTCTGTAAATTGAACTAGATGGTGATTTTTGTTGATTTTTTCGGAATTGATTTTGTATTCACCGGATTTTGGTTGATATTCCGTTGAATTAGTGATTTTGAAGTGTGTACAGGCGTTTACGGTGATTTTCAGTCCGTTTATGGTGATTTTTGGGTTGTAAGTGTTGGTTTGTTGGTATTTTTGTATTTTTGGTGGTGATTTTTCGTTTTCCGGTGGGGATTTTTGTGTTTCTGTTGGTGATTTTTGGTTTGGCGGTGGTGATTTTATGTTTCCGGTGGTGATTTTTGGTTTGACGGTGGTGATTTTTATGTTTCCGGTGGTGATTTTCTGGTGGTCGCCGGAGGTGGTGGTGGTCGCCGGTGGTGCACTGGTGGTTGCTGGTGATGGTGGTGGGTGATTGAATTAGAAAGAAGATAATGAAATCTCAAATATAAAATATTAAAATATAAAATGAATGGTAAGAGATGAATATAATGTATTTAAATGGGTGGATAGGATTAGATCTCATATCTCACCATAAGTAGTGGTTCTCACCTGAGCAAGACCCTATATATATATATATGAGGAAGGTTCTATGGAGTACTGTTTTACTTGGAGTACATATACGTTCTGCATTCAAAATTTTGTAAACTTTATTATTTTGCAAAGCTTATTACATGAATATCATTATTTCATTGAAAATCTTGTATATTTTACTAACAAAATAGTACAAAACGAATTGTTCTGCGAAACACATTTGGGTTGCAAAACATATATCTTATGTTGCAAAACATAAAGGATTTCAAGATGATATATGATTTTCAAGATTATCATATGATATTCATATAACAAGGTTTGCAAAATAATAAATTTTAATATATTTTGAATGCAAAACATATATATACTCTAAGTACTCCAATTAAAACAGTACTCCATAGAACTTTTCTCTCTCTATATATATAGGGGACTACTCAAATGAGACCCCTCTTATAATGAGACTCTCTCTTATAATGAGTCCCTCTCATATTTCTTTTATTAGGGCCCTGCCAGGGGCACCCAATACGAAAAAGTCTTTTAATTATACCCTCTATCCATTCATCAAAAAAATATTCTAATTTTTTTTAAAAAAAAAAAAAAAAACTGCTGCCACGTCATCATTTTTTTGAAAACAATATTTATTTTTTTAAATTTTTTTTATGAATATTCAGAGGGTAGAATTATAAGACTTTTTTGTATTGGGTGCCCCTGGCGGGGCCCTTTAAAATAGATGAAATATGAGGGGGACTCATTATAAGAGAGGGTCTCATTATAAGAGGGGTCTCATTTGAGCACCTCCCTTATATATATATATATATAGGCCTTGGCTCAGTTAGGAACTTTCTTATTCGAGTAACTGGGTAACTTTTTATAGACCGTTGGATTACTTTCCCATCTATGGCTGAGATTTAAAGTGCTTTTACAATATCTTAACATATGGGGGTATTACAGTCTTTTCATAAATTAATGTCAAATCCCCATATATTCATACTTAAAGTTGTTACGTGGGCAATCAGGAAAAAATTCATCAATATCAATAATCGGCTAGAAATTGTGTGATGCCTGACTATTTTGTGGCCTAATTGATCTTAAGTTTGATGGTTCACCTGCTGACCCAAGAACCACCAATTTATAGTTCGCGATTGTTGATGACGAGGATTCACCATGATGACTTCTAGAGGAATACTGCTTCTGTCTTTTTAAAACTGTGTTTGAAGGACCATGATGATTAGTTGGTTGTTCAGTAATTCGAATCTTCTTTTTCACATGTGTTCTGTAATTTAGAAATGTCATGTATATAGTTGTTTTCTTGTGTATCTAGGTGCTGTGTTCTTTTATTGTTTTCACATGTGGTAACAAACAAGAAGTAATGGTTCATGCAACATAGATTACATTAGTAGAACGTCAGATAGTAGGGATATCTTAATCTTACTTTTTTCCATATTTAAGAAATACAGAACAATACAATTCACACAGTATTACAAAAAAATAGATTAAAATTTAAAACAGAATAATGGACATATAGAACAAATCACCAAATTACAGGACAGTGCTAATGTGTGTATTGTATTTAGAAATTATGTTAGAAAATATTAGTTAATACGTTACGTAAAGCATAATGTAATGTAATATGTAATAGAGGAAATATATAACTAAACTAGGATAAAAGATAAATAATATTAACTCTATACAGGGATCGTGAAAGTTGAAGAACATGCATCAACAAGGATCAAGTCGCTGAAAGAAGTTCATTAACATGATCAAGCCTTAGTGACAGAATAAGATGTACAGATGATTCAGTTGAAGGGCCAAAAGATTACAGTGGTCTTAAAGACATGATACAAAGACCATGAGTGAATGTTAGTCGTCTGTGAACCAGACCAGTTGCACTAGGCGTCAACACTTCACAAAGGAATCGAAGTATCTAACTCAGAAAAACTGTTAAGAGGTATGATTGAGTTTAGAGCAATATTGATATCCTCCATTTTGGAAGCTGCATATTTAAGGATGTCAAAATTAAGAGGAAAATGAATAGTATTCAAAATCACTATTCATCCATTATATCTATTATAGGGGAACATGCATTTTTATCCTATTTAGTAATTTACTTTTATGCCCTTCAAATTATAATAATGTTAAAAAAATTTGTTGTTAATGGGAATTTAACCCATGACCCCATTGTTCACAATAGTTTATACTCACCCCCACAACCATTGCACCAACTCAACTTTTGATACATATTTTTAAATCATAAATCACATTCATGAATAACCTTCTCACTATATTTATTTTAAAATTTATTCACACCCACAACCATTAAACTAGCTCAACTTTTGATACATATCTTCAAATCATTAACCACATTCATGAATAACCTCCTCACTATCTCTATTTTAAAATAAAATCAAAAAAAATATTTATGGTTCGATTTATACGAAAAAAATAAAGTGAATAACATAGATTTTGTTAATATTAATATAATATTTCACATAACTACATATACATTAAACAAGATATTTTGATTGACATCCATTAAAATAAATGAGTAGGCCGAGAAAATAAAATTTTAAAATAATTAGATGAAATATGTAATTAGATTAGAGTGGAATATGTAACTACACCGGAAAAAATTAAAATTTTAAAAGAAAATAAAATAATAATTCATATTTGAGATTTCATCTCTACAAATGGCTTTTCATCCTATTTAGTAATTTACCTTTATGCCCTTCAAATTATATTAATCTTAAAAAATTTGCTTCTCATGGGAATTGAACCCATGACCCCATTGTGCACAAGAGTTTATACTCATACCCACAACCATTGAATCAACTCAACTTACTTTCGATACATATCTTCAAATCATTAACCACATTCATGAATAACCTCCTCACTATCTCAAATAAAATATTTATGGTTCGATTTTTACGAAAAAAATAAAATAAAGTGAATAACATAGATTTTGTTAATATTTATATAATATTTCATATTAACTACATATACATTAAACAAGATATTTTGATTGACATCCATTAAAATATATGAGTAGGCCGAGAAAATAAAATTTTAAAATAACTAGATAAAATATGTAATTAGATTAGAGTGCAATATGTAAATACACCGGAAAAAATTAAAATTTTAAAAGAAAATAAAATAATAATTCATATCCATCCATCCATCCATTCCATTATATCTATTATAGGGGAACATGATTTTTCATCCTATTTAGTAATTTACCTTCCTATTTAGTAATTTACCTTTATGCCCTTGAAATTATATTCATGTTAAAAAATTTGCTTTTCATGGGAATTAAACCTGTTGTTGGAGGAATTTCGTAACAACACGAAATCGGAGGGGTGCTGGAATAGTAGAACAAAATTATGAGTATGTGGCTGTTTTAGGGGATTAGGGTTTATGAAAAAAGAGGGGGCTGGACTTGGCAGGTGTCTCGATTTGTCTCGTGTATCGGATTCTATATCGTACCAAGATGTCTGCGTACCTATATATTTATATAGGATCAAGCCCCACGCAGTTATGTGAATTAATTTGTGTCTATCCCTTAGAGACTTAAGGGATAAACTTTGTTAATCTGGGTGATTACTGATTTTATCTGATTTAATCTTATCGTTGTGATATCTTCCTGATTTGAAGAATATCGTTTGGAGATATTTTCCGTTATTGATTGATTAAAATTGATTATTTCCTCATTTCAGAGAGAGGATATTACTTAGCGGTTAAGTTATAATTATTAATCTGAATTAATAATTAATGAATATTAGAAATTTGGGAGATTATTAGACATGCCAAAATTATGGCATAACAACTAGCCCCCAGTTCTTCAGTGTAGGTTGCTGCAGTGGAGAACTAAGAATTCTTCAAGCTTCCAAATTTCTTGAGTCGCTGAAAAAACTGAAAATAAATGATTAAAAAAACACTTCGAACACCACTGTGCTCGTTAGGCGTATGCGGATGCAAGTGTGATAGCATGCGATGACCACTATAAGATATATATTTGCCAAGGTTTTCAAATGTGCGAGCATAAATAATATTTTTGAAATTCTTTGCGATCCTTGTTGTCTAGTTAGGACCTTGGCGCTTGTATATATCCCGAGTAGGCATACACGCTTTTCAAGTGTCTGATGCAACCACATAAGGATGTGTTTAGCGGAGTCTTCACTGAGAGATGTCTCAGTGAAGAGATGTAGATGAGATCTTGGCGAAGAGATGTAGATAGTTTGCATAGGGATGCCTCCACCCATGCGATCTTGTGAGATCTGGCCATGGGCCTTCAATAAAGATAGTTTGCATAGGGATGCCTCCACCCATTCGATATAGCGATATCTCATGGGCCTTCAATAATCCAGAGGGTGCTGCACTTTACTAAGCATGTTGCATTGCGAGATTTATAGCTTGTCCAGGCTACCCTACTTGACAATTTAGTTCGCATGTTTGAAAATATTTTTGACATATATGTACTATCGCGACGATATATGAAAAATATTTTACAAATCCAAACGCAATAATAAATATGCTCTTTTAGGAATGTCGCGATATTTATTTTCTTTGAAAATAATGCTCTATTTTTTGTAGAAAATCTTTTACAAAATTATGCGTCTCGTATATGTATTTTTTTTTAAAATATGCAGCTCGTACGTGATTGTAAAATAAATCCACAATTCATCAATATGTAAATATCCACAATTCATCAACATAAATATCTCGTATGATATTTTCTAAATCGCAATAATTTTACAAGCATAAAAATAGATAGCTCGCACGAATTTTTTGAATAATAAATATTTTTTCTAAAAATATTTAAAAACATAATAATTATGCATGCATGGCATAATATTTAATTTGCAAAATTAAATTGAGGAAAGAAAATAAAACGTATCTTTGTTTTTGTGTGGCGCCCTTTTGCTTTCCTCGTTCAGCTACTCCTTGAGCGCGTTGTTTTTTTTTTCCCCCAAAACTTCTTGTTGTCTTAAGTTTTTTGTCTTCAATTTTTTTTTTGTCATGACCCACGAATCATTGCTTCTCTTTCTTTATTGCTCCAGTTATTTTTGTTGCTAATTCTCTAAAACTTGCTGCTGCGCCTGTGCTGTGTACACCGTGTCCATTTTTTTCCTTCTGCTGCTGCTACTTGCCTCTATCTAATTGTTTAAGTTTTTTTTTTCACTGCTCATCGCCTGCTGGCCTTTTTATTTGCCAATTCTTCTCCCCGATGGTGTGTTTCAACCTTGCGGTCGCTGCCCATGGTTTTTTATTCCAAAAATTGCAATGAACTCTTTATTTTATTTCCCAAAACTGCAATCACCTCTTTATTTTATTGATTGATTGTTTCGTTGCCTTCGTCTTTGCATCTATTCTCCATCATGTCTTGTATCTACTGCCTTTGATTTTTGTCCACGCGTGGTCCTGATTCATCCTTAGCAGTCGCCTCTTCGTATTTGTCTTTTGTAATTATTGATCCCTCCACCGTTATCCTGTTAGAACCACTTTGATTGTGTTCCAACATCGTAAATTATGAATTATTCGTCCTCCTCGAATAATTCCTCGAATAATTAAAGCCCCTCCTTCTAGCGCCAAATGTTGTTGGAGGAATTTCGTAACAACACGAAATCGGAGGGGTGCTGGAATAGTAGAACAAAATTATGAGTATGTGGCTGTTTTAGGGGATTAGTGTTTATGAAAAAAGAGGGGGCTGGACTTGGCAGGTGTCTCGATTTGTCTCGTGTATCGGATTCTATATCGTACCAAGATGCCTGCGTACCTATATATTTATATAGGATCAAGCCCCACGCAGTTATGTGAATTAATTTGTGTCTATCCCTTAGAGACTTAAGGGATAAAATTTGTTAATCTGGGTGATTACTGATTTTATCTGATTTAATCTTATCGTTGTGATATCTTCCTGATTTGAAGAATATCGTTTGGAGATATTTTCCGTTATTGATTGATTAAAATTGATTATTTCCTCATTTCAGAGAGAGGATATTACTTAGCGGTTAAGTTATAATTATTAATCTGAATTAATAATTAATGAATATTAGAAATTTGGGAGATTATTAGACATGCCAAAATTATGGCATAACAAAACCCATGACCCCATTGTGCACAAGAATTTATACTCACACCCACAACCATTGAACCAACTCAACTTTTGATACATATTTCTAAATCATTAATCACATTCATGAATAACCTACTCATTATATTTATTTTAAAATTTATTCACACCCACAACCATTAAAATTTACTCACACCCACAACCGTTAAACCAGCTCAACTTTTAATACATATCTTCAAATCATTATCCACATTCAAGAATAACCTCCTCACTATATCTATTTTAAAATTTATTCAGAATAAAATGATGAGAATATTTTCCCATTTTAATAATTAAGGATGTATATCATACAAATGATTAGAATGATTATGATTCGATTTATACGAAAAAAAAATAAAATAAAGTGAATAACATAGATTTCATTAATATTTATATAATATTTCATATTAGCTACATATACATTAAACAAGATATTTTGATTGACATCCATTAAAATATATGAGCAGGTTGAAAAAATCAAATTTTAAAATAATTAGATAAAATATGTAATTAGATTAGAGTGCAATATGTAACTACACCAGAAAAAACTAAAATTTTAAAAGAAAAGAAAATAATAATTCATATTTGAATAAAATAATGTCGTATTCACCATCATTGTGATAATCATCACTCTCCGAAATCAGTCAAATTTGAGGAATGTTGGAAATACAATTTGAAGAGAGGTTACTAAATATGAATTAGAGATGGTCGGACGAAGGAAAAATGAACAAATTTAAGGTCGCCAAAAATAAAAGAGAGGTGGTCGGGGGAAGATGAATGCCGACGTGGTCAGAGAGAGGAGAAGGGAATAAATTGTAGTATATATGAGGTGGGAAGATGGATAAAAGTGATAATTGATCTATTAAAATTATTGTGCCTACGATTCAAAATAGTTGAATTTATTGTATTGATCAATGGATTATCTTAAATCCGTCTTTAATATAATAGTATAAATAATATAGATATATGATACTGTGTTCAGATATAAACTTTTTAGATGACAAACTCTATGAGTGTAATATAATGCAAACTATCATAATATACTTTATAAATTAAAGGATAATTCTTTTCAAAGCAACCTCAATTACAAAGAGAGCACCTATTTAGTCTCTAAATTTTGTTAAATATGAGTTAATTATGTAACAATTTTAAAATCTTTCTTGTACTTAAGGAATTCAACAAGGTTAACACATAAAAAAAATATTGTATTTTTATCCTACTAAACGAGTATACAGGATTATCATGGAAAATGTTTCATTGTTAAATTTAAAATAAAATTGTACTTAGTTTGAAATTTTATGCTCGATTCGGTAAAAATATTGTTGCATTGTAAATCTTGTTTATAAGTTTTGTAACATTCCAACATCGAGGAGGGTGGAGACTTTAGTTGACTATATAAGGCAAAGTACTACTACCAATTGCACCAACAAATCATGATTTTTTTAGGGGCCTGTGGTGGACTTGTAGATTATCCAAGATGTTACATTTGTACCGGTGTACTTCAATTGATTTCGAATTCGGAAACGGAAATTGACCCGATTTTGGGAAAAAGGCTCGGGTTTGACCCGGGTTGTCATAAAAACAGACTACAGGGCACATTATTGTTGTAATACGCGATAGCTAATGATTAACTTTTATTTACCGGATTTATCGGTCATCGTTCACACATTGAACAAACAATACTATACATATGGTATTTAGGATTTAGAGTATACTAATATTTTGAAATTAGAACGACGATCAACCACTGATTACTGATAGACCAAGACACGTGAAACATATTAGAAATGAAAGACTCTATGACAACGTTTGGAAAAAATTATACGAATTAAAATGTGGCCCGTGCTTTGCACGGGCTATCATGCTAGTATGAATAGTAACCGAAATCACTATTCACATGAATAGTACTATTCATATGAATAGTAACCGAAATTACTATTCATGAATAGTGACAAAAATTACTATTCATCCGGGTCCCACCTTCAAATGATTTTGTTGTGTTGAATATTTTGAATTTGAAGACAGCAGCTTTTGAAAATGAAAAGTTCGGCAGAGTGGAAATTGAAAACAGCGGGCAGCTCATGCGTAATCAGTTACGTATATTAACTGCATAGTGACTTTCTATAACCTATAAATAGGCCTGTTGTATTTCATTTCAAAACACGCCTCAACACACAACTCTCTCTTCTCTCATTTATATCTTCTCTGTGTAAGCTGCTAGACAGTCCATCTAGTAGGAAAGCCGGCTTAGCCCGCTTTCAAGAAGTGTCGGGTAGAAGGTCCTCGTGCCTAAACTATCCTTAGGAGTGTTCTGGTTTTTGAAGCTAATCCACTGGATTAGAAGTTGTAACACCCCTCGGTTTTTATCAATTCAAAGATATTTTCCCGAATTGATTGTGTTATTTCAATTCAGTTGTTGACCTTATTTTTCACATCTCAAAAATCCAAATATTTCGAAATAACGTATTAACCCCCCTTCTACGTTATTCTGGACCTAACACGTTATGTGTGAAAAAAACTATGCATTGTATTTTCAAAATTTGATTTGCAAATTGAATATTCCCTATTTCAAAAAATATAAATTCTATGTTCTGTATATAAAAAAGAATGTAAACTGTATAACTATAAACATAAATTCATGTTCGGTATTTTATGCCAAATTTTTTAGGAAGATTTGTATTTAATAAATTTTAAAATTTAATATTAAAATATAAATTATAGAATATATAAAACATATGTTCTGTATTTTCGAAAATAGAAAAAAGACAAAAAAAGTACAGAAATTAAAAAAAAATCACGATACAAAATTTGAAACTTATGACATAAATTAAATAATGAAAAATGTAGAACACAAAAAGTTATTTTAGACACCTATTTTAAGAAAATTAATCGAGTTTATAATTTTGGTAAGATTTGTTAGCTTTTTCAGATGGTTTTGTAATGTAACTTCTCTATTATCTTGGGGGCCAAGATTCAAATCAATCGTGTGTAACTGCCCTAGTGCCCTGTACAACTGCCCGTGTATTTTATATTTTATCATTCTTTCCATTTATGCCCCTGCTTTCATCAATCATCTTTTTTTTACTTTTAATATTGTTCGTCCATTTGAAATGTTAATCAACGGTGTCTAATTGAGTTACTAGGTTCCTCAAATATGTTGGTTCCCTACAGAGAAGGCCTCATACTCCCTCCGTCCCCCTCAATTGTTTACATTGAGGGACGGGGGCGTGACACGAATTTTAATGCTCCTAAAAAGTATAGTTTCATAATTTATTTTCAATGTTTTTTTGAATAAAAATTTAATGTTTAAATTTATTCGAAAAAAGAAAATTTTAAAAATAAGTTATGGAACTATACTTTATATACACCTTAAAATGCGTGCCAAGCAATACACAAAACATGTAAAGAAATGAGAGGGACAGAGGGAGTATATATATTATGTTTATATATATATATATATATATATATATATATATAGAGTTGCACTCTAATAAGTGGATTTTATATCTACTTGGAACATTCTAATTCGGCTTAAATTGATTGCTTTGGTCTCAAGTTTGTGGTAGTTTTAATGTGTTTTGCTTAATTGTGCAGGGTTGAAGAAATGTCGATTAAAGGTGTAGTTTCCGTCATTTTGTGGAGTTGATTGATGATATGGAATGGAGAATGGTGGCTAATGTCAACTCATAAGAAGTTTACAAGTCATTAAGAATGAAAGATGGAAGCTCATGCAAAAGGAACGAGAAGAAAAGATGAAAAAACGAAGAAAAATCAAGTTTTCCCAGCACGCAACCATGCTAACAGCCCCGCAAGGCTGTCAGCGCCATTTCCAGCAGTTTGCAGCCATGCTGACAGCGCCCCAAGGCTGTCGGCGCTGCGGGTTGCTGCGTGAAATTTCCAGCTTTTGTTCTTTTTACGATTTTGGCCATATCTTGAGTTCTAGAAGTCCGTTTGAGGCCCGTAAGCTGTCCACGCGAAGATAACGAGATTCTCTATCATTCTAAGGTGGTCCAGAGGTCCAATTACGTTTGGAACGTTCCAGAAAATCTGAAGAAAAGGCAGCTACGAATTTTCCTTTAAAACAGAATCAGTTTAGGAAACGTAATTCTATTATAATTCTGTTTTGGTAGTTCTTGTTGGACAAGACTTCTAGAGCCTATATAAACACATCCAACCCTTGTAATTTATCATCATCATTAGGAGGAGAACGATTACATATCAATTACTTAGGTTTATTTGTATCTTTTCATACTTTGTTTTTATCATGGTTTCACTTGATCCCATGATGACGAGAGGTTCAATTATGAGCTAATCGTTGTCATGGGATTCTAACGGATTTATTTATGGAGCTTTAGTATCTTGATGCTTTAAAGATCTGTGTGTGATGTATATCTGATATCCTCGTATGGTTATGCTTAATTGATAGATGCGTCATGAACATCTAATTTGTTAATCTCTTGTGAAGTGAAAGTGGATCTTGAGATTTAGAACTTGCCATGCTAGCATAGGTTCATAATTGTTTATCAATATGATTCGTAGTATGAGATGAAAATACTTATATTGCCCTATGTGATCAATATGGATAACTTACTCTTCAACCGTTATGTTTTCAAATTCTATAGACATATAGGGTCTAAGCATAATTGGTGTCTATTCATCTTCTATCTCTTTTGTGGATGCATGGGTAGTTTGGTATACGTATGCTGACAGGTAGCGTGTACTTGTTTCGTGTTGTCCGATCAGATATCATAACCATTGCATATAGTGATTAAAGGCATCAGATCTAAGCAAAGTATTTAATGAAGTTAGGATTCCATGCTTTCTCTTGCAGAAGTAATTTGATTTAAATTCTCGTTAGTTAGTTAATTCTTAGCTTGTTAATTTATTTCTTAGTTAATTTAGTTTATTAAACCCAAATTGTTAATTGTCTTAGCAGTGAATAATAACCATACATTGTTGCATAGGTACTAAACTGAATTAAAAACCAAGATCTCTGTGGGAACAAACTTGACTTATATCTGTATTACTTGTGACCACGTACGCTTGCGTGATTTAGTGCAAACAAGTTTTTGGCACCGTTGCCGGGGATCTTCGGTGTTTTATTTTTGGTTTATGTGCTTGTCAATAGTGGTCGTTAGAGTTCAATGACTAGGATTTCTTTTTCTCATCTATTCTTGTAGTTCGTTGGTGTATCAGGTACTTGTCAGAGAGCATTGCCGTTGAAGATGGATTTTCTAAATTACTATGGAGTTCAGCAGGTGGCTAGTGTTTGTGAGCTATGTGCGGGCGCACATGAGACTTATCAGTGCTGGAGCAACCAAGGTGGTATTCAACAACCTCAGCAGCCTTATCAGCAGTATCAAGGTCAACAATATGGAGCACAGCCTTACTATCCTCAGAATATTCTGCAATAGCAGAACCAGAATTTTCTGCAACAACATGACCCGTGGCAATCTCAACCTCTGAGTTATGAGGAACAACCATATTTTCAATATCATCCTCAACAGTACCAGCTAGATGTTCCAAATATGTCATATTTCTATGGAAGTGAAGAGTTTCAACATCAGCAACCTACTCCTACTTTTCAGTCAGATGAGGTTCCTACTAGGGAGGAGATTAGGATGCTTGTGAAGAGTAATGAGGAGTCTCTCAAATCTTTGGAGATTCTAGTTGCTCGAGCTGTGAGAGCCTTGGAACAAGAGAAACAACAATTCATACCAGAAGCAATTCCAGAAAATAACGGTGACTTGGAGCAAGGTACTGCATGCTTAATTGAGGAAGACAAATTCCAAGGTGAGGTGAGCATTCACAAACCATGTGAGGAATTTGATCATGCTAGGATGGTGGATGATTTGGAGAGGGCACTATTTGGGATAGACACTGATGAGCTGCACAAATTTCAAGAATTGGTATGTGCGTACCAAGAGGCTGATGACCATGGGAAAGATGCAGGTCTTCTACTTGTCTCAGAGTATAAAGATGGAGGTAGCGCATTAGAGCCAATGGAGGAAGTTCTCTTTGATGAACCAAAGGCTTCAGCAACTTACATTTACCCTCTTCCATTATATTCAAGCAAAGCCTGCGATTGTGTGTTGCTCTACAAATTGAGAGATTTTGGGTCAACAGATGAAGGCATTGGAATAGGACATAGTTGTTACACGAATAGGCCAAGCGAGGAGAAAGGGCAGAAAGTGTGCCGCCGTGATGACGATGAAGTCTCACGAAGAGAGGACCAGGCAAACTATTATCATCCTTAATGGAGCCTTGGAAGTAACATCAAGCTATTGACGTTAAAGAAGCGCTTCATGGGAGGCAACCCACGCTTTTCGGCATTTTTATTTAGGTATGTTTCCTGATATCCCTTGTATTACCTTCAATTCAATGCGAACATTGAATATTTTAAGTTTGGGGGTGGTTTGGGGGATTAGTAGTTGTTGTTGTATTATTTGTTCATGTAGGATTTCATGCTTTGCATATTAGTAGTAGTAAATTATGCATTTATATTCGTGTTATCTACGCTTGTTTCATATAGGACATTCTGTTTTTATGTTTGTATATCATGTGAGTTCATAATAGTTTGCATTTGCACCCATGCTTGATATGAATTTTGTGTTGTTAATGCTTTTGATTGAGAAGTGATATGCTTTGTTCTTGTGCACACACATACACTAGTAAGTTGAAGCTAGTAGACTTATTGAATGTTGTAAGTGATTAGAAGGACATGAATATGTGCAAGATGATTTAGTTTGCATGCTTTGAATACAAGTAGGTGCGTTAGAGAGATTTTTTTCTTGGGATTGAGTATGTTTTTCCACCAAGTGAGTTTTTGAGCCATATTGCATATCTGTTGCAATTTATTCGTTTGCTTGAGTGACCACGGATTGTTTGCATTGCTAGCAGTTGTTTGAGATCTTTCTTGAAACGCATGACATTATTTGACGATTAAAATGATAAAGGCATTTAGGATTAACCGCATATTTTCCCATATTACCACACCATATTTACATGATCAATTAGTTAACCCGTTGAGCTTAATCCTATTTTTTCGGTGACATACCACATTACTTGCCTAGACCTTTTTCTTGTATTGGCCGTACATTAATTTGAACCCACATTGTCAAAGGCTAGTAGAGTGCTTAAGGGAGTAATAAGGTGTGCAAGGAGGGGTTTATTGTTGGTCTTACTTTTGGGGGAAATATTAAAAATTGGGTTTGTTTACTTGATAGTCGGCATATGTAATAAATTCATGGGATCATTGTTATTGTTTATATTATTATTGTTTGTGTTATATTTAGCTCTCGAAAAAAAAGAAAAAAAAAGAAAAAAAAAGAGAAAAAAAAATATTATGAGAGCATATTTGTGTTTGTTGTGATCCTACTTTAGTCGACTAGTCAAGTGTTTTTGTTTGAAGAAAAATAGAAAAATTATGTGGGGGGGAAAATAGGGTGTTGTGTATGATTTATTATAGTTCCTACTAGCTTTTGACACTTCACCTGATTTGGCTTATTTGACATACCTTGTCCCTAGCCCCGTTACAACCCAAATAAAGACCTTTTGATTATCGTCATTGATGTATGTTGTGTTAAGAGTTAGATTGATACCAAATGTCAAGCATGTTTATGATTTTGCTGGAATTGAGTGATACACTTACCCTTGTTCTTGAGTGAATATTCTTTTGTGAGTGGATTGTGAGTGTTTGCTTGTTTTTGCGTATGAGATCCCGAGTTTTTTCTCAAAGATGTACTCTTGTAGGCTTAGCATGATTACTAACTTATTCTTACATTTGACATGGGCTTGTGAGAACTTATGCATGTTCATTGAGTTGACTATGTGAATGCTTGCGCTTTCGACACCAAGACATTGCGTATTTACTTTGATTCTTAAGTTGATAAGGCATGAGAGGATTTGAAGGTATGGTAGGATATTAGTAGTAAATCATTTGCATTTTCATATTAGTTGCATTCATGCATTGCATTGCATTAGGTTAATTGGATTTTGTGGGTACATTCGCTATAGGCCCTCACGAGACCTTACTCGTCCACTAGGGCTGCCTAGAGGTTTAAAGGGCTTGTTGCATATGCTAAATGCAACCGTGATCACCTACGGAAGTGGTACTAGTTAGTTAGTTAGTTGTAATTGTTTATGCTTGAGGACAAGCATCGGTTTAAGTTTGGGGTGTGATAAGTGGATTTTATATCTACTTGGAACATTCTAATTCGGCTTAAATTGATTGCTTTGGTCTCAAGTTTGTGGTAGTTTTGATGTGTTTTGCTTAATTGTGCAGGGTTGAAGAAATGTCGATTAAAGGTGTAGTTTCCGTCATTTTGTGGAGTTGATTGATGATATGGAATGGAGAATGGTGGCTAATGTCAACTCCTAAGAAGTATACAAGTCATTAAGAATGAAAGACGGAAGCTCATGCAAAAGGAACGAGAAGAAAAGATGAAAAAACGAAGAAAAATCAAGTTTTCGCAGCACGCAGCCATGCTAACAGCCCCGCAAGGCTGTCAATGCCATTTCCAGCAGTTTGCAGCCATGCTGACAGCGCCCCAAAGCTGTCGGCGCTGTGGGTTGCTGCGTGAAATTTCCAGCTTTTGTTCTTTTTACGATTTTGGCCATATCATGAGTTCTAGAAGTCCGTTTGAGGCCCATAAGCTGTCCACGCGAAGATAACGAGATTCTCTATCATTCTAAGGTGGTCCAGAGGTCCAATTACGTTTGTAACGTTCCATAAAATCTGAAGAAAAGGCAGCTACGAATTTTCCTTTAAAACAGAATCAGTTTAGGAAACGTAATTCTATTATAATTCTGTTTTGGTAGTTCTTGTCGGACAAGACTTCTAGAGCCTATATAAACACATCCAACCCTTGTAATTTATCATCATCATTAGGAGGAGAACGATTACATATCAATTACTTAGGTTTATTTGTATCTTTTCATACTTTGTTTTTATCATGGTTTCACTTGATTCCATGATGACGAGAGGTTCAATTATGAGCTAATCGTTGTCATGGGATTCTAACGGATTTATTTATGGAGCTTTAGTATCTTGATGCTTTAAAGATCTGTGTGTGATGTATATCTGATATCCTCGTATGGTTATGCTTAATTGATAGATGCGTCATGAACATCTAATTTGTTAATCTCTTGTGAAGTGAAAGTGGATCTTGAGATTTAGAACTTGTCATGCTAGCATAGGTTCATAATTGTTTATCAATATGATTCGTAGTATGAGATGAAAATACTTATATTGCCCTATGTGATCAATATGGATAACTTGCTCTTCAACCGTTATGTTTTCAAATTCTATAGACATATAGGGTCTAAGCATAATTGGTGTCTATTCATCTTCTATCTCTTTTGTGGATGCATGGGTAGTTTGGTATACGTATGCTGACAGGTAGCGTGTACTTGTTTCGTGTTGTCCGATCAGATATCATAACCATTGCATATAGTGATTAAAGGCATCAGATCTAAGCAAAGTATTTAATGAAGTTAGGTTTCCATGCTTTCTCTTGCAGAAGTAATTTGATTTAAATTCTCGTTAGTTAGTTAATTCTTAGCTTGTTAATTTATTTCTTAGTTAATTTAGTTTATTAAACCCAAATTGTTATTTGTCTTAGCAGTGAATAATAACCATACATTGTTGCATAGGTACTAAACTGAATTAAAAACCAAGATCTCTGTGGGAACGAACTTGACTTATATCTGTATTACTTGTGACCACGTACGCTTGCGTGATTTAGTGCAAACACACTCCATAACAAACACCTTATATAACAAACAATAAAGAACACCTCATATCTAATCTAATATAAGAGTTCCGTCATGGCACCCAATACAAAAATTTGTTATTTTTTTACTCTCTATCCATCCGGAAAAAAAATTTAAAAAAAAATAAAAAAGTTTTTTTACTGTTCATGATGACGTCACTGTTGACGTCAGCATGACGTTATCATGAACAGTAAAAAATTTTATTTAATTTTTTTAATTTTTTTTTATTGGATGGCTAGAGGGTAAAAAAATAATAACTTTTTGTATTGGGTGCCCCTGGCGGGGCCAAAGGATCTAATAGATCTAAGGTGTTTTTTTATTATGTTAGTATTTTGTTAAGAATTTAAGTGATACTTTGAAAGCTATTTGCTTCATTAGTGCCTAGTATATTTTAGAGTTTTATGATGGGACTGTACTGATCAATTGTAATGGGATAACCCATCTTTCTCTATTTTAGTATCATAATATTTCATAGGGCCTAATGATCCTATAGTTAACTATAGGTAATATCTTAAAGTTAAGTCATATTTCAATACAAAAGTAAGGGTATTTTTGTAAATACAGGGGGTGAATTCTATTATTACAAAAATGTCATCTAACTTTTGTATATAAAATGAAGTGAATTTAGGTAATTTGCCTATAGTTAACTGTAGGAACATTTTTCTCTATTTCATAATACAGTATTTGTATTTAATTAAACCTGTAGAGGTCATTTTATGCATAAAAATTAAGAAATGTGGTTGAGTAAGAACTTTAAATATTAATTCCACATGTATGAAAATTATTATTTCAAATTTATAATTACTAGCTTATAGCCCGTGCAAAAGCACGGGTTACTTTTATTTTTTTATAATTTGCTTATAGTATAATATAATATTATAAATATTAATTTTAATATTTTGTTGGGAGAATTCGAACCATGCATCTTTGTATATAATAATTTTTAGTATTAATTATAAATTAATATGTTATTGGCGTGAATCAAACCTTAGATCTCCGTATATAATAACTTTTAGTATTGTTGTATCCAATGGTAATGATCTATTTGAGTTGAAGATCTAACGGTTGTGATTGAAGGATAACCAAAATAAAAAATGAGGGAATAACCAAACTAGAAATTATACCCCATTTCTCTTATTATAATATATACTATATAGTATAGATAGTATAGATATAGATTTTTATCAAAGGTGCAAACCACATTTTCACGTTGTGGTTTATACGATTTTAAAATTTCGTGGTGCGGTTGTGATTTGAAAATTTGATCAAATTGCATGCACGGATTGATTTGCAGTTTTGGGAAAAAAATCGTACCGCCTGCGCCACGATCACCCTTAGTGTGATGTTAAAGTCTCGTTCTTGCATTGTCCAGTATGGCAGTATCCTATTTGAATTGTGGACTGGTGTACTAAACCTTGCAAGAAGAACTTTCTTCAAGTTCTTTGGGAGTTTGCATCTGAAAAAAAATGCAGGATACAGTGTCAATTATATATCCGCAATCCTCGTTCACAGGAAGAACATGTTCGCACATATATAGATTATAGATTCCATGTACCTGTCAACATAATCTGTAAAGAGTTCTAGCTCTTCTAATGAACCATATACATCGTACAAGTCATCAATGTTTATAAGCACGCAAATTACTTTGGTTCTTGTATCTCGGAAAGCACTATACTATGGACCCGGAACCATTTCATTGCACCAGAAATAATAATATACTAACCTGAATCTTGCAAAGCCCATCTTGTGTATGTTAAAATATAGAGAAAATTAAAATATTATTATAACTAACCCGGAATTTATAATACATATATATCTCAATACTTATATTGTAAATCTATATAAGATAAAGTACCAAAAAAATCCTTAATACAATAATGTAATAAATACGTATATATTTTAACAGTTTAAACCAGTCTCAACCCACCAACTATAATTGTTATTGGAGATATACAGATTTATATCCTCCCAAGGTTCATATCCTCAATAACAATTACGGTTGGTTGGAGGGGACATGTTTAGACAAGATGAGCTTTGCAAGAGAGTACAGGTTAGTAAAACATTATTTCTGGTGGAATGGAATATATGGTTCCAGGATCCAGGTCCAGAATATAGTGCTTTCCTAGATATGGGAACCAGTCTGATATCCATGTCAAAGTCCTCCCAAAGATTTGCCTTAAAATTACCCGTGTCACCCATGAACCTCCCCAACACATCTGCAATAAACCAAAGAATAAATAAGTCAGACTTTTATAAATCGGATCTTGAGTTAAATGGATAGATCAAGTTATTTAAAAAGTAAAGCATGAAAAACCTTGTGACACAGTATATCCATGCTCACGGATAATCCTAAATCGCAGAGCTGTTGAATAAAGACTCCCACTCAACCATGCATCAGTGCTATTAATATATATTTATTTAACGTCATCAACTGCTTGCTTCGCATCATTCTGGAATCGATAGTTCAATCCGAGCCTTAGAACTGGATCAAGCAACTCAAGCTTGGCCAAGGGGACATCCGATCCGGTTCTGCAGGAATGAGACGTTTCACTAGTCCTTCAACTCAGACCACCTGTCGTGCATATTTCTCTTTCTGAAAAGATTAACACATGTTACATGGAAATCAGAAATCTTTAAATATGATCTCGCAAAATAGATTGCGACTAACGCCCAAACAAAAAAGGGTTTTAATGTGTTTTAAAATGATCCAACCATTCCCATTTCTCATGCATCCATGCAGATGCAGGTAAGGTAAGTATATAGGAGTACAATTCACTAATGTAAATCTTAATTTATTGGATAATCTAAAAAGAGATCGAGATATGTTAATTAAGAGTAAGTATGAGCAACAGAGAAAGTATAATTAGTACTGTAAAATCACTATTTAGTGTCTTGACGAGATTGTAATCCCAGGAACTTGATGAGTAGTTTGCATTTCTTCTGGAGGCCGGCCGCACTGAGAACGTGATACATTATTGTTGTTGCTTTGGTTTTTTGCATTGACACTAGCAAAGATTTTTGAATGATTTCTTGCTAAAGGAAAACAGCTGCGGAGAGTGCAGTAATTGGGAAGGTGGAACTGAGACCTTGAATGGCAGAGAAGTGTTTGTAAGTGTATTACGTGTTATGTGATATGCATTGACAAATTGAAATTTATAAAAGCAAGTTAATTAACATTTGTCCTAATTTGACAAACAAACTGCTCGCACCTGTTTCATAAATTTATCATTATAAATTTTGCAAAGTGAACTCCAACGTAACTTAAATAATTAATCAGAGACGACCACAATTGTTTTCAAATTTAACTGCCTTCCTATTTTTGTCTGTCTGCCTAGGATTTGTCATAATCATGTTAAATTTTTTTAATTTATCAAAATTATTAATTAATTGAAATTAAATTTATATTAGAGTTATATAACTTCATGTTGGGACCAAAAATCTATATTAAAAATATTAATTTTTCGTGATATAAGCTTCCAAATTCGCTAAATTGTTGGTCAACAATCGACAGGTCACATAAACTAAACACTTCGTATCATAAGGAATTTAGGATGATCCCCGACCGAATTGATTCGTAATCTTGATTAAATTACGAGCCACCTGGCCCACCTTGTTTACAATAATTTTAAACCACCAGGGTTACAGGTGTACGTAAGAGCATCTCCAATGTCATTTCTCATCTTCAACTCCTAAAATATAATAAAATAATCGTTCCTTAAAATATAGGGTACTAAAAAATTGTTTTACTCCAATGGTATTCCCTATATCGGTTCACTATAATTCAAAAGTAACATATAATTAGTATTTTGAAATTTAAAATATATCGGTTCCATATATTCCTAAACTTCTAAAATTCATATCTTTGAATTTATTCATTCAAAATTAGTGATTTATATATGTGTGTGTTCTATAATTCGAGAGCTATCTAGTGATATATAAATTTATCGATTTTGAGCAAAAACAATTCTTGGTAAAATTTTAATTTGACTTCAGTTTTTGAGTTTGGGGATAAATTTGATGTTTTTGAATTTAATGTGATGATTCTGAATTTAATGGAGATGAAGAAGAGGGTGGGTTGCAGCGGGAAATGACTTGGCAAGAGATAGGGGAGCAATTTCCATTCCCTATTTGTAGGGAACCTCTCTCCTTCCCCTAAAATTTTTTGGTAAGGAATTGTACCATTGGAGATTGATTTTTCAGTTTGTGTTCCCTAAATGATGCCACGTAGACAAATATAGGGAAGGGGGGTGAGCATTGGAGATGCTCTAAGAGCAACACCAACGCACTTGTCCCTTACCTATATTTAGATTAGCTGGACAAAATTTAGGATTGATATTGCAAAACAGCCCTCCAACACAACTCCCCATCCTTTATATATTTTAGGTGAGAGAAAACTCAGCCCCTTATTTGAGGGAGCAAAAATCAATCCCCTATATTGTCCAGGTCATCTTCCTGTCCTCCTTTCCCGCCACTATTCCTCTTCTCTTCACTTTGTTCAATTCTCGAGCTGGTTGTAGAGGTCAGATGGCCCAATTGACTGATTTGAAATTTTTAGAATTTGATGTTGTGTCTATATATTCATGTTATCCAATGCTTTTGTTTTGTTTTCTTTTTTTCAAATTTGATTTTTTCTTTTTTATTTTCAAATTACATAAATTGTTGTAAAATTCTACTAATATTTTATAAAATTATACTTAATATTTTGAATAAATTAAAAAAGTAATGAAAGATGAAATTTAAACAATTATATAAAATTAATAGAAACATTGTTGGGAAAGATATTTTTATTTCTATCCCTAATTTTGAGCTTGATTTAATAAAATGGTTTCCAATAAAAATTATATTTCAAATTTCAAAATACTAATTAAATACTACTTTTGAAAATATAGGGAACCAATATAGGAATTACCATTGGAGTAAAACAGCTTTTTGGTTCCCTATATTTTAGGGGATCATTATTTTACTATATTTTAGGGGTACAAACTGGGGAAGACCATTGGAGATGCTCTAAATCACTTATATGTTTTCTGGTTTTTTTTTTTAATAATTAAACTTAATAAATCTATGAATAAGCAAGAATCAAAATCCAGACCTAGGATAAGCTTTACTACTTGATATTCTGTTTAATTATTCTGTTGGTACGTGGTTTGCATTTCTTCTAAGGCCCTCAATCCTCATATGTGGTTAGTTTAGAGAACAACGGTCAAGGATCCATACTTAGACAAGGACCTTTTTTTAAGGTTTTTTAATAGGAGAAAAAGAAATATTATGAGGAAAATTAAAATAAAAACCTTTTCATTCAATGATGCATATAGCAATCTTCAAATTAAAAAAAATAAAATCATTTCACTCTTTGATGCACTTAGCATACTTTTTACCTCTATACCAAAATTACATTATTCAGCTTCTTCCCACAAAACTTTTGTAATTTAAATAGAGAAATCACATTTGAAAAATGCGTTACTAATAATTTTTTTATTTTTGAAATTTAATAGAAACCTTTTGCTAAGAATTGTTAAATTATGTTTCAAATCATGTAATATAAATTCCTATGTAATATAAATTCCTTGGACAATTTTTTTGGTATTTACCAAAAATACCACCTTTTTAAAGTTTTTTTTACGATTTTACTATTTTCCCAAAATATTAGCTCAAATACCAATTTATTTACAAAAAATACCTAGGTTGCATATGCAACCTATGCAACTGAATGCAACAAAAAATTGAAAGTTAAATTTTCATTTTTTTGCCAACTTCCAATTGTATATAAGGACTGCGCATCAGCAAAAAATGTAAATTAAACTTTTAGTCTTCAGTTGCATATGCAACCTATGCAACTGAATGCAACTGAAAACTGAATGTTAAATTTTCATTTTTTGCCAACTTCTAATTATATATAAGGGCTACGCAGTAGCAAAAAATGAAAATTCAACTTCCAATTTTCAATTGCATTCAATTGCATATGCATATGCAACTGAATGCAACTAAAAACTGAAAGTTAAAATTTCATTTTTTACTGCTGTGCAGCCTTTATATACAACTGGAAGTTGGTAATAAAAAATGAAAATTAAACTTGCAATTTTCAGTTGCATTCAGTTGCATATGAGGTTGCATGTGCAACCACATATTCAACCCGATACGCAACCATTACAAATAAGATAATATTTATGCAAATAAGATGGTATTTTTACAAATAAATGGTATTTTTACAAATTAATTTTTTTAAAAATAGTATTTTTGCAAAAAACATTTATAGGCAACGATATTTATGAAAAAAACCTTTTTTTTGCGTATTTATTACTGAAAATTTAGTCGTTTAAATATACATTATTTTACTCGAATTACTATAATGCATTATTCTAAAAGCGTCCCGATCTATTGTTTTGCCTAGGGCCTTGGAAATTTAAGGATCGGGCCTGTTTCTTCTGGAGGCTCCATTGGAATTCGTGATTAATGCATTGATGAACTGGGCGTTTGATCACTAGCTAGCAAAGATTTTAGTATGAATGATGATGATTTCAAGGAGAGGAACTGCGGGGAAGTGCAGTAACTAGGAAAGTTGAACTCAGACCTAGAAGAGCCATATCAGTTTTGGCAAACCCAAATTCGACTAATTATCCAATTTAGTACACACTCTGTCTCAAAAAACATTTACTGTTCGCTATTTTGGATCATTCAAAATAATTTTCCTGTTTCTATTTTAAGCCTTATAAAAATAATATTCAATACCAACTACTCCACCCACTACTCTTTAAAAACAATATTCAATACTCACTACTCCACCCACTACTCTTTAAAAATAATATTCAATAACCACTACTCCACCTACTACTCTTAACAACAATATTCAATACCCACTACTCCATTCAATACATTTTTGTCTTAAAATCCGTGTTTTGAAGGAAACAAGAAAAACTTTGTGACATAGAGGGAGTACTCCTCTATGTGCACGTCGTCTATAACGAGTCCAAATCCTCTACACCATTTTAGGTGTGTCATTCCATGTTCTACTTTTTTTATAGGTTAATTAAGTTGAGTTGTATTCCATTAACATTAATTTATTTCACTTTTTTGATTGACTAATTAAGTTGAGTTGGCCGGATTCCACTAACATTAATTTGTATTATCATCTATAACCATTATTAATAAGCGAAACACCATTTTAACGGTACCACCTTTTGATTCCACTGTATTTTGATTTTTTCTCCTATAATCCTATTTCTACTATAATTATATTTCTATGTTATTTTTTTTAATAAAATAGAAATACTATTATAATTATAATTCTTTTATTACAACTTTAAATAAAAAAATAGCTTCAGCCCTAGAATCATATTTCCCTTATAATTCTATGTTATTTTTTTTAAAGAAAATAATAAAATTGAAATCCTATTATAATTATAATACAATTTTTTTATCATAATTTAGAATAAAAAAATAATACGATCAATTCTCCGAAAAATTTTCAAGGAGAACAACTAGAACATGTTTCTATACACTACTCTAGAACAATCTTCCCAGCGATTATATGTTATTTTTTTAGAAAAACATAATAAAATTGAAATCTTATTATTATTATAATTCTTATATTGTATTAGCAATTTTTTTATTATAACTTAGAATAAAAAATTATTACGATCAATTATCTTAAATATTTTTCAATGAAAACAGCTGAAACGTGTTTCCATGCACTTCTATTAAACAATCTAAGTTTATAGTTTGTTAACCGCATAAATTTTTTATGCAAATAACATAGTTCTTTTTATAACATAATTTTATAAATATTTAATTAAATAAAAAATTATTAATTATTTAACATAAATCCCCGAGCCCGTGCTTCGCACGGGTTATCATCTACTCCCCCCGTCCCGTCCATTTTTTATCATTTCAAAATTGGGTGTCTGACATACATTTTAAGGTGGATTTTAAGGATAGTTCCATAACTTATTTTTGAAATTTTCCTTTTTTGTATAAAAATTGAACAATCCTATTTTTATACAAAAAAAGAAAATTTTAAAAATAAGTTATGGAACTATCCTTAAAATGCATGCCAGAAAGTGACAAAAAAAGTGTAAAAAAATGGTTGGGACTGAGGGAGTAGTATTTATAACAACCAATATTAATTATTAATTAGTGGAATCCAACTCAACTTAATTAGCCAATCAAAAAAGTGGTACAAGGAGTGGCACACCTAAAATGGTGTAGAGGATTTGGACTCGTCTATAATATACTACATATATATATATATTGGCAAGTGCTCAAATGAGAACCATCTCTTAAAATGAGAACTTAGTCTTCAGAGCAATCACCAAAATCCAAAAGAATCACAAAATCGTTAAAACTAATAAAAGAAAATAAAAAATCACGTTAGTTCTTACATGAGCATGATGATGTCACTGTTGACATGACATAAATTTTCCCGCCAAAAATTCCCCCAAGAAAATTTTTTTTGACACGTTTTTTCCCACCAAAAAAATGGTGCTTTTGCAGGTTCTCCGCCAAAAAATGGTGATCCACAAATCACTTAGATTAGCGTTTTTCCTAAACACAACAGTTAACCTTTAGGGTTCAACAGTTCCATTTTTAGTTTTGGAAATATTCAGAATGACGAATAAACTGTATATGTATTTAGGGTTTAGGATTGTTTACAATCCTAAACCCTAACTTATACTGATTTTTAAAAAAACGGTCCCGTTTTTTCAAAAATTAGGCCGCCGAACTTAGTAAAGAACAAAATTTAAATTTTTACCTAAAAAATGTTGATTTGGCAAATTTTCCCGCCAAAAAATTGGTGAATTGGAAAATTTTCCCCGACCCAAAAATTTTTTTTTACCCAAAAAAAATTGTTATGGGCCCCACTGCCACATCATCATACTGATGTCAGCAGTGATGTCATGCTGACGTCAATAGTAACGTGGTAGTGGAAAATAATACTCCCTCCGTCTCTAAATACTTTTCCCATTTGAGTTGGACACGTTTGCCAATGCACACTTTTGATCGTTAATATCTTTAATTTCGTATTAGTATTAAATTTAAAAACTTCACTGTATTAAATTACTCATAAATACGAATCTACCAAGATCACTAATAACTATATTTGATCTTATAGATTAGATGTAAATTAGTAATTTGTCTCATATCATGAACAATCCCAACATATGAAATGAGAGTAGCATTATGAGACGGTGGGAGTATTTTTTTGTAATTTGGTGTCCCATTCTAAGAGATTCTCACGGTAGATATTTATCTGACCGTAGAAGGGACGTGAGCTTTAATCTGTGTTAAATATTTTACACATGTACCAGGTTGATAATTCATTTGTTATTTTACTTTCGTTGCAGGCATCATTGTTTGTGAATAATTTGATAGTATCGATTATCACTAAGTGTACTGACCAACTTCCCAACTTAATAGTTAGGGGGTGTTTGGGAATTTTTTTTTCAGAATAAGTGAACTTATTTTAAGACAAAATTAGAGATTCTTAACTTTTTCTTAAAAAAGGTTATCTTTCTTTTGCAACTTATAGAATCTCAAACATATATTAAATACTTGTATAAAAAATTTTATCAAAATATAAACTTTTTACTCGAAAATAAGTCTACAAAGACTTAAAAAAGCTCAGCCAAACAGGCTCTTAATATAGGACCTTATTTTACCTTGCGGAGCCATAGCAAAAGGCTATGGTGGACTTTAACCTAGGGTAATTTTTTTTTTTTATAGTCTAGTCCAAATTAATTGAATCTAGCCCACTTCATTTCTTTTCTGAGAACATTCGAATAGAAGACAAAAAATTACGTACTTGCATAAGCTACTACATGTGTATCTATAATATTGGGTGACAATGCAATTTTTTCATCGTCTTATTAATTTAAAATTCATCTTGTATAATTTATTTTCTCTGTTTAACGGAACAAGTAAAATGGGTAGATGGTTATTTGTATCACAATTTAGAATAAAATGATCAAAACAACATAATGTTAGAAAATTGTTTTTTTTGTCACCTAAAAACACAATTTTGTCTTAAATTTTTTAGAAACGCAACTACATTTTAATTTTTTATTAAAAAAAGCATTTTTTTTTGTTTTTGTAAATGGAAGTTCAATCTGCATTTTTTTTAAAAAAAAGAATGTACAAACACAACATAATGACGTATTTTATGAAAACTCAAGGTGATTAGACTTTTTTTTTTTATCTCATTCGGTTGGTTAAATTTGAGTAGCCCAGGTGGGAAAAAAATTCTGCCTCTGCTCTTGATTACAATCCCTCTAAACTAATATCGTTGGAATCGAAAAGAATTATCATTTTAAACAAGTTATCACTTTAAAGGGATTTATATAGTACTACCCGATGCACCGAGAGTACTTTTTATCAATATAGAGAGGTTATAGTTTTAGAGAATATTAATTTAGAGGGATTCTACCGTACATGTTTTATGCATTTCTGTACGTTATAACCAACTAATAAGAGACTGTAGTATTATAAGTTGAACCTTCTGCACTCACCCTCATCGTGAAACAAAACCTATGACCCGTGCAGTGGTTCGTATTTGAGTATATTGTACCGTGTGAATTCCCAGCGGAGTTCTGTTGAAATGAGAAAAATAGAAAAACATCTTGTTACCGTGGTTCGAATTTTTTTTTTATTCCCATGTGCAGGCGTGTCATGTGTTTTCTTTGTGAAAAAGCAAGTTGTATATTTAAAAGGGTTCATAAAGGTGTTCTAGTTGGGTTGGTGGGGATCGTGATTTATGGACTTATCATTCTAAGATCATAGATTTGATCCCATTGGAAAGCATGAAAGTAAGTGGACAAATGTGTTAGCAATCTTCCGAATTAGTTGAGATGCGTGAAAATTGAACCGGACATTTTACATCGGACATCAGATTATATATATATATATATGTATATATATATATATATATATATATATATATATATAAGTTTTTGCTCAAGTGAGAACCACTTATGTTGGTGAGATGTGAGATCCAATCTCAACCATTCAAATATATCTTATTTCAATTAATCTCAGACACACAAAATTGTAAAATATAAAAAAAAAAAATTACAGCCAAAATAGACAAAGATCACGCACCTTAATTTCGTTCTGTTTCATTCTGTTACGCCTCTCTCTCCTCTCTCTCTCTGCTCTTCTCTCTCTCTCTCTCTCTCTATCATCTCTCAATACGAATTTATCTCGATAAACTTGCTTTAGTTTGGATTATTCACCGGAGATTTCACGGACGAATCTCATCGGAGCTTTCACTGTATTTTCAATCTGAATTCAAAATTTACGTTTTTTCATCATGATTACTGAGGATTTACTGAAGATTAGCTCAAATCAAGGTAAAGCAATCAATTTTGTTAATATTTATATTCGTACTACATATTTTACTAATTTGATTGTTGCGTATTTGTAATTCGATTAAGTTTTGTACTCAACGATGTTGATTTTGTGTTGAAGTTAATAATTTTGTTCATTATACAGTTATTTGTACTTTTTAATTTCACATGAGTTCGTAAATAAATTCGTAAACAACCTGTACTATACTGCTATGTGGTGATTTTTACTGTAAGTTAGTGATTTTCTGTATTTCATATGTATTCTTTATATTTTTATATGTTCTGTTGTTGTACTTGTTGATTTTTTTATGTAGTTTAGTGATTTTATGTATTTTGCAGTTATTTAGTTTGCTTTAGGTATTTTTTGGTGTCATTATGTTGACTTCCTAAACTCTCCTGTAACTTAGTATTTGTTTTTGTTTTTTATAGTTACTTGTGTGTTTTTATGTAACCTTTTAGCATTAGCAAAGGATTAAAAACAGGAAGTTATGTATAAAGCATGTATATGAAAACATAAGTGATAAACGACTTTTTGAATGAGGATATTTCGATTGCTTGTTGTTTCCTGAACCAATGCTATATTACAGTTATTTACTTTTTTTCTTAGTGATTTTCTGTACATTTAAGTAATCTGTTATTGTATGATCTTCTTGTAGTTGTCAGTTGTGGCGAAGATATTTCCGAAGTGAGTAACAGTTTCTGTTTGAATGAGAATGAAGAATTTGATTCTGGTTATACGGTTAGTCCTGGTGGTCATAAGTACTATGTTCCTTCTGTTGAAGACAATGTAAAACCGTTTATTAGCCAATCTTTTCAATCTTTGGAATCTGGTATTAGTTTTTACAAGGCGTATGGAGTGTTGAGTGGTTTTAATGTACGTCGTAGTGCTGAGAAAACACATTCCGATGGTACAATAATAAGTAAGTACCTGTTATGTAATAGATCTGGTTATAGTGAAGTTAAGATTACTACTTCACAGGATAAAGTAGGTAAATCAGGTAAGCGGAAGAGAACAATGTCGGGCAGATGTGGTTGTGAGGCGAAGTTGGTGTTAAAGTTTGCTCCAGGAAATATATATTTTGTTTTTAATTTCATTGAAGCGCATAATCATCCGTTGGTTCCTGAATATTGTAGGCATTTTTTGAAAGATAATCGTCAAATGTCTACATGTTGTATGAAATTTGTCTTTGATGCTAGTAAAGTAAACATTGGAACGAGCAAGTCATTCAGAATGATAAAAGAGATGGTTCAGGGTTATGAAAATGTTGGAGCGACATCGAGAGAATTTAGGAATTTTGATCGAGATTTGAAAGCCTACGTTGGTGTAGCTGATGCTCAAATGATTATTGAGAAATTCAAGGTTAAACAAGAAACATATCCTTCTTTTTTCTATGACTATGATGTCGACTCTGCTGGTAACCTTACAAAGCTTTTCTGGGCTGATTCGATTGCGAGAAGAAATTATGAGCTATATGGAGATGCTGTTTCTTTTGATCCCACATTTAATACCAACAAGTGAGTAGGATTCATCTAATTTTGTTTTTTATTTTCTTTTTTGCATTTCACATTGTTTTATTTGTGAACTGTTGATTTGTTTTTAACTGGTGATTTAATGTCTTAACTGGTGATTTTAACAATCTGCTATGATGTAATCATTTCTTTGTGTTAGGTACAATAGGGTTTTTGCCCCATTTACTGGTGTGGATAAACACAATAAATGTGTCACATTTGCATCTACTCTTCTTTCAAAAGAAGATGTGACACATTTTACTTGGGCGTTTAAAGCACTCCTAAAAGCTATGGGTCGAAATCCGGTGTGTATAGTGACCGATCAGTGTCCAGCCATGAAACAAGCTATACCCAACTGTTTTAAAGCAACAAATGAATTCCCTGCTTCTAGGCACCGTCTGTGCATGTGGCATATCACAGAAAAGTTTCCTGCCAAGGTATTTTACTTGTGCATGTGCATATTTTATGGTATATAGTATAACCACAATTTAAGTTGCACACTTTGGAATAATATTAGTTATGACCTGTTTGTTAGTTTAAGATGTTTTTGGTGATTAGTTTAATTAATGTTAATGATACATAAATGTTCTTATACGTCATTCTTCTAGTCTTCCTGCCAAGTTTTACTTTATTGTTCTGCTAATTGTTTTTTTTTTTTTTTACAATTTTTAGCTCGATCACTTCTTGTGCAAAGAAACAGATTTTATGGAGAAGATTAAAAAGTACATATGGTCTTCAACTATAGATCCAGAAGAGTTTGAGGAGGGTTGGAATTCAGTAATGAACGAATTTAAGTTGGAAAAACATGACTGGTTATCACAAATGTATGATATGAGGGAGTCATGGATCCCTGCATACTTTCGTGATAAGCCAATGTATGGGTTGATTCGGACGACTTCAAGATCTGAAAGTGAAAACTTTTTTTTAGTCAGTTCCATCAAAGTGGTAGTACTTTGTCCGAGTTTTACATTAGGTTTGAAAGTGCAATGGACAAGCAACGTAATGAAACAAAGAGATTGAATCATGAGGGTGCATCTGCCAAACCATCTACAGTTTCTAAACTTTTCCTCGAGGATGATGTTGCTGAGTTATACACTCATGCAATTTTTTACAAAATTCAAGAAGAAATTCTGGCGGCTCGTGATGATATACGAATCCAAAGTATTGGCCCGGAGATAAATGGTATCAAGTCTTATTAAATGAAGGATGTCAAAATGAAAGACAAACTTTTTAAGGTAACTGATGTTGCATGAGGTTTTATGATTAGTCTGCATTCATATTATATTTTTGTAAAAAAAATTAGTGTTGTTTTGGTGATTGTTCAGTAATGTAATGCATATATAAGTTTTGATCGGTTCTCATCTGTTGTAGGTTGAAGTGAGCCAGACTCATGCCAATTGTAGTTGTAAAAAATTCCTCATGTGTGGCATCCTATGTGTTGTGCCCAAAATCTCCATGGGTTAGGTTTAGGCCCATTGGGCTTAAGGATCCAATCCGTATGATTAATATGGGTTATGATTGAGGTCCCTTAAGTTAAATGGGGCTAAATAGCACGTGAAATGGATCTAGACAGGTTCAGGTTCCCGAAAGACAGCTTCCTGTAGACAGCTTCCCGAGAAACAGGTTCCTGCAGACAGGTTCCTGAGAGACAGCTTCCTGTACGAGAACAGATTTATTCCAGCAGAATTCTAGTATGATTAAGCCTCCTATTCTTTAGGAGCAAGTCATGAACATCAACTCCTTATTGGAATGTATTCCTTGGGCGCAGATGATCCTTGAATACATCTAATAGGACGAGAACTTGTAAACATACTCCTAGTCGGACTAGAACTTGAGTTCTATTCGACTTAGGTCGCCTATTCGTGGCTGAAATCTGGAGAAAACGAGTTCCCCACGAATTAGGAACCTAGTTTATTGCCGCCTAACCAGACTTCTAGTCTAAAAAGAACTACGTGAACTTGATCCCTATATAAGCAAGGGTACGTAGGCACCTTGAGAACACGGTTACAAGCCTTGCGAGACACCTATGAGATTCTTGCTAACACGGCTACAAGCCTCGCAGTACACCTACGAGATTCTTGAGAACACACGACACAAGCCTCAAGGGAAATCGCGAGATTCTTGTAAACGCTCTCGAGCTCAGTTCAACCCCCACAAAAAACTTCCATTCTCCATAGATTAGTTGATCGTTAGCCTTTACAACTTACCATAAACCTCTCAAAAGTTGTTACGAAATCCACTCATCAACATTGGCGCTAGAAGGAGGGGAGAGTTATCATCTTAAGAGTGGAAAAATGGCAGGCAGTTCTGATAGCGAAGCAACACAATCTGTAGAGAAAGATCAAACCCCGAAAGCGAAGAAGATTACTCCTGCTGACGTCCTAGAGCATCTAAAGTCGATTAAAGAGAGACTCACAACCCTCGAACAAATAACACCGAAGAAGAAGAAGAAGTCGAAGTTAGCAACTGGTAAGAAGGGTAAAAAAGCTAAGATTAATCCCAAGCAGTTAGGCGTCGATGAAGAAGAACGTGAAGAAAAGGTTGAGGAGGAGAGCGAAGACCCAAAGAAAGATACTGAAGGTGAAGAAGATGGTGAAACGAAGGATAAACAACCTCCTGTTAAGGAACCTTCCATCGAGATAATTAAAGATGATTCAAGTTCAGTCGAGACCACGAACGATTCGTGTATAGCAGATTCACAGGAAGCCGATGATAAAGATAAGGAAGCAAAGGACGGTGGAGCTAGTGATTTGAATGCTGAAGACATCAAGAAGATTCTAGTGAAACTCAAGGAAGAAAAGCAGTCAATAACAGGCGCGATGACCTCATCTCCATTCACCAAGAAGGTTAGAAAATCCCCGTTACCTAAATCCTATCGTATGTCAAACGAGTTTAAATTTGATGGCACTACGGATCCTGTGGAGTATCTGGGTCGTTTCAATACTGAGATGGATGTTTATCAAGTTAAGGAGCCAACAAGGTGTAGATTATTGGCTGCAACCCTTTATGGTGGAGCTCATCAATGGTTTAAGAGGTTACCATCAGATTCTATAAATTCCTGGGAGAATATGGGAAAACTCTTCGTTACTCAGTTTAGAGCTTCCGTCGCTTTTGCACCCCCAACCAATACCTTGGCCAATATCAAGCAGAGAGCAGATGAGACCTTGACAGAGTACCTCAAACGTTTTAATGCAGAGGTTCCCAGAGTTAAGAAAGCTCCTGACGAGGTCATTATGAGCTTCCTGATTGCTGGAGTTAGAGCTGGTTCAGACTTCTGGAAGGAGTTACAAGTACGTGAACCCGGTACACTAGCTGAGTTCTACAAACAAGCTGAACTATATAAATGTGTGGAAGAATCCTTGTTGAAGTTGAGAGAAACAGAAGATCTTGGAGACGAAGCTAGTCATAAAGGAATCAAGCGAGAGAGGTCTCCAAGCCCGCAAGCATATGTTATTGGGGATCGAGCTTCCTCCAAAAGAAGTAAAGCAAAATTGAAGACAAAGTGCGACAATTATACCTCTTTGGTCGCTCCAGTAGACCACATCTTCATGGTTTATGGGAAAGAAGGAATATTTGTGAAGCCTACACCTTTACCTATAGGAGCAAGGAAAGATCTGAAGAAATATTGTGACTTCCATGAGGATAATTGCCATGATACTTTTGAATGTAGAGCACTGAAAGACCAAATTGAGGAATTGATTAAAGCCGGGAAGCTCGCGGAATGGATAGCTCGAGGTGACCAGTAGTTGAAAGTTTGAGAGCTTCCTTAAAGTATAGTTGAGAGACCTTTATTTATATATGTATTTCCTTCTTAGAACTAGGGGTAGTGCATGTATACCTTCCTAGCAAGTAAACCTATTTCTTTCTAGTAGTTTTCAACGAAATTATGAGTAGTTCTTTTCCTTGTATTACGTCATACATTTAGCTTGTAAAACAAGGAACATACCTCATTCAATTCAGTGACCTACGAGAAATACCTCACAAGTAATCTCTTTAAGTATCTCTTGTTTCTTACAATGAGTTAGCTCGCGTAAGCTTAGAGGTACTGTATTGGGATATTTGTATAGAGGTTCATTCTCAGCATGTTTCGTAAGAAGATAAAGAAGAAAGGAGAAGACATGTTAAAGCTACAAGCAAGAATGATGTGAAGAGGTTATAGTATTTATTCGAGCGTTAAAGAAAATTCGACATAGTTGAAGATTTTGATGAAGAGTATCTACAAGAATATGATATGAGCATCTTGAAGAAAACACACAGTACTCAACTTCATGGATGAATATTCAACGACTTATTAGAAATTATCGAAGAATTGTGAAGCTTCTTGGAGTTAGTTCTTCATCAAAGACAAGCTTCCCTGAAGAACTGGGGGGTAGTACAATTACAATTACTATAGCACATGGTACTTTGAAAGTTGAGGATTTCAAAATTTTGAGAATTCAGATCATGAACCTCACCATCAGGTCCAGGAAGCTCGTGATTTGATTCAGGAACCTCACGGCTAGGATGCAGTTTAGAAACCTCATAGCTCATATTTGGTTCAAGAACCTTGAGGATTGATTTGGTCTAGTATCTTGAAGAGCAGCATGCTTGCATCAGGAACACGTCAATGAGTTTTCAAATCTTAACGGAGGCTTCCACTTCACATCTGATCAGTCTACAGAAAGATCCAGGTGATTCCTCTCCTTTTATGCTTAGATATTCGTAGAAAACCTCCCAGGTACGCTCAGCAAACTCTTACTATACCTAAAGCATGCTTAAACATCTATGATATTGTGGTCGTATATGCGATAAAGCTATGATTATGTCTTGATTATGTTTCTTGATGTTAGAATGCACATGTACTTAACAGATTATAGGTTCCTAGATATTTACCTGCAATTCGTAGGTTCCTTGATATTTACCTACATCTCGCAGGTTCCTTGATATTAATTTACCTGTAGCTTATAGGTTCCATGTATTTACCTTTAGTTAACAGGTTCTATGTTTCTCACCTGAAGCTCATAGGTAGTAGCTTCCTGGTCTAGTTGTATTTATATGTATCTAGTAGATTACTCGTTATTCTCTTGTAACTGACATCTTGCAGGTTCATTGATATATACCTGAAGTTGGTGTGTAACAGCTTCCAGGTTCATTGACATTTGTTAGAAGCCAATTGTTAGTTTCTGATTAGCAGCTTCATACTTGAAGTTCCCAGCCAGCCGATACCTGAATAGAAGAGAGTGTACTTACAGCAAGAGCTCCATGCCTTTAGAGGATTAATCTAGTGCCCTTATGGATTCTCTTTGTGCTCCATTCAAGGATTCACTTAGAGCCCAGAAGGATTCACTAGGTTCCCCGAGAATTTTTCATGTATTCACCCAGTGCCCTTATGTATTGTCTATGTGCCCGTATAGGTTCACATAGAGCCCAGAAAGATTCACTTTGAAAGCCCTGTCAGCTACAGGCACTCGATAGCTAGAAAATACTTGCAAGCACGAGAGATTCACATCGAAAAGCCCTATGAATCGTAGGCACAATTCAAAAGTCCCATAAGCATGTGGGCACCTAGTTAAAGGTTTTGGGAACCTAATCATGGGTAACCTAACCTAGAGTTTGATTGTACATGAAAAGCCTTTAAAGGGATTCACCTTGTGCCCATACGGATTCACTTGGTGCCCCTAGAGTTTGAAATAATTCATCATGTGCCCTATAGATTCTCTTTGTGCCCTCTTCAGGATTCACTTAGAGCCTATAAGGATTCACTTGATGCCACAAAGGAATTCACTTAGTGCCCAACCGGATTCTCTTCGTGCTCTTGACATGATTCACCTAGAGCCCGGATGGATTCACTTCGTGCTCCCTGAAGCGAAAAAGGATTCATTTGACGCCCAGTCGAATTCTTTAAGTGCCCTTCTCAGGATTCACTTAAGGCTCAACTGGATTCGTCTTATGCCCTGTCAAGGATTCACTTAGCGCCCAATTGAATTCTCTAAGTGCCCTTTTCAGGATTCACCTAGAGCTCAATTGGATTTGCCTTGTGCCCTCATCAAAGCGATACAAAGATGAATACTCCCACTTATAAAGCTTGTATATGATTGAAATAGGTACCGTACTACTAACAATTTCTTGATAAAGCAGCTTGCAGCATCCTTGATGATCATCAGAGGCTTCCAGTTAATAGCTTCCGGCTTCTAGTTTTTAACCCATAGTTTATAAGCTACAGCTTTCAGTCAACCGCTTCAACAAGCTATAGGAGGTTCACGCATCATGACGGCTCGGGGGGTAGCTCAATTCCCCTACGTTTGCACAGAGAAGAGCTTCCATCTTCGAGGTTCAATAACAGAATCTCGATCTAAACCGGCACAATGAAGCACAGATAAGTTCTACTTTCATGCCTTTATATCCTTAACTATCATGCACATTTCCTGTTAATGAGAGCTTATATTCTGTCATGCTTAGATACATGTAGCTTTTAATGCGTATATTCCATGATCTTTAGAAATGAAATTTATGTGAACTTGTACTTAGGATGTTGTCATGCCCTATAGGTTTGCAGTTTACGTAACATATATGCTTAATTTATGATCTCGAACGTGTTAGTTGAATCAGTCAAGTAGATAATTGATATGCCACTTGAGAAGGTAGCAACATATATAACGTAAATAATCATTCATACTTGCATACATGCATCACTTGTATGTGAGCTCTTCAGCTCGTATTACTAACCTATTTTTTCTAGTTTTCTTGGTGTTGTACCCAAAATCACCATGGGCTAGATTTAAGACCTATTAAGTCGTAGGTTCCAATCAACAAGTATTGTATGAGCGAGGATATAGATCTAGTACGAGATATGAAGACCTAACGTGGAGAAATGAGCATTAGTTGAGAAGACAGTCAAGAGATTATGAGTATCAAGACGTTCCTGATGAACCAGCACTACAAGAAAAGGGTCAATAGACATCAGTTTCTGGCCGATGTCTATGTTATTTTGGATGTGATGTCTAGGTGGGAGATGTCTATTCTAGACATCAGTTAGAAACTGATGTCTATGCTAACATAGACATCGGTTTTGCATTCAATACACATCAGTTGTTCTACAAAATAGGTTAGATATAATTAATTTTATAAACAACTTGCATGCCTTATATTCTAGAAAACATATAATAAACTAAGTTATTTTTCACATACACATCACTTTCTTTTTTTAGAAAAGATGTCTATAATTATCTTAGACATCATCCAAGACTGATGTCTAATGTTATTATAAACATCAGTTTTTTTTGGAAAAAATCGATGTCTATAGCTATCTTAGACATCATCCTATACTGATGTCTAATGTACATTTAAACATCAGTTTTTTTCTGAAAAAACTCATTTATATGTGTCTCTTAGACATCAAATTTTATAAATAAAAAGTGATTTCTTTTTGTTTTTTAGACATTGGACATTGTAGAAAAAATGTGATGTATATTAATTAGACATTTGTTTCTGAGTGTAATTAAATAAACCATTGTCTTTCAATGCATACCAAAAAATTAAAAAATGGACCATGCATTTATATTAAACCATTCACAAAATGCATTCAAAAAATGAGCAACATGTACATCATCCATCTGTTACTTTAACAATATACCAAACTAGCTATATCACTTAACATGATGCCAAACTGTCAAGCTAGGCACTATAATTAACTAGTTGGGTAAGAGTAGGATTTATGTAGACCAACATCTTCTGGGAAAATAGTTGCAAGCACTGCTTCACCATCTGAGTATATGTCTCTCAAATTCTCATTTGCAAAGCCTAAAATACTTTGCTTGTGCCTATTGTCATTCCGATTTGACGCGCAATCATAAGCTGAACTGTTTAGTGTTTTTGAAACTAGTAGTAGTGCAGATGCTTACTTCTTTGAGGCCCTGCAAAGCTGGACATTGTGAATAAGTCAGCTCAATTGATATTTTCGAATACCGTCCCAACTTTCTCTGATAGCTCGGCGAGCCAACGGTCCAGATTATATGATCATTTGTGAATAGTCCCCTCCACTGATTTCTTTTTTTCATGCTTAGGATCGAGGTAACTCAGTTGGAATTCCAGCATAACTTCTATCGAGGCTTGAATTTTGGGCTTCAAGAAGTGTCCTCAATCTCTCTCCTCTGCATACAAATATATTTACCCACTCAATGAATATCGATGCCAAAAGAGTATCAACTGTAAAGATTGGATCATTGTAGGAATCAGGTACAAAAGATTTATTTTATTTTATTTTATTTTGACAAAAGGTACAAAATATTTATTGTTAATTAAAAATCAATGTTTACAAAGGTGAGGTTTTGACGAAAAATATTGCAAAAAAACCAAGATGTACATTAATAGGTAGCTAAGTAATAAAACCCAAAGGGTTCTAATGAATAATTACAAGGGAAAGTATAATAACAGACTAAATCCTATATTCTGGTTATCAGTTAAAAATTTTGTACGGATAATGTGTTGTCACCGGCTAATATTTATTTAATTAGTGCTCAAGTTATTACTCGTGGTTGGTTCATACATGAACAAATCAATAAATCAATACTCTAGTGCCATCCGGCCTCAAAATCATAAATATGTGTACAACCTTAATTATTTTTTAGACAATTAATAACTTTTTTCAAAGATTATAAATTTAAACACAAATACCAGAGTGTAAAATTATTTATACATTGTTATTTTCGGTGCAAGTGGTTCAAAATTATTTGCCCCGGTAACTCTACTATCCTAGCTCTGTCCCTGTTTAGAAAGAACATTACTAACATTCGGCCCTCATCAACAAGAATATAAACTGCAATCTACTAATATTTTTTTATGTTAGTAAAAAAAAATACGGCCCTCATCAGCAAGAATATAAACTGCAATGTCGCCAAGTTCTGAAGGAACTTACTAAAAGATTAGTAGTCTTTTAATTTGTCATGGCGTGATCTTAAGTACCATAGTTATGGTAGCCATTTAAAAATTAATGTCATAAAATTTTAGTTTCCCTTCATAAAACCAGGAGAAAGATGATATGCCACAACTTTTAATTAGACTTACTAGTACACATAAACAAGCACCATGTAGATTGTAGCAAAGAACAACAAAGGGAAGTAAAAAAATGCACAAACCTGTTCTCATTTCCGTTCATCCAGATTTGGAGGTGCTGAGCTAGTTCTACCAGGCACCTGTAAGCGCACGCATTCAACCCTCAAATTTAAAATCAAAGATAATGCAGTCATATGAGTTGGCATCAAAATAGCCTACAAAATGCATTCTTTCCGATCAATATCAACCCTACCTTCATGAAACCAGGACTTATTATTGATCCAAACTGAGGCGGAAAACCTCCACCTGAACGACCATAAATTTGTATCAGCTTATCAGCTTAAGTAGCAGCAATTAAGTAAACCAAAATGACTAATCACTTTTGTAGGTCTTACCATTTCAAGTTGTAAAAAAACATATCTCCTGTCATATTCCATGCAATCTCATATACCTGCAAAGAAAAGATTTAAAAAATTGGAGTCGACATATGAGAAGGACAAGAACAATCAAATTAAGAGATAAATGATAATTCTGGCACTACAAAACTTCATGCATTACTCTTGCATCATACATTACTACCAAGCCCATAAAACTTCATCATACATTTTATTAATCTCATGACATGCTCTGAACCTAAAGCAGTTGTACTCCTCTGTACCTAAAACATTAAGTAAACACAGACATGACGACTGGAATGTCATGTTTGAGCCTACATATCACTGAAGTACTCATGCGCAAGAGCTTCAGCAGCTGGTATTCTTCTCTAGGATTCCACCGCAGCATTTTCTAAGAACACAAATAGCATAAATACAGTTACTTGTAATTCAAGATATTCACATTTTATAAATATAAAAAGAGCACTTGTAGAATCATTGGATAAAGTGAAAGTTTAGTAAGCATATAAAATACAATTACAATGTCCATTTTCCCAAATTTCAGATGTGGTTATTAGGCCGGATAGGAGTATTTGATTTGAAATTTAAAAGCTTACGGATCAAAGATCAATTCCTGATGGTTCAAAACTTGGAACTACTTCCTGAAGATTCTATAATATGAAAAGAGGGATGATCAGAAGTTGGTTCTTTTAACATTAATGCAAATACGAGAGGGCAACTAAAAATAGTCATGCAAAATTCCATTTTACCTGGGGAGGAAACTGTTTTAGCCTCAAGACAACTGGATATATTGTGGTCACTCCTGGCCAAATTTGCTCTCTCGGTGTGCCAATATTTCCTTGTGTAAATAGGTTAAATAAAAGTCAGCATACAAGGATGAATATCATTAATTAGGTTGACAATTAATAGTTTATGAACTGTATTCACCTGGTAGTCTTTCCCATCATCTGAATGTTTGCCATTCCACGATCAATGAAATCGAATCGTACAATCTAAACAAAGTAGATAACCATTATAAATTCACGCAATTAACACCAATTTAATTAAGAACCAAACTCCAATTGTTCCTAAATTGCTCTCTTCTCGGCTGATCACAGTCAATAAGGCAAATAAATTACAAGTTACAACCCAAACCATGCTCCAAGCAATATATAATTAAATTATTATATTTTGATATAGAAGTAACATGGCTTAACAATTGTTTATAACCTTTCCAATGCAACTAACACCATATATGAGGGTCTTTGGACTTTGATTAACCAGTGGAATTTATAAAACTTTTCCCAAAATATATAATCATATAGGATTTATCAAATGGACCTAATTCATAACTAGCGCATCATTCAATGGACTTTACGTATTAATCTGGTAATCTTGAAAATATCAATAAACATGAAACACAGCACTTTTGGTACGCCTTTTGGTGCATTTTATTAAACACCTGAAATGCATTATAATAAAACTTGGTTAATTAATAATCAAAAAACATAGCTGCAATCGAGTTATTTGTAGGTAATACAATAAAGATAGAAAAGAGAGCTAGCTTACAAAGATGGTGGATCAACATGTACCTGCACAGTTAATAAAAACTCACTTATGGTTGTCTCGAGTTATTTGTATTTAATCGAGTTATGTTTGTACAATCTCTTGTTAACAATCTATTTATAGAAACAGGCATTTATGGATTCCTGTTATGGATCAATATCAAGACAACAAGATGTATAAACACACACACGAGAACATTTATACAAAAAATATAAATTACCATCAGATGGATCAGTAGTCCCTTGAACCAGTCCAATCAAAGACTATCAGCTCCACAAAAACCAAAATCTTTATGAACAATCTCCAATTGTCCTGTCCATCTCTCTCTCTCTCCCTCCCTCTCTCACTAATAATGTAAAATATATAGACAACAAAATACAATAGCTTGGCCAAACCTCAATTTCTTTTTATAACAATCAAATAAAAGAGAAATTAAGGTTTAAAAAACCCAATTTAAGAAATTAGGGTTTTGATTTTAAAAAACCCCCAAATTAAAGCGTACCAATTATAGTAGAGAAGATCCTAGAAATAGCTGAGGAGACCATATTTGTGTAGGTAAAACCCAAATTAAAGCTTAACAATTTGGACATAAGCAAAGGAGAGATAGTAGCAGAGGTGATTGGTGATGGTGGTGAGTAGAGTAGGATGGAGGTGAGTAAAATAGAGGTGAGTGGTGGTGGTAGTGGAGGTGAGTTGTGGTGGTGAGAGACGAGAGAGAGAGAGAGTTTCAGTTGACAGAGAGAGATGTGAGACAGAGAGATGAGTGTCGAGAGATGAGATTTAGAGTTTTAATTTATTTAGTTTTGTTGAAAAGGGGCGGAAAATAATTGGTAAGGGGGGAGAATATTTGGTATGAACGGGGGAAAATTTTGATCAAGGGGGAAATGAATTGAAGGGGAATAATTGTGTATAGGCGGAGAAATATTTGGTGAAAGGGGAGGGAGAATTTTGAGTTAAAGGTGAAAATTTTAGCTAAGGGGGAAACAAAAGCAAGGGCGCGCATTTTCATTTTTTAAAGGCTGACTTTAGACATCGGTTTTAAAAATAGTGATGTCTATGAAAAACAAAGACATCAGTTTAATGCGGGATGATGTTATTACATCTTTTAACATCAGTGGCATTTACGACTGATGTCTAAAGTGTGATGTCTATTGACTGTTTTCTTGTAGTGCAGTAGCTTAGCAGATTACGAATGAACCAGTTTCCTCCCCGCAGAAGAGCCCGAATTAGCCTAGCAACAACAATGAGAACAACAAGAAGTACATGGGAACTACAGAAACGCTCCCGAGACTAACAAATTTGTTATTTGTGTAGGTATAGTTTCCTGTAGAGAGGTTCCTGAGAACCAGGTTCCGAGATAGAGGTTCGTGAGAACCAGGTTTCTGAGCATAGACATCAGAGATATCAAGAAGCCAGCTAGAGAGACGCAGAATCATCATTGGAAAGTACTCCTAGGATGCAGCTGATCCTAGAGTACCTCTGATAGACAGACATTAGATAGTCAAATGAAAAGAAGCTTATCAGATGAAGTAGCCTCTCGAGCAATCAAGTTATGATTTTCCAGGTTAACCTCGTGCCCTTTTTAAGGATTCATCCAGTGCCCTATTGGATTCGTTTTGTGCCCTCAGCATAGGTTCACATAACGCCCAATTAGGTTCACTTTATGCCCTTATTTGGATTCACTTGGTTCCCTTGACAATCTTACGATTCACCTTGTCCCTTTTAAGGATTCATTTAGTGCCCTATTGGATTCGTTTTGTGCCCTCAGCATAGGTTCACATAACGCCCAATTAGGTTCACTTTATGCCCTTATTTGGATTCACGTGGTTCCCTTGACATTCTTAAGGTTCACTTAGTGCCCAATTAGATTCGCTTTGTGCCCTTGTCAAAGGATTCACTCAGCGCCTAATTGGATTCACTTTGTGCCCTTGTCACGATTCAAACAAGAAGACAAAGACCCGCATGGTTCACTCAGAAGGGATTGGATCTTAAAATATCAAGCTATTTAGGTTCCTCTCGCATCCTATGACTTCGAGGAACCGGGGGGTACTTGTTATGCCCAAAATCTCCATGGGTTAGATTTAGGCCCATTGGGCTTAAGGATCCAATCCGTATGATTAATATGGGTTATGATTGAGGTCCCTTAAGTTAAATGGGGCTAAATAGCACGTGAAATGGATCTAGACAGGTTCAGGTTCCCGAAAGACAGCTTCCTGTAGACAGCTTCCCGAGAAACAGGTTCCTGCAGACAGGTTCCTGAGAGACAGCTTCCTGTACGAGAACATATTTATTCCAGCAGAATTCTAGTATGATTAAGCCTCCTATTCTTTAGGAGCAAGTCATGAACATCAACTCCTTATTGGAATGTATTCCTTGGGCGCAGATGATCATTGAATACATCTAATAGGACGAGAACTTGTAAACATACTCCTAGTCGGACTAGAACTTGAGTTCTATTCGACTTAGGTCGCCTATTCGTGGCTGAAATCTGGAGAAAACGAGTTCCCCACGAATTAGGAACCTAGTTTATTGCCGCCTAACCAGACTTCTAGTCTAAAAAGAACTACGTGAACTTGATCCCTATATAAGCAAGGGTACGTAGGCACCTTGAGAACACGGTTACAAGCCTTGCGAGACACCTATGAGATTCTTGCTAACATGGCTACAAGCCTCGCAGTACACCTACGAGATTCTTGAGAACACACGACACAAGCCTCAAGGGAACTCGCTAGATTCTTGTAAACGCTCTCGAGCTCAGTTCAACCCCCACAAAAAACTTCCATTCTCCATAGATTAGTTGATCGTTAGCCTTTACAACTCACCATAAACCTCTCAAAAGTTGTTACGAAATCCACTCATCAACACTATGTAGGCACGCTTTTTGTGCACTTAATCATTTTGAAGTTGTAAAGATACCTAGGCGTCTTGTTCTTAATCGATGGATGAAAAATGCTGAAAATACTCCTTCGTTGATAATGTCTG
Source organism: Kitagawia praeruptora (assembly GCA_037693485.1). NCBI lineage: Eukaryota > Viridiplantae > Streptophyta > Magnoliopsida > Apiales > Apiaceae > Kitagawia > Kitagawia praeruptora. The sequence goes on along the minus strand of CM075351.1, from coordinate 25,729,329 downwards.
ACTTATTGGATGAGCATCAGAATAAAGAAGCTGTTTCTGCAGAATTGACAAATTTATGGTTTCATTTTCACAAGTGTGTGACAGTTGTAGGGACTGATCTCAAAAAACTTAAGCGTATCACTAAAACAGTAAAGGGATTACATGCCTCTTTTGTTGATGAAGGTGCAAGCTTTAGCAAGAGCGATTTTCTTGGGAATTTGATAGGCAAGAAACCTACTGGTGAGATTACTATTCATCCACCACTACAAAGTAAGAATAAAGGGTCTGGTCTAAAAAGGCTTCTTAGTGAAAGGGAGAAAGGAATAAACAAATCTAAGAAAAGGAAGAGGCAGTGCACAAAATGTGGTTATCTGGTTCATGATCTAAGAACCTATCCTGAAAAGAAGAAAGTTGCAGGAGCAGAGGACAAGAACAAAGTTGCAGGTGCGGAAGTCGAGAAAGAAGTGGTTACAAATTTTGAGATGGAAGGGGCTACAAATATTTGAATAAATGTAAAAACTTTAATCAGCATGCTTTTTTTTATTGTTTCAGTTGTTTGAATGTTGAACAAAGCTAAGTGATTTTTCAGTGTAATTGATAATTTTTACAAAGCTAAGTATTTTTAGTGAATCAATTGTGAAAAATATTTTTATTGAAGTGTTTTAGTTAAATCTTATTTTGTTGAAATTATGATGTTTTTTTATTATCATTTAAGTTATTTACTTTTGTCAACTTTGTTTGAAAAATATGACTTACATTTTTTAATACCAAGTTACATTCTTTTTCCCAATAAAGTATTAAAATCTTAGTAAAATGAACAAAAGTTGGACATTGCTAAAAAAAATAGGTTTAATTTTTAACTGATGTAAATTAGTGATTTTATTAGTAAAAAAGTGGTGATTTTGAGAAAATAAAGGTGATTATATTAGCACAATATGGTGATTTTATAAAGAACAGAACTCAAATATCACAATTTTAAATTACATGGTTTAAAATTTCACAACTCGATTATTTTTGAAATAATAACATTTTTACCACATATTTATTAAATTTTAGCAAAAAATACCCATCTGTTAAATAGTTTTATATTCACGGATATGTTCAACATTCAACTTTTTAATTTTAGGTTTTAGAAATATTCAGAATGACTAATAAACCGTACTCGTTGAAATATTCAATTTTTTAATTATAATTCTTAAATTCATCTATATTTCCTTAGGGGTTCAACGGTTAACGTTTGGGGTTCAACTTTCCCATTTTGGGTTTTAAGTATATTCGGAATGACGAATAATTTAAAAAATCGGGGACCAGCCCCGATTTTTTAAAAACCAGGCCGCCGGACTCAAAATTTTAAATTAAAAGTTTCCCTTAGGGGTTCAACGGTTAACCTTTGGGGTTCAACTTTCCCATTTTGGGTTTTAGGTATATTCGGAATGACGAATAAACCGTTCACAAACTTAGGGTTTAGGGTTGTTTACAACCCTAAACCCGCGACCCAAAACCCTAATTTATCCTGGTTTTTAAAAAATCGGGGCTGGTCCCCGATTTTTTAAAAACCAGGCCGCCGGACTCAAAAATTTAAATCAAAATTTTCCCTTAGGGGTTCAACGGTTAACCTTTGGGGTTCAACTTTCCCATTTTGGGTTTTAGGTATATTCGTATTGACGAATATACCGTTCACAAACTTAGGGTTTAGGGTTGTTTACCACCCTAAACCCGCGACCCAAAACCCTAATTTATCCTGGTTTTTAAAAAATGGGGGCTGGTCCCCGATTTTTTAAAAACCAGGCTGCCGGACTCAAAATTTTAAAATAAAATTTTCCCTTAGGGGTTCAACGGTTAACCTTTGGGGTTCAACTTTCCCATTTTGGGTTTTAGATATATTCGGAACGACGAACAAACCGTTCACAAACTTAGTAAGAAAACACAATTTGAATTGACCATATGATTATAATTTTTTAAATAGTTTTTTAAATGCATATTTAGAACAAAAAAGAGGTAACATCATTTAAATTAGCGTATTGGGACAACACCCTAAAATTTATAGTATTTTCTCTAAAATTATTTGGTGATTTTGTTGGTTCATTGTGGTGATTTATATTATTTTCCCTAAAATTTTAACATTAACATAAATTTTATTTTTTGTACAAGGCTCAAAACAAATTCTTTTAATTAATTTTATTTTTTTCTTTAATTAGTTTTATTTTACATGTACAAAGTGGTGATTTTATTTGGTAGACTATGGTGATTATTGTTAAATATTTATGGTGATTTTACCAGCAATGTGGTAATTTTATACACCATTGGTAACTATCATATCATACAGTCTTTGTATATGAAATAGAACTTTAGAATTCATTTCTTCACTGAATGATCATTCAAACTGTCAACATATCATACATTTCCAGCATAAATTCTAAGTCTTTATACAAAGACCATTTTTCAGTTTTATCACATTGCAGGTCATTGAAATAGTAATGAAAAGAATACTACAATTGAGTAAGATTTTTTAGTGGTCATCTTCCGGGGTGTCATCTTCTACGAACAAAACCTTCCCTTTAATATCCTTTCTTCCACGGACAGCTATACTCTTTCCTTCACTCGCAGCAAGCACTATACTCAACACTTTATATGATGTCATTTTGTCATACAAAGTCTTTGCTTCCTTTAGTATTTCATGTCTTTTCTCGTTCAGAGGAGAAGCCAAAATAGCATGACAGTACTTTGCACGAATCTTTAATAACTGCGCTTTTTGGGGAATCTATTTTGAAAAATACACCAATAAAATAGATTTCAGATTCATAAAAAAGACAAGATCATTTGCAAATAAATTAAGTACGTCTAATGACCTATTTAATATACTTACACTTTCATGTTTTAAATCAGTAAACCAGTTTTTTGGATCCCCCTTGTAAGTTTTCATATGCCTCATCAAAAATATTCCACAATCTTTGTAGTTGCTGAGTGTTGGCCAGGACATTAGCATGTAATAAACTTCCACATTCTTCAGTTCATCTGCTATCAACTCTAACTTCTTTTCTTTCAAGTATGTCACAAAGTGTCGACGCTACATTAGAAGATATATTAGTTACATATGTAGTAGAAGATATATTACTAATATATTTTTGAAATATATTAGTGTAGGCGTGCCTAAACCATGTACATTTTATCTTCCACTTACCAAAAGTTTAAGCTTTGGGCCGTACTCCTTTGCAGCAGTTTTCCCTCTCCTGATGTTATCAATTACATGGAATGCTGGTTTTTTTATGTTGAAGCTGACCATGTACAAATGTTCATATGCAAGCACGGGGAAAAAAACCTGCAAATTAAGTCATGTAAATAAATAAATTGGCAGTGGTTATTATCTAATTCTATTACCAAATTACCATTGAAATAATATAGTTTACAGGGATCTCAGACATACCAAATTAGCATTTTCTATTTTCCTGTTTGGGTATCTTTCAAAAAAGTGATTCATTTCGCTCTTAAAAAGTTCATATTGCACTGCAGAAGTCTTTTTCTCATCCAAAGGAGCACTATGTTCATTTCAGACTCTACTAAGTTAATACATGAACTGAGTCATTAGAAATGTTGTTAGAACTAACTAGAATAAATAGTTACTTACTGAACAACCAATGTCCATAAAGAGCCGCAGGGTGCTTCTATGGATTTGTAATTCTCTCTAGCATTCAATAAAATAGACCACATATCTATAACTGCATATGACAGCCTGTTTTCTGGCATGAGTGTCCTGACAACTTCTCGGATGAATGTATGCTATCCATATACAAAAATATGCTCCCTGTAATATATTATTGATTAGTGCTTTTGTCATAGCTGATTAATTTTTACACATGTAGCTAATGATTAGTGCATTTCTATTAGGTGATTAGTGTAGGTACTAGTTGATTAGTGTAGGGACTAGGTGATTAGTGTAGGGACTAGGTGATAAGTGTAATACATGTGGTGATATTTTTTTTGAAACTTACATGTCATTCTTTCCATCTTGAATCATCCACCTATAGACGGCAATTTCTTGCTTGGAGTAACTTGAATTGATGTCAATGTTTCTTTGAATGTATGGTGACCTAAAAGTTGGTCCCACTTTGATGTCCCTCTTTATCCTTTTTTCTGGTTCTTTTGGTGGCAATGGTGTTTTATATTCCTGTCCTTTGTTATTATCTTCTCTGTCGTGCTCTTCCATCACCTTTTCATCTCCTTTCTTATTATTTTCTCTGCCGTGTTCTTCCATCACCTCTTTGCATATTTGACTTATTCCAAGTGAGAATGATGGACACATCAGATCGTCTAGACATGGCTGATTTTAAAAATCTTTTTCAAGCAATATCCCTTCCGGAGATTTCAGCCAAGCTATAATATCAAGGTGGTCATCGTGATCTGGTGGTAATTCAATCTTTTCAGCTTCGTCAACTAAATCAAGGCCAGCTTTCTCTTTTTGATTTGGAAATTGTGAAATGTCTCCAGCTTTCTCTTATTGATTTGGAAATTGTGAAATGTCTTCATTATTGCGAAAATCTTCTTCGAAACTTTCACTATCCATCCATTTATTTGCTTTGAACAGATCCTTGATCTGTTTTTCGATTTCAACAATCTTCTCGTCATTTGGATGCAATTCTTTCGCATTAGCCAATTGGGATTCATACTGACTCTTTGCTTGAATTAGTTGAATATTGGCATCAATCAACAAAGTTGCAGTTTGATTCAGCGTCTCCCACCAATCTTGATCAACAAAAGATATTATAACTTGGCTGAAAAGAAACACCATACCATGATATCTTATAAATGATTAAATAACAATAAAACATTTCATGATGCTGAAATTCTTTATCTTGTAACATTTTTTTAATGAAACGCACATATGATTAATAAAGTGAATAATGTAACATATGTGGTGATTAGTGTAATATATGTGGAGATTAATGTAGTGGTTTGTGGTGGTTAGTGTGTTATATGTGGTGGCTATGTGCTTATGATACCAGAATGCATTAATATACCTCATCTGGTCCATGATTTGCATCATGTCCGTTCACATCTTCTATGTCTTCTGCATATACGTCGGATGGTCCATCATTTGCATCATGTCTATTCCAATCTTCTAGATAATTTTCAATTTCAGTAGCAATTTTTTCCTTTTCTGCATCATACTTTACCTACATGTTCAAATAAATTATTTTCAGATATAATTAGGTTTTATACTATGTGCTTTTAAGTTTTGTGCTTTACGTGTATACCTTCCAAAATAATTTTTCGTTTGCTTCCAGTTCTTCTCCAGTAACCACTTCAAGTATACTTCCGGAACCAAATGCATCCTCTTCTGCCAATTCCATCATTTCTCTTTGCTTTAATTTTTCTTTTGTCCATCCTCTGAAAGCTGGATACAGTCTTGGTACAAGCTCTTTGCCTTGGTGACAGACTCGATCAACGTAGAAAATCTGCCATTTTTTGATTAATTAGTCAAATCACTAAAACAAGTTTGAATCAAGAGTGAATATAAAACAAAATACTACTTACAAGCAGAAAAATCATTGGCCCGGTATAGAAAAGTGAGGCTGTGCGCATCCATCTTCGCTTTGTGATAATTATACTTTTTATCAAATAATCCGCCCAGTTGTACTTATTGCAGTTGTCAATTATATCATCCAAAGTCAGAATTGTCTGGGCAACGAAATTATTCGTGTTTGACCTTATCAACACGTTTGTCATAAGCACTAAGAAATTCATCTTAAACAATTCATCTACATCCCCCGTCTGTTTCATTATATCAACCACTTCACTTGCTTTCACTAAACTCTGTCCTTCAGCCAATTCGAACTGGGATCTCCATTGATTAATTCTTTGAGTAGTCCTTTCATCTTCTTTAAACTAGATTTCAGATCCTTGACAAGGCAGTCCAAGCACATCATGTACAGCCTGCTCCGTGACTTCTACATCCCCCCTTTTTAATACTAATTTGCAACTTCTTTCATTAAACCCATCAAGTATCCTATATGCCAGTCTTTGCGGCATCTCTACCAACTCAAAATTAAGTAGACTACCAAAACCAGCATCTGTCACCCATTGTTGTTGCTTATCTGATAGTGCATATATCATCTCATTCAGTATTCTTGGGGAGTTTATACTTTTAGCAATTTTATCCTCCTGCACAATTTCAGACATTCAATTTCATGTACGTACGACTATAGAGTGGTGATTTTAAATAAATTGTTTTTTAAAAAAATGGATGTTGCCTGTACCTTCTTTGCAATCTGATTTCTTTCCTCTATTTTCTGTTTCCCTGTCCTTCTTTCCGCTTTATCAACTACATTTGACTGATACACATAACAACTTGTTTTTATTTTCATACATCTACGAACAAAAAAGTGATATGTGGGTGAATGTTTATTTTATATATTCTAGTAATATGGAGCTTATATTACCTTTTTAGCCGGCCTCTTTTTGCCCTTTATTTGAGCTTCCTTCTCAAATAACACAAGTCTTTGTCCACCTTCTCTTTTGTCATTTTTCTTTTTCCCTTTTCTTTTTTTAGTTTGGAAATCATCACTTTTGTCCTAGATTTTGTATTTCAAAAAAGAGTTAAAACAAGCATTTGAATTTATTGAAAACAAGAATTTATCACTATTATAATGTAATTACCTCCATTAAAAGCTTTCTTTTAACAATTCGTGTATCATCCCTCACTGGTGCTTTACCTTTCCTCTTTGATCATGGTGCGGGATTTACAAAATCATCATCAGAGTCATACACATTTCCTGTAAAAAATCTATACATCAAACAATATAAATCAACACAAATCAAATTATACAAAAAAAAAAAGAAAAAAATATACCTGTCACAGGGATTTTATTTTGTTCATCAGTAATCATCTTCTCCTGCACATCTTGATTTTCTGTTCCAGTTTCTCCAACATGTTGATTCTCTTCATTTTCTGGACCAATGACTACATTTTCAGCATTATTATTTACTTCCATTTGATCACCACTACCTTCCAAATCAATAAAAATTGGACCGGTGTTTGGTCTCCTAAGACTGTGTAATATGAGACGTGCACTCCTACGTACCGAGTTTGCTGCGAATAATGGAAATTATTAAAACCTGTAGCAGACTAGATACATAACACTTATAAATATAATAAAAACAAAGACAACAAAAATATCACGACGACAAAAATATCACCAACATAAACTCTCATAATTTCTATTTTTTGAACTTATGTAATTATCAAGATAGACCTCATCTAAAAAATGACAAAAAATATTAAAAGAACCACTGTAATAAATAAGCATAAAGAAGCACATTATAGTCGACTAGTTACTTAAAAAGCACCTCAAAACAAGCCTAATCACTACTAATAACTTGTCTCTGAAATTATGAAATCGTTCGAATAGTCCTCATCTTAAAACGGCAAAAAACATTAAAAAAATCACAAAATACAGAGAAATCACAATACAGAGCACCACTGTATTCACTGAACAAGCCTATTCACTGCTAATAACTTGTCTCCCAAATTATGAAATCCTCCGAACAGTCTCATCTTAAAATGGCCAAAAACATACAAAAAAAAACAACAAAATACAGAGCAATCACAATACATTCAACTAGTTACTTAAAAAGCACCACAAAACAAGCCCAATCACTGCTAATAACTTGTCTCCCAAATTATGAAATCCTCCGAACAGTCTCATCTTAAAACGGCCAGAAACATACAAAAAAAACAACAAAATACAGAGCAATCACAATACATTCAACTAGTTACTTAAAAAGCACCACAAAACAAGCCTAATTACTCTGAATAACTTGTCTCCCAAATTATGAAATCCTCCGAACAGTCTCATCTTAAAACGGCAAAAAACATACAAAAAAAACAACCAAATATAGAGCAATTAAAAAAAACATTCAACTAGTTACTTAAAAAGCACCACAAAACAAGCCTAATCACTACCAATAACTTGTTTATCAAATTATGAAATCCTCCGAACAGGCTCATCTTAAAACGGACAAAAACATACAAAACAACAACAAAATATAGAGCAATGACAATACATTCAACTAGTTACTTAAAAAGCACCACAAAACAAGCCTAATCACTGCCAATAACTTGTTTCTCAAATTATGAAATCCTCCGAATAGGCTCGTCTTAAAACGGACAAAAACATACACAAAAAAACAACAAAATATAGAGCAATGACAATACATTCAACTAATTACTTAAAAAGCACCACAAAACAAGCCTAATCACTGCCAATAACTTGTTTCTCAAATTATGAAATCCTCCGAACAGGCTCATCTTAAAACGGACAAAAACATAAAAAAAAACAACAAAATACAGAGCAATCACAATACATTCAACTAGTAAGTTAAAAAGCACCACAAAACAAGCCTAATCACTCCTAATAACTTGTTTCTCAAATTATGAAATCCTCCGAACAGTCTCATCTTAAAACGGACAAAACATAAAAAAAAACAACAAAATACAGAGCAATCACAATACATTCAACTAGTTACTTAATAAGCACCACAAAACAAGCCTAATCACTCCTAATAACTTGTCTCTAAATTTATCAAATCTTTCGAACAGTTTCATTTTAAAACATCCAAAAACATACAAAAAAAACAACAAAATACAGAGCAATCACAATACATTCAACTAGTTACTTAAAAAGCACCACAAAAGAAGACTAATCACTTATATTTACTCGTTTCTGAACTCAATCAAAATAATAATGTACTTTTTCTTCACAAAACAAAAAAAACACAGAATAATAGAGAAAATCACCAAAATTAGTAAATTATAAACATACCTTGAGACCTTTCAGCCATTATTTCTTCAAAATAATGTTCGAAGAACCAAATGTAGAATACAAAACCTAAAAAATATCATATATAACATGCAATTAAAAAACGCTCAATTAGATCTATGAATTCAAAAATTAAAGTGATTATTACCTTAGTGACAATTAAGAATCGGTGATTATAGCTTCGTAATCGGAGTTTAGTCGCCGATGACAGATAGAGACTGGAGAGAGAGAGAGATTTAGAGATGGAGAGAGCATAGACTGCATGTGTGAGAGAGAAATAGTGTTAGTTGTGCTGTATTTAATTTTTTGTTTTAACGGTTATATGGATGGCAGTAATTGCCACCAAACTTTGTCAAAATTACAAAAAAACCACCGTGGATGGCAGTGTATGAATCAATGGTTGTGATTGGTTCTCATATCTCACAATAAATATAGGTTCTCATTGGTTCACAATAAATATAGTTATATAATATTAATAAGGGTCTTGCTCAAATGAGAACCCTCACTTATGGTAAGATATGAGATCCAATACTATCCACACATTTTTTATATCTAAATTAAATTCTAGCCACACAATTAATATTTGAAATTTTACTTTTTTATATTCCATTTAATTCCACCATGATCTTCTTCCCTACTACAATCACCAATTCCGGTCACCAACTCCGGCGATCAATTCCAGCCAACCCAAAAAATCACCACCGGTAAATAGAAAATCACCGCACTGCCGCCACCTCCAACCACTACACCGCTGCCACCACCAACAAAAATCACCGCCTATAAACAAAAATCACCACACCGAAACCACCACCTCCGGCCACCATCTCTGGCCATCAACAACAAATCACCATCGGAACCCGAAAATCATCACAAAATCGACAAAAAATCAGCAAGAATCACTGAAAATTACCATTGTTAACATAAATCACTTCTGGCCACCTCCAATCACCACAACCTCACCACAAAAATCACTACCCTTAACCAAAAAAAACATCACAGAACTACAAAAATCACCGTCGCCAACCGTATTAGTTCTCATATCCCCTGATTTCCCCTCATCGGAACTATCCCAATCCCCCACTCATTCTCATTCCCCCTTCCACCGCCAACGTCCGCCTCAATCGTCGACTCCTCTTTTTTATCATCAAAATCCGACGTGCGTGCACGAATCGTTGCCGTGTAACTTCCCCGTTAGATTCTCAAATACCGACTCTCCATTCGGTTCTACTTTCGCTTCGTCGTCGTGTTCCGACACCGCCGATCTTCACTAATCTAACCACTTTTTTTGCTAACTGTGTGTGTGTGTGTTTTTGAAATAGAGAGATGGAGAAGGAGAGAGAGATGAGAGAGAAGAAGAGGAGAGAGAGTTGTGAGAGTCAGTGAGGTTTCACCATTGTTAGTGATCAATTGCTTAATTTAAGTTGCACAGATGATGTGTGTGGGGGCAGGGGGGTAGGGAGTAGGGGGTTTGGGTGTGTGGGGGGGCACATGTGTGTGTGGTGTATGTGGGGGTGCTGGGTATTTTTATGTTGTGTGGTTAGGATTTAATTAGATGTAAAGAATGTGGGGCTGAGATTAGATCTCAGTTCTCACAATAATAGGGGGTTCTCACCTGAGCAAGACCCTATATATATATGTCATACATTTAAAAGGATTGCGAATTTGCGATATAAGGTTTGAGAAGAATCATCGACAGAACCGTCTCAAAGGGAGTTGGTCTAGGCTTAGTGCCTAGGGCCTCCAAAAATGGTAGGGCCACACTTTTCTCCGATATTATATAAAATATTTAGTAAAAATAAACAATAAGTAAAATAATTATTGTTAAAATTTTTATTTTTCATTAAATCTTAATATTTTTTAATATATCATATAGAATAAATCAGAGAGTGTTGTGGAATAAAAACTAGGTTATTAGATTGCGGCTAGGGTTTGCTTGTATTTAATGCTAGGGTGCGTGAGCTTCGTGCTTTAATGACTGCTCTCGTACTCGTGGCTGAATCTGCCTTCACAAGATGCCTACGTACTTTGATGAATATCAAAGATCAAGCCAAAAAACGTAGTTCTTGGTAATGCCCTTGGGGCTATGGCGGCAAGGGCACACCAAGGACGTAGTGGCTTGTATGTCCTTATTCGAGGATTAAGCCTAAAATGTAGTTCTGAGAATGAGGGGCCAGGCCCTTATATAGGCTGTAGGAGCCTTAGAATTATGGTAGGATTCAGATACTTGATGGGTAAGCCACCGCCTTGAGGAAGGTTCTAGACTCCTTCCTTGTAGGAATCAGTTTCCATGTTGAAGTAGGTGCCTTGGGGGCTAAGTCAGGCAGGAGTAATATCCTTATTTGACTCTTATTGCTGATCTGGTTATTACCCTTAATATTAATTACGAAATTAATATCATAAATAGGTTTCGGGCCCATCTGGTGGGCCCCACGTTTGGACCATATTGGATCTAATTAATGCCACATTAAATGTGTCTTTAGGGCTTATTTTTAGCCCATATCATTTTCCCCCAACTTCTAGGAAAACTGATCAGGTTTTTCTTGAAGTTTTAACTGCATTTTTCGAGACTTGGGTCAGGGTTTGTTCTTTTTACACTATTATTTTATGAGTATCCTCTTAATGTGAAGCGTGGAGCGACCGACGCGTTTACAACAATGTTAATTCGATGCTAATCGGCACTAACCAGCTTTAACGACGTTTAAGCGATGTCAAACGGTGTTGAACGGCATAAAACGGCACTAAACGACATTAAACGGTGCTAAACAGCCTTGAACGACGTTTAAATGGTGTTAAACAACGTTAAACGGCATAAACGGTGCTAAACAACGCTAAACGGCACTAAACGGTGCTAAACAGCCTTAAACGACATTTAAATGATGTTAAACGGTGTTAAACGGCATTAAACGGCGCTAAATGGTGCTAGACGACACTAAATGGTACTAACCGGTGCTAAACGGAACTAAACAGCGCTAAATGATGCTTAAACGTTGTTAAGCGACGCTAAACGGCGCTAAACGGTGTTGAACGGCACTGGGCGTCACTAAGTGAAACTGGGCGTCACTAGGTGAAGTCGGGCGTCACTAGGTGAAACCAAGACCAACAAGGCAAACGAGGTAGTCAAGGCAAACGTGGCTAGAAAGGGGGTCAAGGCATACAAGGCAGGCAAGGGGAGTCATAATCCACCTCGGCCAAGCCCCTCCAAAAACCACCTCGGCCCTGGCACTTCGGCCAAGGCCAACAAGGCAAACAAGGTAATCAAGGGAGACAAGGCAATTAAGGTAGACAAGGGGAGTCATCATCCACCTCGGCCAAACCCCCCAAGGAACCTCTTCAGCTGGCCCTCCTCGGCTGGGGTAGTCATGGCAATCATGGCATTCAAGGAGGACAAGGCAGTCATGGAATTCAAGGAAGACAAAGGGGTTGTTTCTCACCTCGGGAAAGCTTCTTCCATGTTCACCTCGGCCAGGCCACCTCAGTTGCGGTAGTCATGGCATCCAAGGAGGACAAGGCAATCATGGAATTCAAGGGGGTTGTTTTCCACCTTGGCCAAGCCTCTTCCATGCTCACCTCGGCCAAGTCACCTCGGCTGAGGCCTTCTCAGGGCCTCCTTAATGCCTTTCCTCTTTGTCCATGCCTTTCATGGGCATGAAACGGTGCTAAACGGCTCTAAACGGTGCTAAACGGTGCTAAAACAACGATTGGGGATTAAGGGACAAGGCCACCTTGGCAAACAAGGTAGTCAAGATAGACAAGGGGAGTCATCATCCACCCCGGCCAAACCCCTCCAAAAACCACCTTGGCCCAGGCACTTTGGTCGAGGTCTTCAAAAAGGCTTTTTAGCCCATTCTACTCGACTAGAGGCCAAGATCAACAAGATAAACAAGGCAGTCATGACATTCATGGCAAACAAAAGGGGGGTCAAGGCAGGTCAGATTTCTTCTCGGCCATGCCTTTCCATGCCTACCTCGGCCAAGCCACCTCGGCTGGGGGCTCCTTGGAGTCACCTCGGCCTTGGAACCTCGGCTAGAGGCCTCTTAGAGGCACTCCGGCCTTAGCACCTCAGCTGGAGCCTTCTTGGAGGCACCTCAGCTGATGTGTCTCTAGGGGCCTTCTCGGTTGAAGCTGCTCGGCTAGGGGCTCTCTTGGGAGCTTCTCGGCCTGGTCTATTCGGTCGTTGCCCTTTGAGGTGCTGCTCGGCTGCAGCAGGTCGGTTGAGGCCCTTCGAGGGGGAGCTCGGCCAGAGCAGCTCGGCTGAGGCCCTTGCGGGGTGTCTTCGGCCTTGCTTGCTCGACCTTGAATCTTTCTTGAGTCACCTCGACTGGCAGTCTTCGGCGGATGCCCTCCTTGAGGTGCGCACCTCGGCCTGAGCTGCTCGGCTTTGAGGTCCTTCGTGGGGGAGCTCGGCCAGCATCTCCTTAGAGTCTTCTCGGTTGAGGCTGCTCAGACAAGGGCTGCTGTGAGGCTTCCTTGGCTGTAGCAGCTCGGTTGTTGGCCTCACGGGGGCTTCTCGGCCTGGTCTGCTCAGCCTAGGGATTGTCTCGAGGCATCTCGACCTTGGCACCTCGGCTAGAGGCCTCTTGGAGGCACTCCGGCCTTGGCATCTCGGCTGATGTGTCTCTAGGGGCCTTCTCGGCTGATGTTGCTTGGCTAGGGGGGTCCCTTGGCAGCTGGTCGACTGACAGCTGCTCGGCTGAGGGCTCCCTTGGCTGCTGCTCATCTGACAACTGCTCAACGGAGGGCTCCCTTGGCAGCTGGTCGACTAACAGCTACCTTGAGCTACCCGGTTGGCCATACCTCGGTCCTTGAACTTCAACGTCAGTATATGAACGTCGATATTTGGACCTCAATGTCAGTATTCAAACGTCGATATTTGAACCTCAATGTCAGTATTCGATCGTCGAATGTCATTATTTAAAGTCGATGACCAAACAGACATCCTTGATTTTAAATTAGCTCTCATAACTTTCATGACCTTCTGGGCCTTAACTCGCTTGTTGAATCCTTGATTCAAAACCTTGAATTCATTCGTGGTTGTTGGCTATCATCAACCCTTAACTCTCATTCTAAGATGTAAAAATGATGAAGTCCTTTAATTCTTTCCCCTTTGCTTCATATGGTGGAGGTCTTACTTCTCGGTTGATCGTTCGAGAAATTAATTTCCTTGCCACTCAACACTTGACTTCAAGTCTGGTATGCCTTGGCTGGTTGTTAACCTTTTATCTTGATTCTAGGTTTCCAACCTTCTTCTTATGCTCACGGGACCTTGCTTTACTTTGAATTCGATTGACGGCTCTTGATTCAAGTCCTTAAACTCAACGACAAGCTCGATTGGAGGCAGACAGCCTTTTCGGCCATCAAGGCTTAAATTTTGTGTCGGGATTTGAGATTCAAGATTTAAGTATGGAATGACAAAGGACCTCTTATCTCAACACTCTCACTAATAGTTTATGTGCCTTGAAGGCATTATCAAGGAGCCAACCAGTCTCAAGATGAGCTTTAAGAGGGTCTATTCTTCAGCTTACATCAACTGGTGCTACCAATTTCAAATTGATGGTGGGGTCTTCAGGCTCCGCAGAATTCTCTATCTTAGAAGAGGCAAACTTAGATGGGGCATCGGCCTTAAAGTTCTCTTCTCTCGGAACGTGCTCCTCATAGCATTCATCAAACTGAGTCATAACAGCCTTCACAACTCTCAAATATTTTTCCATAGTTTCATCCTTATCTTCAAATTCACCATTCACTTGTGAGAATACCAGTCTTGAACCTCCACAAACTTTAAAGTTCTTGACCCTCATGATTCTAGCCAAGCCCAATCCGGCTATCAAGGCTTCACACTCAGCTTCGTTGTTGGTTGTTAGGAAGTCCAACTTTAAAGCATACTCAACTGCGAACCTGTCAGGGCTTTGCAAGACTAGGCCTGCACCACTAGATTTTGTTTTTGATGCTCCATCAAAATAGAGCACCCAATTTTCCTTCTGATCAGGTACAAGCTCTTCATCTTTATCCTCTCTTCCAGGGGTGGTCACTATCTCCTGCCCCCGACTTCTTGGTTGCCAATAGTACATTCAACCACGAAGTCAACCAATGCCCGAGCCTTGATGGCTGTCCGAGGCTTGTATGTGATGTCAAAATCTCCTAACTCAATTGCCCACTTGATTAGCCATCCACTAGCTTTTGGGCTGTGCAATATATTTCTCAGCTGCTGGGTCGTCAGGACTTTAATCTTGTGTGCCTGAAAGTATGATCGTAGCTTCCTCGAGGCTGTTACCAATGCCAAAGAAAATTTCTCGATGGGAGAGTAATTCAATTCAGCTCTATGCAACACCTTGCTAACATGGTAGATGGGTTTCTGAACCTTTTTCTCTTCTCGAATGAGAACGGCGCTCAACGCTTGTTCGGATACCGCCATGTATAAATAGAGAGTCTCCCCAGGACTAGGCTTGGCCAACAACGGGGCTTCATCCATGTACTTCTTTAATTGTTCAAAGGCCTCTTGGCTCTAAGGAGTCCACTTAATTTTTTTTACCTTCTTCAATGCCTGAAAGAAAGGCAACCATTTGTCACCAGACTTGGATATAAATCTTCATAGGGCTGCAACTCGGCCCGTTAATTTTTGTACATCTCGTATAGAGTGGGGTGGTTCCATGTCTAAAATCGCTTTGATCTTATTAGGATTGACCTCTATGCCTCTCTTTGAAACCATCAGATCCAAAAAAAAATTATTGATCCAATGCCAAAAGCACACTTGGCAGGATTCAACATCATCTTGTGGTGCCTCAGCACTTCGAATGCCTTTTTGAGGTGCTTAATATGATCTGCTTTGAATAAGCTCTCGACTAACATGTCATCTACGTAGACCTCCATGGTCTTCCCGGTCAAGTGTGCAAAAATCTTGCTTATTAGCCTTTGGTAAGTGGCTCCTGCAGACTCCTCATCTTGGATTGACATCAACCTAGAGTTTCTAAAATAACGTTTCTCAACTCGCTTGGCCGTCATGGCTTCCATGTTTGTCTTGGTCTTGGGCTTCTCAGGCGGCCTCTCGGCTGACATGTGTTCGGCCTTGAGTGTTGAACGTCGATGTTCGGAGGTTGAACGCCAATGTTTAAAATTAAAGGTTTTCAATCTCAAGGGTGTTTTAAATCACGAAAATATCTATTAGAGCTGCCGGTCCAAGGCCATGGGGTTTCTGGTTAGCCCCACGAGGTCTTGAACCTTCCCTAGGAGGTTTTCAATCTCCATTTCAGGGTTAATATTCAAGTGTTGAACGTCGGTGTTCAGATATTCAACGTCGGCGTTCTAGATCGAGAATCCAAAATTACATATTGGTTTTCAAGTTTCAACATGAAGTTTCAACCTTTGGATCTTAATTAGAGGTTCATGACCCCCTCAAGTTTGGCCTTTATAACTAATCTTGGCCTTCATGGCTAACAACTTGTGTTTTTCAACCTAGGATTCGGGGTTGATTCCTCGATTTAGATTTCGATAAATGCAATCCCGTGGGCTTCTTGCCTTTTAAACTTCTGAGACGAGAGCCTGCTTGATCTTCTTGATCCTTGCTTAAGTTTATCCATTGGCCTTCATCCTTGGATCCTTAATCCAGGTACTTAAGAAATATTGAAGAGTAACTAGTCCTTAACATCCACGACCTTTCATGGCTTTGATTGTTGCACGTGGCTTTTATCTGCATGTCTTTTATCCAGGGTCCTTCACAGACTTAAACTCTTACTTGGTCGTGCTGTAACCTAACTCTTGACCCTTCGGGGTCTTTATTTATGCATTTGTTTGTTTTCAATTCGTGTATTCTTTTATTTTTGGTACTCGGTCATCCTTGACTTGCACTCATCAGGTGCTTGGCACATAAATAAAATCACACAATCAATGAATGGAAAACAAACTTGCATTAATAACTTGAAATGGGTTCAACCCTTACATAGAGTACTACTGTCCTACTCGGAGCAACATGCTCTGCAATGGTTTCAAAGAACCTTATTTCTACTTCTACTAAATAAATATGAAGCTAAGTCCTACTAGGATAACTTGAGCCCATCGGGGCTTTGCAAGACTAGGCCTGCACTACTTGAGTTTGTTTTTGATGCTCTATCAAAATAGAGTGCCCACCATTCCTTTTAGTTTCCTCATTCTTATTCTGAAGTTCACTTCCTGCTTGGGGTAGTACCTCCTGCCCCCCGACTTCTTGGTTGCCAATGGTACATTCAACCATGAAGTCAGTTAACGACTTAGCCTCAATGGCTGTCCGAGGCTTCTGTGTGATGTCCTCTACTTGCCTTTCTTGGTGTTCCTTATCACTGCGGACATCCATGTCTTCAATCGGAAGGACCTGCCCCCCGACTCTATCAGACCTTAACGAGGCTACATAACAGCTTCATGACATGTTTTGATCACCTTTATGTTCTCCAACACCATTCCTGGTTGGGAACTTGATCTTCATATGATAAGTTGAGGCAACAGCCTTGAATGCATGAAGTCCAGTCCTTCCGAGGATAGCATTGTACGTTGAAACCGCCTTGATTACCAGGAAGTTCAACATCTGAGTGGCCTCCTTGGGCTCCTGTCCATTAGTTATAGGCAACTGAATAGTCCCTTCAACTTTGGATTCTACTCCATTAAATCCATATATAGGCATGTTATTGGGGTCAATTGAGAATCATTGTACCCCATCTTCACAAATGCATCATGAAACAGAATTTCAACGGAAGCTCCATTGTCTATCAAGACTCGCTTCACCTCTGAGTTTCCAATCATGGGAGTTATGACCAATGGGTCGTCATGGGGGAACTTCACCCCTTCCAAGTCTGAGTCATCAAAACCGACCACTACTTCAGTTTTTGCACGCTCCGGGGCCTCTCCCACGATGCGCATCACTTTTCTGGCATAAGCCTTCCAAGAATTCCTTGTTGTGCCGGCCGCAGTCGGGCCTCCTGAGATCATGTTGATTACTGGCCCTCAAGGCTGTGGGTTGCGATCTTGATCGTCATCCTTTTTATAATCTCTAATTAGATTGCCACGATCTTCGTCCTTAGTGAAGTGGCTAAGTTTCCCTCTACGGATCATAAACTCGATCTCATCTTTGAGTTGCTTGTAATCATCAATGTCATGCCCCACATCTCTGTGGAATCTGCAAAATTGATTTTTGTTTCTCTTTGCGGGATCACCCCTGAGTGGCTTCGGCCATCGAAAATCTTTATCCTTCTCAATGTCCAACAAGATTCAACTCCTAGGAGTATTCAACCTTGCATACTCCGTGAACCTTGGTCCTTGGTTCTTCTTAGTTCGGGGATACTTGTCCCTAGCATCATACTCTTGCTCTTGCTTTCGCTTCCTCAAGTCATTGTTACCTCCTCCATTACCTACTGCGGCCTCTTTCTTCATGCTATCCTCAGCTTTAATATACTTATTAGCCCTTCGTTGGAGCTCGGCCATATTCTCAGGAGGATGCTTCGCCAATGACCTTTTAAAGAAGAGATCAGTGGTTCCGTGTTCTCCAAATCAGTGATATTCAACGTCTCCTTAGTAAATCTCTTGAGATAATCCCTCAGATTTTCATTCTTTCCTTGCACCACATACATAAGAGATGCATAGCTCTTCTCATAAACTCTTCCGCTAATGAATTGACTAACAGAAGCAGTACTCAACTCTTTAAAAGAGCCAATTGAGTTCGCAGGCAACCGACTATACCATCTTTGAGCCATGCCCGATAGGGTTTGAGGGAACGCCCTACACTTTAAGGCATCACTTGCAGGCTGTAACAGTAGTGCATTTGAAAACGTCCTGACATGATTTGCGGGATCACCCGTTCCATCGTAAGCCTTGATTGTCGGCATCTTGAACTTCTTTGAAATACGAGCATTCATCACCTCCTCAGTAAACGGGGGTGTGGGATCATCAGGATCTCCAAGTGGCATCAGATCCTTAGGGTTACCCCTGGGGGTTTCCACCCTTGTTGTCTTTCCAGTTGAGGCATCAGCCCTTTTCTGCCTCCTTGACGGCCTCTCCAAGTTTATAATGGGGATCCTCCCTGTGGTTGGAGGAGGTTGGCTTTGATTCAATCTAGCTTGCTTCCTCGCCATATCTTCCTTCAACTTTAAGATCTCGGCCTCATGAGCCTTGATCCTCTCAGCGGTTGTAAAAGGGGGTCCATCATGGATAGTTTGAGTCCTCCTTCGAGGTTCTCTACTAGCACGTCGCCTCCTCGGGGCTTCATCACGATCATCATCATCATCAGATGATGAATCATCAGTATAAGGACCAGAGTAGTCGTCATACTCTCGATCTTGAATCTGTAAAGCATGACCGCTTGGTCCAATTCCTTGAATAGGAGGGTAGTTGAGCAGACCATACATCGGGTTGGTACTCACGGGGAGATCCGTAGTGTGGATCTGCACTCCCGGTGGTAAGGGGTGGTTAGGATTAACCAGAGGAGAGACCACCATTTGAAGAGGGTTGGTTTCTCGATTTGGATGGACGACCTCAGATAACGTACTCTCAACATGGGGAGTCGTCCCTATAGGTTGAGAAACTTGAGGTTGAGTGATCGCCCCTGGAGGGACTTGTTCAGTTACGGGCGGAGCAGAGCTGAGGGGCAAAGCCTCGGTTGTGACTGGTGGTGTTCTTCATGAATTTACCATGGTTGATGTCTTTTTCCCATAGACGGTGCCAAATGTTGTGGAATAAAAACTAGGTTATTAGATTGCGGCTAGGGTTTGCTTGTATTTAATGCTAGGGTGCGTGAGCTTCGTGCTTTAATGGTTGCTCTCGTGCTCGTGGCTGAATCTGTCTTCACAAGATGCTTACGTACTTTGATGAATATCAAAGATCAAGCCAAAAAACGTAGTTCTTGGTAATGCCCTCGGGGCTATGGCGGCAAGGGCACACCAAGGACGTAGTGGCTTGTATGTCCTTATTCGAGGATTAAGCCTAAAACGTAGTTATGAGAATGAGGGGTCAGGCCCTTATATAGGCTGTAGGAGCCTTAGAATTATGGTAGGATTCGGATACTTGATGGGTAAGCCACTGCCTTGAGGAAGGTTCTAGACTCCTTCCTTGTAGGAATTGGTTTCCATGTTGAAGTAGGTGCCTTGGGGGCTAAGTCAGGCAGGAGTAATATCCTTATTTGACTCTTATTGCTGATCTGGTTATTACCTTTAATATTAATTACGAAATTAATATCATAAATAGGTTTCGAGCCCATCTGGTGGGCCCCACGTTTGGACCATATTGGATCTAATTAACGTCACATTAAATGTGTCTTTAGGGCTTATTTTTAGCCCATATCAGAGGCCAAGAAAAATCTGATTTAATTTTGACAATTCTATGTACTAGATCCACTACTGAAAACCCTATTAAGGTTACAAAATACTATATTTCTAGTTTGTTTTGCAAATATACTATCCTTTCAATTTAATTGCAAATATACTATCTTACACTATCTTAATTGCAAATATACCTCCATCTTCTCCAACCCACCTTCTTCTTCGTTTTCACACCACCCACACCCACCACCTACCACCTCCACCCACACCCACCTCCGTCCACCTCTGCCCACTTCCGCCTCCCTCACCCACCACCTCCGCCCACCTCCTCCCTCCGCCTTCGTCTCCACCTCCCTCAATTTGTTCTCCATCGTAGCCTCCATCTCCAATTTCATCATTCACCTCCGAAGCATCATCTTCTCCGTTGAGCTTCTTCTCCTAAGCCTCGCAAGGGCACAATCTCCGATGGCGTGGATTTTGGTGGATTTAGGTTGATAAAATAAGTTGTTTTGGTTGCGATTGCTTTCAGATTTTGGTTAAATTTAGGGTGATTTTGGTTGCTTTCAGATTTAGGTTGTATAGATATACAGATCTTCCTTTTTTATTGGGGTTGATTTTGGTGGATTTGGGTAGTTGCTTTAATTTGGGTTGCAAGGTCCCGCAGGGACACTTATAACTCTCTATTTATTACAGTTGCAACTG
This sequence comes from Kitagawia praeruptora, assembly GCA_037693485.1. Classification (NCBI taxonomy): domain Eukaryota; kingdom Viridiplantae; phylum Streptophyta; class Magnoliopsida; order Apiales; family Apiaceae; genus Kitagawia; species Kitagawia praeruptora. Next base: position 25,708,562 of record CM075351.1, on the reverse strand, counting down.
AATGCAACCACATGCAACTGAACGCAACCACATATGCAACTGAAAACTACAAGTTAAATTTCCATTTTTATGTCAACTTCTAGTTATATACTCCCTCTGTCTCATTCATTTCTATACATTTTTTTAGAGTGTCTGATACGCATTTTAAGGTGCATAACTAGTATAGTTCCATAACTTATTTTTAAAATTTTCTTTTTTTTGTATAAAAATAGGATTGTTCTATTTTTATACAAAAAAAAAGAAAATTGTAAAAATAAGTTATGTAACTATAGTAGTCAGGAGCCTTAAAATGTGTGTCACGCCCCGTCCCCCAATGTATACAATCTAATGGGACGGAGGGAGTATAAGGGATGCGCAGCAATAAAAAATGAAAATTCAACTTTAAGTTTTCAGTTGCATTCAGTTGCATATGCAATCTATGCAACTGAATGCAACTAAAAACTAAAAGTTAAATTTCCATTTTTTTTTGCTAAATTAATATATATTAGAAAAAAGAGAAAAAAATACAAGGGATTAACCCATGTTCTATGAGGCCATAGATCGGACTATCTATAGACAATCTGTGTAGAACAGATTGGGGATAGAAAGCAAACAAAGTGAATGAACAATCAATCTATTAAACTATTAAATCTGGCCTAGAACAGACTATCTTCGAGAACCACGAGAATGTAGCAAGCTTAGCTTTAGTGTCAACAATTATTCCCTTCAGGAGAAGTTTTGGGCCAATAACACCTTTGTTGTGCTTCCTAGCGTTCCTCTCGTGCCAAATGTAGTAAACATAGATTTAAACCATTAATAGAACCATCTTCCTTTTAGCTCCATCTTGGATAACTAGGAGACTCTGCTGAAAATCGATCCAAGTATGTCCATTAATGCCTAGATTAAAGGATGAGAGAATCATATATAGCACATGTCTACTGTACGAGCAATGCAGAAACAGGTGAGTATCAGTCTCTCGGCCTCCAACACCTAGGAAGCACTGTTGGTCGAGAACTATACCAAACCTAACTAGGCAATTTAAAGTGTTGAGTCTCCCATGACTTAGTAACCATTGGAAATGGGCATATCGTTCGATTTTCAGTTGATGCCAAACAGCTTGATGCCATATAACTTGCTGGCTACGGTGTCTGAGACTCTCCCAAACGTGCCAGGTTTTAACCTTTCGAGTATCTACACCGTTCCATAAGATCACATCTCGAGAATTTAGGTTGAATCCTGGATATGTGAAGCTCTGCAACCAGATAGCCAAGGTAGAATCAACGTGGTGGTGTCTTTGGTTTGGTCTTGGTAAACACCAAGAGCCCGTACTGATGATGTCTTGAACCTTAGCCTTAGCATTCATACTACATTGAGAAATGATAGGATCAGTTGTATTGCCTGCAAGACATGAGCTATTCCACCATGGATCAAACCAAAGAGATATTTTAGAGCCATCTCTAATCGAGTATGTAATAAATTGGAGTGCCAGAGGTCGAAGCCTCAAAACTTTCTTCCAAATCCAGGAGCAATCCAAAGGAATGGGCATAGTCCAAAAGTTCTTGCGTTTAAGGACTGTTTAATTGATCCAGTAGGCTCATAAAGAAGGAGCACGATTGAGAACTTTTAGCAAGTGACGGATAATTTGTGCTTTGTTCCATTCAGATGTGTCCTTCAAACCTAAGCCTCCTTCAACCCTCGGTAAACATATAGTTTTCTATCCAATTTTAGCACCCCCCCTTATCATGAGTATAAAGTGATTTGACCAAAAATCTTGCATGGCAAACAACACAGACTTAACCAGTTATACCCTTCCTACAAGGGACAAGAGCAAAGCAGTCCAGATAGAAATTCTGCGAGTGAGCTTCTCTATGAGGGCCATGCAATCGTTAACACATAGTTGGGATGAAATAAGAGGCACCCCTAAGAATCTCAGGGAGAGTTCCTCTTGGAATACCAAATCAGCTGTCATCAAACCAGTTGATAAGATTTGTAGAACATCTGGAAAAGAAACTAGTACTTTTCAGAGCACTAGGAACTAGGCCACTTAACCTAGAAAACTTTCCAACAGAATCCATAATGTGTGATATAGAATTTTGGTCCCCATGATTGAAGAAGAGCACGTCGTCATCAAAAAACAAGTGTGTGAGATCAAGATCTTTGCAACGCCAGTGATGTCTAAAACCCGTAGGTTTTGGCTTCAATATTTGAGAGAGCATATTCATACACAAGACAAAAATGTACGGGGACATTGGATCTCCTTGACGAATGCCCCTCGTTCCTTTAAAATATCCATGGATCGTCCCATTGAGCTTAACTGGATACATGGTACCACAAATACAAAGTTGAATCCAGTTGATAAAACGATGGGGAAATTGAATTTTTTGAAGAACAACAATAATGAAATCCCACCGAACAGAATCAAATGCTTTATGTAGGTCTAGTTTAAGAGCACATCTCGAGGCCCCTGTTTCTCTATCATAACCACGAAATAATTCTTGAGCTAACAGAATGTTGTCAGAGATGTTCCTACCCGGAATAAATGTCGATTGAGCAATGTCAATGACACTAGGAAGAACAGATTTCAGATGGGCAGTAATGACTTTGGATATACACTTGTAGGCAATAGTGCATAGAGAGATTGGTCTAAAATCACGCATGTGAGTCGGAGTTGCAACCTTAGGAATTAGTGCTATGTTGGTAGAGTTTATACCTCGATGTATATTGAGATCATTAAATAGGGAAAGCACAGCATCACAGAAACAATAACCAACAATGTTCCAAGTGGCCAGGAAGAATTCCACGTTAAATTTCCATTTTTTGCTGCTACACAACCCTTATATAGAACTGGAAGTTGGTAAAAAAAATGAAAATTCAAATTACAATTTTCAGTTGCATTCAGTTGAATTCAGTTGCATATGCAACTGAATGCAACCTGCTGTGCAGACATTACAAATAAGATAGTATTTTTGCAAATAAGATAGTATTTTATGAAAAAAGCCCTATTAATTCACTACTAAAAAAACGCTAATAGACATCAGTTTCTGGCCGATGTCTTTGAAAAATTCTGACCGATGTCTTTGTCGGTGATGTCTAAAGTCTGAACGTTTAGACATCGGTTTCTGGCCGATGTCTTATAGCATATAATACATCAGTTTTAAAAATATTTCTGATGTTTATGAACTATCTTCTTGGGTTAACTGCATGAGGTTATCTTTTGAATTGTTATATTAGAGGTCTTAGCTGTTATTTAACATATAGCAAACATAGAATAACTCGACATAGACATCTGTTTTTTTCTAAATATTGATGTCTAATCCTTTATTAACATCGGTAAATATAAAGAAAACCGATGTATAATGTGATCATAGACATCGGTTTTAGACGATGTTGAAGATATCTATTGCATTAGTTACCTATTTTTAAAACCGATGTCTGAGGTCCCTCAAACATCGTTTTCATCCGATGTTTAAGACTTCTAATATATCAGTTTTTTTAAAGAGAAACGATGTGCAAGGCCTCATATGGGACCTTCATATACATCATTTCTAGCAATATTTGTGCACACCAATAACGAAACTAAAACAATACCAAGTAAGAACTAAACAAACACATATATTAACCAACATAAATATCAAGTATTCTTACATAACCAATCAAAACCATACATTTGAAACTATCAACTATCGTTTACATATGAAACTTCAGTTTTCATATTACGAATGTTCACAAAATAATCATAAACAGATAAGTTGTCAGTGGTTCCCCATTCTCATCTTTTTCGCCTCTCCGTCTCATTGAAAACCTACAGGACACAGATAAATATAATCCATCAAGTTAAAATAATAAACAGTGGCAATTTGAATACAAATAAAAAAGCAAAAAAGAGCGGGGTAATAAAATAGGGCGCAACCTTTTAAGTAACAACAATTTAATGCAAATGGTGATACAAAATTCATTTACCTATACCTTATCATGATTCTAACAGTCAGTAGCATCAGCTTAAGTCACAACTTGGAGACATGTACAAACCAGAGCACTTTTCAAACAAGCCATAATTTATACCAACTGTCAAACCAGATTCAGGTTACCTACCTATATGTTATTAGCTGCTAATTTTAATATTAAATCTACTTTTAACTTTGAAAGTTTGATGAATATTTCTAACAAAGCAGAAACATTCATATCAACATGCTACTAATTATCAGAATTCAGGTGATGTAAAAAAGTTCAATTTTTGACTACCAAAAATCCTAAAATTGAGAAAAAAATTCATCGCATTATTTGCTTCTCAACTAGACGGCTAGGCGTAAATCATAACATTAGAATCTTGAACACCTAGTCAATTAGATATTTAGATGTGTCTAGTACTGGCAGGCCAACCAAATGTTAGGATTAAATACTATACTTAACCACCAAAAGAGTTCACATGTATTCAATTTGACCCGCTTAATTTCAATTTTAAATACTTGTCCATACAAATTATATAAATCAAACATTGGCACACTAAGCTCACCCCATTATGCTCACCCCATTATGCGACCACACAATGATGGTTAGAGCTGCTCCACACTAATTTTACATTACACTAACATAACAAGATCTGCCCAAAAAAATGTGAATGCAACCAAGTGTAGCTTAACAAGAAATTACTCACAGTATCACCCTCTACATCAACTGACTCGAGCATTCTCTTCACGATATCCGCATCATTTGCTTTATTAAGAATAAATTGCACAATATCTGTATATCCTACACTTCATAATTGGCAGAATTAGTATTAAAAATCTGATGAAATGACATAAATTTGACTGCATTTAAGAAAGAGTACCTCATGCGCAAGCATCATGCAAAGGTATTGCACCATCTTCGTCTTTAGACTCCAAAGATCCCCTCTCTCTAACAATATCTGCGTGAAAAATCTTAAAATTAACTTACCATACAATAATTTGGATTACTTGATAGCCATATCAGACTTTGAAAATACATTAGGTTTTGAAGGCAAGATAAAACCGAAATGACAATTGAAATAAGAAAACACAAGGGAATATTATGAACCTAAGTACCTAACCAGCAACAACAATTTATGCAGACGATGAACCAATTATTTAAACAGATACTCTTTGTAATAATGTGCATGTTAATATGCATATGACTAATTATGTAATTTGAGAATTAATCAATTCTAAAAAAATTTATAATCAAGTAGCCACCTTTTTTGGTTCAGATTGCCTTTCTAGCTGTTTACTGAAACACCAACCTCAGCATGTGTAATAGCTCACCTTTGCTACTAAAAACCAGATATAACTCTATAAACCATCAGAAATTAAATAGTATTTTCGCTACTAAAAACCAGATATAACTCTATAAACCATCAGAAATTAAACAGTATTAGTATTAAATGGTATTTAAATGTATATAAATATATATAAATTACTTGCAAATAGATATACTATCAAGACATTATAAAATAGATATATTATCTTTACAGTAATTGTGTGTTATCATGTCCCTAACCTTCCTTCCTTGCGTCAGTTGGAGCTTTGGGTAGTCCTTCAACACTGACCTAACGTTTTGTGCCAGTTCAATCCATTTCTTTTGTTTTCATTAGATTAAATACATCAGATTAGTTATCTAGATTTGTCTATTTAGGATGGACTAACTGTTCTTAGCATTAATTTTTTAAATCATGCATATAATATTATCAATATAGTACGCATACATGCACGCGCCAACACACAAATATCATGCAGACACATCGACGCTCTATACGTCTGGGGGTATTTAGAGTAAACATATCATATCACAAACATTGTATGCGAACGGACCATTGGAAGCAATTCCGTGGCCGATTGGCAGAGTACTGATTGAGCAGTCTGAAAGTTAATTACAACAAAATTTAGAGAGTAAATAAATTACAGATTTTTATTTAAGCATGTAACTCTTACTCAATAAATATCTAAATGTAAATGTATTAGTATTAGATTACGAATGATGACTCACGTTTTTGTACAGGGAAGCTTTAGCTGGTCCCTTGATGTCCATACCATGGCTACCGGTAGTACAAATCGGCTAGTCGTACAAAATTGTACACCTATTCTTACATAAGTAGGTTAAATCACGAAATACACAAGCACGATCAATAAAGTAAGAGTCCGTATAAAAATGAAGTGGTGTCAAATTACAAAGAAGGGAAAGAGTATAGTAAAGCAACAATGTACCTTCTCTCTGCTTCTTCCACTCACTATAGTGGTGGGGAAATATCTGGCCAGCTTTCTCACTGTTGCTCTCATCTGCAACGCATACCGGAAAAAATAAAATGATGATAAATTTGTTTGTATATATACGAGTTGAGTTTTACGGAATACTAATAAAATTGTTATAGTGATTGCAGTCACAAACATGTTATTTTGTTAAAAATTGTAAAACATTTCTAAATACTTGAATATAATTGTTACTGAGAAACGTTTTAAGTAAATTACTGCATCAGACATAAAAGCACGATCCGGGTCATCAATAATGGGAGAAAAGGTTCTGTCATAGTCAAGAAACATTACTATTTTCTTTCCCTAACTCCTGGAAGTCCTACGATAGCATCCTTGAGGTCCATTGATGCTTTGTGTCGAAACATTTGAGCTATGCAGGTTAAAACAACCCCGACCTTGGGATGATGTGAGCCTAGATTAAAATCAAGACAAATTAATAAGTGACAAACTAAGTATCCATGCTTTATTAGAAATCTATTAAACTATATACCAACACACCAAAATGTTCTTCCGTTTTAGTCAATGCTTGAGTCAACATCTCCTCCGCCTCGAAAAAATTTCTAGATAGAATAAAAAAGATATCATATAGAAGAGGACTCATACTGAAAATTGAAAAAAGAAACTGTAATAAAAATATAACCCTAATTAGTGTGTCTCAAGCTGCCCCAATGAACAAGTAGCTAGCTTCCAACAGAGCTTCTCCAAAGCCATATTACCAGCTGCTATGTTATGTGGATCGCTCAAATCTTTGGTTTTAGATACCCCTTGGATTACTTTCTCATATATCTCCATCGCCATTGGGAGATTTTCTTGGCAAGAAGGAAAGCTCCATATGACAAATCAGTACTGCCTACAAAATCCCATCACAATTTAGTATACAGAAGAAGAAAATGATACACAATGACATAGACTAAAATTATATCATCTTTATTTTCCTCAAGTCCTTGAAAACATGAATTCGCTGTAAAAGTGCAACTCAATTGTAAACCAATTATTACATTTAACAATAAAATCAAAGGAGGAAAAAAAATACAACGAAGCACGACGTCGTACATGATTCAAGATCACCACGGACAAGCTCGACCATCCCTTTTACTGCCTTAGCACGAAAATCCAATACTCCATCTTCATAACCGCTACCAGTTTCAATTTTGATAGATTCCAAAAGTTGTAAGCATATATCTGCGAGCACTGATGAAATATATATCATCCTATATATGGAGAACCATCTCCAAATAAATACATATTTGCCACTAGAAACTGAGCTCAAAATAAATTAACTAACGAACCACATACACAATTAGAACTTTTTGCAGTAAATTACCTGACAAAGCTCTAAGTGAAGTCCTACAAGTGCTTCCGTTGCAGCCACTAGATTTCAACCAAACAAAAAATCGAGAATCAGAACCCTGCACTTAATTAACTCATTCACATTCAACACAATAGGTATACTACTACTTACCTTTAATTTCTAATGACGAAACTGCCAATTCTTGAACTTTCTTAAGTTGCTCAATCGTTTCCTCAAAATTTCTTCTACTAAATAAAAAATCACAAATGAGCTACAAAATTAAATTACACGAATTGAATTTGGTTTGTTTTAACAATAATCTACTAATTCATGTTAAAAACATTAGCACTAACTCAAGTTCAAAAATCCCCAATTTAAAGAAATTAAAAAGTTAGGGTTTTGAGTTCAAAAATCCCCAATTTAAAACTAAGTAGATCTAATTCCAATTTATGTACAAATCCAGGCTTACCCATTTAGTAATTCGAGCTTCGTAAAAGGTAGCTTCGAACAAATTGATTTGAGCTATGAACAACTCCTCAATCGAACAAATCTTCAATCAAGCAAGAAGAAAGAGAGAGAGAGTGAGAGAGAGAGAGAGAGAAAGCTAGACAGAAAGAAAGAGTGAGAGGTAGGGGTGAGATTTAGGGTTCTTTGAGAGAGAGGTAGGGTGAGTGTGAGTCGAGACTAATGAGAGTGTGTGAGATTTAGTTTTGTTTTGATTTTAGTTTTTATGTTTTCAATTTTATTTAATTTTCTTGAAGGAGGGAGCATGTTTGATTAGTAAGGGGGGAAACCAAAATTTGGTTTAGAGGGAATGTCAGCCGGCAAACGAAATTTAAAGGGGGAAATAAAACTAAGGGGGGGAATGGGAGCGCGTTTAATTTTTTATGGAGAGATTTAGACATCGGTTGATAAATGAAGTGATGTCTAAATATTTTTAAGGAAAGATTTAGACATCGGTTGATAAATGAAGTGATGTCTGAATGTTTAAAAGACATCGGTTTTATTTTCACTGATTTTAAAAAGACTTTTAACATCGGTTTTATTTTAATCGATGTTAAAGACTGTGATGTCTATTAACAGATTTTTAGTAGTGATTATACTTACGTTTTTCTAAAAGTTAGTATTAAAAGTTTTAATAGTTTTAGTGTACTTTGATTTTTATAATTTAAATTTACATAATATTTGAAAAATTAACTAATAAACTATTTTATTAATGAAAATCAACTATATCTACTATATTAATGAACTGATTATAGTTGCATTTGATTCTAGAAATTAATATTCTACACTTTAGTTGATTAGTTGATTTGGTTGCCTATCTTTTTTTACTAAACCTTTTTCCCTAATATTTTTCAAAAAATTCTAATTTTAAAAAGAAAAAAAGCATGTTTGTAAAAAATAAAAAGAATTCAAAGAAAATTTCTAAAATGTAGTTAAATTTTCTTGTGCACTACATTGTGAGTTCATTGTTAGATGTTTGGGAAAATTTCTGAAAGAGTCAATCTTAATACATTTTCCAACCGGAACAACCTAACCTCACAGTGTGAGTTGCTCAAGAAAATTGATCAATAGTTACGGAATCCAGGATAAGACCCATAGCTTATCCCTAGAAGTAAAAAACATTATAAGTTTGGGCCTTCAAATTAGTGAAGACGGCCCTAATCATCGGTTCATCCTCACCTAAAAATAAGATTGTGAGAGGGATGTTAAGTTGTACTCCGTCCGTCCTAATTCTTTCTTTACATTTTTTTTAGATATCCCTCTCAATTCTTTACATTTCTTATCTTTCCAAAATTACTAAAGTTTTACAATATAAAAATCAAGTACATCATTTACTCACACTTTATAGATTAAATATTTATCGATCACACCACTTTACCCATTTTTCTTAATTTTCTTCATTAATTTATACTTTTTTTTTAACATCGGTGACAAATCTAAATGTAAACAAATGAATATGACCGAATGAGTAATTAAAATGAGAAAGAGCTTTCCATGGCTTTATATAACATTGGGTGATGGCCCAAAATAACCATATGGGAGCCATGCTGGCCCTTTTTACCGACCAAATACGGAGGTTCGTGCACCGTGATAGGAGGGGTGTTACGGAACACGATCTTCCGTAACAGGCTATGATACGGTACACAGTGTTCCGTGTTATACATAACACGGTACACTGTGTACCGTGTTAGTTTGGTAACACGGAAGATGGTGTTCCGTATCATGCTAACACGGAACACGGTACACCGTATCATGCATAATACGGAACACGGTCCTCCGTATCATGCTAACACGGAGAACGATTCTCCGTATCCCGTCGGTATTTCGGCCATTTTTTTCAAAATCAGTATTTTGGGCAAAAACTTGTGAAAAATAGGCATTTTGGTAATTCTCTCTATAACATTTGTGTAGTGTTCACTTGGGCTGGCTAAGTGTTTCTCCGCCTTCTATGCGAGCCTATAAGGGAGTGCGAATTGTGATTTGAGGAGAAATTCCGAGGCTTCGCAAGCCTTCGGAATTTTCGCGTGTGCAACCTACACGAATGCAACCAAATTTGGGCCGAATAATTATGGACTAGTTTTGCTAAAATTTAATTTTCAATTGATTTTGGTTTTATTTGAAATTGATTTGACAGAGCCAGGTCATTGTCTTTGTTTCTTGCTGATGAACGATTTCTTTGAACTCTCAGAACGACAAATAAATGCTGTCTACTTAATTATCTATGACTCTATCCACTTCCCTTTCTCTTTTGCTGATACTTAAAGTTGACTATTAGAATTTGTAAACCTTCATTCCTGCTTGTTATGCGGAATCACATTTTCATTTCCTTGCATGTTGACAGTTTTAGTGTCATATTGTCTGCAATGTCTCTCAGTTTTGTGTAAGGTCAGTGTAGATCGTTTCAAACAGCTATCATATCATGCGTGCAAAGTGATCATTACATATGATTACAATTTACAATACCTCCACAATTTCAACCAATTTAAGTCACAGGAAGTTGTCACATAAAAATTAAAATAAAGACTGGTTTTATTTATCAGTACTGATGAGAAAATAATGGCTTCATAACTCTGGTACGGTGGTCATGACCGGAGAGGAAGTGTACGTCAAAGGTTAAGTGTACAGGGTTCCACCAATAGCGATTGTAGAAGGTCCTTGATCCAATTTTGAGGGATGCCAAGTCCATCTCCGTACTGATAAAAGGTTTGAGCTGTTCGTGCAAGATTCAGATTCGCTGTGAGAAATGGTTCACTGAAAGGATAAGTTCCAAGCAAATCTTTGTTCAGAATCTTCCATGTCTCGTGCACTAAACTATCAACATATTTTTTGGACTCTGCTTCACTTGCTCCAGCATCGTTCATGTAGCACTGGACTGCCTTCAGAGTATCTCCTCGTGCCAACTCTTCCTAAGTTACATGTAAATCTAATTAAAATTAGTACATAGACAGATTACAAATGGTTCTGTATCTGTGTTAATGTCTATATGTACGTACAGATGATGTTCCTAGATCATTGGTTAGTCGAAGAATCATGGAGGAGCACCACATGATACTTGGAAGTTTGTCTATGTAATCCAACGCCTCCACAGTTATATTCTCTGCAGTTAGGAAGTAAGAACAAAACAACACGATTGGAGCCGCAGCTGAAACTGCACCATTTTCCATATATTCCTCTAGTGTTGGCTTGTATCCAGAGTGATACCATTCTGCTTCTTTGAGAAAAGCTTTACACATATTTGTCCACTGCAATGATTCGAAAATAATAATAATTTGAAGCAGCCGATTAATTTGTAAAAGGTTAGATCAATTGGTTTGATTTTTAATTATACAAAGAGTGGATTTCACATTTTAATGTATATTTACATAGAGTGAAAATTGTGTCGTAGCTCTATAAAGTGACACATGCAGGGTACATGTCATACTTGTTTAGTTAAATATGGTGTGATGTTAAAGTCTCGTTCTTGCATTGTCCAGTATCCTATTTGATTTGTGGTACTTATCATTGCAAGAAGAACTTTCTTCAAGTTCTTTGGGAGTTTGTCAATCTCCGTAATATCCCATCTGAAAAAAAATGCAGGATACAGTGTGAATTATCCACAATCCTCATCCATAGGAAGAATATGTCCACACATATATAGATCACATGTACCTGTCAACAAGATCTGTAAAGAGCTCTAGCTCTTCTAAAGAGCCATATACATCATATAAGTCATCAATGATTACAAGCAAGCAAATTACTTTGGTTCCCATATCTCTGAAAGCACTATATTCTGAACCATTCCACTGCACCAGAAATAATGTTCTACGAGCCTGTCCCTTGCGAAGCCCATCTTGTCTAAACCAGTCTCCATCCACCAACTGTAATTGTCATTAAGGATATAATCCTTGGGGTCAACTTTTCTTATAAGTATGAACTCAATTCCATAGAACATTAAATTATAAATACCTTGCTAGTTTGCTGACTTCTTTCTGATTAAGTGATTGGATGATGTTGTAGTCCAACTTGGCGAACCTAAGCAAGTTAGGGTTCATGTTTTGTTCTGCATTAATGTACCATATAGCCTCCACCCTTGGTAGTCTCCAATGCAAAGGCATATCTAAGGCATGGCTCACTTTTGCTGCCATGCTGGGGGATGATATTTTACCTTTGTTGACAGAATTCTTTAAGTGTGTTGTTGAAAAGGCCTTTGCTTCATCAATGATATCTTCGCCTTGAAAGCCAAAGAAAGATGCTTCATACAAGCTGAGCAACCCCTTCACATCCTCACAAAGATTTGCCTTAAAATTACCTGTTTCATCCTTGAACCTCCCGAACACATCTGCCAAAAAAAGCAAAGAATTAGGTAAGAGATGAAGGTCAGATTTTTCTAAATCTGATCTTGAGTTAATGGATGGATCAATATTATTAAGTTAATTAGAAAGTAAAGCATGACAAACCTTGTGACACAGTATATCCATGCTCACGGAGAATCCTAAATCGCAGAGCTGTTGAATAAAGATCATCACTTAACCATGCATCAGTGCTATTATTATATAAATCGTCAACTGATTGCTTCACATCATTCTGAAATCGATAGTTTAACCCTAGCCTTTGAACTGTGTCAAGCAACTCCAGCTTGGCCAACGGGAAATCCGTTTCTGCATGAATGAGACGTTTCACATAGTCCTTCAACTCATCCACCTGCCTTGCGTATTTCTCTTCCTGCAAAGAAAACACAGGTTACATGGAAATCAGAAATCATTCTAATCTTAAAATACAGATTGTGATTAACACCCACAAAAACAACGGGTTTTCTTTTCTTTTTTTTGAAATGAAATCTTATTAAACTACTTAGTTTTTAATGATCCAACCATTCCCATGCAGCCATGCAGATGCAGGTAAGTACTATAAAATTCATTATTGTAAATCTTATTTTATTGGATAATCTAAAAGAAGAGATACGTTAAATTAATACGAGTAAGTATGAGCAACAGAGCAAGCATTAGTACTGTATAATCACTATTTAGTGTCTTGACGAAATTGTAATCCCAGGAACTTGGTGAGTAGTTTGCATTTCTTCTACGGGCTGCACCGTGATCGTGGTCAAGTATTGTTGCTTTAGATTTTAGAATGATTTCTTGCTAAACGAAAAGAACTGCGGGGAAGTGCAGTAACTAGGAAGGTCGAACTCAGATCTTGGAGAGCCATATATTTATCAGTTTTGGCAGAAAAGTGCTTGTAATTATATATTATGTGCTCTGTGGTATCTACGAACTGCAATATATATAGAAGCAGAGGCAAATAGTATTTTTTTTGTTCTAATTTGACAAACAAACCTTCACACCCTGTTTCATTAATTTATCATCATAGATTTGAAAAGTTACAGTTCATAGTGACAGCACAACTGTTCCGAATTTTACTGCCCACCATTGTTGCCTGATTGGCTAAGTTTTGTCAAAATCCTGTTTGGCCATTTTTATAAGCTTAGAAATTCACTTAATATTTATAATAGTTTACCATCGTTGTTGTATATAATTAGGGTGAATGAAAACTGAAGAAATGAAATGTATTATGTGCCATATTCACTTAAATGCCTGTAATTATTACTTATGATTAATTTTAAGTCTTTTTAAAAGAAATATATTGTAATTTGATAGTATTATTTTGAGTCGTAATAAGAGATATATGTTTTTTTTTTGTCAAGAATATACATTCTTGTATATGAATTGTATCGAAATACAATACCGGCAAAATCGATGAAAGGAGTTTAGTTTCTTTCATTCAATAAAGTTTATTATATAACCGAAGGGCATACATAGATGTCCTCGGAAATTTAGATAATAAGACTTTAAAATCAGAAAAGAGACTTCCCAAAGTTTTCTCACCTGAAAAAAATAAGAAAATTAATTAAAAAATAATATTTATAATTTATATTAAAGTAAATAACACAGCAAAATTATTCCTAAATCCTAGTGATATTAAAAACATTATTTCAATGAAAAATAAAATAAAATCTAATCAACTCGAAAAATAAAATCAAATCAAATGGAATCCCTTTGATTAGTACACCAAAAATAACCCAAAATTGGTTCAAAAGGCCGCAATAAATGGCACATCGTCAAAAGTACAAAAATCATATAAAAAGGTATAATCAAACTATTTAAGACTTTTCAAAATAAGAAATCAAACCAAAAATTCAGTATCTCTCCATTAGTAACAACCATTGAATTCAGTATCTCTACATCTATCGTGTCATCTTCCAAAGTGATAACATCCATCTTCTATATTGTGACGGCAAGAATCATGATTATTTCCTTGGCAAGAGAAATTTATATCTAGAGTAATGGTCTTTTGCAGCCTATTCATTCCGGCAAGTATGAGAGATCTTGTAGTATCTGCTCCAAAACAATTGAACAGGCAAACAATCCGAACCCTGCTATAGACATTGCGGTCTTGTCTTCCTTGTTGTAATTCCTTTGATGCAGTACATAAGCCATTGATGGTGAAGTAATGCCTAGTGTCAACACCATATCACATCTGTCCAACTAGCTCAAGAACACCATATTAAAGTTCACTAAGTTGTAACATTTGTATTGAACGACCTTTCACATAATTTCAAGTAAACCTTCTCAGCATCATCCATCATGTCATGTTCACAATACCTCATAATCATATTATTAGACCGGCTTTAATAAATTTCCTAAAAATCGATGTTTTTTCCTATTTTCTATTGTCAACCCGCCCAAATAGACAGATTTTCTTCTAAATTTCTCTTGAAGTACTTTTTTTTATCCAAATGCTCCAATTTTTCAAAATATCTTTCAGATTTTTTATTCACGTCCATACCTAAAGAAAGGGACTCTGAACAACCAAACGCAACTTGCCATGTAGCAGTTTTCGATTATACCCATATCCTTATTATCTAATTTGACTTCCGGCCAGACTTCATCTTCCTTAATAAGATACGATGATATTTTTGTTAAAATTACATTTGACCTCATCGTTTCTCAAAGAACAACATTCATTACACGATAACATTCCCCATTATCATCATTATGGGTGAATAAATCAATTATCGCATTATATATTATATCAAATGAGTATGTTGAGGGAATTCCTAAATACCTAAAATTAGCGTAGGGAAGTTGTTTAGCATTGGAATAGAATATTGAGTCGAAGACCCAAAATCACGAACAACCCACCAATCTGTACCAACATTGTAACCCAGATTATATTATCAGAAAAACTATTAACTTGCATTATTTTATTTTGTTCCAAGAAATGAATCATTTAAATAATGAGTTGTCAATTATATCAACACCTGAGATCACCAAATATTCAGATATTTCGATTCTTTTCTTCCTCTTCTTGATGCGGGATATCTTGTTCGTATCTATTTTATTTTTGTTTTCCAGGATCATCAAATATTTGGAAATTTCAATATAATTCTTTTCTTTCTTCTTGTTGCTGAATGTCTCATTCGTACACATCTTATTTTTATTTTCCGGGCTTTAGTGAGTCACAAACTGTGTTTGAAAAGATTAGACCCCATTTATTAGAGATCTGAGATGATATTAATTAATTAAGTTTAAGTGAACAAATCAATCTGGATAACATCTCCATAACCATTAAGACGTGCACACCAGGAAAACAAGCTAACTAAATAACGGGCCGGAATGTGAACAGTACGTGTAAACAAGCTAACTAATTAAATAGCTTCCATAACCATAACCAATAAGACATGCACACCAGGCAAACCTATCTGTGGTCTTTTTTCCCTATGAAAATGAAACAAAGCCTATCAGTTGTTCGAATTTGAATAGTTGTTTCCCATGTGCAAAGGTCCAAGCATAAAGTTTTCTTCGTTCAATGGGTGTCAATTTCGTGTTTTAGGTCGTGTTTGTGAATGGGTCAATTTCGGGTCAAGGTACAATTACTTAAAATTGAATGAAATTAAATATCTAAGCATCAAGGAATGAAAATCTAAAATCGGATCACTTTCGGGTCATTTTCGGATAGACCAGATCATTTTCGGGTCACTTTCGAGTTTTATCTCAGTAAATCGGATTACGGGTTGGGTCGGTTTCGGGTCGGGTCTGAAATTGACACCCCACTTATATGTATCATTGCATTACTTTTTTTATATATGAAAACGAAATATCTATACTATTATATTAAAGCCGAAACATTGAAAGTTTTGGTTTTCTCCTAAGTTTTGGTTTTCACTCTAATTATTTAATTTTAAATTATTTATAATATAAAACAAATCAAATGAATTCCGTTAAACCAATACAGAGTAGTATTTTATATTTACACCATTAATAATACAGCTAAACTTAAAACCTCCGTTGCCTTACAGAACTCTATTCTTCTAAACCTCATCTGCGCAATCTTCATCAATTCAATACACAATCTTCTTCGGCTTTTCTCTTCTTTTTCAACACCATATATCAAACATAAATACTTTTCACATAGTCGTTAGATCTAATAATAAGTAATATTCTTTATTTAAATCCCTCTTCCAAATATCAAGGTTCAAATCCCATCAACAACAAATTTACATTAAGATTTTATATTATTAATTCTAATCAATACATATCATTTATTAAACTATTATTATTACTAAAAAATTCGTAATAAATTATTCTCTATTTTATTTAATTATATAATTTTAAAAGTATTTAAAAGTAACTCGTGCTTCGCACGGGCTATAAGCTAGTATGTTGTAAAAGGATTATGCTGTAAGTTAAGATTTTTTCCTGTTAAAACATTTTATTATGAATCGATAATGATTTCGAGTTGAGATAAATTAAAGATGTATTAAGCCATTTTTTAAAACATTTTAAAGTTTTAGAAAATCGAGTTACTTAACAAAAAGGACAATGATAATGAAATATTTGGTTGAAAGAATAATTAAAGATTATAAAATTAAAAATATCATAAAAAAATGTTAAATATTTCAAAACATTATCCCAAAATCTTTCCAAATTCTAATCTATCCATGTATAATTACTAACTTTCCTAACACTTTGTAGTCGAAATGTCCCACAGGAGCTGATAACTAGTTCTCATTACTTTGGGCCTCTCATTTTCAATTTTTATTCCATTTAGTGCCATGTTTTGTTACCTGACTGCTGTTCTTCTGACCTCAAACGGTTCCGAGTAGACTCGTGGAGCCGCAGTTTGAATTCTCCGCGGCAGTCCGCTTTATACTCTCGACTGCTGACACAACAGGGTGGTGCCTTACCGCACCGCAGGTGAAAGATCTAGGAGTGTGAGCAGTACGAGCTGAAAGGCTCCCATACTGTTTGGAGGGCAGGGGGCATAGATGCCAAACAAACCTGACCCCCTGTGAGGCTGTGAGACATTTCGACTACAAAGTTAGTAAAGTTATATACATACGATATATTTTTGTTAGGAAAGTTAGTAATTATACATGGATAGATTAGAATTTGGAAAGATTTTGGGACAATGTTTTGAAATATTTAACATTTTTTTTATGATATTTTTAATTTTATAAAAAAAATGTTAAATATTTCAAAAAAATATTGTCCCAAAATCTTTCCAAATTATAATCTATCCATGTATAATTACTAACTTTACTAACAAAAATATATCGTATGTATATAACTTTACTAACTAGCAAAGAGAATAACCCCACGGGTTGTCTCGACAGTGGCGCTTTACCGCTTAGGGCTTGCTGCCTTGAGGTCATGAGTTCGATTCCCTGGGGCGTTCCGGGATTAAGTGGGCTACCATGCTCGGGGGTATGAGTGTGCTAGTATGTCCTCCGAATTACCGAATTATTAAAAAAAAAAAAAATCTAGCAAAGAGAACGAAAACCCAAAAAAGCCACTTCTCTTATTGGCGCTTCAGTCTCAGACATCTATCTATACTATTTTATTAAAATCGAAACTTTGAAATTCAAATACAAAATCTGCATTAAGTCTACTAATCAACTTCAAATTAAAAGTCATCATTAATTCTCTGCCATTTTCTCGAATCCGAACACTATTCATCAGCTCCATCCATATCATCAAATAACTTAAAATGGTTACCATAAAAATTGTTATGTCTCTGTGAAGCACAGAGTAACGTTGAGATTAGTCCAGTATTCATGGCCTTCCGGGTTGAAAATTATGTACTACTATATCAAGTATGACATCAGCTATACTCTATTTTAGTATATGGTAGATAGTACTGATCTTGTCCTAATGTTTTGAGCAAAATACCAAGTATTTGGAAACCTGGGAAGTATTGGAAGTTTTTGTTTTCGGTTTGGTTATCCTAATTATTAAAATAAATAATTAAATTACAAAAATAACTCAAAAAGTTAATTACTAATGTTAACGTAATTATATTCCGCTTAAAATTCCTTCATCCACGTTGAGCTTCTATTTGGACTCTTTTTTCTGCTCCAACAACTCAATGACCCAGTTTTCTAAAGATTTTACTTCTAATTAAAATAGTTTACCATTTAATTTAAAACTAATATTACAATAATTAATATATATCCAAAATATCATACCATATCTTTCCGTAATTATTTTTAGTAGTAATTTTTGTAATTAAAACACGTTACTTTTTAATTTAAAATTAATCTTGCGATCATAAATATAAACCCAAAAATATCTTACCATATATTCAAATCATTATTTTTAGTATAATAAGATATATTATATGATTAAATTAATTTACTAAAAATTCAAAGTTCGAACCCGTCAATGACATTTTTAATTTAGAATTTTACAAAATAAATTTTAAATCATGCATATTATTATATAAATTTATATTAAATTAAAATTAAAAAATTATTAAAAATAAGAATTTTATAAAAACATAATTATAACACGACTATCACGAATGTTGTACTGATTCTTTATCGTACTTACTTTTTAGTTTTTGCAATTATTAATTTGACTTGGCTACAATTTACAAATATCTGTATCCGACTATCCCAAGAATGTCAAGTTTCACTACCCAACTGTGGTCCATTTACATCGTGAAGAAATTATCATGCATGCAAAACATGAAGGGTGCAATGAAGGTGTTGGTGGAAACAGATGACCAGTGATGGAATTAGAATTCTGGAAGATGAGAATTAGATCTAGCGCTAGAAGTTATCAGTTATGCATCATGTTGGGTGATGTCTGAAAATACCGTTTTTTTAGACTTGGCCGACAAAAATAACCATATGAGGGGGAGGTTGCAAAAAATACCAATTGTAAGACGCATTTACTAATTGGGTATTGGGTATCACCTGTCACGCATAAGCAAATTGGGTAACATTAACATATTTTATTTTCAAACAAAGAATACGCATAGAGAAGTTGGGTATCATCATTAAATATATATTTTTTTATATTGTCAAATCTAATTACGCATTCATGAATGGGGTAAAAGCTTTAAAGTATAAATAAAAAACTGAAACGCATATGCTATTTGGGTATGCGATTTATTCGTTATTCTCCGTATTTCTAAAACCCAAAATGAAAAAATTGAACCCCAAAGATTAACCGTTGAACCCTTAAGATAATAAAAATAAATTTAAAAATATTATACAGTAAAATTAAAAGAATGAAATTTTTAATAAGTCCGGCGTCCTGATTTTTAAAAAATCGGGACCCTAGACCCTAAATCCTAAGTTCGTATACGGTCTATTCGTTATTTGAATATTTCTAAAACCAAAAATGAAAAAATTGAACCCCAAAAATTAATCGTTGAACCCCTAAAAGAATACAAATAAATTTAAAAATATTATACAATTTTCATCGGAATGATACACATTTACGACATTTAAATAAAATGAATAGCCAATACCAAAGTGGTGCACGACATCAATTTAGTTGGGTATGAACAAAATTGATGCAGAGATAAGAATATTACTTAATTAAGCTCTTAGAAGTAGACACGTAAACTGTTTGTGATGATCCCGATATTCTAAGTCATTGAAATATACAGGATACGCAAAAGTAATTCGGGTCTCATGCAATACGCATAAGCATCATGCGTATCATGGAGACGCATTTCATAGCTGGGTAATGAAAACGGTATTTTTGACACAGCTTTCTCAGAATTGTTATTTTTGTTTATTTCTTTAAAAAAACGTTATTTTTAACATTTTTTCCATCATGTTTCGAGGGAGAGGAGTGTTAAAATAAACTAGCATTTTGCCCGTACTTCGTACACGACATTCATTTAATTTAAAATGTCATTTTAAATAATTTTAGGAGTTTGATTGATCACCTACAAACATGTTCCATTCAATTATACAATTATATAATTATTTAATGAAATAGTGTTATGAAAAAATTTATATAAAGAGTAGCATACTATTCTATTTTGATAATGCTAAAAATTTATTTTATCCATCAAAAATTGCAATTTAATTAATAAATATTTTTGAAATTTTGTTAAATTGATTGTGACATAAGATTGAGATTCTGAATCAAGGTTAGATACTTGTTGATGAAGATTAGATGCATAAAAAAATGTCATAATTATTCAAAATATTTTCTTTATTGAGAATTATGGTGAAGGTAAATTATTTACCAACAATATCTTTGAGCTCTTCCGGAAATGTATCAGCTGCTTTTTTCTACAAAATATGAAGACAAATATAGTTAAGTTTAAAAAGTTATTTGATGACATTAATAGAGTCTGTATTACAACAAAAGAATTCATTTGAATATTATACCTTTTTCAAGGCTCGACTTAAATTCGTTGCAGTGATATTAAGAATTCTTTTTGCAGGTAGATCAAGGAGGATCATGTTTGATGTTGCAGTTTCATCCTCTACCAACAGTAGCACCTTAAATATGAAGCTTAATTATAAGGGATTATAATATTAAATATATAGTTAAGCGAATATATATTTTTTCTAAAAAATAAACATATATATGACGAAATTATTGAGTTAGAATTACTATAAATACCTCTTATCAGGAACAGGGAAACTTCTTGGACAAAGTAGGTATTTAAATGTAGCATCAATCTTATTAACTTCCCTTTCGCACTGAGGGCAGTAATTGTAATACCATTTGTACTCCTCATTGACCTTGCTAATCTTGACACGACAAATAACTTCTTTCTGCGCATAAATTTTTAGATGCATATATAGATTATGTTTTATATTAAAAACTTAGATATTGGAATTCAATTTTTTATAACACAACATCGATCAATTCGGCATCTTTTAAATTACGGAGACCATTCAAAGTGTGAAGTTCAGTTTGAGTGTTGTCAGCTTGTTCCTCAATGATTATAGATTGAGATGCCACATATCCAACTTCTTCAAGTCTATGTTAATGTTAAAAAATATGAGTAGTTTGTTTTTTCATTGTAACATGTAAATGGAAATACATATATGGTGTATAAAAATACTTGTATCTCATTAGTTCAGTGGTATCGCCATCAATAGTCAAATATACTTTAGTGAATGACAATGATTTAATTTGCACAACACCTGACAAATGTTAGAAATTCATGTTAATCTGTTATAATATAATTAATAATAAATTAAATGACATTATTATTGCATACCTTTCCAGGTCACGACTTTCGTACTGGCTAGAATTAAAATATTTTGTTCTGAATCATCGACACCGATCATCTTTTTAACTGATGATGCAAGATCTTCCCATATAATCACATCTATTTTCGGAATAGATAAATATGTTGAAATTAGTGAAATTATTTCAAAAAAATTTAAAAATTGCGTAGCAACATTAAAATAATAATTAATATTTCAGTGACTAATTTATATTTTATAAATATTAATTTACAATTACAATATTTTGGACGAATATAAATAAAATTAAAGTATTACTTAAAATATATATTCAAGTATACCATATATGTAGATTCTGGTTCTCCATCTTTATAAGTAGGCTCATCAGGACACGTCTCTGTTGCCAATGACTTTAAATCTTCCAACTCTATACATTCGTACTTGTTCATCACCAAAAGTGGATCATTTTCTTGTACATGAACCACTTCTGTTGCATTTGTAAAAGAAATAGTCATTTTTGACGATACTGGTCGCAGTTTTCCAAATGCGCTCCTCACGGTGAAGTCAGTGATAATATAAATTTCTCCCTCCTCTAATTTTTTCTTTGGATTTTTCCAGATGTCCACATATACAAATGCTTGAATATGATAACCCTGGAAGACAACATATATGTCAAACAATTAAAAGTTATAATCAGTAAAAAGTTTACATAAAAAATGAATATACAATGCATCAGGTACATGCCTCTATATATACTAACAAAAATTCTGTCCTCGGAAAACTCTTTCAGCATTCATTACTGGCCACATTCTTGTCACTCTAACTTTAATTTTTCAAGAGGTTTTTGAGGCATTCAAGCTTTGTAATTTTTGACAATGTTCCTCTGCCATTGTTTGGTTAAGACAAAATATGATGAATGAATAAATGATGGTAAAACTATCAATATATACAGGTAACTTAAGCAATGATATAGTACATAATTTGGGCATACAATTAGGTATTTTGTTTCTAATCTTAACGTAGATAAATGATTAAAAAATCAATTAATTGATTTGATGACATCCAAATCTTATAATTATAATTTTAACGATTTGACCAATTCTGTGTCAAGATTTGGGTGTGTAGTATATATATATATATATATTTTGGACCCGCTTTATGCAAATACGGGTCACCAGTAATTAGACCTGGCAAAACGGGTGGGCGGGTGGTTTCGTGTCGTGTCATTTCGTGTTTTGTGTACACGGGTGGCTGACACGAACACGACACGAAATCATTTCGTGTACCCAAATCTGGAGACGAACACGAACTGCTAAAAACACGAAATGATACGAAAGTACACGAAATTTTTCATGGACACAAAAATACACGACACGAATGTACGCGAAAAGTACACGAAATATACACGAAACGAAAAAAATAAAATATTAATTAATTTTTTATTATTTTTAAATATTAATAATTAATTAATTAATTTATACATATTAATTAATATTATATATTTTTATTTATAAAATTCAACTATTAGCATTAAATTGTATACTATAAATTATATTATTATAATATATTAATATATATTATAAATTATTATTTTATTTATTTATTTATTTCGTGTACTTCGTGTCGTGTCGTGTACTTGAAGGGTAAACCCAAATCCGACACTAAATCTCGGTTGTGTACTTTCGTGTTCGTGTACTAAAAATGCAAACCCAAACACTAAATTTTCGTGTCGTTTCGTGTCGTGTGAAAAATTGTCGGGTCTACCAGTAATATGCCGAGTTCTTAAACAACTTGCGTGGTGGATACGCATAATTTTAGTTTTATGTTGTTGTTTTTAATAACTTTTTGTTAAGTAAACAAATTTCAAAAAAATAAAATAAAACTGGTGTCTAGTGTTTTTTCTTTTTTATTGTTTTTAATAATTTTGCTCTCAAAAACAAAAATATAAAAATTAAAAAATATATATAATTTTTTTAAAAAAAATGATGATGTGGCAGCAGTTTTTTTTTTGATTAATGGATTGAGGGTAGAAGTGAAGGTGCCCCTGGCGGGGCCCATAGAATATATATATATATATATATATATATATATATATATATATATATAGAGTAGGGATCTAGAGAAAACCCCTTTAAAAGGAGAACTTAGAAAACTAAATTAAAATATAGCACATATGGTATTCAAACTGATCGTTGGGAGATGGAGAAAAATGTGGTGAAATTAGATTTTAAAAAAATATCACCGATTGACGGGAAAAATCAAATTAAAAACGGAGGGGATTAGGTGGGATTGTGTGTGTGAGGGTGTATTTGATTAGTGTGTGGGTGCCCCTGGCGGGGCCATTGATTATAATGCATCCAATGGTTATGATTAGTACCTTAGTTTTCTTAAAAAAAAAGAGTTCTCTTTTGATCATTTGCCTATATATATATATATATATATATATATATATATATATTAGTTGTGAACTAAAAATTCTTATTTTAAAAAGTTCTCATTTGAGCACCTCCCTATATATATAAATATGTGTTAAATTTAAATAATTAATAATAATAAGTTATCTTCCATTATTATATCGATTAATTTTTTAATAGTAGCCAGACGGTGCTTTCGTCGATTAAATCCAACATTTTCAAAACAAGGATCATAGATGATGCCGTGTATATTGAAAATTATAAATAAAGATATTTTTTAGTTATTTTGTTCATGTTTTGGCTCCATAATTAAAAAGCTCTTTTTTATTTTTTTTAAAAATAAGCATCAAAGAATAAAGAAGATAAAAAAATGAAGGATAATGTAGAGGTCTAGATTTGGGTCGATCCAATCTAAATTGAGTCGCTCCAAATGCTATGTAATAGGGGTGTCAATTTCGGGTAATGGGTCGGGTTCGGGTCGGATTTGCTATTACCGGTCCTATTTTTGGATTGACCCGAACCCGAAATGTGTTGAAAATGTTCAACCCAAACCCGACCTATTAGTACCCAATCAACCCGAAAATGACCCATTTTGACCCGAAAATAATTACAAATAATTAATTTTATTTCTATTAATTAATTTATATATATATATAATATGAAACTATGTATTAGTAATTTATTATATGACATATAAAATTAAATTATTTGAATAATATGAAAATATTTCACATATATATAATTATATGATAAATTTATATAATTTATTATATATATTAAATTTTCGGGTCGAATTCGGGTATTTTGGGTCAACCCGAACCCGACCCGAATATTTCGGGTAAATTTTTACCCAACCGGAACCCGACCCGAAACTCAAAATACTCGACCCAAATTCGTACCTTTTCGGGTTGGGTTTGGGTCGGGTTTCGGGTCGTGTCAAAATTTGACACCCCTACTATGTAATGACAAAAAATAGTAGAGGTTTTGATTTGGGTCAATCTAAATTGGGTCACTCCAAATGCTGTGTAATGACAAAAAAGGACATCAAAGAAATAAAGTAGTGTGTTAAATTTAAATAATTAATAATATTAAGTTATATTCCATTATTATATCGATTATTTTTTTATTAGTAACCAGACGATGCTTTTGTCGAATAAATTTGAAATTTTCAAAATAATGATCATAGATGATGCCGTGTATTGAAAATTATAAATATAGATATTTTTTAGTTATTTTGTTCATGTTTTAGCTCCATAATTAAAAAAACTCCTTTTTATTTTTTAAAAATAAGCATCAAAAAAATAAAGAAGATAAAAAATGAAGGATAATAGTAGATGTTTAGATTTGGGTCGATCCAATCTAAATTGGGTCGCTCCAAATGTTATGTAATGACAAAAAGTAGTAAAGGTTTTGATTTGGGTCGATCCAATCTAAATTGGGCCGCTCCAAATGCTATGTAATGACAAAAAAGGACATCAAAGAAATAAAGAAGATTAAAAAAATGAAGGGCAATAGTAGTAATTTTCCTGTGTAATGACAAAAATGCACATCAAAGAAACAAAGAAGATTAAAAAAATGAAGGACAATAGTAGTAATTTTCCGAAATGTAATACTAACAGACACGATGCTTTTGTCGAATAAATTTGAAAATTTCAAAATAATGATCATAGATGATGCCGTGTATTGAAAATTATAAATATAGATATTTTTTAGTTATTTTGTTCATGTTTTAGCTCCATAATTAAAAAACTCCTTTTTATTTTTTAAAAATAAGCATAAAAAAAATAAAGAAGATAAAAAATGAAGGATAATAGTAGATGTTTAGATTTGGGTCGATCCAATCTAAATTGGGTCGCTCCAAATGTTGTGTAATGACAAAAAGTAGTAAAGGTTTTGATTTGGGTAGATCCAATCTAAATTGGGCCGCTCCAAATGCTGTGTAATGACAAAAAAGGACATCAAAGAAATAAAGAAGATTAAAAAAATGAAGGGCAATAGTAGTAATTTTCCTGTGTAATGACAAAAATGCACATCAAAGAAACAAAGAAGATTAAAAAAATGAAGGACAATAGTAGTAATTTTCCGAAATGTAATACTAGCAGACATTAGGATTATATTGATATATTATTATTATATATTATTATTATTATTATTATTATTATTATTATTATTATTATTGTTGTTGTTACGACCAGTTTTCTCCCGGGCTTCGTTCGGTAGGACCTGCAGAAAGAGAATGCGAGGGTGGAGCCCCCCGATTCACCTCCGGTGTGAGAATAAGTCAGTCGGTTTTTTGTAAGGTAATTTGGACGTAGAGAATCTGTATTGTTGTGTGTGTTGTTATGAATTTTATGAACAATCTTACCTCCTTTTATACTTATTCTCCTTGCAGTTTGTTGAGATGTAGATCTGCTTTCCAGAGTATCAAATATTCTTTTGGATCATGGACCATGTGACCGTTTAAAGGTAAAAAACCTTTCATCATGGCCACGGTCGGCCACTGGCAGTCATGTGACTGTAAATGGAGAATAGGTTATTTTATTCCTTGGGCTTGATGTTGGGCTAATGGTTCGGCCCAGTAAGGGATTGGACCTCTAACATGTCCCTAGGCTTCGTTCGGAGTAATCCTCAAGACGAAGGCTAAAGCCTAAGTCTTTCTTTGGAATATCCCCTTCGGATCGCCCGACATTACTTTTAAAAAGAAAAGTTCATGCCTTCGCCCTTCTTTGGAACATTCGTTCGGATGCCCAAAATAACTTTTTAGGACAATAATTAAAAATTGAGTCGGCCTTCGGTTATATTATCTGGATAATGAGAACGAAGGACAAGGTCTAGTTTTTTCTTGGGAAGTCGTGTCCCTTTATGACTAACAGCTGCCTTTTCTCAAGATTCACGCCCCAATCTCAGCCGTTGAATTTGAAACGCCAATCATCCAACCGTCTCACTCCCTCTATTAACCCCTCATCTCTTTTCTTTTCCCCTTTACGCATACGCCCTCATATTTTCTAGGAAAAAGAGTCTTTTTAGAGAAAAGCTTTAGCAACCATTGGAGCCGTCGTTTCGTCCCCGCTTTCCTTTGATTCCCCGATTCCGGTTGACGTTCACATTCAAGCGTTTTATCCCCGGGAAATCGATCTTATCAGCAATCTTCAGAACAGTAAGTCTCTATACTCTTCATTCCAACTAATTGTATGTCGTCTCTTTTCATTCTTGAATATGTGTTCTTGAATATATATGTAGGTTTTTGTATATAAGTATCTATTATACATACATATGTGAGTATACGCATGATCTTACCTGTGTTCTTTATAAGAAATAGGCGTGTTAGTGTTCCTTTGCCCTTATTCGCATGTTTTGCTAGGATTTCTAGAATTGATCAATTGTTTTAGGAGAGATACATCCTTCGGGATATTTGAATCTGTCGGGTGCTCTTCGGACTGTTGTGAGTCTGAATCACTTTAGATGGTAGGGATTTTTGGCCGGTCCTAGCCCTCTGTACTCGATCTTTTCCTTACTTTTGATTATTTTCATTTTTGTTCGAGTACATGGCTAATCTCGACATTTCCGAATGCAGGGATATGGACCGGTCAAACGAAGGTACAGATCCTTCGGTCTCTTCTCCTTTTAGCGACGCCGTAGAGTATCCGGCCGCCAATCGTCCTTCTCGGCTGACCGAAGACGATATAGAGCATTTCTGCTCGACCTATTGCGTATTGAAATACGTATGGTATTTCTTCGCCCCAAGGAAAAATGACAAGATTTGGCAAAATCCCCAAGTCGCGGCTATTTGCGGGGGTGGGTTTGCTACGGGTATATCCGAAGCGGCGTTCAAATGTGGCTTCCGATTACCCATATTGCGTATTTTAAAGAGTGTGTTGAAGCAGTCGGGCATCGCCATCGGTCAGCTGGACCCGAACAGCTTTATTCACGTAAATACTTTCCAAGCCAGATGCATGGCCAGTAAAGTGACTCCGAGAACTTCTCTCTTCTGGCATCATTACGAGCTTCGCCGGAATCCGAAGAGTAAGGGTTTTTATACCATCGCTCGGAGGGTGGGTCGGCCTGACTGGTCGTTTACCAATTCGAATAATAAGGAGGCTCATATTAAATGGGTTTATGTTTCCAGCCCGAAGTTGGAGAAGTTCGGTGTTTGGAAGGTGGTTGATCCCACGAGGTATGTATATCCCGAACTCACTGAGGCGGATAAGCATGACTACCGAATACTGTGTGACCTTAATATGGACAAGGTACCATTATCGGATAGTAGGGACGCAGACTGGTTAGTCGGTCTTTGGGGTAATGGTAACGTTCCTTCATTTTGTTCTTCTTTTCTGCAATTTATCTTTCCGAAAGTATGATAACTCCTGTTTATTGCCTTTAGCCTGTGTATAATGTTTTTCGTTGTCTTATGTAGTGACAACTCGAGAGGCAATTCTGGAACGGAAGATAAAGAAGGCGGCCGACCAAGCTGCTGCTGCTCTGGCGGCCGAAGCCGATGCTGCTAAGCAGGTCGAAGGGGAGGAACCATTGGCTATTGATCAAGGGGAAAAAAGCTTGGTCATTACTCCACCTACTTCCTCGCCTCCCAGAGAATCGGTTTCGAAGGGAACGAATCAGGATACTCCAGTCGAACCGAGGAAGAGACCTCGGTCGGAGACTGCGAAACTGAATGTGTATTCTCCTCAATGGAGTGTTCTGGAGACCGATCAGATCATCGTCCCAGTTCCTTCTTCAGCAAAGAATGTGGGTCCCGATCTATGTCGGGGCCTCGTTCTTCCGGCCGACCGACCAACCATCGCCAAGCTGAATGATATTGAGGCTTGTACCGAAATGATGACCCTTCTTTCTATGGTAAGTTTCTTTTCCTTCGTACGTATATACTTGCCTTAGATTTTTTTAATGTTTTCCATGTTTGTGCTCAGGGCGCTGCCTGGTCAGCTGTGGTGACCGAACGGGTGGAAGGCATGCAAACCAGACTGAAGCAGGTTGATCAGCTGGAAGTAAGGGCGGTCAAAGCCAAAGAGGACCTTCGGAACTCTTCTACCGAACTGGATAGGGTCACCGGCCAGGCTGAGGCTCTAAGATCCGAAAGGGATGCCCTCAAGGATGAGTTGGAGAAGCTGAAGGCCACAAGCTCAAGGCGAATCGAATGGAGGAACACCCAGCTGAAGCAATCAAGGAAGAGTGCCCGGAAATTGCATAAGCAGCTTCTTTTGACAGAAGAACGATACTATCAGATGGGCTATGATGATGCTGTGGTGAAGGCCCACTCACTTGGTTTTGATCATACCCAACTGCTCGATGCTACCATGGGTATGACCGATCCAGTGGGTAGGGAAAAATCTGATGACCCCGAAGTTATTTCTTCGGGAGAAGATGAGCCGCTTGATGAGCCTTCAATGGAGTAGTTTTATATTTGTTTTTGTGGCCTTTGGCTTTGTAACTTCTAACATTTGCTTTATGAATTGGTGCCTTCGGGCTTTTATATTTGTCTTGGCATAATGTGATGTGTCTTAGCTCTTTTTTTTTTCTGCCTTAGCATAATTGTTCTATTTTTTATGCATCTTCGGCCTTAAATTTGCCTTAGCATAATTTTTCTATTTTTTATGCCTCTTCGGCTTTCAATTGCCTTAGCATAAATTTGCCTCTTTGGCTTTCAATTGCCTTAGCATAATTTTTCCATTTTGTATGCATCTTCGGCCTTAAATTTGCCTTAGCATAATTTTTCTATTTTTTATGCCTCTTCGGCTTTCAATTGCCTTAGCATAATTTTTCCATTTTATATGCATCTTCGGCCTTAAATTTGCCTTAGCATAATTTTTCTATTTTTTATGCATCTTCGGCTTTCAATTGCCTTAGCATAGTTTTACATTTTTTTATGCGTCTTCGGTCGTAACCTAGCATGTTGTGCGTCTTCGGTCGTAACCTAGCTGCCCCCAGTTTTTAATGGGTTTTTGTAAATGATTTAGGTTCCTTTCGGTTGGTTAAAATATTTCCTCCCGGAATTTAATGAGTGAAAAAACCAATTAAATACTAGGACATTCTTGTAAGGATCCAAATTTCGTTCGGTCGGCCCCGAATTTGGATATGTCAAGTATTGGTAATATATTCAGAATGTATTTGAACACTAGA
Organism: Kitagawia praeruptora; assembly: GCA_037693485.1. Lineage (NCBI taxonomy): Eukaryota > Viridiplantae > Streptophyta > Magnoliopsida > Apiales > Apiaceae > Kitagawia > Kitagawia praeruptora. The sequence goes on along the minus strand of CM075351.1, from coordinate 25,678,490 downwards.
AACAAGCTAGAGGGGCGCATGTTAAACTTGGTGGGCCCCAAACATGGGCCGGTTTTGCTTAATTATGGCACGTAGAAAAATGTAGCGAACAATCTGTTATTGATCATGTGGGTCTCGCACGATTTTACAGATTGATGCTTACTTAGGGAATTTCAATAGATGACTTGCATTAAACCACAAATTTAAAAAGGGTAATAAAATGTTTCCAGTAAGCTTACTGGTAAAAACGACGAAGGCGAGCAGCGTGCCAGGTGTTTTTAATCAAGCTGCCGTCCGAATGAGATAATTTGTAAGTGCCTGGTCGAACCACTTCGCTTACCACATAAGGGCCTTCCCAGTTGGGCATAAGTTTGCCTTGTTTTGTGGGCATTGATGTGGCCAATTCTCGAAGCACTAAGTCTCCGATTCGGAATGATCTCTTTTTTACTCCCGAATCGTAATGTTGTGCTGCTTGAAGCTGGTACCTTAAGTTCCTTTGGTGAGCTGCTTCCCTTTCTTCTTCGAGTAGGTCTACATTCGCTCGGAGACCGTATTCGTTTGTCTCTATGTTAAAAACTTGTGTTCGGTAAGATTCTAGTCAAACTTCGACTGGCAAAAGAGCATCCGTTCCGAAAGCTAATTTGAAGGGTGTTTCTCCTGTTGATGACCTTGGTGTCGTTCGGTATGCCCACAGAACCCATGGTAATTCTTCGGCCCAAAGTCCTTTGGCTTCTCCCAGCCTTTTCTTTATTCCGTCGAAGATAATTTTGTTTGCAGCTTCGATCGCCCCGTTTCCCTGGGGATGCCCGACCGAACTGAATTTTTGCCGAATCCCGAATTGAGCTAAGAATTTTCTGAATTTGCTTCCGATGAATTGGGTTCCGTTGTCCGATACACATACCATAGGGATACCAAATCGTAATATTACTTGTTCTAACATGAACTTCTTTGCTGCTTCTTCGGTAATGGATGAAAGTGGTCGGGCTTCTATCCACTTTGTCATGTAGTCGATCGCCACAATGCAATACTTGGCTTGTTTGGTACTGGTGGGCAAAATTCCTACAATATCAACCGCCCACATAGCAAATGGAATGGGGCTAAGGACTGAAGACATCTCTTCGGGTGGTTGCTTCGGTACAGTGCTGAATAACTGGCATTGTACACATCTTTTGGCGTATTCGGTGGCGTCCTCTTTCATCTTTGGCCAGAAAAACCCTTGCCTTAGAATTTTGAGGGCCAAAGACCTTCCTGCTAGATGTTCTCCGCAAATTCCCTCATGAACCGTTTCAAGGGCTAAAACCTGTTCGTCTTTGTTTAAACATCGAAGAAGGGGTTGCGTCACCGACCTTCGGAACAAACGGCCTCCAACCATGGTATAATTGGCCGACCGATGTTTTACCTTCTGTGCCTCCCTTCATTCGAGTGGCAAAATTCCTTTCTCTAGGAATGCTTTGATCGGGGTCATCCAGTTGGCTCCTTGGTGAATTTCCATGCATTGCTTTTTGTCTATCGAAGGCGTCTTTACTTCGGTCAGATAAATTGACCCATTGAGGTTTTGGGTTTCTGCCGAGGCTAACCTTGATAGTGAAGGAATTTATGCCACAGCGGAAGCCCCGAATAACAATTATTTGCATAAAAACCTTATTTAATGAGCATATAGATTTCAAGAAAAATTCCAAGATAAGATTAATACCTTAAAACGCTTTCCGGCAACAGCTAGAGAAGACCTTGTTCTTCATCCTTGCAATCATCCCTCAAGTGTGGAATGCTCTAATAGTATCCACCAAGAAAAATCATTTGAAGAAATGAAGATATTAAAGCTTTTAATTGAGAGAATTTGAGAGAGAGCTTGTTTTTGTTTTTCTCCTCTTCCCACATCCTCTCTACTGCTGAATGGAGAAGACTAGTAACAAAACAACCTCCTGCACCTTTTACTAACCACACACATGTATATGTAGTTTAGTAAAATAATATTTAATTAATCTTATTAATTAAACAATTAACAATTAAAACTCTTTTAATTATTAATTCCTTTTTCTAAACTCTTTAGAAAATAATTCTCTCAACTAATTTAATTTCTCAAATTAAATTCATAATTAATAATATTAAGAACTCTTTCTTAATATATTTATAATCCATTAAATCTCATTTAATTAATTATAAATACAATTGATAATTCATTATTTATTTCTCAAATAAATAACTATTATCCATTATTAATTATTTCTTCCATCTTCAAATAAAATCTCTTTTATGGTGTGACCCATTAGGTTCAATATTAAGCCGGTAGTAGAAATAAATAATAATAAACTATTTATTATTATTTATACGAATTACTAATTAATTCGTTAAATATAATTATCGTAATAATCAATATTCATTCTACATCGTGAGTGATACTTTTGAATATATCGCGACTATCCAGATAATATGAATTCATTGCTAGGAATACTTAGAACCTATTCAGCGACTGGTTACCATACAATTAATTCCTTCTACCCTTACAATATCCCGATTAAATACAAGGCATAGATCTCGTGTCAAGCCTATCTAATTTAATCATATGATTTCTTATTCATAATGCTTAGTTCATGTTAATGCAAATTAGAAACTACTTTCTAATTTCATTCGCTTTGGCCAAAGACTCCTGAACTAGCATATTAATAATAACATAGGATATTCACTCCCTTTACTGGAAGGGGTAGATCCTTTATCGATTGTTAATTATCTCCATATATAAATTCCAATGCCCAGAATAGAACTATTTATTGCCCTTGAGACTAAGGACTAAACCAAAGCAATGTTCATTATATACAAGATGACTCTAACAATCTCAAGTCTAAGGATACTTGTACAACCATCACTATATGAACAATTACTGACACGTGAGTAAACTCTATTAATTGTTCAAGTGATCGAGTCACGTTCAGTGAACTCATTCCCAAATGAGCACCTACATACTAACTATAGTGTCACCACACAAATGCCTATGAGAACAGACATCCTTCGTAGGAAGCAAGTATAGTATGTACCGATCTTTACGGATTGACTAATTTCCAATTAGTTATCCTATGATCAGGAACAGTTTAAATTTAGTGTTATCATCTTCTAGATCTCACTATTATAATCTCATTATAATTCTAGAAGCTTTACTCTAAACTATGGAACTTCTGATTTAAACTCTTTAAATAGATAAAGCCCGAATTAAGACAAACATGTCTTTAATTAATATTTATGAAACTTACTATTTTATAAGAAAGGTCATCCTAACTCATCATCCATGATTGGATTTAGGACACTTTTCCTTCAGATAGAGCGTCCGCCCGACTGTTATTCTCTCTTGCTACCTGATTTAATTCGAATGATTCAAATTGTAGAGATCTCTCACGTACCTTAAGAGCGTAGGCCTTCGTTCGGGGATCTTTTTGTCCATACTCCCCTGTGAAATGTTTTACCACCAACATTGAGTCACTGAATGCTCTTAAGTGCTTAACTTCCAAATTTCTCGCCAAATCTAGGCCTGCCAGAAGTACTTCGTATTTGGCCTCATTGTTCGTTAAAAGGAAATTGAACCTGATAGCTTGGCATATTTCGAATCCTTCTGGGCTTGTTAAAATTAAACCGGCCCCGCACTTTTCTTTGGCGACCGACCCATCAACGAATAATTTCCATTTTCCTGGCGCCGGAATTAGTTGTTCTTCGGGAGTCAAATCCTTCGATTCCGAAAATGAGCATTCTACTATAAAATCTGCAAGTGCTTGGGCTTTGATCGAAGTTCTCGGTGTATATTCCAGATCATGCTCCCCAAGTTCGATCGCCCATGCTACTACTCTGCCCGATGCTTCTGGCCTTTGTAAGATTTTCTTCAAAGGTTGGTCTGTTACTACTTTGATCGTCCTTCCTTGGAAATAGTGTCTTAATTTCCTTGCTGCCATTATCAATCCGTAGGCGAACTTCTCTGCGTTCGGGTATCTAGTTTCTGCATCTTTGAGAATATGAGAAACGTAGAACACCGGATGCTGGTTCCCTTCGTGTTCTTTGACTAACACTGCTCCGAGCGTTCGGTCGTTCACAGCTAAGTACAGCTGCAAAGTTTCTTTCGGATCGGGCTTCATTAGGAGTGGGGTTTTTACTAGATATTCTTTAACTTCTTCAAACGCTTTTTGGCAATTGGGCCCCCATTCGAAGTTCTTGGGTCCCCGAAGAACTTCAAAGAATGGTAAGGCCTTTTCGGCCGATCTGGAAATAAACCTTCTCAGGGCGGCTAACCGTCCGGTCAGCTTCTGAATATCCCTGATCGTCTTTGGTGCCTCCATATCGATGACCGCTTTGATCTTTTCTGGGTTTGCCTCAATTCCTCTGGCGCTAACCATATACCCCAAGAATTTTCCGCTGTTGACTCCGAACGTACATTTGTTCGGATTTATCCTCATGTTGTTCTCCCTTAGCGTTACAAAACATTCTCTTAAATCTTCAGCGTGGTCTTTAAAGAGGGATTTGACAATCATGTCGTCCACATAACACTCGATATTCCGACCGATTTGAGCTTTAAATACTTTGTTGATCATTTTTTGGAAAGTAGCCCCTGCGTTCTTCAGTCCGAAGGGCATTTTCACGTAAGCATAAGTACCGTTCGGTGTGATGAACGCTGTCTTTGATATGTCTTCGGTATTCATGGCGATTTGGTGATATCCCGAGAATGCATCCAGGAAACTGAGTATTTGATGCCCCGAGGTTGCATCTATCAGTTGATCAATGTTCGGTAGAGGGTAGTGATCCTTCGGACAGTGTTTATTTAAATCGGTGTAGTCCACACACATTCTCCATTTGCCGTTGGACTTTCTCACCACAACCACGTTCGCCAACCAATCTGGGTAGTCTATCTCTTCGATGAATTTCGCCTCTAGCAATTTTTCGACTTCGGCCTGAATGACCTTCGGTCTTTCCATGGCAAAATTTCTCTTTTTCTGTTTCACCGGTTGGGCTTCGGTTTTTACGTTAAGACAATGTTTCGCTACCGATGGATCCAAACCCGGCATATCTTCGGGATTCCATGCAAATACATCGTGGAACTCCCTAATGACTTTGATGACTTTCTCCTTCAGCTCTGGCTCCATGTTTTTTCCTATCTGAATCAACTTCCCTGCTTGGCCTACGTACAATTCAACTTCTTCAGTTTCGACAGCCGGTTCGGCTATCGGATTTGACAGGTCGGCTCCGAATTTTTCCAACTCGATATTCAGTAGTTGGTGACTACCTCCTGCTTCGGCCTCGTTTCTTCTCCTTTTTCCTGCTTCGGTCATTTCGACATCTTTTTCCTTCTCTAGGTCTTCCAACATAATGATTCGCGCGGCTTTTTGGTCGCCTCTCATTTCTCCGATCCCATTTTCGGTCGGAAATTTCAATTTTAAGTGGGGGATAGAAGATACAGCTTGGAATAGGGATAAAGTTGGTCTTCCCAGGATTCCATTATACGGGCTGTCGACTCTAACAACGTAAAATTTCGTTTCTTTCACCGCTGTGAATGGTGCTTTTCCCAATAAGACGTTCAGTGTTATAGTTCCTTCGATCGGTACAGGTTGATTACCGAAGCCGTATAACGGTGCTTCATGGCATGGCTCTAGCTGTTCGCCCCCCAAGTTCATTTTGCAATAGGTCCGGTGATACAAGATGTTGACTGAACTTCCTTCGTCCACCAATACTTTCCAGATCTTGTTCTCCCCTATCACCGGATTTATAACGAGTGGGTCTTCATGTGGCCATATCACGTCATCGAAATCGTCTTCCGTGAATGAGATCGGAAGTGGTTGTTTGGCTGCAGTTGATTGGTAAAGGTTGTAGATTTGCCTTGCATACCTCTTTCGGGCTGATTTGTTGTCCCGATCCAGTATGGTTCCTCCGGAGATTGTTCGAACTTCACCTCTGTACTTTTAAGATCCTTCGGCTTCCTTGTCTTCTCTTTTTCTCTCCTTCGGTCCAAGTTTGTTTCTCAGATCTTCGACGAACTTTGTCAATTCTCCGTCTTTTATCATTCTCTCAATTAATTTCTTCAAGTGGTAACACTCGTCAGTGTTATGACCTTTATCTTGATGGTATTCACAGTGTCTGTTCTCGTCCCTTCTGCTTTCAGGGGTCTTTAGCCTGGGTGGTCGAACGAACCCAGGTTTACCCTTTATTTCATGGAGAATTTTTGAGATGGGTGTGTTAAGTGGTGTGAACACAGCATTATCTCTATCCCGCCTTCGTTCGGCCCCTTTATCAGGCCTCGTGTCATTCAATCTACTTTTAACATCGCCTCGACCCCTTCGGTCATCTCTTCTGTCGTTTTTCCTGTCGTCTCGATCGGGGACATTTCTCTTGCTTTCTTTGTATCCCCCGATCGATTCAATTTTCCTTCTAATTGCTTCTCCCCTGAGATAAATGTCGTTCAAATTTTTGGGAGGTACGTCGTAGAGTGAGGATCGGAGTTTCTTGCCTTTAATGGGGTCTAGGCCGGCGGCAAGGAACCCTGCCGCTTTTATTCTATCTAAATTGGTGACCATTCCAGCCTCCTCTTTGAACCTCGCCAAGTAATCGCCTAGATCTTCGTTCGGCCCCTGTCTGCAATGAATCAGGGCCTCTGTATCTTTCTCTCTTCGGCATAAATGAGAGTAGTGCCTTAAAAATTTCTTCTTGATTTGTTCGTACGAGGCGATCGACCTGGGTCTGAGCGATCGATACCACATGGACGCGTTTCCTTTGAGATAAGTTTTGAACATTTTGCAAAGCATCATATCACAATGCCCCATACCAGTCATGAGTGATTCGTATTTCTCACAGTGGTCTTCTGGGTCACCTTTTCCGTTGAATTCGTGCATTTTTGGAAACTGCCTTCCGGGTGGTGGCCGAAACTGTTCTACCTCTTCGGTGATTATAGGTTCATGGCTGATCTTTTTCTCTCCGAACATGACTTTCTCTAGCCTTCGGATTCGGTCATCAGTGTGGGGACCTTCTTCCGAATCGGATGAGTCGAGTGCCTTTGATCGGGTACGTTTTGAATAAGATTCGGACTGTCCAGATTCATCATCGTCGTTCCTAATTCGTTTTTCTCTCCGATCTTCTTCGAGCTCTGGGTCTTCGGCTTCGAGGGCCTCACGTAGTGACTTCTCCTGCAACTCGATTTCTTCTCTTCGGAGCTTTAGGCCTTCTAGCCTCAAACGATCGGCTTCCCTTCTTTTTGCCAGACGTTCAGTTTCTTTCACTACGCCATAAACAGCCTACTACAACACTTAGGGGGGGTGTTACCTTCTCGGGTGTTACCTTAGCTATGAATTTTTGGACCTACTACAACACTCTAGTTTTGGTGTTACCATAGCCTTAAAGGTATGTTACCATAGCTGTGGAAGGTGTTAAACTTAGTAACACCATGGGCTGTGTTACCTTAGAGTATAATTAACATATTTTTTAATTTTATTTATAATTAACGATTTAATAATTATTAAAATTTAAAATTCAATAATTTTAATCACGTTATTGAACTTATTATTATAAAAATCATATTCTATAAAATAATTTAATTATATATATTTTTATAATATTAATATATTTTATAATAATTTTATTTAAAATATCTTAAAATAAAGTAATATTAAAAAATTAATGGAGAAAATAACAGGGTATAATAAGTTTAAATTATTATTCAATAATTGAAATAATAAACTTTATAATGATACATTTTTTCATAAGAAAATTAATAATTTTCGTAATATATTAAAATAATAATTTTATTAATAAACAAAATTTTGAATCTTATTTAAAATTAAATATTGAATAATTATGTAACTTTAGAAGTAATTAAGTTTAATAAAATTATAAAAGGTATTTTTATTGAAAATGCAAGTCCACCAAATAAATGAATTTTTTAAAAGTGTAAGATTGTAAAAACTATGGATTATTATAAATTAATTAATAATTTTTGTAATAATAATAATATCAAATATTTAAAATAAATTTATAATATTATTAAAACAAAAAAAATTAAAATCATCAAAAGTGGCACATATATCGGTGAATTGTGAGGGCGGTAGATTGAAATATTTGAGTAGTGGTTGAGCGTCACTAAATTAAGGGTTCATAATTCATTCTCTCCGCACACCCCCTTTCTCTCTCGCTCTAATCAAACTTCTCTCACTCACTCTTCTCTCTCACTCTAATTCTCTCTGGGTTTGAGTTCGATTCAAGAGTTGAATGAGACTAATTTTGTTTCAGAGCTCAATTAGGGTTCTACCTTTGATTCAGGTTATTTAAACTGTAATCTCTCTCTTCATCTATCCTCTTTCTCTCTTTATCTATCCTCTCTCTCAAGGTATATATGAATATGTGTATGCATATGTTATTAGTTTAGAATTTGTAGAGACTTGTCTTATAAGTTGAATTGAGGGAACAATGGGGTTTCTCTTTTATTTTGTTCCTGATCCCTTTACAGCTCGTGCTTGTCTATCCTTGTTACTCTATTTATTTATGCTTGTGTTTGGTGTAATTTTACAATTTCTTGTTATTTGTATATATAGATCCTGATTGTGTTGTTGTATGTATTTATATATAGGTAAATAGATACAGGGATGGATCCAGATTCAGTTCAATCTACTCTTCAAAATTTAGCATTTGGCAATGTTTTGGCTGCTGCTGCTCGTGACTATAAAAAGGTCTTAAATTATTTCCCTTTTTTTAATTCCCTGTTTTTATTCTAATTTTTAGGTTTATGTTTGTACAGTTTATTTGAAATTGATGTATTTCTTAAAATTAATTGAAGAGGCGATGAGTTTAGTGTTTTGATCAAGATGATTTTCCTGTATCCAAGTTGGTTTTGTGTGTGTTAGACTATGTTGATTATTTGTGAAGTCGCCGGTCAAAATTAAATTGTTTACGTGTACCAAATGTAAATATCCAAATGTAAATATCAAAATGCCGGTCTATATAATCTAAAAGTTTCACTTTTTTTATTATCAAGAATTGTGGTTGACAGTGTTGGATTAGTATTAAAAGGTATATATACTTGGTTATTGAACTGCAATTGTAACTGGTGATGTTTTTGAGGTCACATGCATTTTCGTAGATTATGTGCCTTTCCAATAATTATCTAAGAAAAAACGTGCCTTTCCAAATGGCTGATGAGTTAATTTTCTTTAGAACTAAATATTGTCAATCATAATGATTTAATTTCGACACGAAAATACTATTTACACAGATTATAATCTTCACAGGAGCAGAGATGGAAAATGACACTTTTCTTCTACGTTGCCATGGGTGGAAGAGCGTCCAACTTTAAGTTCAATGGTGGCAATTGAAGCTTGGCCAGTTTGGATGGTGATGATTGAGACCACCTACAACAATCGCGGCCTGGCATTTACAGCCACAGCTTGGCCACGTATAACAGAATCTTTGCTAACTAGGCCTTACTCCTGATGGCTGACCATGTATAGAGGCAAAAATCTCAACTAGAACAGGGGAACAATGTCTATCCAGGTTCCAGCCATTTTGTTTTTCAAACATGGAAAGTACTTTCTTAAAAGGGTATGACGATCCAAAGTTTCCTTTTAATACTGATTTTGTTGAACCAGAAGTATTCGATATATCGTTTACTAATTTCTGCTGGGGCTATTGGGACACCCTTTACCAGGGGTTGCTAAAAGACTCAAGAAAATAGATAAACTTTCCAAGTGGCGACCTGACATGTTGTGTTCCTATATGATGACCTTTGAGTTTGTAAAATTCAAAGGCAAGGCTGTAAGGGGAGACATCTGATGTGAAATGGAAAAAGTAATCTTTAAATTTCACTTCTTCGTGTTCATTTTTGTTATTTATTATGTTTCTTTGAATTTCAGTTTTCGTGGAGACATTAGACAAGTGCTTCAGTAATGTGTGTGAGCTAGACATAGTGTTCAATTTTAACAAGGTAAACTCAATCATTTTTGTCTCAAATTTCTAGGGATAGTTCTTAAATGCTTGGAGTTCTACTGTTTTGATATGTTCATAAATACAGAATACTTGCAGTTCCTTTGTTATCTGTATACCTATGCAGTAAGCACCAAAGCTTGGGTCAGTAGCCTTGAAATTGAAATTTTATTTTGCCTTTTGTTTCGACTAGGTCGGGTTCCCGTCCTTATCAATTACACTTTAACATGATTTTTCATGGGGCCATAAAATTAAAGCAGTAAATCGTTTAATTCAATAATGTCTGTTTATTGACAGGTGCATACAATTTTAGATGAGATTATTGTAGGAGGTCAAGTTCTTGAGACGAGTTCATCAGAAGTTGTAAAGGACGTTGATGAAATATCTAGGTTCTGCTCTTTCAAGTGGCGACCTGACTTGTCAATATTTGTGGGGGATATATTAGTTTTTGTTTAGATGTTTAAGTAAATGTAATCGGTTGTACGGTTGTACGATTTGTAAATTTTTATTCAAATTAATGCTATTTACAATTTGAATTTTTATTTTAAGATTTGACATTCTATGCATTTTTTTATGAATATTAGAGGTAGGAAATGGTAGAAAAATAATTAAATTTGAATTATTAATTTTAAAACAAATAATGTCTGTGAGGCCCACACGTAGGGCCCAGATAATTGGTTATTAATTTCAAAAAATTATAACATCTAAGGTAACATAGATTTGATGTTGCTATACAATGCTTAGTGTGTTACTTTATAGGTCTATGGTAACTAATTTTGCTATGTTAGCTTAGCCATGTCGAAGTGTTACCTTAGACCCCAAAGGTTACATAGAACAAACCTATCACAGCTAAGGTGTTACCTTAGCCTTTTTTTGGCCTTTGGTAACATTTTTTAGGATCTAAGGTAACACAGTCGTGGTGTTACCATAGGCTGTTTATGGCGTAGTGTTTGTTCTTTTCCATCTCCTTATGCTTCCCCTTCGCCTTTTGTTGCTCTCTCCATTTCGCGAGCATCTCTTGTTGTTCTTCAGGGGTTGGCATATCTCCTTCTTCATCAAAGTTTAGCAGCCTTGGGGGAATGGGTGGGGTTGTTCTCGGAAATGTATGAGGAACGGAACGACTGTTTCCTGCCACGGTGCTGCTGTCATTGATGGGTGTTTCTTCAATCGTCATATTTTTCTGGTAGGTTTTTTGATACGAGTATATCTCTACGTTCCCACAGACGGCGCCAAATGTTACGACCAGTTTTCTCCCGGCCTTCGTTCGGTAGGACCTGCAGAAAGAGAATGCGAGGGTGGAGCCCCCCGATTCACCTCCGGTGTGAGAATAAGTCAGTCGGTTTTTTGTAAGGTAATTTGGACGTAGAGAATCTGTATTGTTGTGTGTGTGGTTATGAATTTTATGAACAATCTTACCTCCTTTTATACTTATTCTCCTTGCAGTTTGTTGAGATGTAGATCTGCTTTCCAGAGTATCAAATATTCTTTTGGATCATGGACCATGTGACCGTTTAAAGGTAAAAAACCTTTCATCATGGCCACGGTCGGCCACTGGCAGTCATGTGACTGTAAATGGAGAATAGGTTGTTTTATTCCTTGGGCTTGATGTTGGGCTAATGGTTCGGCCCAGTAAGGGATTGGACCTCTAACAATTATTATTATTACAATTATTATTATTATTATTATTATTATTATTATTATTAGCATTATACGTACTCGTGTCACGGGTTGCTTTATTAATATTTCATATTTTTTATTATGGTTTTATTTATTAAGAGTTGTTTTATATCATTTTGAAATGTCTTTTTTTTTAATGATAATAAATTAATAATATGCATGTATTTTGTACTTATATATATACTAAAGTTATTACAGAAAATATGTTAAATTATAATAGTAATTAATTATGTTGATGATGAATATTTTATTAGTTTTATTTTTTATTAATTTACTTTAAATTATTAAATTATTATAGGATTTTTTGTGGTTATTATATTTAGATTATCTATTAAATATTTTATTTTGAATTTTTGGATTGTTTTTCAATTTATTTACAACTTTAGTATCGAATTTATAATCTTTGCAAAATAATAAAATGTTAATTTATTGATTTTTGTTGAATTTTCCTAGTATAAATTTTAAAAACATGTTTGTTGTAAAATGTGAAAGTAAATTTTTTTTATGTTTTTTTTTTAAAAATTTAGTTTTCTTGAAACTCTTTTATGTGGTAAGTTATTTTTTAAAATTATATTTTAAACTTTACTCTAAAATATCTTTATATTAGTTTTAGTTAACAATGATTTTCTCAACTTTTATTTTTTATATAATATCATTTGTTATTTTAGTACATCCTCTTTTGATCTACTTGTTTACTAAATTAAAAGTAGCATTAATTAATTAATTACTCCCTCCGTCCCTCTCAGTTTTTTACAGTTACTATCTTGGGATGTCCCTCTCATTTCTTTACGTTACCATAAATTGTAAGTTTACCCTACTATTACACCCACTACTTTCCCCCACTATCTCATTTTTAATAATAAAAAACATTATTACACCCACTACTTTTCTCCACTATCTCAATTATATTATTAAATGTTAATCGGTCACACCACTTTATCCACTTTTCATCTAACTTTACTCATTTTTTATTCATTGTCTCGGTCTCCATGTCCCCCTCCAATGTAAACAAATGGTCCATAGCTTGTTTTCTGGCCCATAGCTTGTTTTGTGGCCCATTTCTAATTTAGTAATTTTTAATGAAATTACTTTTTTAGTCGTGACGACCAAACGACGATCATGACCATGTAAACTTCCTTACCCTAATTATATATAGGATATAATTATTGGATTTGAATGTAAACTTGGTTGTGTCAGTTAGAATGGTTTTGTCTGTTGGGTGGTAACTATTTGTCTGTTACATCCATTTATAATTTATATAAGTATCTGACGGATATAAGATATAGAGAGAGAAACCAACAAAGTGAACACACATTATTCTTAAACATTCATACATTTGCTCGTGCTTACAATTCTTAAAAAGTTAATCTGTTCAATCCTAGAAAGTCACTACAATTAAACCTCTTTAAAGTAATACGTTTGGGATCGGGAAAAAATATTACTTTATCGAGAGTAAAAATATACTATCTCCATTATGTCGGGACCGGAAAAAAATATTACTATAGCGAGGTTATTATTTTATCGATTATTACTTCATCGAGGTTCAACTGTATCATCTTCAAACAAGACAAGATTGTTGCAATTCTTCAAACTAGGTTCTTTGTATTTTCTTCCTTATGTAAATTTATTACGTACTCTGTTTACTCCGTTTTGTTTATAATTAACATTATTAACAATATTTTATTTATGTTTTGTAATTAATATTATTCTGTTTTTTGTTTTATAATTAACATTTTTTTATATTAGTCACAAATATACATATTTTACACACTATTTTTCTAACAATGAGCTCCCAAGACTAAACAAAAGACGACTTATATTTTTGAGGTTTCGAAAGGGAAGGTGCAGGTGAGACGGTCCTGGATAATATTGAGCGGCACACTTTTATGAGGGCTAGTAAATTCTAAAACTCACACTAAAGCAAGATAAGTTATAGAAATAATGCCCAAACTACACTACTTTTGTGTGGAAGGTGCCCAAAATGCCTGTAAGCGCGAGCGTACGCCTTTTTTGATCACGGACTACGCATGTTGGGCATGCGGTAGGTTGAGATACGCATTTCAGACTTGCGTATCTGGGGTCACGCATCTCCCAGATGCGTGATGACGTCATATAACGTCATTTTTGCAATTGCAACTCTGGCGCTCAGACAACCCAAAAATCGTCCTCAAAATTGCTCCCCTCAAAACTGCGGAGGCATAATTGCTTTAAGAACACAGTTTGCAAAACTGGGATCGGATTGTTGTTGTTATTCATCATTGTGATTCTTCAAACAAGACAAGATTGTTGCAATTCTTCAAACTAGGTTCTTTGTATATACTTCCTTATGTAAATTTATTACATACTCTGTTTACTCCCTTTTGTTTATAATTAACATTATTAACAATATTTTATTTATGTTTTGTAATTAACATTATTCTGTTTTTTGTTTTATAATTAACATTTTTTTATATTAGTCACAAATATACATATTTCACACACTATTTTTCTAACAATGAGCTCCCAAGACTAAACAATAGACGACTTACATTTTTGAGGTTTCGAAAGGGAAGGTGCAGGTGAGACGGTCCTGGATAATATTGAGCGGCACACTTGTATGAGGGCTAGTAAATTCTAAAACTCACACTAACACTGTGTTCCAGAAACATTTCATAGGAAGAAAAGAAAAGAAAGTGAGAAATTTAATTTCTTCAACTTGTTCCTGAATGATTTTTTAGGAAACAAAAGAATTGATTTCTAAAGATTTAGAAAGAAATTTCATGTATATTTGTCTCCAAAATTTTCTTCCCACTTTTGGAAAGATTTGGAGAGAAAAGAAAATTATTCATTTTCTATTCTTTTCTTTTCTTTCTTTGTTTCGGGAACACAGTGTAAAGCAAGATAAGTTATAGAAATAATGCCCAAACTACATTACTTTTGTGTGGAAGGTGCCCAAAATGCCTGTAGGCGCGAGCGTCCGCTTTTTTTGATCACGGACTACGCATGTTGGGCATGCGTAGGTTGAGATACGCATTTCAGACTTGCGTATCTGGGGTCACGCATCTCCCAGATGCGTGATGACGTCATATAACGTCATTTTTGCAATTGCAACTCTAGCGCTCAGACAACCCAAAAATCGTCCTCAAAATTTCTCCCCTCCATTCTCCACACTCTGACAATGTCCACTGCTTCTGAGGGCATCAAAAGGAAGCCCAAAGCTCCCTCTCCATTTTAACCCATTGATTTATTGATATTTGGCCCCGCAGGAGCATGTATGAACCCACCCGAAACCAAATCGGAAAACGAGGTCATGTTTTGGGGCTTTCAAATCCGGCGAAACAAACGAAAATTGATTGGTATAGGCATGTAGAGGGTGACAAGGCGAGTGTTTTGGTATGTAGTACGTGAATGCTCGATGTCTGAAAAGAATGAACAAATCGATCGAAGGTTTTGGTCAAAAAACGTCACCGACAGCAGGGGAAGACGATGAACAGTGTATTGACATACGCAATTTGGACATGCGTATCTTGAGCCATACATGCTCAAGATGCGTATCCGAGTTACTATTTACGATGCACACTAGCTGAATTTACAAAGATCACGTTTGTATGTAATGCATGGTCAAACTCCACGCAATTTCAAGATGTACACATGTGTGTAATGCGTGGCCCATGGATAAAAAGGACGGAGAGGTTCCCGCCCGTAGGCATTTCGGGCAAAAAGAATAATGTGGTTCTCTCTTAACTCTATATATATAATGGTAAACGGTCTATTGCAAACGTTTGCTAAACTACTGTTTGGCAACATACGGTTTTATAATCGTTAGATCAACTATTCAATGAACAAATCGATCGAAGGTTTTATGCGGTATGGTATTGATTTTTTTTAAATCAAAGCCGTTGATTCAACGATTGTGGAACCGTATGTTATGTAATAGTACTATAACAAACTGTTGTTATAGATCGCGTCCCATATATAATGTGGTTCTCTTTAAAATGTTATTGTACTCTGGCACAAGTGACTGAGTTTATGGCATGTCTAGGAGATTGGGGCCACAAAAAATTTATTGGGCATCTAAATTCTTCAAAATTAAAAATACAGAACTGTAAATTGATGAGATAAACATTTGTACTAACTTTTTTGCTTCTTTCACTAATCTGTTCTTCATTTTGAACCGGAACATTTGATGTTAATGTTCAGCTAAGCTTGGTCTTCAAATACACTTCCTGCCTGAGATTTGTCAATGCTTTGAAACTTCAACTTCATTTGCCTAAAAATTGATTATTACCCTTCAGTAGTGGAACAAATCCCAACTAACAAAAATAAAATCGAACCAAACATATCGAAAAGGGGAATATCTATTACTAATTGCAGGAAAGAGTAGTAGCTTGACTAAGGATGCATGTAAAATGAAAAAAAAAATGTTCACTTGTTTCTTCACAAACTTCAGGTGCAAGCTCACCTCAAAATAGAACAGTTTGCAACTCATGAGATTCTTCTTTATGGGGAAGCAGTGTTGTTGGGTGATGCAGTTTATGTGTTTGATAAATTGTTTGAGCTGAAATTCGAATTCTTGACAATTTAAGTGGTCTTAAGAATTTTGGGTCGTTCAGGTACTTCTCGAATTACAAGACTTTTACTTACATCAGGTTTGATTGCTGCACCAAACCCTTAGATGTATTTGAAAATTATTCTGCAATTTAATTTGTATTCGAATGCATGATTTGTGTGGTTTCATTACTTGACTATGTTAAAAAACACAAAGCATGTTGGTAGATTTTGGAGTGTGTTTGGAAAGCTAGAACAGTTGGAAGCAATGGTAGTTAAGACTTTTGGTAAGAGCAAGGTCAATGGTGTGCTATATCTTGTGCTATAGCTATATTATAGCACAAATTACAAAATATTGAAATCCAATGGTGTTCTATAGTTTGTGCTAAAATAGCATAATGCTATAATTTGTGCTATATATAGCACAAACTATAGCATTGTGCTATATTTTGAAACACCCCAAAAAGGTAAAAAGTGAGTGGGGAATATAAAAACGAAGGAAATCATTTCTACACTTGCTTTGTTTCATGACCTTTTTAGCACAAACACCCCAAAAAGGTTAAATATGAAATAAGATATAGCACAAACCATTGGAGACATGTTGTTATTTTAGCACAAAAAACCACTTTTTAGTGCTATATTATAGCAATAGCTCCATCTATTTTAGCACAACCATTGGCCATGCTCTAAATGGGAATCAATCTTAGTGCATGTTTGGCAAATCCACCAAAGAACTTATAAGTAACTTATTTCGGAAAAAATTTCGTATTTACATACTTTTCTTAAGAGAAAAATGTGTATGAGGAGTTTAATATTCGTTATCTTGCAAAAATAAGTTACTTATTTCAGAAAAAAGTACATATTTCTTAAATTTTTTCCAAAATAAGTAACTTATTTCTGAAAAATAAGATTTCCCAAACGGGCCCTTAATTCAGTTTGATAGGCACTTCAGAAATGTTGTTGACACCATCCATTCGTTTGATAAAATTCCTAAACGAGAAAATTTTTCGAAAGCTCAAGCTTTATTCAATACTGCCCCTGTTAAAGATTCAGTTACTTATAGTACAATGTTTTCTGGTTACGTAAACTCTGATGGATACCAGGAGCAGGCGGTGAAGTTGTTTCTCGAAATGCAGTTAGTAGGAGATGAAGAAGCCGTGATTGATGAATTTACATTAACTACAATGCTTAATCTTATTGTTAAGCTATGTACTGAATCTTATTCAAATCTCTAAAGTGACACTAGATACATGTCGTACATGTTTGCTCAGATACGGTATGATGTTAAAGTCTCGTTCTAGCAAATTACTTACTTTGGTTCCCATAACTCGGGAAAGCGCTATATTATCGACCTGGAACCAATTGGTTGCACCAGAAAAAATGTTCTACTAGCCTGCCTCTTGCAAAGCTCATCTTGTCTAAAACAGTCTCCATCCACCAACTGTAATTGTTATTGAGGATATAAACCTTGAGAAAATTTTTAATCCTCCCAAGGTTTATATCCTCAAAAACAATTACAGTTGGTTGAAGGAGACATGTTTAGACAAGATGAGCTTTGCAAGAGACAGATTGGTACGTAGAACATTATTTCTGGTGAAATGGAATGGTTCCAGGTCCAGAATACAACGCTTTCTGAGATATGGGAACCATGTCAATGTCTTCACAAAGATTTGCCTTCAAATTAGCCGTGTCATCCTTGAACCTCCCCAACACATCTGCCAAAAAACCAAATAATAGATAAGAGATTCAAATCTGATTTCTGATCTCGAGTTAAATGGCTAGATCATTTTATTAAGTTACATGTTTAAATAGTAAAGCATGAAAAACCTTGTGGCACAGTAAATCCGTGCTCACGGCGAATCCTAAATCGCAGAGCTGTGGAATAAAGATCGCCACTCAACCATGCATCAGTGCTATTATTAAACATACCCGCAACTGCTTGCTTCACATCATTCTGGAATGAAATGTTTAATCCCAGCCTTTGAACTGTGTCAAGCAACTCAAGCTTGACCAACGGGACATCCGTTTCTGCATGAATGAGACGTTTCACATAGTCCTTCAACTCATCCACCTGTCTTGAATATTTCTCTTCCTGCAAAGTTAACACATGTTAAAAAATGATCCAACCATTCCCATGCATCCATGCAGATGCAGGTAAGGTAAGTATGTACAAATCACTGATGTAAATCTTATTTTGTTGGATAATCTAAAAAGAGGCATATGTTAAATATGAGTAATTAGTATGAGAAACAGAGCAAGTATTAGTACTGTATAATCACTATTTAGTGTCTTGACGAGATTGTAATCCCAGGAACTTGGTGAGATTATAATCACTATTTAGTTCACTATGGTTAATTATTGTTGATTTGGTTTTTATGCATCGAACTGGGCGTTCACTAGCAAAGATTTTAGATGAATTTGTTGCTAAAGGAAAACAACTGCGGGAAAGTGCAGTAACTAGGAAGGTCGAACTCGGAGTCTGAGACCTTTGAGAGCCATATCAGTTTTGGCAGAGAAGTGTTTGTAAGTGGATTTCTGTGATATGTACAGATAAACTGCAATTTATAGATGTAACACATCAGTCCCACATCGAGGAGATTTGGGACTTTAGATCAGTTTATAAGACAAAAGTACTACTACTAATTGCACCAACAAATCATGATTTTTTGGGAGCATGTGATGGGCTTGTGGATTACCCAAGTTGGTTGTATTTGGGTCAGTAGATTCGGAATCGAGACTCGACCCGATTTTCGAAAAAGACCCCGGATTTGAACCGGGTTATCACAATAGAAGCAAGTAGTAACATTTGTTCTAATTTGACAAACAAACTGTTCACACCTGTTTCATAAATTTATCATTATAAATTTTGCAAAGTGAACTCCAACCTAACTTAAATAATTAGAGACCACAATTGTTTCCAAATTTAACTGCCTTCCAATTTTTTGTCTGTTTGTCTAGGATTTGTCAAAATCATGTTAGGCTGAAAATATATAAGCATCAAAATTCGCTAAAATGTTGGTTTTAATGCATTGATGCACGAGTTATTTTTAATTTTTTATTATTTATTTATAATATAGTATATTATTATAAATTTTAATTTTAATGTGTTATTGGAAGAATTCAAACCTTTACATTTTTATATATAATAATTTTTAATATTAAATATAAATTAATATGTTGTTGGCGAACATTAGACCTTTGTATATAATCACTTTTAGTATTATGCATTGTTGTATCTGACGGTTTTGATATATTTGAGTTGAAAATCTGACGGTTGTGAATGAGGGATAACGAAGCTACAAATTATACCCCTTTCGCTTATTATAGATAGTATAGATTAGCCCATATGTGAATCATGGATTATGATAAATTTTCTAAAAATTTTGATTAAATAATTTGATGACATTTACTTACTTTGATACTAATATTTAAAAAGAAAATTCATGTTTCAATTGACCATAATTTAATTATTAATAATATTTATAGGATCTGGATGAACCAACCATTAAAAAAGAACGGAAGAACCAATATCAATCGTTGAATTACTTTTAAATCAACTCTCAATATTCAATTCATATTTAAATAATTTTTGTAAGGGTATTGATGGAAATAAAAACTACACTATTAGTTCAATTAATTGAAATAAGGAAATTTAATCAATGACTCATTTATTAAAATATTTTATTTTTATTAACATTTTTTATCTCACATAACTTTTAGCTGATTATTTCAATTTTTTCAATTTTCTTTCTTTAAAAAGTTTATTTCATTTTATTGAACTTATATTACAAAAAATAATCCCCGAAATAATATCAATTTTGTTTCGTAGTAAAAATATAATATTTTACTATTGAATTTTATAATTACGCACACGAACTTAAAAATTTTACAATTGAACTTGCTTTTTTTTACAGAATTCTACGACTGGACTTGCTTTTTTTTTTTTTTACAGAATTCTACGAAAAACATTATGTTGCTACACAGGGTGAGTACCCTTTTTATCTCTTTTTCAGCTGATTTTGCCCAAAAATAACATTATATAGAAAAGCTGTCTAAAATAACGAATTGTATACACATATTTCACATACGTGGAGAGGAACACGCATTTCGTGTATAGCTCGGAATCATTGCACTCGCATACAAGCAATGCGTATAGCTAGATGAATTTATTTTATTTTCGATGGATATACGTGGTGCAAATTACGCATAGCCAGAGTGCATAGGTCCTGACTAGTCTTGTACTAAAATAAATGATTGAATTTATTTTAAAAAATTGGGGTCAGCCCCGAATTTTGAAAATCAAGTTAAGTTAGGATTTAGGATCTAGGGTCTGTAGTTTAGGGAAACGTCAATTTAAATTGTGTTTCCTTATCACGTTTCAGGCGCTAGTCCCAATTTTTTAAAAATTAGGTTAAGTTAGGATTGGGTCTATGGTTTAATTAGGGTTGTAAAATGTGCTAAGAGCAAGTCCAACAGTTTCCCTACAATGCTTCTTAAGTTAAAAAATGGCATCTGATTTGTTCAAATTTAAGTAGTTCTAAATTCCTTCAAAAAAAAAACTTCAAATAAATGAATGAAAATTATCAAAAATATCCATGTTTTCAAATTTTTTACAAAAATACAGTGAAAATTGTATATGTGGTTGCGCGATTGCAAACAGTTGCATTTCAGGTTGCAATAGTTGCATTTGGGGTTCAACGTATTTTTGTAAAAAAAATCTGCAATTTGAATATTTTTGAAAAAAAATGTAAATGAAATAAGAATTTGTACCAACTTTTTTGCTGGTTTCACAAATCTGTTCTTCATTTGAACTGGAAACTTGATGCAAATATTTAACTTGGTCTTGATATGCACTTCCTGCATAAAATTTGTCAATGCTTTGCAAATTCAGTTGAGCCGAACCTTTACCCCTAAATATATGCATGCTCATTTGCCAAGAAAATGATCATTACCCTCCAGTGCTTTGATTGAGCAGCAGAGATCCCAACTATCGAAAATTAGCCAAACATATGGAATGTATCTAATACTTTTTGCAAGAAAGAGTAGTAGCTTGACTAAGGATGCATGTAAATCAATTCTTCTCCTTTGCATTCTCTAATGGCAAGTTCCATCACATTTCTCTGTGTGGGAGGCAGAATATCACAACATTGTCTTCTCGGTGCCAGAAGCTGTTTACCATCAAAAACAAGGAATGAGGCTTGTGTTACGTTACAATCAACATTCTTAGGTGACTGATTAATTGCAACTTGATCTAAATCTTGTCACTCATGCTCCATTTATTATCTTCTTAAAAATACCATGTGTACTGTCAAGAAATTAATCTTATGCACGCTATAATTAACAAGTCTCGAGCTAGTGCTCAACTGCTAGCAAGAGAGATGACGGGGTATAAGAGGTTGAGGTCTTGAGGATACAATGTTGATGTATAATTGAATTTAAATTTGACCTACTGATAATCTCCAAAAAAGAGAAAGGTGATAAGGAATACCTGTTTATTGTCAAGATCAAACTTTTGTGAGGAAACTCTAATCTCATCGAGTCTCCGAGGTGATCCCATATCTCGGGTGCAATTATCTGAAGTCATTTGCTTGTAAGTGCTCTTAATCTTTCCTTGGGTAGAAGAAACCTTCTCCATGAAGAAAACAAGGGGCCTTCGACATACGTCTGGATCATGTTCCCTTGTATTAATGTCAAACAAAGTGTGCAAGAGATTCCCTGTTTGGAATGGCTCGAATGTCTGCTGTGCACGAAGAGTGTCCGGCATGTCTACATGCTTTCCGAATACTTGAACAGCATAACCCCATGACACTGAAACTGTCCAAGAAAACCATCGATCATAGCAAACTGTTTGTTGAATGATTCTGTGGGGATCATGTTTTACGGCCTCATTTAGATGCTCCAAAGCCTTTAGATGTGACATATTTGGAAATATTGGATTTGTAACATCCAAGTGATGTAGTGATACTAAAGGTGTCAAGGGATGGGAAGCCAGTATGCCAAATACATCTCCCCTAATATCCATCTGATCAAAATGAAAACAAAAGATGCGAAGATCAACAAAAGGTAATATGAATAGATTTACTTTGAAATGCCTGGTAATTCAACTCAAATGTGTAATTAGTATTAAAAGCGAATTTTTCGTGCATTCGTATATAAAATTTGAGCATGAATGGAGTCAGAATTCTAGGTGATACCTGATGGAAACCGATCTCTTTGGTCAACCCGATTCCAAGCTCGGCAATACATGCAGAGATTCTACCGTCACTTCCATAAAGATGAGGATATCTTTCGATGCATGAATCAAACACTTTGGCTAGGACTTTTGCAAGTGTATAACTTATAGCAAAACCAGCTCCTCCAAAAGCCATATTAGAAGAAAAGATTGTGTTCTGCATATGACTTTCTGAATTGCTCCCAATATAGTACCAAAGGTCATGATCATACTTCGATAGCACTTTCACTAAATTTTCGGCAAAAAACAATGTATCGTCATCCCCGAACACAAACCACCTGACATTTGTATGATTGAGAGCCACAGTTTCTGATACAATACGGGCAATACGGATCACTGATCGGGAACCACCTCTGTGATTGTACCTAAACTGAGAAGTATCTCTCGAAATGCAAACCGGAGGAAGTGAATTTTCATAGTTTTTATTCAAGGTTTTATTTGTTGGTGGCTGTGTCTCCAAAAACACACAGCCTCTCATAAGTTGAGGCTTCCACCAAAGCCTAACGTAGTCTTTTTTACTAGGCCACGATTTATCAGTTGATGCAATCCCAAAAACAATGTGTTCAAGTGAAGTAGGAGGAAGCATGTCTTGTAAAGAAGCCGAAAAATGTAGGAATTTCGAGTCTGGTACAAGGAAAAAAGATATTGTAAAGTAAATAATGCATATAGAAGCAGAGAATAAGATGAAAATTTGAAGGCCAGGGGAAGTCATGGTCTTGGTTCTGTTCTTCGGGTATTGCTCAGTGTTCTTCATTTTTTTACATGCAGGGGATCGGAGAAGTTGAGAAATTTAAACGGATCAATGGGTGCTTGAGGCCACTGGTGCAGTTGAATTATTTGAGGAAACTATTAAGATGACTTATGAATGCATGTTATGTTAGATGCATCACCCCCTAATTAACAACCGGAGGTTAAGTAGATTGGAAGAAAAATTAAAGTTTTGAAGACTTCTAAAATGTCAACTCTTTGGAGGCTGCAAGGACTGTGGCAAGGTAACGTAAAGTGAATGGGAGATTATACTGTAAGGATGCCTAACACTATCTCCAACATCTTCTATTCTCCATGTGGATTGACCGATGAATGTGCGTTAGGTCCAGTTGCTGAATTGCAACAATCATACAATATTTGCATCGTTCACATTGCTGCACTAGCATTATAGAATGAACTTAGATATAAAAATTTTCGGTATTTCTGAAATTCTTCGATTAATGACTTAAATCTTCCGTAATCAATTCTTCGATAATGATTAATAAGAAACATGTGAATTTGATTTGTGGAAAGGTGTACAAGTTTTCGCTTTTGTTCCAGCCTATGAGGTTTGCTAAATCTCAAAATAATGAATGATTCACAGTCATGTTCGAAGATCATTTTTTCATACCAATAACTATACAAGTATGTAAGCACAATAGAACTATACAAGTACTTCCATTATAAGTGGACCACGGGAACCATTTTAAAACACAACTGAACATACTCTGTCCGCCCACACATTGCTTCTAACTCCTACTCGTCTTTAATTTCAACTGTTCATTTTTGTGTGGTTAAAATGAAAAGATATAGATGAAAAAATAATAACCAGGTTTTAATCTATTTTCAGATTAATTTTTTTTCTCATTTTTATCCACTTGGAGTAATATTCAATAATCAAACCACAATTTCATATGCATTTATGTACGAGTGAAATATGTTTAACGAAATATTCAGCTTGCAAAACATATATGTTCCGCAAATTATTCGTACTCTATTTAACACTGTACAATAATCCACACGTACGCACGCAATTATCGGTTGTTCCAACAGCACATGATTCAGTAGACATCATAAATCAAATTAACCACAAAAATAACTCAACAACTCGGAAGTGAGCCGAGCTAAAGCCTACAACATTCTACTATCACATATTTGTGCATTACTTTGACTACTCAACCAACATGTACACATAAATATTTGCAATCCACTCTTCTCCTTGCACGTTGCACTCACTCAGTGGCTCACTTAAAGAAGTGGCATGGCCGCTAATATAGTCATTTCATACAACCCCACTCAAGAAAATTATACTAGTCCTACTTTAATTTTTGGCCATGTATATGTATGCATCTCCCTTTTCTGATTTGCTAACTGCTCTAACAACAAAATCATGGCTCATAATTTCCCTTTAAGCATCTTCCTTTATTTCTATGCCTTATTCAAGTTCACAATTAAAATAATGATTATCATTATTATTAAAATCATAGGACAGCAACCATTCTATTTAACTGCATGCAAATAACCACATGCTAGGATTCTTGTGTATGGCTATACTTGCACCTACCCTTTTTATATATAATCGCAGTCTCCCTTCAGTTTGATCTCCAGCATTGCTTCCAAACCATTAGTTTGTACACATTTTTAGCATAAATCCACATAGCCGAAATCGAAAATGTGTAGAGGCAGAGGAGTAGAAGAGGAAAGACAAGACTCCTCAAAAGCATTAAGAGAAGAAACTGCAACACTTTTGGCTCATGCCAACCAAGGCTCAGTATCTTGTGAGCTCTGTGATTCAGAAGCCACAATATATTGTCCAGCAGACGATGCTTTATTATGTCGAGAATGCGATAAACAGGTCCATGGAGCTAATTTCTTGGCCAAAAGACACATTAGATGCTTGTTTTGCAGGACTTGTCAAAGCCTCACTAGTCGGTATCTCATCGGAGTTTCTTCAGAGGTGATCCTTCCAACCATTGTTGCTGAGTCGGAAAAAAGACCATGGAGTTCGAATCTCGAAGAAAATCATTCCAAAGAACTTAAAAGGCCTTTCTTGCTTCTATGAGTACTGTATTATTCTTTTTTTGATTGTTTTCTTTCAGTTTCGAAGATATATTGTCCAGGAACCACATTAATATTGCCCTTGTATCTCGATTTGTCAAATACCCTTAGACCAGTAAAGTTGTTATCATACATGCCGGGTCAATGGTTCATGTTATTCTTCCTCCTAGCTTAAATTAATTTTTTCGAATTAATCATCTATCAGCTTGGAAAAACTGAAAAAAATTACCAGTCTCTCTCTTTAAGATCATATTCATTTTCAATTTCGTGACCCTTTTCATCGCATTTTTCATCTCGATTTAAATCAGGAAAATAAAGAAAGTCGAAAAATTGACCTTTTTTTTGACAGGCCGAAAAACTGACTTAGTTGAAAGAAAAAGACCTGTAAACAATAAATTTTAATTCTTGATCCAATTTTTTGACAAAAAATAAAATCTTGATTCAATTCAGTAACCACTGGATTGTCCGATATTGTGCAAAATGCTGGTGTAGTAAAGAAAATGTTTGAAAGGTGTCATTCAAGCTCCCATTTTAAGAAAAGTAAAAATAAAAAATACAATTAGAGAATAATATACTAGTTCTATAATCTAGGTAATATTTAGTAGTGTATAAGGGTATAGTCCAAGATTTATTCGTCATCTATTATCTATTATCTATTATATTTATTATCTATTAGCTATCTATTATCTAATATCTACTATCTACTATATATCTCTAGGCAGCTGGTCTTGACAATCGATTGTCATGGACCAGTTAACTAACAAGCGGTTTTTAAATCGTTGGATCAATGATCTAACGGCCCCCCTGGATTACAAAAAAAATTTCCTGTCCGCGGAAAATTTCCGAGGAACATAAAACTTTTTTTTTTTAATCTCAGCCGTTGGATCCTTGATCCAACGGCTGTGGAACCGATTGTTAAATAACCGGTCCCTGACAAACGATTGTCAGGGACCGGGACCCATATATCTAATAGTGCAACATGTCATATTTTATTCATGTATAATTTTACAATTATGCCCCCAAGAGTCAACATTAATAAAAATATTAAAATAAAAATACTAAAATGTCTTCATGTTGTTGGGAATTGAACCCATGACATCTAAATCATAATTTTAATAAATTTAGTTCACCACTACAACGACTGTACCATAATATTAGAATTCATTAGTTTTATCTAGCGGTGCTATTTAAAAAAATCAAGAAAATATAATTATTTCGCTTAGGTGCCCCATATTATTCACATATCATGTGTCAATTAATTTTTATATCATAATTTTAGTAAATTTTAAGAAATTTAGTTCACCACTACAACCGCTATATCAAATGCCTATTTCGTTAAATATTAGAATACATTAGTTTTATTCAGCAATGCTATTTAAAAAAACCAAGAAATCAGGTGTCCCATATTATTCACATATCATGTGCCAAATAAATTTTATATATCTCTATACACATACAAGAATCATATATTTATTCTATTAATAAAACTTGTATCATTTTATTTAATGTAAAAGTTAAAAAATGAATGTAAATATTTTATAGAATATATAGAGGGTCGTTTATTAGAAAAAAAAATCTCATTACTCTAATTATTTGCAAAAACACTTAAGGCCCCGTTTGGGATCTTATTTCTCAGAAATAATTTACTTATTGTGGAAAAAAGTACATAAATTTACGTACTTTTTTCCGAGATAAGTAACTTATTTTTGTAAGATAACAAATATTAAACTCCGCATACACATTTTCCTCTAAAAAAAAGTATGTAAATACGAAATTTTTTCCAAAATAAGTAACTTATAAGTCGAGTTAAGATTTGTCAAACGGGACCTTAGTATTGTGAAGTCTGTCCAATGCACGCATATGCATTTAATAAATTCTTTGTATCTTTGTCATGTGTGGTTCTATTTCAAAATCAAAAATTGCACGAGTTGTTTGGATATGGTGCTTTTTTGTTTTTATATAGCAGGGATTATATAGCATGAAACTAGCAAAATTTATCGAGTCTCTCATACCTAAAATGTGGTGAAAATTATAACGAGGATTAAAATTGTATTTCAGGTCATACTCGCTTCTTACAATTATTTAGACGACATTGCCAACTTAGAAATGGAAGAAAATATAAACTATACAGACTTAATAGCCGCAACACAATTTTCATTGATAAGATCATACTAAATTACGATGAAATAAAGTCGTAATAAATTGAAAATTGTTCATCATCATAACAAAATTTTCTAACATGTATGTGAAATGGAACCGTCAACACACAAATATAACAAAAAAAATCAACAAAAAATAATTTAATTAAATTAGAACATTCCCGTGCCTTGCACGGGTATTAAAACTAGTTATTATTATTATATAATACCACAATATGTACCATTTTAATCCATCTTAAATTACTATTTTGACCCTCTGCATTCAATATACATCAATTAAAATTCGTATTTAATATGTGCATTAATTAATATACATTAATTAAAATTCGTATTTAATATGTTTATTTAATATTATCTACTTAATTATAACACTTTCGTTACCTTGCAATTCACTAAGCATTCAAAGAAGTTTGTGCCTCGCACGAGTATAGAATCCTTGGAACTCATTATAAATGATCTAACATTATTGAAGAAATAATATTGGAACGTACATTAACTTAAGATTGCTAACTACATATTTTTGCTATGCAATTTACAGAATAAATTAATTTTGTGTACTGTAATTTAGTATTTTTACTTTAAAGAAATGTGTCTAATATAATATTTTTTTTTTGTATTTTATTGGCTCTGGTGTATTATTTGACATTCTGTAATATCAAATACAATAAATACATGACTCTGAGCACTTTGGAAAAATAAAGGGTACATTTGAATGTTTTAACCAAAATGGGAGATCTTGAAACGGGGACAAAATAAATGTTGGTTAAAAAAGAACGCGCTAAACTAAAAAGAATTTTAATTGTCATAATATCAATTACTAATATTAATATTAAAACGTAATGAAAAAAACTGCAATACCAATTAAAAAATTGAGCAATCCAGTGCCTTGCACGGGAATTGAAGTTAGTTGTAAACATTAGAGCACCACTTAACAATATTTTTGTGTAAAATATAATTTTTTTTATTTGAAATAGCATCAAAACAATTTATTGACGATAAGTTAATGATATATACAAAAGTAATCGATATTTAACAATTACATATATAATAAAATATTAAATTAAAATTTTCATCATTAGAGTTAAAGTATATATTGCTCGCTTATCAATATATTCCTAATGATGGCTAGTGAATGACTTAATCAAATTACACCAGTTACCCTTTCAAACTATATTTTACAACTTATTTTACATGGGGTTTTTAGTATTTTTATTTTTAAATTACACCAATTACCCTTTCAAACTATATTTTGCAATTTATTTTACATAGGGTTTTTAGTCTTTTAACTTTGTAAGGGTTTTTTTCTTTTGTACGGATGGAACCATGAGTCAGCCCAGAATAATGGCCTACATATGTTTATTGCAGACGATCACAAAAACCCCATTTTTCACACTTCTCTATTCTCTTAAATCTCCACACACGCACACACACTTGAAAGGCAGAGTGTATTAACTTGTAACACTGTAACTAATGTAACTCAATTAAAAGAAAAGATACTTAACCAGAAGACAATCAAGAACAAGAAGTCACAAGGAATCAACACTAAATGAAGACAAGGTAATTGATACAATTGAACATGTTAACTATGATCAAGCCAAGAAGAAATCATTGAGAGAAGTTCAAGTCAAAGTTGTTCAGGCCTCAGTGATTTGAGAATTCGAGATTCAAGATCATAACTATCAGTATCAACAAGACCAATTGATTTCAAGTGAACAAGAAGGAAAGCAAATATTGGAAAGCCAAGTTACTAAGTGAATATGGTAATTTATTCAAGAAGCAGAAACACTATCAAGACTAGTCACTTATGAACCAGACCAGTGCATCAAGTGTCAGGACATTGATAGCAAGTTTATGTCAGTAATAAAGATCCATGTTCAAGAGCTTGTAGAAGAACAAAGAAGATATGAAGATATCACAAGCTCAAGATGTGCATTGAAGTTTCAAGTTGAAGACCAAAATATTTTCTAAGTACTAAATGTTCTAGATGGCTAAGTCGAAATTCTCAAGTAGAAGTTCTACTTAGAATTTCGAGATGGCTAAGTAGAAATTCTCAAGTAGAAGTTCTACTTAGAGTGCAGCTTCAACATGACACATGGCATCTTCTGATTGGCAGATTTCCAAGCTTTCAAGATAAGGCAAGATTTATGTGGACATCATTGGGCCACGTACATCTTAGTCTTTGAAGACTACAGGTCATAGATTACATGTAGTATAAATAGAAGCACTTGTGTAATGTTTTAGTTAGTGAGCAATATTGAGAAAAACACAAGAAAAAGAGAGAGAGTATTCACAGAGCTTAGAATCATTCACTTCTCTCTCAACTTCTGTTATACTTTGTAATGAATGTTGTAGCAACCTTTTCAAGTTATATATAAAAGAAATATATTCCTTGAATCTGTGTGTTCATTTATTGCATCGTATTTATTGCTACTCATAATCGAAAAGTTGTATTCACCCCCCCTCTACAACACATTTGGACCTAACAATTGGTATCAGAGCGGATGTTTAACATACAAAACATAGATCCTTGTGTTTAGTGGAAGAATCGTGAGTTTTCATTTTCTAGATCTACTTTTCATTTTTTCGAAAAGTGAGCTTTAATTCGTTTCCAGTGAAAACTCATCCGGGAAAAATTATTTAAATACTCCAGGTGTGATTATTTGGCTTGGGTGTATTTTAATTAATTTTTGTGAATTAATCTGGGTTCATTGATATTTGGTGTTCTTGAGTGTTCATCATCTGTTCTTGTCAAAGAAGATAACCCAACAACTTTTTGATCTCCTTTTTCAAACAAATAAGATAGTCAAAAAAAGGTGTTTTTGTACTTTTGATTTGATTATTATTCCTTGGCCGAAAGCAAAAGAAAGTGTACTCAGTGCTTTGCAAGTGGGTTAGTCACTTTCGGTGTGTAAAGTAATCAAAAGTCAAAAAGGTGATATTGTTTATTCAATATTAAAGTGATCTGCAGAAAAATTTATTCTAAGGACAAAAGTTCTACATAGAATTTCTACTTGAGATTTTCTACATAGAATTTCGACTTGGACAATTTCTACTTGGTGAATTTCGACTTGGACAATTTCTACTTAGAGAAATTTCGACTTGAGCAAAATTTCTACTTAGAAAAATTTCGACTTGGCAGAAGTTCTACATAGATATTCTACATAGCCTAGTCTTGGGTACTTAGAATTTTTTAGTGACAAGATTTGAAATGGCTCCTAAAAATTCTTTCAAGATCCCAATGTTCAACCGAGATCACTATGAAGAATGGGTTTTCAGAATGAGACTCTACTTAGAGACAATTAACCCTGAGTATCTGGAAGTCCTTGAAAAGGGTAAATTTGTTCCAATGAAAGCTATTCCTGAGCGTACGGAAGGAGAGGAGGTTATACCTGCTCGGTCTGAGCCTAAAAAGGCAGCGGACTTTACGGATGCTGACAAGGAGCAAATAGCTTATGATACTTCTGTAAGACAAACCTTGATGGAATCTCTCGATCATGAAATGTTCAACATAGTCAAGGGTTTGAATACAGCAAAGAAGATTTGGGACAAGATAGAAGTTGTCATGGAAGGATCTGCAGAGGTCAGAAGCAACAAGACACTTATACTCAAGATGGAGTATGACACCTTTAGAATACGAAAAGGAGAAAGCATAACAGATGTCTACCTACGATTCAGTCAGTTGGTATTGGATTTGAATCTGAGAGGTGTTACTCTCCCCATGGTTGAAACCAATACAAGATATTTGAGGAACCAGCCAAAGAGCATTGAACATAGGGTCTACGCAATCAGAGAAACCAGAGATTTGCATACAACTTCTCTGGAAGAATATTATGGAATTCTGAAGACCTATGAGCTGGAAACTCTTCAAGATCAAGCATGGGACAATGATTCAAAGGGAAAAGAAACTGCATCAGGATTAGTTGCTGATGAGGAAGAGTCTAAGAAGGCAATGGTTGCAGCAAAGCCTAAATCATCACCTGCACCTCATCAAGTTGATAATGATGACGAGTGCGCATCCAACAGTGATGATGACTACTTCACCCAAGAAGAGCTGGACAACATGGACGATAGTGTCGTGGCATACATGGCAAGGAAGTTCAGCAACATGAGATTCAGAAAGAGCAACCGACCACAGAGAAATTCTTCATCTTATTATCGGGCTGCTAAGGGTGGTGGTAGTTCATCAGGCTACAAAAGCAAAGGCAAGAGTACCAGCTACAAATCTCCGTTGGATTTCAAAATGAAGTTCAATTGCTACAATTGTGGTGAACCTGGACATTTTGCCTCGGACTGCAAAAAGCCTAAACAGACTTATCCAAAAGAGACATTTGAAGCCCTCAAAAGCAAGTATGAATCGCTGGTGAAAGAAAAACATGGTAAAAGAGCTTTAGTAGTAACAGAAGGAAGAGCTTGGGATGATTCAGATGAGGAAGATGTTACTCATGTAGCAAACTTTGCGCTCATGGCTGAGACATCAGAGGAACCAGAGGTACCTGTTCTAACCCTTAAAGTAGAAATGTCTATTGATGATTATAAGGAACAGAACGGCGCTCTTAGCGAAGAGATCTACATGTTGTGCAAAAGCCTAGACACTTCTCAAAAGGAACAGAAAACACTTGTCGCCAAAAGCAGAATGCTTGAGGCAAAAGTGGAAGAGTTAGAGGCTGCTTGCACTGTAGATACTTCCTTAAGAGATTTTATTAAATCTTTGGAACACAAGCTCGTCCTTAAGGCAGAAATAGAATCATGTTTAAGGAACAAACTAGCTGAGTTAGAAACTAAATGTGAAGCTTACAAACTAGCTGCTAGTAAAGTGTATGTAGATAATGACGTATTTAAGAAGATAACTGGAGTAGGTGTAGGACTTGATTATTCTGATCTTTCTAAGAAAGAAGGCAAGAGACATATCGATCCTAGCTCCAGTGACCTTAAAAAGGAAACACCTAGCATTTTTAAATCTTCTGTCAAACCCATCTACAAACACCTTGTTCCTAGAATAGAAGAAGAAGAGACTGAATTGATAGCTAGATATGAGATTGAGATGGAAGATCGTCAGAACGCACAACCCATAACTCCTATTAAACAAGTTAAAATCAATTTCCCTAGTGATGAATCTAGACTAGGAATAGGAGCTAAGGCTGTTAAACAACAAGGGAAGAAAGGCATAAAAGAGGTTAAGGCTGAACGAATAAAGAAAGCATGTTATCACTGTAAATCTACTGAACATCTTTCTTATGCATGCACTGCTACACATGCCATGCCTACCACACACACTATGAATAATCTGCATCAGAATCATGCACAGTGTGGTCAACCTAATTGTATGCCATGCACTTTTAACGTCATGCAAACTTTTGTGAATTTAATGAATGCATCTAGCCAGTCATGCTCAAATACTGCTGCTAGTTCAAACAACAAAAAGAAGTTTGGGAGAGCCAAGACTGTCAGTCCTCCTAAAGTTAGGAGTGACAAACCTTCTCCTAGGACTGATAAATATGTCAAGTCTGAGAAAGGAAAGGAGGAAGTCGAAAGCTCTAGTTATGTTAAGAAAAGTGCATCTCCTGTTGTTAAATCTGTTGATTCTAAATCTTATCGAAAAGCCGGGCCCAATCAAAGTTGGGTTCCGAAGAAAGTCTAATCAATCTGTTATTGCAGGGCATTAAGCAAAAGAGAAATAAAGTTATATGGGTGCTAGATAGTGGAGCATCGAGGCATATGACTGGAAACAAGTCCCTGCTTACAGAGTTGGTTATGAAAGCTGGCCCTTATGTTACCTTTGGAGATGACAGCATAGGTGTGACAAAGGGATATGGCAAACTGAAAACTGGCAATGTCATCATTGAAGATATTTCCTATGTTGAGGGATTAAAGCATAATTTGTTGAGTATCAGTCAATTCTGTGACAAAGGTTACGAAATTGTCTTCAACAAGAAAGGTGTATCAATCACTCACATCAAGGAAGGTTCACTGGCTTTGAGAGGAGTTCGAAAGGCAGATCTTTTTGTTGCAGACATGGACTCAGCAAATCAGAATGAAGTTACCTGTTTCTACAGCAAAGCTTCGGATGATGAAAGCTGGTTATGGCACAAAAAGTTATCTCACTTAAACTTCAAAACGATGAATGCTCTCGCGAGGCGAGAATTGGTGAGAGATCTACCTCAAATGGAGTTCGCTCCGAAAGGACTCTGTGAAGCCTGTGAAATGGGAAAGTCGAAGCGAGCCTCGCATAAAAGCAAAGAAATTTCAAGTATCACTGAGCCTCTGCAACTTCTTCATATGGATTTGTTTGGCCCAGTGAATGTCCTATCTTTGTCTAGGAAAAGATATGCATTGGTAATCGTGGATGACTTCTCCAAGTATACATGGGTATTGTTCGCAATGACGAAAGACGAAGTACCTTTCCTAATCATTGATCACATCACTCAAATTGAGAATGTTTCAACACTTACTGTGAAGACGATTAGATCAGACAATGGCACTGAATTCAAAAACGCAGTGCTAAATGACTTCTGTGTATCTAAAGGAATACGTCGTCAGTACTCAGCCCCGAGAACTCCACAACAAAATGGAGTGGTTGAAAGGAAGAATAGAACATTGGTTGAAGCAGCAAGAACTTTGTTGTGTGATTCGAAACTTCCTCTGTATTTCTGGGCAGAAGCAGTGAGTACCGTGTGTTACACTCAAAATCGATCCTTGATTATAAAAGATAAAGAAAAGACACCATGTGAGCTAATGAACGGCAGAAGACCAACAATCAAATATTTTCATGTATTTGGAGCAAAATGCTATGTACTTATAGATGATGAAAATCTAGGTAAGTTTGCAGCAAAAGCTCGTGAAGGAATCTTTGTTGGTTACTCCACAGATGTGGTAGCAGCTTATAGGGTGTTCTTAGTGAATGATCGAAAAGTGACTGAAAGCTACAACGTCAGATTCGACGATACCAAACTCTCATCAATTTCAAGAGATTCTAGTGAACCTGAGTCCCTAAAATTTCAGAATCTGGACTTAGAAGATCTTGAAGATGAACCTGAGTTGGTTGTCCCATTAAATGTTCCAAGTGTACGTGAAGAACCTGAGTCTAGTGAACAAGCTAATTCTACAAGATCAGGAGAGACTTCCTCAGTACGAACCGGCAACAACTCAGGGGGAGTAAATAGCAGCTCAAGGACTACTGTTCAAGGCTCGAGTCGAGTTGACTCTAGTTCTGTAGGAGCTGGCACTAACTCAGGGGGAGTTAGTGAAAGTATTCAAAGTAGTCAGCACCACAATTCAGAAAGTCATGCTGAATCATCGAGACAATTTCCAAGAGAACGAGTATGGAATAGAGACCATCCGTTTGAATTGATTATTGGTGATCCAGATGCTGGTGTGTCTACTAGAAGAAATGCAAGAGCTGACCTGGCTAATATTTGCTTATATTCTGGGTTCTTATCCAAGCTTGAACCTAAAGAAATAGAAGAAGCTCTTGGTGATGCTGATTGGGTGATTGCAATGCAAGAGGAACTCAATCAGTTTGAAAGGCAGAAAGTTTGGAAGCTGGTACCCCGACCAAAGAACAAATCAGTAATTGGAGCTAGGTGGGTATTCAGAAATAAAATGGATGAAAACGGACTTGTAACACGAAACAAGGCTCGTTTGGTTGCAAAAGGTTATTCTCAGCGAGAAGGAATTGATTATGATGAGACCTATGCACCAGTTGCAAGACTTGAGGCAGTCAGGATGTTTTTGGCATTTGCAGCACATAAGAACTTCAAGGTTTTCCAGATGGATGTGAAAAGTGCCTTCCTGAACGGAGAGTTAGAAGAAGAAGTGTATCTGGAACAGCCGCCTGGCTTCATTGATCCAGAACTTGTAGATTTTGTGTATCTTCTCTTCAAATCTGTCTATGGCCTCAGGCAATCCCCAAGATGTTGGTATGAAACCCTATCCGTATTCTTAATTGAAAGTGGTTTTACTAGGGGAGTAATTGACAAAACATTGTTCTATAAGAATGTGAAGAATGATTTAATACTTGTTCAAGTATATGTGGACGATATTATCTTCGGGTCATCGAATGAGCGCTTGTGCGAGAAATTTGCTAAGCTAATGCAAGACAAATACGAGATGAGCATGATGGGAGAGCTGTCTTTCTTCCTTGGATTACAGATCAGTCAGAGAAAAGATGGTATCTTTATCTGTCAATCCAAGTACGTCAGAGATTTACTCAAGAAGTATAATCTAGAAGATGCATCAGCAGCCAAGACTCCCATGGCAACAGCCACGAAGCTT
The DNA here is from genome assembly GCA_037693485.1 of Kitagawia praeruptora. Classification (NCBI taxonomy): domain Eukaryota; kingdom Viridiplantae; phylum Streptophyta; class Magnoliopsida; order Apiales; family Apiaceae; genus Kitagawia; species Kitagawia praeruptora. Next base: position 25,642,907 of record CM075351.1, on the reverse strand, counting down.
GATGAAGACAAATCAGGTAAATCAGTTGACATCACAAGCTATCGAGGTATGATTGGCTCACTTCTCTATTTAACTGCAAGTAGACCCGATATAATGTTCGCGACTTGTTTATGTGCAAGGTTCCAAGCGGATCCTAGAGAATCACATCTCATAGCCGTCAAAAGAATTTTTAGGTATCTCAAGGGCACACCAAATCTAGGAATTTGGTACCCAAGAGATACAGGTTTTAATCTAATTGGCTATACGGATTCAGATTATGCAGGTTGCAGGATTGATAGGAAAAGCACATCTGGTGCTTGTCAATTTCTTGGCAGAAGATTGGTGTCCTGGCAAAGTAAAAAGCAACATACAGTATCTACTTCTACTGCTGAAGCTGAGTACATTGCTGCTGGAAGCTGTGTATCTCAAATACTGTGGATGAGGAACCAATTGAAGGATTATGGCATGGAGCACAAGAAAATTCCAATTATGTGTGACAACACAAGTGCCATTGCCATAACCAACAATCCTGTAGATCACTCAAGAACAAAGCACATCGACATCAGGTATCACTTCATAAGAGAACATGTCGAGGAGGGGACTGTGGAGCTACATTTTGTGCCCACAATGCAACAAATTGCAGATATATTCACCAAACCTCTTGATGAAGTAACATTCAATAGGTTGGTTGGTGAATTGGGAATGCTTAACACAAGTTAGTAAAGCCTTCTCTCTGTAAAATCCATGGTTATGTTGGTATATGCAGGCTATTTAATCATTATGTGTTTAGACTTTAAAATGCCTAATTAATGATTATTATAGGATGCATATAGTGTGATTTTGCATGAATTCAGTGTGTTTTAAGTGTCTTTTATAGCACAAATCTGTGAATTTATGCTTGTTAGATTGCATGAACATAGGGGGAGTTAAATTCATAATATTCTAAATTTTGCATGATTTTTAGATGAATTTACCTGTGTTTTTCATGTAATTAGAGGCCTTAGAATTATCAAGGAATGTTTTAATTATGTCATATATTAAAATCCTTGAATTGATATTTATATTAATTTGACAAAATTAATTGTTGTGTTTTTCAAAGAAAAATTGTCAAATTAATCCAAGTATCTTCAAAATTTCGAGTTAGTTTCTATCTCGAAACTCATCTAGAAATTCGACTTGAATTTCGATTTGAGCTTCCAGAGTGAAGTTTTGAAAATTCTAAGTCTGGGAAGAATTTCGAGTTAGACTCTATCTCGAAATTCAACTCGAAATTCGACTTAAAGTTCGACTTAGAGTTACCAGTGTGCCTATTTTATTTTCTTCAAAATATTCGAGATAATTTCTATCTCGAACTTTATCTCGAAGGTTGAGATAAGTTTCCATTTTTGAAGATATTTTTGAAAAGAACTGAGAAAATTTCGAGTTATTGAATAATTTCGAGTTAGACTCTATCTCGAAATTCAACTCGAATTTCGACTTGATGTTCGAGATAGAGCTCTCAGTTGTGTTCAAGGGGATTTATTTCGAGTTAACTCCTAACTCGAAGTCTATCTCGAATTTCTACTTGAATTTCGAGATAGATTTCCCTAGTAATGTTGGTGATGTGTGCTGTTTACATGATCTTAAGTCAAATGGTTCAAGTTTTTCGAGTTACAGCTATCTCGAACTCTATCTCGAAGTTCGACTTAAAAAAGTTCGAGATAGACTTCGAGATAGACTTCGAGATAAGACTTCGAGATAGAGTTCTCCCTGTATGTACTTAGAGTTCTCATGATTTTTAACAGGGACAATTTAGTCATTTCACAGTAATGTCTATATATACATCTTTAACTCGATGTTTTCTTTCACTTTTACCTAATTTGAGTTTTACAGCCGCACATATACATACAGGCGATTTCATATTTCCAACCATTGATTTGTGATTTTTGTGACTAATCTCTTACGGACAACAAATTAATGCCCGATTTTTGACTCCTCTTACCTGTGTGTCATCATTTATCTGTGATTGTGTCTTGTATCTCTGTTCATCTTCATTGATATATACACACACGTATATACACACAACAAATTTCACAGATCTGTTCATACACGATTTCACACACGCATTTCACTGTTAGTGGAGAGTTAATCATTGGTTTGAAATTTGCCTTCCATTAACTGTTAATTGCATCCCGTAGTTTGATTTCTCAAAAAGGAACTTTTGTTGTTCTTGATAAATTAAAAGGGATTTAACGGTTTATTCTAAAGTTCATTGTTTTAATCCCGTAGTTTAATTTTTCTGAAAAGGGACTATTGTTGTTCTTGATAAATTAAAAGGGATAAAACTGTTAATTAAAGATTAATTGTTTTTCAGAAATTAAAATTAAAATTTCACATCTTTTTAAAGAAAAACTTTTAATTAAAATGGCTCACCAATTTTCACTTGCCAAAAACAATTTTTATAACATTTCTACGGAAATTGGTGATCAACTCCCGCGCTTTAAGTCTTGGATACGATTTCTCAATTTGTATTCCAAAGCTAGCGATGCTTTTACTGCTAAACCTACACTAGTGCATGATGCTTTACAGCAATTATGGACTAGTGCGGTTTCTTTTGGGAGCAAATCAACCCCCTTTGGTTTCAGGTTTACCTTAGCGGGTCAAGAATATGTGGTGACTGAACAAATTGTAAACAAGGTTCTTGGATTCCCTGTTAAAGATGCTTATGATCCAGAACCTACAGCTGCAGACCGCATCAGATTCTTTGAAGAAATAGGATGTTATCCTCCGACTGGCCGGATCACTGGAAACATCCAAAAACAATTTCTTCATGTGGAATGGAATTACTTTTTCGAGGCCATCACAAGATGTTTTCGGGCACGAGAAAGCGATTACCATCAAATTTCCATTCCCATGCAAAACCTCGGAATTGCCCTAGCAAGAGAGCTGGATATCAATTATGGACGAATAGTTCTCTCTGAGATAGTGGCCGTGATGGGATCTCCTGCAAGTAGAGACCTCAACAACACAGATGTTGTCTGCTGGTTTCCTCGGTTCCTACAGATGCTGATCAATGGTTTAGTACCGAAGGATGCTCTTGCAGTTAGACGGAGTTTTGCCAGTGGTCCATCATCTGCACCGCTAGGGATGGGCACTAAGTCACTTTCAACAGTTGAAAATCAGGATAAACATCATGGAAAACCGATGTCTGTTCCTGAAACCTTACAAAAGTGGCTTACATATGATGAGGGAGTTACTACTTTGATGGAATTCTCGCAAGCTTCATCACATGCTCAGAATCGGTCTGCTCATGCTGAGGCATTTGAAGCGATTCCTGATGAACAAAGCGGAGACGAACAAGGTAATGAATCAGGTAATCTCTCTCGACACTCTACTCATTCCTCTTCCTATGTTTCTGATTCCCAGACCCAAGAGACTGCTAGCCCGCAGAATCTATCCCAGGGTAAGAGCCATATTTCTAATTCCTTGTCATCCAAGTCACCGGAATCCAAACAGCCAGCACATATAGATGTAGGAAATGATGAGGAGAGTGAACCCGAAGAGCAGCAACTTATTCGAAAGAAAGCCAAAACTTCTCATGCTGCTACTTCTAAACGTCAGTCAAACCCTAGAGTGTCACACGCAACCACTCCACCTCACGAGAGTGGTTCACCCCTTGAACAATCTGCACATAGGGATTTTGATTTTGATGATAATTATGTACCTTTTGAAGATGCTGTTACTTCAAAAGGACATGAAGCTTTAAAAACTTCAGCCGTACCTTCACCGGTACGTACTGATGCTACAAAGAGGATCGGTTCTGATGTTGTACAAGAACACTTTGTAGCCTCTCAGCCTGAGATTCCAACTCAGGAACAAACAGCAATTGATCCCATAACTGCAAATTATATTCCTTATTCAGTTTCTGCAGGTACTGCTTCATATTTTGGATCATTTATTGAAGATATACACGAGCGTGAGACAGGGAGTGTGTGTGAGAGGTTAGGGAGAGAGGGACCTTCATTTTTAAGGCCTGAATCCGAGCGCCAAATACCAACAGAACGAGTATTAGAGCGAGGTCACCTAAACCAAACACCGTCCCTTAATTCTGAAAATCTTGAATCTCGTATGTCTTCTATGGAAAGTCAAATGAAGCAGTTTGGGCAGTCAATGGGGCAGTTAGGGATGAATGTTGGAGATAATCAAAGGGCACTTGACGACTACGCAGCACGAATGGCACTTCAAGCTTCAGCTTTTACTGATTTGAAAAATCAGGTAAATGACATGGGCCATGCTGCTGGTGTCTTGGGAAACACCCTGAATGACAGGATGGGAGCAATGGAGCTTACAATGGATACTCTGGCTGTGGAGATAAGCAGAGTTATGTTCGCAATCAGAAGTTTTGTGCCCCAGGAATGTTTCGCGCCGCAACAACCTCCCCCCGATGCTGGTACAGGTGGTGCTAGTGGAGCAGGAGCCTATGGTTCCGGGTTTGAAGATTTTGATACAGCTGGTGGATCTGGAGACCAGGGTGGAGTTCAGGATAACTCACCTAAGGGGGAGAGTATAAAGGAGACGAGACAGCATGGAGTTCAAATCGAAGAAATTCAAGAACATGCTGATCTTGTAAAAGAAATGGAAGTTGAGCCGTCCATTGATGAAGAGGCTCTAAGAAGGAAAAAGGGTAAGGCAATAGCGATTGAGCCAGATGTGCCATTCGTTGATCTGAGTCATCAAGAAAAAGTACAGGAGGTACTCGACTCAGATTCCGATATGGAAGACGCACCGTTGAAACATGCTATAAAGAGATCATTGAAGGATCAAGGTGGAGGTGCTGGAATGTCTTTCGGATTGCCTGAAGAAATTACTGTCGATGAGGAAACCCTTGAAGCTCAACAGTTAGCCTTGGATCAAGCTGAGTTCTTTAAAATGAAGCAAATGCAAGGTCGTGCTGCGTTTCAGGAAAAGAAAGCGGAGCTACAAGGAAAGCAGTACGATTATGAGCTTGCAAGGCTAGCTGATCCTCAAATCGATCTGGACAATAGAAGGATAGGGAAGAAGTGGGATGACGCAAGAAAGATTTTGATGGGACCATGTACAAAAGGAGAGCATAACAAGGAAGCAGATGATCTGTTCTACCAACTAAATTTGCAGAATCCAATGGCGGCTGACTACATAAATGCTTTAAAGAGATTAATTTCTAAAGTCAGGGTTGGATACAATTCAACGCAAAAGGAGTGGCAGGTTGTTTTGTCTTTCACAGAAGGAGTTCCGATGTCTTTCATGTATGTGGATGATCAATTCATGACGAGAAGATCTGCATCAGAGTTGTTCTTGCTAGCAACAAAAATTCAATACTCTCATTCTGAGAATCTAAGCATTCTGTATAGGGATCAGTTAATGCGGCTAGCAGAGGACAAGGGTCCAGAATTCTCAGCATATCCAAATGTTGTCCGGATGGTGGTTGACAGTAAATTGAAGAGGGTGAGCCTGGAGGAAAAGGAATTAATGGAACTTTCAGTGGAATCTCTTAAGGCCGTCTGTAGGCAAATGATGGGTAAGGGATTCGCTTCTGTGCTTAAGGATAAAACAGTGAAGACCATTGAAAGTGTCATACTAAAGAAGAGCAATGAGGTGTGGAAGTGTGATGTCATTGCTCCGAACCCTCTTGATAATGTGAAGATTGAACCAGAGCTGATAGAGAGGAATTGGAATATTCTTCAAGCAATGAAGAACGTTGATGAAGCTCTGAATCTTCCTACTGGAGAACTGGAACAAGGAGAGATAAGGGAGGCAGTTGGTGTTCCAGGAAGAGACAGCGTATACTGGATACATTCTTTTGATGATAATACAGCTGATGCCTTAGTATTCATAGATGCAGACCAGAAGCAAACACTCTTGCATATGAGTAGAGAATGGCTGAAGCAGACTCAAGATGCTGCATTTCTGGAGAAAGTGTTATATGTGTTCAAATGGGAAGATGTGGATGTTAAGTATGTAAATGAAAAGCAGAGACTCGTGAGTTACCTATCTGATGTAGTAGTGGAAATGAAGCGATTGGAGCGAGATGCGGCTAGTGTCCACAATACTAACCGTGTCATAGGCTATCCCAAAATGATCTACTGTCAGTTTAAATCTGATAAAACTCATAGGAAACCTCGGCTTATAATGAAGAAATTTGAGGACATTCCAGAGATCAGAACTACTCAGGAGGTGGACAAACTCAGAAGGCTTTTTAAACATCCTTACCCAGAACCCAGGAACCCTCTAGAGATGGAAGCAGTAAGTTTGTTGAATACTAGGTGGACGCAACTTCATAATCCAGTATATAAGAAACAAAAGCAGCAGGAGGAGAAGCGCAGAAGGCAGAAAGAAGAAAAGGACCAAGCTGCTGAAGCTAGAAAGAGGAAACGGAATTAGGGTTAAAGGTCAGAGTGGTGTGAACTTGAAGTTGGAAAACCTTCATGTCTTTCGGTTGCTTTAACTCACTTGAGGAAAATTCATCTTAGAATGAATCCAATAAGGTGATATAAGTTTGACTAAAAGATATGAAATAATCCAGGTGATAGGAATCATTCAAATGATCTTTAATTCGAGGTTCGAATTCTGTTTCTAGTTTAAGTTCTTTGTATTGTTTTCATGTACTTGTAATTGTATATTTTTCAAGACTGTAATGTTAATTATCTTTTCTCGTCTCATTGTTTAGTTGAGTTATCCTTCATTAATTTGAATGTCATTGTTAGACAATCAAATTGGGGGAGATTGAAAGGCAGAGTGTATTAACTTGTAACACTGTAACTAATGTAACTCAATTAAAAGAAAAGATACTTAACCAGAAGACAATCAAGAACAAGAAGTCACAAGGAATCAACACTAAATGAAGACAAGGTAATTGATACAATTGAACATGTTAACTATGATCAAGCCAAGAAGAAATCATTGAGAGAAGTTCAAGTCAAAGTTGTTCAGGCCTCAGTGATTTGAGAATTCGAGATTCAAGATCATAACTATCAGTATCAACAAGACCAATTGATTTCAAGTGAACAAGAAGGAAAGCAAATATTGGAAAGCCAAGTTACTAAGTGAATATGGTAATTTATTCAAGAAGCAGAAACACTATCAAGACTAGTCACTTATGAACCAGACCAGTGCATCAAGTGTCAGGACATTGATAGCAAGTTTATGTCAGTAATAAAGATCCATGTTCAAGAGCTTGTAGAAGAACAAAGAAGATATGAAGATATCACAAGCTCAAGATGTGCATTGAAGTTTCAAGTTGAAGACCAGAATATTTTCTAAGTACTAAATGTTCTAGATGGCTAAGTCGAAATTCTCAAGTAGAAGTTCTACTTAGAATTTCGAGATGGCTAAGTAGAAATTCTCAAGTAGAAGTTCTACTTAGAGTGCAGCTTCAACATGACACATGGCATCTTCTGATTGGCAGATTTCCAAGCTTTCAAGATAAGGCAAGATTTATGTGGACATCATTGGGCCACGTACATCTTAGTCTTTGAAGACTACAGGTCATAGATTACATGTAGTATAAATAGAAGCACTTGTGTAATGTTTTAGTTAGTGAGCAATATTGAGAAAAACACAAGAAAAAGAGAGAGAGTATTCACAGAGCTTAGAATCATTCACTTCTCTCTCAACTTCTGTTATACTTTGTAATGAATGTTGTAGCAACCTTTTCAAGTTATATATAAAAGAAATATATTCCTTGAATCTGTGTGTTCATTTATTGCATCGTATTTATTGCTACTCATAATCGAAAAGTTGTATTCACCCCCCCTCTACAACACATTTGGACCTAACAACACTAATAATCCCAACAACTTGAATTAGTGAGTGCTCTAAAGGCATGGGAGGGACAATTGAAATCCCATTTGATAAGGACAATGATGGACCACCAGAATTCCCCATGAAGAGAGATAAGGGTGAGGTCCAATGCCGCTAAGAAGAAGGAGCCGAGGAGTGCCAAGAGCACCAGCAGGGAGTGAAGAATTGGGCAAAAAGGTGAGACCTTTCTGAATGAAATACAAGATTCTTGATTATTAAGTTATGGGTTTTGTTGGGTTTGATTTCTTTCTTATGGGGTTGATTACTAATTGTGTTTGTTCATCTATTCATATGTTATTCAAAGCTCCAATTGATTTATTGTAATGATAGCTTTTGCAAAGTTGGTTTTTTTTCCCTTTAATTTTTTTTTTGTTGTTTTAGATGTCTTTGTGATTGTGTTATTATTTCAATATCTGTTAAGGCCTAGCATGACAGTCCCATTCCATTGATTTTACAATTATTACATTAGTCGAAATGCCAGGATTGTTTAATTAGTATTAGTACTATATTTTTCGATTCGCTAGAAGGTACGTTTATCGCCTAGGGACTTTCGATACGGAAGAGCGTAGTCCGTATCTCTCTCACCCTGACTGGCCCCGCAGGGGCTGTGCAAATAGACCCTCTGGTAGGCAAATCAGGAGGCGGTAAGGCGAGGTATGTGCCTCTGACAAAGCTAGGGGCATGATTACAATAAACTTAAATATAAATTTAAATAAAACTTAGTAAGTAACGAATCAAACATGTTAAACTATTATCTGTGATTCAATTAAAAGAGAAAGATTGATTACACATCATTTGAACTGCAAGAAATTGATTATCACCGAAGAAAACGTACACTCAACATCGCAAAGTAGGAGGCACAAAATAAAGAATATTTCTATTACACAAACAACAGTGTAAACAATGGTCTTTTAGCTACTGCTTATTAAATAACAAAAGAGTTTTACACAATGGTCTTTTAGCTACTGCTTATTAAATAACAAAAGAGTTTTACATAGCTTCTTTGACTCGAACAAGTTTGGGTCAACTCTAGCACCATAAAAGTTGGATCCCCATATTCCTGCAAATATAAGCAGGCAATTCTAGGCTACTACATGAACCAACTGACAAGTTCAAGTGGATTTGAGTCGAAGTGGAGTTGAGATTGGCATAGTTTACAGGTACAGACCAGAGAAGCATGAGCCAAGTTTACATGACCTAATTCGAACCCATCATCACCCTCAGTTTAAAACCTGATAAGTGTTCTTATATATATACGCTAAATCATTAGAAGAATTATATTAAATGTGTTTGCTTCACTTTTGTTAATTATCATTGATTTTCTATGTTTTTGTAGTCTTGAAATGCCCTGTGAATTATGTTGGTCTTAAAAGTTGCTCTCAGTCAAATACCCTACAACACGAAATGGCATTCGAAAAATGTTCATCTGAATATGAACTAATCAACATAGCAATCAATCGAATACAACATGTCATTTTTTATATAAAATAATTTGCATAAATTTTTGCAGTACAATATTTATTTAGATGATAGCATAAATTTTCTTACAATTCTAACTGCATTTTTTTTATTAGTTAATCCTGTTCTGCCACAATCGGAATTGGTTCAAAATATTCCATCAACGCCAGGCCTGCATCCTTTTAAAGCATCTTACCCTTTGTTTTTATGACTGCATGCTTATTCTTATGTCAATTATTGTTATATGTCTACTTATTCTTTTGACTGGCTAATTATTTGGACTACAATTCTATGTACATTTTTAAATTTGGGGAGCAAATTGATGAATTTTCATGAAATATAACATATCAATGAAGAGATTACATTTCATGAAATAGAGCAGCCAATGTGTATTGCTAAGAAGATTGAAATAGACTATTTTATATTTATGATTGCGACTTGACAAAGTCCTGATAAGGTGCTTGGATCCCAATTTATATTTTTGTTTGAATTGCTTTAGTCTTAAATTCAGCATCTAGCACATTTTATAACTAACATGTTATGATTATGTGTGAAACTGATTTTTCAGGTGGCATTGTGGCAATGATTTTGACCGATCGGAATTCACAAAATGATGTTTTATTCTGCATCACAATGAAGTGAAGTGCCAGGTAATGCTTCAGTTACTGATAATGCAGCTTACTTTCCAGTTTCCATATAGTAAATACTTATCATTCACCATCACGGCTCAGTAATACACTTGGAATATTGATATATTGGTCTCACTTGATAGATCAGTACAGTACATGCCTATTTTATATATGGTATATGTATCTTCCAAAATTCATGCCACTTATATCTTTCATAGTGCAATAATTTTAAATTTAACAATATACCAGTGTTTGTATTTGTGGTTTCATCTGGATTATTCTCTTTACTAAGAGGGATGGGTGACATATGTACATGTAATTCCCGAATTTTACAATTAAGTTGTAAGTACTCTATCTTGCAAATGCCCTTAATGGTTATGTAGAGTGCAAAAACTTTATGGACTGCTTTTTGTTCACCTTTCCTTTTGTTAAATATGGCAACGTATATTGAGGTAACTTATAAATCAGAGGTGATCTCTACGGGATGGCATAAATAGATCCTTGACAATGGCTATGCAAAACAAATGTGGCATTGACCTCATTTGGTGATAAGTTCGGAAGGAGAAAAAAGAAGCCAAGTTAAAAAAAAAAGCTTTTATTATGGACACAATTGCAAAACTAAATGTAGCACAAAAGCAAATCATAATTATTTGGTGAATGGGATGAACAACTGGTATCGTACATATGAGGCACATTTACGTTCTTGGTGAGTCGGAATTTTCTATTTTATGTTTAGGTAATTATTTGATTAGTTTTTAGAGTTCTTTTGAATCTTATTAATTGTATCTAGAATGGTGTTATGTGGCTAATAGTTTCATTCATACATGGTGATTTTCTTTTTATCATATTTTTAGGCAATTGTAATTATATCTGATATCTCCAGAATGTTTAGATTCATAATGGTGTTCCTAAAGATTTATCGTTATTTAGGATCATACTCTTGATATATATTATTTCTATATCTTTAGACTTTTCCAAACTAAATTGCTTTTCGATATAATGGATTGAACCTACATCTGCTTATATGCTTCCTGTAGTCAGCTTTGGACAGTGAGCCTCCTACAACTTTTATTCCTTGGACCTTCCACGAGCAATGAAGTTCAAAGAGTCTGGCCAATGAAAATTCTGGTATTACGTATGTACATGCATCATGTCTCTTACTATTATGATATGTATGCCATTGCGTTCTCTTTATTCTGTTAATATATCGATAATTTGCTATGCTGCAATACCTTTGTGGCATGTCAGTTTAAATATAACCTTAAACTTTAAATGATGGTTTCTGTAGTTTAGGCATTATAAATTTAATTTTTCTTTCTAAGTGATTTTGGTATGACTGTTATTGTGGAACTAAGGCTTCGGCCAGTTAAAAATTTGTTAGAATTAAAGATTTGTTAAAATTCGATAATGGGACAATCCATAGTTGATTGTTGCTTATGAGTATAAAATATATTTTAGTAATTAGGATACATTGATTACTAAAAGATCATTGGTTTCCATGTATTTTAATCAAAGATTGAAATTTATCTTGAACTATTACTTGTGTTTCAAAAATGAAGTTTATTTTTCCATGCAACAATTCGAAATATGACATAAGTCCTATCCTGACATTAAAATATAAATAAATACAATGAAGCTCTAGACTTTTAGCTTTCTTTTGATCTTTTCAGTAACAATTGCTTCTATGTTTTCAATTCAGTACTTGAGGTTAGAGAATTGGACCTGCAACAGATCAGGCCAAGAAGTTTGCAACTGCAAAGAACCTAAATGGTATGCTTGATCTACACATGTTTTCTTAATTAGCAGTGGAGTTACATTACATATTACATATAAATACATATCTATATCATTACCAATATTTTTGATCAGATCACGAGTCCATGGAGTACATTATCTAAACATCCTTTTAGCATAACTTATGTGCCGCTGGATATGGGTGACCTATAATATGGGTGCTAGGTCAGCTTCATGTAGAACCCAATCGTGCAACCATTTCTTATTTTGTGCTAATTGAGTCAAATTAATTTCTTTCTTAATGATGAAAACTCTTAGCGAGGAGTTTGGCCTTATCTTTTTTACCATAGGCATCCGGATATCTTAAAGTCGAGACTCGACAGACACAATCTTCAATTTAGTAAAGACATGCTGCATTTTTCTGATAGTATTAGGAACCGTCAATTTTAATATTCCACTCCTGAATTATATTACTTGAGAGAAACATAAGTTCTTTAGGATCGCGTGTAGTACATGATTTCTCAGTTAAAGATCTCTAAGTTCTCCACACCCCTAACAATGTGTCTCAAACTCCAGAGTCGACTGATAAATATTCATTTCCCCTGTATAAACCAATAAGTACTACTGGGAACAAAAATAACAAGGCAACATCAGGCTGTTATGAACATAATTAATGTATTCCATGAAGTTTTTGAATTTCGAGTTACAGATTGAAGAGCAGATGAAAGTTATTGTCTACGAAATGATCTAAGTAGCACACATGAGTGGACCTTAGTATAGGCTTGGGTGGATCAAAACCCGATAAATTGCCCTTATTTTAAAGGGAAAATCTCTATGAAGGGTGGGCCTGCAAATAAAAATAAGCCAGGAAATATTGGAATCTCTGTTGGATAATGACTTAAAGAACTTGGAGCATGAAGGAGGTCATAACCAAGTGGGATAATCTCATATGGGATGAAGATACTCTGCTTAATGGATAATGCTGGAAGATATTCAAATGGTAATAACAAAAAGCCTAGCAAGTGGCCACTAATTTTAATCCTAGGTAAAGTTGTCAAAAGTATTTGTGCATGGAGGTTTCTCTATCTTTTTTTTTGACGATGTTTTAAGTTCTATATTTTGGTATGTAAGGTGATTTAATGTGTGAAACTATGAGTAGTGTGCATTCAATTCTTGCACCCGAAGATTTCAGTTCAAAATTTTTGTTTTGAGACTTTAGTTTTGTTTTAAGTGCAATCGCACAAGTTTATAGAGGCTGTTCTAATCTTTCATGTTTGTACTAATTACTCAAGAAATTTCATTAATTAGTTTGGTTTTTTAGCCAATTTAATATTATTGTGGTTATGTTAAGAACTACTAATATTAAGAACTACTAGAAGGTGCTGTGCTTGGCATTTTACAGGGGCTTGGTTTTAATGATATGCAGAGTCAAGAGAAGCTGGGTGGTTTGAAGCTGGCTGGATAAAGTGATAAATAAGTGTAGGTCCCGTTCTTGGTTTTTGTTCGTGGAAAAGTTTTTATGGCAATGGCGGACCTTGATCAGAAATGTTGGGAAGAATTTGCATTCATCAGTTTAATCTTTAGTGCTTGATCTTTGTCTTCACTAGGGATTGCATTCATCAGTTTAATCTTTCGTGCTTGATCTTTGTCTTGGCTAGGGATGTCTATTTTGTTATTGATGTCTTTTGTTAGTTCTCAAGTTATTTAGGGTTTGGGTCTCTGTCTGCAAGTGGGGTTTAAAAGTTTTAAGCAGGTCCTTTTGTTCTCCCTGTCTTTATAGCTGTTTTTTTGTAGTTGTCTTTTGTATCGAACATTCCTTTTGATTTTAATGAATATGGATTATCAAAAGAAAAATAAAGGAACTAACAAAATAATTAAATTTTTTATTTAAATTCCAAGAAAGGTGTTTGAAATGACCAAAATGTGGACTTATAAATTTAAACGGGTGCAAAATAGTTTTATTACATAAGTTTGAAATATAAAATATATTTCAAAACAAATGGTAAACGTATTTTGATTTATAAACAAATAGAATACATACATAAACACCTATTATTTTCAATACATATATGTTCAAACTTATATTTTTTTTATCAATATAAAAGAATAATTACCAAAAATGCTATTTTTTCTATGTTTTTTTACAATTTAATATCTTCTAAAAATATCTGCAAAAATGTGGTTTGCAACTAAAAAAAACTTATTTTATCTTCTCCTAAAAAATAATTGAAGTTAATTTTAATCACATTTAAGTTACACAAAATTTATCGGATTTCAATTACTAAATTTTTAAAGTTACATTTGGTTGATGTATTGCAAATTATATTTTTGCAATTTTTTTCTAAAAATTGATATTTTGTAAAAAAATTATGGTTATAGATAGTTTTGAAAGAATTCCTTTACAAAATTTTAAAATATAATAATACCTTATTCAAATTCAAAATTCGATATACTATATGTTATTTTGATCGACCAAAATGTGAAAATTTGTGGGAATTTATATTTATGAAGAAACAACCGTGTTATAAATTTCTCTATTCTTATAAAAAATATTTAACGGCGTGATTTAAAAATATAATCAAATCTTCAATTTTTCTTCAATAGATATGTGTTATTAGAATCTTGAAAATTAGAAATACAAATTTTTCTTGCTATGCATCAAATCTTCAATTTTTCTTTGTTAAGTCCATTTGAACACCTAACTCAAATAAGAAACATTTGTTTGTATGGTATCACAAGATCCTCTTTATCATAGTGTGATATGTGTCATGTTTTATCTATCATTGTGTTAGCTTAAATTATGTAGGATTACACTTGAATAAACTTATTATATTATTATTTTTTTGAACAAAAATATATAACATTTTTTTTTGAACAGCAAGATATAGATTTATTAGATAAGGTAGGTGCCAAGGGCATACAAGGGGGTCTGCAGTTAAGCATGCAGATGTGCTGGTACAAAATTGTATACAAAAGACATAGATAACCTACCTGCCTAGATAATCTAACTAATAGGACTATAGAACTCGAAATATTAAAACCATGCTGAAATGATTTTTTGTCGCCCTCCTCCAGATTTTGCTAAGAAATCGTCCTCTTCAACCATATCTCTATCGCATTGAAAAAACGATATGTTAAAATTTTAAAACTTATAGAAAATTTTAAAATAACATTTTTAACTTATAGAAAATTTTAAAATAACATTTTTAACTCTACAATAAAAATGTCAAAAATATTAAAAGCTGTAGTTCAAATGAAAGTATATTCTAGACAAATCTTTACCGGGTAAAAATATGTCATATTCTATCTTTGTCTATTTTAACTGATATTAATGTTAAAAGTAGTATAACAAACACATTATATTACAGTTTAGATGTTTTCTAATTCTATGTTAAGTTTTGATAAAAATAGTTTGAATGAAAAAATATATCATGCACAGTTAAAATTGTAAATGTAGGTTTTTATATATAAATTCTTACGAATGCGTATAATGATTATTTTTTTTTATAATTATGAATGAAATCATTTTAATTATTTTAGAGTAAATGTTTAGAAAATATTTATATTATTTTAGGATAATGTATTTCACTAATTTCAACATATTTATCTATTCTTCAAACAAAAGTGCTCATGATGTGATTATATGGGGAGATCCTGCGTCATCGGTTAAAGTGTATTTGAATATTGATGATGATGGCACTGAAATAATAAGAACGAGGTATTTTATATATTTCACATATATTTCCATTTACAACAAACTACTAATGTTTTTTTTTATCATTATTATAGACTTGATGAAGTTAGATACGTGGCATCTCAATCTATCTCAACCATTCAAGAACAAGTTGTCCAAACTCAAATTTAATTTTACACTCTGAATGGTCTTCATAATTTGAAAGATATCGAATTTATCGAGTTTGTGTTGTAAAAATTTGAATTTCGGTATAGCTGATTTCCAATATCTAGCTTTTTTATATAGGATATATTTTATAATGTCTTTTACGTGCAGAAAGAAGTTGTTTGTCGAGTCAAGATTAACAAGATCAATGAGTATAAATGGTATTACGATTGCTGCCCTGATTGCGAAAAGGAGGTTAATAAGATTGATTCCAAATTTAAATGCCTACTTTGACCAAGAAATTTCCTGTTCCTGATAAGAAGTAATTCTATGTCCCTAATCCCGCTGTATATATTTACATTTTTTTAGAAAAAATATATTTATCTATTTAATTATATATCTGATATTATCTTCACTTATTAAATTTCAAATTTAATGATTTGGAGTCATTACGGGTGAACGGATTATAATTTAACCATTTGAATAATGAAGACAATATGTTATTGTTTTCAATTGGAGAACAATATTTGTAAAAATATTTATTACTTTTATTGCACATTTTGATGGATTAAATAAATTTACAACATTGTTAAAATAGATTTGTATGCTACTCTTTTATATAAATTTTAGCATATCACTATTGTATTAAATACTTATATAACTATATAGAATATTTTTTTAAGAATTCATTATTTATATAAATGCATAGAATATCTTTCTAAGAAAACAATCAAATTTGTAAAATTTTTGGTATTGTCGTTTTAAATTAAATTAAAAGCCGTGTACGAAGTACGGACAAAATGCTAGTATTGTTGAAACACGCTATTTGAATTTTTTTAACAGTTTTATGTAATCATATGTATATAAATATTTCCTATAAAATTACCTTTTGAAAATAGTGCTATCATGAAAATTAGGTATTTTTTTGGTTATTTTATTGTTGGAGTCGATAATTTTGTACATGACACGATAACATCACACAAGAATGACATGATAATTTTGCGTTTATATTTATTTTTTTGATACATGAAAATACATGAACACGAAATTACATAAATAAATTTACTATCGATTTTGAATTAATTCTTGGATACATGAGATGAAACGAAGTGCACAAAATAATTAAATAAATATTTTAAATTTATATTAATACATGTTGTAAAAAAATATTGTATATTTAATTTTTACAAACACATAATTAAAAATAATTTCAAATTTAAGTTTAACAAAATATGATTATATTTAACTGATTTCGAATGATTACCTTAAAATTCAATTAGTAAAAATTTAATCCAAAATTTTAATATTAAACTTTTTTATATTTCATTTAAAAGGATACGAAACAAGATATGAAAGTACACGAATGTAATTAACCTAAAATTTCATGGATCGTTAATGGGCGATATTTGAGTGTAATATTATAACACTGAATATAAAAGTACACTGACACCAAAGAATTACCAAGTCTAATTTTAATTTCTAATATATGCATATTTTCAATTAGATTGTGATGGTAGAAGTGGTGGTTTGGCTATTCACTACTAGAAAAAGTAGATTAGACATCACACCTTTTACATCGCTTTAAAAAATTACCGATATTAAATATGTTTTTAACATCAGTTCTTTAAAAAGCGATGTTAAACTGATTACTGGACATCGGTCGGTTAAATAAGCGATGTCTAAATGTTTGTTTTAAAAAATAAAAAAACGCGTGTGTTCATTTTTCCCCCATTCTCATAAAACATTTCCCCCTTAGAAAATTTTCATTCCCCGCCTTAGTAACATTTCCCCTAATTTAGACAGCCCGCGTACACTTTCCCCAAATTAACTCAAAGTCGCCCACTTCTCCTCTCTCTCTCACTCACTCATCTCTCTTTCTCTCTCTCTCTCTCACATTCATCTCTCTCTCACTCATCTCTCTTTCTCTCACTCATCTCTCTTTCTCTCACTCTCATCTCTACTCGACCCTCTCTCTCTGTCTCTCTCACTCGCATCCCACACTTTTCTGTAAAATCCTAATTACGATTTCTCTAAATCGAAATATAGAAGAGGAAGCTCGAATTAAGAGAAACGAAAGCTTAAATCGTAAGTTTTTTTGTGATTAGTTGCTCGATTAAACTCGATTAAACTTGATTTATTTTTAATTGAACATTTATTTTGCAGATTAGTTGCTCTTTTTGCTTGTGTCATCTTCAATCAGTAAGTTTTTGTGTTAATTACCTGTTTTTCTTTTTGCATGTATCTTTTTCTTGTTTTTCTTGTTTTGGGTCATCTGCAAATTCTTGTTTTTCTTGTTTGAATTTAATTTTTGTTTCTTGTTTGTATTGTCGGGGTGAATATATGTGTTTTGGGTCAGATTAGTCTGTTGTGTGTTCAATTTTGGGTCAGATTTATGTTGTTTTTATTTATGTTGGGGTGGTTTTTGTAATGAAATGAATAATATATGTGGGATTTTGTGGGGTTTATTGTTTTGCAATATAGGGTAATTGTATGTAACTAATTTTCGTATTTTTTGGTTTTTTCTTCTTGTAATTTCCTGTTGAGTTTAGGTCAAATTTGTGCTATCTGGTTCTAGATTGGGGATATTTATGTTGTTAAATGCGATAAGTATGTGGGGGTATAAATCTTTAACAATGAGGATATGTTTATTTGCACTGTTGGATTATTGGTTAATTTGAGCATTCTAATTAGACTAGACTTCTGATTTTTCAACATGAATTTGCAGGAGCATTTGCTTGTGTGCGTGCGGTTAACATTTTCTGTTGTTGAGCTATTCTTCAGGTTAGTAATTGCTCAATTCTTTAGTGTCCTCCTGATTTCTAATTAGACGCATGTGCTTGTTTATATGATTTCGATAATGTTTAATTGTGATTTGATTGTTAATATGTTTAATTGTGATTTGAATGTTAATATGTTTAATTCTTTATGTTATTATAATAGTAATGATAATTTAATGACTTGTATAATTTTGGACAAGTCTATTTTTAATTTTTGAAAAACAACAATATCATGTAGGTTTCTTTAACATATGGATAAGTCATGGATTTCGAAAGATAGGGATTCTTTAGAGTATGAAATTGGGGTTGAAAGGTTCTTGATATATGCTGAAGAAAATGCTAAAAATCCTAAACAAATTCCATGCCCATGTGCACGTTGTGGTAATTTCAAAAAGTTTTCTGTGAAAATAATTAGGGGTCATCTTTATCAAAATGGTTTTAGTTTGGGGTATGTCGATTGGATTTGGCATGGAGAAAAGTGCCCAAGTAGTATGCCACTAAATTCAACTATAGGTAGTGGTACTTTACCTTTGGGGCAAATTCCGACAACAGAAACAATTGATGTTTGTGAAGCAGCTTATAACAGGGGTGATTACGATGACGATTCACATGAGTTTAGGAGGTTTGTGGCCGATGCAGAGCAACATTTGTATTAGGACAGTGAGAGTACTAAGTTAGAGTCGATGTTGAAATTGCACAACTGGAAGTCTAGATTTGGTATTAGCGATAGTGCCTTCACTGAGCTCCTTTCTTCTGTTGGATCTTTACTTCCTAAAGATCATGTGTTGCCGGTTAATGCATATGAAGCAAAGAAAACCCTAAGTGATCTAGGTCTCGAGTATATAAAGTTTCATGCCTGTCCGAATGATTGTGTACTATATAGGGGTGTAAATGTCGATGCGTCCAACTGTCCTAAGTGCAATCTATCTCACTGGAAGGTGGGGAAAGATGGTAACCCTAGGATTAACATTCCAGCCAAAGTTATGTGGTACTTTTCGATAATTCCTAGATTTAGACGATTGTTTAAATCGGCTTCTACAGCTGAACTAATGAGTTGGCATGCGAAGAAGCGAACTCAAGATGGCCAAATGCGTCATCCATCTGACTCTCCTTCTTGGAGGAATATTGATTATAGGTGGCCTGAATTTGGTAGTGAACCGAGAAATATTCGCTTAGCATTGGCGGTAGATGGTATAAACCCACATAATAATGGTCTAAGTAATCGGTACAGTTGCTGGCCGGTAGTACTTGTAACTTATAATCTTCCTCCATGGTTATGCATGAAGAGGAAGTTTATGATGTTAACAATGTTAGTTTCTGGTCCACATGAGCCAGGTAATAACATTGACGTGTATTTACAACCGATGATAGATGATTTGAAGAAGCTTTGGGAAGAAGGTGAACCAAACGTGTATGATGCGTATACAAAGTCTTACTTCACTCTAAAAGCAGTTTTGATGTGGACGATTAATGACTTTCCTGCGTACGGAAATTTGTCGGGTTGTGTCAATAAGGGTTATATGGCTTGTCCAATATGTGGTGATGATACCGTTGGTAAACATTTGACTCATAGCCGAAAAATATGTTACCAAGGTCATCGTCAGTATTTGGCTCCGTATCATCCTTATAGGAGGCATAAGGCAGCTTTTAATGGAGAACAAGAATTTAGACACCCCCGTCAAATCCTTTCTGGAGAACAAGTATTAGCGCAGCATCAGCGGATAAAATTTGCTTTTGGGAAGGAGTTGAAGAAGGAAAACAAAGTGGTCTGTCCATGGAAGAAAAAATCAATTTTTTTGATTTGGAATATTGGAAGTTTCACCATGTTCGTCACTGTCTCGACGTTATGCACGTTGAGAAAAATGTGTGCGATAGTCTAATTGGGACATTATTAAATCTGCCATTCAATACTAAAGATAGTGATGAATCTCGTCGTGATATGATTGAAATGGGTGTGAGGCCCGATTTAGCTCCATAAGTAGGAGAAAAGAGAACCTATTTGCCCCCTTCCCCTTACACTTTGTCAAGGGCAGAAAAGAAAAAAATGTTGTCCTCATTGTCAAATATTAAACTTCCATATGGCCATGCATCAAACATAAGAAATTGTGTATCAATGTCTGATTTAAAGATACATGGGTTAAAGTCCCATGATTGTCACACTCTTCTCCAACAACTACTTCCGGTTGCAATTCGCTCTGTTCTTTCGAAAAATGTTAGGGTTAGCATAATCAGATTGTGTTTCTTTTTCAACACTTTGTGTAACAAAGTTGTAGATGTATCCAAGCTCGATAAATTACAAGCAGATGTGGTACTGACCTTGTGTGAGTTGGAAAAGATATTCCCTCCCTCGTTTTTCGACATAATGATTCATCTCACAGTACACTTGGTTAGGGAATTGCGTTTATGTGGGCCGGTGTTTTATAGATGGATGTATCCATTTGGATGCTTCAATAAAGTGTTAAAGAGCTATGTTCGAAATCGTTATTATCCAGAAGGTTGTATAGCGGAAAGTTATCTAGGAGAAGAATCTGTTGAATTTTACACGGAGTTTGTTAAGCAGAGTTGCACAACTGCTGGTCTTCCGAAGGACAAGGGCAAGCTTTCAGGTCCGTTATCCGCTGTAACAATAAAGTCAGTGGAGGAGAAAGAACGAGATGAGGCACATCTACATGTGCTTCAGAACAACTCTGAAGTGTATCCCTATATCTTGTAAGTTTATATTTTTTTTGATTGTAAGTTCATCTTTTAAATATCGAGTATTTTGTGGTTGTTTACTTAACATATGCATTGCCTCAGGATGCATAAGGAGTTGCTGGAAAGGCAGTACCAGGGGAAAAAAAGAGTGCTCAGTGGCTAATAGGAGAGCACAACCGTTTATTTGCTGATTGGTTTCAAAAAAGGGTTGGTATCTTTGTTTGGTAGACTATTTTTTTAATTGTGTGTCGTTATCTAGTCACTGACTGTCTGATTTAAAATAATGTGCGCAGGTTAGTCTTGAAATGATGAAAAATGCCAACAATGTTTCAGAAACAATAAGGTGGCTGGCAGGAAAACCATCTTTTTCTGTTTTTACCTATGATGGTTATCTAGTTGACGGGAACCGATACTTCACAAAGGAGCGAGATGATGCAAGGGTTGTGCAAAATAGCGATGTTTCTGTAGTTGCCAAGACGGTGCAAGTATCTAGTGCTAAGGATTTAAATCCCGTAGAGTGTGATATGACATTTTATGGAATAATCGAAGAAATATGGGAGTTGGATTATCATGCATTTAAAGCCCCACTGTTCTTGTGTAAATGGGTAGAAAATGAAAGAGGCATCAAGGTTGATGATCTTGGCTTCACTCTTGTGGACCTCACTAGACAAGGTCACAAGAACGATAAATATGTGTCCGTCGACCAAGTGAAACTAGTTTTTTATGTTCAAGATCCGGTCGATGCTAACTGGTCCATTGTACTAAACTCCACACCTCGAGACTACCAGGAGTTGTATTATGACGATGAATTAGGAGACACAACTTTAGAAAATCCCCCTTTCTGCTCTAATATTCCAACGTGTGACACAACTGATGAAACAGAGGATACTGTTAGCAATAAAAGACAAAATGTTGAGGGAATTTGGATTAAAAAATGATCCATATTTTCTAGCTGTATGTCATGTACCGTCTATGGTGCATAATTTTAATTGAATATTCAGTTTTATTTGTCTTTGTGTTTAGTCCAGATGTTTATTTGAATTTGTAATTTTATTTGCATTTATTTTTAGTCTGAAATTGTATTAGAATTTTTATTCGCCTTAATGTTAAACTTACAATTTTAGTTGAATTTATTTGTTTAGTTTGCATTTTGTAATTGTATACCCCGACTAATATGTGTCTTACAGATTGAAGCACCAGATCTCGGAATGGCACCTAAAAAGCGACTCACCAAGGCAGGCAGTAAGAAAAAGGAAGTGGAGGAGAAGCAGTTGCCTTCGAAAGCTATGTCGGGGCCTCAATCAGAAGGATCTAAGAAGCAAAACACCAAGGCAATTAGTAAGGAAAATGAAGTGGAAGAGCAGTTGCCTTCGAAAGCTATGTCGGTACCTCAATCAGAAGGATCTAATAAGAAGCGAAAGACCAAGCAGGCAAGTAGTAAGAAACTGGAAGCTATGTCGGAACCTGAAAGGGAAGTGAACACAAAAGGCAATGGCAATCATCCTGAATCAGAAGGCTCTGCACAACCCATTGTACATCAAGAAACTCAGCCTACGACAGAAGAATTTTTTGCTAGTACTGAAACATCAAAAAGGAAGTTAGGAGGAAAGCGTAGTGTTTGTGCTATGCACAAAGTTATGGTGAAGAAGGCTCAAGGAAAGAAGTTTAAAGTCAGGTATGATGCGCGTGGAAATCCTATCGGAAAGACTAGGCACACCTTGAGTTCTTATGTTGGCATGCTCGCTAGGACTATGGTTCCGATCAGCATTAGAAGCTGGCCAAATGTGGAACCTGAATTAAAAGAGAAGTTATGGAATTATGTTCAGGTAATATTTGTCTATATGTAAATTAGTTGCTTTTATCTGGTCAATCTTAGTGGTTAATTAGTTACTTGCATATTTCAGGCTGGATTTAAAGTTGTTCCAGAAAGTCGAGCAACCATTCTACAATCTGATACTCCTATGGTTTTGATGATCACATTCAGCAAGCTATTTGCTTGTAGTTTGATATAAAACATTGTGTTATGGTTGTACTAACTTGGTTTTACAGGGTATATTATGTCTACTGATTGTTTACAGAGAATATACAAACAGCAAGCCACTTGGTGTTACAACAGAGACAGTTTGGCAAGCCATTTGCACTGACAGACACAAACAGCAAGCCATTTGCAAACTGCCAGAAATTCTGAAGATAAAGATCAAGATTAATTCTCAAGGATTTATTTCAGGCAATATATTGTGAGGACTCTTTATTATATAATACGTACACAATATATTCTAGAGCTCAAATCTTTTCAAATATCCTTCTTTAAATTATTTTATAAAACTTATAGGAGTTTCCTTATTTAAAAGATTTCTTTCTACAAAATCTCCTATACGCGTTTTATATCTATACAAATCAGAAGGGTTATGTTTTCATCGAATTCTTTCTTCCAAACCCTCTGTCTAACGTTCAAAAGAACGTTTGTAAAATCTCTAACCAATTGAATGTTGGAAATTGATTTCAAATCGTTCGAATAATTGGTGATTGATTTTCTGAACGTTGGTGTGAAGCTTTATAAACTGATTCTTGTGTTCATTCGTTTCTAACAATCCAGAGAACATTCAGAGAAAACTTTCAAGCACACAAGAGTTCAAACAACTCGGTTTTTCATTGCTATATTCTTTTGATACTCTCGAGCTCTTAATATATATATACGTGCTATATCTTAGAGAGTTCATAGTTTGAGTTGTATTCATCTATTGATTGTATTGTTCGAATTGTAAGGTTTAGTTGTTGGACAAGTTGGCTTGGGAACTAGGGTTTGGTGATCGTTGCTAGAGAAGTATACTTGGGAAGTATAGCTTAGAGAGCAAGTTCAGAAACAGGAGTTCAGCACGCCATTTGTCAATAGCTGGGTATTAAGGGAGATATATTATTGTATCTTGTAATTGGTTTTATTTCAGTGATCAATAATATATTCTCTTACCAAGTTGGTAAGGGACCAGGACGTAGACCATAGGGGTTAGGGGTCGAACCTGGCTAAAAGTCTCTGTGTTCTTTATTTTCAGCTCTTTACTTACTGCTTGCATTTAGCTTACTGTTTCTGCACTTTACTGTACTGATTATCTGTGCATTCAGCATACCATTTGTCTCTGCATAAAACGAAATCAGTAAGCTATTTCTGGTAATTTCTAAAATCGGTTTTAGTTAAACATAGTTAACCATTTACACCTATTCACCCCCCTCTAGGTGTGCATTTTCATTTGGTATCAGAGCTTTGGTATACTAACAATTCTGTAACAGGAAAGTATTCGATCATAATGGCTGAAAACTATCCCGAAGGAAAATCTGATTTTAGGCCTCCACTTCTTCATGGCACACACAACTACCACTGGTGGAAAAGCAGCATGAAAACTCACTTATCCAGAGATCCATTAGTTCTGAGAGTTGTGCAAAAAGGCCCATATGTCTTTCTTGACAAGGATGGCAAGCCAAAGGATGTTGATGATCTCACTCCGGATGAATTAATCAAACTTGGCTACAATGGAAAGGCAAGGAGTTCTCTTATGAATGGTTTGAACCAGGCTGAATATGATAAAGTATCTTCACTCAAATCAGCAAAAGAAATGTGGGATGCTTTGGAGACTTATCATGAAGGTTCGAAATCTCTAAAGAAGGTGAAACTTAGCAAGCTAATGAATGACTTTGGAAACTTCAAGCTTAATGAAGGTGAAACTATCAAGGATAGTCAAGCACGGTTTCAAGTTACTATTAACTCACTGAAGAGGCTTGGAAAATCTATACCACAAGATGAAATCAATATGAAGGTCTTAAGTGTAGTACCATTTATCTACGAAGCCAAAGTTACTGCCTTGGAATCCTCACCACTTATTGATACTATGGATCACTTGGCTGTATTTGCTGAGCTAGAGCAATTTGAAAGCAAAATAAATGGAAATCAGGTGGGAAGTTCAAGTGTTAAAGCTCCAACAGAAAAGATAAAGAATATGGCTCTCCATTCTAAAAACAGCAAGCCAATTGACTGTAATGATGAATCTGATTCAGATGAGGAACTTGCCCTTATTTCAAAGAAGATCAAGAGGCTGATAGAAAAGAAGAATATGATGAAAAGGGAAAGAGGTGGCTACTACAACAACAAGAAAGGCTCAAAAGACTCTAAGGAGGAAACTTGTTTCGAATGTGGCAAGCCAGGTCATTATAAAAGGAACTGCTACAAACTGAAGTCAAAACAGCCTACTGTTTTCAAGGATAAGAAGAAATCAAAGGCTCTACTGACTTGGAGTGATGATGATTCAGATTCCAGTGATGACTCAAGTGAAGAAATGGTGAACTTAGCACTTGTTGGAATTGAAGATGAATCTACTCAAGGAAATTCAGAAGGAGTGTATGCTGAAACTGATTCTGAAGAGGATTCTAGTGAGGTAAACTCTTCTAATGATTACATTTCTTCAGATGATACATTGTTAGATTCACTAACCATGCAGGAACAAAATAGTGTTACAA
This sequence comes from Kitagawia praeruptora, assembly GCA_037693485.1. Taxonomy (NCBI): domain Eukaryota; kingdom Viridiplantae; phylum Streptophyta; class Magnoliopsida; order Apiales; family Apiaceae; genus Kitagawia; species Kitagawia praeruptora. The sequence goes on along the minus strand of CM075351.1, from coordinate 25,617,474 downwards.
TTGAAGAACACATGGCACTAAAGGCTGAAATCAACAAGCTGACTGATAAGAATGCCTATTTATCCAAAATGGTAAAAGATCTGTTGCCAAAAATGGAAGAATGGGATTCAACTTCATTCAGTAAAGCTACAGAGATCAAGGAACTAAATACTAAGAACAGACATTTAGAGGCTAATGTCAAGTTACTTGAAAAGAGAAACATGACCTTGACTGAAGAAATCAAAGAGCTAAGGTCTGATGTCAAAACTAAAGCTAAAGCATTGGAATCATACAAAATGAAGGAAGCTAGTCAAGCCGAATCCTCAAAAACTGCTGAAAAGAGAGTTCAGCAAGCTGAACTCATCAAACAGCAAGCTGAAGTGATCACCCTCCTAGAAACAGAAGTTAAAGATCTCAAGAAGGGCATGGAAACTTTTGTTCAAGGTGAAGACACTTTAAAAACAATGATGAAGAAGGCAAATGTACCTTTGGTCAGAGAAGGTGTTGGTCTAAACTTCAACAAGAAAGATAAGGTGCTCAAATATGATGGAAGGAATGGCATACCTTATGACTATGCTATGCCCTGGAAGACATGCAACAAATGTGGTACAAAAGGTCATCTGGAAAAACATTGTGTGGTTCAAGTAAATCATAAAGTGAAAACAGCTTACCAGAATGGACCAGACAGGACAGCATACCAGAATGCAAATAGCAGGAGACAAACAGCATACCAGAATACAAATAGCAGGAGACAAACAGCTTACCAACAGAATGATCAGTCCCCAAAAGTGGTCCAAATGTGGATCAAGAAATCTGATTTAAATGCTTTATATATTCTTACTACTAACCAACCCGGACCCAAACCTATATGGGTACCAAAACATTGAGGTATTTTTGTTTGTTTTGTAGATGTGCCTTGCTGCTAAGGTCAAGTCAAAGCAATGGATCTTGGACAGTGGATGCACAAGACATATGTGTGGAGACAAATCTCAGTTTATGAATCTCAAAATGAAAAAGGGTGGAAGAGTGACAATTGGGAATAGCAAAACTCTTCAAATCCTTGGTACCGGTTCTATTGGTAATAGTAATATTTCAATTGATAAAGTTCAATATGTCAAAGGTCTTTCTTATAACTTGCTGAGTGTTACTCAATTATTTGATAATGGACATCATGTTGAATTAGGCATTTATAAAGCTATTATTACTATTGGTACTAACAAATTCCCCCTAGTTGCTAGAAGGGAAGGAAATATATATGTATTAGACTTTGATATGCAGGAAACAGCATGCTGTTTGGCTGCAGTGGATAATGACCCATATATTTGGCATAGAAGATTGGGACATGCACACATGGATTTGCTCAGAAAGTTATCAAGGATGAAACTAGTGAGAGGGCTGCCCAAGCTAAAGTATGTCAAAACAGAAGTATGTTCAGCCTGCCAGTTGGGAAAACAGCTTCGAAGTACTCACAAATCAAAGAAAATGGTATCTACCTCTAAACCCTTAGAGCTTCTGCATTTGGACTTATTTGGTCCAGAAGCTTACAAGAGTATTGGAGGTAAACAATATGGTTTTGTGATTGTAGATGATTATTCTAGATTTACATGGGTATTATTTCTTCGTACTAAAGATTGTGCGTTTGATGAGTTTGAGAAGCTAATCAAATTACTTGAGAACAAGTTGAATACAAGACTTGTAGGTATAAGGAGTGATAGAGGAGGTGAATTTCTTAACAAAGACTTCATTGCTTATTGTGAAAAAAGAGGAATCACACATGAATTTTCTGCACCAAGGACTCCACAACAAAATGGAGTGGTAGAAAGGAAGAACAGGTCACTACAAGAAACAGCAAGGACTCTTTTGCAAGAAAGCAAGCTGCCTAGAAGTTTTTGGGCAGAAGCAGTGAATACAGCGTGCTATTTGTTGAACAGAGTCATAATCAGGCCTATTTTGAACAAAACTCCGTATGAATTGTTGAAGAAAAAGAAGCCAAACATTAGTTACTTCAAAATCTTTGGCTCAAAGTGTTTTGTGCTCAAGACAATTGATAATGATGGTAAATTCGATGCTAAATCTTATGAAGCTATTTTTCTTGGCTATTCTTTAACTAGTAGAGCATATAGAGTTTATAACTTAAATAAACATATAGTTGAAGAATCTATTGATGTTACTTTTCAAGAACCTAACAATGATCTGCCAAGAGATGAGGAAGAATTTGCAGGTGAAAATGATAACATACAACCTCAAGTTACTGGAAATCAGCAAGCCAACAATTCTGCTGAAATTGGAAGTCAGCAAGCCAACAACACTACTGAGAATGGAAAACAGCAAGCTGGAACTCCAAAACAGCAAGCTGAAGTGGTCAGAATCACTTCACATGAAGAAATTGCTCAACATTCTCTACCAAAGGCTACAAGGACAGTAAAGAATCATCCTCCAGAACTTGTCATTGGAAATATTTCAGATGGAATCACAACAAGGAGATGAAAATCAAACTTTTGTGCTTATGCTGCCTTTTTAGCTCAAGAAGAACCAAAAAATATCAAAGAAGCATTAGAAGATGAAAATTGGATCATGGCAATGCAAGAGGAACTCAACCAATTTGAGAGATGTGATGTTTGGGAACTTGTAAAACCACTAGAAGATGCTTCTATCATAGGAACCAAATGGGTGTTCAAGAACAAAGTGGATGAATTTGGAACAGTTACTCGAAATAAGGCAAGGCTCGTGGCTCAAGGCTATAATCAACAAGAAGGAATTGATTTTGAAGAAACATATGCACCTGTAGCTCGTTTAGAATCAATCAGAATGCTTCTTGCTTATGCATGCTACAAGAAATTCAAGTTATATCAAATGGACGTAAAAAGTGCATTCCTAAATGGCGTGCTGGATGAGGAAGTCTATGTCAAACAACCTCCTGGATTCGAACATGAGAAGTTTCATGACTATGTTTACAAGCTCAAGAAGGCATTATATGGTTTAAGGCAGGCCCCTAGAGCGTGGTATGAGAGGCTTAGTAAGTTTCTTCTCAAAAATGGATTTACTCGAGGTAATATCGATCCAACATTATTTACAAAGCAAAATGGTAAAGATATTCTTGTTATACAAATATATGTGGATGATATTGTATTTGGTGCTACTAATGAATCTATGTGTGAGTGGTTTTCTAAGTGCATGTACAATGAATTTGACATGAGCATGATGGGGGAACTCAATTATTTCTTGGGTCTTCAAATCAAGCAAACCATTGATGGTATTTATGTGCATCAATCAAAGTATACAAAGAATCTGCTCAAAAGATTTGGTTATGAAGATGTCAAAGCAAAAACAACTCCTATGACTTAAAACAGCAAGCTGTTTGCAGATGAGAATGGTAAGGATGTGGATGTCAAAAGGTATAGAGGTATGATTGGAAGTTTATTATATTTAACTGCCTCAAGACCTGATATCATGTATAGTGTTTGTGTTTGTGCAAGGTTTCAATCCAACCCTAAAGAGTCTCACTTAAATGCGGTTAAAAGAATTTTTAAATACTTAAGTGGTACTATCAATCTTGGTTTGTTCTATCCTATCACAAATACTTTTGATCTCGTGGGGTATAGTGATGCAGATTATGCAGGGTCTCAAACTGATAGAAAGAGTACAAGTGGTGTTTGTACATTTCTTGGACAAAGCTTGGTTTCATGGCAAAGCAAAAAGCAAGCTTCTGTTGCTCTATCAACGGCCGAAGGAGAATATTTAGCAGCCGGTAGCTGTTGCTCTCAAATTTTATGGATGATTCAAACTCTAAGGGATTTTAATATCAAGTGTGGCAAGATTCCAATATATTGTGACAACACGAGTGCTATCAATATCTCCAAGAATCCTGTGAATCACTCAAGAACAAAGCATATCGACGTTCGTCATCATTTCTTGAGAGATAATGCAGCAAAAGGGAAGATTGAGTTGATATTTGTCTCAACTGAAGTTCAACTAGCAGATATATTCACAAAGCCATTGGCTGAAGAAAGATTTGCAGCCATACGAATGGAGCTTGGCATGTGTACTGTGTAGTCAGCAAGCTGGCAAGCAAAGAATGGGTAACGTTGGCTTACCATTTGTATCTGAACAGTTTATATGCCATTAATATGATTTGATTTTTTAATTTTATTTCTCTATGCTTATTCCAGACCTGGACTAATATTCTTTTTGTTGAATTTTGATGGATTAAGGGGGAGAAATTTAGGAGAACCGTTTGGTCAAGATATTCGATTTGGATATGATTGATTATGCTTGTTTATCCTGAATCTGTTTTATATCAAAATGTACTAATATGCAGGGATTTAGGGGGAGCTTTCTTATTCTCCTAAATAGTGTGTAATCATCAAAAAGGGGGAGATTGATACTCCTATGGTTTTATTGATCGCATTCAGCAAGCTATTTGCTTGTAGTTTGATATAAAACATTGTGTTATGGTTGTACTAACTTGGTTTTGCAGGGTATATTATGTATACTGATTGTTTACAGAGAATATACAAACAGCAATCCACTTGGTGTTACAACAGAGACAGTTTGGCAAGCCATTTGCACTGACAGACACAAACAGCAAGCCATTTGCAAACTGCCAGAAATTCTGAAGATAAAGATCAAGATTAATTCTCAAGGATTTATTTCAGGCAATATATTGTGAGGACTCTTTATTATATAATACGTACACAATATATTCTAGAGCTCAAATCTTTTCAAATATCCTTCTTTAAATTATTTTATAAAACTTATAGGAGTTTCCTTATTTAAAAGATTTCTTTCTACAAAATCTCCTATACGCGTTTTATATCTATACAAATCAGAAGGGTTATGTTTTCATCGAATTCTTTCTTCCAAACCCTCTGTCTAACGTTCACAAGAACGTTTGTAAAATCTCTAACCAATTGAACGTTGGAAATTGATTTCAAATCGTTCGAATAATTGGTGATTGATTTTCTGAACGTTGATGTGAAGCTTTATAAACTGATTCTTGTGTTCATTCGTTTCTAACAATCCAGAGAACATTCAGAGAAAACTTTCAAGCACACAAGAGTTCAAACAACTCGGTTTTTCATTGCTATATTCTTTTGATACTCTCGAGCTCTTAATATATATATACGTGCTATATCTTAGAGAGTTCATAGTTTGAGTTGTATTCATCTATTGATTGTATTGTTCGAATTGTAAGGTTTAGTTGTTGGACAAGTTGGCTTGAGAACTAGGGTTTGGTGATCGTTGCTAGAGAAGTATACTTGGGAAGTATAGCTTAGAGAGCAAGTTCAGAAACAGGAGTTCAGCACGCCATTTATCAACAGCTGGGTATTAAGGGAGATATATTATTGTATCTTGTAATTGGTTTTATTTCAGTGATCAATAATATATTCTCTTACCAAGTTGGTAAGGGACCAGGACGTAGACCATAGGGGTTAGGGGTCGAACCTGGCTAAAAGTCTCTGTGTTCTTTATTTTCAGCTCTTTACTTACTGCTTGCATTTAGCTTACTGTTTCTGCACTTTACTGTACTAATTATCTGTGCATTCAGCATACCATTTGTCTCTGCATAAAACGAAATCAGTAAGCTATTTCTGGTAATTTCTAAAATCGGTTTTAGTTAAACATAGTTAGCCATTTACACCTATTCACCCCCCTCTAGGTGTGCATTTTCACAATCTGCAGGCTGGAAGTGGAGACAGTTCAAGTTAAAATTAACCTCTAATTATGTGATGCCATTTGTTGGGGAAAAGAAGAAACTAAGGAAGCCTCCACCTAATTATGCATTTGTTGGTAGGGATGCTTAGAGAGAATTTGTTGCTCAAAGGACCAACGTTGATTGGATGGTATGCACAATTTGTAGTACATTCTTTTACGTACGTATATTGGCTTTTTTTGTAATATCTTTCAATATTGAAGTCAGTAATGTATTTTATGTTTGGATGCAGCCACTTCGTGATGCACAGAGGGCGAGAGTCAAAGAGCGAAAATATCCACACCGCACATCAAGGAAGGGCTACATCGGACTGCTAGAAGAAGAAGTAATATTTTATCATAATAAGGTTAATTTAGACTTTCTGAATATCTTTTAAATGTTTCATTCATTTTAAACAGGTCAAAAAAGGGAAAATTCAGCCTGGAGAAGAACCTGATCGGGCAATTATGTGGAAGAAAGCTCGAAAGGGAAAGGACGGTCAAGTTGATGAAGAACAAGAAAAGATCAACCAAGTTATTGTAAGAAATCTTTCAATTACCTCCTGTTTTCTACAAATATACCATATATGTTAAGTGGCCATTTTATGTGAACAAGAAAAGTAATTATGTGTATTGATCGTAAATATGTAATGCATTGTTGACAGGATGATTTGCTGGAAAAGAAGGAAAAGGGTGAACTGCAGTTGTCCGAATTTGAGGACATATTGACTCTTGCATTAGGAAATCCTGAGCATTCAGGAAGGGTTCGAGATGTCGGAGGCATCGCCACCCCAAAATCATTCTTTATCACCCCGAAAGTGAAAAGGACTCAAATTATAAAAGCCGAGTTGCTGGCACGTGATCGACTTAGGGATGAGGAGATGGAGAGAAGAACGAATGATTTGATGTCACAAATTGCTGACCTAAAGGCGATGATTAGTTCATCCATTCTTCCCTCGTCAATGCCCAAAAAGGCAGCAGCTGTTGAAGAATTGAATGTGGATGGTGATTGTGTTGCTATTGACCCTAATCCACCATCCAAAAAGGAAACAAAGGTAAAACAAGCTCTATCGTCCACTCGCTTTCTTTTTATATATAGCAGCTATGTAAGCTATGGACAGTAATACGAATAATACAAATTGTAATTTCACCTTGCATGTCTTGTAAATGTAAGATCCGCAACCATGTGAGCTGGCTGTAGGCAGTGTGCAGAACATAGTTGCATTTGGTATGGCGATGACTGATGGGGACATGAACAAAAAGATACATGGAATGCCTATGCTGCATGGATGCATTCGTGTGTTGGTGGATGGAAGCATCAACGACAATGCCTTGGTTCCAGTGCCAGTACCGGGTGAAATTGTGAAGGTCCACGAAGCTGTTGGTTCTCACGTCGCGTGGCCTAAGGAGTTGATTATTTTTCCAACTGTTGTGGTTTGTATTTCTTTTTCTTTTTCCATAGTTTACGCGCATGATGTGCTCCATAAACTGTGTTTATATTTATAACTGATAAAATGAATTTTTGTAGAAAAAGAAAAGGCAAGTGTCGCAGAAGGCTGATGATCCGTTAAAGAATTTGGCGAACATGTTTAAAAATGTCGAGCCAACAAACAAAAATGTGCCAAACCGCTTTAGGTTGTTGTATAAACATGCAACAACAACTATGGCAGTGTCAGGTGTCTCAATTGAAATTCCATGTGATATTCAAGTTTTCGGGTTTGAGAAAAGAATATTTATCTTGCATGAGAATTTAATTTCCTTATTAGAGTTCGACCAGATTGGACAGGCTGTAATATCAACTTACATGTCGTAAGTATTGTTCTTTTTAAATCTTGTCTAATTCTGCATATTGCACAGGAATATATATGTACTTATTACATTAAATTATTTGTAGGTACCTGCATAATGTTCTGCGTAAAAAGAAGTTACTGGACTATTTTGGGTTTTTTGATCCCTCAGCCACATATACCCTGAATGCTGACTTTGAAGATTTAGTTGTTCAAAGGCTGAAAGAGGGTAGCCCAGATCGCGTTTTCTTCATGCCACATAATGAAAAGTAGGCGATTTTGTGAATTTTTACTTTAACTAATTGTAGCACAACGATTTATACTAATTCTTGCTTCGTGGTATTCTTTTTAACAAATACAGTTTCCACTGGATTTTGATTATAATCTAGGAAAGTGACATTTACACTCTCAATCCACTGTCTCATCCACCACGGAATCCAGCCTTAGAAAAAGCTTTAATAAGGTATTGACAAATAAATAAATAATTATATGTATATATATATGTATATATATATTATGCTTTCTTTGGTATCACATTGTCGTTCCCTGCCTTAATTGCAGTGCAGTGAGAACTTTCAATGCTCAAATAGGAAGGGTAAATAAAACTCCCGAAATACATAATCTTGCGGTAATTATTTAAGCACTTAACTTGGTTTGTTGTATGTATGTACGTACTTCATTTTCTTGGTTGGTCAATCTATATATTCTCATTTTTATTGGAAAAGGGATCGCCCAAAACAACCTGGCGCTGTTGAATGTGGTTATGTTGTCATGCGGTATATGCGGGATATTATTTTGGATGAGGACATGTACTCATTTTCTACCAAGGTATACTTTAATTGGTGTGTTTTGATATATGGAATATAATTGTGTAATTAGTAGATATAAATTTATGCATTTGAAAAATAGTATATTTATCCTATTTTTTGCTTTGGGTTTTAATTGTTTGCAGTGGCTTTGTAAGACTCGGGCATCTTACAAGATGGTAGAGCTTGAAGAGGTGCGGTACAAGACTTTGAAGCACATTGAAAAACTCATGAAATAGTGACTTGGTTTATGGAACAGTTGGTATAGATCTCTGCCTAACATCTAGCTTTTGGTACTAATTATTAAATGAAATTGTCTAGGAACTAGTTTGCAGTACTTGTGGAACAAGGGGTTTGTTTATCGAAGTACATGTAGTTGGTTTGTGTAATTAAGGTAGTTGATTGTTGGTAATGTACATTGGTTATGCTTGCCGAAGTTGTCGAAGTACGTACATATACTTTGGTTATGCTTTTGTCGAAGTACGTACATGTACTTGGTTATATGCTTTTGGTCGACAAGTAGATTTTTGATACTAATTATGGCTATTGTAAACATTTGGATGTTTGGTAAATGAATGGCAAGTACCTGGTTTTTGTATCTGTTTTGTTTGATTTCAATTTTGGGCTGCATATAAAACAATCCGTACAGGCTAAAACCTCAACAAGATACATCAGTTATTAAAACATAACTGATGTGTTTAACTATAATGCACATCACTTTTTCTAAAATAAGCGATGTAAAAAAAGGTCTATTGCATCAAATTTTTTAAAAGAACTGATGTCTGCTATTACACATACATCGGTGTTATCATATAAAACTGATGTCTTTAGCAATAATTCACATCACTTTTTCTAAAAAAACGATGTATAATAGTAAAATATAACATCGGTTTTGTTACTGAAAATGATGTCTACTGGAGCATATGACATCGGTTTTGTTAATGAACACGATGTCTAATACATCATATAACATCAGTCTTACCAAACAACCGATGTCTAAGATAACATAAAACATCGGTTTTTACCAAGAAATCGATGTATATGTCATTATTTACCTTGTCCGTGCTATGTTTATGTTGATCTAATGAACATAATATATCATAATTTAAAAAGAACTATTGCACATAATGTATCTTAGACATCAGAAATATTTAAGAAACCAATGTCTAAGTCGATAATAGACAACGGCCAAAAACCGATGTCTAAAGGTTTTGACCTTTCTCTACACACACATAGACATCGGTCAAATTTTTTTTTAACAACGGCCAGAAACCGATGTCTATTGACATATTTCTAGTAGTGATTTTTTGGAAGAGAAATTTTGATTGTAATGTGTTGGATTCTTTTGTCAATCATATTGATGTTCAGGTGAATAGTATTGGTAGTGTTAAATGGCGAATGACTTGTTTTTATGGTTTCCCTGATAGATCAAGATGGAGGGATTCGTGGAATTTTATCAAGCTCTTGGCTGCTAAATATGATATGCCTTGGTGCATTCTGGGAGACTTCAATGATATGATGTATGTGTTGGATAAGAAAGGCACTCATGCTCATCCTCAGCACCTGTTACACGGTTTTTGTAGTACTATTGAGGAGTGTCATCTTATGGAGTTGGAGTTGGAGTTGAAGGGAGGTAACTATACATGGGAGAAAAGTAGAGGGACTCCAAATTGGGTTAGAGAGAGGTTAGATCGTGCTTTTGCCACAGATACTGGTGGCAGATTTTTCCTCTTTGTAATCTTACAGTGCATCATACTGTATGCTCTGATCATGAGCCTATTCATCTCGATCTTCTTAGTACCTCTCACTCTAAGCAGCAGTTTCGTTTTTGTTTTGAAAATGTGTGGCTTAAAGAGGACTCGTTTACAGTGGATGTGACAAACTTTTGGAAATCATTGGAACCTACGCATTTGTTGCCTAAGTTGGTCTCAGTCTCTTTTTTTATGGCTAAATGGGACCGTAATTTTTTTCACAAATTTCGTGACAAAGTCAAACAGATGAAGGAGGTAAATTTGTATGCTGATCGTGAAGATGAGAAGGGTGTTCGTAAGGTTTTTGCAGCAACTCATAAGATTAATGACCTTTTGTTCCAAGAGAATGTTTATTGGAAGCAACGGGATAAAGCTTTTTGGCTTGAGGAACGGGATTCGAATTCTAAATTCTTCCATGCTTTTGCTAATGCTAGGAAGAAAATAAATCATGTCACTCAACTGAAGAATAATGATGGTGCATGAAGATATGTGTCGAATTGTTAAGGATTATTTCAAAGCTGTCTTTGAAAATGCAGAAGTCGATCAAGAGGTTGATTATGACAATGCAGGAATAGTCATATCTAATGAGCAGAATGAAGCTTTGATTGCAGAATTTACCTATGAGGAATTCTCGATTGCAGTCAATCAGATGCATCCGGATAAAGCATCGGGACCGGATGGTTTGAACCCTGCGTTCTTTCAGCACTTTTGGTCTCTTATGGGACATGATATTTTTCAGTGTTGTAATAAATGGTTACAAGAAGGGTCTTTTCCTGCGGATTTAAATGACACTAACGTAGTCTTGATTCCTAAGAAGGATAATGCAGATTGTATGAAGGATCTTCGCCCGATAGCTCTATGTAATGTGCTATACAAAATCCTAGCAAAGGTCCTTGCTAATCGACTTAAAGAGATTCTACCAGGTGTTATCTCAGAAAACCAGTCTGCTTTCATCCCAGGAAGGAACATTACAGATAATGTCCTAGTAGCCTTTGAAGTTATTAGCAAATACTTGCAAGTACGGGTCGAATCCACAAGGAGACAAGTTTCAAGAAATTTAATCTAATTATTGCAAATTGTTTCTAGAGATTAACGATTGGTGAAAGTTTCATCTAATTAAATAATGCAAATAAATATGTTTATAAATTAATTAACTAAAGTCTAGGGCAATCGGGTTCACCATGTTCACACCAAATTGGTTTTAAGCTAAGGCAAATAAAGTGGTCACGTAGCTAGAGTATGTCAATCTCTCTCGAGTATTAACACTCTCAAAACATGCTTACACAATAATAATCTCTAGTAATTCAGCTGGTCAAGTAATTAAAACATGTGTTAATATCTGAAAATCCGAAAATTACTCCTAAAAACTCTAAATTCTTTCCTATTTCGAATTTAAGATGTATTTTTCGGTATTTCTTGTTGGATAAGACTTCTAGGGTCTATAAAAACACATCTCATCCTTGTAAATTAGATTATTAGAGATCAATTACATATCATAGCTTAGATTTGCAAGGGAGAAAAGTGGAGAAGGATTCAAGCTCGTGACAAGCATGGATCTAGATCTACTTCATCTTTTGTATACTTGGATCATAGATTTGTTTTCTCAACTCTTATTTTAATAATACTATTGCTTCTTTCTTTCATACTTTGTTTTATATCATGTTTTCATCAAATCCCATGACGATGAACGGTTCAATTATGAACTAATCGTTGTCATGGGATTCTAACGGATTTATCCATGTAGCTTAGTAGTTTGATTGCTTTAAAGATTACGTGTGGTGAATTTTTGATATCCTTGTATGGTTGTGTTTCATGTATTTAGATGTGTCACGAACATCTAATTTTTTAATCTCTTGCGAAACGAGTGTGGATCTTGAGATTTAGAACTTGCCATGCTAGCATAGGATAGGTTGATGTTTTAACATCATGATTTGTAGCGTAAATAGAGATATTATGCTGCCCTATGTGATCTTAAAAGACAACTTGTTCTTCAACCGTTATGTTTTCAAATCTTATAGAGATATAGGGTCTAAGCATGATTGGTCTCTACTCGTCTTCTATCTCTTTTGTGGATGTATGTTTAGTTTGGTATTCGTATACTGAGAAGTAGCGTTTACTTGTTTCGTGTTGTCTGATCAGATATCAAAACCATCACGTGCATTGATTAAAGGCGTCAACTCTAAGTGAAGTATTTAATGAAGTTAGGTTCCCATGTTTATTCTCATATAAGTAATTCGATTTTAATTCTCATTAATTAATTAAATCTTAGTTTAATAATTTGCATCTTAGTTTAATTTAGATAATCAAAAACCCCAAATTGTTATTTGTCTTAGCAGTAAATTAAAACCATACATTGTTGCATAGGTACATCTACTGATTGAAACTTAACCAGATCTCTGCGGAACGAACTTAATTTTATATTACTTGTGACCACGTACACTTGCGTGCTTTTGTGTTAACAAGTTTTTGGCGCCGCTGCCGGGGATAAGTGGATTTTATATCCACTTGGATCGCTTCATTTCGACTTAAAATTGATGTCTTGACCTCAAGAATGTTGTAGTTTTGATGTGTTTCGTTGAGATGTGCAGGGTTATGAATCGTTGGTTAAAGTTGGTGATTTCGTGATGATGAGTGGATTTCAAGAGTATGAAGTGAAGAAATGAAGTTTTTCGTACCAATCTTGGGGAAGTCTGGAGTTCTAGGAATGAAGATGACATTATTCGAAGAAAGAGCAAGAGAGAGCAGAAGAAAAGCGGCGAATAGTGAAGGAAATCATGCCTGGACAGATTTTTCTCCAGGACATGGCGCAGAGTCTAGGCCATGGCGCGCCTGGACAGATTTTTCTACGGGACATGGCGTGGAGTCTAGGACATGGCCTAGCAGAATTTCTGAAAATCCGAAAATTACTCTAAAAACTCTATATTCTTTCCTGTTTCGAATTTAAAATGTAGTTTTGGGTATTTCTTGTTGGATAAGACTTCTAGGGCCTATTTAAACACATCCTACCATTGTTATTTATATTATTACATATCATAATGCAGAAACACAAGGGAGAAAAGGAGGGAGAGATTCAACGCTCGTGACAAGCAATGGATCTAGATCTACTTCATCTTTTGTATTCTTTTCGTAGGCGCTACTCTAGATTATAGATTTATTTTCTTAACTCTTTGTTCTATTAATATTACTACTTTCATTCATACTTTGTTTAATATTATGTTTTCATCAAATCCCATGGTGACGAACGGTTCAATTATTAACTAATCGTTGTCATGGGATTCTAACGGATTTATCTATGTAGCTTAGTAGTTTGATTGTTTTAAAGATTTATGTGTGGTGAAACTTGATATCCTTGTATGGTTGTGTTTCATGTGTTTAGATGCGTCGCGAACATCTAATTTGTTAATCTCTTGCAAAACGAGAGTGGATCTTGAGATTTAGAACTTGACATGCTAGCATAGGATAGGTTAATGTTTTAACATCATAATTTGTAGCGTAAATAGAGATATTATGCTGCCCTATGTGATCTTAATAGACAACTTGTTCTTCAACCGTTATGTTTTCAAATCTTATAGAGATATAGGGTCTAAACATAATTGGTGTCTATTCATCTTTTATCTCTTTTGTGGATGTATGTTTAGTTTGGTATTCGTATACTGAGAAGTAGCGTATACTTGTTTCGTGTTGTCTGATCACATATCAAAACCATCACATGCATTGATTAAAGGCATCAGCTCTAAGCGAAGTATTTAATGAAGTTATGATCCCATGTTTTCTCTTGCATAAGTAATTAGATTTAAATTCTCGTTAGTTAATTATTTCTTAGTTTGTTAATTTGTTTCTTAGTTAATTTTTAGTTAATCAAAACTCCAATTTGTTAATTGTCTTAGCAGTGAATAAAAACCATACATTGTTGCATAGGTGCATTAACTGAATTGAAACCTAAACCAGATCTCTGTAGGAACGAACTAAACTTAATTCTATATTACTTGTGACCACGTACGCTTGCGTGATTTTGCGTAAACAAGTTTTTGGCGCCGCTGCCGGGGAACATCGGTGTTTTATTTTTAGTTTATGTGCTTGTCAATAGTGGTCGTTAGCGTTCACTGACTCGGATTAGTTACTTACCTATCTTGTTTAGTTCGGTGTGTTTCAGGTACTTGAGTGTTTGAAAATGGCAGGTGTGGAGTTGCCACGGTGGGCATATTCGAAGACATCCATGCCTCAGCAATGTGAGCAATGTTTGGGCGTTCATGAGACCTCACAATATTGTTACTATGAAGGAGTTGATCCATATGTCACTTATGAGGAACAACCATATTTTCAATACCATCCTCAACAGTACCAGCAAGATGTTTTAAATATGTCATATTTCTTTGGTAGTGAAGAGTTTCAAAATCAGCAACCTACTCCTACTTTTCAGTCAGATGAGGTTGATGTTATGGAGGAGATTAGGATGCTTGCAAAGAGTAATAAGGAGTCTATCAAATCTTTGGAGACACTAGTTGCTCAAGTTTTGAGTGCCTTGGAACAAGAGAACATCAATTCATACTAGAGGAAATTCCAGAAAATAACGGTGACTTGGAGCAAGGTACTGCATGCATAATTGAGGAAGACAAATTCCAAGGTGAGGTGAGCGTTCACAAGTCATGTGAGGAATTTGATCATGCTAGTATGGTGGATGATTTGGAAAGGGCACTATTTGGGACAGACACTGGTGAGCTACGCAAATTTCAAGAATTGGTATGTGCGTACCAAGAGGCTGATGAACATGGGAAAGATGCAGGTCTTCTACTTGTCTCAAAGTATAAAGATGGAGGTAGCGCATTAGAGCCAATAGAGGAAGTTCTCTTTGAGGAACCAAAGACTTCAGCAACTTACATTTACCCTCCTCCATTATATTCAAGCGAAGCCCGCAAATGTGTGTTGTTCTACAAATTGACAGATTTTGGGTCAACAGATGAAAGCATTGGAATAGGACATAGTTGTTATACGAATAGGCCAAGCGAGGAGAAGGGGCAAAAAGTGTGCCAGGTTGAGATTTAGAACTTGACATGCTAGCATAGGATAGGTTGATGTTTTAACATCATGATTTGTAGCGTAAATAGAGATATTATGCTGCCCTATGTGATCTTAATAGACAACTTGTTCTTCAACCGTTATGTTTTCAAATCTTATAGAGATATAGGATCTAAACATAACTGGTGTCTATTCATCTTTTATCTCTTTTATGGATGTATGTTTAGTTTGGTATTCGTATACTGAGAAGTAGCGTATACTTGTTTCGTGTTGTCTGATCAGATATCAAAACCATCGCATGCATTGATTAAAGGCATCAGCTCTAAGCGAGGTATTTAATGAAGTTAGGATCTCATGTTTTCTCTTGCATAAGTAATTAGATTTAAATTCTCGTTAGTTAATTAATTCTTAGTCTGCTAATTTGTTTCTTAGTTAATTTTTAGTTAATCAAAACTCCAATTTGTTAATTGTCTTAGCAGTGAATAAAAACCATACATTGTTGCATAGGTGCATTAGCTGAATTGAAACCTAAACCAGATCTCTGTGGGAACGAACTCAACTTAATTCTATATTACTTGTGACCATGTACGCTTGCGTGATTTTGCGTAAACATTTGCATTATATGAAGCGGAATAATCGAAGTAATGATGGAGAGGTTGCTCTGAAATTGGATGTCAGTAAAGCTTATGATAGAGTTGATTGGGGCTTTCTGAAAAATCAAATGAGAAGCATGGGATTTGCTGATAAATGGATTGGGTGGATCATGCTTTGTGTGACTACGGTTTCGTACTCAGTGTGTTTTAATGGTGATTATGTGGGGCCTATTATTTCTAAATGAGGTCTTCGACAGGGGGATCCTCTATCTCCATATCTTTTCTTGTTTTGTGTTGAAGGTTTATCTCTATCTATTAGGGAAGCTGCTGCAAATGGTAGGATTAAGGGCTGTAAGATCAGTGATAATGCTCCAGTTGTGACTTATTTGTTGTTTGCCGATGACAGTTTTTTATTTTATAATGCAACAACAGCAGAAACCTCGGAGATTAAGGCCATTTTAGCGAAGTATGAGGAGCTGTCAGGTCAAGCCATTAATCTACAAAAGTCAGGTATCTTCTTTAGTGCAAATGTTAGAAGAGATAAGCAGAATGAGATTAAGAATATCTTGGGTGTTTATAATGATTTGAGTACAGGTCAGTATTTGGGTTTGCCTTCTTTAATTGGCAGATCAAAGAAAGCAGTTTTTAGCTTTTTGAAAGAGAGATTGGGAAGGAAAATTAATGGCTGGAGTTCGAAATGTTTGTCGAGAGCAGGGAAAGCTGTTTTGTTGCGTAATGTCGCAGAAGCAATTCCCACTTATACTATGTCCTGCTTTCTTCTTCCAAAGTCATTGTGTCAGGAATTGCAGAGGATGATGAACAGCTTCTGGTGGGGTTCTAGTAATAATCCTGGAAAGGGCATTCGATGGCTAAGTTGGGAGAATATGAGCATGTCAAAGTGTAAAGGAGGTATGGGTTTTCGCGACTTGCACGAGTTTAATTTAGTTTTATTAGGGAAACAATGCTGGAGTTTCTTGAGCAATCCTAGTTCTTTGGTAGCTCGTATTTTCAAAGCTAGGTATTTCCCTAATAGCTCTCTTCTTAATGCCACTCGAGGGGGAGGCTCGAGCTTTCTGTGGTCGGGTCTCTGGCAAGCTAAAGAAGCGTTAAAGATGGGATTTCGGTGGGTTCTTGGAGATGGATTGAAAATTGAAGTGTTTGAAGATGCTTGGTTGAGGAATAAAACTGATTTTAGAGTGGAGCCTAATATTATTGACAGAGGTGACATTGTCAAAGCAAAGGATCTTTTTGTTCCTGGTGTTAAAAGATGGGATTCTCAAAGGGTGTACAATTCTTTTCCAAACTGTGATGCTGAGGCTATCTTAACAACGCCTATTCCCCAAACCCAGGTAATTGATCGTATGGCATGGGTTCATTCTGTTGATGGCATGTATAGTGTAAAATCAGGTTATCAGTTTTGGCAAAACACAAGGAGCTCTAATGTGCGTAATGATTCTGGCTGGAATCAAATCTGGAAGATGGATGTCCCCCCAGAAGGTTAAAGTTTTCCTGTGGCGATTTGGACGTAATAATGTGCCTGTTCGGAATATTTTACGAGGTAAGGGGGTGCACTGTACTATTATCTGTCCTATGTGTGAACATGACGTTGAACACTTGGCTCATGTCTTTCTCGATTGTGAGTTTGCTAAGCAATGCTGGAGAGTGGTGGGTCTAGAGTTCGATTTTAGCAATGTGGAATATGCCTCAGACTGGTTGTTACAAAAATTAGCAGGTGAATCGCAAGATGTTAGGGTGAAAATTGCTACGGTTCTTTGGGATATATGGTCAGCCAGAAATTTAAAGGTCTGGGAGAGTAAGACTATCACAGCTCAGGTGGCAGACTGGAGTAGGAAGAGTATCTCAGAGTGGCAAGAAGCAAGACAACGAAGATTGGGAAGATTGAAAACTAGTGTGCAAAGTGGTAGCAGGGGAACAGTTAGATGGGAAGCTCCTAAGGAAGGTATAACTAAGGTGAATGTGGATGCATCTGTTTTTTCAGGAACATCTTCTTTCTCTGTTGGTATGGTTTTAAGAGATCACCATGGCACGTTTTTGAAAGCTAGGAACGTAAGATGTGCTCTGGAGGAAAGCGTCCCAATGTTTGAAGGAGAGGCGTGGGGTGTCTTGGAAGCCCTCAAGTGGATTCAGTCTTTGCCGGTATCTGAAGTAGAAGTTGAGTGTGATTCTTTGCTAACAGTGTCTGCACTGCATAAGAGAACAGAATACTGCATTGAAGTTGGTTTCATTCTGGAGGAAAGCATCTTTATTCTTCGTTCTCGACTTGATATTACTGTCTCTTTTGTTAAGAAGCAAGTCAATAAGGTTGCCCATTTACTAGCTAGGGTTCCCTGTTTGGTTGATAGCTCCAATGATTTCTTGTCTGCTCCATCTAATGTGTTGGAAACACTATTGTATGATTCTAATTTGCAGCAATAAAACTTCTCTTTGATTTAAAAAAATAAATAAATAAATTTTTTGATAAGATTGGATGCTAAAACTGTTTGAGTAAAAATGAAAAACAATTTTTTTTGAAAACACTAGGGAACATGTTTTTGTTAAAAAGTAACCTTTTTTAACTAAAAAAACGTTTTTCAACCTATCTTTTTAGAAAAATTAACCGTCTTTGAAATTTATCAAATAAAATTTTACGACACCAAACGGTACTTCTATATACTTCATCAAAATGAATAAAGTAAGTAGTTGAATAGAAAAAATATTATCTCCAAAGAAAATGCAAACCACTCTGTTGTAAATTTGTAATCAGTTTACAATATATTCTATCATTTTTTATTTTTTATTTTTCAGCTTAGCAGGATGATATCATTTAGGAGTGGACTATAGGAGTAACATTTATATACCTTTCTTGTATATGTAAAAAAATTTTGAACAAAAAAAAATATGAAAAATATTTTCCCCGTCGCTGCTCACAACCGAGAGAGGGAATAATCTTCTGCGTCAATATTAACGACACAAGACTCAACAACTTGACGATTTCACCTAGCGCAGACCTTAACGACGTCGTATTGAAGTGCCCGCATGGCTGATCACTCCAAAGATGATGTTTTTCAGCTGATCAAGAAATTTGGGGCTTTTCTCACCCTCAAATTCAACAATCTCTTCAATAATCTGGTCATTTTCTCAACTTCCCCTCTTTATTTACATGTTTTTATTTCTATTTGTGTGTGTTTTAGTATGTGTATAAGCATGATTAACTTGGATCTCATTAAAGATTGTACCTTTACTCTCAAGAATGAAAAAGAATAATAAAGATTGTACCTTTTCTGCTTATTAGGGCTAGTTATAGGTGATGGGGTGTTTATATGTTGAAAATGAAAAATGGGTACAATTGTTTTTTCGAGTAAGTTAGTTTGGGTGAGAATGGTTTCTTGATGGGTGAAAGTTTTGGGATTTGTTTGATTTTTGTTGAATTAGGGTAGGCTGAGATGACCCGAGTTAGAGTTCGAGATTTTAAGATGACCCGCCTAGTAGAATTATCTTGAGGGATATGGTTTCGGTTTTTAGGTCGAAGTGGTTGGAGAGTACATTGATCTGTGAATAGGTATGGGTTATGTGATCAGTGAGGATGATGAGTGTTAGACTTGCTAATTCAGTTAGGTTTGATTGTTTTTGTTGGATATTGTAGATAGGATAGTTGGTAGGGAGGTGCAGGTGGTTGTGTAGATGAATTTGTCTTGCTCTAATGTAATGGGACAGTGTGTAACGATTTTGACTCCGGAAGTTGTCATTTAGTTTCTTTGGTTGAGGTATTCTAATAATGTAATGCGAGAATAAGAACATGGAATTAATTAGGGATTTCATACATCGTTACAAATATTTTCCATTATGTAGATTAAATTTGTCTTGCTCTAATATAATAGGACAAGGTATAATGGGTTTGACTCTGGAAGTTGTGATTTAGTTTCTTAGGTTAATGTATTCTGATAATGTAAAATGAGATTAAGGACGTAGAATTATTTAGGGCTCTATACATTGTCATGAAAATTTTCCATTGGCATGTATAGTTTTCGAGTTAAATTGCTCATCTACGGTTACCAACTCTAGTGGTTAATTTTTGGAAAAAATAAACCCAAGTTGTGCTTTGGATAATGAAGATTCCATTTTTGTAGAGACATGCATTTATTATCAGTTATGTACTTTGTCCATTCTGAAATGTAGACAAAAGAAAACTCTAGTTTTTGTTATTAAGTTGATTCAAGTTATGTTCAGATATCTAAGCGACATCTTAGTTTTGCTATATAAAAGATTATTGTTTTGACAACTAGCCTTTTACATGGTGTAGAATATCTTTATTAGTTTTTACCAGAGAACCACTTGCAGTTGGACTGAATACAGCTAAAAAGAAAACAAAGATACTCTGATGAGTATTTACAAATAGTGAGCAATAAATTTATTTTTATAGAGTAAGCAGCAGCTCAGCTATGAAATACATCTTTAGAAATAATATATGTTGATGTAGGACAAGCTCTAGGGTTAGGGAATTCTTCCCCAAAGAAATATCACAATTGAGACGATCCTCATAAGGAGAACAAGCAACGTCAATAAGCAATTACTCAAATCTGATTATCTGATCAGATCTCCTATTGCAGGACTAATAATAACCTATCTTGATTGGTGGCTTAATAGAAAATCAAGCCCAATATATTTCTAGTAGAAAAGTAGTACCATAAATATCTAAATTGAACTAGTCCTGATAGATAATATATATGGTTAATTGCAGCTACATATCAATTTATGCAATGAAATAAAAGAGCAAGAACTGATAAATTATATCTTGTTATGTATCAAATGTGCTGGGCAAATCATGTCCCCTCCTGGTTGTCGGATGATTTTTTTAATTGTATGGATGGCAAAAGTATTAGTAACTTTTTTTTTTTTTTTTTGTGGGGCTCCCTCTCCCTTCAGATGCTGTCTAACAGTAACAGCCATAAAGATGAAGGAAAACTAACTTGTATATTCTTGCCTATGTTCCAGTATGATTTTTTCATAGCTTTGGTCTGATTACAGGATTCAAGATCTATTGGGGCTATAGCAGGATTAGCTGTTGCAATTGTTTTTACTTGGAGACTATTGAGGTCACCTAGTGAACCCCAAAGGAGGACACCTAAACGAGAAACTACAGCACCTAGTAATTCTGGACTCGCTAACCATTCAAATCCAAATCCAATATCTTCTGACGTATCCTCACAAGATTCTAGTGCACAGAATGTTATTGATGAGTTCTTTCAGCCAGTGAAGGTAAATCTCCTTTTCCCTTTACACCTTTAGTAATTTGATTTAGAATTATAATTTGTATCTGATTTTTTTTCCCTTTCTGCTGCAGCCAACTCTTGGACAAGTAGTGAAGCAGAGATTGAGTGAAGGAAGGAAGGTAATTTGATATAATGTGCGAGCTTTTAAGCATGAACTTTTTTATTGATTTTGCTCTTTATTTCTCCTTTGATCAGAGTAAAAAAGAATTAGGAAGATTAGGTTGCTAAATGTACATGACTTGGAGTAAAAAAGAATTAGGAAGATTAGGTTGCTAAATGTACATGACTTGGCACGCTATTTTGATGTAGTGCATGAACACTAGGCACATCAATTTTATTGGTCATGCTCTTTAAGTCTCCTCTGACCAGAAGTCAAAAAATAATTAGGCAGAAAATTTAGGCCGCTTAATGTGCATGACTTGACATGTTACCAGCAGTGGCGGACCCAGGAAATTTTTTCAGTGGGTTCCTAATATAAATTTTAAAATAAAAATAAAAATAAAAAATAATTTTAAAGTACAAAATTCAACACGTAGAAAATGTTTTGTACTTAGTGTTAATTTTTGTTCATTTCTATCTTTTAAAACAATCTGCTACATATTTATTAATAACTTTTGCTATTTTTGGATTTTTTAAGTATTATTTAGGTTTTCTTATGTGTTGTTTAATTAAAAAACTTATTAAGTGGGTTCCTGAAAAAATTTAAGTGGGTTCCTTGAAGTATCCAATAAATTTTTAACTTAAAAATTACTAATATTTACCCTTAAGGCCGAAGCCCAGTGGGTTCCTGGGCACCCACGGGGTTACATATAGGTCCGCCCATGGTTACCAGCCTGGTTGGGCAGAACAAATTGCTTAATTTAGATGCATTTGATTAGTTTCCAATCATTGATTGGGGGGGGGGGGGGGGGGTGGGACTTGCAACCTGTAATTTTCAAAGATATTTTATTGACAAGTTCCATGAGAATAACAAGGAAAAATTGGTACATGGAATGGACTTTGTTTGAATTTCATATTTATCTATGAAAGTTGAGTGATTATACATATAGCCCTTAAGACAAATTATTCTCAATCTTAGACAGTTCCAAAACCTCAAGCATGCTTTTTTTTTTTTTTTTTTTTTGGCATAGGTGACATGCAGGTTGCTTGGTGTGATACTCGAAGAAAGTACGCCAGAAGAGCTTCAGGTTGAAACTAATATATCAATACCAGTTACAACATGCAAATACTTGCAAAATAGTTAACATTGATTTACCTTTGTTTCCTTTTTTCTTTCTAGAAACAAGCAACTGTGAGGTCGTCGGTGCTGGAAGTACTTCTTGAAATTACAAAATTTTGTGATCTCTATCTCATGGAAAGAGTTTTGGACGATGAAAGTGAGGTGCACATTCTTTAAATTGCTTTTAGTGAGAGATTGTGATTAATTTGGCATGTTTTGTTATTCTTTGTGTGGTTTTTGAAGAAACTTCCTAAAATGAGAATATCATTTTTTGCTTTTGTGTACCCCTTTCTTTTAGCAGCCTACATGTGTTCAGTAAAATCTACTTAATTTTGTGTATATTAAAGTAATTGACATGACATCTTTAGATTTTGTTACTAATTGCCATAAGGTTCAGTTGTAAATAATCATCAGAACCAAAGTCAAAGTCTGCCTTTGCTATGTGCTTATTCGAAAATTATACGAGCTTATAACCCGTGCATTGCACGAATATTTTATATATTGATATTTATGTAAATTTTTATTTATTGAAATTTATTTAATATATCATAAATTCATAATGTAAAGAATATATGTTACAGTCTGTAAAATATATGTCATCTATAGATATTTATATGTTAATTAAACTGTGACGTTATTTCTTGTAATTGCCAAGTATCGACCCTTAGACCTTTCTTAGTGAAGAGTGACAATTATTAATAATAAATAAGTGTTATGTTGTCGTTTGTAACTGCTAAGAATCCAGACTTTTCTTAATATCCCAGCACAGGGTCAAGCACCAACCTGACGATAGCAGAACAAGTTCCAAAGGGGTCCCTATTATGCTTATTGTATAAAGGATGTAATTTGCCAAGTATCCTACTTTACATGTTAGTCCTGGAATTTGCTTAAGTAATAGTTTTATTGCTCTAATTATTTATGAATAAAGTTAATTTATCATCCTTAGTTGGTTCTGAATTATTCTCTCGTAGAACTCAGATGTAGCCATGTAGGACTTATACTACTAGTGAACTAATTGCAAAAAACGTTTCACATATGTTTACAAGTTTTTACATGTCATATATAAATTTCACCTTATACAACTTTATTACACTTGAGTGCTCGATGAAACTTTCTGGAGTACTCAAGTGCAACTGGCTATGCCAATGGTATGTTCAGTATATGGACTAGTCATGCTTCTCGTTAATTTGTTTATATTATTGCAGAAAAAGGTTCTAGCGGCTTTAGAAGATGCTGGAATATTCACATCTGGTGGCTTAATTAAGGACAAGGTAAAAGCAGTTTCATTTTTACTTTAGTATAGCTTGGTAAATACGGTAATCTTAAAATTACTATAATAATATATATAATTTAGTTAAGCTACTAAACATAACTAGTTAAGCTTATACAGACAGAACATGTATAATTACATTTAGGTAGGACAAACTGACTAATCTAGACTTGAGAGAAATTTAGAAAATAATTTAGTTATATTTTGACTTAAAAAATTGTATTGAGGCATAGAAACCTAGAATTTTGATTTAAAATTGTAATTGAGGCATAGAAACCTAGAACAAAGTCATGTTTTTGAGTAAATATCTGAAGTGTATCATTCTTATGGCGTACCTTTTTGTATAAAAAGCTGAGCTGGATATATTTTGAGTTTTATTAGTTATATCTTAAAATGCACCTGCAGGTTCTCTTTTGTAGCACGGAGACTGGGAGAACATCTTTTGTTCGGCAGCTAGAGCCAGATTGGCATATAGACACAAATCCTGAAATAATTCATCAGTTATCGGTAATATTTTTTAATCAAATTAGTCTTTAGTGACCTGGTTCTTTATGCATTAGACTGAATTTAATTAACTTTAGCTTGTAGCTTTGTTTAATTATACTTCCATGTATCACTCTAACAAAAACATGACTAGTCTATATATTTGCTGATAAGTCACTACCTTGACTCATGTATTGTGAACACATCTTCTATTAACAAATCTGTCCTAAATAACCTAGTAATAGAGATACATTGTATGTGGTTCATGGGTGTGAACGGATAGTAATCGACTTGTAATTCTGGAATCCTAATATTGGAACCGCGATTTTTCCCTACTTTTAAGCATCTAACATAGAGGTTTTAAGTGCTTTAGTTTCTTAGTGATCTTACGCTGGTCATAATTTGCATCTCTTAATGTCATTACGTTAAAGTCAATTAGTTTCTCTGATGGATGTAAGTGCTATATCTATATTTTACGTGTAAATACACGTCTAAGAAGCAGGAGCTGACTCTTGACTTTTCTGTTAAATGGTTACAGAGGTTTATAAGATATCAACTTTACATTGCACCAGTCAAGCCGGAACGGTCAGCAGGGAATATTCTTAGCTCTCCATCACTGGAAGAGTTCTTTGGATGTGTTTAACTTGGAAACTAAGTAAAACTGGATATAGGTTCTCAGTTATTTTAGATTTGTTATTTAATGTGCATCAACCCTTTTCTTTGGTTCATCATTGTTTGTTGTACTATGCACCAGAATGAGAAACTTATCTTGTATTCCTAGTAGACTAGTTTAAGTCGCAGGACAACTCCCTTTTTGGTCTTTGTGCAATATATAGGTTACTTGTACAATTTGGATTTTCGGAAGTTTGTACTTTGTATGTGTAGCCTGTTCGAATTAGAGATGCACCATGATAATGCTGAGGAACTTGTCTTTGATTATGGAACTCCACTGTTACTAAAATTGTTCGCAATATTTCTTGACCATTACCTGGTTTAAAACTTCAGCATATAATCTGATGATTGTGGAGAAGACAATTTAAACAATATAGTGAATGGACATAAATATATTAACAGATCTGTGTTTATTCGGGCAGTTGCCTACTAGTGAATGGACATCAAAAGTCTTGTGAATTGTTGATATAATGATTTGAGGAGGACAAACAGAGAGAGAGAAATTCGGAAACTTTAGTTCGTAATGATAGAGAAATCCAGCGAATTTATTGTTTTTTCTGCATCAACAGCAGCCAACAACTTGGATCTTTCTTTGTTACAATATATTGTAGGGATAAAAAAACAGAGGACCACATGCTAAACTATTCAAAAAAAATAAAATAAAGAAGAACAATGATGTAAATCAATTATTCACACAATGGACGCACAAATCAAGCAGAGAATCAAACAAGCAAGAATCTAACTATTCACAAAGGCGCATACTTTCCTTATCTGTCCCGAAGACCCGGTCTTGACATTAATCCGGCCCATTTTTTCCATGGACTTTGCAAACTGAGAAAAGAAGTTCTTTTGTGATCCTTGAACAAGTTGAGTGATAAACGTATTTGTGGTTGAGCTTGTTGTTAATGCTGAATCAGAGACGAATAGGCCTCTTCGCTTCAGTAGTTGCGAGTAGTAGCTAAGGTCAAATGTTCTGGCACTTCCGGGATCCATCTCAACTTTTGTTGTGTTGTCTCTGATTGATCTGCATTTGTTAGCTTTCAAATTTGTAGCATATTCACTGTCTAATGCCGGATCTTGATCTCCTCTTCCAGTGAAATTGTATAGCCGGCTAGAGAAGGAGTTGCAATGAGCGATTCCAATTGTGTGAGCACCTGATAAAAACATAAACAACCAAAATCAGAGACATTTTCAAGCAACTTCCTTATGTCATGCATGTTTGTCTAAACTTATAAGATAAATAAAAAAAGTCCTGACATATATAAAATTGCTGACTTCCTTATGTCATGCATGTTTGTCTAAACTTATAAGATAAATAAAAAAAGTCCTGACATATATAACAATTGACAAGTTAAACAAAAGTTTTGACTCTGGAGTGACCTAAAACAGTATTGTTGTGACATTAACTTACCGGATAAGAGAACAAGATCATTAAGATTAAGGCCCTGGTTAGCGAAATTTGTTTGCAAGCGAGTAAAATTGAAACTTGGGGCAGGGATGTTGTTGTTGGCTTCTGTGACATTTGATATCGATCCGTCTCTTCTGCCTGTTGGTACTTTCCAAGTTGGACCTCCCTTCACATGCAAAAATAATACAACATACTTTAATCTTCTGCTGAATAGGTAAGTTTAATCATCTGTATGCAAGAGGACAAACGAAATTCATTTTTCTTCGATACATCACTGTCTTAACAGATTGTGTGCACATATACACTTACGGTGGCAACAATGGAGTCTCTTGCAGCCAAAGTAATAATATCTGCACAGGAGACTACTCCAGGGCATGCAGCTTCAAGTAAGCTTTTGATTCTGTCAATAAAATCGAATCCTCGAACTGTCTGGTTCGGAATAGCAAACTTCTCAGTTTGCCTCCCTGATGTTGTTGCAGTAGAATTCAGCAAGATAGACCCATCACACCCCTGATCAAAGAATACATTAATTAAGAAAAGCTAACACAAAAAATGGCCTAATATACTGCAAATAATTCGACATATGTACTATATACACTAACCCGAACAAAGCAATCATGGAAATGCATTCTAATCAAAGCTGCAGCTAGTGATGGAGCATTTGGAATGTGCTCATTCACATAATCTTGCACAATCTTCTCTGCTTTCGGGCAGCTCTTAGAGTAAAATCCCATCTTTAATTGTGCATGACTGGAAGTCACAAATACCAGCATGCTTATAATTACCAAACACAAATAATTAAAAGCCTTCATTTTGCAGATTTGTGACAACTGACAACTCTATGTAATGTTGGAGTGGTGAAGTTACAATTAGCACAAGCAAATTTATAGCCAACTTCTAGTTATTTAGTACTCGCTCTGTCTCATATTACATTTCTGGTTTTAACTTTTTACACTGTTCATTACAAACGGTTGACTACAAATTTATGCATAATTTATAAGACAAAATAAAGTCATGAGTGATTTTGTTTGATTCGTATTTATGAGTAATTTAATACAATGAAGTTTTTATATTTAGTACTAATACGAAATTAAAGATATTAACGATTAAAAGTGTGTTTTGGCACACGTGTCCAAAAAAGCAGGAAAAGTTTTTTGAGACGGAGGGAGTATAAAAATATATTATAAAGAAAACTACTGATTGCATGAATTATGATGTTGCAAGATACGTACATGGAAGCGACAAAAGGGAAAGTTTCTGGTCTTGGTTAAGTAACATGAGTTGCTTTGTGTCACTTTAAAATAATACATTCTAATATCAACGAAAAGCAATAAAGAAGTGATTAGTTAAGGGCTGTTGATGACCTTTCTTTGAGTACTATTTAGAGATTATTGGATATTGATTAAGATTGAGCAAGACTTTACAACTGCTCTTGATGCTGGATTAAGATGGAGTGTGGAGAAGAACAGAGGAGGAGGAATATGTCATTTACACAATCAGATTGTCCATAAGCCAGTTTCACTCGATCAAAAATTTATTTTACAAGTGAAAATTTTATTTTAAACTAAAATTATTTGAATAACTGTATTATTACTTATGACTTATTAGCCAACAACATGTTGGTGCAGTGGTTGAGTCATTGGCCTCATTTGAAGGAGGTCAGAGGTTCGACTCTTGCGTGTGCGTGAGTTTCTTAGTTTGTATTAGGTTTACTTTCTGTATTTGTAATTCTGTATTTGGCGGGGGGTCCTAGTTTGTATCAGGTTTACTTTCTGTATTTGTAATTCTGTATTTGGCGGGGGGTCCTTCGGAAACAGTCTCCCTATTGTACAGGGGAATGTTCTGCGTACATCTACCCTCCTCAAAACGCACTTTGAGAGTTTGAGTGGTATTATAGCTGAGTAGGGGAATGTTCTGCGTACATCTACCCTCCTCTGCGTACATCTACCCTCCTCAAAACTCACTTTGAGAGTTTGAGTGGTATTATAGCTGAGTAGGGGAATGTTCTGCGTACATCTACCCTCCTCAAAACTCACTTTGAGAGTTTGAGAGTTTGAGTGGTATTATAGCTGAGTAGGGGAATGTTCTGCGTACATCTACCCTCCTCAAAACTCACTTTGAGAGTTTGAGTGGTATTATAGCTTAGTAGGTTTCGTTATTACTTACTCCCTCTGTCTCTGAGTAGGTTTCGTTATTACTTACTCCCTCTGTCTCATTAGATTCTTTACATTGTCTACTGTCTGACACACATTTTAAGGTACATTTTAGGGATAGTTCCATAATTTTTTTTTAAAACAAATGACCGGGACGGAGGGAGTATGACTTACTAGATGATAGCCCGTGCGAAGCACGGGTCGAAATAATTTATTAAAATTGATCATTTTTTATTAAATTTTATAGGAAATATTTTATTTATCATTAAAAAATACTATAAAAATGATAAAAGTATAAAAGAAAATTACGATATTTATGGAACTCAGTAGTTTATAAAAAAAGAATTGTAATTACATCAAAATTCCAATATTTCTAGGAGACACAAATCTAGAAGTAAGTATCATTAAAACGTGATTTCACTTACAAATAAGATAACTGACATATATAAAATGGAGTAATATATATGCTGTTATTACTTACTCCCTCTGTCTCATTAGATTCTTTACATTGTTTTAAGACTGTCTGACACACATTTTAAGGTAAATTTTAGGGATAGTTCCATAATTTTTTTTTAAAACAAATGACCGGGACGGAGGGAGTATGACTTACTAGATGATAGCCCGTGCGAAGCACGGGTCGAAATAATTTATTAAAATTGATCATTTTTTATTAAATTTTATAGGAAATATTTTATTTATCATTAAAAAATACTATAAAAATGATAAAAGTATAAAAGAAAATTACGATATTTATGGAACTCAGTAGTTTATAAAAAAAGAATTGTAATTACATCAAAATTCCAATATTTCTAGGAGACACAAATCTAGAAGTAAGTATCATTAAAACGTGATTTCACTTACAAATAAGATAACTGACATATAATTAGCAAAAAAAAAAAAGAAAAAAAGAAAAAAAAGATAACTGACATATATAAAATGGAGTAATATATATGTTGGATTAAAACCTGATTTCACTTATAAATAAGATAACTGGCATATATGCTGGATTAAGATGGAGTGTGGAGGAGAACAGAGGAGGAGGAATATGTCATTTACACAATCAGATTGTCCATAAGCCAGTTTCACTCGATCAAAAATTTATTTTACAAGTGAAAATTTTATTTTAAACTAAAATTATTTGAATAACTGTATTATTACTTATGACTTATGGGTTATTATAAAAAATAAATTAAAATAAGGGTGAAGGCCTAAAGAATCAAAAATAAATAGTATTGGTCCAATATACTGAAAAGCGGAACAGCAATCCTTTTTACCGACTTAATACGCTATTGCGTGTTCCGTATTATGCGTCACGTTAAATCGTCTTACATGTTACAAAGGATACGTTGTCTGCGGAGCAACAAGTAGACAAGTTGTTTGCATACTGTAGCTACAGATACGTGCAGGCGTATCCTCCGTCTTCTCCAAAATCGTAGATTTGGCGATTTTTAGGCGATTCTCGACCAAAACACGGCGGAGTTCCGTTCGTTTGATTCCGTTATCGTCCGTGTATGTTCTATACACCATTCGAATCGTTTTTCGACGATCTACAACCCTATACCCATTTCAAACCATTTGTTTTGCCGGATTTTAAACCCCCAAATTGAACCCTCTCTTCTCCCCTCGATTTTCCGACGAGTTCATAGAAGCCTCTGCGGGGTCAAATTCTCAAAAATCGGTTAGGTAAAATGAATAGGAAGGTGCGCTGATTGTTTTAGTATACTCAGAAAGTGGAGGTGGTCGGAGAGTTCGGGAGAGACGGAGAGATTGGGAGAGAGACGAGAGAGACAGGAGAGAAACGAGATGCTACAGTGATGCGCTACACACAATAGTGTGTCTCGTGGATAGTCAGGGCCAGCCTTCCGAAAATCAGTTTTTTGGACAAAATATCTCCAAAAATAATTATTTTGATAATTTTCTCTTAAAATTGTACATATTCAAATATGTGTATTTAATCTAAGTTTAAAGTTAATACAGTTTTAAAATATTTAATTTTTTAATTTATTAAACAGTCACACGTTTTTTAATATAAGTGAGGAAAATTCCAGCTGAACATACTCATATCCT
Source organism: Kitagawia praeruptora (assembly GCA_037693485.1). Classification (NCBI taxonomy): domain Eukaryota; kingdom Viridiplantae; phylum Streptophyta; class Magnoliopsida; order Apiales; family Apiaceae; genus Kitagawia; species Kitagawia praeruptora. The sequence goes on along the minus strand of CM075351.1, from coordinate 25,587,309 downwards.
TCCAAAAAGGTGACATTTATGTTTACATGTAGTGTACTGATATTAGCATGAATATTATTGAACACTAGCTATAAGCTAGGGCTTTTCATAAGTTACTTTTAACTTTTTAAAATTTATTTATAATGTAATATAATAATATAAATATTAAATTTAATATGTTATTTGAAGATTTTGAATCTTAAATCTTTGTATATAATTAATTTTAGTATTAAATATAAATTAATATAACAACTTTTAGTACGTATTGTTATATGTAACGATATGATCTATTTGAGGGGTTATATATCTTGTTGGTCATTGAAGTCAGCTTAATGTATTAAGATGGTCACTGAACTAAAATTCGATTCAAGTTGGTCACTAACTTGTATTAAATGTACAGTCCATTAAGTTTTCTCAATTTTGTATTCAGGTTTTATCGATTTTAAACGATAATTTAGTTGAACTTAGAGATAAGTAATGATAGTTACACAAACAGACGCTAGCCACGTAGATAGAATGTGTACCAGGTCAGTAAATTCGTCTAAAAAATTGAGAAAAATTAATGGAATGTACAATTGATATAAGTTAGTGACGTACTTGAGTCGAATTTCAGTTCAGTGATCATCTTGATACATTAGACTAACTTCAGTGCATGACCATCAAGATAATTAACCCTCTATTTGAGTTGATGATCTACGATTGTGAATGAGCGATAACAAAAATGGGGATAATCAAACTACAAATTATATCCCCATTTTACTATATTATATTATAATATAGTACAGATAGTATATATTCGAGTCAAGTAACTACGTCATTAAATTTATGAATTTTATATCAAAGTGGTCACCGTTCTTGTTAAAAAATCTCATCTAACTACCTGCTCTTCACGGGAACTCATTTAAAACATTCATATCATTATATATATATATATATATATATATATATATATATATATATATATATATATATATATCATTTTGTTAAATTCAAAAAAACGTTTTAACAAAATTGAGAATTTTTTTTGATATATTAACTTTAGACATGTAATTGAGAATTTTTGATTTGATACTCAGTAAATTAATTAAGTGCAAGAACAAATTAAGGTTGAAAGTGTTAATAGAAATTTTAAAAAAAAACATAAGTATTTTTGTTTAAATATTTGTTGTAGCGTGCCTCTACAAATGTAGGACATTTTTTCAGTGAGAACTTATATAATCAATCTATGACTATATTTTGTTAAGTTTTCTTGTCAATTTTTTTTTTAAATTTAATGAAATAATATATATATATATATATAGAGAGAGTTGGGTTCAGTGGAGACCATGTTTTTGTGGAGTCTTGGAGTCCACTTTTGTTCTGCATACATTCATCAACATTTTACATTGCATTTAATAATTTTCTACGATCATCACCAAGATTAGTTAGGGTTTTTTCAACAATATCGTCAAAATCCATCACAAATATACATTATATTGCCCGCAATGACAAAATATTGAATTTGCAGAACAAATTTTATATTGCAGAACCAAGTGTTCAATAACGAAATTCTAAAAATTAATTCAAGAGATGTTTAGGCGTGTTTCGAAGCAGTTTACGATCATGTTCAGGAGGAAAACGTTTTTACATTGGTAAAACATTGTTAAATGTGGATGAATATATGCAGAACAAAGGTGGACTCCAGGACTCCACAAAAAACATGGTCTCCACTGAACTTTGTTCTATATATATATATATAGGAGGAGGTTCAAAAGAGAACCCTTGTTAGCAGGAGAACCAGAGAACCCTCATCATCACCATTGAATTGAATTTAATCTTGTGGCTTAGATTCTGTATAAATATAATAGTAAATTAACTTATTATGTTACAGGGGTAGTATTTGGTTATAATAAAAATACATTAAGATGTACGTAGAGCCTTAAAATTTATTACCATTTTTACAATATTTAATGAGATACTGTTACTTTTAACTATAGTTTTCCATATTTCAGTTATCAATCTATATCTTATAATTGATTTCCATAATATATCATAAAGATTATCCATCAATCAACAGACAAAAAAAACGCTTGTTAATCACAATTTCATAAAGCTTTCTCAATGTTCTATCGAAGAAAAGTTGCAGATGATCATAAGTGTTTTTCTAGTTATGTACTCTTCATTTTTACAAGGTTCTGTACAGTGATCTATTATTAAAATTTTTTTGGTTCGAAGGTTTTCTACAAAATCATACGGATTCTTGTCTAATTATATATTCAAATTTTGTGTGAAATGGTTCAAGAGCATGTAAGGTTCATTATTATGTTATATGCTATATACTAAAATCCCATGTAAACTATCTATCTGGAATCTTAACATATAAATTGCTATGAGATTCTAATAAGTGTTTTTCGAGTGTTATATTCTTTAAACAATTCTTTTACGTGTTTCATCTTTCCATCTGATCTAACATTACAAATTCTTATATTAACAAGGGTATGTACAGTTATGTAGACTATTCATTTTTTATAAGATTATGTTCAGTGTTCATTACTACTGATTTGTTTTCAATCTTATGGCCCAGATTTTGTATAAATCTAACAGTATATTTCTAGTTTTTAAATTTATTTAACATAAATGATTCTTAATAAATGACTAGAACTTGTCCTTCATCCCTTGGAAACAAAGGCGTCGACGTAGTATTCATTACCTTCCCCCAACAAGAATCTCTCTAGAAAAGAAAATTTCGAGCTATAATTTAGTTATTGAATACGTCATCTTGAATATGGAAAAGAAATATTCAAGGGATTAGATATTGAAGAATTGAAATAAGTGTAAATTGAATGCAAGAATTATTGCTTTGTATATAGACATCACACAAGATACATGCATATACACTGATCAATTCACAGGAGTGAAATATGGAATCAATTCTCAAGAGTGAAATAAATGGGAATAAACCCATATGGCAAGTGTAACTTTAAAAGTGAACACAATTTTTACAAAATCTTTGTTTATTGTCTAGGATGGTGTTCTGCTATATGTTCTTTAAAAAAATACTTAAAATATAATACATTCTGCATATTTTTTTATTTTTTACATTTTTTCACTTACTAGTATCCTCTATGCATGTGTTCATGTATTTTTGGAAAAACCCTTAAAAATGTTAAATGTGATCTGCTACCCATCAATATTACAATGGTTAACAATAAAAAGATTTTATTTCCATCATTTATTTATTTTGTACGAGTATTTATTTTGTACAAGTACAACTACGATAATATAACAAAATTGAGTGTTCTATGCAGTGTTCTTGCATATAACAAAATGGGCAATACCTAAGAGAATCTTGTCACACCTAATGAAATCTTGTAATTTATAACTTTTTTGAGAAAATTGGAGGAGAAAGTAGAACAATTAATATGTTGTTACAAACCATTTAGTAGAATCAAAGACTAAAAAATAAAAATTAATTTGAAAAATACACTAAAAGATCAAAAAAAAAAAGAATCCTAGAAATAAATAAATATTAACATTTTATTGAAAAAATATAATGCAATATTATTAAGTGATCGCAAATATTTAAATATTTAAAATATTATTTATTCTTAAAAAAAGTCAAATGAAAAAAAGATATAAGGAATCTCGTAAAGGATATTCTTTAAGAGATTATTATACCTTTTTAAAGATTATTTAAGGTGTTTTTAAGAAGAATGAGTATCAATTTATTATAAACCATTTTTGAGATTTTTTAACATTATGATTTGAGATTTTTTTTTTAAGTATTTTTCAAGATTCGGTATAGTTATGTACAAGTAGAGCACTATAAATAATTTATCTAACATTTAAGAAAATTTAAATAATACTTTTTCAAATTAAAATTCAATTTTTATAGCATGTCTTTTAAAATAATTCTCAAAAGAATCTCAAAAATATAGTAAAAGTAAATACACTGATATATTGATTTGAAATGCGTAAGAAATTCAATTTTTCTAGCACGTCTTTTAAAACAATTCTCAAAGGAATATAAAAAAGATAGTAAATAAATTGATATATTGATTGAAACACGTATGAGAATCTTGGTGCATTTTATAATATTTTTACATGTAATTTAATTCTAAAAGAAATGTATAAATTTTCTTTTGAAAATATAAATATATACAAATATTGTCTAATGCACCAAGATTCTCTTAGGTGTTTTTTAGATTTATTTAGATTTTATGATTGGGAACATGAATTTTGACATATTACATAATATTTTTATATGTAACTAAACTTTAATAAAAATTGTATAATTATTTTTAAAATTTCTTTATGATTACCATATGTTTGACCCACTACTGGTTATTAGAACACTGGTAGCATCTGGTTGGAATCTCCTGTGAAGTACATTTGGTTTGGAGGAATATTTTTCATAAAACTCATATAGATTCTTTAAGAAGTAAAAATGGAATCTCAAGGCAAAAATGACACAAAAAATTACTATAAATAATTAATATTTTTTAATAAAACACTTAAGAGAATATCGTCTAATCTTAAAAATGAGTCGAATAATCTTTTTCAAATGTCTTCCGGTTTATTAGTCATTTTTGAAAAATATAAAAAAACATTAATACTAAAATAGATAAAAACAAATGATGTATCAATGGGAAACACTTAAGGGAATTTTGCAATTTTATTAGTCACTTTTGAGGAATATGTTTTAATTTTACGTTTTTGAAATTGGTATTTTGAATATTATATAATATATTAATTTTGTTATGTACACTTTCAATTAATATATTTTATTTATTGTAGAATACCTAATAAAATATTTAAATAAATTTTTATGAAATTTCGAAACAAAATCCATTATAACAAAATAATAAGATTCTTTAATATTTCTTATAATAACACCTACCAAATAACATTTAAGTGAATAAAAATTTAATTGTATACAGCATAATGTTAAAACACAATAACACTTAAGTGAATAAAAAAGTAAGGAATTTTTTTTTACTAAAATTGTGTAAAACACTTAAGTGAACGAAGAAATGACACACGAATTTAATTTATAATCTTTAATAGTTTTTTTAGCAAAACATTTAAGAGAACCTTATCTCGTTGTTAATAGTTTTTTAACAAAATATTCAAAAGAATCTCGTTTACACGTGAATAATTTATTTTCTCAAGTAAATTATTTTATATATACTTTTTTAGTGAAACACTTATGAGAATTCTTATAAAACACATTCTCAAAAATAAATGAAAAATACTATATTTTGATATTATTTTGTAAAATTTAATGGTATAGTATTTTGTAAACACATACGAGTATTTTGTAAAATTACTGTAATGAATATTTAAAAGATAAAAAAAAATTTACTTGAAATTGTGTGAAAAGAAACTCGCTTTCATCATAGAAATGACACAAAGAATGAAATTTTAATCATTAACAATTTTTTTAATAAAACACTATGTTAGGTCTAAAGTATCGTAAAATGGGGTTGAATACCATACTATAGTTTATAGTTTATCGATTTCTTTGCTGTTAATAATCTAATCAAGTATCGTAAAATGGGGTTGAATACCATACTATAGTTTATAGTTTATCGATTTCTTTGCTGTTAATAATCTAATCAGTTCAAATCGATCAGCCAATAATAAATACAAGTTCTAGGAATATATCTTTTTATTAAAATATAATCCCAGAAATGTTGCTACAAATTTTAATCCGTAGATTAGTTGCTCAACGTGATCTCTGCGGAAATACCAGACAAAGATGTTGATCCACTGGGATATAAGGTTGTTTCAAAATTTATGATCCATGGTCCATGCCTTGAATTCAATACTGAATCCCCGAAGACAACAAATGTAAGAATTTTTTTCCAAAGGATTACATAAATGAAACTATAATAGATTCAAAAGGATATCGATTTACAATACTGAATCCCCGAAGACAACAAATGTAAGAATTTTTTTCCAAAGGATTACATAAATGAAACTATAATAGATTCAAAAGGATGTCCGATTTACAAACGGCGTAATAATGCTTGTGTGATAATGTGCAAAGATTTATCAATTCACTTTATAGAATTTGGTTCACTAAGAATATTTAATCAAACAAAATCTTAATTTGTTAATTTGTTAATCCCGGAGGTTCTTTAAGTTGTTTTGCAGAATATATAATGTTAATTTTTTACCTATTATTTATTTTTGAGACTCCAAAATATATATGAAAAAGTTATATCCTTTTTAAATAGTATATTTTTAATATTTTTGAGTTTTTAAAGATATTTATATTAAAATTCTACTAAATATTTCTTTCTCAAAGGAATCTAAAAAAGATAGTAAATAAATTGATATATTGATTTGAAACACACAAGAGAATCTTGGTGCATTTTATAATATTTCTACATGTAACTTAATTTTAAAAGAAATGTATAAATTTTCTTTTGAAAATATAAATATATACAAATATTGTGTAATACACCAAGATTCTCTTAGGTGTTTTTTAGATTTATTTAGATTTTATTGATTGGGAACACGAATTTTGATGTATTACATAATATTTTTTTTATTTTAACTTAATTTAAAAAAAATTGTATAATTATTATTTATTTTTTTAAAAATATATATATATATAACTATTATGTAATATCAAGATTCCCTTAGGTATTTTTTTAATTACTTGAAATCGTAATATTACTTTATCAAGTATTTATATTAAGATTCGTTTAAATAATTTATTGTTTTTAGCCTCTATATATACATGCAGCTTATAAGTAAAAAAAAAGTTTATTAATCTAAAATAAGTTTTAGATATAGTTTTGTGCAAGTACAACGTTATAAATAATATATGGAACATTTAAGAATATTTTTTCGAATCCTAGAACTTGAGATAATTGACAATAAATTTTAAATGATACATTGTAACACGTAATAGGAACTTGGTATATTCGATGATATTTTTATATGTAACTTAAATTTAAAAGAAATTTTTAGTTTTTTTTAAAAAATGAAATATATAAAAATATTATGTAATACATCAAGATTTTCTTTGGTGTTTTGTTAATTATTCAAAAATTGTAATATAATTTTATTAGATATTTACATTTAGATTATACTAAATATTTTATTGGCATAAAATAAGTTTCAATATAGTTATGTACAAGTAGAGCACTATAAATTAATTATCCAATATTTAAGAAAATTTAAATTATATTTTTTAAAATTAATAATAAATTTTTATAGCATGTCTTTTAAAACAGTTCTCGAAGGAATCTAAAAAAAACATAATAAAAGTAAATAAACTGATATATTGATTTGAAACACGTAAGAAATTCAATTTTTCTAGCACGTCTTTTAAAACAATTCTCAAAAAATTCTCAAAAAGATAGTAAATAAATTGATATATTGATTTGAAACACATAAGAGAATCTTGGTGCATTTTTATAATATTTCTACATGTAACTAAATTTTAAAAGAAATGTATAAATTTTCTTTTGAAAATATGAATATACAAATATTGTGAAATATACCAAGATTCTCTCAGGGTGTTTTATTTTATTGATTGGGAACACGAATCTTGATGTATTACATAATATTTTTATATGTATCTTAGTCTTTAAAAAAATTGCATAATTATTTAAAAAAAATATGTAGAACTATTTTTTTTATAGAAAGTCTATATTATATTTTTTTGAATTATAATTCAGTTTTTTGTATCATGTCTTTTAATACATTCCTCAAATGAATCTCAAAAAAATAATAAAAGGAAATAAATTGATACATTGACTTAAACCACGTAAGAGAATTTTTGGGTATTACTCGTCTAGTCGCAAAAATAATTTGAATAATTTTTCAAATGCCTTCCGATTTATTTAGTCATTTTTTAGGAACATGTTTCAATTTTACTTTTTTGAGACTGACATTTTGGAAAATTTAAAAAAACCAACTTATTTATAGTAGAACCCCTAATAAAATATAAATTAATATTATTTATTCGTATTAAAACACTTAATAAAATATTTGAGTGAATTCTTTTGAGATTTGATAAAGGAATCTATTATAATAAAAGTACAATTTTTATTTGACTTTGGTACTTCAAGTTCACCTCAAGTTCACCTTTACAGTGCATTCAATAATTAATCTCACCAATATTCTTGGAGCTTGTTCTAGATCATTTTTATAAAGTTAATTATTAATATGATTTGGTAAATTGAATGAAAATGGAATGGACTCAATATACATTAATTATAGCTTGCAAAATACTAGATGAGCACATGTTCAGGATGCCCACACAGATGGAATGAGTGACACATTGGATTGTATAACAACTCACACAAAAATGACCTTTACATGATTCATTTCATGATTCTAATATATCACATAACTTGAATAAATGCTGCACATCAGTAACCTTGTGAGTGTTTGGTTATTTGGTTTATATCCCTCTTTGTTTCCATCTTTATTGCTACTGGTATACTGGAGATGAGGTGGAGTGGGGTAGGAATAGACGAATGGTGGAGAAATGAACAAATTTAGGTTATTGGTGGTGTTTCTGCCCATATTTTTGTTGTTTTCCAAGGTTTGCTGAAAGTGCTTGCTGGAATTGACACAAATTTTACAGTCACCTCTAAGACATCAGATGAAGATGGAGATTTTGCGCTGAATTCTATATGTTCAAATTGGACAACTTTAATGATTGTACCAACAACTGTCCTGCTAATCAACATAGTTGGTTCGGTTGCAGGAATTTCATATGCAATCAACAGTGGCTATCAATCTTGGGGTCCACTCTTTGGCACACTATTCTTTTCTTTTTGGGTGATTGTTCATCTTTATCCGTTCCTAAAGGGTCTGATGGGATGCCAAAACCGGATGACAACTATTGTCATCATTTGATCAATTCTTCTTGCTTCCATCTTTTCGTTGTTATGGGTACGTGTTGATCCCTTTACTACCAGAGTATCTGGGCCAGATACTCAGTTGTGTGAAATTAACTATTAGAGGTCCATCATCCTTTCATGCACAAGGAACTGATATTGGTTGGATGAGTCTGGAAACTTATACTACCTACTTCCATATTTAAAAAATGTTCCAGAGCAATAAATTTCAAAGCACAGCCATCCATGATTGCATTCCTCAAAACACATAGCAGAACTTAAAGTATCATATGATTTCACATCAAAGTAGATGATAACACATCAATCAAAAGTCTAGGGTTCATTCTCAATAAGGTTCATCCTGAACAGAACACCTACAAGAATCAAGAATATGTTAGATTGGATCAGAACACCTATCAGAACACCTACATGAATCTTCAACAGAATACATCGTTCTCAACATATATACACTCTGATATCTCCAAGATAAAACAAGTAAAAGTCCTTCGCATAATCTTTAATGTTAATGAACAACAAAAATTCAAACCCCATTTCAGTTAGCCACTTACGTTGATCCACTTAAAACTTGTCTGGAAAAAAATGTATTAGTGTATAGTGAATATATGTAAGAACACATACGAGAATATGTGATTTTATACACACCACTTATGTTACATAACATATTTTCCAGGTATGTAAGATCGAGAACAAAGTCGCATAAGAAGAACATATACAAGAATCTTACCCATTAATTAGTAACTGGTTCATAACACTTAAGCAACAGATAACTTATCTCGCTTGGATAATCAATTGTTCTGAACCAAAACACGTCTTATAGTAGTTCTTTTTGTTCTTCAATCCACTCTTTTTGTTCTTCTGTCAGAAACAACAAAACTTCTTATAGTAGTTCTAGTATGAAACTAGATAACGATTGTTTTTCTCCATCTTTTTTTGACAAGTCTGTTTTTGCTGACGATTCCATAATATAACTGTATTCCAGAAACACAAAAAAAGATCCTGTTTAGTATTCTTCAAAAATAAACAAAGTATAGAAATCAAAAATTTAAAACGATATACCGTAAGAAATCAATGTTCTGTGTATTTTTATCTTGGCTTTTCTTGACGCTTCTCTGAATTTCTTTGTTCATCTACTTTTACAAGATTGATAATGTCGTCAATTTTCATTATTGTATATCGTCAATCGTTATAGACAACTATGTTCAATCAAGGATTTGTTTCCAAATATAAAACGATCAATCTATTCAATCAAATATTGTTTGATCTATAGATTCCTTAACTAAATCAATGTATACCGTATATTTCATAGAATTATACAGAGAAATTAATCTTGCTAGTTTGTTCTATTTACATAACTGCCATTATACACATCTGTATTTGATTTTATACCGATCTTAATATTCAATGGTCAAGATTGAGTTCTTTGATTCTCTTGCTAAGGAGGTTCTGCATATAGCCTTACCCTATATATATATATATTAATTTAAGTGCTTTGAATGAGTCACCGTAACTATCAAAAAAAAATTATTTTAACAATAAGAATGACCAATTTAATATAAAATCCTTAAATTTTTATGATTTTGATCAAAACTTTGAAATAGTACTACAAAAATATGAAAATTTACTCGGGCTGTCTCTTGGTCTATCGCGTTTAGAGCGTTTGATTCTCAAAATTTTAGGCTTAAACTACTACTCCCCCTGTCTCTTTATAAGTTGCTCATTTGATATGTTGGGATTGTTCATAACATGAGATAAATTACTAATTCACGCATAATCTATAAGACCAAATATAGTCATGAGTGATCTTACTGGATTCGTATTTATGAGTACATTAATACAGTGAAGTTTTTATATTGAAAACTAATACGAAATTGAAGATATTAAAGATTAAAAATGTGTGTTGACAAACGTGTCCAGAAAAAACAGGCAACATATTTAGAGACGGAGGGAGTACCAAACAAATAAAAATACGATAAGAAAGAGTTGAGAAGTAGATATATGTGGATATCCACTTAATCTTTCTTTTCTTGCTCAAAGAGTCAAAGGCCCTAGCATATTTCTTTTTTTTATTTTTGGTTAATAAGATAAATTATCTATGAGAATATATTGACCAATTTAATTTATAAAAATTACATATAACAATACTGTCCTGTCTAGTAGGTAGTAGGTAGAGTAAAATTACACGAGTAATGTAATGGAACCGTATAATTGACATATTCTTTGGAATTAAAATATTTGTATAGAATTTACCATCCTTCAAAATTTTAAAAATACGTTTTGGTTTATATAAAAATTTGTAATATAATATTTCAATCAATGTCTTTATAAGCTTTTAAAACTTACTCCCTCTGTCCCGCCAGGTTCTTTACCTGGGGGCTGGGCACGGAGACCAAGGATAGTGGGTGTAATATTGTTAAAATAAATGAAGTAGTGGGTGTAATAGTAATTTTATTGTTAAAATAAGTGAAGTAGTGGGTGTAATAGTGATTTTAATGTTAAAATAAGTTAAGTAATGGGTGAAATAGTGTAAAGTATTGTTAAAATAAGTGAAGTAGTGGGTGTAATAGTGTTAAAACTTACTATTTTGGGTAATGTAAAGAAATGGTGAGACGGCCCAAAAAGGAAATTGTAAAGAAATGGATGGGACAGAGGGAGTATGTTGTTTTATTCTTAATCCTTTCTTTTTAAATAATTTAAATTTAATACAATAATTAGCACAATTTATCAAAAAATTTAGAAGAAACAATATACAAATTAAAGAATACTGAGTACAGTTACAATGATTGGTTTTGATAACTACTCTCCCATTCAATTCTTTACATATTTTCAGCATTGTTTGGCACGCATTTTAAGGTATATATAAATTATAGTTCCATAATTTAATTTTTAAATTTTTTTTGAATAAAAATTTTAATACTAAACTTTTATTTAAAAGAAAAAAAATTTAAAAATAAATTATGAAACAATATTTTATAATAATCTTAAAATGCGTGTCCAGCCTTCTATCCAACACATAAAGAATGGGACAGAAGGAGTATCTACATTGTACTCTGCCAGACTGCCAGTCTACCTGCCCACCAGGCAGCCATGTCGAAATATCGTTGGTTTTGGATTGGCTGACTTACAATTTTAAGGAGAGTTGTTAGTGTTACTCAAACCTTTGGAACATTTAGCACGTCTCCTTCTCTTTTCCCAATCTTTTTGTATAAAAAATGAAGGAAAAAAAGTTCGGAGTTTGATCTTAGAAAATTAATGATAATCTAGATTAAGTTGTTTATAGGAACATTAATTCCTAACAAAAATTATGTGTTACATTTTACAATAAATTTGTAAATATATTAATATTTAGGTCGAGAACACCAGCTAATGGCTTCTGTGTGCATATATAGTACTCGGGGGCAGGGGCAGTTATATACTAATATAGAAAAAAATTACGTGACTATACCGACAAGATCATATATGATCATTAGCTAAATTCTAAATACAGAGAACTAATTAGGGTTTATCATAATCTAAAGTAGTTAGCCACCTTCGAGCAATACATTAGTCACATTATAATGAAAAGTTAGAAAATGCAATTAACATTATATTAAATCACAATAGCAAAGCAAGTAATTACTTTTTGTTTTTAAATTTTCTTTGTTAAAAGATAACAAATTGATAACGAGCTGTCTATGTAGAATCAAAATTGGTAACTCAATCTCTTTAAATATTAAATTAAATAAATCATTGGAAACAAAACGCAGCTACTATTACCTGCTTCGTCGTCTACTATATTCAGTCGATGCATTTTATTGATTGTTTTGAATTGACTAATAATTTGTTAATGAGCTTCCAATATATCCTTTGTTCTCTGTTTTGTTAGGACATGCCCGGACCCAGAGCATATTGCGAGGGGGTCCAAAAATCTTTAAAAAGTTCGAACCGCGCGAGGCGCAGATTTTTTTCACCCTAAATCATGTAAAAAATGAAATTTTTTCACTAAATCATGCAAAAAATGGATATTTTCAACTAAATCATACAAAAATGAATATAAAAAAAGACAAATAAACCATTTAGGAGAGATAGGACAAGTAAATAAGAGTATATACATAAATTTTTCAATTTTTTTTTTTTTTTTGAATTTTCCCCCAACCTAGGAGGGGCCAGGGACCCCCTGGACCCCAGGTCCGTCCATGCCTTTGATTACTTTAGATTAATTGTGAGTTTTATTGTAAAAGTATGTAATAATTAATTCATCATATGCTGAAGATGGTCTGGGCCCTGGTGGTGGTCTTCAAGTAATTGGCCAAGCCTTTTGCTTCAGCACTACCCTGGTTTAACCTGAGAGCAAGGAGTGATAGAGACCGGCCCATTCATGGGCAGAGGCGGAGAGCTAGTGAGGTTAGTATTATCATTAGAATTTAAATGTAAACTGTGTACTTTTAATTCAAACTTATGTACTTTATGTACCTCAAATTTTATATCTAACAAATGTATATTTGTATTTATAAAAAATAAGTAAAGTATGTATTTCAATCAAATACAACTAACATTATTAGTTTCTAAAAGAGTAAAGTGAACTTTTCACACATTACACTCACATTTTTGTATAATTAAAATCAATATGATAAATCATTTTAAATTATAACAAAGTTTAAATTTTAAATTCTTTTAACTTAATTCCTTCCATGTAACTCTAACATTTTAAAAAAAATGTATAAATGTAAATTATAGTGAATCATACAAGTTATTAATATAAAATCATACTAAATATTTTATGTAATATTATAATTTGTTTAAAAAGATGTATAATAACATCCTCTCTGTCGTCTTTTTTCTCTCTCTAATTCGGTTCCATTTATCATAATAATTATGATTATAGTTACTTTTTTGATGCCAAAATTATTATTATTATTATTATTATTACTTTATCATAATAAAAAAAATTTAATTAAAAAAAATAATTACATGTTAGCATGTTTCCAAGTTCCTAAAGACCCATAATTTAAAAAAAAAATGAATTTGTATAATATGTTCCAAATTAATAGATCATTTTACGAATATGTCCCATCATATTGATTTATTAATTATATGTCCCATTATCAGTTTTTAAATTTTATGGAGACCAATATACCCTTTTTTATTAATTAATTACTATTATAAGTATATTACAATTTTAAAATTTTACTAACTAAAAAAATATTTTTTATATTTTTTAGTACAGGACCCGCCAAGGGCCTTTTTTTAATTTTAATCATAAAAAAAATGTTTTTTTTGTTTTTTTTTCTTACACAGGCCCCGGCAGGGGTACCCTTAACCAAAAAAATAATTTATAATTTAAATTAATCAAATCACGTCTTTATGAAACATTATATTTTAAAATAAATTTGATTAAAAAAGGTACAATGGTCCTTTTCTATTAAAATTTGAATGAAAAATTGATTTTAGGATAGATTTGAAATTTCAAATATAGAATCAAATTAAAATTTAGTATAATTTTTTATGATTTACATTAATAATTTAGTAAAAATGTTAAAATTTGGAGTTACATAAATGAATATTAAATTAAAATTAAATATTTATTTAGTATCATTACGTATGAATTAAAAAATATAAAAAGTTTAGCATAAAAAAGTGATTTTATCCTATTAAAATAGCACTTTACTCACCTAACAATTAATGGGATTAGTACAGAGCTGCCTTTTAGCGTCGCACTTTTAGTGTCGGTTATATAAAAAACCGTGGCCTATAGGCGTCGGTTGCTAGCTTAACCGACGCTTAATGTCATTTGTCTTGGACCTTTTGCGTCGGTCATGAAATAATCGACGCCTAAAACTGACCCTTTAGCGTCGGTCTTTACTCAACCGAAACCTAAAACTGACCTTTAGCGTCGGTCATAAACAATGACGCTTAAAACAGACCCTTTAGCGTCGGTCTTTACTCAACCGACACCTAAAATCGACCCTTTAGTGTCGGTCTTTACTCAACCGATGCCTAAAACCAACCCTTTAGCGTAGGTCATAAACAACCAATGCCTAAAGCTAACCCTTTATCGCCGGTCTTTACTCAACCGACGCCTAAACTAACTATATTGTACTTTTTGTGTCGCCTTACATTTGACCGACGCTAAAAGTATAACAATTTTTTTTTTTTAAAAACTAAATTACATACAAAGAATATTTTTATACAAATAATAAGTTATTTTATATTATACCATCCTAATCAAAAAAATTTAATTTGAATAATATTATTCAAATAAGATTTATACAAATCATAGAACATTTTATAAAACGTTATATTTAAATATTTTCATTACACAAATAAATAATATGTATTCTTTCTACTTATATATCTGGAACAATTATTATAACATCTTAGAAAAACACGTATTATAAATATTTACTTATAACAAAATATAAGATTTTCGTGTTAGATCATTATTGAGTAAGTAAAATTACAGTAAGATCGTGATTAAATGTTTATGTTTATATGTTGGTATGGATGTATGATCGATGGATTGCATATTTTTAAATTCATTTTCTGCTTAAGTATGTAAAATACATGTTTTAACAAAAAAATAATGTACATAAATTACAGTAAGATCGTGATTAAATGTTTATGTTTATATGTTGGTATGGATGTATGATCGGTGGATTGTATGTTTTATATAGTTATATATAAAATTACGAAAATTGGAAAAAAACGGAATTGCATAAATAATGTAAACAAATATTTTATTTATTCAAAAGTTATAACAAAAAAATTAAATAGGAGAGAAGAAGAGGATGTGATTAATCTAATAAGATTTTTGAAATAAACTCAATAATTAATGTAGCACACTTCGTTATGACATGAGATTCTTGAACGGAGGTTAAAGGTTTAATTCTCATTAAATACACAAACAAACATGTTTTTATTATAAATTTTAAAATAATGGCACTTTTGTAATTTTATAATTTGAAAGAATAAAATGGACATTTAACATCCATTGCTCTCTTATTATAGTAATAGATAGATAGATTTAGATAATAATCCATTCACGATCTATCACAACCATAATTAAATGCCCTTAAGAATCATGTCAATTTTTTAACAATTAACCTATATTGGATGCTATCCGTCTTCCTACGGAAAGCAAGAAAATACCATTAATCGTGTATTCGTAAAGATAATTAAGATATACTCCCTCCATTGGAGTTCTATCGTTTGCTTTTTGCACGGAGACCAAGATAGTGGGTGTAATATTGTTAAAATAAATGAAGTAGTGGGTATAATTGTGTAAAATGTTGAAAAAATGGAGTGAAATAGTGGATGTAATAATGTATTTTATTGTTAAAAGTTACTATTTTTAGTACTCGTAATGTAAAGAAATGGAATGGACGACCCAAAATAGAAAATGTAAAGAAATGAAAAGTACGGAGGGAGTACATAATAAGTCGCTTTCATGAACTGAATTAAGTTTATTATCATTCAAACGAAATTAAACTATGGGTTTATAGAAATATATTAATTTGTGACTGATCAGTCAACATTGTTCTATTTAAAATAATTTTTAAAAGAATTTATGACATTAAGTTATTTGTAAATAATAATAATCAGTACTTAGCAAAAAATAATACTGAATAATTGTTATAAAATTGTCGGCTTCCATATTTGACTTTTTTTCTAAATCGAACTATAAGTCGTCTATCACAATATTACCCATTCAATGTTCCATCTAATTACAAGCTACTAACTCGATTCACCTTCGCAGAATCGGAGAAATATATTTATGAAACGAATTTTCTAGTGTGTGCCCAAGGGCACATGCTAAGAATCTGTGCTAGCTTAGTTGTCAAATTTTGATTGGTGGAGATTTCATTAATAATGATGGACCCCCTGCATTCACATAAATATCCACCAATCAAAATTTGACAACTCATCAAGCACGGATTCTTAACATATGCCCTTGGGCACACACTAGACAAACCCTTTATGAAAAATGCTACAGCCACCAAATTAGTTCCCAAATTTTGACACCAAATGACATGGCATTAATTTGATTGTTTATAACAATAATGGGCCCACCAGGGCCATCCAATTAAAATATCACAAAATGCTAACTAATTAATGCCACATCATTTGGTGTCAAAATTTGGTACCCAATTTGGTGACCGTAACATTACTCTATATTTATTCATCTACCAGCTGCTTACTCCCTACTCCCTACTGAATATTTACTATATAACTGAAAAATATTTGAAAAATTAATCAAATATAATAAAGCAATTAATTTTTAATAACTAAAATCTATAATAACTTGATTACATATAGCTTGTAATCATGAAATTATACTGATTTTTAGTAACTTATAATTTAAAAACCTTGCATGCTCTAGTTATGCTTGTTTTATTCAACAATCAAAGTAGGGAAGTAAGGAGTCAAAAGTGTTTGTGAATCATTCCAACTTGGACCATAAAATATCCAAATTCGATTTCAAAATAATTAAATCGAGCTCGAATTCAGAATTTACAAACTCTACAGATTACTTACAAACTCAGAATGTTTTTACAGGAAAGTTTTCTCTTCTTTCTTAGACTAAGGTATTTTAAGAATTTCTCGTGTAAGTCTTCTAAGAATTAGTACTTCTCCAGCGTCACTGGATTACCTTAGGTAATGGCCAATGCATAAACTGCTATCAAAGTAAATATATACGCTAAAACACAAGTTAACACATTCGTGAACGTCTATAATTTTTTGCACTAACAAATAGCCAAACTGAAATAATCGAAATACAAATACAGACCCTAGCTTAGTTTGCCGACTGATCAGTTTTTATAAATAACTTCAACGACTAATGTATTACAATAAAACTTTCAAGACAATCGAATACACATAGTAGCCTTACACACCGAACATCTTAACTTAAAACTTATTGTTATACCAATAAATTCCTTTGTTCTGTTCATCTTCCTCGACGTAGACGCAATCGTTTATAGTATTCCACAGTGACTTGTAGAATGGAGTGTAATCATACTGATAGTACTCCCCCAATATTGGTTTGAATGCCTTGGTGGCTTCCACTGCATGGTAATGTGGCATTTTAGGGAAGAGATGGTGTGCTACATGAGTATTTGGTTGCTGATGAAACACCGTGTTGAGAATTCCAAAATCTCTATCAATTGTAGCCATAGATCCCTTTAACCATTCCCACTCGGAGGAATCATAGTAAGGTACAAGAGGGTTTGTGTGTTGAAGTACAGCCACTATGATAAGCATAGCATTTGTGAATAGGTATGGTCCTCCGTAAATGAAAGCCACCCATGCGAACCCTTTTAACAACGCAAGTTTGTACAGTGCAAAGATCACAGCCAAGCATCCAGCATCAGAAAGCAAGACTTGAGTACGTTGCTTAGGTGAAAACATTGGACTATATGGATCGAAATGGGAGGCGAATTGATCATAAGCTCGACCACGGAAATTGACAAGCAAGTATAGAGGCACGGCAACAACTAGAACTGCAGCAACAACTAAGAGTCTTGCTACAGGATTTTTGAGGTGTCTAAAAAGCAAGGGAACTTGAGACTTGAGCAGTGGGATGTCGAATTCTTCTTCTTCGAAAGATCCAGTTCTCGCGTGGTGACGATGGTGACTGTACTTGAATGAAAAGTAAGGAAACAGGACGACAGAGTGGGTGATAAATCCAACAGTGTCATCGAGCCATTTGTAGTCACTAAAAGCGTTGTGTCCACATTCATGGCCTATGACCCAAAATCGAGCTAGAATACAGCCTTGAAGCACCGAATATATAATGAAAGATGTTGAATAATATAATTTAGATGACAGCACTGATTCTGATGTTAAGATGTAGGTTGCGGCGATGTGGTAAAGAGAGAATAAGATGATGACATCTAAGACAAGGTATGACAGAGAGCGAATGGCAGAACGCTCAAAGCAATGGGGTGGAACAACTTTCTTAACATCACTTAAAGTGAACGGAGGTTTTATGTGGGGAGATCTTGATGCTCTTTTTATCGTAGAATCCAACTTTTGTTCCATGTCTCTAGCTTAAACATTCAACGCTATAAGAATAGTACCTCAAAATTAGGAGTGCCTTGAATTAATATTGGAATTTGGATACACTACTTAAAGAATTTTGGTGTGGCAATTGTATACACAACTGGAAGGTTTATATATATTCATCGTTCTTAAAGTTGGGTTGGTGTACAGAGAGAGAGAGAGACTAATTGGAGAAACATTAATACTCAACTTCATCCTTTTTCTTGCTTCTGACTCCAAAACTGTTTGATAATGAATGAAAACATTATGTGCGCCAAGTATTTTTTCAAGCATACTTTTCTAACTTGGACCTAGTATTAATGTTTCCAGCATACTTTTCCAAACTTGACTTCCATTCCCATATAGCTGCGCGCTCATTCATATTCAATCCAATTATATAAATAGAGTCCCCTTCTAGAGAGGACCTCCTTAGAGCATCTCCAATCATGTTGAGCCCTTAGCTAAAAATAATTAAAATATACTATAAATAAAAATTATAGAGATTATGTAAAAAAAAATCAACTCCAATGGATCGTTTCCCTTATCTATATTTTTAGCCAATGTCTATATTTTTTGCCATGTTAGCTATATTTGTCGAACCTCTGGAGACCTGTAAGAAGATTTCACATCATCTCTTACCATATTCAAATGATATATTCTATTTATAATAACTTAAAATAATAATAACATACCAATTTTAAAATATAGCCAATACCATCGAAGCACAATGCCTTACAGGTTCAGTAAACTTTACATAATCAATATTTTCTATCATTTTAGCCAATCACTTTAACAACCCCATTGGAGATGCTCTTATATGGAGAATATGAGAGAACCATGTATTATTTCTGATTCTATAGTAGAACCAATTTTTTTTTTATTTCCAAAAAAAAAAATTTTTAGGGAAAATTTTTTTCTTTAAAAAAAAAAACTGACCTGCCACGTCATCAGTGCTGACGTGGCACTACCACGTCAGCAGTTACGTCATCAGTGCCACGTGTCACTGCCACGTCAGCAGTGCTGATGTGGCACTGCCGCGTCAGCAGACAGATTTTTAATTATTAGTTTTTTATAAAATAAATAATTTTATTATTTTTTTAAAATTAAAATAAAATAAATGTTTGGTTCTATTATAGAATCATCAAATTGGTCTTTTTTTTATAGAACCAAAAATTAAAACTTTGATTCTACTATAGAATCATATAAAATTAGTAGTTCTCTCATATTCTCCATATAAGGAGGTACTCTCTAGAATAATGACCTATATAAATATCCTACAAATAAACATAAGTCATTTTATTTCACAAATATTAACTATATACTAGCTATGATAACGTAGAAACATATGAGCTTCCTCATTCTTTTTTATGCATTGTTAAGTGTTTTGTTAAATTCAAATTTTAGTTGTGGGGAGCACAGTGGGAGTGGGAGACTATTGTAACAGAAATTGTGTTAGAGTGCCTTGAATTAATTGGAGTTTGGATACACTATTTAAAGAATTTTGGTGTGGCAATTGTATACACCAGTGTAGGGATGGGAAAAAAATCCGATCCGACGGATACCCGATTCGAAATCCGATTTTTTATCCGATCCGAACCCGATATTTTGGATTTGGATATGGATATGGATTTAAATTTTAAACCCGAAAGATTTTGGATATGGATATGGATTTCATGAAACCCGATCCGAAACCCGATCCGAAACCCGAAACCCGATCAAAACCCGAGCCGAACCCGAAACCCGAAAAATACCCGACTTTTATTTATTATATTTTATATTTTATATATTATATATTATATATAACTGTATATTATAAATACATATTATACATACACTATTTTTTATATATATATATAAATGTATATTATAAATACATATTATACATACACATATCTTTGAGACATAAGAAATAGAAAGATCGAGAAAATAAATTGTCATGGATGTAGCGGTATTTTTTAACTTACTTACACAATTTTTTTTATTTTTTTGTTAAGGAACTTATTTACACTATTTTTAATTTTGAATACCCGAAAAAAACCCGATCCGATCCGAACCCGACGGATTTGGATTTGGATATTGAGTTTTGGATCCGAAACCCGATACGATCCGAAACCCGAAACCCGAAAATATTTGGATTTGGATTTGGATTTTGCAAAACCCGAGCCGAACCCGACCCGTTCCCATCCCTACACCAGTGGAAGGTTTATATAGCTAAAAAAGCTAGGCACAACAAAATCAGCAGGCCTCCAGGTCCTCCTAAGATAAACAAATAACGCAAATACAGTTTTTTTTAATCCCCGTGGGCCGTGGGGAAGTGGACAAGTACTTTCTTTAAAATTTTCATTTTTTTGTTCTTTACTTGTTTGTATATTATTTTTTTTAATCCCCGTGGGAAATTGGACAGTGATTCATTTTTTTGTTCTTTACTTGTTTGTATATATTAGTGTGCTGATTTGTATAAAATACACTCAATCATTTGTATAACTCAAAGTTGTAAAAATCGGAACTCGGTTCGACTCGGTTTTGTTCCAGAAAAACGAGTACTCGGAAACTCGGAGAGTACTCGGAATGAGTGAACAAATCGGATTTTTAAAATTTTTTTTTCATATATTAAATCCATTCATTCATATTGTTGTGGAATAAAAACTAGGTTATGATTATTACGGCTAGGGTTCGAGAGCTTCGTGCTTTAATGGCTGTTTCCGTGTTCGGGACTAATCGGTACTCACAGAGTGCCTACGTATCTCGTATTGAGAATCAAGCCAAGACGTAGTTCTGAGAATGAAGGAGCAGGTCCTTATATAGGCTGAGAAACCCTAAAATCGTACTAGGGTGAGATGACTTGGTGGGCAAGTCACCGACTAGAAGAAGGTTCTAGTCTCCTTCCATGTATGAATCAGTTTCCATGTTGGAGTATGTGCCTTGGAGGCTAAGTCAGGCAAGAGTAATATCCTTGTTTGACTCTTATTGCTGAGCTGATAATTACCACTAATATTAATTACGAATTTAATATTGTAAATAGGGTTTGGGCCCCTTTGGTAGGCCCCACGTTTTGACCATATTGGGTCCATTTAATGCCACATTAAATGTGTCTTTAGGGCTTACTTTTAGCCCATATCATTTGCCCCCCAACTTCTAGGAAAACTGATCAAATTTTCCTTGAAGTTATAACGGCCTTTCTGAGACTTGGGTCAGGGTTTATTGCTCTTACGCAAGTACTTTCAACAATATTATCTTATTGTAAAGCGTGGAGCGACCGACGCGTTTACAACGATGTTGAACGACACTAAACAGTGTTAAACGGCACTACTTAGTGCTAACCAGCCTTAAACAATGTGTAAACAGTGTTAAACGACATAAAACGGCACTAACAGCACTAATCAGCGCTAACATGTGCTTAAACGGCACTAATCTGTGCTAATTGGCACTAATCTGTTCTTAAACGGCACTAATCTGTGCTAATTGGCACTAATCTGTTCTTAAACGACACTAATTCATGCTAATTGGCACTAATCTGTGCTAATTGGCACTAATCTGTGCTTAAACGGCACTAATCTGTGCTAATTGGCACTAATCTGTGCTTAAACGGCACTAATCTGTGCTAATTGGCACTAATCTGTGCTTAAACAGCACTAATTTGTGCTTAATCAGAAATCTTCATGTTCCTGATGAACCCGGGTTGATTGAAAATATTCGTACCCCTGATCACTCTGGGTTGAACAAAAAATACTCGTACCCCTGATCACTCCGAGTCGGACAAAAATACTCGTACCCCTGAAGAACCCCGGTCGGCCGAAGCCTCCCGGGTGCGCCGGTCGGCTAGCCACCGGTCGGCCAGCCACCGGTCGGCTGGCTCCCGGTCGGCTGGCTCCCGGTCGGCTGAAGCCTTCCGGTTTGCCCCGGTCGGCCGGCTTCCGGTCGGCTGGAATTTTTTTTTTTTTTTTTTTTTTTGAGATGATGTACAAAAATGGTCGGGGTCTTGAAAAACTCCCGTGTGTTGACGAGCTCCGGTCGGCCGAAGCCTCCCGGGTAGACCGGTCGGCTGGCCACCGGTCGGCTGGCTCCCGGTCGGCTGAAGCCTTCCGGTTTGCCCCGGTCGGCCGGCTTCCGGTCGGACCATGTCAATATATATATATATATATATATATATATTTTTTTTTTTGCACTCTTGGCTTCAATACTCCGACCTTTTTCTTGAACGTGATGCTCTCATGACCATGTATGTTCGTGGTCTTGATGAACGCGAGTGTATCGTGGTCTTGCTGACCTTGCATCTTCGTGGTCTTGATGACCTTGCATCTTCGTGGTCTTGCTGACCTTGAGTTTGGGGAGTCAACAATATGATTATTCATAACTTTTGCTTAAGACTTCCCTTGATTTCAATTAGCACTGCTAATCCCATACTTTATGTTAACTTCTTGATGAGCCTTTTAAATCTTCCTTTGTGATTCTCAGTTCCTTATTTTGAGTTTTTGACGAGTCCCTTCATTTATTAACAGATAACTTTCTTCTCTTTTTTGCATTTATCCGATACATGACCTGTAAACACGATCCGACCTGTATCTTAACCTGGGATAACAGGTCACACCTTTTCTATAAAAGAAGGGGATCATCCTTCATTCTTCCTCACTTCTTCACTTCTCAAATTTCTCTCAAGCTCTAAAATTCTCTAGTTCCTTAGCTTTTCAAGCTCATCTTCAAGTCCAAGCTCGATATGGCTGACAGACGCCCGATCCCCCCAATTTCCATGGAGGAAGCTATGAGGAAGAGGAGCATGGCCAGAACGGTTAAAGGTATGCTAAAACTCAAGCCTCCTCGTTATGTTGAACGTCGATTTGTTTCTTTATTAGACTTGTTGAGCACCATGGGGGAAGCTTTTCCCAACAGTTCAAATTTGGCTGCCTTCCATTGTCCTTCTAAGTTGAAAAAGAAGGACATTGTGAAGATTAGGAGTACGTACAGTTTTCCCGATGTGATCAATGTTTGCCTACCAAATCCGGGAGACCGGACTTGCAACT
This sequence comes from Kitagawia praeruptora, assembly GCA_037693485.1. Lineage (NCBI taxonomy): Eukaryota > Viridiplantae > Streptophyta > Magnoliopsida > Apiales > Apiaceae > Kitagawia > Kitagawia praeruptora. The sequence goes on along the minus strand of CM075351.1, from coordinate 25,563,428 downwards.
GGCACCCAGAAAGATTATGTGTTTTTAAAGGTGCTTTAGAGGCGGGATTGAGGTTCCCGGTTCATCCTTTTATTATCAGGTTCCTGGCTGAGCTCCAGATCCACCCATGTCAATTGTATCCTAACTCCTGGAGGTTCTTGATTATCTTCATGCTAAGATGTAAAGAGTTGAACATCACTTGGGACACAACTTTATTCAGAAGCATCTTTATGACCAAGAATTCTCCTGATTCCTCACCAGGATATGTTGGCTTTCAACTCCGAAACAGGCTCCCTCATATTGTAAATTCCTTCTCTTTTCCCGATTCCCATCATACTTGGGATAGGGAATTTGCCGTTTTGGAGTGGAAAGGTGGCGATTGGGGCCACTTCTTTGTTAAGAGATTCGGGGTCGCAGAGGATAGTTCACATTTCGTGCTTGACCTTACTGATCAACAATTGCACGACAGGGATAAACTGCTTGCCGATGAAGGGTGTTCTCATTATAAAATGATTCTCACTGAGAAGAAACTCATTGAAGCTGGCTTGAGCTTTCTTTCTGTTGAGGGTAATTTTTCCTTCGTGACTTAATTATGAACTATGTTTGTTCTTATTCCGATGTTTTTTCACTCATATTTCAGCTGCTGAGGAGCTGGACAATCTCCCCGAGAACTAACCAACTATTACAAGGCGTATGATAAAGCATGCGGAGGCTCAACTGAATCCCCCTGAGAGACAAGTTCCTCAATTCCTAATAGGATGCAGCTAAGGGGGAAAAAGGTCTCGCAATGCCGGCGAGGGCGTTAGGATCCCCTTTACCCCAGATTGGGGCATCTGTGAGCAAGATTCTGTCATGGGGAGCTCTGCTCTATGCTTAGATTGGTCGAGGCTTTCTATCACCCCTCCTGATCTCCTAACTGTCACCGCGGGGGATAAAATCGATGAATCCAAATGCCTCGGAGCTCAGGCCTTATATCAGGTACCAAATTGTTCACTTAATGTTCTTATTTACTTTGTTGGCTATAAACATCTTTTTAATTCCCTTGTTACAGGCAAATGCCTATCTTCAATCCGCGACTCGTCAAGGTCGTGCTCATAGGGATGACAATGCCATACTGAAGAACGAGAAGGCACAGCTCCAAGAGCAGATACAAGATTTGGACTCTAGAGCTATCCGAGCTGAGGCCAACTGCCATTCTCTTCAAAAGAATCTCCGTTCTATGGCAAAGAAGATGTCTACCAAAGCTGACAAGGTGATTAAGGCCTACCATAAGTCAGAAGGGTTTTTCGAGCTCATGGATAAGCATGATGACGAAATGCGGCCATTCAACATGTCCGTTGGTTGGAACAAGGCCATTGGTGCCGTTAGCCACAAGCATCCTACAGTGGTCAACCCAGCAGATTTTCCCTGCCCTAACTGGGCTGTTGGTGTTGAAAATCAAGCGGAACGCGCATCAGGTTCCAGGGGTAGTCACCGCCCTTCCAGTTCTGGTTTGAGGAAAATGGCCAATGTCACTAGCTCCGGTTCATCTTCTTCCCGTTCTGCCGGAAAAAAGGCCATGTCTAAGAGGGAGGCAGCCGTGAGGCAATCTTTCCCTGGAAAGCAAATTCGTGCCAGAGTCGTATATTCGACTGAGACATCAGAAGAAGAAGGGGACGTGGTGTAGAAGGGAGTGGTGCAACCTATGGAGACGGAGGCCGAAGAAGATAATGATGACGGTGATGATAGCTCCGAAGAGGAGGGAGGAGAGCAAGAAGTGGTAGGGGAATCCTCCGAGGAGTAAGTGGCCTTGCATGGCCTTGTTAGCCGCTTGTGGCTTTATCTTTCTAGTTTTTAATCAAGGTCCTCCGGGACATAACTTTTATGGTTTGTAACTTAACTTTAAATTCGGCCCCTTAGGCTTATTTATGCAATCATTTTACTTCCATTTACATGTTCTTTATTTTCGTTACTTGGTCATCCTTGACTCGCACTCATCAGGTGCTTGGCACATAAATAAAATCACACAATCATAGAATGGAAAACAAACTTGCATTAATAACTTGAAGTGGGTTCAAACCCTTACATAATTTCCTACTGTCCTACTCGGGGTACTAAGCCCTGGAATGGTTTCATCGAACCTTATTTCTACTTCCCTTAATAGATAGATAAAAGCCAAGTCCTTACTAGGAAGGCTTACACATAATAAATCTTGAGGTTCAAGGCATGCCAAGTACGGGGCACCTCAACCCCGTCCAAGGTCTCCAACTTGTATGATCCTCGCCCCAACGTCTTCCTGACTCGGTACGGCCCTTCCCAATTAGGGGCGAGCTTTCCTTTTGCTCCAACTCCCGAAGCTTCTATTTTTCTCAAAACTAAGTCACCTTGCTGGAAGAACCTTTCCTTAACCCTATGGTTGTAGTAAAAGGATGCCCTCTTCTGATGCTCCACATTCTTAGCATTTGCCTCGTCCCTGACTTCATCAATTAGATCAAGGGCGAGCCTCATTCCTTCCTTATTGGTCTCTTGTTCATATGCCTCAACTCGAGGTGATGTATGCATGATCTCCAAGGGCACAACTACCTCGGTTCCGTAAGCCAACAAAAACGGGGTTGCTCCTGTTGTTACCTTACAAGTGGTACGATATGCCCAGAGTATAGGCAACAACTCATCCACCCAAGTGTTCCTCGAGCGTTCGACCCTTTTCTTTAATCCGTCCAGGATGATTAGATTGGCCACCTCGGCCTGTCCATTTGCTTGCGGATGTGCTACTGAAGTAAAACGAAGCTCAATAGCATTCTCCTCACAGTACTTTTTGAACTCCTCATTATTGAACTGTGTCCCATTATCCGTCACAAGGATTCACGGGATGCCATATCTACAGATTATGTTCTCCCAGAAGAACTGGGAAACTTGCTTGGTGGTTATCTTGGCTAAAGGTTTAGCCTCAATCCACTTGGTGAAGTAGTCGATGGCCATTATCAAAAACTTCCTTTGTGCTGACGCCATAGGGAAAGGACCAAGTATGTCCATCCCCCACATTGCGAACGGTATGGGAGAGCTAATTGAGGTTAACCTCTCAGGCGGCTGCCTTACAATAGGGGCGTGTTTTTGACATATGTCACACTTCTTGACATAATTCTGGGCATCTGCCAACATCTCTGGCCAATAGAATCCCAGGCGGGTAATCTTGTGGGCTAGGGCTCTGCCCCCCAAGTGTTGCCCACAGATCCCTTCATGAACTTCTTCCAGTGCTTCCTTAGCCTCTTGGGGCCTTAAACACTTCAAATATGGGATGACAAACGATCTCTTATAAAGAATGCCTTCTATCAAGGCGTATCTCAATGCTCTTACTGACAGCTTTCGTGCCTCCAAGGCATTGTCAGGGTGCCATCCGGTTTCAAGGTGAGCTTTGATAGGATCTATCCAACAGCTTCGAACATCGATTGGTGCTACCAACTTAGAGTTGACGGTCGGGGCCTTCAAGACCTGGAAGTAAACACTTCCTGCATAATTCTCTATCTCAGAAGAAGCGAACTTAGAGAGGGCATCGGCCTTAACGTTCTCTTCTCTTGGGATGTGCTCTACATAGCATTCGTCAAATTGAGTCATGACAGCTTTCACAACTCGCAAATATTTCGCCATAGTATCATCCTTGGCCTCAAATTCACCATTCACTTACGAGACTACCAGTCTTGAATCTCCACACACTTTGAGGTTCTTGACCCTCATAACTCTGGCCAATCCCAATCCGGCTATTAATGCCTCATACTCAGCTTCATTATTAGTAGTAGGAAAATCCAATTTCAAAGCATACTCAACTGTGAACCCATCGGGGCTTTGCAAAACCAAACCTGCACCACTAGATTTTGTTTTTGATGCTCCATCAAAATAGAGCACCCAATACTCTTTCTGGTCAGCTATCAGTTCTTCATCTTTATGTTCGTTCTCAGGGGTGGTTATCATCTCCTGCCCCCCGACTTCTTGGTTGTCAATGGTGCATTCAACCACGAAGTCAGCCAATGCCTGAGCCTTGATGGCTGTCCGAGGCTTATACTTGATATCAAACTCTCCAAGCTCTATGGCCCATTTGATCAGTCTTCCACTTGCTTTCGGGCTATGCAATATGCTTCTCAATTGTTGGTCTGTCAAAACTTCGATCTTGTGGGCCTGGAAGTACGGTCGCAATTTCCTTGAGGCAGTAATCAATGCCAAAGCAAACTTCTCAATGTGAGAGTAATTCAACTCCGCCCCATGTAACACCTTACTCACGTAGTAGATGGGTTTCTGAACTTTCTTCTCTTCTTTAACAAGAACAGCACTCAATGCTTGTTCGGACACCGCCAGGTATAAGTAAAGAATCTCCCCAGGACTAGGTTTGGCCAACAACGGGGCTTCAGCCATGTATTTCTTCAACTGCTCAAAGGCCTCTTGGCTCTCTGTGGTCCACTCAAAATTTTTCACTTTCTTTAATGCCTGAAAGAAAGGCAAGCACTTATCACCAGATTTGGAGATAAATCTCCCCAGGGCTGCAACTCGGCCAGTTAACTTTTATACGTCCCTCACAGAACGAGGTGATTCCATGTCTAAGATGGCTTTGATCTTGTCAGGATTGGCCTCTATTCCTCTCTTCGAAACCATCAAACCCAAAAATTTTCCCGATCCAACGCCAAAAGCACACTTTGTTGGATTCAACATCATTTTGTGGTGCCTTAGCACTTCAAATGCCTCTCTGAGGTGCCTAATGTGATCTGCCTTGAGTAGGCTCTTGACTAACATGTCATCAACATAGACCTCCATGGTTTTTCCAATCAGATGGGCGAATATCTTATTCACCAGCCGTTGGTAAGTAGCTCCTGCATTCTTTAAACCAAAAGCCATAACAAGATAGCAGAAAACACCAAAGTCAGTTATAAAAGATACCTTAGGGATGTCCTCCTTGTGCATCTTAATCTGATTGTATCCGCTGAAACCATCCATGAAGCTCAACATTTCATGTCCAGCTGTGGCATCTATCAACATATCAATCCTAGGCAGAGGAAAACAATCTTTTGGACATGCATCATTCAGATCAGTGAAGTCTATACACATCCTCCACTTTCCATTCGCCTTCTTAACCATCACAGGGTTAGCTAACCATTCAGGGAATTGAATTTCTTCAACAAACCCAGCTTCCAACAGTTTGTCAACTTCTTGCTTAATGGCCTCTTGCCTTTCAGGAGCAAAATTCCTCTTTTTCTGCTTTATCTTCTTCCGTGCAGGATCGACGTTCAACCTATGAGTTATAAGTTGGGGGTCAATCCCTGGCATGTCCGCTGCTGTCCAAGCAAACACATCACTATTCTCTTGCAAGAACGCTGTCAATTCGCCCTTCAGGGATTCCTTCAGAGATGCTCCTATGTATGTAACCTTTTCTGGGTCGCCCAGTTCCAGAGGGACGGGGATTAAATCCTCTGCTGGCTTCCCTCGGTGTTCATCATCACTACGGACATCCATGTCTTCAATCGGGAGTACCTGCCCCCCGACTCCATCAGCTCTTAGGGCGGATACATAACAACTTCTTGTCATCTTCTGGTCGCCTTTTTGTTCTCCGACCCCATTTCGGGTTGGAAACTTAATCTTCATGTGATATGTTGAGGCAACAACCTTGAACGCATGAAGTCCAGTCCTTCCTAGGATTGCGTTATAAGTCGAGGCTGCCTTAATTACCAGAAAATTCAACATTTGAGTAGCTTCCTTAGGCTCCTGCCCGATTGTCATGGGTAACTGGATAGTACCCTCCACCTTGGACTCAACTCCATTGAATCCGTAGATGGGCATGTTGGTCGGGGTCAGCTGAGAATCGGTATATCCCATCTTCACAAAAGCATCATGAAACAGAATGTCAACAGAAGCTCCATTGTCTATCAAGACTCGCTTTACCTCCGAGTTCCCAATCACAGGGGTTATAACTAATGGGTCATCATGGGGGAATTTCACCCCTTCAAGATCAGAATCATCAAAACCAATTACGATTTCAGTTCTAGCACGCTTTGGGGCCTCTCCCACGATGTGCATCACCTCCCTGGCGTATGCCTTTCGAGAGTTTCGAGTTGTACCGGCCGCTGTCGGGCCTCCCCAGATCATGTTGATAACTGGCCCTCGGGGCTGTGTGTTACGGTCACGATCATTATCTCTTCTATCATTGTTTCTCCTGTCGTAGTCCCTTCTTTGGGTTCCACGATCTTCACCCTTGGTGAAGTTACTCAGTTTTCCTTTGCGGATCAAGAATTCGATCTCATCCTTTAACTGCCTACAATCATCTGTATCATGCCCCACATCTCGGTGGAACCGACAATATTGATCCTTGTTTCTCTTTGCGGGGTCTCCCCTGAGTGGCTTCGGCCATCGGAAGTCCTTATCCTTCTCGATCTCTAACAAGATTTGACTTCTAGGAGCATTTAACCTTGCATAGTCAGAGAACCTTGGTCCCAAGCTCTTTTTTGGCGGCGAATTAGAGTCTTTGCTAGTTCGAGGATACTTGTCCCTAGCCTCGTACTCCTGCTCTTGCTTGCGCTTTTTTGTATCATTGTTACCCCGACCATTGCCTAATGTGACTTCCTTCTTCGTGCTATCTTCGGCCTTGATGTACTTATCAGCCCTTCGCTGGAGCTCAGCCATATTCTCAGGGGGATGCTTTGCCAATGATCTCTTAAAGTATAGGTCGGTGGTACCATGCTCCAAGGCTACCATTGCAACCTTATTGTCCAGATCAGTGATGTTTAAAGTCTCCTTGGTGAACCTCTTAAGATAGTCTCTCAGACTTTCGTTCTTCCCTTGTATCACATACATAAGAGATGCAGAACTTTTCTCATGCGCTCTTCCACTGATAAACTGACTAACGAATGCAGCACTCAACTCCTTAAAGGAACCAATCGAGTTTGCAGGAAGCCAACTATACCATCTTTGAGCCATACCTGATAGAGTTTGAGGGAATGCCCTACACTTCAAAGCGTCACTTGCAGGCTGCAACAGCAGAGCGTTTGAGAATGTTCTAACGTGGTTTGCAGGATCACCCATTCCATCATAAGCTTTAATTGTCGGCATCTTAAACTTCTTTGAGATACGAGCATTCATCACCTCCTCAGTAAACGGGGGGTGTGGGATCATCAGGATCCCCAAGTGGCATCAGATCCTTGGGGTTGCTCTTGGGGGTTTCCACCCTTGTTGTTCTTCCAATTGGGGCGTCAACCCTTCTCTGCCTCCTTGAAGGCCCCTCTAGATCTATAAAGGGAATCGGTCCTGAGGTTGGAGGAAGCTGAGTTTGATTCAACCTAGCTTCTTCTCTAGCAATATCTTCCTTTATCCTTAAAATCTCGGCCTCGTGAGCCTTGATTCTTTCAACAGCTGTTAAGGGAGGTCCATCATGGATAGTTTGTGTTCTCCTTCTTCGTTCTCTACTAGCACGTCGCCTTCTCGGGGCTTCATCACGATCATCATCAGTCGATGAATCATCGGTATAGGGGCCAGAGTAGTCAAGATGCTCTCGATCTCTGATTTGCAAGGCATGACCACTGGGTCCAGGAGGGTAATTAGGTAAACCATACATTGGATTGGTATTCCTGGGGAGATCCGTAGTATGGATCTGTACTCCTGGCGGCGGGCGACTGGGATCAATTAAAGGAGGAAACAGCGTCTGAAGGGAGCTGGTTCCTGGGTGGATGACCATAGGTAACGTCCCCTCGGCATGGGGATTAGTCCCTGGAGGTTGAGAAAACTGAGTTTGAGTAATCGCCCCTGTGACTGGGGGTATCTGCTCAGTAACAGGCGGAGCGGAGCTTAGAGGCAGAGCCTCAGTAGTGATTGGCTCGGTAGTGACTGGTGTTGTTCTTCGTGTATTTACCATGGTTGATGTCTTCGTCCCACAGACGGCGCCAAATATTGTGGAATAAAAACTAGGTTATGATTATTACGGCTAGGGTTCGAGAGCTTCGTGCTTTAATGGCTGTTTCCATGTTCGGGACTAATCGGTCCTCACAGAGTGCCTACGTATCTCGTATTGAGAATCAAGCCAAGACGTAGTTCTGAGAATGAAGGAGCAGGTCCTTATATAGGCTGGGAAGCCCTAAAATCGTACTAGGGTTAGATGACTTGGTGGGCAAGTCACCGACTAGAAGAAGGTTCTAGTCTCCTTCCATGTATGAATCAGTTTCCATGTTGGAGTATGTGCCTTGGAGGCTAAGTCAGGCAAGAGTAATATCCTTGTTTGACTCTTATTGCTGAGCTGATAATTACCACTAATATTAATTACGAATTTAATATTGTAAATAGGGTTTGGGCCCCTTTGGTGGGCCACACGTTTTGACCATGTTGGGTCCATTTAATGCCACATTAAATGTGTCTTTAGGGCTTACTTTTAGCCCATATCACATATTTTAATGTACATGTGTTAAAATTTAGAATTTAACAGTAATATATATTATATATATATATATACTAATAATAATTATTTAATAATATTAAAACCAATAGATAAACAATAAAATATGAGTACGTGTAATTCGATTTGACCCCGAAACTCGGAACTCGGATCGGACGAGGGGTTAAAAACGAGTACTCGGCTGACTCAGCAATTTTTAGAACCCTGGTATAACTTAATTGTTATCAAGTACGTACAAGTTTTAAAACTTATTTATAAACAGTAGACCCCTGTATATTGAACTATAATATAACATATATGTGTCTAAGAAAAATTCTTTGAAGATCACCATTTTATTAGAAATTTTGAAGATCGTATAAATTGTGTATTCAAAACATTGCAAAAATTATTATTTTCCAAAATATTTTACATGAAAATTGCTATTTCAATGAAAATATTATATATTTGTAAGAAAAACCAAGTATGTTTTGCCTCGAACGTATTTTGCAAAATAATTTAGTTTACAATATTTCGTTAGCAAAACATGCAGCATTTAATATATTCTTTAATGGAATAATAATTTTTATAGAACGTGTTTTGTAAAATGATAAATTTTGCATTATTTTATTTGCATAACATTCGTAGAGATCTATCACTACAAGAAAAACGAAAAATGGATGAAGAAGGACCCACTTGTCCACGTCAACAAAAAAACGACGTCGTTTTTGCCAGAGTATTTCCTACCACAAGAAAATGGTTGTTTTTGTTCACCCTATTTCCTACCAACTCTAGTAGGAAATGAGTCTGTTGGGTCCCACATGCCATGTTGGCTTTGTCAGCGTTTTTGGCAATAGTAAAATGACATCATTTTTGTCAAAGCAATTTCTACCACGGTATACTCGTGGGAAATGGGTTACCCTTTTCCTACCAACGCTAGAAGAAAATGATTCTGGTAGGCCCGCTTCTACCATGTGGTTATTGTCAGCGTGTCTCACATCACCATGGTTACCCTTTTCCTACCAATGCTAGTAGGAAATGAGTCTGGTAAAGGCCCGCTTCTGCCACGTGGTTATTGTCAGCGTGTCTCACATCACCAAAACGACGTTGTTTAGATAGAAACATTTCAAACCACCTCTTTGTGATAAGAAATGAGCTGTGTGAAAAAGTAAAAACTCAGTAATTCCTACCGTATTCATCAAGTTTGGTAGGAATTGACATGTGGGAAATACCATTTTTAAATTAAATTTTAATTCTATTTAAATTTAGGGGTTAGATCAGGGTAACATCAAACCCTTTTTAAAAAAGTAGAAAAAGAAAAAAATCACGACGAAGACAAAATTTACAAAGAAATTGGGTAGAATGATTCAACAGTGATGGAAACTTTAAGGACAATTAGTTTAAGCTTGTAAAACATTTCTTGATTTGTTGTTATGATCGTCATTTTAGTAAATTTAAACAATTTATTTTGGAGATGTAATTTTAACTTATGAATATTATGTTTTATGATTAATGTATGATTTTTTTTGTTACGGTTGTGAATGCTTATGATTTATATATTGATCTCATTGTGTAATTTGTTGTACATGAATATATATCAATGAAACACATTTTTTTTTCAAAAAATTGCCCAGTAATTCCTACCACATTCAAGACGGTAAAAAATGTATTATATCCTATATATAATTGGTATAAAGAAGTTCATGTGGTTGGTTTGAGCGTCAAGGGTAAAATTGTCATTTCAAGAATATTATTTTTTATATTCTTAAATAAAATTAAATACAAATTATAATATTATTTAAAAATACACCTTAATTTAAAAATTATATATTTGGTGAAAAGGATTTCATGTGCTTTGGTTGTGTGTTATTTTAAAAATACTATTTCTTATATTCTTAAATAAGGTTAAATAAAAATTTATAGTATTATTAAATAGTACAACTTATTTATAAAATTATGAATATGATTTCTAGACATCATATAATTGGTGTACGGCAGTTGATTTGATCGTCAAGACATATGTGTTATTTAAGAATATTAATAATAATTATGTTTTTAAATAATATTAACTAAAAATTTAAAGTATTGTTAAATTGTACACCTTATTTCAAAAATTATGAATAGGACATATGGGTATTATTTTGGAATTTTTCAGAGAAAATCAAACTTAATTATATAGAGTATAATAATGTTTTTGAGTGAAAAATATATAAATAATTAAAATATTAAAATTAATGTTAATAGGTGTATGAAATATGTGATTTGATAGTTAAGGGCAGATATGTCATTTAAGAACTGCTAATAATTATTATATTTAAATAATATTAAGCAAAAATTAAAAATATTGTTAAATTGTACACCTTATTTCGAAAATGAAGAATATTATATAGGTAAAAATCATATTAATTATATAGAGTATAATATATGTGATTTGATAGTTAAGGGCAGATATGTCATTTAAGAACTACTTATATGTATTATTATGGAACTTTTCGGAGAAAAATCAAAATTAATTATTTAGAGTATAATATAGTTATTGAGTGAAGAAAATATTAACATTTGATAATTTGAAAATTAGAAACCATGAATCCAGATAAAAAATTATAATAACAACTAAAATAATACAAATTAATGTTAATAAAATATAAGAAAATTATAAAAATACCTATGTTTTCAATCTTTTTTCAAAAACACAGTAAAAGCTGGATATGAAGTTGTAAGCAAGGCCAATGGTGTGCTAAATCTTGTGCTATAGCTATATTATAGCACAAAACACAAAATATTCAAATCCAATGGTGTGCTAAACTTTGTGCTAAAATAGCACAATGCTATAATTTGTGCTATATATAGCACAAACTATAGCATTGTGCTATATTTTAGCACACCTCAAAAAGTGAAAAAGGTATGGAAATAGATAAAAATGGTACTTGAAAGTGTGGGGTCCTTGGAAGTTAATTAAATTTGTATTCAAAATTGTGATGTATTTTGGAAGTTAGTGAAATTTGAAACAAGATATAGAACAAACCATTGGAGCCAAGGTGTTATTTTAGCACCAAAAACTACTTTTTGGTGCTAAATTATAGCAATAACTCCATCTATTTTAGCACAACCATTGAACATGCTCTAAAGAAAGTTGAAAGCAATTGCATTTCAGGTTGCAAACACCATATTTTTGAAAGAAAAGTTTCGCAACGATTATTTTTGAAAAAAATCCAAAAATAAATATCATCAATTTTATGTAATTTACAGACATTAATTTACAATTCTACAAATAAAATTTGTAAAAAAATATAAATAAAAATTTATAAATCATATTTATAAAGCAACCCGTGCATTGCACAGGTATAAATCTGATATTTTATAAATTGACTATATGATTAACATGCACATATGGTGTGTCTAGGGCTGTAAATGAGTCGATACGCTCACGAACAGTTCGGTGTCCGGTTCGAAAAAAGTTCGATTCGAGTTTGGTTCGATTTGTAAACGAGTCGAACATGAACACGATTTTGGGGTTCGTCTCGTAAATGAGATGAACCCGAACATGACATAGTTCGGCTCGAAAGTTCGCGAACAAGTTCGATTATATAGTTCATGAGCAAGTTCGTTAATATAGTTCGTGAATCTTGTTCGTAAATATGGTGCATTAATAAGTTTGTTCACAAACTTCATATATATATGTTTCTGAACATATTTCATTAACATTTAACGGGAGTTTTTGAATTCACGATAACTTGTAAATAATTGTATAAGTAAGTGTAACGAAATAATATGTTTGTTTATTTTGTCTATTCGTTATATTTTCTTTGTTTAAATTTATAATTTTTTTATTAATAATAATTAAATTATACATATGTTACATTATAAATTATAACATTAGTTCGTTATGTATTAACTAAATTTGATCCAAACTTGATTCGTTGATAAGTCTAAATTTGAAGCATTTCTCAAGTTTTCAATGTTTCATCCCAAATTTTATTTTTATTTTTATTTTAATTGCATTAAAAATTTTCTAGAAAAAAAAGGTTGAGGTGTTCATGAACACGAAATCATGAACACTATTCATGAGATATTTGTGAATAGTAGCTCGTTAGACATGTTCGTGAACTGTTCGCGAACAAGTTCGTGAATAAAAATTTTCTTAACGAGTCGATACACATACAAAAATATTGGCTCGATTAAAGTTCGAGCTCGAGTTCGAGTTCGATGTATTTATAACAAGCTGATACACGAACATTTAAGAGTTCGGTTCGGTTCAACTCATTTACAGCCCTAGGTGTGTCTATATAAGTATATAACTATGGGCATGTTTGGCTTGCTAAGTTTAAGTCAACTTACTATTATAAGTTCATAAAAATTTATTAATGACGTACTTTTTTTCTAACTTATTGCTTATTGTTTGAATTTTTAACTAGTTTAATAACTTATTTATTTTCATTTATGTTTTTAAATGTATTTTTAGCTTAAAAATGCATTTTTTTGAAATTATTACATTAAATAATAAATTTTTTAAATTTAATTTAACGAATAATCACCAACTTATAAGTAAATTTATCCAAATGCCTATGTAACTTATAAGTATTCTTCTATTTATTCTACTTCTCACTTATATGACATGTATTACATTAAATTATAAATTACATGTTTTAAGATATCCCAAACATCCATTATATATGATTGTAGTATTGCACATAAAATCTAGTAATATGCATTTTCAATTTGTCGATCAAAAATATTAATGACATAAGTATTTATGATTTCGATATCACATTATGCATTTGATAAATTATTTTCCAAATGTGTATTAAGGGGTAAAATGCATTTTCCAAATGCGTATTTTACTATAGCAATCTATTTTTTTTAGTTCTGTCACTTGGTCTAGAAAGAATGATAATTTTATCATTTTAACTAGACCAAAAATACCAATTTTCTATACTAAGTAACTGAAATACTTATTGTGGTAGTTATGTCTGTAATAGCCAAATTTTCGGACTATTAATTCTAAATCAAAAACTAAAATATAATATAATTTATACATCAAAAAATCTATTACAAAGGTAATTATTACAAAAGTGCAGCTACCGATGACAATCCAAAAGGCAATTTAATCCAATTCTAATCTCCTTGAACTCCAATGCTATGCACTTGATCTTATACAGAACGTGAAATTTTTAATAACGAGTTATACAACCCAGCATGAAACTACCATCCGACGACTAAAAATAATATTATTATAATTTTTTCAAAAACACGATTTTGACATTTAGCACATAGCATCATCACATACTGTCACACAACATACTCAAAAATAATTACGACAAGATTCACACACTATATTTTATAACAAATATCAAAACAATGCATATAATATATTTTAAGATTCATATAATCAAATTTTTAATAAATAAATAAATCTTCATCTTTTATCATTTACTTTTTATTCCCACAGTCCTAAATCACACCTTATGTCACAATTTGCCGGTGATCGGCATCTTATACTTTATGACACACTTTCCTAAGTGACCAGGATCTTATTCTTATTCGATGGGGGGGCTAGTAAACGTCCCTCGTGAAGTGAAACCGAATATTGACAAGGTATCGATGTGTTCCAAAACATGCACAAACTAGTTATATGTATCACACTTTTCCAGTGATCGGAATCTTATTCTTATACATATGACTAAGACTGGGGATTTCTGGATACTTAATATCTTATTAATCACATGTCAAAATCATGCTTACGATAACTTAAACACATATTCGAGAACATATTATCAAATAATATAAAGCACGTTGCACATTAATACGGAGAAAAGGGACGAAAAATTAGTTACACAATTATTTGATAACATATAATCTAGATAAATAAACATAGAGCATGTTTCACAATCATACGGAGCAACGTATAATTACTTATAATATTATGGAGCAACGAATAGTTACTTAACTTAATTATGTAAATCAAGAATTCACATAATCACATAAGAACACATACAATCCTTAACAACGCATCAAAAGCAGAACATCTAAAATCTTCAATGACTCCATGATTACAACTCTGATCAGATCAGTATTTTGACTTTTTAGCCCTCTAAATAATGTTTTCTTGAAAAATTCAAAGCACGAAAATCATAGAGAACGAAAAGACCTTTTGAACAAATCTAGAATCAACGAATTCCGACTCACGATGAATTTATTACGAATTTTACAAGACAACTGATTTGTGTTTGAAAAAGCCCTATGAATTTTGATAATAAAGATGAGGAAAAAGAATGAGATGTTTATATAGTGTTACAAAACCTAACTTGAAGCCTGCTAATTATCTGTATTCATGTTTGATACATATTTTAGGTCCAATTAAGATAAATTTATTTTAATCCTAATTTTTGTCAAATTCTAATCCTTTTTTCTATTATTCTTTTATTATTACTAATCTAAAAATTAAGGGATATTACATATTTGTAACACCTATTTGTAACACCCCAGTCTGACATCGAGGAGATCTGGGACTTTTGTTCAGTTTATGAGGCAAAGTACTACTACTAATGCACCAACAAATCATGATATTTTGGAAGCATGTGATGGGCTTGTGGACTATACAAGTTGGTTTATTTTGGGAGAATTGGGATTTAACCCGGGTTATCACATATGGTATCAGAGCTGATTCTCGAAAGCTTGATTTGTTAAGTTGCCAGAGGTGGGGACACGAAGGCTGGTGATCAGAGGTCAGGAGGTGGGGACACGAGCCAGTATTATCCCACAACGGCTAGGTTGAAACGATTTGTGTACCAATAAATCATGATATTTTGGGGGTTTATGGTGGGCTTGTGGGGCTAACGTGTTTTTTAAAAGTATCTTTCTTATAGGATTGTATTTGATTTTGAAAAATGAATTCTCACTTTATTGATAAGTGTTTTTGTAGAGTGTCTTTCCTCCTAAAAATGAATGTCGATGAAAATGTTTCTCTCCTAAAATTGTAGTGTGCCTCTCAATTAAACCGTATTCAATTTAGAAAAATGATTACTTCTGATTTATAATAATTATCTTTACTTAAAAAAAATGTGCCTATCATCGTTTTGTTCATAGATTATTGTCACCGTCGTTTATATTGTTTTTTTATACTTTTATACAGTATCTATTTGCCAAACACATATCCTGTTATGCCATATTTTGGCATCTCTAATAATATCCCAAATTTCTAATAATTATTGCTTAACCGCTAAGTTTTATCCTCTCTCTAAAATGAGGAAATAATCAATCTCAATCAATCAATAACGGAAAATATCTCCAACCGATATTCTTCAAATCAGGAAGATATCACAACGATAAGATTAAATGAGATAAAATCAGTAATCACCCAGATTAACGAAGTTTATCCCTAAAGTCTCTAAAGGATAGACACAAATCAATTTCACAGAACTACGTGGGCTTGATCCTATATAAACATAGGTACGTAGGCATCTTGGCATATGGGATCCGATACACGAGACAAATTGAGACACCTGTCAAGTCCAGCCCCCTCTTTTTTCATAAACCCTAATCCCTAAAACAGCCATATTCATACAAATCGCTCTATTATTCCAGCAAACCTCCGATTTTGTGTTGTTACGAAATTCCTCCAATAACATTTGGCGCTAGAAGGAGGGGAAATTTTCGTTTATGGAGGACAAACGAATATTGGGGGATTTTTGGGTTTTATTATAACCGGGGGCTTCAACAGTTAAAACAAACAAAGGCAGGAGACTCACATATGCACAACAAAATGGTGGCAACAAGGTAGTGGTTGGCCAGAGAAAGAAAAAAAAACATAACAAAGTTGCTACTGAGGCACACAGGCAGGACGCACATGATGAAGTTACAATAAAAACAATAAATTAAAGGTCGGAGCTACAGTGGCAGGAAGCAAACAAAAAAAATCATCACAAGGTGCCCTCGCATATAAACATTAAACTAATAGAGGAGTCCTCGCATTGCTACGATGACTCAACGAGGACAAAAGAAAAAAAACGAGAATGGCTCGCGCGTGGGCTAATACTGCGAAGAAAAAAAAAACTAGAAAAAAAAGAGACCAGACCACATGTATACTGGACGAGAAAGGAAAAAGAAAATAAAAAAGGAACAAGCATTGGCAATTCAGTGGTACATATACGGTGGAACCCGGGATGACTAAATAAAAAAAAAGATGGACACAAAAGGATTTTGACCAGGAAGTTAGGAACCAAGCAATTGCAGAATCTGGCCATTGGTCACTCAATTCGGCTGGAAGCAAAAATCAAAGATAAGACTTCTATCTTTTAAAATTTATTTTCTGCAATTAATATATCGCCCAAATATTATTATGCCATGCATGCATAATTATCATGTTTTTAAATATTTTTCAGAAAAAAATATTTAGTTATTCAAAAATTCGTGCGAACAATATATTTTTATGCTTGTAAAATTATTGCGATTTGGAAAATATCGTACGAGATATTTATGTTGATGAATTGCGGATAATTATGCTGATTGATTGTGGATATTTTACAATCCCGTACGAGCTGCGTTGCTCTCAAGAAAGAAAAAATTATATATGCGAGACGCATAAATTTGAAAAAGATTTTCTACAAAGAAAAAAACATTATTTTTAGAGAAAATAAATATTGCGACATTCTTAAAAGAGCATATTTATTATTGCATTTGGATTTGTAAAATATTTTTCATATATCGTCGCGATAGTACATATATGTCAAAAATATTTATAAACTTGCGAGCTAAGTTGCCAAGTAGGGTAGCCTGGTCAAGTTATAGATTCTCGCAATTCTACACGCTTGAGTAAAGTACAGCACCCTCTGGATTATTATTGAAGGCCCATGACCAGATCTTGAGCTCAAGGTCGCATGGGTGGGAAGGCATCCCTATGCAAAATATCTTTCAGACATGCACAGCCAGCGCGCGTGCAAAGTTCACCAGAAAGTTCGCCAGAATTATATCTACATTTCTTAGTGAAGACCTCGCCAGACACATCCTTATGTGGTTGCATCAGACACTTGAAAAGCGTGTATGCCAATTCGGGATATATACAAGCGCCAAGGTCCTAACTAGACAACAAGGATCGAAAAGGATTTCAAAAATATTATATATGCTCGCACATTTGAAAACCTTGGTAAATATCTATCCTACGCTGGTCGCATGCTATCACACTTGCATCCGCATACGCCTAACGAGCACAGTGGTGCTCTAAGTGTTTTTCTAATCATCTATTTTCAGTTTTTTCAGCGACTCAAGAAATTTGGAAGCCTGAAGAATTCTTAGTTCTCCACTGCATCAAGCTACACTGAAGAACTGGGGGCTAGTTGTTATGCCATATTTTGGCATCTCTAATAATCTCCCAAATTTCTAATAATTATTGCTTAACCGCTAAGTTTTATTCTCTCTCTGAAATGAGGAAATAATCAATCTCAATCAATCAATCAATAACGGAAAATATCTCCAAACGATATTCTTCAAATCAGGAAGAAATCACAACGATAAGATTAAATCAGATAAAATCAGTAATCACCCAGATTAACGAAGTTTATCCCTAAAGTCTCTAAAGGATAGACACAAATCAATTTCACAGAACTACGTGGGCTTGATCCTATATAAACATAGGTACGTAGGCATCTTGGCATATGGGATCCGATACACGAGACAAATTGAGACACCTGCCAAGTCCAGCCCCCTCTTTTTTCATAAACCCTAATCTCTAAAACGGTCATATTCATACAAATCGCTCTATTATTCCAGCAAACCTCCGATTTTGTGTTGTTACGAAATTCCTGCAATAACATATCCCTTAATCTCCGATTCAGAAATGCATATCATTTCAATATATTTTCTTACTTTTCTAAAATAAATATTTCTATCACTTAATCCAAGAAAATTATATTTTTGACATTCATTTTTATAAATTGTATAATATTATGGATATACTAGAATCTACTAGAATTGATATGGTGTAAATCAATATTTTGATAAAAAAAATTTAGTAATCTTTATGATTCTAAAAAATCTTAACCCAAATTTCTTTAACTAAAATACATTATCAAATAGATATATATTCACCATTTAATGAAATTATAAAATCCATCAATTTAATAATTTTTGAATGTCATAAAATTTGAATATATTTGGAAAAATATGAATTAAATATAATGAAATTTATTAAATTTTTAGTAATCCAAGTTTTGTACACCAAAAGTTGAATAAAATTTTTAGAATTCTTATTTAATATCAAATAATTTTAACAAATTATAAAATAGGACTTGACTTTTCTATAATATTATTTTTTAAAGATTGAGTCGTCAAATTAACTTATTATTTCATTAAATTTTAAATTCGTTAAATAAAATTATCTGCTTACTTCTTTTATAAGTTGTCAAATTTAGTTTTAACAAATAAATTGATTGCAGGGCTATTAAAATTTTAAAACTCAAAACATTTTGTCAATGTATTTCAATATTTTGGAGCAGCTTAATTTTAAATTTTCATTGTTAAATTGTCTAAATTTTGAATTTAAATCAATGATTTAATAACTTTAAAAAACTTTCATGAGAATTCTTTTGTTTTTCGCTAATTACATGTGAGAAAATATTTGATATCTACAGGTAAAATAAGTGTCTAAGTGAATTGAATTAAATAATCAATTTATTTTCCATGAATTATATTCAAACCTTTTAACTGAATACAAAAGAAGTTTTTTTTTTGTACTTAATCCTTTTATTCAAATTATATATATATATACCGATTGACGGGAAAAATCAAATTAAAAACGGAGGGGATTAGGTGAGATTGTGTGTGTGAGGGTGTATTTGATTAGTGTGTGGGTGCCCCTGGCGGGGCCATTGATTATAATACATCCAATGGTTAGGATTAGTACCTTAGTTTTCTTCAAAAAAAGAGTTCTCTTTTGATCATTTGCCTATATATATATATAAGCTAGCGTTCAAATAGAAACCAACCTTAGAATAGAAACTAGAAACCTACACTAAATAAATTATATTTAATTTATTTTAATGGCCCGCTAGGGGCACCTTCACAAAAAACTTATAAAATTCTTGGCTCTATTCAACAAAAATATATATATAAAAAAAGTTACTGTTCACGTGCCACGTCATCACGTGAACAGTAACTTCTTTTTAATTTTTTTTAATTTTTTTGTTGAAAAGAGCCAATAATTTTAAGGGTATTTACCAAAAATACTAGATTTAAAATTTATATTTGCAAAAATACCATCTCCTTCAATTCATTGCAATTTTACCAACATAAGTTCCAAAATTGCAAAAATACCAACCCTAACCCTCCTCTCCCCCCTTTCCCTTTCCCCGCCGACTTCATTCCTTACGTTTTTTTAAGGTGGGATGATATTTTGGTTGCAACTTAATGCAACCACATTCAGAACCCGTTTGGCTCCCCTTTTCTTTTTTTGCAATCCACTTAAAGTGATTTCAAGCCGTTTGTGTAACCTTAAAATTTTCAACTTAAAGTTAGTTTTAGTTAAAAAAATTTAAGTACCTTTGATGTACTTTTTTTCAACTTATTTTTTGTTCTCATATCAATTTTTATATATTTGAGTCACCTTTTAACTTGTATTATATTATTTGCATGTATTTGTATTTTATACTTTTATATTATGTTTAAAAAATATAAATTCTTTTTTTCAGTTAATTTTTTTTTAAAAAAATTACTTTAAGTAAAATTAGCCAAACAGATACACCTAACTTAAAGTTAAAATTATCACTTTTCACTTAAAGTGAGTAAGTTGCACTTTAAGTTATAAGTAACATTTTTTAAGTTAAGCCAAACGGGCTCTCAACCACATCGACTTCACTTCAATACTTTTTTTTAAGGTGGGGTGATATTTTGGTTGCAATTGAATGCAACCACATTCAACCAAATGCAACTACATTCAACTATTTTTTAAAAAGGTGGGGTGATTTTTGTGGATTTGAGTTACAAGGCCCCGCCAGGGGCAATATTCAATCAAATGCAACAACATTCAACTTTTTTTAGGTGGGGTGATTTTGGTGGATTTGGGTTGCAAGGCCCCGCCAGGGGCAATATTCAACCAAATGAAACCACATTCAACTTTTTTTATAAAAAAATGGTGGGGTGATTTTGGTGGATTTGGGTTGCAAGGCCCCGCCAGTGGCAATATTCAACCAAATGCAACCACATTCAACTTTTTTAATAAAAAAATGGTGGGGTGATTTTGGTGGATTTGGGTTGTAAGGCCCCGCAGGGGCATATTCAACTTAATGCAACTGAAAAACGAAAATTACATTCAGTTGAATGTAGTTGCAAATTTAGTTGCATGTGGTTACATTCAGTTACTGATTTCAAGTTCTATTTTTTAGTTGTCATTTTCGACCTCTTTTTCGAACTATATATATATATATATATATATATATATATATATATATATATATATATATATATATATATATATATATATATATATAATTGAAATATGAAACTTGAAATCAGAAATTTAATTGCATGTGGTTGCATTCAGTTGAATATGGTTGCATTCAGTTGAATATGCCCCTACGGGGCCATGCAACCCAAAATCATCCCACCTTTAAAAAAAAAGTTGAATGTGGTTGAATGTGGTTGCATTCAGTTGAATATGCCCCTGCGGGGCCATGCAATCCAAAATCATCCCACCATTAAAAAAAAAAAGTTGAATGTGGTTGATTGTGGTTGCATTCAGTTGCTGATTTGAAGTTCCATTTTTCAGTTGTCGTTTTCGACCTCTTTTTTGAACTCTTATATATATATATATATATATATATATATATATATATATATAGGCCTTTGCTCCATAAAGAACACTCTTATATAACAAACAATAAAGAACACTATAAAATCATTTATTCCAATAGATTCATTGGCCCCGCCAGGGGCACCCAATACAAAAAGTTCTTATTTTTTTAGGCTCTATCCATCCAGCAAAAAAAAAAAATTGAAAATTTACTGTTCATCGATGACGTCATCGATGAACAGTAAATTTTCAATTTTTTTTTTTGCTGGATGGATAGAGCCTAAAAAAATAAGAACTTTTTGTATTGGGTGGCCCCGCCAGGGGCAATGGATCTATTAGACATGAGGTGTTCTTTGTTGTTTGTTATATAAGGTGTTTGCTATGGAGTCCAACCCTATATATATATATATATATATATATTAGTGTTCAAAAAAGAGGTCGAAAATGACAATTGACAAACGGAACTTGAAATCAGAAATTTAGTTGCATTTAGTTGAATGTGGTTGCATTCAGTTGAATATGCCCCTGCGGGGCCATGCAACCCAAAATAGCACCCACCTTAAAAAAAAAAAAACAGGCGGATGGAATGAGGAATGAGGGGGGGGGGAGAGAAATGGAAACATATTATTTTTGCAATTTTGAAACTTAGGTTGGTAAAATTGCAAATAACTATTCTTACAAAAGTAAATTTGCAAAAAATTATTTTTTCCTATATATTTATGAAAGAAGCCCAAATTTTAAACGTTTTTTGTCTTGTTCTAATAGAAACTAACTTAGAATAGAAACTAGAAACTAAACCTACATTAAATATTTAAAGCTAATCTAATGACCAAATTAGGGGTACCGCAATAGAAAAAACGTTTAAAATTATTGGCTCTATTCAACAAAAAATTTTAAAAAAATTTAAAAAAAAGTTAATGTTCACGTGATGACGTGGCACGTGAACAGTAACTACTTCTTTTTTATATATATATATATTTTTGTTGAATAGAGCCAAGAATTTATAAGTTTTTTGTGAAGGTGTCCCTAGCGGGGCCATTAAAATAAATGAAATATAATTTATTTAGTGTAGGTTTCTAGCTTCTATTCTAAGGTTGGTTTCTATTTGAACGCTAGCCTATATACCTTCACAAAAAAATTATAAAATTCTTGGCTCTATTCAACAAAAATATAAAAAAAAAATTACTGTTCACGTGCCACGTCATCACGTGAACAGTAACTTTTTTTTTAATTTTTTTTATTTTTTTGTTGTATAGAGTGTTAGGAATAATTCATGAGTTGTGATGTTAAGAATATAATTTTAGTTATACTTCTTGTATATCCTGATCTTATAAAGGATTTAGCACTTTGTATAGGATATATATGTAAGACAGTTATCTGTAAAGTTTAGTCAGGAATGAACAGTGCATCGAGTACTACATGTCAGGAACTGAGATTGAATCCTGATACGTCAAGTCAAATAGTGATCAAGTACTGATGGGATGGTCAGATCCTGATGCAAGATGGAATCCTGATATCAGTCGTGTTACTGATGATGTCATTATGGATGCTACAGAAACTGGCAAGTGCTATAAAACAGGATCTTTGTTTGAAGAACAAGCAAGAAGATTTTATGAAGGAAAGAATTTTCTATTGATGGAAACTATCAACTGGACGGTAGAACATTGTCATGTATAGATTATCTTTCTGTGATTAGTTGATAGGAAGCATTATAAATACTATCTCTATATCATTGTAAAAAGAGGAGAGTTCGAAGTGTGAATGTGCGTAGCTCTGTATAAGGTTTGTATTCGAGAATTTGAAACAAACAGAGAGAGAGTTTTATTTTGTCAGCAGCTGCTAAAGGTATTTGTACACCTTTGGTAGAGTTTGTATTTGATTATTTAATACAAACAGAATTTGATTCATTCGTTTATTCTTGTTTATATAACCAAGCAAAAATCAGACACGATTATATAACTTGTATTCAACCCCCCCTTCTACAAGTTATTCGAGTTAACAATTGGTATCAGAGTAGGTTGATTTCGAATAATCATAAAGATCTACAATCATGTCTGGTTACAAGGATGGGAATACTAAGATTCCTATGCTCAAGAGAAACGAATATACTCTATGGGAAGTAAAGATGTTGCATCATCTGGAAGCAACAGATCCTGATTATCTTGACAGAATCAGAGATGGACCTTTTATCCCAACAATGGTTGTTGGACAAGTGTTAGGCCGAATACACAAAATATAATCAAGTACTGTATGAGAGAATAACAAGAACACACGTTTTAGTACTTAAAAACTATTTGGAATTAATAATTCCTCTCTCAGTGATGTAAAATATCATAGAGAGCTGCTTAGGTTACAATGAATGAATATTTCAATGTTCGATACCCTTCTAGGGTTAACCTAACTGTATTTATAAAACATACAGCTTCTATTCAATCAGTAATTGATACTCCTATAATTAAGCTATACAATTGATATCAATTACGATTGCTACACATCTTTTAAGTCAACTCAATCTCTTTGATAGCTATCTGATCTTCAAAGATATTGCTTCCATGTTTATCTTTAATCATTGTTGACTTGTAGATGCTTCTGCTGAACAGAGTTTAACAAACTCTGTTGCTTCCATCAATCAGTGTTTGCGCTTCCATCCGTCAGCGTTTACTCAAACTTTGATTGCTTCCAGCTTAAACTCTGATATATCACTGTATCACTTAAACACTGATTAATATTTATGGAAGCAACAGAGTTTCTCAGCAACAATGTGCTCAGTTTCTACAACAGCCTCAGCTGTATTCTCTGCAACATCTTCAACATTTTGGACAGGTTGATTTTCAGAATCAACAGTCTTATCAACATTTTCTGCAAGAGAAACAACTGCAGGCAGAATATCATAGTTTAAATTCTTTGTTGCCTTTTCAACTTCTTCACCATGATCAGAACCCTGGTGAGCATCCGAAAATACTTCAGTATGAGAAGCTACTGTTTCTTCAAGAAGTACAGTAGGCTGAGCAACTGCACCAGTTTCTTCAGAATGAACAGGAAGAGAAGAAGTAGGAGGAATCATAGGATCAGAGAATGGCATGGCAGTCTCAGCAAAATCATCTATAGTAAAGCCATCTCTGTTGTCATCCATGTGCATATTAACAGGTGATTTCTCACATTCTGTAGTAGCATTTACCTCAACAGGTATCTCAACAGCAGGTATCTCATCATCTGAATCAGATATTACCAGCTTCATTCTTTTGTAAGTCTGCAACTCAACAGGTGCCTCATCTTCAAAAGAAAAAGAAGACTCTTCATCAACAAGAGATGGTGATGGTGATCTATTTGCTCTTTCATTTTTCTCTTTTCTAGCCAGTGTGGCTCTAGCAAGTCTGTGCCTCGAGTTATGAGCTACATGCTTAGTTCTCCCCTTACGTTTGGATTTGGACTTGGATGGTTGAGGTTGAGTAGAAGGCTGAGATGTTGGTGGTTGTGGGGCAGAGTTTAGTGGCGCAGAGTTTAGTGGATCAGAGTTTGATTAATTGGAGATTGTTAAGTTTGATGAGGTTCTTGAGGTTGTTGAGGTTCCTGTGGTTGATTTATGAAGTTCCGTAAAGCAAGAGGATAAACTAGAGCAGGCACCTCCCTATTACCATCATTATTTGTCAAATCAGAGAATATCCTCTTATTGACCTTAAAAGGCCGAATCTCATCAATTTCAGCAATTGCAACATTTGGCACACAGGCAGAAAATAGTAGTTGACAAAATCTAGTCAAATATACAGTTCTAGATACTGACAACCTACTTCCTATATTCATTAACACATGTCTTCCAAAATCGAAATTAGAACCATAAAGAAGAGAATACCCGATTTGGAGACTATCAGTAGGAATTGTATCCCAATTGGTGACCTTGTTTCCAAAAGCTCTTGTAATACAGTCGAAGAAGAAACTCAATTCTTTTCGTAACTGAGGTCTTTTCACTGACCCAATCTTGTCCAATGAACCTGAGTACCCAATCTGCTGCAACATCTCTCGCAGATTTGTTTCAGAAACAACAGCATATGAAGTATGAATTTCAAAGTCCATGGTTTCTCTGACTGTATCTGGAGTGATAACATGGTCAGTTTCGTTATATGTGAAAATAATTGATGGTGTCCCATTCTCTCCACCATCATCATACACAGAGTTTTGCCAGAATGAAGCAATTTGAGATGCAGACACCGTTTGAGGTTCGACCAAAGCAAAACCAACTTCTGAATCTCGCAAGAAATTCTGAATCAAATGAAAAGCTTCTGGAGCATTTTCAGTGATCAACGGAGCTGCATAATTATTAGGAACAAACAAAAGACCAAGAGTGTTGAAAGGTTTGGTTGCCATTAGAATAGTTTGAGAAGAAATACAAATAAGAATGGTATGAGTGAAAGATGTTTGATGAAAATTTCAAATGAAAATGATATGAAACTGTGAATGAAAGTGTAAAAAGTGAATATGAGTGGGTGAAAGTGAATATGAAGTAAAGAGTGAATCTCAAACGTTTTTCGCCTTAAAACACGCAACCACTTACCATTATTAGTAAAACACGATCAGTGAAAGATGTGTGAGTGGGACACGTGTCAAATAATTAGCAGAACAAACGTACATACTCAGTAATTACAACCCCAATTACTACTACCTTTTCGCAGTAATTACTTGCACAAGTAAACACTTTAACACTAACCAACAGCTGTCAAAAACTCTTTTTACCCCAAATGTGAAATCATCTGAAATAAAATGTACCTTAGAGTATTTCGACAAAAATTCATCAGTGTTTATCACTTCTCCAACTTTGTAACTAAAACCCTTTCAAATACTGCACAGATGTGAATTTTGTGTGTGTATAGCAGAGTTTACTAATCCAATTTTTAGAGCATCTAATTTTTCATAAATTCCATAATACTGAATCAGTAAATACTGGATGCACAAACTCTGATTGTAAACACTGACTATATGATGAATGCTAAACTCTATAGTAACTTAAATACAGAAATCTGAATACACCTATTCCCTTTGATGTCCATGATAATCCAAGTAAGCACACAGTCTTTGGAGACAAAAAGATCAAGAGATAGATATCAAAGCATCATTCAGTGAGTTGCATGCCAAGGATTTGATTAAACTCACAAACTCTCAAATCACACAAGTGTTTAGGGACAGTGTTTACACTCAAGTTCAATCAATAAAAGCATATGCTACCATATGCTTGGTTGTCCACCAAATTTACACTACTTTGAATACATGTGTGCACAAATCAAAAGGACTTTATTCAGGGTTGATATTTGGTTGAAATCAAACAGATGAGAAGAAAGAAGATAATTGAGTAAATGACTAACTGAACAAACTAATATTGCAAAGTGTTCAGTTGTCTAAGTACATTTTTGTACAAGATGATCAGGATATATACATTTTTTTTAATGTATATATATCCTCCGAATAAACTTTCATTTGTAGAGAAACTCTCACCTGTTTGCTCTTCAATTTTCAAAAGAATCTAACTGCTCTCCATATATCAGAGTTTAATACTCTTGATACATCAGAGTTTAAGAGAACAGTTAATAAGGCTCAAAGGGGTTCACTAAGAGTTTAATGTAAGGTCAGTGTTTGTATAAATGTGGGAAATCCTAATGCCTTTATCATTTTCATGCACACACATATCATGCAGTCTCAAAATGGTTTAAAACAAGTTCTAGAGCAACATACTTACTGATGATCATCACACAACAATTAAAAATTGATTGATATAAAATGTATCAATCATTTATTTGGCTCAAGTTCTCACAGGGTGCAGACATGCTTTTGTTCTCACCAAAATAAACAATGACACATCTCAAGTTTTATAATTTTCACAAGTGCAAACAAGGAATCATCAAGTATCATGTAAATGTCTTGGGAACAGAGTGTCACTTATCAGAGTTTAGAAGTCATCAATGTCAGAAATTATTAATGAGAGGTAATGCACACATCATTTACAGACTCAGAGTTTAGGAGAAATAAACTAAGAGATGCTATAAATATGAACAGTATCATGCTTGTGTTGAATTTCTGCACAGTCTAAGATTAGATCACAGATAACTTAGAAAGATTCATGATTATATAACTGAGAATTATGCTTCATACATTTTCTTCATTGGTGTTCATCTCAGACAATAACATTATCAGAATTACTCAGATTTTATCTAGCATGCTAATAGTGTTTGACAGTTTATGAGCAGAGTTTACAAACAGAGTTTAAAAACTGAGTTCACATAGCATTTAACACATCACACAAACATGAATAATGCATTACATAAGTGAATTTTGAGTCTAACCAGTATCTCTAGTCAAAACTAGAGACCATTCCAAGTTCATTTACCAGCCTTGTAAATGTAGCTTCACTCAATGGCTTGGTGAAGATATCTGCAAGCTATTGGTCTGTAGACACAAAATGAAGCTCAATGTTCCCTTCCTCTACATGCTCTCTGATAAAATGATACCTTATGCTGATGTGCTTGGTCATTGAGTGTTGTACTGGATTACCTGTCATAGCAATAGCACTTTGATTATCACAGTAAATAGGAATCTTACTGTACCTTAATCCATAATCCAGCAACTGATTCTTCATCCATAGAATCTGTGCACAGCAGCTACCAACAGCAATATACTCTGCATCAGCTGTAGATGTAGAAATTGATTTTTGTGTCTTACTGTACCAAGAAACCAGTCTGTCACCCAGAAATTGACAACTTCCACTGGTGCTTTTTCTATCAAATTCATTTAACTCTTCTTGCATTTCTGTTATCCAGTCAGCATCTTGAAGAGCTTCTTCAACCTTCTTTGGCTCAGCTTGTGACAAGAATGCATGAAACAGACATTCATTTGTTGTTGCACTTCTTGTCCTTACTCTTGCATCTGGATCACCAATAATCAAATCAGGTGTGTGAGATTTTGTCCATTTCCTAGCTGAAGGCAAATGACTTCTCTCAAAGTTTGATCCTCCCCCTTGATCCATGTTCTCCTGATTTCCTTGGTGTCTTTCTTCATTCTCTGAGGCTCCCCCTGAATGTGACTGCTCAGATTTTGAGTCATCAGAGTTTGATCCAGATTTTTCAGCTGAGTCACTATCAGAATTTGAGTTATCACTATTATGTGATTCTTCATGCTCCCCCTCAACTGGTTCATCTCTTGTTTCTGGCTAAAAAGTTTCTTCAGTGTTTACCAGTAGAGGCTCAGAGTTTAGCTCAACAGAGTTTATTAGATCAGCCTCATCAGAGTTTAATTTATCAGAGAATAAATCTTCATTTTCAAAGTGCAGTTGATCATGTTCATTTACATCTTCAAGTCCAGTTATTTTCTTGTCATCAAATGACACATGAATTGATTCCATGATCACTTTGGTTCTCAGATTATAAACTCTGAATGCCTTAGTTGACAGTGGATAGCCAACAAAAATTCCTTCATCGGCTTTTAAATCAAATTTTGTCAACTGTTCTGGATGAGTTTTCAGCACAAAGCACTTGCACCCAAAAATATGAAAATATTTCAGGTTTGGCTTCTTTTCTCTCACCATTTCATATGGTGTTTTTCCATGCTTATTGATCAAAGTGGCATTCTGAGTAAAACAGGCAGTTTGAACAGCTTCTGCCCAGAAATAAGTTGGCAATTTTGCTTCATTAAGCATAGTTCTGGCAGCTTCTATGAGAGTTCTATTCTTTCTCTCAACTACACCATTTTGTTGTGGTGTACCAGGTACAGAAAACTCTTGCTTCACTCCTCTGTCTTTGCAAAATTCTTCCATTGTTGCATTTCTAAATTCAGTTCCATTATCACTTCTGATTATTTTGACTTTGTGTTTTGATCCTTTGTCCAGTTGCTTTACATGCTCCATCAGAGTTAATGCTGTTTCATTTTTCTTTGCTAGAAAATACACCCATGTATATCTGGTGTGTTCATCAACAATGACTAAAGCATATTTCTTTCTTCCAAGTGACATTACATTCACTGGACCAAAAAGATCAACATGTAGAAGATGATAAGGATCAACAATTGAAGATTCAGTTTTGCTCTTGAAAGATGACTTCCTTTGTTTGGCCTTTTGATAGGAATCACATAGGCCATTAACATTTAATAAAGATTTTGGGAGCCCTCTTACAAGATTCTTTCTAATCAGCTCATTTATGTTGTTCAGATTCAAATGAGAGAGTTTCTTTTGCCACTTCCAACTCTCTTCACTGGACATCCTTGTTGATAGACACACTGCTTTGCCATCAGTGTTTGTTGACAATTTTATTTCATAGATGTTATTGTGTCTGTTTCCAACTAGAACAACTTTCCCTGTAGATTTACTGATAACTTGACAGTATTCAGGCTGAAAATCTACATGATATCCTCTGTCACATATTTGACTCACAGATAGCAGATCATGCTTGAGTCCTGGAACCAGAGCTACATTTGTGATGATGACACTTCCAAGATTAATATTGCCATATCCCAGAGTATATCCTATGTTGCCATCTCCATAGGAAACTTTTGGGCCAGCCTTTTCCACATACTCTGTTAGCAGGGCTTTATTTCCAGTCATATGTCCTGAACATCCATTATCCATGACTAGGGTACTTTCCCTGGTGCCCTGCAATCACAAACAATTACTGAGGATTAGTTCTAAGGATCCAGACTTGCTTGGATCCTTTGGCTTTCTTAACTCTGTTAGCTCTTGCAGCGGAATTCACATTAACAGAGTTTAAGCTAACTTTATCAGAGTTTACATTTACAGAGTTTACTTTAACCCATTTCAAATTTGGCTTGGGTTCATAGTAATTATGATAAATAGCATGATAATCTCTGCAAGTATAAATAGAATGCCAAGTACTACCACAGTGTTTACATAAAGTCTGTGGTCTAGCTCTAACATTAACTTTCTTTACTTCAGACTTAAAAGGTAAAGAATTAATATTTTTGTTCTTCCTGCAAAGACTAGCAAGATGGTTAGTGCTACCACAGTTATGACATGACTTTCTTGGAGTTAATTTAGCAAGCATTGGATAATTATCTTGAGTGATGCCTACTTTTCCATTTCTGTTCTTCCTAGACACTTTCTGTTTCTTAACAGATTTTAACTCCTTAAGCTTATGCTTGAGTTGTTTATCTATCATTGAACCAATATTAACCTGTTTAACACTAGCTTTTACTGGTTCTCTCTTAACAACTTCTTTTCCATGTTCAAACCTAGGTTCATTTATTCCATTAACAAATGTTCCAAATTTCTTAGAAGGAAGTGGTGGTCTAATCTTGACTGTATTCTGAAACCTAAGTACATCATCCTCCGAATAACCTAGACCTACTGTGTCTGATTGAAAAACCTCTTGAGTGTCTTTTCCAGAGTGTGTCCAAGTTTTAATAATGTGTTTTGCATCCTCCAATTCGGATTCTAGTTGCTTACATTTACCTAACAACTCCTGTTCTAGAAAAACAGCATCATCTCTCTCTTTCTGAACTTTTTGCATGTTTTCAAGTTTTTCTTCAATAAGTTTGTTTCTCTCTTTAAGTTGAGAACTTTCATACTTGATTCTCTCATTCTCTAAAGTCTGATCCCTATAACTGATATGCAATGCTTTAAGATAAATCCTCAATTCAGTTATATTATCAGTATTATAAGCATAGGTAGTTGGGGGTACCTTGAGTTCAGAATCTTCATTCTGAGTAGAAGCCATGAGTGCATAGTTAATTTCCTCATCTGAGTCTGAAGTGTCTGCCCAGTCTCTGCCTTTTGTATAGAGTGCCTTTTCAGTTTTACCCTTCTTGCACTCAGGAGCATAGTGACCCATCTCCTTACACTTGTAGCATTGAATCTCAGACTTGTCTTTCTTCCCAGATTTGGTATCCCTTCTCTCGGAGTTTCTGAAACTCTTTCTGTCATTTGAATCTCTAGAGAACCTTTTTCCATTCTTGAAGTTCTTGAAACCCATCTTCTTAAAGGTCTTTACCATCAAAACAGCCATTTTTCTCATCTCTTCTTCATCATCCTCAGAGTTAGACAAATCAGAAGTGTTTGAATCATCATCAGAGTTTGATGATTCACTTTCAGAATGAATGACTAAAGCCTTTCCCTTTGATATCTTCTTCAAGGGTTTCTCTTCAACCTTGAGAGCAACAGACTTTAACTTCTTGCTTGATCTCCTGTTTCTCTACTCCATTTCCAATTCATGAGTCTTGAGCAGTCCATAGATTTCATCAATCTCAGTATCAGCAAGATCATAGTTATCTCTTATAGTGGTTGTTTTCACATCCCACTTTTCAGGTAGAGAAAGAAGAAACTTGAGATTTGAGTCTTCTAGATCATACTCTTTGTTAACCAATGACAAATCATTGAGTAGTTTACAGAATCTGTCAAATGTTTCTGTCATGGTTTCTTCAGACTTTGCCTCAAAATGCTCATACTCCTGTGTGAGTATGTTCCTTCTATTCTTCTTGATAGCAGCAGTTCTTTGACACCTAACCTCAAGTTCATCCCAAATTTCTTTTGCAGTTGTGCAGTTAATCACCTTATTAGACATAACATTGTCTAAAGCACTGTGAAGTAAATGCCTTACCTTTGCATCCTTAGCAATAGATGAAAGATCCTCAGCAGTTAGATCTTTCTTTTCCTTTGGAATTACTTTTGATTCATCACCAGCAACAGCAGCAGATAAATTTGTAGGTTTATGAGGACCTTCATATATTCTGTCAAGATATTCTGGATCTGTAGCCTCCAGAAACATAGTCATCTTCACCTTCCAGATTGCATACTCTGCTAGCCGGAGTATAGGAACTCTAATTGTCTCATACCTACTCATAGTAGTAGAAGCTTTCTCAGAGCCTAGACCTGTTGGAGGAGGTATCTCTGACATGATTATTGTTGTGTTTGAATCTTAAACTGTAATAAAGTAACAGATAGGCTCTGATACCACTTGTTAGGCCGAATACACAAAATATAATCAAGTACTGTATGAGAGAATAACAAGAACACACGTTTTAGTACTTAAAAACTATTTGGAATTAATAATTCCTCTCTCAGTGATGTAAAATATCACAGAGAGCTGCTTAGGTTACAATGAATGAATATTTCAATGTTCGATACACTTCTAGGGTTAACCTAACTGTATTTATAAAACATACAGCTTCTATTCAATCAGTAATTGATACTCCTATAATTAAGCTATACAATTGGTATCAATTACGATTGCTACACATCTTTTAAGTCAACTCAATCTCTTTGATAGCTATCTGATCTTCAAAGATATTGCTTCCATGTTTATCTTAAATCATTGTTGACTTGTAGATGCTTCTGCTGAACAGAGTTTAACAAACTCTGTTGCTTCCATCAATCAGTGTTTGCGCTTCCATCCGTCAGCGTTTACTCAAACTCTGATTGCTTCCAGCTTAAACTCTGATATATCACTGTATCACTTAAACACTGATTAATATTTACATCAATTATATCTAACAACAAGCAACTGTTGATGGTCAAGTTGTTCCAGAACATACAGTAGAGAAGCCAAACTCTGAGTGGTCAGATAAGGACAAGGAGAATGTTCTTAAAGATGCTAAAGTGAGAAACATATTATTCAACTGTCTTGATTCTGTTCTCACTAACTATGTTCTCTCTTGTAAAACTGCTAAGGATATATGGGACAATCTTAAGGTTCACTGTGAAGGAACTAAGCCTGTCAGGAAGAATATGAGGACACTACTTATACAACAGTATGAGTACTTTGAATCTAAGTCTGGTGAGTCACTTACTGATACCTTTGATAGGTTTACAAAACTCATCAATGAGATGGCCATGCATGGTAAATATTATGACTTGGAGGATATGAATACAAAGTTCATGAAAGCTTTGCCTGATTTCTACAATAAGAAGATATATGCGATTGAGGAAGCTAATGATCTGGATGAGATATCATTAGAGGCAGTGTATGGAAAACTGAGAGCTTATGAACTTGATAAGCAGCAGAAGAAGAGCAGGAGTGAAGGAAAGATGAAGACTGTTGCACTTACTGCTCAATCTGAATTAAAGAAGCTTCCGGAAGAACAGCATGAAGAGACTGCTGTAAAGAACTCAAGGAAGAATAAAAGCAAAGAAAGTTCTGAGTCAGAGACTACTGATATGGACTCTGACAACAATGATTCTGAATCTGAGATGCAGGAACTCTTTGCTATGTTTGCTAAAGCTTTCAAGAAAGGAAGATTCAACAGGAGAAGATTTAGCAAACACTACGTCAAATTTGGGCTTTCGTCACTCTTTTGTACAGTAAGGGCTGTGACACTTTGGAAAAAATGAGTGGCTAAAGGTCATCGTCCCAAGTTTTAGCCACACAATTATTTTTTGAGTGACCGAAAACACATTTTTTGGCAGATTTAGTCACAATTTAAAAAAGGTGTGACAATTGAGAGATAAAACAACATGGTTTTTTGTTGACTTTGACCAATTCCAAAATTTATAGTCATACTTGAGAGAGAAGTGTGACAATAACTAGCGACTCTTCTTTGCCGTGTCTAAATGTTACGAAACGGCCACAGTCGTTTTCGGTGATGTGGCTAAATGGGAAATAACCTATGGTCACTACATTTTATATGTGACTAAAAAGTAGAGTTTTCTGCATATATGTCAGAGTTTTGTTCGCTTAAAGAAGCTAAAAACTAGTGACTATATTATTGTGTGACTAAAAAGTACTCATGTAACATTATTACTAGCTTGTAAAACAAAGCAAAGCTTGTGATGTGTGAATTGTTCGATCATAGTGAAGTGATTTATGTGTGTAATTGAAGGCTTTATGTTCGAATTAGACTGAGTCGAGTTCTCTTTTTTTACCGATTTTAATTCATTCGTTTGGATTGATGTGATATAGTTCGGTTAATTTGATGTTGTGAGCAGTTTGAGGACAACTAAAGCTTCATTTTAACACTAAGAACGCTGAATTTGGTTCATGTTTCTGGATTTACGAGTGTTCGCCGGATTCTGGGCGAAGCTCACCGGAATTTGATTTTCTTGGTTCGTTTCGACGGGATTCTGACCGATAAAGTTGTCGTATGTTCAAAACTTCCAACAACTGTGTAATTTAGATTGGCACAATATTTTATACAAAATGCTTTTGGTCCTGAACAAAGATTGTGTGTATTAATTTACAATGTTAATCTAGATACAATGTTGGCATTCAAGCTAAATCTAGTTAAAAGGGAGCCAACGAATGCAAAAAAAATGAAGATGATGATTGACCAGTTTTACGGAAGCCAAAATTTGACCAGTTTTCACTTATTCTGATTCCTCTCTGTTTAGCAGTGAAATCAGCATTCACCAAGTTAACAAAAACACTTAAGATAGGCTCAATGATACCCTTTGTGATCATGGCATGGAGCAGCCTTGTGTCAAGATCATGAGGAGCTCTAGCAGAAGCATAGGTTACTTTTATAGATTTTACACGACTTCCACCTGCTACCAGTTGGACTGCCAGTCTTCCTAGTTTCTCAGCAGGTACAACATATGGCTTTAACTGTCAAACCTGCAAATGAAAATGATTAAATACATGCATCAGAGTTTGTTTATCTTTACCACTAAAATAAAAATGACAGGTTAATAACAGTAGTAACCATCCCGTTAAAACTTGAAAAATTGGGTACTACAAGTTTGTTCATTGAATGTCTATTTTCTGTATACGCTTTGGGGCAAATAAGATTTTATTCAGGAGGGAAAAGATGCACTACTAAGTTTCATTTGTAGCTTTTAAGCTAGAAATATGTAGTACCACTTGCTCACAGAATGTAATAATGGTATTATCCATGCTTATTTTCAATCAGTCTGAATAATAAACTCCAGAAAAGTTTGTTATTGACTAACAACACTACTACTTCATATTATAATTAAGGCCAAAGGAAGGCGATTCACGTGAAGAAAATATTTCACAACAAACAATGCAGATTTTGTAAAATTACCTCAGCAGGAACTATGGATGCATTCACTGCAGTTGCAGCAAGCTCACCTTTTAGGGCTCCAGCAACAGCTTCTGCTACTTCAATAGCCACTCCTTCCTGCATTTTATGAACTATATTGAAATTGCTTGAAGTCGATGAAATGTTCTTGTCTGTGACAGATTTTAATACATGTAGGACAACTAGTTCATCAATATAGTAGTTATATATACGAGAACAATAGAATTTGAAAGGCAGAAGGAGAGGGATATAGTTTCATGGAATTCAATGATATCAGGATATTCACAGCATGGTTATGGAACAAAGGCACTTGAGATTTTCGAGGAAATGCAAACTCAAAATTTTGAAGTGGATGACGTAACGTTTATTGCAGTGCTTACTGCCTATACACTTCTTGGAGCTTGCCATGTTCATCGAAATTTAGAGCTAGGAAAACGTGCAGGAGAAGAGCTCATGTCTCTTGAGCCACAACACTCTGCTGCGTATGTGTTATTATCTAATCTATATGCTTCAGCTGGAAAATGGCAAGAGAAAGGGAAAGTTAGAAAACTAATGGATGAAAGGCAAGTGAAAAAAGAAGCTGGGTACAGATGGATTGAGGTTAAACGCGAAACTTACTTATTCCTGGCTGGAGATCGTTCACATCCCTTGTCAGATAGCATCTATTTTAAACTAGCAGAGTTGAATGTCCGACTGAAGGATGCAGGGTATCAAGGATATTGAAGAGGAGCACAAGGACTGCATTCTTGCCATCTCCACTTACATGAAGTATGTCAATATGACCTTCATTATTGTAATGTAATCATTTAAAGTGGTCAGCTCCTCACTATTAGTAAAGCTGCAGTATTTAGCAATTATGCTAACCATGCACAACTCTGTGATTCCTCATTAAAACCCACCTTCAAGTTCCTGAAGAAAATATCATTGAACCTTGTTAATTCATCTTGAACCTCATACCTTTCATTGAACATTTCAATTAATTCTATTAAATCAAGTGCAACTATTAAATCAAGTGCCATATGTAGTTAATCTATTAAATCAAGTGCAACTATCAATAGTTGTTCATCTATTAATAACAGGGCTTAACAGGGCCAAGATACCCATCAATTAGTTGTCATGCTTTTGTAGAACCAAAAATGTTCATCTACAGCAATATCCAGTGTATTTTGACCAAATAAATACAGATAATACATAAACTAATTCAAATCTGATACAGATAATACACAAACTAATTCAAATCTGAATCCAGTGTATTCTAATCATATAACTTTATTTATATAAATATACAAGAAAATGAAATAGCTAGGGATGAAGAGACCTTACTTGAAACATCACAAGACCCAAGGGCAGCTCCATCGTTACCACGATACACAAACACTCCGTCTATGTTGCCTATTCTATCTAAATCAAATTTGGGGAAATCCCATAAACAGACGGAAAAAGAAAGTGAGAAGATTAAAAAATAAAATTTGAGAGAAAAGAAAGATCTTATCTGGTGAAAGAGTTTTCAATGGCGGCATGTTCAAGTTTTCCCCAATTTTTGGGCGCCACAAACCCCCGCATGTGCCCAATAATTTTTATATTATTTGATTTAATTAATAATACTTCCAAAAAATTAGAAAAACATTGGTGAAAATAAAACTTAATATTTTTAAAATAAAGAGCATGAAATTAGGAACACATGTGTATTTTTATAATATTTTTAGGATAAAAAACGAATTAACTATGAATTTTGCAAGTATAGATTCCTAAAATGCAATATAATCCATAAAATCAATTTTAAATCCTTAAATCACTCCAAAATTTTAAAAAGTAAATAAATGTACAATGATAATATTATAAAATGAGTGTTAAGATGAGACACAACCGGGCCTTTATATTTTTTAATTATTTTTTCCCAACACTGAAATGAGTATCTATTAACATCCTTACGGTTGGATCATCGAAGAAATCATTTAAAAAAATCATTCAGTGAATCTGGTACGCGCCCCGTTACCGGAATCTGTACTATTACAACGTTTCCGTTAAGATGAGACACAATCGGGCCTTTATATTTTTTGATTATTTTTTCCCAACACTGAAATGAGTATCTATTAACATCCGTACGGTTGGATCATCGAAGAAATCATTTAAAAAAATCATTCAGTGAATCTGGTACGGGCCCCGTTATCGGAATCTATACTATTACAACGTTTCCGTTAAGATGAGACACAACCGGGCCTTTATATTTTTTGATTATTTTTTCCCAACACTGAAATGAGTATCTATTAACATCCGTACGATTGGATCATCGAAGAAATCATTTAAAAAAATCATTCAGTGAATCTGGTACGCGCCCCGTTACCGGAATCTGTACTATTACAACGTTTCCGTTAAGATGAGACACAACCGGGCCTTTATATTTTTTGATTATTTTTTCCCAACACTGAAATGAGTATCTATTAACATCCGTACGGTTGGATCATCGAAGAAATCATTAAAAAAAATCATTCAATGAATCTGGTACGCGCCCCGTTATGTGAATCTGTACTATTACAACGTTCCAGTTAAGATGGGACACAACCGTGCCTTTATATTTTTTGATCATTTTTTCCCAACACTGAAATGAGTATCTATTAACATCCGTACGGTTGGATCATCGAAGAAATCATTTTAAAAAAATCATTCAGTGAATCTAGTACGCGCCCCGTTACGTGAATCTGTACTATTACAACCTTTCCGTTAAGATGAGACACAACTGGGCCTTTATATTTTTTGATTATTTTTTCCCAACACTGAAATGAGTATCTATTAACATCCGTACGATTGGATTATCGAAGAAATCATTTAAAAAAATCATTCAGTGAATCTGGTACGCGCCCCGTTACCAGAATCTGTACTATTACAACGTTTCCGTTAAGATGAGACACAACCGGGCCTTTATATTTTCTGATTATTTTTTCCCAACACTGAAATGAGTATCTATTAACATCCGTACGGTTGGATCATCGAAGAAATCATTTTAAAAAATCATTCAGTGAATCTGGTACGCGCCCCGTTACGTGAATATGTACTATTACAACGTTTTCGTTAAGATGAGACACAACCGGGCCTTAATATTTTCAATCTTATTTTTTCCCAACACTGAATTTTCAATCTCTTTGACTTTTTACCGCTCACAAATTTCCCCAGAATTTTCAATCTCCCCAGAATTTTCAATCTTTTTGTGTATTTGTCTCTCATAAAGTCATAAGCAAAAAAACAATTTATTCTCTGGTTTATTTTTTTGTTTATTTGAAAAATATTTTAATTTTTCATTAAGTATTTAATTCTTTTTATATAATCTGTGATAATATATTTAAATATTTTTGATCATATACGAAATTATTTTTAATTTAATAATATATTATTTGACCCGCTTCACATTTCTAAAATTCGTTGCAACAAATTACACATTTAAATGGAAAATAGGTGAAAATAAAACTTAATATTTTAAAAATAAAGAGCATGAAATGAGTGTTTATTAACATCCGTACGGTTCGATCGTCGAAAAAATCATTCAAAAAAAATATTCAATGAATCTGGATCATTCAAAATCATTAATAATACTTTTATTAATGGGGAAAGAGGTTTAACAAAGTAACTTTTATTTAATTTTTTTTCTATACTCATATCTTAATTTTTTTATGCATTAACCAAATAACTGAAAAAATAATAACAAATTAAATAACACATATTTTATAAATATATAGAATTATTTGTAAAAATTATTGGCATCCAAATTTAAATTCCCTCTCATTCATTTTGCCCCATTTCAATATTTCATTTCCCCCATCCCAATTTCACTTTCCCCCTAAATCAAATTTTTGGTTCCCCCCTTTTATCTCAAATAATCCCCCTTTTATCCCAAATAATCAAAATTGTGTCTACAGAGTCCGTTTCTACAGATTGCGTTTATTGATTCGCACAATTGTTTTTGCTATGGGCATACCTGTGATTCGTCTTCAAAAAAAAATGCCACTCACCACGTTGTTGTTTGACGAAATGCCACAATGAAATTCATCACTCACCACGCTGTTGTTCGACGAAATGCTGTTGTTCGACAGTTTAATGGTTTAGTTTATGTCAACAAGAAGACATTAACAAGTGATTGAATCTCTACTTTGGAATGTATGATTCTCTGAAGCCAGTTCTCCTCACTGGAAAGATGCAGGTATATGTTATGGCGTAGTTATTGTTATATTGTTATAAGACAAAAGGATGACTCAAATAATTGTTTCTACTGCTATTACCTCTCATCTGCACCTATTTCTTGTAGTAGTTTCAGCAAGTCCTTGAATTGATTATCTTTTTCTTACAAAAGGTGCTCGCAGCCTCGCATGTAGGAGACATAAATTCCTATGAAAGTGATGGACAAGGCATCCCTTGCGAGCAGGAAGAAGTTGACCAGAGCTCAAACTGAGAGGGAGATATTGCAGTTGCTAGACCATCCATTCTTGCCTACTTTGTATACTCATTTTGAGACCGATAGATTTACGTGCCTGGTCATGGAAAATTGTCCAGGTGGTGATTTGCACACCTTGAGGCAGAGGCAACCTGGAAAACACTTCTCAGAGTATGCAGCACGGTATGTTATTGGTCGTAATGCTGATTAAGCTTAGTTTTGATATGTTCCTCTACTTACAAGTTACAATAACTTTTTCAACAGGACATACCACTAAGAACGTCAATTGTTATATTGTTTATATTTTTTTTATTATAGGACTACTTTATGTAGAATTTCAGTTGTTACAGTCCACTTTGAGCGGGACAATAGTCATGTGTTTTGTGTTATAACTAAGGCCCTTTGTTGCAGTCTAATACACAAGTAAATCACGGGTTACATATATTATATTTACACTACGCTTAGTCCAAGGGACAGGGTTCAGAAGTATACACATAAACACAATAAACACAGGAACCCACACCCAGACATACTAATGTTTGTGTGTGTATTTGAAAGGAGATACTGTGCTCCCTAATGTAATAGAAACTATAGATAGTACTTCGTGCTATATTTTGTGCTATATACTCTACTTTGTTGCTGTTTTTTAATCATGTTATACATCTGAGTAGTAAGTACTCAGAATGGTAAGGAAGTACTCAGAATGGTAATTATGTATGCTTGTCACCTGTACGTATCACTACAATTTTGTTTTGACTAATGCAGTTTTAATTTTATGTTTTCCATTGGGTTACTAAAAGGGAGTGTAACTTCTGCTCATTCTTGGTATTCAGGTTTTATGCTCGCAGCTTAGCTCATAGGCCAAATTCGGGAGAGAAAAAATGATTATATCACCGGACATCACTTATCGAGATTTGACAATAGATAAAGTTAGTATAGATCAAGGTTTTGGAAGAGTGCTTTTTTTGGGGAACAACTTGTTTTGCGAACTCATTTAAATTGTTGCTGCAAATGATTAAACTACTCACTGAAGCAGTGTTCTTATGGCAAAGTGTTTTCAAGACTTGCATAGTTATTGATTTAGATTATTCATTATCAAGAACTAATACAATTTTTATTATTTAGTGAAGCTATTGGTATATCAAATGTTGTTACTACTATGATTGGCTTGGCTATGCACGTGGCGTCGGGGGCACCTGGGATGTTATCAGCTCTTGCTTTAGCTTATAACACTAGTCTCTTTGGCACTATAACACATTATAGCAAAGGTCAGACTGATGTGTTCTTTGGAGGCATGTTAACCTCCTCGTATCTTTCTCTTTACACACTTTGATTCATAAAGTACTTTTATAGTAAACCATGTCATTTCAATAGTCAGTATCCTCACCCTTCGTTCCGAATTCAAGCTTCATATACAAAATTG
This sequence comes from Kitagawia praeruptora, assembly GCA_037693485.1. Classification (NCBI taxonomy): domain Eukaryota; kingdom Viridiplantae; phylum Streptophyta; class Magnoliopsida; order Apiales; family Apiaceae; genus Kitagawia; species Kitagawia praeruptora. The sequence continues at coordinate 25,522,486 of CM075351.1, read as the reverse complement.
TGGTTTTGTTCAGATAACCAGGCTGCATATAAGGATCCTTTTTCCAGCTACAGTATTCTGCAAAGCTTTTGAAGAAGCCAGAGCAAGTGCAAAGCTGTTTATGCGTGCTCTCATCTCTTTTGGGTTGACGATCAAGATATCATCCTTCATTTCTAGCTAGTTGATCATACTTTTGTTCTAATTAAAGTTGTGGTTTTAGTTTGGTGATGGATTATGTATGGATTGCTCTTAGCTATTACATTAATTATGTTGCTATTTAGTTTGGTGATGGATTATGTATGGCTAAGTGTTTGAATTTTATAGAATAGCATTGTGTTTCAATTTTGGCATTTTGGTATTATTAATTACTTATTATGGATCTTTATAATACAAACCAAATTCTGTATAATTTAGTTAAGTGTGTCTGGCTATTACTATCCTTTAGCCACACTATATATTACAAAAATTCTATAAAAATAGGTTTTAGCAAGTACTAAAAGCAATTGTTTAATAGTATATAAAACATAGAAACGACCACACAAAAATTATAAAATGTGGCCATACCCAAGTTTTTTGCCACGATTTACCAATAAATAGTGCGACCAAAACTAAGCTTTTGATGATTGTTGGTATTTAGCCACATTATTATTTCTCTTTAGCCACGACGCATCCTGTGGCTGCAAGCTGGTATTTAGTCACACTTTTGAGCTTAAAATGGGGGCTGTCAGACCCAAGGGGTGGTATGCTTTAGTCACTCTGTTTTGAGTTACAGCCACACAGCTGGGGTGTGGCCGTAGGGGGGCATAAAATGACGAGACCTTAGGTCACACTTGGCTGAAAAATTAAAACGTGACGGAAAGTGCTTAGCCACACATATTTGATGTGACGGAAGCCAAAATTTGACGTAGTGAAAGGACCTTTTCAAAAGAAGGAGGAGAAGAAGGGTGACAAAGGCAAAAGTACAATTGTCAAGCTTGATAAAGTCAAGATCAGGTGCTTTAACTGCAGCGAGCTTGGACACTTTGCTAGTGAGTGTAAGAAGCCTAGGAATTCAGGAAAGGGTAATGCACTTATGGTCACACAGAAGGATTGGGCTGATTCTAGTGATTCTGAAGATGAATTGGATTATGACAACATTGCACTGATGGCAAATGTTTCAGACAAACCTGGATCTCCAAAGAAAACTTCTCCATCCTCTGTTAAGGTATCACTTCACTCTCTTGATTCATTTGATAACTTAAATTATGATGAAATTAGATCTATCCATGCTGAGTTTAAGAATCTTATGACTAATTTTAGAATTCTTAATTTTGAAAGAGATGAACTTAAGGTTAAGAATGATAAATTAGTTGATAGAAATAATTTTCTTGAATTTGAGTTAATTCAAATGGAAGAATACAAGTTAAGTTCTGATAAAGCTAAGCATGATTATAGTGTTATTCTTGAGGCTTATGACTATGTCAGAAAAGAACTAGAAGAAGAGAGAGATGTGATTAAGACCATTAACAATTCTGGTAAAAAGACCATAGAAATCTTTGAAAGTGGAATTCGTGGTAAGGTTAATGGTTTAGGTTTTGATAAGGCTAGACAAGAAGAAAAAGTAGTTATCGTCAATGATGATAGTAAAATAGAAGCTAGCACATCTAAATCTGAAGGTAAGAAAATTGTTTCTGAACCTAATCATGTTAAATTTGTTGATTCAAAAGGTACCCCTGTTGTACATAAAAGGATTAACAATAGTAATTCAAATGAGAAAGTGTTAGAGAAACCTAAGAATATAAACATAGGGTTTCTGTCTAAGTCTCAGTTGAAACAGAGATTAGATGGTCTTTCAGAGTCTAGCAAGATCAAGAGAAATAGGAATGGAAAAGAAGGTATTAACAAAGAGAATAATTACAAGAATGTACCTGATGCACCTAGGAAAAAATGCTATAAGTGTGGAAATCATAATCACTTGGCCCTAGACTGCAATCAAAAACCTTCTTGGAAAACTGAGTCCAGATTCCCCAAGACTCAGAAAATTCAATACCAACCACAAAAAGCTTGTTATCATTGTGGTAGTTTACTTCATTCCATTTACATGTGTACAGAATATCATGAACTGTATTATGACTATTATTCTCTGAAATCTGAAACTCCTAGTCACAAACAGTTTGTGAAATCAGAGTCTAAGGTTGACTCTGCAACAGTTAAAGTAAAGGCAAAATCTTCAAAGCCTGTTGTTTCTAAATCTAGTAAGAAAGGGTCCAATCAAAGTTGGGTCCTTAAAAAATTCTAACTAGTTACTTTTTGTTTGCAGGGCACAGGAAAGAAGCATTCAATTATCTTGGATAGTGGATGCTCTGGACATATGACTGGAAAGAAGACCCTGCTTACAAAGTTTGAGAGGAAAGCTGGCCCAGTAATATCTTTTGGAGATGGCAACAAAGGAGAAACTCTGGGATATGGCTCAATTGTTTTGGGGAATGTCATCATAGAAAATGTAGCACTAGTTGAAGGCTTGAAACATACTCTTTTAAGCATAAGTCAACTGGGTGATAAAGGTTACAAATCAATCTTTGACAGAGAAGGATGCAAAATCTTGAATATACAAAATGGAGACATTGTACTAACTGGTCAAAGACATGGTAACATATATGAAGCCAGCTTAAGTGATACATCTAAAGGAATTGTTAGATGTCTCTACAACAAAGCAACAAGTAATGAAAGCTAGAATTGGCACAAGAAACTCTCACATCTTAACTTCAAGAAGCTTAATCAACTTGTTAAGCATAATATGGTGAGATGCCTACCTCATGCAAATTATGTGCAAGATGGACTTTGTGATGCATGTCAGCTTGGAAAACAAAGAAGAACCACTTTCAAGAGCAAGACTGAAAATTCAATTACTGAATTATTTCACATGCTACATCTTGATCTGTTTGGTCCAGTAAACATTATGTCTATCAGCAAGAAAAGATTTGCTCTAGTGATATTGGATGATTTCACAAGGTTCACATGGGTGTTCTTTCTACACAAGAATGATGAAGCTCCTCAGCAAATCATTAAACTTGTCAAGAATATTTAGAATAACTTTGAGTACAAAGTCAAAGTACTTAGGAGTGACAATGGTACAGAATTCAAGAATTCTACAATGGAGAATTTTTGTGCAGACAATGGAATCACTCAACAGTTTTCTGCACCTGGTACACCTCAGCAAAATGGTGTAGTGGAAAGAAAGAACAGGACTCTCATAGAGGCAGCAAGAACCATGCTTGCGGATGTAAAACTTCCAACCTATTTTTGGGCAGAAGCTATTAACACTGCATGTTTCACTCAAAACTGTACCTTGGTAAATAGTCATGGAAAAACTCCCTATGAGATGATCAAAGGAAAGAAACCAAGTGTGAAATACTTTCACATCTTTGGATGCAAATGCTATGTCCTAAAAGTTCATCCAGAACAACTTGGAAAATTTAAAGCCAAATCGGATGAAGCAATCTTTCTAGGATATTCAGCATCTAAGGCCTTCAAAGTTTATAATCTCAGAACTCACATTGTTATGGAATCAATTCATGTTGTATTTGATGATAAGAAATTTGGAATTCTGCAAACTGATGAGAGCCATGACAAATTGGAATTTGAAAATCTGAAGAATTATGAGATACTCTCCAGTGATGATGAAGGTTCTCCAGAAGGAATTTCTATTGCTTCTCAAAGGAATGCTACTGTTGAGGGGGAGCAAATAAATCAAAGAGAACACAGTGATCATCAGGAGCAGACTAGCTATTCAGAGTCTACTCCATCAAGAACTGATCTTTCAGAGTCTACTGAGGAAAGATGAGTAACTAGCAGCAATATGGAATCTATTGATCAAAGGGGAGTTATTGAAGGCAGAGAGAATTCTTCTACAAGAGATACCACTAACTTAGGGGGAGAATCTAGCAGAGGCAATCTACCACCTGTTAGAAAATGGACAAAGGATCATACTGAAGATTTGATTATTGGTGATCCAAATAGTGGTGTTCGAACTAGAAGATCAATTCAAAATGAATGCTTGTATAGTTGCTTTCTCTCAAAGAATGAACCTAAGAAGGTTGAAGAAGCCTTACAGGATCCTGATTGGGTAATTTCAATGCAGGAGGAGTTAAATGAGTTTGAGAGAAACAAAGTCTGGAAACTGGTACCAAGACCTAAAGATAGATCTATTGTTGGTGCAAAATGGGTTTTCAGAAACAAGCTAGATGAATCTGGTATGATTGTAAGAAACAAAGCAAGACTAGTGGCCAAGGGTTATTCTCAGGAAGAAGGCATTGATTATGATGAGACCTTTGCACATGTAGCAAGATTGGAAGCAATCAGAATGTTTCTTGCATTTGCAGCTCATTCAAAATTCAAGGTATACTAGATGGATGTAAAGAGTGCTTTTCTAAATGGCAAACTTGATGAGGAAGTGTATGTGGAACAGCCACCTGGATTTGTTGATCCAAAGTTTCCAAATCATGTCTACAAACTTGACAAGGCACTCTATGGACTAAAGAAGGCACCAAGAGCATGGTATGAAACTTTGTCTAAATTTCTTCTTGAAAATGGCTTCACAAGAGGTATAATTGACAAAACTCTATTCTTTAGAAAGATAAAAGGTGAATTGCTTTTAGTTCAAGTTTATGTTGATGATATCAAATTTGGCTCTACTAATGAAAAGTTGTGTGCTAAGTTTAGCAAGCTTATGCAGTCTAAGTATCAGATGGGCACGATGGGTGAATTAAATTATTTCTTAGGCTTGCAGGTCAAACAGACTGAGATTGGTATTTTCATTAATCAGTCAAAGTATATTAAAGATCTTTTAAGAAGGTTTGACTTTCAAGACTGTGCAGTTGCAAAAACACCCATGGCAACAGCCACTAAACTAGACTCTGATCCTAAGGGAAAGAGTGTGGATAATACTAGTTATAGAGGCATGATATGCTCATTGTTATATCTAACTACAAGTAGACCAGATATAATGTTTTCTACCTGTTTATGTGCTAGATTCCAAAGTGATCCTAAGGAATCTCATTTAATTGCTGTGAAGAGAATTTTTAAATATCTCAAAGGAACTCCAAATCTTGGTTTGTGGTATCCTAGAGAATCTGATTTCTTCCTAATTGGCTATTCAGACTCTGATTATGCAGAGTGTAAGATAGATAGGAAAAGCACTACAGGTACATGTCAATTCTTGGGAAACAGATTGATTTCTTGGGCAAGCAAGAAGCAACAATCTGTCTCAACCTCAACTGTAGAAGCTGAGTGTATAGCAGTAGGCAGTTGTTGTGCACAGCTCCTTTGGATAAGAAATCAGTTGATGGATTATGGTATGACACTTAGTAATATTCCTATGTTTTGTGATAATACTAGTGCTATCAAAATTGCAGAAAATCCAGTTCAACATTCAAGGACTAAGCACATTGATGTCAGGTATCATTTTATTAGAGAACATATTGAGAATGGTACTGTGGAACTTCATTTTGTTCCTACTGACAAACAGCTTGCAGATATTCTAACTAAACCACTTGATGAGGCTACATTCAGTAGATTAGTAAGTGAGTTAGGAATGTTAAATTTCTAGATCTTTAACATCTGCAAAAGTAGCAAGGTATGTTGTTTTTAGCTTATAGACTTGATATTCTTGTCAGGATCTATATTTGATTGTTAAATGCTTTAGCTATAACACTTTGCCTTGATAAATTTCAGTATGATAGACTTGTTAATAATCATCAAGATTAGAATTGTTATCAGGATGCTGACGTCATCAGTATTGTGTCAATATCAGGATTGTGAAAATTGTTTCAGATCCTGACGTTTACTTTGTGTAGTAATCTAATTCTGAGATGTGTTAAGTCTATGCCAGCAAGTTTTAATATTTGCATACTGATAATTTATACCATTAGTCAGATCATTTGATAAATAGGGAACAACAGACAAGTAGATAATAAGAAATTGTATTTTCATTAATTGAAAGTATTACATACATGGAAATGAAATACAAATATCTTTTTGTCTAATTTCTACTAATAATCCTATTCTTGTCTAAAGTTGTTGTTGTTCTTAGTCTTCAAAGATCTACTTCAGGACAAGGAGCATCTCGAGAGTCACCTTGATGATTACTCTTGGATTCCTTGTCTGGGTGACTTGAATGAGAGCAGCTGACTTGAATGTATAGCATCTCCATCAAGATCAACCTCAGACTCTCGGCCAAATTATTCATCCTCAAGTTTTGAGGAGGTTATATGGTGATTGTATCCAACAGATGGATGTTCTAAGAAAAGGTTCTGGACATTATATGGATCTACTCCAATCATGTCTAAAACGATGAGAAAAGTCATCTCTTCAAAGAGACGAATATTGAATCTTTGGTGTTCATCATCTATGAGAAATCGAAATATTGGATTGAAGGTCATTGTATTTAGTGGAAGCTTTGTGTTTACAGAGAGGTTTTGTGTGTTTTTGGAGTTAAGAAAGGCAAAAGACATCAAGGGTTTATAAAGGAAAGAGTGAGAAGCTGAACAGTCATTTTAAATGTATATTGTATTGGCGTATATACGTATGACTGGTCCTTTCATATTTCCAAGATATTTTTGACAATCTAACAAGTTTTTTTGTTTAGATTATTGATGTTCTTTTCAGGTTAAATTCTAAAATTGCCACGTGGAACTCCATTTAATCTTTGGAATCAGGATGATAGTGATCAGGAAAACGAAAGTGATTTCATCAGGATTGATGATTATTTTTATTATTTTTAATCACATTCAGAGTTATGATTATCTTGGTGAAAAAGATCACATCAGAAAATGAAGCTGATCAGTATTGATTTTATTTTAATTTACCCTGATTTATTTAATTGAAATCAATTTTGGATTTTATTTTCCAAAAATCGTGGGTAAACTGCATTTTTCAGGGACTGACACCTGTCAACCTACGTGTCAACGTGGGTTAGTGGGTCTGAAGAATTTTTGAATATATCTTTATTTTGAGACTCCGATTGTTTATTGCTAACTTCTAATTCGTATTTCCTAAAGCAAAAACATTCATTCAAGTTCTCAAAATCACTAATCAATTTCAAGATTTCTCAAGTTCATTTCAGATCAAAAATGGCAGCTCAAAGAAGCCTACCTAAATCAGTAGCTTTCAAGTTTGGTGACTTTGATTTTATGATGAATAATCATGTTGCAGCAATCACCAGCAAGAAAGGAGTATCAGCTGATTTTCATCCAGTAATGGATTTTATGGCGACAAGACCACTGAGTTATGCATTAACAACATCTCCAGAAATAAATCAAGTTGCTGTTTCACAAGCTTGGGAGAATGCTGAGGTAATTGATTCTACTCAGAGTCAATCAGGTAAGATTGTTCTACACTTAGGACAAGATACTTATGATATTACTGAATCTATTGTTAATTCAGTACTTCGCTTACCTGTTACTGATAATTATGCAAGTGAACCATCTGATGATGATGTAAGAACTATGTTGTCTGCATTAGGTTATAGTGGATCTCTAGACAACATGAGCCAGTTAAATAGGTCTTTTCTTAGGAAGGAATGGTCTTTCTTCTTTGATCAAATTGCTAAATGTTTTACTGGTAAATGTAGTTCTTTTCAGCAAATTACTTCTATTACTTCACATATTGCTTACAGTTTGCTTTATGACAGAGTAATTAACATTGGTAACATTATCTTAAATCAGATGAGTATTAAACTTGGGTTAAGAGATCAAAACAGGAAAATGGTTTATTATCATAGATTTATGCAAATGTTTATTAACCATTTTATTCCTGATGTTGAAGCTAGATTTGGTAGAGAACATTATGTTTCTTCTTATGTACAACAAAAGAGAATTTTCTCTGACATTACAAAGAAGGACAATGAAAAGAATCTAGATAAAATACCTGTAATTCATTATCCACATCATGTTCAGGTAATTCTTAAAACTCATCTTCCTACTCTCTACAATTCTTCTTTCTTTTGTGGTGAAATGGCTCAGGAATCTCATTTGGAGGAGAACCCACCTGTGTCTACCCAAGTAGCCCAAAACATTATAGTCTCTGAAACAATTCAAGAACCAAATTTTAATCCACAGCCTATTGTTTCAAAGAAACCAACCTCTGGTGTTTCTCGAAAGACATCAGTTGTAAGGAAGAGAAGATTTATTATGTCAAGTAGTAGTAGTAGTTCTAATGAAGATGATGATAATATATCTCTTGCTGAGAGAGAAGAATTGAAGGCTGCAATTCGACTTTCTAAGCTAGGACAAAGAGATGAAGCACCTAGTCACAGCCAGGCTGCAGTCTTTCAAAAGGCTGTAGTACTTAAAAAGGGAAAACAGTTACTGGATACTGTCTCTCAAAAGACTGTGTCTATTGAAAAAGGATCTCATCCCAAGATCAATTTTGTGTCTACACCTCTTGAGTCTTCTCAGGATAAATCTTTTGCTCACTATACTAGGAGAACAAGGAGAAAGATTCATTTGTCACCTACACACACAGAGTCTAGTCCAACTAATATCATGCAGGTCTCTTCAAATGAAGCAACAATCAAGTCAGCAAATGACTATAGAGATCTGGATATTGATTATCATACAGACTGGCTATGGGAGTTATTTCTATCAAAGTGAAGCTATCCAGGCCTGTTCTAGATTTTCTGGTTGAAAGAGTACCAAAACTTTTATTTCCAGATGAATATGGATTTCTACATCAAAGACTTGACTTAATGAAGATGTATTTCTATGTATCTGTCAGAAGACAATTAGTCAAGAAATTTGGACTCTCGAAGCATGTTGTACTTCAATCACTTCATGCATATTTATTTGACAATGATGTCATTATTGAAGATGCTTCAGCTCAAGGTGAACAACTGGAGGAAGTAGATAGAGGAATGCAGTTAACAGAAGATACTATTGCACCAGTGGTGGATAGTAGAAAAGATCAGATCACAGTCACTGTAACTCAAGAACCATCTAGTCAGAGGTTGGATGACTCAGGAGCTGTGATAGCTGATGTTGAAAGGTCTTCTGTGATGACTAAAATTGCAAGTGAGAAACCCTGTGATATGGGAGGAATAACTTTGACTGATTTTCTTGAAGATCAAATAAATATTGTTCAGTCAGAGTCTATCTACCTTGAGGGTGAGTCTCAGCAAACAACACTTAAAGATGGTGGCATACTAACTATGGTGTCTAATGAAGTATTACTGAAGACATCAGAGTCTAGTAGAAAACCTGAAAGTGGTATACTGGAGCCTGTAGTCTCTGAAAGGAAAGAAGATGATTGTAAGGATTCAGAGACTATAGCAGCTCACTCCTTGGAGAAAACCTCAAGCCCCTTGCCATATGAGGAACCCTCTCTCCATGTGAGTTCAGGTATAAAAACTTCTTCTAAACTCTATTTTTCTGTAGGTCATGAGAGAACTTATCCAAATTTGAGTGATACACTTGAAAAGATGGATATTGTTGATCCACAATCAGAGAGGCTGGCTCCTGACCAGGCAAAAGGAGAGGTAGAAAGAGTGTTGACTTTAGATAGTCAAAGTGAGAATGAGGGTATGGATGATCAACTCCATAGTGAGGGAGAGAAAATTAGGAAACCACCATCATTTGATTTCTGGGATTAGGTTTTTCCCGAATCTTGGTCTAACAATCTTGGTATGGATGCTGGTACTTATTCTTTTATCAAGATGTATGAGAAGAATGACTTAGCAAAGCACAACTCAAAGCTAGAAGATCAAGCTCAGAAGCAAAAAGAAAGGCTTGCAGGAATTATAAACAGAAGAGGTGAAAGGCTAAGACAAACTTCTACAACATCAGTACCAGTAGATATTTCTAATGATCCTAGTATTCCTTTGTTTGTACTACCAATATCAGCCAGAATTGAGACATCAACAGTATCTGATCAATCTAAGGAGGAGTCAAGTTTTGTAGATGCTAGTACACAGAATACTGGTGAAGGACAAGATGATCATATTGCAGCTTCAGATCAGAAAGATGAAGATGTTTGTAACTCTAACCGAGTTTTATTACTTGAATATCATTCGACACAGGCAACTTCTTCTACAAGACTTGAATCTGAAGATATTCCAAACACTTCTAACATTGAAGTCAATTCTGAAGTTCTACAAGACATTCAGAAATCTCAAGTTGAAATTCAATAAAGACTTCAAACACTTGAAGATAACCAAGTCACTATTATGGAAAATCAAGCAGTTCTGATGAATCTCATTTGTCCTGTTACTGAATCTCTTGGAATTAATGTTGCTGATGTCAAAAAGGGGGAGATAGAAACAGTTAAAAGGCAACAGACTGGGGGAGGAGATAAACAGACTGGGAGAAATAAAAGAAGAACTAAGGATGACAGAGGTGAATCTTATCAGGGAAGTGGTAAAGGAAAAGAAGCATCAAATAGTTGATTTCTTTCTTCTAAGTACTGGATACTATGTCTATATCTGAAGAAGGAGGTACTTAACTTCATGATTTTTGAATTCATAAATTCTATTCTGATTGTATTGTTATATGTTTTGACATCAACAACTCATATTTATGCTTCAGATCTTAAAGCATAAATAGGGGAGATTGTTAGGAATAATTCATGAGTTGTGATGTTAAGAATAGAATTTTACTTATACTTCTTGTATATCCTGATCTTATAAAGGATTTAGCATTTTGTATTGGATATATGTGTAAGACAGTTATCTGTAAAGTTTAGTCGGGAATGAACAGTGCATCGAGTACTACATGTCAGGAACTGAGATTGAATCCTGATACGTCAAGTCAAATACTGATCAAGTACTGATGGGATGGTCAGATCCTGATGCAAGATGGAATCCTGATATCAGTCGTGTTACTGATGATGTCATTATGGATGCTACAGAAACTGGCAAGTGCTATAAAACAGGATCTTTGTTTGAAGAACAAGCAATAAGATTTTATGTAGGAAAGAATTTTCTATTGATGGAAACTATCAACTGGACGGCAGAACATTGTCATGTATAGATTATCTTTCTGTGATTAGTTGATAGGAAGCATTATAAATACTCTCTCTATATCATTGTAAAAAGAGGAGAGTTCGAAGTGTGAATGTGCGTAGCTCTGTATAAGGTTTGTATTCGAGAATTCGAAACCTAAAGGTATTTGTACACCTTTGGTAGAGTTTGTATTTGATTATTTAATACAAACAGAATTTGATTCATTCGTTTATTCTTGTTTATATAACCAAGCAAAAATCAGACACGATTATATAACTTGTATTCAACCCCCCCTTCTACAAGTTATTCGAGTTAACATAGAGCCAATAATTTTAAACGTGTTTTGTATTGGGGTACCCCTAATTTGGTCATTAGATTAGCTTGAAATATTTAATTTAGATTTAGTTTCTAGTTTTTATTCTAAGTTAGTTTCTATTAGAACAAGACCATATACATATATATATATATATATATATATATATAGGTCATTGCTCCATACAGAATACCCTTATATAACAAACAAAAAAGAACACCTTAGATCTAATAGATCCAATGGCCCCGCCAGGGGCACCCAATACAAAAAGTTGTTATTTTTTTACCCTCTAACCATCTAGCAAAAAAAAAAATCAAAAAAAATTAATTTTTTTACTGTTCATGATGATGTCATGCTGACGTCAGCAGTGACGTCAACATGAACAGTAAAAAAATTTTAATTTTTTTTTTGCTAGATGGGGTAGAGGGTAAAAAAATAACAACTTTTTGTATTGGGTGCCATGACGGAACTTTTATATTAGATTAGATATGAGGTGTTTTTTTATTGTTTGTTATATATGGTGTTTGTTATGGAGTGCAACTCATCCTTTATTATCAAACCTGAGTCTACCACACCATCCAGTTAATTAATCATGTACCCAGTTAACCAATCAGAAAACTATGAATTATTTTAGAACCAATCATAGATCACTTCTAAATCATGGACCAATCAAATTAAAACAAATTTGTTTCCTTATATAATTTAACTTGCTATCTTTTAACCAAGGTTAAACCCATCAATCATTCTAAATATATTTAAAATTTAAATCATGGACCAATCAAATTAAAACAAATCTGTTTCCTTATAATTCATCACGTACCCAGTTAACCAATCAGAAAACTATGAATTATTTTAGAACCAATCATAGATCACTTCTAAATCATGGACCAATCAAATTAAAACAAATTTGTTTCCTTATATAATTTAACTTGCTATCTTTTAACCAAGATTAAACCCATCAATCATTCTAAATATATTTAAAATTTAAATCATGGACCAATCAAATTAAAACAAATTTGTTTCCTTATATAATTTAACTTGCTACCTTCTAACCAAGGTTAAACCCATCAATCATTCTAAATATATTTAAAATTGAATTATAATCCTAAATAGAATTACAAATAGAATCATAATATTATTAAAATTATTAAAATAGAAATCAAACCTGAGTCTACCACACCAATAATATTATATTAAAAAATTTCCTTATTTACCATTCTCATTCTATTATACTAACTATGGTTAGTTAACAATTCTAATTTAAATAGAGTAACTTACTTGATTTAACATATCCATATATTTTATTTTGTTAATGTCAAAAAATAATTATAATAAATTAATATTTTAAATCAAAATCAATCAGGATTATACAAATATAAAATATGCAAAACTTTGAATTATTTTAGTACCAATCAAAGGTCATTCCTAAATTTTAGACCAATCATATTATATTAAATTTTTTCTTTATTTACCATTCTCATTCTATTATACTAACTATGGTTAGTTAACAATTCAAATTTAAATAGCAAAAATTCTAAAAAATCATTTTTTTTATTTCATAGCAAATTGGTCAACTCAGCGCAAAAATTCTAATAAATCACTATATTTGCTATGGTTAATTATTTATCAACAAAAGGGCATATATTATCATCCACACAAATAATCATTCAAATTTTCTTTTAAATCACTAATTTTTTTAGGTAAATGATTTATCAATAAAATGTCATACATCTACAAAAATAATCAAGATTGGACAACACATATTAAAATAAAATAGATCATATCAAGGTAACAAGGTTTCCTTAATCCAAACTACAATCGTTGATCGGATCTTAAATTGTGGTACATCACTTGCTTGAATTATATATACTCTTTGGCGAAATAATCCAACAATTTATTTTAATCGTGAGGGAAATACATATGTGATATCTGAGAATGTATTCGAACAACTGACCAAAACTGCGATTCTATACTATCCAAATCAATGAATCAATATAACAAAATCCTGTAAATCTAAAATTCCAAATGCCAAAATAAAGTAACCTACTCTCAAAATATAAAGAACAAAACCCAATATATTGATAGACAAAATCCACTAACGGGATACTAGACTCTCAATAAAGAGATATATTTATTGAAAAACGAAGTAAAATCAAGGAAAATAAACAGGAGTTATCATTCACAAGGAGAAGGTGCAAAATCCAATATATCAGTTGATAAAACTCACCAACGTGGTAATAGACTCTCAATAAAGAGAGATATTTATTGAAAAACAAAGCAAAATCATGGAAAACAATAAAAATGGGCTTATCATCAACCAAGATGCAGATATCAACCCATAAACTTTGGGTTTACTATTTTTTAGGAGAGGATGAGATAGAATGACGGCTACAACAATCGTTTAAAAATCAATATTATTGATAACTAGATAGGTCGATACATATAAAATTATATATTATTTCTAATAAAAGGTGCTCATTTTAATTTTGTATTCTTCAATTCAAGTAATAATATTTAATTCTCATATCCTAATCTAAGAACAGACATATCGAATTTTGCTTGGTTGGTTAATAATATTTATTTTTAATATCAACAAAATCTTAAAAATAGGTAAAAAAAAATTAATAACTTGGTAGATAGATTCTAATCAAACAGAGGTATTTATTAACAATAAACAAAATTAAAGAAAAGGGCTTCATTTTTATGTACTCTACTTTTAGTTTTATTTTGTAGTAATTCAATGTTATTTTCAATTATATAGTAACATACTTAGATAACTTGGGTAGAGAGTAACATTACATGTAATTGTCATATTTTTTTCATTTTGCGAATTATTTTCGTTTCGTGTACAAAAATAAAAAATGCGTAGTTTAGTAGCATTTGTGTTCAAATTATGGGTATACAAAATAATTTCATGTCATTTTCATGCAAAACCCAAAATACACATGGTATGAATGTATATAACACGAACGATTTTCCAGATCTACGTAAACTCTTTCTTTTAATATATGTCGGTCAAATATACTCATTGTTAAATAAAAATTAATTTCATGTTTTTGAACTCGACAATTAAATTACAAGGACAAATATATAATAATGTGATTATGTGTTTATATATTACACATTTGATTTTAGTTTCATGTACAGTTTTCTATTTTAACATGTTAATCAAATAGAAAAAAGATAGGTGATACTCATTTTCAAATATTTTATTTTACGCGTTTGGATGACAACGGGTTGGGTTTGATCCGAATTTTGTAAAATTCAAACCCACATCCAAATATTTTTGGGTTTTAAAAATAAATCCAAATCCAAAATTCAATATCTAAAACCAAATTCGTCGGATTTCGGATTAGATTTGACTTTTTTGGGTATCCAAAATTTGTAATAATGTAGTCAAAATTAAAATAATTGTTACATGCAAACAATATTAAGTATATTTATACAAAAATTAAAAAGTAAAATGATTAACTTAAGTAGTCAAAATATAACATATTATACGAATTAATATACTAAGTAAAATTTAAAATATGTTAAAAAAATAATTCTTTTTATACATAGAAATGAAAAATTAATGTAAACAAAATTACATCTTGAATATATCAATAAAATTAGATATTGAGAAATATAAGTTCTAATTACTAAATTAGTATTGACTATTTCTAATGATATCTTTGAAAAAAAATAAACAAAATAATATGTCTTACATCTAAAATATTACATGAAATAATTTCAAATTAATGTATTATATTACATATGTATAGGATTTCGATAGTGTATTGGGTTTCAGATTTTGGATAGGCTATCGGTTTAGTACAACTTAAATCCAAATGCAAATCGAAACTATTTCGATTTTAAAATTTATATCCAAACTTGAATCCAAAAATTCGGGTTTGGGTTCGAATGGGGTACCATAATATCGAATTAATTTCCCTTCCTTATTAATGCCTAAAAGAAAACTAATATTTAATATACCATATTCTGATAGAAAAGAATAAAAAAATTCAACATACAATTTCTCAAACTAAATATGCACATTTAAAGTTGTCATTAAAAATAAACTGACCATAAACTCTAACAGATATATCTTACTCAAATAACGGGATGTATTGGATTTGTTTGGTTAATTGATAATGTTTATTTTGCTATAGTGCTAAATCAAATAACTAATAAAAGAACATAAAATTTGTAAAAATGATATGGAACAAACACATAGGAAACTTAAAATATGGATAAAAAACTTATGAACTTGGTTGAAATATTCTAAAAAATGAGAGAAATCAAATGTAAAATAAAATTAAGAAAAAACAATAAAGAGAGGTTTGGAATGTTTGAGCTGGGATGTGAATGGTATGATAATTGTTTGATAATATTGATATTACTGCAATTGGTATAAATTGACGATAATTTATACTTAAATTTTAATGAATTTTTTTTTATATATAATGAATAATATTATGTTTATATTAATTAATTAATAAATTTTATCATTCGGTGCGTAGCACGGGTAGAACACTAACCAATCAAAATATGATAACTAACTTTTTGAGATTTTTTTAGGGACCTCTAGAATTACTCCAGAAAATTGCTCATTTCCTATTTTATTTTCATTTATATAATGAAAAATATGTATTTGATTTGTTTTTTCTATTAGTACTAATTAAGTTTTTACTGTTTTCAACGCCTGATTCTCAAACATGATTATATTGAACCGAACTTTCGGTAAAAATAGCATAAAATGTCGTTAAATTACTTAGGTAAAAAACAAAAAGGAATAAGAAAATTGATATGTATTTCAGGTAAATTTTATCATATATCAAATGAATGTGTTTTGATATTAATCTTTTTTTATATAAACAAAATTTCAATTTTTTTAACACGCATCCATACAATTATACATAATTTGAGAAAAGTTACTTAGAGATGCATATTGGGTTCGCTACACTCAAAACAAAATATAACAAAATAATTTATTTTTTAATACACTATATATTTTTGTAATTATTTTAAAATTTTAAAATTGTGTTTTCAGTGCGTAGCACGGGTAAAATGCTAGTCCTTTATTATCAAACATGAATCTACCACACCATCCACTTAATTAATCACGTACCCAGTTAACCAATCAGAAAACTATGAATTATTTTAGAACCAATCATATGCCAATTCTAAATCATGGACCAATCAAATTAAAACAAATCTGTTTCCTTATATAATTTAACTTGCTATCTTTTAACCAAGGTTAAACCAATCAATCATTCTAAATATATTTAAAATTGAATTATGATCCTAAAAGTCTGTTTTCTTATATAATTAGTTAACACTTCTAATTTAAATACAATAATGATTTTATTAAATATATCCATAAATACAAATCAAAATAGTTACATAATAACTAAACATAATAAAAAAAATAATAACTACTAATTTTTATTTTTTTCATATCAATTAACTAAACATAATAACTACTAATTTTTATTTTAACTGGAAACTAATAAACAATTTATATAAAATAAAATTCTTACAAACTAAAAAATATAATTATTATATCAACTTAAACATTACAGAAAATCTAAGGCTCTTATTCCCCATTCCCCATCAGATCTAGCCAACTTTGATAAACAAAGTGTATGCATCAATTCTCCTTATGGCTAAATCATATCAATTTCGGTTAAGTTACTACTTTATATCTTTTTGTTGTATGACATTCTATACTTGGACAAATTATTTTTTTATTTCGATTGTATATATGTATTGTATGTTTCGTGTTTTAATTGTCCAATTAATTCAACAGAAAAACGTTTTTGACAAAAAAAAAATGATTTAGGTTATCATCATCCCCAATTCGGATTCTTCCAGACTTACTTTTCATTAGATTATTCAGTAGCAAACTCCAATAATTCTGTGACTTACTAAATTGTAGGCATCAATCCTTATCACATTACACTGATTTGTTTACATTATTAGGTGTGCCTATAGATAAATATATTTTTACAGTGTTGGGTTGCCAATGTTATTCAGTGATTACTTAACAATTTTACTCTAAATACAATAATTATTTAATTTAAAAAAGTATACATTAATACATGAATCTATTATATTTCTACTCCCTCCGTCTCTTTTTATTATTCTTATTTGAAATGTCGGGATTGTTCATAACATGAGACAAATTACTAATTTACGTTTAATCTATAAGACCAAATATAGTCATGAGTGATCTTGTTGGATTCGTATTTATGAGTACTTTAATACAGTGAAGTTTTTATATTTAAAACTAATACGAAATTGAAGATATTAACGATCAAAAATGTGCGTTGACAAACGTGTCCAGTCAAAACAGGAATGATATTTAGGGACGGAGGGAGTAATAGATATTTTGATATCTGAAACTCTCAATTCAAAATCATAAGATACAATTAAAATCATGAATTAAAAATCATTAACAACATAAAACTATTTACCACACTATTCTAAATACACATTCAAAATTTAAGTTATGTAAAATATTAAATAATTCAATCATAAAAAAAGTTAGGAACAACCAATTAAAACATAAGAATGAATTTTAAACCAATCATCTTTTAACATTTCAATTACGAAATTTTTTAACTATGCAATAATTAATGGAAAAATAATTTGACCTGACAATATATTTGAATTATTCAAAATATTAAATATACTCTTAAATAGTACTATACATTATATTGTGTATAAATTATCAATCAAAAAATAAAAATATATTACAGAGTCAATGAATATATATATATATATATATATATATATATATATATATATATATATATATATATATATATATATATATATATATATCGCTATCTTTTAACCAAGGTTAAAGAAATCAATCATTCTAAATATATTTAAAATTGAATTATGATCCTAAAAGTCTGTTTCCTTATAAAGGATCGTGGGCACGTCGGACCAGAATACAATTATGACATGAGTCTACCACACCATCCAGTTAATTAATCACGTACCCAGTTAACCAATCAGAAAACTATGAATTATTTTAGAACCAATCATATGCCAATTCTAAATCATGGACCAATCAAATTAAAACAAATCTGTTTCCTTATATAATTTAACTTGCTATCTTTTAACCAAGGTTAAACCAATCAATCATTCTAAATATATTTAAAATTGAATTATGATCCTAAAAGTCTGTTTTCTTATATAATTAGTTAACACTTCTAATTTAAATACAATAATGATTTTATTAAATATATCCATAAATACAAATCAAAATAGTTACATAATAACTAAACATAATAAAAAAAATAATAACTACTAATTTTTATTTTTTTCATATCAATTAACTAAACATAATAACTACTAATTTTTATTTTAACTGGAAACTAATAAACAATTTATATAAAATAAAATTCTTACAAACTAAAAAATATAATTATTATATCAACTTAAACATTACAGAAAATCTAAGGCTCTTATTCCCCATTCCCCATCAGATCTAGCCAACTTTGATAAACAAAGTGTATGCATCAATTCTCCTTATGGCTAAATCATATCAATTTCGGTTAAGGTACTACTTTATATCTTTTTGTTGTATGACATTCTATACTTGGACAAATTATTTTTTTATTTCGATTGTATATATGTATTGTATGTTTCGTGTTTTAATTGTCCAATTAATTCAACAGAAAAACGTTTTTGACAAAAAAAAAATGATTTAGGTTATCATCATCCCCAATTCGGATTCTTCCAGACTTACTTTCCATTAGATTATTCAGTAGCAAACTCCAATAATTCCGTGACTTACTAAATTGTAGGCATCAATCCTTATCACATTACACTGATTTGTTTACATTATTAGGTGTGCCTATAGATAAATATATTTTTACAGTGTTGGGTTGCCAATGTTATTCAGTGATTACTTAACAATTTTACTCTAAATACAATAATTATTTAATTTAAAAAAGTATACATTAATACATGAATCTATTATATTTATAATAGATATTTTGATATCTGAAACTCTCAATTCAAAATCATAAGATACAATTAAAATCATGAATTAAAAATCATTAACAACATAAAACTATTTACCACACTATTCTAAATACACATTCAAAATTTAAGTTATGTAAAATATTAAATAATTCAATCATAAAAAAAGTTAGGAACAACCAATTAAAACATAAGAATGAATTTTAAACCAATCATCTTTTAACATTTCAATTACGAAATTTTTTAACTATGCAATAATTAATGGAAAAATAATTTGACCTGACAATATATTTGAATTATTCAAAATATTAAATATACTCTTAAATAGTACTATACATTATATTGTGTATAAATTATCAATTAAAAAATAAAAAAATATTACAGAGTCAACGAATATATATATATATATATATATATATATAAATATATATATATATATATATTGTTATCAAACCTGAGTCTACCACACCATCCAGTTAATTAATCACGTACCCAGTTAACCAATCAGAAAACTATGAATTATTTTAGAACCAATCATATGCCAATTCTAAATCATGGACCAATCAAATCAAAAAATATGTTTCCTTATATAATTTAACTTGCTATCTTTTAACCAAGGTTAAACCAATCAATCATTCTAAATATATTTAAAATTGAATTATAATCCTAAAAGTTTCCTTATATAATTAATTAACACTTCAAATTTAAATACAATAATGATTTTATTAAACATATCCATAAATACAAATCAAAATAGTTACATAATAACTAAACATAATAACTAAACATAATAACTAATAAACATAATAAAATAAAATAATTACTACTAATTTTTATTTTTTTCATATCAATTAACTAAACATAATAACTACTAATTTTTATTTTAACTGGAAACTAATAAACAATTTATATAAAATAAAATTCTTACAAACTAAAAAATATAATTATTATATCAACTTAAACATTACAGAAAATCTAAGCCTCTTATTCCCCATTCCCCATCAGACCAAGCCAACATTGATAAACAAAGTGTATGCATCAATTCTCCTTATGGCTAAATCATATCAATTTCGGTTAAGGTACTACTTTATAGCTTTTTGTTGTACGACATTCTATACTTGGACAAATTATTTTTTTATTTCGATTGTATATATGTATTGTATGTTTCGTGTTTTCGTTTTCCAATTAATTCAACAGAAAAACGTTTTTGACAAAAAAAAAAGAAAATGATTTAGGTTATCATCATCCCCAGTTCGGATTCTTCCAGAGTTACTTTGCATTAGATTATTCAGTAGCAAACTCCAATAATTCTGTGACTTACTAAATTGTAGGCATCAATCCTTATCACATTACACTGATTTGTTTACATTATTAGGTATGCCTATAGATAAATATTTTTTTACAGTGTTGGGTTGCCAATGTTATTCAGTGATTACTTAACAATTTTATTCTAAATATAATAATTATTTGATTTAAAAAGTATACATTAATACATGAATCTATTATATTTATAATAGATATTTTGATACCTGAAACTCTCAATTCAAAATCATAAGATAGAATTAAAATCATGAATTAAAAATTATTAACAATATAAAACTATTTACCACACTTTTCTAAATACGCATTCAAAATTTAAGTTATTTAAAATATTAAATAATTCAATCATAAAAAAAGTTAGGAACAACCAATTAAAACATAAGAATGAATTTTAAACCAATCATCTTTTAACATTTTAATTACGAAATTTTTTAACTATGCAATAATTAATGGAAAAATAATTTGACCTGACAATATATTTGAATTATTCAAAATATTAAATATACTCTTAAATAGTACTATACATTATATGGTGTATAAATTATCAATCAAAAAATAAAAAATATTACAAGGTCAATGAAAATATTGTTACTGAATATTTCCATAATAAATTTGTCAATTTAGCACAAATTTTCTTATAAATCATTATTTATTTATATATAATTAATTCATCAATAAAATGACACATGTCATTCACAAAAATAATTAAACATGCAAAAATCATCAATAAAAGGGCATACAGCATCTACAAAAACAATTAAAATTAAATAAACACATAGTAAAATAGATCACTAATTTCCTTTATCCAATCATTGAACAGATCTTCAATTATGTTACATCTCTAGCTTATATCACTAAATTATACAGTCTTTTCGGTGAGATAACCTAACAATTTGTTATAAACGTGAGAAATATGTAAATCTGATTTGTCATAACGTATTCAAACAACTGACCAGAACTGTGATTCTATACTATCCAAATCAATGAACTAATATAACAAAATCTAATATATGGGTAGACAAAATCCACGAATAGGATATTAGGCTCTCAATAAAGGGAGATATGTATTGAAAGCCAAAGTAAATCAAGAAAAAAAAAATAAGGCTTATCATTTACAAGGAGATAGTACAAAATCTAATATTTTGGTAGATTAAATCCACCAACGGGCAACGAGGTACTAGATTCTCAATATTATATTTATTGAAAAATAAAGAAAAATCAAGATACAATTTTTGTTATAAAAATTATTAATAATGATAAATAAAAATGGTATACACTTAAATAATATATTGTTTTTAATAAAAGGGTGCCTTTTTAAATTTTGTATACTTGAATTAAAGTAATAGTATCAATTCCCGTATCTTAACCTAAGAGCATATATTGAATTTGTTTGGTTGGTTGATTATATTTTTTTTATATCAACAAAGTATAAAATATGGCTAAGAAAACTAAATAACTTGGTAGAAAGATTCTACAAAGATTCTACAAGAAGAGAGATATTTGTTAATATAAAAAGGAGGGTTTCATTTTGTTTGGGAGACTTTACACCATGCATGCTACTCTTAGTTTTGTTTTGTAACATCTCAATTTTGTTCTAAGACATATAATTATATATTTACATAACTTGGATACATAGTAATATTTCATGTAATTGTCATATTTTTTATATTCGCGTATTTCATTTCATTTTGTGTACACGAATTTTTTTGTGTAATTTAGGGTCATTTTGTGTTCTAATTTTGGACACACGATTTAATATCATGTCATTTTTGTTAAAGACCCTAAAGTACATGATGACATGAATGTACAAAACGATTTGTCAGGTCTAGATAAGCTATTTCTTCTTATATATGTCGAAAAAATATACTCACTGTTAAAGGAAAATGAATTTCATGTTATTTAACCCAAAATCTGAATTACAAAGACACATATATAACAATGTGATTATGTGTTTATATATTACACACTTGATTTCAATTTTATGGACACTAACTTATTTTCACAAGTTAGTAAAATTAACAAAAAAAATAGGTGATACTCATTCTCATATGTCTTATTTTAAGAATAAAAGAAAACTAAAATTTATTATTCCATATTTACTAGAAAAGAATAAAAAAAACCAAAATACAAACTTCCAAACTGAAAATGCACATTTTAAGTTATCTTTATAAATAAGCTAAGGGTAATAACCATAAAATCTAACAATCAAATGTTACTCCAAGAGCGTGGTATATTGAATTTGTTGGGTTAGTTGATAATATTTTTTTTATAGTAAATCAATTCATTAATAATAGGATATATAATTCGTAAAAATGATATTGAACAATCACATAGCAAACTAGATTAGATGAAAGTTTCTATTGTTATAATTACGTACGTTTCATCTATCTTGCACAGTAGATATTCTTTCTCATATCGCTGAAACATGCAATCTTTTTTTGATAGACAGTCTAATGATTTATTGGAGTCGTGAGGATTAAGTTTCTATACATTTTTAATATGTTATCGAAAAATTAACCATGACAATACAAATATTTTCAATGAATTAATATAATAAATATTTTAAGGATTCGATATTGAATGAATATACCAAATTCTCAGAATATGGGTGAAAAATTTGTTAACATAATACGTAGAAATATTCTCTAAAAAAGAGAGAAATAAAATGAAAGCTAAATTTTTAAAAAAAACAATAAAGATGGATTTTGAACTTTTTAACGGGGGTTGTATTTGTTTTGATGATTGGTTCATAATATTAATTCAATTTGTATGAATTCACAGATAAGTAATTTTATACGTACGTTAATTAACATTCCAATAAAATTATATTTTTTTAAATAAAAATAAAAATAATATATTTATTTGAATTTAATAATATAATTTATCGGTCGGTGCGTAGCACGGGTAGAACGCTAGTATATATATATATATAGAGTCCTACTCCAATAGAAACTAAATTAAAATAGAAATTAGAAACTAAATCCTAATCTAACATTTCAAGCTAATCAAATGACCAAACTAGGGGTACCCCAATATAAAAAGTGTCTAAAATTTTAGGCTCCATTCAGCAAAAAAAAAAAATACTGTTCATTGCTGACGTGGCAGTGACGTCACCGTGAACAGTTTTTTTTTTTTTTTGCTGAATGGAGCCAAGAATTTTAAACACACTTTTTGAAGGTGCCCCTGGCGGGGCCATTAGAATGAAAGAAATATAATTTATTTAGTGTAAGTTTCTAGTTTCTATTTAAGAATTGGTTTCTATTTGATACTTTGCCTATATATATATATATAGGCCTTTGCTCCATAAAGAACACTCTTATATAACAAACAATAAAGAACACTATAAAATCATTTATTCCAATAGATCCATTGGCCCCGCCAGGGGCACACAATACAAAAAGTTCTTATTTTTTTAGGCTCTATCCATCCAGCAAAAAAAAAAATTTGAAAATTTTACTGTTCATGATGACGTCACTGATGACGTCATCGATGAACAGTAAATTTTCAATTTTTTTTTTGCTGGATGGATAGAGCCTAAAAAAATAAGAACTTTTTGTATTGGGTGGCCCCGCCAGGGGCAATGGATCTATTAGATATGAGGTGTTCTTTGTTGTTTGTTATATAAGGTGTTTGCTATGGAGTCCAACCATATATATATATATATATATATATATATGAGTTGCACTACATAACAAACACTTTATATAACAAACAATAAAGAACACCTCATATCTAATCTAATATAATAGTTCCGTCATGGCATCCAATACAAAAAGTTGTTAGTTTTTTTACCCTCTAGCCATCCGGCAAAAAAAAAATAAAATAAAATAAAATAAAATTTTTTTACTGTTCATGATGACGTCATTGCTCACGTCAGCATGACGTCATCATGAACAGTAAAAAAAACTATTTTTTTTTATTTTTTTATTGGATGGCTAGAGGATAAAAAAATAACAACTTTTTGTATTGGGTGCCCCTGGCGGGGCCAAAAGATCTAATAGATCTAAGGTGTTCTTTATTGTTTGTTATTTAAGGGTGTTCTGTATGAAGCAAAAACCTATATATATATATATATATATATATATAGGTTAGCGTTCAAATAGAAACCAACATTAGAATAGAAACTAAAAACCTACACTAAATAAATTACATTTCATTTATTTTAATGGCCCCGCTAGGGGCACCTTCACAAAAAACTCATAAAATTCTTGGCTCTATTCAACAAAAATATAAAAAAAAAAATTAAAAAAAAGTTACTGTTCACGTGCCACGTCATCACGTGAACAGTAACTTTTTTTAAATTTTTTTTAATTTTTTTTATTTTTTTGTTGAATAGAGCCAATAATTTTAAACGTTTTTTGTATTGGGATACCCCTAATTTGGTCATTAGATTAGCTTGAAATATTTAATTTAGGTTTAGTTTCTAGTTTCTATTCTAAGTTAGTTTCTATTAGAACAAGACCCTATATATATATATATATATAGGGTCCTACTCAAATAGAAACCAAATTAAAATAGAAACTAGAAACTAAACCCTAATCTAATATTTAAAGCTAATCAAATGACCAAACTAGGGGGACCCCAATACAAAAAGTTCATAATATTATAGGCTCCATTCAGTAAAAAAAAAAAAAATACTGTTCACTGCTGACGTGGCAGTGACGTCAGCGTGAACAATATTTTTTTTTTTTTGCTGGATGGAGCCAATAATTTTAAACACTTTTTGTGAAGGTGCCCCTGGCGGGGCCATTAGAATAAATGAAATATAATTTGTTTAGTGTTGGTTTCTAGTTTCTATTCTAAGATTGGTTTCTATTTGATCACTAGCCTATATATATATATATAGGGTGTGGCTCAAAAGAGAACTCATTTTTTGAAGAAAACTAAGGTACTAATCCTAACCATTGGATGTATTATAATCAATGGCCCCGCCAGGGGCACCCACACACTAATCAAATACACCCTCACCCACACAATCTCACCTAATCACCTCCGTTTTTTATTTGATTTTTCCCGTCAATCGGTGATATTTTTTTAAAATCTAATTTAACCATATTTTTCTTCATCTCACAACTATCAGTTTGCATACCATATTTGCTATATTTTAATTTAGTTTTCTAAGTTCTCCTTTTAAAGGGGTTCTCTCTAGATCCCTACTAATATATATATATATATATATATATATATATATATATATAGAGTAAAGTTCTATGTAGTACTCATTTAATTGGAGTACTTGGAGTACATATATATATATATATATATATATATTGCATTCAAAATATTGCAAACTTTATTATTTTGCAAAATTTATTGCATGAATATCACTATTTTGCAAAATCTTGCAAATTTTGTATATTTTGCTAACAAAATATTGCAAAACGAATTATTGTTCTGCGAAATTGCAAAATATGTTCTGATTGCAAAACATAAATTTTGAAGATGAACATATTGCAAAACATACATTATTTCTAAGATTATCAATGAAATTATCATATCCATATATATAACATGATTTACAAAATAATAAATTTTAAAATATTTTGAATGCAAAACGTGTATATACTCAGTACTCATAGAACTTTTTCTACATAAAAGATATAATTTTCACTCTAAATTATGTTAAAAAATAATTAAATGTGGGTATATAACATATAACACTACCGTAGATTTTTGGAAAATTTTATTTTTTGTTCGTTACTTTTTATTTTTATTTAAATATAAATAAAATGTTTATTTTTTTTACAATTTTTTTGGTAAAACTTAGCAAGTTAAAGAGTGAAAGGCTTAACTATTGAACCGTATTGAACCAGCTTGATAAGAAACATATTAGTAGACAGAGAATATGAAAGAACTCATATAAATTAATTTCAATGTAAAACAACAAACCCGTCAAAATTAAATTTAATTTGTAAGAAAATAGTAAGCATGTGCCTCATACTAATTATTAACTTTCATTTTAATCAAAAATACACACATCAGTGATGAATGATTATTATGTGGGTACAGTGTTAAGTTATTAATACATTTATAACATTATGTTAATAAAGGTGTGTAATTTTATATTTGCAATGGTCAAGTTTGAAGACTTGCTTGCCTTTTTATAATATCAATTATATTTTTTAAATATTTTTGTGTATAAAAAAACTCTAAACCCATGTATTCTGGTATTATTAAATCATTATTATATTTTTCAATTGTCAAATTTTAAATTTAAATTGTTTTAACACTATGTACTTTTGGCCTAATCGTATAAATAGATGGAAGTAGAATATGAACTTTAAAATTTGAGTATAATTAAGAACCTAATCATTTTAGTAAATATAAATATTAAAAAATATACATTATAACTAGGGTTTTAAGTGCATTCTCAACTCAACGCTAACATTACTAAATATAAGATTCACTATTTAGAGTTTCAACTATTTTTAGGTTATAGCTAGGGTAGGGCGGATATTACAGCTAGGGTTTTAGTTTTAGCACGCGGGTTGTAGAAATAGGGTTTTAAAGATATATAGTCTAAAAATTTAAGTTATGAAAATAATATTGTTACCATAAAGTAGAGGTTATGTTTCACAATTTTAACTTAATCATCTTTAAAAACTAATTAAATGTTTATCAAATGTAATAAAAAATTTGTTAAGTGCATAAATTTTATTTTATGATAATACATACCATGGCCATTATAAATGATAGTTCTTGTAAAATTGTATTTCAATAGAATATCAACCTGAAATCTTTTGAAATTGACTACATGACAAAGTCCCATACATACATTTAAGAACTTGTCACAATGCACATTATTTTTACATCAGAGTTATACTTGGATGCATGGAAAAGTGAACGATAAAATTTTTTATCCAACCTGAATTCTATGATAAAAATTTTTATCCAACCTGAATCTTATTCAGCTTAGAGTTTGACCAATAGAATTGCCGAACTGAGTGACATGAAAAGTTCATAGAAATTAAAAAGAAAACATGTGTTAGCCTTTTTATATTTAATTATTGTCAACTGTTCTAAAATATATAATATTCTAATATCTAATGTCATATATATATTAGAATAAAAAAAATAAGTTTAATTATGAGATTATCTTCATAACAATTACTTCAGTTTATAATATTTTTTTAAAAAAAATGATGATAATTTTGTAAATATGTAAATTAATATAAAATTACAATTATATCATTAATATAAGAAATTTTTTATTACATCAAATAGATAAATATAAACATTGTTTATATTATAAAAAATTATTAACTGTTTTTTATTTGAGATAACAGAAGGAAGGAAAATGATTCTCATGTTAGAATTGAAAGTTTTGTAATTAAACATTGTTTGGTGTATTATGAAAAATTAATAATAAAAATTATTATTCAGACTTTGTATTTTACAAGCATGGAACTTTTCAACCACAAGTAAATATTTGTTCCATTTCTAAGAAGATGACAATCATTTGGTATATATATTTATACATTTATAATTTTTGGTTAGTTATATGTTTTAAAATGGTAATTTAGAATTAACTATTACATTTTAAAAAAGATAGCAGCCTTATAAGATCAAACTATATGATTCTGCAAGTAAAATTTTAACCTTTAATCGCGTTCAATCAAAGAATTCGGACTACAAGGAACATAAATAAGGAAACAAACATTTCATATGAAAGGACATAATGTGGCCTTATTTCTTGTTGTGGGAGATTTGTTAGCAGATACTCACTCAAAAAAAAAAAAAAAACTTCTATTAATCAATAAGAAAAACAAAATCAGCCAATCTAGAGTTTAAGATCTAAATCGATGTCCACTCTCTCTTCCTCGTCATCTTCCGAATCAAGAACATTGACAATTCCACTTGCTTCAGGAGCTGTTTCGACTGCAGAAGAAGAAGAAGAAGCGAAGAAGTCCCGAAATCCAAAGAAGGTTGTAGTGGTGTCTGGTGGTGGGGGCACAGAATGGATCAGTGGAGGAAAAGCAGCAGCTGAATTGTCCGATCCACTAGCTCCAATACTCGGAGCAGTTTTTGATGCAGAAGGAGCACCAAAGAACTCTTGAGTTGTGTCTGGGGGAAGAACATGATTGATTCCAGGCCGAGCAGATCTCATTGCACGCCATTTTTCCATCTCCTTGCCGTAAAGCTCTTGAAAGTAACGGACATAGTCGACGGAAGGAGGAGCTTCCTGCACCACATTATAAGATGGCTTGTTAGTTTCCATTAGATGTGGTACAATTCTGCTAGGATAACTCGCATTAAAGTTTGGGCCAAAATTCAGTGCCATGCTGCCGGAATAACTTGCATCAAAGGTTGGGTATCGCTGATTATAAGAAAGGAAAGTTTCAGCCGGCCTTTTACCCGGAGCCCGCTCCCTCCTGTGAGCATTCTGGTGACCTCCTAAGGCCATGGGTGTAGGGAAGGTTTTGTCACAGTGAGTACAGGGATAGGTATTTGTTGCTCTTCTTTCAGCAATTGGTGCATTTGAGACACTTATACGAGAGGAGGAGGAATCAGAGGACAGAGAGGATTGTTGGGAATTTTGAGCCATGATATTGTTGTATATGCACACTGGTACAATGTGTATTAGAGGCAGAGATTGTTAGGTGTAGAGATTGTGAAGAGCTCGCATCGCCTTTTATAGCCCAGGACATGCGTTACATGCAAATAAGATTATTACCCTTTTCAAGATTTTATTATTATCTTTTCATGATATGCTTTTAAATAGTGTATTTTTTCTAAATAGTATCCTAAAAAATAACGCTCGTACTTAAAATTTGGTTCACACTATATTTTGGTTTCACCCTTTTTGATTCGCACTATATTTTGATTTCACCCCTAAAATCCTATTTTTCTAAGAATTCTATGTTGTTTTTTTAAAGAAATCGAATAAAAATAGAAATCCTATTATAATTATAAATCTTTTTATAATTTTTATCCTATTATAATTATAATTCTTTTATTTGTAATTTTTTTAAAAGAATCATATTTCCCCTATAATACTATGTTCCTTTAAAAAGAATTAAAAATAGAGTTCTTAATTACTTATGATGATTATAATTCTTTTGTTTATCATTTTTTAATAGAAAAAACCAACAATAAAAAATCACCAGTAAATAGATGGTAAAACACCAACGAATACGTAACCAGATCGTATAACATTCGATAAAACACTAACGAATCTATAACCTTTATTAATAAATTTCTGTTTAATGATATTTTCGTAACAAATTTGGTTTCACACTTATTTCATCACACATTCCTACTCCCCTAAAATTCATATTATTTTCTAAAACAATTGTTTGGAATTTTGTTATAATTAAAATTTTTTTACTATAATATTATTGAATTGTACAAATAAGATATCTATTAGAACCAGAACCATGTATGTTATGTTTTCTTAATTGTTTAAAATATAATCTTAAATAAATAATAAATAAATCTATATCTATAACGTGCATTAATAACAAAACCCCTTTTTAATGTACTATTTTATATCAAATTTGGTTCGTACCATATTTTGCTTTAACTCCAAGACTCCTATTTTCTCTAGAATTATGTGTTATTTTATAAAATAAATTAATAAATTCTATTACAATTATAATTTTTTTTATTACAACTTAAAAAAAAAAACTACGAATACATATATTAATCTACGATGACATGCTTATCTATAACAAATGAAATACATTTTTAATGGTACTTCGGTACCAAAAATTGGTTTCACCCCTAAGATTCATATTTCTCCAAGGATTCTATATTATTTTTTATTAAAATAATAAATTGTTAATACTATTATAATAAATAATAAATAATATATATAATAACCTTTATTAATAAGCAAATTCTTTGTAAATAACTTAATTTTTTATAATAAATTAATGATCAATTTAATTAAATTTTCTTGGCCCTTATCATCTAATATCTTATTAGTAAGTGAAATCACGTTTTAATAATACTTACTTCTAGATTTTTGTCTCCTAGAATTATTGGAATTCTGATGTAATTACAATTTTTTTATAAACTACCGAATTGCATAAATATCGTAGTTTTCTTTTGTACATTTATCATTTTTATAATATATTTTAATGATAAATAAATTTCCTATAAAAATTTAATAAAAAATGATCAATTTTAATAAATTATCTCGAGATCTAGTAATATTAAATCTAAAAAACTAGACAAAAGAAACATGCAAGGCGAATTTTTGCTAGATTTAATTATTACTTTTTCATAATACACATCTATTCAGGGGTGTATTCAACCGGGATTTTGTGGGATTTTGAGGAATTTTAGAAATATAGGAGTATTCCATTTGGATTTTTTTAAATTCATTAAAATCTTAAGATATTCAATTTGGATTTCAAAATGTCATTTAAAATTCGAGGGTATTAAAATAAGATTTCAAAAAAGTCTTTTAAAATCTGGGTGTATTCAATATGAATTTAAAATAATCCATTTAAATTTGATGGTATTCAAAAATCCATGAATTTTTTAGATTTATTAAAATGGTGGATTTTGGTGGATTTCCAAGTTGTTTTTATAAGTTTTGAAATCTTGTAAAAATTAGAGATTTTGATGGATTTCTAAAAAAACATTTCAAATCCCAATGACTCTACATCAATTTTACAATTCTTTGTACAATCTTTGTAGAATTTGAACAATTGGTGAATTTAAAAAATTCATTAACATTCCTAAATTATCATAAATCCATTAAAATCTCAGTTGAATATATCCCCTTAATATTTTTTTTATTCTAAAAAGTATCGTAATAAATTTATTTAATCAAAAATATTAAATAGAATAAATATGCAAGAAAGATTTTAGTATTACTTTCTACATTTCTACTTAGTATCTTTTTCCAAATACTATTCTAATACTTAATATTTAATCAAAGATACTATGAAGAAGAAACAAACGAAACAAAAGAGATAAGATTTTTTTTTTTTTTTTTTTTGCTAATTATTAAGCAAGCAGGATTTCTCCTTCTTTCAAAGGCCTTTGGCCCTCTAGAAACTAGACTCCAGGCTAGAATATTATCTATAACCCGCCTAGTTCTCTTTTGTACCTCTGATACACGAAGTACCAAAGAAATCCCCATGGAGGAGATCCCTAATAAGCCTTTTAACGTCTTTGCTCATGAATGGGAGCCCTTCGAGCACCCATCTGCTCAGTGCACCACCCACAAAGCAGCCATTTACTCATGTCATCATCGCAAGAGAACCTTAGCATAGACATAGTGTGATTAAGCCTTTTAATGTCCAGCTTAGGACAATTAGCCTTTTAACTTCTTTGCCTAGGACATTAAGCCTTTTAATGTCATGCTGAGGACCAAAAAGAGATAAGATTAACATCATATATATTGATATTATATGGATAGAGTAAAGTTATGGAGCAGTGTTTAATTGGAGTACTTCGAGTACATATACGTTCTGCATTCAAAATATTTTAAAATTTATTATTTTGCAAACCTTGTTATATGAATATCATAATTTCATTGATAATCTTGAAAATTATGTAAGTTTTGCAATATGTTCATCTTGAAAATTCTTTATATTTTGTCATCGGAACATATATGTTTTGCAACACATGTGTTTCGCAGAACAATTCGTTTTACAATATTTTGTTAGCAAAACATACAAAATTTTCAATATTTTCGATGAAATAGTGATATTCACGTAATAAGTTTTGTAAAATAATAAAGTTTGCAAAATTTTGAATGCAGAACGTATATGTACTCCAAGTCCTTCAATTAAAACAGTACTCCATAAAACTTTACTCTATACTAGCATTTTACCCGTGCTACGCACCGAAAACACATTTTTAAAATTTTAAAATAATTACAAAAATATATAGTGTATCAAAAAATAAATTATTTTGTTATATTTTGTTTTAAGTGTAACAAACCCAATAGGCATCTCTAAGTAACTTTTCTCAAATTATGTATAATTGTATGGATGCGTGTTAAAAAAATTTGAAAACTTGTTTATGTAAAAAAAGATTAATATCAAAACACATTCATTTGATATATGATAAAATTTACATGAGATATATATCAATTTTCTTATTCCTTTTTGTTTTTTCCCCAAGTAATTTAACGACATTTTATGCTATTTTTACAGAAAGTTCGGTTCAATATAATCATGTTTGAGAATCAGGCATTGAAAACAGTAAAAACATAATTAGTAATAGAAAAAATAAATCAAATACATATTTTTCATTCTATAAATGCAAATAAAATAGGAAATGAGCAATTTTTTGGAGTAATTCTAGAGGTCCCTAAAAAAATCTCAAACATTTAGTTATCATATTTTGATTGGTTAGCGTTCTACCCGTGCTACGCACCGAATGATAAAATTTATTAATTAATTAATATAAACATATTATTAATCATTATTTATAAAGAAAAGATAATTTCATTAAAATTTAAGTATAAATTATCGTCAATTTATACCAATTGCATTAATATCAATATTATCAAACAATTATCATACCATTCACATCCTCGTTCAAACATTCTAAACCCCTCTTTATTGTTTTTTCTTAATATTATTTTAAATTTGATTTCTCTCATTTTTTATAATATTTCAACCAAGTTCATAAGTTTTTTATCCATATTTTAAGTTTCCTATGTGTTCGTTCCATATCATTTTTACAAATTTTATGTTCTTTTATTAGTTATTTGATTTAGTACTATAGCAAAATAAACATTATCAATTAACCAAACAAATCCAATACATCCCGTTATTTGAGTAAGATATATCTGTTAGAGTTTATGGTCAGTTTGTTTTTAATGACAACTTTAAATGTGCATATTTTTTTTTTTGATAAGCAGAAATAGCATTAAAAGACAAAGCCTGGCGGCACTTACAACAAAAGAGCTTAAAACCACTGAGGACCAACTCTAAAACTCTAATACTAGAACCAACGGAAGAAAAACGACTGAGAACAACACGACCCGGAAAGCAGACAAACAGAGGCCTAAACCTAATACAACATGGAAGGATCTGAACTGGGGGGGATGCATGCATCAGAGCTGATTCCCTTCCCTTTAACAGAAGCAAGGCGATGGGCTCGGCTAAGAGAAGAGGTCTGCATGAACGAAGGGCCACGGTTCAACCTGGTTATGGAGGGGTTTGACGACCACTGTGAGCTGGGCAAAGGCGGAGAGGGGATGATCATGGACCTCAAAGGATCTACAACTGCCTTGCTATCAAAGATAGGAGATGACTGCTCTACTTCTCCATTATCAAAAGTGGCAAGGATGTTGAATGCTGGCAAATGCGGACCTAGACCATTTTCAATATCCAGAATTTCCACTAGTTTACCAAATGGCGAGGACAGTTCTACCAACCCTACACAGTTCCAAAGCCCGTAATCCGCCATGAAAGCAGGAGCCTTGTTCCTAGAATGATATACAGAGTATATCTTACATACCCTCTGCTCGCTTGGCTCAACCCTAGACTTATTAAATTCAGTAAAAAGGATATTAATCTGCTGAACCACTAAGGATAGACCTGCCTCCTCCAAAACCTCGTCGTCTTGCTCCACCAACATCTCGAATGCTTCGATATTGTCACACTCTATGAAAACCTGAGGGATCTTGCGTAAGAACGAGAGTTTTAGGGCTAAATGTATAGCCCACAGTTGAGATGCAAAACCCACTAATCCTTGTAAAGGGCCCATAACCCCCCACAGAAATTTCCCATCATGATCACGAGCGATAATTCCAATCCCATTGCTATTCCCATTGGCAAGAGGAGCATCTTCTGTCACCACATGCACATTGATCTTAGTAACATTGACTGGAGGAGGAAACCACAGGGAGTCCATGATGTAGAATGATTGGAAAAGAAGGAATATAAAAACTGAATAAAAGGTATTAACAGCCGTTGAGACTTTAACCCCCAGGATTTATACTGGATAAGTTGATTCTATGATAGGCGTGCGCCTTGGAGAAGGCGGAGAGATTGAACAGAATCTGAATATTCCCATTACTTATTTTATACTCGAAGTATTCTTCTTGTAGTTGAGAAACTGACTTAAACCCATGACCCACTTAAATGACTGAGATGAATTCCTCTTTTAGCCAGTATGTCTGCCTCGTGATTATATTCCCTTGGAATATGGGAAAATTTAAGCAAAACTGAAGGAGGCAAAGAGCAGTGCATAACCTCAAGATTCCAGTTTTGAGTAAAACAAGAAATTGCCTCGACCGAGTCTGAGCATATAACAATATTAGCATGCTCCATTTGCAAGTTCGATAACATTTGAATCATAAACCAAATTGCTACCAACTCAGACTCCAATGCAGATGAAACCATAATCGGGCCTGAGAAAGAGTACCTCAGTACTCCAGTATTATCTTTAATCCAGCCTCCCATTCCTCCCTTAGGCTGGGGGTTGTTAATATAGGATCCATCCACTGCACAGATATAGTCGAAATTGACGTTGAGGCAAGACCAAAACTGAGCTGTTGAATCTAGTAGATGTAAACGAAGTGCACCCACAGGATTGACTTCCCATAGATTGGATTGTTTTCACTTAACATGCCTATAGCAACGAGCCACTTGAAAGACCTAATTTTGATAATATGCTCGCATGTGGCACGCTTGACACGAGAATTCTGGAAAACTTGTTCATTTCGACACAGCCAAATGTTCCACAATAATGAAGCCACTATTAGGTGCCATGCCTTAGGATTCCAACCAGCAGGAGCCGAGTTAAGAAGCTCAGATAAGTCCACACTAGAGTTCAGAAGGTTATATTGTTTCCAATCGCACCAATTTCTGATAAAATCCCAACTCCAGCGGGCGACTTCGCACTTAAAAAATAAGTGTTCCAAGTTTTCCTCTAGTAATCCACACCAGGAACAAATAGGAGATATGTTACTCGAGATAAGACGCCGAGATAAAAAGAACTTAGTTGGTAGTATTTTGTGAGCTATCTTCCACATAAACATTTGAACCTTAGGAGGAGCCTTGATCTTCCATAAAACTTTCCAAACTGGCGCTTGGGTAGCTGGTTGAACCATTGCTAGATAACAATCTTTAACAGCGAACTTATGATTAGTGTGGAGCCATATGAGCTTGTCTCTTTTGTCCACAAGAACTACCTGCATAATGAGTCTGTTAAGACTTAGGAACTCGAGCTCCTCCCATGCCCTTAGCGGACGCTTCCATAAGGAGTTCCAAACCTCCACATTGAATGTCCACCGTTGCAAGACATGTTTGACAGAGGAGAATTTAAGTGTTGATAATGAATACAGCCTATCAAACTCAATACAAAGAGACGTATTTCCAACCCAATTGTCCTCCCAAAATCTAGCAGACGACCCATCTCCCAACTGCCACTTAAAATTATCAGAAATCCTACCGGAGGCAATGACATTAGCCCCAACTGATGCAATATCCTGAATAATATGAGACGCAGCCGCATTATTAACCAACCCTGGTATTTTAAAGCTAAAATCCTGCCCATATTTGCTAGCCATGCATACATGCCAAAACTTATCCCTCTCCTCACAACAACGCCACCACCATTTAAATAATAACGCATTATTACGGTCCCTCAGTGGAGCTAGACCTAGACCCCCAGCTATTTTAGGATTACAAATCTTGTCCCAACTTAACAGGTGCATGTTAGACTTGATTTCTCCGCCAACTGATTTCGAACCCCAGAAGAAGGATTTTCTAAGTTTATCAATATTAAACTCGACTGATTTCGGCATTTGGAAAAGATTAAACCAATAAATGGGCGTACTATCTAGAGCCGCTTGAAGGAGGACTAACCTACCAGCATGATTCGTGGCTCTACCCTTCCAAACAGCTAGTTTGCCCTGTAGTTTACGAAGAAGAGGGTCCCAGAACTTTACTCGTTTAGGTGACGCACTAATGTCGGCTCCCAAGTAGTTGATGGATTTGCCTCCCACCTCGCACCCTAATTCAGAAGCCCAATAATGAAGTAACTCCGTTTCTTCATGGAAACCGTATAACTGGCTCTTATGGAAGTTGACTTTTAACCCCGTGAGGACGTAAAAGCTTTGAAGGACACTCTTGATACCTGTAACTGAAGATGTGTCATTCTGGAGAAAGATGATCGTATCGTCTGCGTATTGAAGATGAGAAATGGTGGCCCCGTTAGCACCTAAAGTCACTCCTCTAAATAAACCTTGAGCCTCCGCTTGTACAATCATAACGTGAAGAACTTCAGCAACCAAGTTAAATAAAAGGGGCGATAGGGGGTCACCCTGACGCAACCCTCGTTGAGGTGAGAATTCTGAGGTAGGGGACCCGTTGACTAGGACTGAGGTTCGAGAAGTCTGCAGGATCCAAGACAGCCAGTCCCTCCATTTGTGGTGAAAATTCATACCTTCCAAGAGATGAAAAAGAAAGGACCAGTCCACAGAGTCGAACGCTTTTTCGAAATCGATTTTAAAAATCAAACCTCTGCTTTGCTTTGATTTAATACTGTTAACCACCTCGCTTGCTACCAGGATGCTATCAGATATATTCCTACCTTGCATAAATCCCATCTGAACATCTGAGACCAATACATGCAATACCTTCTTCAGGCGTTCCGCCATCATTTTAGTGATCAACTTCATACACGAGTTAATCAAACTAATCGGACGATAGTCATTGATCCTAGTAGGCATTGCCACCTTGGGGATTAGAGCTATAAACGATGAGTTCATGCCATTCGGAATACCCCAGCCCTTTTGGAATCGGTCTACAAAAGGAAACAAATTTATTTTAATTTGATTGGTCCATGATTTAGAAGTGGCCTATTATTGGTTCTAAAATAATTCATAGTTTTCTGATTGGTTAACTGGGTACGTGATTAATTAACTGGATGGTGTGGTAGACTCAGGTTTGATAATAAAGGATTTAGTTTGGGAATTTGTATATTGAATTTTTTATTCCTTTCTATCAGAATATGGTATATTAAATATTAGTTTTCTTTTACTCATAAATAAGGAAGGGAAATTAATTCAATATGATGGTACCCGATTCGAACAATCAATATAAATACTCAGAAATCACTGTTTGATTAGAATCTATCTACCAAGTTATTAAATTTTTTCCTATTTTTAAGATTTTGTTAATATTAAAAATAAATATTATTAACCAACCAAGCAAAATTCGATATGTCTGTTCTTAGATTAGGATATGAGAATTAAATATTATTACTTGAATTGAAGAATAAAAAATTAAAATGAGCACCTTTTATTAGAAACAATATATAATTTTATATGTATCGACCTATCTAGTTATCAATAATATTGATTTTTAAACGATTGTTGTAGCCGTCATTCTATCTCCTCCTCTCCTAAAAAATAGTAAACCAAAGTTTAGGGGTTGACATCTGGATCTTGGTTGATGATAAGGCCATTTTATTGTTTTCCATGATTTTGCTTTGTTTTTCAATAAATATCTCTCTTTATTGAGAGTCTATTACCACGTTGGTGGGTTTTATCAATTGATATATTGGATTTTGCACCTTCTCCTTGTGAATGATAACTCATGTTTCTTTTCCTTGATTTTACTTCGTTTTTCAATAAATATATCTCTTTATTGAGAGTCTAGTATCCCGTTAGTGGATTTTGTCTATCTGGGTTTTGTTCTTTATCTAGATTTATGTGATTTTGTTATATTGATTCATTGATTTGGATAGTATAGAATCGCGGTTTTGGTTAGTTGTTCGAATACATTCTCATAAATCACATATGTATTTCCCTCACGATTAGAATAAATTGTTGGATTATTTCGCCAAAGAGTATATATAATTCAAGGATATAAGCGAGTGATGTACCACAATTTAAGATCTAATCAACGATTGTTGTTTGGATTAAGGAAACCTTGTTACCTTGATATGATCTATTTTATTTTAATATGTGTTGTCCAATCTTGATTATTTTTGTAGATGTATGACATTTTATTGATAAATCATTTACCTAAAACAAATTAGTGATTTAAAAGAAAATTTGAATGATTATTTGTGTGGATAATATATGCCCTTTTGTTGATAAATAATTAACCATAGAAATTATCGTGATTTATTAGAATTTTTGCGCTGAGTTGACCGATTTGCTATGAAATATAAAAAATGATTTTTTTAGATTTTTTGCGCTAGTTAACCAATTTGCTATAGAAATATTCACTAACAATATTTTTATTGATTTTGTAATGAATTTTATTTTTTGGATTGATAATTTATACACCAAATAATGTCTAATACTATTTGAGAGTCTATTCAGTATCTTGAAAAATTCAAATATATCGTCAAGTCAATTTATTTGTCCCATTAATTTTTGTAAAATAAAGTTAAGTAAAATTTTAATGATAACTGGTTTAATTTTCATTTTTAATATTTTAATTGGTTGAATTTAGCCTTTTTTTAATAATTGATTAATTTAAAAGTTTATATAACTTATATTTTGAAGGTTAAGTAACCACGATAAGTAAATTAGGATGAGAATGCTACGATTAATTTAATTTTAGTGGTTAACTTTGATTGGCTCTTATATATATTTATGAAAATTAATCCGTAATATATAATATTGTTATTATGATTAACTATAAATCAAAAGTGTGAAAATTTAATATTGCGGAAATTTCTTCATATTATATATATATATTTATATAATCCTAATTGGTTTTGATTTAAAATATTAATTTATTATAATTATTTTTTGATATTAAAAAAATAAAATATATGGATATGTTAAATCAAGTAAGTTACTCTATTTAAATTTGAATTTGTTAACTAACCATAGTTAGTATAATAGAATGAGAATGGTAAATAAAGAAAACTTTTAATATAATATGATTGGTCTAAAATTTAGGAATGACCTTTGATTGGTACTAAAATAATTCAAAAATTTCAGATTGGTTAACTGCGCCATATTATATATTTGTATAATCCTGATTGATTTTGATTTAAAATATTAATTTATTATAATTATTTTTTGACATAAAAAAAATAAAATATATGGATATGTTAAATCAAGTAAGTTACTCTATTTAAATTAGAATTGTTAACTAACCATAGTTAGTATAATAGAATGAGAATGGTAAATAAGGAAAACTTTTAATATAATATTATTGGTGTGGTAAACTCAGGTTTGATTTCTATTTTAATAATTTTAATAATATTATGATTCTATTTATAATTCTATTTAGGATTATAATTCAATTTTAAATATATTTAGAATGATTGATGGATTTAACCTTGGTTAAAAGATAGCAAGTTAAATTATATAAGGAAACAGATTTGTTTTAATTTGATTGGTCCATGATTTAAATTTTAAATATATTTAGAATGATTGATGGGTTTAACCTTGGTAGACTCAGGTTTGATAATAAAGAAAGGATGGATATAATATATTTTTGAAGAAAATTCAGAATATTCTAATATTTTGAACAATTTCCTTAAACAAACTTGGCCTCTTACTTTCCTAGAGCGCAACCATTTTTAACATGCATTAAATTTAAAAAATAAAAGAATTTTTTTTATTCTCCTTGTATATTATACAAATTTTTAATATTTTTTAATATTTTATTTTTATTTGTTTTTGTAATAAATAATTTTAATAATAATAATTTAAATTAATTTAAATTGTTAAATTAAGTTTTAAAAATTAAAAAAATTATGTTTAAATTAAAATAATCGTATGTGTTTTTATAAATATGTTTGTACAAAACATTAGGCTTTACAAAAGTGTTACACTAGAATAATTGTAAAATAAATAAATTATAGAGGCGCATATAAATATAGACAATTAAATATATTTGTAAAATATTTAAAAAAAATAAAAATAAGTAGAATTTTATATTAACATAAATAAATATACGAAAGCGCAATTACGATACAAAATGTATTTTTTGTCACCAGATGGACATGATCACAGACAAGATTAAAAATTATTTTGGTTGAAGTATTACAAATTATAATTATATTTTTTATTACATAATTTCCTTTAAATTGAATAAAGTTAGTAAAATATTAACTTTATTATATTTTAGCAATATTTGAAATTTTGATGCCCCTTTTTTGAGTATCCTATTTTCACACAATTAGCAAACAAGCCCTCTATCCATATTCCATGCGCAAGGGCGTGATATTCTTTACAATATATAGCGAATTGACATAACAATTCCGATAATGATCAATTTTTGGTTATGATATATTTGAGTAAAATTCGGATGGATTTGGTTGGTGTTTGATTTAAATTAAAATTAGACAAAATTTGAATTAAGACCGCATGAAATTCGATTCAGATCAGAATTGGTTTGAATTATTTAATCATTATTCATTTATTAATTTAAATTATGAAATTTTAAAAATTACCTTAATATTGTTTATAATATTTTAAAGATAAAATTATGTACTTCTTCAAAAATATAATCATCTAATTATGAAATATTTTACATTAAATTGTTTTAGGTATGAATTTTGTTTATAAATGGATAAATATTGAATAAAATATGCATTAATGTGTATAGGCTATTCATTATAACCCGTTAAAATTATAACAATTACTTAATTTATCATTTTTGTAACGACCGGGAAAAAAATTTCGTGTATTTTATTATGTTAAAATATGTTTTTAATTGATTTTATTGTGTTGCAGTTTATTTTTAATGCATTTAAACGCGTTACAATTTTTATTAAATAGGAAAATGATCCCATACGTGTTATGTGACTTCTGTGTAGCATAGATTATTTTATTCTATTTTTCTGTAATTTTTATATTTTTAGAATACAATTATTTCGCGTTTTAATTTCCGGATCCAGCCCCTATACTGAATCCTAGGCCTTGATTTTTATAAAATTATTTTTATATAATGATAGGATATTTAAAGATGCATTATTTTGTAATTTTTGTAATATTCATAATTTTTGGGAAATTTTGGCATATATATTATATTTGTTTAAAATTAAAATTTTTACATTTTTATCCCATAAAAATTATTTTTAGGGCTTAATAATTTTAATTAGGGGCTAAAAATATTTTTGGGGTATTAATTTGATTTAGGATAAATACCAACAGATTTTTATTTAATTAATCAAAATAATCAAAAAATCAGATTTTTTGATTTTTATTTTCTGTAAAATCTGGAAAATTGTTCTTGGTGTTCTTCACAATCAATCGACCTTTTGAAGGTGATTTTGTTATCCAAATCTTTCATATGAGTAGTCAAATTGAATCTCATGATCTGTACTACATGTTTATGTATGTGTTGATATGTGTGTAAGCCTTAATCGTGATTTGATATTTTGTTTTTAAATTCGAAATTTCATGAATTTATTGTGAATCATACAGTGATTTGTTGTTGATATGGTTAGTATCTATAGATTGTATATAATCCCAGGAGCATCATGATAATTTTTGTTTGATTTTTAGTAGCCTAAAACTCGAAATCGAAAATTTGGGGGTGAGATATAATTTTCAATTTTCCGGATTTCTTGATGATTGTTTGGTGTTTTTGATGATTGATATGAGTCATTGAACTCCTGGGCTTCGATTTGGTATATAGAACGTATGATTTGGTATCCGATTTAGAGTTCATCGGTTTTGGTTTGAAGGTCGCCGGATTTGGTTCGATTTTTGCCGGATTTTTGATTTGATTAATTCTGGGTTTGTTTGGTTGGCATGGTTGAGTTTAGAATTTGATTTGGAGCGTGTTTGGTGCTTAAAACGTAGCAAATGGTACGTTTTAAGGGAGGTCGGAGTTTGGCCGGATTTTCTTCCGGTCGCCGGAAACTGGAGAAACCGCCATTGATGGTGGTGGCTGTTCTTCGAGCATTCATACGAAGAACAGTGAGGGTGGTGATGAACAGTTGTCGTTTGATCTTCAAAATCTGTTAACAATTTCTGAAAAGTGATTTTGGAATTGATTTTTTTACTTTTTACCAATTATTTTTACTTTTATTTACTTTTAATTACTTTTATTTACTTTTATTTAATTTTATTTACTTTTATTTACTTTAATTAATTTATAATTCTG
Organism: Kitagawia praeruptora; assembly: GCA_037693485.1. Classification (NCBI taxonomy): domain Eukaryota; kingdom Viridiplantae; phylum Streptophyta; class Magnoliopsida; order Apiales; family Apiaceae; genus Kitagawia; species Kitagawia praeruptora. The sequence continues at coordinate 25,479,915 of CM075351.1, read as the reverse complement.
AATTAAATTATTAATTTCAGAAATTTTATTTTCTGAAAATGTTTTATAAATCTAGAATTTATTTCCGAATTTTATTTTAATTATTTCTTTATTTCTTTATTTATTTGTTTTTAATTCGGAATAATTAAGAATTAAATACTTTTAATTATATTAATTAATCTCAAATAATGATTTAATTAATTTAATTATCTGATAAATGTAATTAATTATTAGATAATTTTATTAATTAATTATTACTTGATTCTAATTAATTTATTTAGGATTATTAACCAATTTTCTGTTTAAAAGTGATTTAAAATGAAATAAAATTGTTTTAAATCCTAAAAATAATCCGGGAACGGTAAAAATAGTTTTAAAATTTTAAAATTATTTATAAACTCAGATTAGATAATAATAAAAATATTTTGGTAATCCAATAATTACTCAGATGGTTTATTAATGATCCTTTTTGATTCGGGAAGGGTTATTTAAATCTTTTAAAATTCTTTTAATTATTTTAAAAACACTTTTAAACATGATAATAATAATTTGAGTGCTCCTTTGTCTGTAAGACGTATGTGCTATGTGATTATGTGTGTGAATGCTCCGTACATGTTATTAATTGTATTAAATATTCATTCAATAGTGATACAACGTACGGGTAGACACTAAAACCGAGGTATGATTTGTATATGGTCTTATGCCTACCTAGCTAGATGTTTAAAATAGCATGTTTTAATGTAGAAGTGGGAGGAACCCTAGCTAGTGGGCAGAGTTTACCTGCAGTATACATAGGAGTGAGAGAATCCCTAGCCAGAGAGCTTAGCTTACCAGTCACATATTCAGGCAAGTATTTTCTTTTCCCTTGATCATCTTATACACTGTTTATTTTATGTTCATTGATTCATATCATGACAAATAGCTATTGTTCAGAGCTATTTGTGGTTCTTAAATATTTTGTGCGAACAGTTGCTTGATATTGGTACCCTTGATGTGGGGAATTGTTTCAGATAAACTCTTCATATCCTCATTATCGTAGTAATAATGGGATATGACCTGTATTTAAAACTAAGCATTTCCTGTTGAATTCGGAAATTGCTCTATTGGATTGGAAAATAGTAAAGCGTAGGAGGCCACATGTCGTAGTTGGTCCAGCAATATTTAAGGAGGATATGGTAACCATACCATCTTCCTATAGGCTAACATTACTTGCCTATTTTTGGGTACCCCAGAAATCCGAACTATACACACACGGGAAAAAAAAAAAAGAATACCGGTGGAGTATAGAGGGTCCCATTGCCTTAGAACCTGATCAGGGGGCAATGGTGTTTTAGTAAAGTGTATCCAATCCATATCGCCCGAATGGCTACTATATATATTGTGAGTTGGCAGATGAATCATTTTTATGACATGCCAAATGATTACAGTTTGAATTATATCATAGTTGTTGATTCAGTTTGCTCTATAAACTGTTTTACATTTCAGTTCATATCATGCATCACTTATCCTGTTTTATTATAAAACTGTTTATGTATACTTGCTGGGCATTTCTTTGGCTCACTCTTGTTTTCATAAAACCTTTCCAGAGGAGCAGTATGTTTCCGACCAGCCGTTCGGACCATATTAGAGAGGGGCAGAGTAGCTGTGTGTCTGCACCCCAGACCTTACAGGTATTCGCGGGTTACTGTTGGCGCTAGATAGAATTTTAAATAAAATGGGATGTAATAATAAAATAATACTAGACTGGATTTAGGTTGAGTTTATTTTATGGTTTGTAATAAGTGAATATGTTACTTTTGGGCTGTAACTGCTTAGTTTCATACAATAACCTGTTTGCGATCTTTGGTTGGTGGGGTCAGTTGCACATTCTGATTTATTTTATTAGTTGTGATTGGTTGGTGACCCCCGGATCTAGACCCCGGATTTGGAGGGTGTCACAGTTGGTATCAGAGCTGACAGGTTATAGTCACTGAAATAAGCAGAGATATAGCCCAGGAAAAATTAGGGAGATCACATGAGATAGGATTACGTTCTTATGTTACACGTTGCGTTTGACTTTAGTCTAAGCCTAAGTTGTGAGATGATTTGTGATATTATGTTACTGGGTTACGCAGGTTCCTGTTGTGGTGACTACGCCGACTCCGGTGATTGCACCTCAGCCTATGCCGGCCCTAGAGCCAGTTACGCTACCCTTATTTCCACCAGTGGACTTGCCATATACCACCGCTCTTATGGATCCAGACCAACCAGTGATGGGGTTAGATTACTGGATGGGTTGGGAGTGTCCGATGGGGCTACTTGATCCTATACCACCAGTTCCCGTTCCGGAGTTGATTCCTGATCAGCAGCAGGGGATCGAGGTGCTACCTGCTGTGCCTGAGTTGCATCGATCTGGTGCACTGGCAGCTATGGTAGGATTCCTTATGCCAGCAGAGTTCACGGATCAGTCCGATCCTACTGTGCAGGGTCCTTATGTACCTCTTCCACCAGTCATACCTTGGCACCAGATGCCACCAGGAGAGGAGCGAGTGCAGGCATTGATAGAGGAGGTTACAGGTGGAGTAGAGGCCGAGTCTAGCGGCCGTATCGGTGCACCACGCACCGTTCCATTGAGTGAGTACCGTGAGCTTTGGGAGGCATTCGACTTTGTGAGAGGGCAGAATGTGGAGCTGCGTAGGATGGGAGATCATCGTATCACAGACTCCGAGCTTCGACATAACCTCCGAGAGATGATAGCAGCCGGTTCTTTTGAGGTGGAGGCGATGTTGCTGGGTGAGTCATCAGGTACTGTTGATTATCGTCGGGCATACTGCATCCTCCAGAGGATGTTGTCGGATCTTCAGGAGATGGTAGGGCCCAGCTGGGACTAGATACTATGGGACAGAGCCCTGGGAAAAGGATATGCTACATATGGTTGTTTGGTTTCGGTTGTTTGTAAGATATTATGTGTGTACTAACAGTAGTTTGTTGGTAGAATAAGTCGGGAATTTTGTTGTGTATAACCGACAGTGTAGTTGGTATGGTCGGGTAACCGTGATATGGTGTTAGATAACCCGACTAGTAGTCATGTATAATTATGAGTGTGGAATTATATATCAGTAGTACTTTTGTAGTGATGCGAGTATCGACTCCCTCCAGCATGCATTTAATTATTTTTCAGCATTCAAGTGAATTAGTGATTGGGTGGCATGAGTTGATAAATATTCTTGATTCATGTTTCTTTTCAATGAGTATCTATCAAAAACATGTTTATTCAATTACTAAGGAACTTGTGTGTTTCCTCTACCAGATCATGGATAATCAGCCACCAAATGGTAATCACACGGGAAACGCGAATAATAATCAGAACTTTGGGGAGCAGGGCAATATCAATATGATGCAGCAAATGTTGGAACTATTCCGGCAACAGACCGAGAATCTCACTCGCCAGCAGCAGCAGCCACCAGTACCCCAAGCAGTAACATTTAAAACTTTTCAGTCAGTTAAACCCCCAGAGTTCCAGGGGTCAGCGGACCCAGTCGAGGCCCGAGCATGGTTAAAAGAAATAGAGAAAGCTCTTGCACTTGTGAATGTAGAGGAGAATAAAAAAACCGAGTTCGTGAGTTACTTTCTGAAAGGAGAAGCGAACTACTGGTGGGAAGCAAGGAAGGCTTTGGAAGGGGTAGGGGTAACCCCATGGGAGAGATTCAAAGAGTTGTTTCTGGAAAAGTATTATCCCCGCTTTATGCAGAACCAGATGGAGATTAAATTTTTGGAATTAAAACAAGAAGGCAATGCCACTGAGTATGAGGCAAAGTTTACAGAGTTAGCCAGGTTTGTTCCAGACTTGGTGGATACTGAAGAGAAGCGGGCAAGGAGATTTCAGCAGGGTTTGAAGCCGTGGCTCCGTAGCCGGGTAGCTGCTTTTGAGTTAACCACCTATTCGGCGGTGGTCCAGAAGGCACTGATTATTGAAGGAGAGAGCGATATCTCCTACAAAGAAAGGGAAGGCAAAAAGAGGAAATTTAATAATCAATCAGGGAGTTCGTTTCAGGGCAGGGTGCAAAATAACTTTAGTTACAGACCAGCGTTCCAGCCGAGAGGCAACGGGAGACCCGGAAACGGAATCCAGAATCTTGGTAATCAAGGAAATCGATTTCCGAATATCAATCAGCAGCAAGGAAATAGGTTTCCGAGCAACAATCAACTGCAAGGAAGGCAATTTCCGATCAATAACCAGCAACAAGGAACGCGACCACCACTACCAGTATGTGGAGTATGTGGACGGAATCATGGAGGTGCATGTAACTTGGCTAATATAGTATGTTTTCGGTGTGGTAAGAAAGGGCATTATTCCAGCATGTGCAATGTGCCAGTAGCTAGTGGGATTGTTTGTTACAAATGCGGGAACAAAGGGCATCTCACTAAGGATTGTAGGATCAACCTTAATCCGGGAAACCAGAATAAAGCTACAGGGACAAATAATGCGGGACAGCCAAGGGCCCGGGTTTTCAATATGACTATGACAGATGCAGAGCAGAACTCTGATGTTATTGCAGGTACACTTTCCATAAACTCTACTAATGCCAAAGTACTTATTGATTCGGGAGCTACTAAATCTTTTATTTCGGAAGAGTTTGCGAGTAAGCTAGAATGTGAATGTCAGTTATTAAGCGAAGCTTTAGTAATAGAAATAGCTAATCAGGAGCGTATACCCGTTAAGCAAATATATCCAGCTTGTGAGATCGAAATATCCGGGCAACGTTTTCATGCCGACTTGATTCCTTTCAAGTTGGGGGAATTTGAGGTTATACTGGGGATGGATTGGTTGACAAAGTATAATGCCCAGATTGATTGTAAAAAGAAGGAGTTAAAGTTGAAGCTAGATGGGGCTATAGATGTGGTGTTCCATGGGCAGAAACAAGCAAAGAAACTCTTGACCATGATGCGAGCTAAACGGTTGTTGCGACAGGGATGTGAAGCATACTTAGCTTATGTAATGGATACTGATAAGGAAGTGCCACAGATAGAGCATATTCCGGTAGTGAATAAATTTTTGGACGTATTTCCTGAAGAATTACCAGGCCTACCTCCAGACAGAGAAATTGAGTTTGCTATTGATTTGGCACCAGGTACTGAGCCAATATCGAAAGCTCCGTACAGAATGGCACCAGTGGAGATGAAGGAATTGGCCAAGCAATTGCAGGAACTACTGGACAAAGGGGTGATTAGACCCAGCGTATCACCATGGGGCGCACCAGTATTGTTTGTGAAAAAGAAGGACGGAAGCATGCGACTTTGTATTGACTACCGGGAGCTAAACAAGTTGACGATTAAAAACAAGTACCCACTACCGAGGATTGATGACTTGTTTGACCAGTTAAAGGGCGCAGTATGGTTTTCTAAAATCGACTTGCGATCGGGATATCACCAGTTGAAGATCAAGGCAGTCGATATTCCTAAAACAGCATTCCGCACGAGATATGGGCATTACGAGTTTTTAGTTATGCCCTTCGGACTGACTAATGCACCAGCCGCTTTCATGGATATGATGAACAGAGTTTTCAAGAAATATCTGGATAAATTTGTGATTGTTTTCATAGATGATATCTTGATATACTCCAAGTCAGAGGAGGAACATGCAGAGCACTTGAGAACAGCTTTAGAGATTCTGCGGAAAGAGAAGCTATATGCCAAATTTTCTAAATGCGAGTTTTGGTTAAGGGAGGTACAATTCTTGGGGCACGTTGTCACCAATGAAGGAATTAAAGTGGATCCAGCTAAGATCGAAGCCATTATGAATTGGGAGCAACCAAGAACACCGACCGAAGTCCGAAGTTTTCTGGGATTAGCTGGATATTACAGGAGGTTTGTTAAGGATTTTGCTAAAATAGCGGCATCTTTAACCAAACTCACCCGGAAGAATGAGAAATTTGAATGGAACGAGAAGTGCGAGCAAAGTTTCCAGGAATTAAAGAAGCGATTGATAACCGCACCAGTGTTAGTTCTACCCAACGAAAGTGGAAACTTTGTAATTTTCAGTGATGCATCTCAGAAGGGATTAGGGTGTGTGTTAATGCAGGACGGCAAGGTAATTGCTTACGCATCCAGGCAACTCAAGATTCACGAACGAAAGTATCCTACGCATGATCTGGAATTGGCAGCAATTGTTTTTGCACTAAAACTTTGGAGGCACTATTTATACGGAGAGAAGTGTGAAATCTTCACGGATCACAAAAGCTTGAAATATATTTTCACTCAGAAGGAGCTAAACATGAGACAACGACGATGGTTGGAGTTAATCAAGGACTATGATTGTACCATTAGCTATCATCCAGGCAAGGCCAACGTAGTGGCAGATGCACTAAGCCGGAAGGAAAGGTTAAATCTCTTAACCTCATCCGAGGAGTTACTCAAGGAATTCGAGAAATTGGAGATAGAGGTCCATACATCAGAAGCAGTCAGTGAAGTATTGTATGCCATGACCTTTCAGCCAGTATTATTAGAAAAGATCCGTAGATGTCAAGAACAGGTAATGGAGCAAGACAAAGCAAAATTAACCGGAGAAGAAATCAGGAGTCAAAAGGATGATAAAGGAATTCTAAGATTCTCTTCACGTATATGGGTACCTAATGTTATGGAGCTGAAGGATGAAATCTTGCGTGATGCACATAACTCCAGGTATTCTATTCACCCTGGCAGTACAAAGATGTATAGAGACTTAAAGCAACACTTTTGGTGGCCCAATATGAAGAAGGATATTGCAGAATACGTCAGCAAATGCTATACCTGTCAGAGAGTTAAAGCCGAGCATCAAAGGCCAAGTGGATTGCTACAACCTTTGGAAATTCCAGAATGGAAATGGGAACATCTTGCAATGGATTTTGTAGTAGGACTCCCGAAGACTCAATCAAATCACGATGCAATCTGGGTGATCATTGATAGGTTGACCAAATCAGCACATTTTCTCCCCATCAACGAAAGATTTTCACTAGAGAAACTGGTTCAACTATATTTGAAAGAGATCGTAGTACGACACGGAGTTCCTGTATCTATAGTATCTGATCGAGATCCTCGTTTCAATTCAAGATTTTGGAGGCAATTTCAAGAATGTTTCGGAACCAAACTAAATATGAGTACGGCATATCATCCTCAAACGGACGGACAAAGCGAGAGGACAATTCAGACCATAGAAGATATGTTAAGGATATGTGTCCTGGATTTTAAGGGTAATTGGGATGAGCACTTACCGTTGGTGGAGTTCTCATATAACAATAGTTATCATGCCAGCATTGGAATGCCACCATACGAAGCTCTTTACGGGAGAAGATGTAGATCTCCGGTGTATTGGGAAGAAGTAGGAGAACGCACAATCTTGGGTCCAGAATTACTGCAACAGACGAAAGAAAAGATCGGATTAATACAGAAAAGATTAATCGCCGCTCAAGATCGACAGAAGAAATATGCAGATCAAAGCAGGAAGGACCAGAATTTTGAAGTCGGAGAATTGGTATTGCTGAAAGTATCGCCATGGAAAGCCGTAACCAGATTTGGGAAAAGAGGTAAACTCAAACCAAGATATGTGGGACCGTTCGAGATACTGAAGAAGATAGGGAAGCTTGCTTACGAATTAGCTTTGCCGCCACACATGCAGAACATCCATAACGTATTCCATATATCAATGCTGAGAAAGTACAATCCTGATCCAATGCACGCAATAGAATATGAGCCTGTAGATATTCAACCTGACTTATCGTTTGTTGAGCAACCAGTTGAGATATTAGACCATAAGGTTAAGGTATTAAGGAATAAGACAATACCTCTAGTTAGAGTGTTATGGAGGAATCCATTGGTTGAAGAATCAACATGGGAAGTAGAAAGTGAAATGCGAGCTCAGTATCCGCACTTATTTTCTTAAGTGGGATTCTGGGGGCAGAATCCTTATAAGGGGGGAAGAATGTAACGACCGGGAAAAAAATTTCGTGTATTTTATTATGTTAAAATATGTTTTTAATTGATTTTATTGTGTTGCAGTTTATTTTTAATGCATTTAAACGCGTTACAATTTTTATTAAATAGGGAAATGATCCCATACGTGTTATGTGACTTCTGTGTAGCATAGATTATTTTATTCTATTTTTCTGTAATTTTTATATTTTTAGAATACAATTATTTCGCGTTTTAATTTCCGGATCCAGCCCCTATACTGAATCCTAGGCCTTGATTTTTATAAAATTATTTTTATATAATGATAGGATATTTAAAGATGCATTATTTTGTAATTTTTGTAATATTCATAATTTTTGGGAAATTTTGGCATATATATTATATTTGTTTAAAATTAAAATTTTTACATTTTTATCCCATAAAAATTATTTTTAGGGCTTAATAATTTTAATTAGGGGCTAAAAATATTTTTGGGGTATTAATTTGATTTAGGATAAATACCAACAGATTTTTATTTAATTAATCAAAATAATCAAAAAATCAGATTTTTTGATTTTTATTTTCTGTAAAATCTGGAAATTTGTTCTTGGTGTTCTTCACAATCAATCGACCTTTTGAAGGTGATTTTGTTATCCAAATCTTTCATATGAGTAGTCAAATTGAATCTCATGATCTGTACTACATGTTTATGTATGTGTTGATATGTGTGTAAGCCTTAATCGTGATTTGATATTTTGTTTTTAAATTCGAAATTTCATGAATTTATTGTGAATCATACAGTGATTTGTTGTTGATATGGTTAGTATCTATAGATTGTATATAATCCCAGGAGCATCATGATAATTTTTGTTTGATTTTTAGTAGCCTAAAACTCGAAATCGAAAATTTGGGGGTGAGATATAATTTTCAATTTTCCGGATTTCTTGATGATTGTTTGGTGTTTTTGATGATTGATATGAGTCATTGAACTCCTGGGCTTCGATTTGGTATATAGAACGTATGATTTGGTATCCGATTTAGAGTTCATCGGTTTTGGTTTGAAGGTCGCCGGATTTGGTTCGATTTTTGCCGGATTTTTGATTTGATTAATTCTGGGTTTGTTTGGTTGGCATGGTTGAGTTTAGAATTTGATTTGGAGCGTGTTTGGTGCTTAAAACGTAGCAAATGGTACGTTTTAAGGGAGGTCGGAGTTTGGCCGGATTTTCTTCCGGTCGCCGGAAACTGGAGAAACCGCCATTGATGGTGGTGGCTGTTCTTCGAGCATTCATACGAAGAACAGTGAGGGTGGTGATGAACAGTTGTCGTTTGATCTTCAAAATCTGTTAACAATTTCTGAAAAGTGATTTTGGAATTGATTTTTTTTACTTTTTACCAATTATTTTTACTTTTATTTACTTTTAATTACTTTTATTTACTTTTATTTAATTTTATTTACTTTTATTTACTTTAATTAATTTATAATTCTGAATTAAATTATTAATTTCAGAAATTTTATTTTCTGAAAATGTTTTATAAATCTAGAATTTATTTCCGAATTTTATTTTAATTATTTCTTTATTTCTTTATTTATTTGTTTTTAATTCGGAATAATTAAGAATTAAATACTTTTAATTATATTAATTAATCTCAAATAATGATTTAATTAATTTAATTATCTGATAAATGTAATTAATTATTAGATAATTTTATTAATTAATTATTACTTGATTCTAATTAATTTATTTAGGATTATTAACCAATTTTCTGTTTAAAAGTGATTTAAAATGAAATAAAATTGTTTTAAATCCTAAAAATAATCCGGGAACGGTAAAAATAGTTTTAAAATTTTAAAATTATTTATAAACTCAGATTAGATAATAATAAAAATATTTTGGTAATCCAATAATTACTCAGATGGTTTATTAATGATCCTTTTTGATTCGGGAAGGGTTATTTAAATCTTTTAAAATTCTTTTAATTATTTTAAAAACACTTTTAAACATGATAATAATAATTTGAGTGCTCCTTTGTCTGTAAGACGTATGTGCTATGTGATTATGTGTGTGAATGCTCCGTACATGTTATTAATTGTATTAAATATTCATTCAATAGTGATACAACGTACGGGTAGACACTAAAACCGAGGTATGATTTGTATATGGTCTTATGCCTACCTAGCTAGATGTTTAAAATAGCATGTTTTAATGTAGAAGTGGGAGGAACCCTAGCTAGTGGGCAGAGTTTACCTGCAGTATACATAGGAGTGAGAGAATCCCTAGCCAGAGAGCTTAGCTTACCAGTCACATATTCAGGCAAGTATTTTCTTTTCCCTTGATCATCTTATACACTGTTTATTTTATGTTCATTGATTCATATCATGACAAATAGCTATTGTTCAGAGCTATTTGTGGTTCTTAAATATTTTGTGCGAACAGTTGCTTGATATTGGTACCCTTGATGTGGGGAATTGTTTCAGATAAACTCTTCATATCCTCATTATCGTAGTAATAATGGGATATGACCTGTATTTAAAACTAAGCATTTCCTGTTGAATTCGGAAATTGCTCTATTGGATTGGAAAATAGTAAAGCGTAGGAGGCCACATGTCGTAGTTGGTCCAGCAATATTTAAGGAGGATATGGTAACCATACCATCTTCCTATAGGCTAACATTACTTGCCTATTTTTGGGTACCCCAGAAATCCGAACTATACACACACGGGAAAAAAAAAAAAGAATACCGGTGGAGTATAGAGGGTCCCATTGCCTTAGAACCTGATCAGGGGGCAATGGTGTTTTAGTAAAGTGTATCCAATCCATATCGCCCGAATGGCTACTATATATATTGTGAGTTGGCAGATGATTCATTTTTATGACATGCCAAATGATTACAGTTTGAATTATATCATAGTTGTTGATTCAGTTTGCTCTATAAACTGTTTTACATTTCAGTTCATATCATGCATCACTTATCCTGTTTTATTATAAAACTGTTTATGTATACTTGCTGGGCATTTCTTTGGCTCACTCTTGTTTTCATAAAACCTTTCCAGAGGAGCAGTATGTTTCCGACCAGCCGTTCGGACCATATTAGAGAGGGGCAGAGTAGCTGTGTGTCTGCACCCCAGACCTTACAGGTATTCGCGGGTTACTGTTGGCGCTAGATAGAATTTTAAATAAAATGGGATGTAATAATAAAATAATACTAGACTGGATTTAGGTTGAGTTTATTTTATGGTTTGTAATAAGTGAATATGTTACTTTTGGGCTGTAACTGCTTAGTTTCATACAATAACCTGTTTGCGATCTTTGGTTGGTGGGGTCAGTTGCACATTCTGATTTATTTTATTAGTTGTGATTGGTTGGTGACCCCCGGATCTAGACCCCGGATTTGGAGGGTGTCACAATTTTTCTCATTCGGATTTAAATCAAATCCAATATTTCGAGTCATATTCGGTTCGAATTCATTATTCAATTTTAATCGGTTCCAGGTGTTACACTAATGCACGCAAGCGCACGCGGTCACAAGTAATATAGAATAAAGTTGAGTTCGTTCCCACTGAGATCTGGTTTAGGTTTCAATTCAGTTAATGCACCTGTGCAACAATATATGATTTTTATTCACTGCTAAGACAATTAACAAATTTGGGTTTTGATTATCTAAAATTAACTAAGGAGTAAATTAACAAACTAAGAATTAATTAACTAACGAAAATGTAAATCGAATTACTTATGCTAGAGAAAACATGGGATCCTAACTTTATTACATACTTCGCTTAGAGTTGATGCCTTTAATCAAATTATATATGTGATCGATGGTTATGACATCTGATCAGACAACACGAAACAAGTATAGGCTACCTCTCAGTATACGAATACCAAACTACTCATACATCTACAAAAGAGATAGAAGATGAATAGACACCAATTATGCTTAGACCCTATATCTCTATAAGATTTGGAAACATAACAGTTGAAGAACAAGTTGTCTATTAAGATCACATAGGGCAGCATAATATCTCTATTTACACTACAAATCATGATGTTAAAACATCAACTTATCCTATGCTAGCATGACAAGTTCTAAATCTCAAGATCCACTCTCGTTTCGTAAGAGATTAACAAATTAGATGTTCGCGACGCATCTAAACACATAAAACACAACCATACAAGGATATCAAGTTTCACCACACATAAATCTTTAAAGCAATCAAACTACTAAGCTACATAGATAAATCCGTTAGAATCTCATGACAACGATTAGTTCAGAATCGAACCGCTAGTCATCATGGGATCTGATGAAACCATGATATTAAACACGGTATGAAAGAAAGTAATAATTAATATTATTAAAAACGAAGAGTTAAGAAAACAAATCTATAATCCAAGTTATACAAAAGATGAAGTAGATCTAGATCCGTGCTTGTCACGAGCGTTGAATCTTTCTCCGCTTTTCTCCCTTGCAATTCTATGCTATGATAAGTAAACGATACAAATTACTAGGGTAAGATGTGTTTTTATAGCCCTAGATATCTTGCCAAGCAAGAAAATATCACTACAATACAATTAGAATTTGATTTTGGTACAAGAAAATACCAAAAATACAATTAAAACTCGAATAGGGGCAAAATAAAATTAAATAAGCAATTTCTGGCCCTCCGCGCGCTGCCTGCGCTTCCTGGCGTGCTGCCAGCGCTCTGTGGGCACTGCATGCGCTTGAGATGCTGGCAGTTTGCTGATTTTGCTCATTTTCTTCGTTTTTTAGTCGTTTTCTTCCGTTCTTATTGCAATTGCTTCCGTAGTCAATTATCTTTACTTGGAAACTTCGTAAGATCTTAAAGCTTGACTCCATACTTCATTCCATTGCACAAATCAACTCCAAATTTGACGGAAACGTTAACCCTAATCAACATTTCTACAATCCTGCACATTTAAACAAAACACATCAAAACTACAACAAACTTGAGGCCAAGTGAATCAATTTAAGCCGATATGGAACGCTCTAAATGGATATAAAATCCATTTATCACACCCCCAAACTTAAACCGATGCTTGTCCTCAAGCATAAACAATTAAAACTAACTAACTAACTAACTAGTACCACTTCCGTAGGTGATCACGATTGCATTTGGCATATGCAACAAGCCCTTTAAACCCCTAGGCAGCCCTAGTGAACGAGTAAGGTCTCGTGAGGGCCTATAGTGAATGTACCCACAAAATCCATCTAACTAACAATGCAAAAACAATGCAATGCAATGCATGAATGCAACTAATATGAAAATGCAAAGATCCCCTTCAAACTAACCAAACCAACTAGCAAGCAAATATCTCAAAGAATGCAAATAAATCCAAATAGAGCTCGACTAAGTCCCCGTGTACTAACAATACATGAACAGAAACGTGCGTTTGTGCGATGCTCATCAGAAATAATTCCAACACTAGATCGAAATCATACATGTTCTTTGCCAAGACAATCACAATTATATAAATAGAATAGACTGTAGACACTTCATAACCTAGAAACACCTCCATCCTCATTCAAGTTAGCCAGGAATTCATGCTTTATTACTACACTACGATACATAATACTATATACAATACGAATGCTTATTTAACCGTGCAATGAATGAGACCCCAAAAGGCTTATACAATAATACCCATGTAGCGAGTGTTAGGTCAGCAATCCCAAACCACAAGGGTTTTAGGTTACTAGGACTAAGTCTCCTCAGACTTAATTACTCAAGTATTAAAGAGCTCACTCGTGGTTAATTTTGCATTTAACAATTGAACTTTTGACTCTCTTTTTTTTCCTTTTTTTCTGAATTTTTTTTCCTTTTTCTGATTTTTTTCCTTTTTTGATGCAATCTGGAATGAGAATTCTCATTTCCAACCCTAGACTACTCATATAAATATGAGCCGGCTACTAGCCATTTGACACATAGCCATTATTGACAATTAATTACAACTAGCATGCAATCCCTGGTTTCCCCCAAACTTAGACATTAGTGCTCCTACGCCATCAAGGGAATAACGGAAATTCTAAATATAATCAAGTGATTAAATCTCAAAACATCCAAACAAGCATGACCCTAATGTTAACACAAAATCACGCAAGCATACGTGGTCACAAGTAATGTATGAATAAGTCAAGTTCGTTCCCACAGAGATCTGGTTATGGTTTTAATTCAGTAGATGTACCTATGCAGCAATGTATGATTATTATTCACTGCTAAGACAATTAACAAATTTGGGTTTTAATTAATTAAAATTAACAAAATAAAACAAATAAACAATCTAATAATTAATTATCTAATGAAAATTAAAATCGAATTACTTCTACAAGAGTAAACATGGGATCCTAACTTCATTAAATACTTCGCTTAGAGTTGATGCCTTTAATCAATGCATGTGATGGTTATGATATCTGATCAGACAACACGAAACAAGTAAAAGTTACCTCTCGGTATACTAACACCAAACTACACATACATCCACAAAATAGATAGAAGATGAGTAGACACCTATCATGTTTAGACCCTATATCTCTATAGAATTTGAAAACATAAAGGTTTAAGCACAAGTTATCCACTTAGATCACATAGGGTAGCATAATATCTCTATTTACGCCACAAATCATGATGTTAAAACATCAACCTATCCTATGCTAGCATGGCAAGTTCTAAATCTCAAGATCCACTCTCGTTTCGCAAGAGATTAACAAATTAGATGTTAGCTACGCATCTAAATTCATAAAGCACAACCATACGAGGATATCAAGAATTCACCACACATAATCTTTAAAGCAATCAAACTACTAAGCTACATAGATAAATTCGTTAGAATCCCATTACAACGATTAGTTCATAATCGAACCGCTCGTCATCATGGGATCTGATGAAACCAAGATAAAAACAAAGGTTGAATAATAATGTATCCTAATAGAAGAAAACAAAAGATGAACTAGATCTAGATCTCTGTTGCTTGTCACGAGCGTTGGTGAATCCTTCTCCAACTTATCTCCCTTGCTTCTCTGATGTGTTGTGTTAAGTGTTATTTTATGTCCCCCAAGATGTGTATTTATAGCCCCAAGTTGCTTCTCCATCAAGCAATTACTATATTAGAATTGGAATAGAAGATTGGCAATATCCGTTCTTGAATGAAAATAGAATTGCAAATTCCATGTATAAATCTGATTCTGGAATGTTCTTAGCCGTCCAAACAATTGCCATAATGATTAGGAAAAGAAAACACAGCAATCTCCTATTTGAAATTGAAATCCAGCAAGTTCAATTCTAGCACAATTCCAACACGCCCGCGCTTCAGCATAATTCTGACTTCTCGCGCGCGCCCGCGTGCGCTCCCTTTGTTAACCAGGCGCGGCCGCGCTTGACATACTGTTCATGCAGACTGATTTCTTCCTTTTACTGATTTCTCTTCCGTTTTCGAATGCAAATCCCTGCACTTGTTCCCTTGACTTCAAAAACACCGTATAATCAATAGAACTCCATACCTTCACCTATAAATACATCCTACGCAATTCTCACAAAAACACATTAAAACATACCAATACTTGAGATACAAGCGATCAATTTGAGCCGAATTGAAGCGATCCAAGTGGATATAAATCCACTTATTACACCCCCAAACTTAAACCGATGCTTGTCCTCAAGCATAAACAAACAGAACTATCTACACTAACTAGTACCACTTTTGTAGGTGATCACGGTTGCATTTGGCATATGCAACAAGCCCTTTAAACCCCTAGGCAGCCCTAGTGGACGAGTAAGGACTCGTGAGGGCCTATAGCGAATGTACCCACAAAATCCAATGCAATGCAATGCATGAATGCAACTAATATGAAAATGCAAATAATCTAGTACTAATATCCTACTATACCTTCAAATCCTCGCATGCCATATCAACTTAAGAATCAAAGTAATAACGCAATGTCTTGGTGTTGAAAGTGCAAGTAATTACATAGTCTACTCAATGAACATGCATAAGTTCTCAAAAGCCCATGTCAAATGTAAGAATAAGTTAGTAAACATGCTAAGCCTACAAGAGTACATCTTTGAGACAAAACTCGGGATCTCATATGCAAAAAACAAGCAAACACTCACAATCCACTCACAAAAGAATATTCACTCAAGAACAAGGGTAAGTGTATCACTCAATTCCAACAAAATCATAAGCATGCTTGACATTTGGTATCAATCTAACTCTTAACACAACATACATCAATGACGATAATCAAAAGGTCTTTATTTGGGTTGTAACGGGGCTAGGGACAAGGTATGTCAAATAAGCCAAATCAGGTAAAGTTTCAAAAGCTAGTAAGTACCATAATAAATCATACACAACACCCTATTTCCCCCCACATAATCTATTATTCTTCCAACAAAAACACTCGACTAGTCGACTTAAGTAGGATCACCACAAACACAAATATGTTCTCATAATATATTTTTTCTTTTTTTTTCTCTTTTTTTCGCCCGGGAGCTAAATATAATACAAATAATAATATAAACAATAACAATGATCCCACAATTTTATTACACATGCCGACTATCAAGTAAACAACCCAATTTTCAATATTTCCCCCAAAATTATGACCAACAATAAACCCTTATTACTCCCTTACACACTCTACTAGCCTTTGACAATGTGGGTTCAAATTAATGTAAGGCCAATACAAGAAAAGGTCTAGGCAAGTAATGTGGTATGTCACCGAAACATAGGATTAAGCTCAACGGGTTAACTAATTGATCATGTAAATATGGTGTGATAATATGGGAAAATATGCGGTTAATCCTAAATGCCTTTATCATTTTAATCGTCAAATAATGTCATGTGTTTCAAGAAAGACCTCAAACAACTGCTAGCAATGCAAACAATCACTAGTACAAAACTGGTCTTTTACGTCGGGTAAATAGGCCTTATACGTCGGCATTTTGGCGACGTATAGAGGGCCGACGTATAAAGTATGGGTCTTTTACGTCGGTTAAATAGGCGACGTAAAAAATAGAATATACGTCGCCTAATAACCGACGTAAAAAACCAAAATGCCGACGTATATGAGTCAATATAAGCGACGTATAAAGACAAAAAAACCGACGTATATTGATTATGTTTTATATGTCACCCATATAAGAACCGACGTATATTGTCAAAAAAAAATTAATTTTTTTTTTTGTTAAATGAGGACGACACCTCGTAAAAAATTTATATCAGTACAGAAAAATAATATACAACCTAGAGCAGAAATTTTATATCAACAGAAAAATAATATACAACCTAGAGCAAAAAAGCTCAGGTCCAAGAAACTTCTCAAGGACATACCCAAGAGAAGAAATACCAAAACCAAACAGAACAAAGAGAACAAAAAAAACCTGACATTATTATATTCATCTAACTCTCCCACTAATTCTCCCAGTGATTCCATGATCATGATCCTAGATCTTCATCTGCAAACTCCTCAGCCTCACGAACTATGCGCTCAATCTCGTCTTGACATAAACGACCCTTGTCATTTGTGATTGTAATCTTTTCAGATATACCCGAGGCTTTGTCTTCAGCCTTAACATTTAGATATACCCGAGGCCTTGTCTCTGAAAGATCTAATGATTGTTGCCAACACATGGTCTCCTGCTATTTGTCTGACTCGCTGTATCAATTCATGTCGTGAGATCTTATTATCCTGAAATAAACAAGAGAATATGGTTATTACACAAAGGCAGAGCAACATATGCTAAATAATACTACAACTTCAAATTTTTTAGGACTAACCCTATTATCGCGGTGATGCTTCATAATCAGATTGGTTACATCAGGTGGTAAGACCTTAGCAAGAGTAGAAATCAAAGTTGGAAACGGCATCCAAGGTGAAGTTGATTTTCTCAAGGGAGCTTGATTCCTCTGATAGCCTGAACAAATTAAAACAGAGATACAATCAATATTAAGATCAACCATGTATTCTGATTTGTTATAAGTTTGGTAACACCCATGTGTAGAAGGTAAGGACAACTGACCCTTGTATGTTCTTTATAAGAAACTCATACTGTATTTAATATCTTCAGCAAGGGTACTACTGTTTTTGAAGAAAAATCATTTAGTATTTTCTTTTATACAAATTAATCAGAAAAAGGGGAAAATATTTGAAACTTCTTGAAATGTTCAACCTTTGGTTTTCGCTTGTTTCGCTGTGTTACTGAACGATATTCTCCACCATCATTCATAAGCAAGCTAAGGAAAGCAGCATGAGTTTCAACAATGAAAACCACATAACTTTCTTTACAGCGTAGGGCATTCTCAAAATCATCAAGTGAGAATGGTGAAAGCTGCAATAGCCTCCCAAGTGAACAGCAAAAATCCCAAACCATCAAAAAATCTCCAACACCAGAAAATTGTTCTCTAACTTTTTTTCCTTTGCCAACTCGATTTCATTGCTAATGTTAAACCAAAAAATTAACAGCCACACTTGGTACAATATAATTCAGTCTTACCTGTTGCAGAATCCTCCTGGTTACTGTCTTCGTCCTTTCTCTTCCTCTTTCTATCAGTGACGGACATTTTAGAAGCTATGTCTTCAGGAGGATCTGTTGAGATTCCATGCTTCAGTGCCAATTCATCATGCAGCACCCACGGAACACTTCGATACGTTGATCCTTTGATGAAAGACTTCAGCACATCTATGCTATATGGCAACTTCTTCTTTATCAAATCATCGTCATCTACAACAGCATTACCAGTTACCTTCTTTTCCTTGTCAAGCCAAGCTACCTGATACTGAGTTTTGTCAGCCTCCTCCACAAGTACTTTCATTATTTTGCATGGATAAATACGATTATTTTTCCTCCCATATAATTCACTACCCACTAGCATGCATTCCTGCACCTTCACAAGGAAAAAAGGTAACAAATTCATCAAAACCTTAAAAAAGCCATTTTGAAGGCATACACCACGAAGGAAAGAAGATTGTTCTTCAAAAATACGGTTTACTGGCATAGCCGAACATCTCTACTAAGCACTAACAGACGGTTCTCTATTTTTTCAGCTTAATTATAGAACATAAACAATATGAAACACAATTGCAGGCACTTATAAAACAGGGACACCCTTCACAATTGGCTCCTCTGGCCTACAAATCCAAGTGCATATAGAACTATTTCCAGGTCATTTTTCTATATAGTGAAAGGTATACGCAAGCTTATCTAAGTTGAAGAGACTTCAGTAATTTTGACAATGACAAGAAAACTAAACTAAGAACGATGCTAATTCTCAATATTAAAAATACATTCAGTGACAAAATAACAGTTACTCTGGAAATCTAAATTGCTTACCTGATGAATGGTCATTCCTTGCAAATTAATATAAGTGTAAACTCTAGCTCTAGCCAAAGAGGTGATATCACTGCCAAAGAGATACATCACCATTAACATTAAAAAGGAAAATTTTAATTTCAAAATGCCAATGAAACAAAAGGAGACATCTACAACATGGACCACCATCTTTACCTTCGAGAGTAAACATCCAACAGAGAGTCATTATCATCCACTACAGGAATTGAGCTAACTTGAGCTGATTACAAACAACAGGAACAAATTATAACCCAAAAATTAGGGCACTATTACAAATCAGACAAGACAAATAGTTAGGGTGCATCTTCCATATCATCACAACTACTGTTACAAGTAAGTCATTGTCATCCGCATATAAACATTCAATCAAATCAATAAACAAGCGCAGAATGTCGAAACTTACTCGCAATTCAAAAGGCGTTGTACAGAGCCTTCAAATATTACCAATTAGGGTTATATAGAACAAGTTTATATGAATAAAAATCCAGAAATTATTTGGACTTACAGAAATTATTTGCACCATGAGAAGGAACTATGAAGAGGATGATACTGATTAAGAAATTAGGGATAGAACAATTGGCCGGGAAAAGTTCATGTTCGAGTCTCAATTTGGGAGACCCATTTTAACACACACGCACACACAAAAAAGGAGAGTGAGAGAGAGCGAGCGAGAGAGAGAGAGAGAGATACGGCTGGTGTTTGAAGCGGGTGGTGTTTCATGTTTGAATTGGGGAAGAATAAAGCGGGTGACTAGCTAAAGAGTGTTTGAATTGGACTGTAAATATATATATATATAAATGTCAATTTTGAAGATAATCTCTTAATCATTTGATCGATTAAGAGAATCGATCCCCAAAAATCTTTCGATTTTAACAACCCAGCACAATATACATCAGTATGATCCTTGAACGATGAATAGAACATATTTAAGTGTAAGTGAATCTTAGAAGAGAGGCTGAAATCACTCATCTTCAAAATAGTATGTAGAAGGAGGCGCCGTAGAGAGAGAGAGGCGAGAGAGATTAGGGTAGATTGGAGTGTGTGAATGAGCACAGTAGACGCGGTGTTAATTAGAAGTTATATCTTTAAATGTTTTATACGTCGGTTATATTAAGAGCGACGTATATAATAGCATTATATACGTAGCCTTTTCCTCAACCGACGTATATAGTAGCATTATATACGTCGCCTTTTTCTCAACCGACGTATATAGTAGCATTATATACATCGCATTTTCCTCAACCGACGTATAATATAACTTTATACGTTGGCGTTTTCTTGAACCGACATAAAAAATGTTTAAAAATGTACATATACGTCGCCTTTAGGCGGAACCGACGTATATAAATACTTTATATTTCGCCTTTGGCTAGAACCGACGTATATGAGGCGACGTAAAAGATCAATTTTGTACTAGTGAATCCATGGACACTCAAGCAAATGAATAAATTGCAACAATATGCAATAAGGCTCAAAAACTCACTTGGTGGAAAAACATACTCAATCCCAAGCAAAAATCTCTCTATTGCACCGACTTGTATTCAAAGCATGCAAACTAAATCATCTTGCACATATTCATGTCCTTCTAATCACTTACAACATTCAATAAGTCTACTAGCTTCAACTTACTAGTGTATATGTGTGCACAAGAACAAAGCATATCACTTCTCAATCAAAAGCGTCAACAACACAAAATTCCTATCAAGCATGGGTGCAAATGCAAACTATTATGAACTCACATGATATACAAACATAAAAACAGAATATCCTATATGAAACAAACGTAGATAACACGAACATAAATGCATAATTTACTACTACTAATATGCAAAATATAATATCCTACATGAACACAATGACTCACACTCACAAATAACTACCTATACACTACTTATCCCCCAAATCACCCCCAAACTTGAAAGATTCAATGTCCGCATTGAATGGAAGTAAATACGAGGGATAACAAACATACAAAATCATCGAAACTTGAAAATTCTTACACCGTATCTCTATATGGCCATTTAATTATCTTTTCCGGAGCTACAGCCTTGATGACAAGTTTTAGCCTTCTTTGCTCTTCAAAGGTATCAGCCACAATGTTCACTCCACTACCTGAAAAGTTAACAACAATAATAATAAGCAAAGTAGATGAATGACCCAAATATGCATACCTCCTGTGATCTGGTAGTTTAAGCTCAAGTTTGGAAGCTTCTTCAACATGATGATTTTCTACCAAAGACTGGTCAAGAATGGAGATAGACGGACTAGGAACAGAGGTGGGTAGTTCACCA
This sequence comes from Kitagawia praeruptora, assembly GCA_037693485.1. Classification (NCBI taxonomy): domain Eukaryota; kingdom Viridiplantae; phylum Streptophyta; class Magnoliopsida; order Apiales; family Apiaceae; genus Kitagawia; species Kitagawia praeruptora. Next base: position 25,458,384 of record CM075351.1, on the reverse strand, counting down.
ACAGAAGACTTCACAACAAACTTAGGATCAAAAGAACTCTCCTCAAGTTGAATTTCATGCTTAGCACAAATAGCAGTTAATTCCTCCAACATCTCGTCAGAAGTGAAATTCCTATACAACTCATGAAGATCTTCATTACCCTCAATCAAAACATCTTGCTCAAGAAAAGACTCAATTGCACTATCCTCAAGATTTGGCCATGAAACCACCTCATCAACCAGCACCTTAGAATCCCAGAGATCAGCCAAGCCTAATTCCTCACCTTCTGTATCAGGCTTTCCTTGTGAAGCATTGTCTAAGGGGTTCGAAAAAATTCAAAAAAATAATAATTTTTTTTTACTGTTCATGATGATGTCATGCTGACGTCAGCAGTGACGTCAACATGAACAGTAAAAAAATTCTAAAATTTATTTTTTGCTAGATGGGGTAGAGGGTAAAAAAATAACAACTTTTTGTATTGGGTGCCATGACGGAACTCTTATATTAGATTAGATATGAGGTGTTTTTTATTGTTTGTTATATATGATGTTTGTTATGGAGTGCAACTCATATATATATATAGGCTAGCGTTCAAATAGAAACCAACCTTAGAATAAAAACTAGAAACCTACACTAAATAAATTATATTTCATTTATTTTAATGGCCCCGCTAGGGGCACCTTCACAAAAAACTTATAAAATTCTTGGCTCTATTCAACAAAAATATAGGAAAAAATAAAAATAAATAAATAAAAAAGTTACTGTTCACGTGCCACGTCATCACGTGCCACGTCATCACGTGAACAGTAACTTCTTTTTTTTTGTTGAATAGAGCCAATACTTCTAAACGTTTTTTGTATTGGGGTACCCCTAATTTGGTCATTAGATTAGCTTGAAATATTTAATTTAGGTTTAGTTTCTAATTTCTATTCTAAGTTAGTTTCTATTAGAAAAAGACCCTATATATATATATAGAGTCCTACTCCAATAGAAACTAAATTAAAATAGAAACTAGAAACTAAATCCTAATCTAACATTTCAAGCTAATCTAATGACCAAACTAGGGGTACCCCAATATAAAAAGTGTCTAAAATTTTAGGCTCCATTCAGCAAAAAAAAATATTGTTCATTGCTGACGTGGTAGTGACGTCAGCGTGAACATTTTTTTTTTTTTTTTTGCTGAATGGAGCCAAGAATTTTAAACACATTTTTTGAAGGTGCCCCTGGCGGGGCCATTAGAATGAATGAAATATAATTTATTTAGTGTTAGTTTCTAGTTTCTATTTAAGAATTGGTTTCTATTTGATACTTTGCCTATATATATATTTATATATATATATATATGAGTTGCACTACATAACAAACACCTTGTATAACAAACAATAAAGAACACCTCATATCTAATCTAATATAATAGTTCCGTCATGGCATCCAATACAAAAAGTTGTTGGCCCTGTTTGGCAATTAGCTGATAGCTGTTAGCTGATAGCTGATAGCGAATTGAATTAGCTGTTTTGACTAGCGGATTGATTTAGCTGTTTTGACTAGCGGATTGAAATTATCTGTTTTGAATAAAAATGTTTGGTAAATAGCTTTTTTAATAACTTTTTGTGACACATAGCAAACCTCTAATTGAAAAAGCTCCTAAAATGAGCTTTTTCAAAATTAGCTTTTTGATCCCAAACCTCTAACTCAAACCTCTAACAACCAAACACTCACATTAGAGGTTTCATTTGGTTAAACCTCTAATCTACCCCCAAACCTCTAATTTTATCCCAAACCTCTAACTTCCAAACACCACCGTTATTTTTTTTACCCTCTAGCAATCCGGCAAAAAAAATTTAAATAAAATAAAATAAAATTTTTTTACTGTTCATGATGACGTCACTGCTCACGTCAGCATGACGTCATCATGAACAATAAAAAACTATTTTATTTTTTTTATTTTTTTATTGGATGGCTAGGGGTAAAAAAATAACAACTTTTTGCATTGGGTGCCCCTGGCGGGGCCAAAAGATCTAATAGATCTAAGGTGTTCTTTATTGTTTGTTATATAAGGGTGTTTTGTATGAAGCAAAAACCTATATATATATATATATATATATATATAGAGTAAAGTTCTATGTAGTACTCATTTAATTGGAGTACTTGGAGTACATATATACATTTTGCATTCAAAATATTGCAAAATTTATTATTTTGCAAAATTTATTGCATGAATATCACTATTTTGCAAAATCTTGCAAATTTTGTATATTTTGCTAACAAAAAATTGCAAAGCGAATTATTGTTCTGCGAAATTGCAAAATATGTTCTGATTGCAAAACATAAATTTTGAAGATGAACATATTGCAAAACATACATTATTTCTAAGATTATCAATGAAATTATCATATCCATATATATAACATGGTTTACAAAATAATAAATTTTAAAATATTTTGAATGCAAAACGTGTATGTACTCAGTACTCATAGAACTTTTTATACATAAAAGATATAATTTTCACTCTAAATTATGTTAAAAAATAATTAAATGTGGGTATATAACATATAACACTACAGTAGATTTTTGGAAAATTTTATTTTTTGTTCGTTACTTTTTATTTTTATTTAAATATAAATAAAATGTTTATTTTTTTTACAAATTTTTTGGTAAAACTCAACAAGTTAAAGAGTGAAAGGCTTAACTATTGAACCCTATTGAACCAGCTTGATAAGAAACATATTAGTAGACAGAGAATATGAAAGAACTCATATAAATTAATTTCAATGTAAAACAACAAACCCGTCAAAATTAAATTTAATTTGTAAGAAAATAGTAAGCATGTGCCTCATACTAAATTATTAACTTTCATTTTAATCAAAAATACACACATCAGTGATGAATGATTATTATGTGGGTACAGTGTTAAGTTATTAATACATTTATAACATTATGTTAATAAAGGTGTGTAATTTTATATTTGCAATTGTCAAGTTTGAAGACTTGCTTGCCTTTTTATAATATCAATTATATTTTTTGAATATTTTTGTGTATAAAAAAACTCTAAACCCATGTATTCTGGTATTATTAAATCATTATTATATTTTTCAATTGTCAAATTTTAAATTTAAATTGTTTTAACACTATGTACTTTTGGCCTAATCGTATAAATAGATGGAAGTAGAATATGAACTTTAAAATTTGAGTATAATTAAGAACCTAATCATTTTAGTAAATATAAATATTAAAAAATATACATTATAACTAGGGTTTTAAGTGCATTCTCAACTGAACGCTAACATTACTAAATATAAGATTCACTATTTAGAGTTTCAACTATTTTTAACGATTTACGGGTTATAGCTAGGGTAGGGCGGATATTACAGCTAGGGTTTTAGTTTTAGCACGCAGGTTGTAGAAATAGGGTTTTAAAGATATATAGTCTAAAAATTTAAGTTATGGAAATAATATTGTTACCATAAAGTAGAGGTTATGTTTCACAATTTTAACTTAGTAATGTTTAAAAACTTATTAAATGTTTATCAAATGTAATAGAAAATTTGTTAAGTGCATAAATTTTATTTTATGATAATACATACCATGGCCATTATAAATGATAGTTCTTTGTAAAATTGTATTTCAATAGAATATCAACCTGAAATCTTTTGAAATTGACTACATGACAAAGTCCCATACATACATATAAGAACTTGTCACAATGCACATTATTTTTACATCAGAGTTATACTTGGATGCATGGAAAAGTGAACGATAGAATTTTTTATCCAACCTGAATCCTATGATAAAATTTTTTATCCAACCTGAATCTTATTCAGCTTAGAGTTTGGCCAATAGAATTGCCGAACTGAGTGACATGAAAAGTTCATAGAAATTAAAAAGAAAACATGTGTTAGCCTTTTTATATTTAATTATTGTCAATTGTTCTAAAATATATAATATTCTAATATCTAATGTCATATATATATATTAGAATAAAAATAATAATTTTAATTATGAGATTATCTTCATAACAATTACTTCAGTTTATAATATTTTTTTAAAAAAAATGATGATAATTTTGTAAATATGTAAATTAATATAAAATTACAATTATATCATTAATATAAGAAATTTTTTATTACATCAAATAGATAAATATAAACATTGTTTATATTATAAAAAATTATTAACTGTTTTTTATTTGAGGTAACAGAAGGAAGGAAAATGATTCTCATGTTAGAATTGAAAGTTTTGTAATTAAACATTGTTTGGTGTATTATGAAAAATTAATAATAAAAATTATTATTCAGACTTTCAGCCTGTTTGGCAACGACTTCTAAGAAGTCCTTATGGCTTTAAGTCGTTTTTAGTGTGTTTGTCTACCATGACTTTAAGCCCGCTTTAAGTTAAAAAACTGCTTTAAGTCAGAAGTTCCATTTAGGTACTTTTAACTTATGACTTATGACTTATGGTGTTTTTTTTTTCTTGTTTTTTTTTACAATTCTTGTAAAGTTCAAATATTATGAATTTAAAATTTTTTTAAGTCAAATTTCACTTTAAGTCAAAATTATTAAACCTCCATTTAACTTTAAGTAAAATTACCCAAACACTTTCATTCAACTTAAAGCAAACAACTTTACTTTCTCCTTTAAGTTAAAAACACCTCCATTACTTTCTCCTTTAAGTTAAAAACACCTCCATTAACTCAAAAGTAACTTATTTTAAGCAATCCCAAACACCCTCTTTGTATTTTACAAGCATGGAACTTTTCGACCACAAGTAAATATTTGTTCCATTTCTAAGAAGATGACAATCATTTGGTATATATATTTAGAGAAAAGTTCTATGGAGTACAGTTTAATTGGAGTACGTTGGAGTACACATACATTCTGCACTCAAAATATTTTAAAATTTATTATTTTGCAAATCTTATTACATGAACATCATTATTTCATCGAGAATCTTGAAAATTTTGTATGTTTTGCTAACAAAATATTGCAAAATGAATTGTTCTGCAAAATGGGTTGCAAAACATATATGTTCGGATTGCAAAACATAAAGGATTTTCAAGATGAACATATTGCAAAATATACATGATTTTCAAAATTATTAATGAAATTATGATATTCATATAACAAGGTTTGCAAAACAATAAATTTTAAAATATTTTGAGTGCAGAACGTATATGTACTCCAACGTACTCCAATTAAACTGTACTCCATAGAATTTGACCCATACATTTATAATTTTTGGTTAGTTATATGTTTTAAAATGGTAATTTAGAATTAACTATTACATTTTAAAAAAGATAGCAGCCTTATAAGATCAAACTATATGATTCTGCAAGTAAAATTTTAACCTTTAATCGCGTTCAATCAAAGAATTCGGACTACAAGGAACATAAATAAGGAAACAAACATTTCATATGAAAGGACATAATGTGGCCTTATTTCTTGTTGTGGGAGATTTGTTAGCAGATACTCACTCAAAAAAAAAAAAAAAACTTCTATTAATCAATAAGAAAAACAAAATCAGCCAATCTAGAGTTTAAGATCTAAATCGATGTCCACTCTCTCTTCCTCGTCATCTTCCGAATCAAGAACATTGACAATTCCACTTGCTTCAGGAGCTGTTTCGACTGCAGAAGAAGAAGAAGAAGCGAAGAAGTCCCGAAATCCAAAGAAGGTTGTAGTGGTGTCTGGTGGTGGGGGCACAGAATGGATCAGTGGAGGAAAAGCAGCAGCTGAATTGTCCGATCCACTAGCTCCAATACTCGGAGCAGTTTTTGATGCAGAAGGAGCACCAAAGAACTCTTGAGTTGTGTCTGGGGGAAGAACATGATTGATTCCAGGCCGAGCAGATCTCATTGCACGCCATTTTTCCATCTCCTTGCCGTAAAGCTCTTGAAAGTAACGGACATAGTCGACAGAAGGAGGAGCTTCCTGCACCACATTATAAGATGGCTTGTTAGTTTCCATTAGATGTGGTACAATTCTGCTAGGACAACTCGCATTAAAGTTTGGGCCAAAATTCAGTGCCATGCTGCCGGAATAACTTGCATCAAAGGTTGGGTATCGCTGATTATAAGAAAGGAAAGTTTCAGCCGGCCTTTTACCCGGAGCCCGCTCCCTCCTGTGAGCATTCTGGTGACCTCCTAAGGCCATGGGTGTAGGGAAGGTTTTGTCACAGTGAGTACAGGGATAGGTATTTGTTGCTCTTCTTTCAGCAATTGGTGCATTTGAGACACTTATACGAGAGGAGGAGGAATCAGAGGACAGAGAGGATTGTTGGGAATTTTGAGCCATGATATTGTTGTATATGCACACTGGTACAATGTGTATTAGAGGCAGAGATTGTTAGGTGTAGAGATTGTGAAGAGCTCGCATCGCCTTTTATAGCCCAGGACATGCGTTACATGCAAATAAGATTATTACCCTTTTCAAGATTTTATTATTATCTTTTCATGATATGCTTTTAAATAGTGTATTTTTTCTAAATAGTATCCTAAAAAATCTATAACCTTTATTAATAAGCGAAACCCTCGTACTTAAAATTTGGTTCACACTGTTTGTTCGCACGTTTCACCCCTAAAATCCTATTTTCCTTACAATTCTATGTTGTTTTTTTAAAGAAATCGAATAAAAATAGAAATCCTATTATAATTATAAATCTTTTTATAATTTTTATCCTATTATAATTATAATTCTTTTATTTGTAATTTTTTTAAAAGAATCATATTTCCCCTATAATACTATGTTCCTTTAAAAAGAATTAAAAATAGAGTTCTTAATTACTTATGATGATTATAATTCTTTTGTTTATCATTTTTTTAATAGAAAAAACCAACAATAAAAAATCACCAGTAAATAGAGGGTAAAACACCAACGAATACGTAACCAGATCGTATAACATTCGATAAAACACTAACGAATCTATAACCTTTATTAATAAATTTCTGTTTAATGATATTTTCGTAACAAATTTGGTTTCACACTTATTTCATCACAGATTCCTACTCCCCTAAAATTCATATTATTTTCTAAAACAATTGTTTGGAATTTTGTTATAATTATAATTTTTTTACTATAATATTACTGAATTGTACAAATAAGATATCTATTAGAACCAGAACCATGTATGTTATGTTTTCTTAATTGTTTAAAATATAATCTTAAATAAATAATAAATAAATCTATATCTATAACGTGCATTAATAACAAAACCCCTTTTTAATGTACTATTTTATATCAAATTTGGTTCGTACCATATTTTGCTTTAACTCCAAGACTCCTATTTTCTCTAGAATTCTGTGTTATTTTATAAAATAAATTAATAAATTCTATTACAATTATAATTTTTTTTTATTACAACTTAAAAAAAAAGACTACGAATACATATATTAATCTACGATGACATGCTTATCTATAACAAATGAAATACATTTTTAATTGTACTTCGGTACCAAAAATTGGTTCCACCCCTAAGATTCTTATTTCTCCAAGGATTCTATATTATTTATTATTAAAATAATAAATTGTTAATACTATTATAATAAATAATAAATAATATATATAATAACCTTTATTAATAAGCAAATTCTCTGTGAATAACTTAATTTTTTATAATAAATTAATGATCAATTTAATTAAATTTTCTTGGGCCCTTATCATCTAATATCTTATTAGTAAGTAAAATCACGTTTTAATAATACTTACTTCTAGATTTGTGTCTACTAGAATTATTGGAATTCTGATGTAATTACAATTTTTTTATAAACTACCGAATTGCATAAATATCGTAGTTTTCTTTTGTACATTTATCATTTTTATAATATATTTTAATGATAAATAAATTTCCTATAAAAATTTAATAAAAAATGATCAATTTTAATAAATTATCTCGAGATCTAGTAATATTAAATCTAAAAAACTAGACAAAAGAAACATGCAAGGCGAATTTTTGCTAGATTTAATTATTACTTTTTCATAATACACATCTATTTAGGGGTGTATTCAACCGGGATTTTGTGGGATTTTGAGGAATTTTAGAAATATAGGAGTATTCCATTTGGATTTTTTTAGATTCATTAAAATCTTAAGATATTCAATTTGGATTTCAAAATGTCATTTAAAATTCGAGGGTATTAAAATAAGATTTCAAAAAAGTCTTTTAAAATCTGGGTGTATTCAATATGAATTTAAAATAATCCATTTAAATTTGATGGTATTCAAAAATCCATGAATTTTTTAGATTTATTAAAATGGTGGATTTCCAAGTTGTTTTTATAAGTTTTGAAATCTTGTAAAAATTAGAGATTTTGATGGATTTCTAAAAAAACATTTCAAATCCCAATGACTCTACATCAATTTTACAAGATTCTTTGTACAATCTTTGTAGAATCTGAACAATTGGTGAATTTAAAAAATTCATTAAAATTCCTAAATTATCATAAATCCATTAAAATCTCAGTTGGATATATCTCCTTAATATTTTTTTATTCTAAAAAGTATCGTAATAAATTTATTTAATCAAAAATATTAAATAAAATAAATATGCAAGAAAGATTTTAGTATTGCTTTCTACATTTCTACTTAGTATCTTTCTCCAAATACTATTCTAATACTTAATATTTAATCAAAGATACTATGAAGAAGAAACAAACCAAACAAAAGAGATAAGATTAACATCATATATATTGATATTATATGGATAGAGTAAAGTTATGGAGTACTGTTTAATTGGAGTACATATACGTTTTGCATTCAAAATATTTTAAAATTTATTATTTTGTAAACCTTGTTATATGAATATCATAATTTCATTGATAATCTTGAAAATTATGTATGTTTTGCTATATGTTCATCTTGAAAATTCTTTATATTTTGTCATCGGAACATATATGTTTTGCAACATATGTGTTTCGCAGAACAATTCGTTTTGCGATATTTTGTTAGCAAAACATACTAAATTTACAATATTTTCGATGAAATAGTGATATTCACGTAATAAGTTTTGTAAAATAATAAAGTTTGCAAAATTTTGAATGCAGAGTATATGTACTCCAAGTCCTTCAATTAAAACAGTACTCTCCGGCATACCCACTATCTCCTTCTTCTTTATCGCATTAAATTTAAAAAATAAAAGAATTTTTTTTATTCTCCTTGTATATTATACTAATTTTTAATATTTTTTAATATTTTATTTGTATTTGTTTTTGTAATAAATAATTTTAATAATAATAATTTAAATTAATTTAAATTGTTAAATTATGTTTTAAAAATTAAAAAAATTATGTTTAAATTAAAATAATCGTATGTGTTTTTATAAATATGTTTGTATAAAACATTAGGCTTTACAAAAGTGTTACACTAGAATAATTGTAAAATAAATAAATTATAGAGGCGCATATAAATATAGACAATTAAATATATTTGTAAAATATTTAAAAAAAAATAAAAATAAGTAGAATTTTATATTAACATAAATAAATATACGAAAGCGCAATTACGATACAAAATGTATTTTTTGTCACCAGATGGACATGATCACAGACAAGATTAAAAATTATTTTGGTTGAAGTATTACAAATTATAATTATATTTTTTATTACATAATTTCCTTTAAATTGAATAAAGTTAGTAAAATATTAACTTTATTATATTTTAGCAATATTTGAAATTTTGATGCCCCTTTTTTGAGTATCCTATTTTCACACAATTAGCAAACAAGCCCTCTATCCATATTCCATGCGCAAGGGCGTGATATTCTTTACAATATATAGCGAATAGACATAACAATTCCGATAATGATCAATTTTTGGTTATGATATATTTGAGTAAAATTCGGATGGATTTGGTTGGTGTTTGATTTAAATTAAAATTAGACAAAATTTGAATTAAGACCGCATGAAATTCGATTCAGATCAGAATTGGTTCGAATTATTTAATCATTATTCATTTATTATTTTAAATTATGAAATTTTAAAAATTACCTTAATATTGTTTATAATATTTTAAAGATAAAATTATGTACTTCTTCAAAAATATAATCATCTAATTATGAAATATTTTACATTAAATTGTTTTAGGTATGAATTTTGTTTATAAATGGATAAATATTGAATAAAATATGCATTAATGTGTATAGGCTATTCATTATAACCCGTTAAAATTATAACAATTACTTAATTTATCATTTTTCTCATTCGGATTTAAATCAAATCCAATATTTCGAGTCATATTCGGTTCGAATTCATTATTCAATTTTAATCGGTTCCAGGTATTACACTAATGCACGCAAGCGCACGCAGTCACAAGTAATATAGAATAAAGTTGAGTTCGTTCCCACTGAGATCTGGTTTAGGTTTCAATTCAGTAATGCACCTGTGCAACAATATATGATTTTTATTCACTGCTAAGACAATTAACAAATTTGGGTTTTGATTATCTAAAATTAACTAAGGAGTAAATTAACAAACTAAGAATTAATTAACTAACGAAAATGTAAATCGAATTACTTATGCTAGAGAAAACATGGGATCCTAACTTTATTACATACTTCGCTTAGAGTTGATGCCTTTAATCAAAGTATATATGTGATCGATGGTTATGACATCTGATCAGACAACACGAAACAAGTATAGGCTACCTCTCAGTATACGAATACCAAACTACTCATACATCCACAGAAGAGATAGAAGATGAATAGACACCAATTATGCTTAGACCCTATATCTCTATAAGATTTGGAAACATAATAGTTGAAGAACAAGTTGTCTATTAAGATCACATAGGGCAGCATAATATCTCTATTTACACTACAAATCATGATGTTAAAACATCAACCTATCCTATGCTAGCATGACAAGTTCTAAATCTCAAGATCCACTCTCGTTTCGCAAGAGATTAACAAATTAGATGTTCGCGACGCATCTAAACACATAAAACACAACCATACAAGGATATCAAGTTTCACCACACATAAATCTGTAAAGCAATCAAACTACTAAGCTACATAGATAAATCCGTTAGAATCCCATGACAACGATTAGTTCAGAATCGAACCGCTCGTCATCATGGGATCTGATGAAACCATGATATTAAACACGGTATGAAAGAAAGTAATAATTAATATTATTAAAAACGAAGAGTTAAGAAAACAAATCTATAATCCAAGTTATACAAAAGATGAAGTAGATCTAGATTCGTGCTTGTCACGAGCGTTGAATCTTTCTCCGCTTTTCTCCCATGCAATTCTATGCTATGATAAGTAAACGATACAAGGGTAGGATGTGTTTTTATAGCCCTAGATATCTTGCCAAGCAAGAAAATATCACTACAATACAATTAGAATTTGATTTTGGTACAAGAAAATACCAAAAATACAATTAAAACTCGAATAGGGGCAAAATAGGAATAAATAAGCAATTTCTGGCCCTCCGCGCGCTGCCTGCGCTTCCTGGCGCGCTGCCAGCGCTCTGTGGGCGCTGCCTGCGCTTGAGCTGCTGGCAGTTTGCTGATTTTGCTCATTTTCTTCATTTTTGAGCCGTTTTCTTCCGTTCTTATTGCAATTGCTTCCGTAGTCAATTATCTTTACTTGGAAACTTCGTAAGATCTTAAAGCTTGATTCCATACTTCATTCCATTGCACAAATCAACTCCAAATTTGATGGAAACGTTAACCCTAATCAACATTTCTACAATCCTGCACATTTAAACAAAACACATCAAAACTACAACAAACTTGAGGCCAAGTGAATCAATTTAAGCCGATATGGAACGCTCTAAATGGATATAAAATCCATTTATCACACCCCCAAACTTAAACCGATGCTTGTCCTCAAGCATAAACAATTAAAACTAACTAACTAACTAACTAGTACCACTTCCGTAGGTGATCACGATTGCATTTGGCATATGCAACAAGCCCTTTAAACCCCTAGGCAGCCCTAGTGGACGAGTAAGGTCTCGTGAGGGCCTATAGTGAATGTACCCACAAAATCCATCTAACTAACAATGCAAAAACAATGCAATGCATGAATGCAACTAATATGAAAATGTAAAGATCCCCTTCAAACTAACCAAACCAACTAGCAAGCAAATATCTCAAAGAATGCAAATAAATCCAAATAGAGCTCGACTAAGTCCCCGTGTACTAACAATACATGAACAGAAACGTGCGTTTGTGCGATGCTCATCAGAAATAATTCCAACACTAGATCGAAATCATACATGTTCTTTGTCAAGACAATCACAATTATATAAATAGAATAGACTGTAGACACTTCATAACCTAAAAACACCTCCATCCTCATTCAAGTTAGCCAGGAATTCATGCTTTATTACTACACTACGACACATAATACTATATACAATACGAATGCTTATTTAACCGTGCAATGAATGAGACCCCAAAAGGCTTATACAATAATACCCATGTAGCGAGTGTTAGGTCAGCAATCCCAAACCACAAGGGTTTTAGGTTACTAAGACTAAGTCTCCTCAGACTTAATTACTCAAGTATTAAAGAGCTCACTCGTGGTTAATTTTACATTTAACAATTGAACTTTTGACTCCCTTTTTTTTCCTTTTTTCTGATTTTTTTTTTCCTTTTTCTGATTTTTTTCCTTTTTTTGATGCAATCCGGAATGAGAATTCTCATTTCCAACCCTAGACTACTCATATAAATATGAGCCGGCTACTAGCCATTTGACACCTAGCCATTATTGACAATTAATTACAACTAGCATGCAATCCCTGGTTTCCCCCAAACTTAGACATTAGTGCTCCTACGCCATCAAGGGAATAACGAAATTTCTAAATATAATCAAGTGATTAAATCTCAAAACATCCAAACAAGCATGACCCTAATGTTAACACAAAATCACGCAAGCGTACGTGGTCACAAGTAATGTATGAATAAGTCAAGTTCGTTCCCACAGAGATGTGGTTATGGTTTTAATTCAGTAGATGTACCTATGCAGCAATGTATGATTATTATTCACTGCTAAGACAATTAACAAATTTGGGTTTTAATTAATTAAAATTAACAAAATAAAACAAATAAACAATCTAATAATTAATTATCTAATGAAAATTAAAATCGAATTACTTCTACAAGAGTAAACATGGGATCCTAACTTCATTAAATACTTCGCTTAGAGTTGATGCCTTTAATCAATGCATGTGATGGTTATGATATCTGATCAGACAACACGAAACAAGTAAAAGTTACCTCTCGGTATACTAACACCAAACTACACATACATCCACAAAATAGATAGAAGATGAGTAGACACCTATCATGTTTAGACCCTATATCTCTATAGAATTTGAAAACATAAAGGTTTAAGCACAAGTTATCCACTTAGATCACATACGGTAGCATAATATCTCTATTTACGCCACAAATCATGATGTTAAAACATCAACCTATCCTATGCTAGCATGGCAAGTTCTAAATCTCAAGATCCACTCTCGTTTCGCAAGAGATTAACAAATTAGATGTTAGCTACGCATCTAAATTCATAAAGCACAACCATACGAGGATATCAAGAATTCACCACACATAATCTTTAAAGCAATCAAACTACTAAGCTACATAGATAAATCCGTTAGAATCCCATTACAACGATTAGTTCATAATCGAACCGCTCGCCATCATGGGATCTGATGAAACCATGATAAAAACAAAGGTTGAATAATAATGTATCCTAAAAGAAGAAAACAAAAGATGAAGTAGATCTAGATCTCCGTTTCTTGTCACGAGCGTTGGTGAATCCTTCTCCAACTTGTCTCCCTTGCTTCTCTGATGTGTTGTGTTAAGTGTTATTTTATGTCCCTCAAGATGTGTATTTATAGCCCCAAGTTGCTTCTCCATCAAGCAATTACTATATTAGAATTGGAATAGAAGATTGGCAATATCCGTTCTTGAATGAAAATAGAATTGCAAATTCCATGTATAAATCTGATTCTGGAATGTTCTTAGCCGTCCAAACAATTGCCATAATGATTAGGAAAAGAAAACACAGCAATATCCTATTTGAAATTGAAATCCAGCAAGTTCTGGAATTTTCTGCCGCACTCAGGCACGCCCGCGTGCTCTCCTAGCACAATTCCAGCACGCCCGCGCTTCAGCATAATTCTGACTTCTCGCGCGCGCGCGCGCTCCCTTTGTTAACCAGGCGCGGCCGCGCTTGACATACTGTTCATGCAGACTGATTTCTTCCTTTTACTGATTTCTCTTCCGTTTTCGAATGCAAATCCCTGCACTTGTTCCCTTGACTTCAAAAACACCATATAATCACTAGAACTCCATACCTTCACCTATAAATACATCATACGCAATTCTCACAAAAACACATTAAAACACACGAATACTTGAGATACAAGGGATCAATTTGAGCCGAATTGAAGCAATCCAAGTGGATATAAATCCACTTATTACACCCCCACACTTAAACCGATGCTTGTCCTCAAGCATAAACAAACAGAACTATCTACACTAACTAGTACCACTTTCGTAGGTGATCACGGTTGCATTTGGCATATGCAACAAGCCCTTTAAACCCCTAGGCAGCCCTAGTGGACGAGTAAGGTCTCGTGAGGGCCTATAGCGAATGTACCCACAAAATCCAATGCAATGCAATGCATGAATGCAACTAATATGAAAATGCAAATAATCTAGTACTAATATCCTACTATACCTTCAAATCCTCGCATGCCATATCAACTTAAGAATCAAAGTAATAACGCAATGTCTTGGTGTTGAAAGTGCAAGTATTTGCATAGTCTACTCAATGAACATGCATAAGTTCTCAAAAGCCCATGTCAAATGTAAGAATAAGTTAGTAAACATGCTAAGCCTACAAGAGTACATCTTTGAGACAAAACTCGGGATCTCATATGCAAAAAACAAGCAAACACTCACAATCCACTCACAAAAGAATATTCACTCAAGAACAAGGGTAAGTGTATCACTCAATTCCAACAAAATCATAAGCATGCTTGACATTTGGTATCAATCTAACTCTTAACACAACATACATCAATGACGATAATCAAAAGGTCTTTATTTGGGTTGTAACGGGGCTAGGGACAAGGTATGTCAAATAAGCCAAATCAGGTGAAGTGTCAAAAGCTAGTAAGTACCATAATAAATCATACACAACACCCTATTTTCCCCCACATAATCTATTATTCTTCCAACAAAAAAACTCGACTAGTCGACTTAAGTAGGATCACCACAAACACAAATATGTTCTCATAATATATTTTTTCTTTTTTTTCCTTTTTTTTCTCTTTTTTTTCCCCCGAGAGCTAAATATAATACAAACAATAATATAAACAATAACAATGATCCCACAATTTTATTACACATGCCGACTATCAAGTAAACAACCCAATTTTCAATATTTCCCCCAAAATTATGAACAACAATAAACCCTTATTACTCCCTTAAACACTCTACTAGCCTTTGACAATGTGGGTTCAAATTAATGTAAGGCCAATACAAGAAAAGGTCTAGGCAAGTAATGTGGTATGTCACCGAAAAATAGGATTAAGCTCAACGGGTTAACTAATTGATCATGTAAATATGGTGTGGTAATATGGGAAAATATGCGGTTAATCCTAAATGCCTTTATCATTTTAATCGTCAAATAATGTCATGTGTTTCAAGAAAGACCTCAAACAACTGCTAGCAATGCAAACAATCCATGGACACTCAAGCAAACGAATAAATTGCAACAATATGCAATAAGGCTCAAAAACTCACTTGGTGGAAAAACATACTCAATCCCAAGCAAAAATCTCTCTATTGCACCGACTTGTATTCAAAGCATGTAAACTAAATCATCTTGCACATATTCATGTCCTTCTAATCACTTACAACATTCAATAAGTCTACTAGCTTCAACTTACTAGTGTATATGTGTGCACAAGAACAAAGCATATCACTTCTCAATCAAAAGCGTCAACAACACAAAATTCCTATCAAGCATGGGTGCAAATGCAAACTATTATGAACTCACATGATATACAAACATAAAAACAGAATGTCCTATATGAAACAAACGTAGATAACACGAACATAAATGCATAATTTACTACTACTAATATGCAAAATATAATATCCTACATGAACACAATGACTCACACTCACAAATAACTACCTATACACTACTTATCCCCCAAATCACCCCCAAACTTGAAAGATTCAATGTCCGCATTGAATGGAAGTAAATACGAGGGATAACAAACATACAAAATCATCGAAACTTGAAAATTCTTACACCATATCTCTATATGGCCATTTAATTATCTTTTCCGGAGCTACAGCCTTGATGACAAGTTTTAGCCTTCTTTGCTCTTCAAAGGTATCAGCCACAATGTTCACTCCACTCCCTGAAAAGTTAACAACAATAATAATAAGCAAAGTAGATGAATGACCCAAATATGCATACCTCCTGTGATCTGGTAGTTTAAGCTCAAGTTTGGAAGCTTCTTCAACATGATGATTTTCTACCAAAGACTGGTCAAGAATGGAGATAGACGGACTAGGAACAGAGGTGGGTAGTTTACCAACAGAAGTCTTCACAACAAACTTAGGATCAAAAGAACTCTCCTCAAGTTGAATTTCATGCTTAGCACAAATAGCAGTTAATTCCTCCAACATCTCGTCAGAAGTGAAATTCCTATACAACTCATGAAGATCTTCATTACCCTCAATCAAAACATCTTGCTCAAGAAAAGACTCAATTGCACTATCCTCAAGATTTGGCCATGAAACCACCTCATCAACCAGCACCTTAGAATCCCAGAGATCAGCCAAGCCTAATTCCTCACCTTCTGTATCAGACTTTCCTTGTGAAGCATTGTCTAAGGGGTTCGACTTGCCAAAACACTCTTCCTCCTCTACCGGAAATTCCAAGAGTCTTTTTGGATATGGAGGAGTAGGGTAGATCTAATTGATATTTGTAGATTGCTCTGGAGAAGCTTTTTCAACATGATTCTTACTCTTTTCCACTTCACCGTCCAACTGCTCAGCTGCCAAATCAGATTTCTCAATTTCTGGCCCCGCGGATTTCTCAACCTGCTGAATATGAACTTCTTCATTTTCCGTAGCTGCTGATTTCTGATCGGTTGTAGCCTTTCCGGATCTCAAGGTAACTGCTTCCACCTGCTCGTTGACATCCCATTTGCCTGGATTAGCCTCTGTATCACTCGGTAGAGTTCCTTGTAGCATACTGAACAAGGCATTAATAATCTGCCCAATCTGATTTTCCAAGGTCTTAAACGAGACAGTGTTGCTTTTAATCATCAACCTCAATTCTTCCAATTCAGATTCGTCATAATTGCAATTCCCCGAACCAGCATATGATTGTTGTTTCTGAAAACCTGGAGGTTGTGATTGCCACGGGGCATACTGCTGCTGAAAATTTTGGTGATTGTAAGGCTGTGCTCCATAATGTTGACCTGGATACTGCAGATAAAGCTGTTGTGGTTGTAGCATGCCACCTTGATTGTTGCTCCAGCTCACTGATGCACTATAGATGGCACACTGATTCACCTCATGTGCGCCCGCACATAGCTCACAAATACTAGCCACCTGCTGAACTCCATAATAAGTTAGAAACTCCATCACCTGAAACACCAACGAACTACACAAAAATAGATGAGAAAAACAATCTGAGTCAGTGAACTCTAACGACCACTGATGACAAGCACATAAACTGAAATTAAAACACCGATGATCCCCGGCAGCGGTGCCAAAAACTTGTTAACACAAAATCACGCAAGCGTACGTGGTCACAAGTAATATATGAATAAGTCAAGTTCGTTCCCACAGAGATCTGGTTATGGTTTTAATTCAGTAGATGTACCTATGCAGCAATGTATGATTATTATTCACTGTAAAGACAATTAACAAATTTGGGTTTTAATTAATTAAAATTAACTAAATAAAACAAATAAACAATCTAAGAATTAATTATCTAATGAAAATTAAAATCGAATTACTTCTACAAGAGTAAACATGGGATCCTAACTTCATTAAATACTTCGCTTAGAGTTGATGCCTTTAATCAATGCATGTGATGGTTATGATATCTGATTAGACAACACGAAACAAATAAAAGTTACCTCTCGGTATACTAACACCAAACTACACATACATCCACAAAATAGATAGAAGATGAGTAGACACCTATCATGTTTATACCCTATATCTCTATAGAATTTGAAAACATAAAGGTTTAAGCACAAGTTATCCACTTAGATCACATACGGTAGCATAATATCTCTATTTACGCCACAAATCATGATGTTAAAACATCAACCTATCCTATGCTAGCATGGCAAGTTCTAAATCTCAAGATCCACTCTCGTTTCGCAAGAGATTAACAAACTAGATGTTAGCTACGCATCTAAATTCATAAAGCACAACCATACGAGGATATCAAGAATTCACCACACATAATCTTTAAAGCAATCAAACTACTAAGCTACATAGATAAATCCGTTAGAATCCCATGACAACGATTAGTTCATAATCGAACCGCTCGTCATCATGGGATCTGATGAAACCATGATAAAAACAAAGGTTGAATAATAATGTATCCTAATAGAAGAAAACAAAAGATGAAGTAGATCTAGATCTCCGTTGCTTGTCACGAGCGTTGGTGAATCCTTCTCCAACTTGTCTCCCTTGCTTCTCTGATGTGTTGTGTTAAGTGTTATTTTATGTCCCCCAAGATGTGTATTTATAGCCCCAAGTTGCTTCTCCATCAAGCAATTACCATATTAGAATTGGAATAAAAGATTGGCAATTTCCGTTCTTGAATGAAAATAGAATTGCAAATTCCATGTATAAATCTGATTCTGGAATGTTCTTAGCCGTCCAAACAATTGCCATAATGATTAGGAAAAGAAAACACAGCAATCTCCTATTTGAAATTGAATTCCAGCAAGTTCTGGAATTTTCTGCCGCACTTAGGCGCGCCCGCACGCTCTCCTAGCACAATTCCAACGCGCCCGCGCTTCAGCATAATTCTGACTTCTCGCGTGCGCTCCCTTTGTTAACCAGGCGCGGTCGCGCTTGACATACTGTTCATGCAGACTGATTTCTTCCTTTTACTGATTTCTCTTCCGTTTTCGAATGCAAATCCCTGCACTTGTTCCCTTGACTTCAAAAACACCGTATAATCACTAGAACTCCATACCTTCACCTATAAATACATCCTGCGCAATTCTCACAAAAACACATTAAAACACCCCAATACTTGAGATACAAGCGATTAATTTGAGCCGAATTGAAGCGATCCAAGTGGATATAAATCCACTTATTACCTAACCTAGCCCAAAATCACCCAACAAGACTGTGAAAAAGTTTTGTTCCTGAAACATGCAAGTCAATTTCATTGGAACTATAAATCAATCATCTACTCATCATTACCACACTCAATTAGACATCTACCTACCAATCAAAATCAGCTCATCCTAAGGGATCATGAAATATGCATGCCATGAAAATGCAACTAACATGAACTCACATGATATACAAAAATAAAAACAGAAGGTCCTATATGAAACAAACGTAGATAACACAAACAAGCATGCATGAATTACTACTACTATACAAAACATGATATCCTATATGAATACAACAACAAGTACTAATCCCCCAAACCACCCCCAAACTTAAAATATTCAAAGTCCGCATTGAATGGAAGTAAATAAGAGGGATAGCAGAAACATACCTACTCATCAGAATCATCACCCTCCTCGGGTGAATTTGGTGGAGGATACTGAGTCCGAGCTCCAAAGACAGGCCACTGGGCCTGAATACCCGCACTACTCAAAGCGGCAGCCATATCCTCAGCATACTCACGGTTAGTAGCGTACATAGCATCAATACGCCTATTAAGGCATCGAAAGTGAGTATCAAGTGCTGACATGTCATCCATACCATGTTGCTGACCTGCTCTCGGAACTCTCGAAACCTGTGGCGGAGCGCCCGCTCCCTGACCACTAGTACCAGCACCACCAACATCATAACCTAGCCCCCTCGGATGTGGAATGTTGCCCGACCATTCCGTCATCCGATCAAAAGTAGCCTCATCAATGGGAGGACCGGCCATCTGCATCTCCTCATCCTCACCCCATCTAACTCTCACCACCTCACACAAACCCGTGATAATCGAAGCATGCGGCATACCACCCGAAGTACCACCTCTCAAAAACCGCATTATACTCTGATGAAGAAGCTGACCCAGATCAATATACTTTCCCTGAAGGATGCCCCACAACAACATGGCCCTATCAACTGTGACATCCGTAGTATGAGAAGAAGGATTGAGGTTTGAACAAATAAACAAATACCACATATGAGCAACCCTATTCATTTTAGAAGAAGGGAAGTGTAGATGCTCCGTAGTACCAACCTTATACTTCCATACTGTCCCCGGGACACATAACACTGCCACAATCTCATCTAAATCAACATCTGCCCTAGTTCGCTGCATTCAATCCTCAGCTCCCCTAGGCTTTGCAGTCTACCTAATCAGTCTCCGAATAGTAGGAGCTGTATAATCCACTGTCATACCCCTGACCACAGTATATCCATCCAATTCCATCTTAGCATTAGCATAAAATTCCCTTACTATGCTCAATGGAACCTCCCTCGCCATCTCACTAAAATTTGCCCAACCTCTCTCACTAATCATATCAATCATTCCAAACTGATAAGTGGGCAACAAATTCCTCTCTTTAAGAACCGTCTTAGCCATTAGCCTCTCATACTTCGTTTGTGCCTCCGGAGAAACAAATCTCTCCACTTCACCCCCCGAATTCGAATCCTCGTCGGATGATTGACGAGTCCGACTACTACTACCAACCCCTCGTTGTCTTTTTGGAGCCATAATCAACAACAATAACAAGCACCAAAATCCCCAAATTCAAAATTCAACAAAACCCTAACCACAATTTCACAAATTCACAAATTCGAAATAAAAGATGAGTTAGAATATTACCCAATCGAACCAAAGAGGTGAACTTACACAACTAATCCTCCAAAAATTCGAAATTAACCTCCCTTGAGCCTTGAATGGATGAATGTTGAAGATTTTTGAGATATATTGATGAGGATGTGTATATATATAGTGGTGTAGAGGTGTATGTATAGGATGAGGTTTAGAGATTATAGATTGAATTAGGTATAGAATCGAATTAGAAGAGGTTAGGGTTTGAAAGTAGATATGAAATATGAGTAGAAATAGGAATTAGGGGATAAAAATATGAATTTTGGGAGTTTAAGAACAAAAAAATCGTAACTGAGCAGGGTTCAAGCGCAACCTGCACGCTCTAAGCGTTGCCAGCGCTCTGTTGCGCAGCCAGCGCCTGCGTTACTGTTCATAATAATTTTTTATTTTTTTAAAGAAAGTAATAATATAAAGGTATACATCATGGCTTGGGTTTCCTCCCAAGAAGCGCTCGTTTATGTAAATAGCTTGACATTCTTCCTTGAATTCACGTTGTTGACAAAACGGCGGCAACCTTCTCACGGTTCACCGTTCCTCCATAATAAGGCTTAAGTCGTTGTCCATTCACTTTAAAAACATCATCAGAAGACCCCCTAAATATCTCCACCGCTCCATGTGGAAACACTGTCTTGACTGTACCACTTTGACTTGAGTTTACCCGGAAAAAGTTTGAGGCGAGAATTGTAAAGCAAAACCTGTTGACCCAGCACAAATGACTTGTGCACCAACTTCCTATCATGCCACCTCTTAAAATTCTCCTTGTACATCTTAGCGTTCTCGTAAGCCTGCTCGCGAAATTCCTCATGCTCATTCAACTGAAGTAGACGTTTCTCACCCGCAGCCGTGATATCTAAGTTCAATTTCTTCAATGCCCAATAGGCCTTGTGCTCTAGCTCGGCCGGCAAATGACATGCCTTACCATATATCAACTGATAATGAGACATCCCTAGGGGTGTCTTGTAAGCAGTTCTGTACGCCCAACACCGCTTCGTCTAACTTCAAAGACCAATCCTTCCTTGATGGATTCACCACTTTCTCGAGAATTCTCTTGATTTCACGATTCGAAACCTCCGCTTGACCATTAGTTTGGGGATGATAAGCAGTGGCAACACGATGCGTCACATTATAACTCGCCATCATAGCAGTAAATTGACGATTGTAGAAGTGTGTCCCCTCATCACTGATTATAGCTCGTGGAGTTCCAAAACGCATGAATATTTGCTTATGAAGAAAATTCAACACAACCATAGCATCATTGGTCGATAATGCTTTCACCTCGACCCATTTAGACACGTAATCCACTGCTAAGAGAATGTACTGATTGTTGCAAGACGATACAAACGGACCCATGAAATCAATTCCCTACACATCAAATATCTCCACTTCAAGAATCGTATTAAGAGGCATCTCATTCCTCCTAGAGATATTACCAATCCTTTGGCATCGATCACAACTCATCACAAAACGATGAGCATCTTTAAACAGAGTTGGCCAATAGAAACCTGCTTGAAGTACTTTCTGAGCTATTTTATCACCACCATAGTGGCCTCCATACGTGGTAGAATGACAATCATGCAAAACACTTTCCGTCTCACTGTAAGGAATGCACCTCCTTAAGATCTGATCCACACCAAGCTTGAACAAAAATGGCTCATCCCAACGGTACCACTTCACATCATGTAGAAACTTCTTCCTTTCAGCATAAGAGAAATCCGGAGGGATAACTGAAAGGCAGAGTGTATAAACTTGTAACACTATAACTAATGTAACTCAATTAAAGGAAAAGATACTTAACCAGAAGACAATCAAGAACAAGAAGTCACAAGAAATCAACACTAAATGAAGACAAGGTAATTGATACAATTGAACATGTTAACTATGATCAAGCCAAGAAGAAATCATTGAGAGAAGTTCAAGTCAAAGTTGTTCATGCCTCAATGATTTGAGAAATCGAGAATCAAGATCATAACTATCAGTATCAACAAGACCAATTGATTTCAAGTGAACAAGAAGGAAAGCGAATATTGGAAAGCCAAGTTACTAAGTGAATATGGTAATTTATTCGAGAAGCAGAAACACTATCAAGACTAGTCACTTATGAACCAGACCAGTGCATCAAGTGTCAGGACATTGATAGCAAGTTTATGTCAGTAATAAAGATCCATGTTCAAGAGCTTGCTGAAGAATAAAGAAGACATGAAGATATCACAAGCTCAAGATGTGCATTGAAGTTTCAAGTTGAAGACCAGAATATTTTCTAAGTACTAAATATTCTAGATGACCAAGTAGAATATTTCTAAGTAGAAGTTCTACTTAGAAATTCGAGATGGCTAAGTAGAAATTCTCAAGTAGAAGTTCTACTTAGAGTGCAGCTTCAACATGACACATGGCATCTTCTGATTGGCAGATTTACAAGCTTTCAAGATAAGGCAAGATTTATGTGGACATCATTGGGCCACGTACATCTTAGACTTTGAAGACTACAGGACATAGATTACATGTAGTATAAATAGAAGTACTTGTGTAATGTTTTAAGTTAGTGAGCAATATTGAGAAAACACAAGAAAAAGAGAGAGAGTACATTCACAGAGCTTAGAATCATTCACTTCTCTCTGAACTTCTGTTATACTTTGTAATGAATGTTGTAGCAACCTTTTCAAGTTATATATAAGAAATATATTCCTTGAATCTGCGTGTTCATTTATTGCATCGTATTTATTGCTTCTCATATTCGAAAAGTTGTATTCACCCCCCCTCTACAACACATTTGGACCTAACAATTGGTATCAGAGCGGATGTTTAACATACAAAACATAGATCCTTGTGTTTGGTAGAAGAATCGTGAGTTTTCATTTTCTAGATCTACTTTTCATTTTCTCGAAAAGTGTGCTTTAATTCGTTGGTAGTGAAAACTCATCCGAAAAAATTATTTAAATACTCCAAGGGTGATTATTTAGCTTGGGTGTATTTTAATTAATTTTTGTGAATTAATCTGGGTTCATTGATATTTGGTGTTCTTGAGTGTTCATCATCTGTTCTTATCAAAGAAGATAACCCAACAACTTTTTGATCTCCTTTTTCAAACAGATAAGATAGTCAAAAAGGTGTTTTTGTACTTTTAATTTGATAAATATTCCTTGGCCGAAAGTGTAACAAGACATACTCAGTGCCTAGCAAGTGGGTTAGTTGCTTTCGGTGTGTAAATTATCAAAAGTCAAAAAGGTGATATTGTTTATTCAATATTAAAGTAATCTGCAGAAAATTATCCTAAGGACAAAAGTTCTACATAGAATTTCTACTTAAGATTTTCTACATAGAATTTCGACTTGGACAATTTCTACTTGGTGAATTTCGACTTGAGCAAAATTTCTACTTAGAGAAATTTCGACTTAGGCAAAAGTTCTACATAGATATTCTACATAGCCTAGTCTTGGGTACTTAGAAATTTTTAGTGACAAGATTTGAAATGGCTCCTAAAAATTCTTTCAAGATCCCAATGTTCAACCGAGATCACTATGAAGAATGGGTTTTCAGAATGAGACTCTACTTAGAGACAATTAACCCTGAGTTTTTGGAAGTCCTTGAAAAGGGTAAATTTGTTCCAATGAAAGCTATTCCTGAGCGTACGGAAGGAGAGGAGGTTATACCTGCTCGGTCTGAGCCTAAAAAGGCAGCGGACTTTACGGATGCTGACAAGGAGCAAATAGCTTATGATACTTCTGTAAGACAAACCTTGATGGAATCTCTTGATCATGAAATGTTCAACATAGTCAAAGGTTTGAATACAGCAAAGAAGATTTGGGACAAGATAGAAGTTGTCATGGAAGGATCTGCAGAGGTTAGAAGCAACAAGACACTTATACTCAAGATGGAGTATGACACCTTCAGAATAAGAAAAGGAGAAGGCATAACAGACGTCTATCTAAGATTCAGTCAGTTAGTATTAGATTTGAATCTGAGAGGTGTTACTCTCCCCATGGTTGAGACCAATACGAGATATCTGAGGAACCAGCCAAAGAGCATTGAACATAGGGTCTACGCAATCAGAGAAACCAGAGATTTGCATACAACTTCTCTGGAAGAATATTATGGAATTCTAAAGACCTATGAGCTGGAAACACTTCAAGATCAAGCATGGGACAATGATTCAAAAGGAAAAGAAACTGCATCAGGATTAGTTGCTGATGAGGAAGAGTCTAAGAAGGCAATGGTTGCAGCAAAGCCTAAATCATCACTTGCACCACATCAAGTTGATAATGATGACGAGTGCGCATCTAACAGTGATGATGACTACTTCACCCAAGAAGAGCTGGACAACATGGACGATAGTGTCGTGGCATACATGGCAAGGAAGTTCAGCAACATGAGATTCAGAAAGAGCAACCGACCACAGAGAAATTCTTCATCTTATTATCGGGCTGCTAAGGGTGGTGGTAGTTCGTCAGGCTACCAAGGTAAAGGCAAGAATACCAGCTACAAATCTCCTTTGGATTTCAAAATGAAGTTCAAATGCTATAACTGTGGTGAAGCTGGACATTTTGCCTCGGACTGCAAAAAGCCTAAACAGACTTATCCAAAAGAGACATTTGAAGCCCTCAAAAGCAAGTATGAATTGCTGGTGAAGGAAAGACATGGAAAAAGAGCTTTATTAGTAACAGAAGGAAGAGCTTGGGATGATTCAGATGAGGAAGATGTTACTCATGTAGCAAACTTTGCGTTCATGGCTGAGACATCAGAGGAACCAGAGGTACCAGTTCTAACCCTTAAAGTAGAAATGTCTATTGATGATTATAAGGAACAGAACGGGGCTCTTAGCGAAGAGATCTACATGTTGTGCAAAAGCCTAGACACTTCTCAAAAGGAACAGAAAACACTTGTCGCCAAAAGCAGAATGCTTGAGGCAAAAGTGGAAGAGTTAGAGGCTGCTTGCACTGTAGATACTTCCCTAAGAGATTTTATTAAATCTTTGGAACACAAGCTCGTCCTTAAGGAAGAAATAGAAGCATGTCTTAGGAACAAACTAGCTGAGTTAGAAACTAAATGTGAAGCTTACAAACTAGCTGCTAGTAAAGTGTATGTAGATAATGACGTATTTAAGAAGATAACTGGAGTAGGTGTAGGACTTGATTATTCTAACCTTTCTAAGAAAGAAGGGAAGAGACCTATCGACACTAGTTCCAGTGTCCTTAAAAATGAAGTTCCTAGCATTTTTAAACCTTCTGTTAAACCCATCTACAAACACCTTGTTCCTAGAATAGAAGACGAAAAGACTGAATTGATAGCTAGATATGAGATTGAGATGGAAGATCGCCAGAACGCACAACCTATAACTCCTATCAAACAAGTTAAAATCAATTTTCCTAGTGATGAATCTAGACTAGGAATAGGAGCTAAGGCTGTTAAACAACAAGGGAAGAAAGGCATAAAAGAGGTTAAGGCTGAACGAATAAAGAAAGCATGTTATCACTGCAAATCTACTGAACATCTTTCTTATGCATGTAAAGCTAACATAAATGTTCCTGCTGCACATGCCATGCCTGCCACACATACAATGAATAATCTGCATCCGAATCATGCACAGTGTGGTCAACCTAATTGTATGCCATGCACTTTTAACGTCATGCAAACTTTTGTGAATTTAATGAATGCATCTAGCCAGTCATGCTTAAATACTGCTGCTAGTTCAAATATCAAGAAAAAGCATGTGAGAGCCAAGACTGTCAGTCCTCCTAAAGTTAGGAGTGACAAACCTTCTCCTAGGACTGACAAACATGTCAAGTCTGAGAAAGGAAAGAAGGAAGTCGAAAGCTCTAGTAATGTTAAGAAAAGTGCATCTCCTGTTGTCAAATCTGTTGATTATCAATCTTATCGAAAAGCCGGGCCCAATCAAAGTTGGGTTCCGAAGAAAGTCTAATCAATCTGTCATTGCAGGGCATTAAGCAAAATAGAAATAAAGTCATATGGGTGCTAGACAGTGGAGCATCGAGGCATATGACTGGAAACAAGTCCCTGCTTACAGAGTTGGTTATGAAAGCTGGCCCTTATGTTACCTTTGGAGATGACAGCATAGGTGTGACAAAGGGATATGGCAAACTGAAAACTGGCAATGTCATCATTGAAGATATTTCCTATGTTGAGGGATTAAAGCACAATTTGTTGAGTATCAGTCAATTCTGTGACAAAGGTTACGAAATTGTCTTCAACAAGAAAGGTGTATCAATCACTCACATCAAGGAAGGTTCACTGGCTTTGAGAGGAGTTCGAAAGGCAGATCTTTTTGTTGCGGACATGGATTCAGCAAATCAGAATGAGGTCACCTGTTTCTACAGCAAAGCCTCGGATGATGAAAGCTGGTTATGGCACAAAAAACTATCTCACTTAAACTTCAAAACGATGAATGCTCTCGCGAGGCGAGAATTGGTGAGAGATCTACCTCAAATGGAATTCGCTCCGAAAGGACTCTGTGAAGCTTGTGAAATGGGAAAGTCAAAACGAGCATCGCATAAAAGCAAAGAAATTTCTAGTATTACTGAGCCTCTGCAACTTCTTCATATGGATTTGTTCGGCCCAGTGAATGTCCTATCTTTGTCTAGGAAAAGATATGCATTGGTAATCGTGGATGACTTCTCCAAGTATACATGGGTATTGTTCGCAATGACGAAAGACGAAGTACCTTTCCTAATCATTGATCACATCACTCAAATTGAGAATGTTTCAACACTTACTGTGAAGACGATTAGATCAGACAATGGCACTGAATTCAAAAACGCAGTGCTAAATGACTTCTGTGTATCTAAGGGAATACGTCGTCAGTATTCAGCCCCGAGAACTCCACAACAAAACGGAGTAGTTGAAAGGAAGAATAGAACATTGGTTGAAGCAGCAAGAACTTTGTTGTATGATTCGAAACTTCCTCTGTATTTCTGGGCAGAAGCAGTGAGTACCGTGTGTTACACTCAAAATCGATCCTTGATTATAAAAGATAAAGAAAAGACACCATGTGAGCTAATGAACGGCAGAAGACCAACAATCAAATACTTTCATGTCTTTGGAGCAAAATGCTATGTACTTATAGATGATGAAAATCTAGGCAAGTTTGCAGCAAAAGCTCGTGAAGGAATCTTTGTTGGTTACTCCACAGATGTGGTAGCAGCTTATAGGGTGTTCTTAGTAAATGATCGAAAAGTGACTGAAAGCTACAACGTCAGATTCGACGATACCAAACTCTCATCAATTTCAAGAGATTCTAGTGAACCTGAGTCCCTAAAATTTCAGAATCTGGACTTAGAAGAACTTGAAGATGAACCTGAGTTGGTTGTCCCATTAAATGTTCCAAGTGTACGTGAAGAACCTGAGTCTAGTGAACAAGCTAATCCTACAAGATCAGGAGAGACTTCTTCAGTACGCACCGGCAACAACTCAGGGGGAGTAAATAGCAGCTCAAGGACTACTGTTCAAGGCTCGAGTCGAGTTGACTCTAGTTCTGTAGGAGCTGACACTAACTCAGGGGGAGTTAGTGAAAGTAATCAAAGTAGTCAGCACCACAACTCAGAAAGTCACGCTGAATCATCAAGACAATTTCCAAGAGAACGGGTATGGAATAGAGACCATCCGTTTGAATTAATTATTGGTGATCCAGATGCTGGTGTGTCTACTAGAAGATCCGCAAGAGCTGACCTGGCTAATATTTGCTTATATTCTGGGTTCTTATCCAAGCTTGAACCTAAAGAAATAGAAGAAGCACTTGGTGATGCTGATTGGGTGATTGCAATGCAAGAGGAACTCAATCAGTTTGAAAGGCAGAAAGTTTGGAAACTGGTACCCCGACCAAAGAACAAATCAGTAATTGGAGCAAGGTGGGTATTCAGAAATAAAATGGATGAAAACGGACTTGTAACTCGAAACAAGGCTCGTTTGGTTGCAAAAGGTTATTCTCAGCGAGAAGGAATTGATTATGATGAGACCTATGCACCGGTTGCAAGACTTGAGGCAGTCAGGATGTTCTTGGCATTTGCAGCACATAAGAACTTCAAGGTTTTTCAGATGGATGTGAAAAGTGCCTTCCTGAACGGAGAGTTAGAAGAAGAGGTGTATCCGGAACAGCCGCCTGGCTTCATTGATCCAGAACTTGTAGATTTTGTGTATCTTCTCTTCAAATCTGTCTATGGCCTCAGGCAATCCCCAAGATGTTGGTATGAAACCCTATCCGTATTCTTAATTGAAAGTGGTTTTACTAGGGGAGTAATTGACAAAACATTGTTCTATAAGAATGTGAAGAATGATTTAATACTTGTTCAAGTCTATGTGGACGATATTATCTTCGGGTCATCTAATGAGCGCTTGTGCGAGAAATTTGCTAAGCTAATGCAAGAGAAATACGAGATGAGCATGATGGGAGAGCTGTCCTTCTTCCTTGGATTACAGATCAGTCAGAGAAAAGATGGTATCTTTATCTGTCAATCCAAGTACGTCAGAGATTTACTCAAGAAGTACAATCTAGAAGATGCATCAGCAGCTAAGACTCCCATGGCAACAGCCACGAAGCTTGATGAAGACAAATCAGGTAAACCAGTTGACATCACAAGCTATCGAGGTATGATTGGCTCACTTCTCTATTTAACTGCAAGTAGACCCGATATAATGTTCGCGATTTGTTTATGTGCAAGATTCCAAGCGGATCCTAGAGAATCACATCTCATAGCCGTCAAAAGAATTTTTAGGTATCTCAAGGGCACACCAAATTTAGGGATTTGGTACCCAAGAGATACAGGTTTTAATCTAATTGGCTATACGGATTCAGACTATGCAGGTTGCAGGATTGATAGGAAAAGCACATCTGGTGCTTGTCAATTTCTTGGCAGAAGATTGGTGTCCTGGCAAAGTAAAAAGCAACATACAGTATCTACTTCTACTGCTGAAGCTGAGTACATTGCTGCTGGAAGCTGTGTAGCTCAAATACTGTGGATGAGGAACCAATTGAAGGATTATGGCATGGAGCACAAGAAAATTCCAATTATGTGTGACAACACAAGTGCTATTGCCATAACCAACAATCCTGTAGATCACTCAAGAACCAAGCACATCGACATCAGGTATCACTTCATAAGAGAACATGTCGAGGAGGGGACTGTGGAGCTACATTTCGTGCCCACAATGCAACAAATTGCAGATAAATTCACCAAACCTCTTGATGAAGTAACATTCAATAGGTTGGTTGGTGAATTGGGAATGCTTAACACAAGTTAGTAAAGCCTTCCATCTGTAAAATCCATGTTTATGTTTGTATATGCAAGCTACTTAATCATTATGTGCTTAGACTTTAAAATGCCTAATTAATGATTGTTATAGGTTGCATATAGTATCATTTTACATGAATTCATTGTGTTTTAAGTGTCTTTTATAGCACAAATCTTTGAATTTATGCTTGTTAGATTGCATGATCATAGGGGGAGTTAAATTCATAATATTCTAAATTTTGCATGATTTTTAGATGAATTTACCTGTGTTTTTCATGTAATTAGAGGCCTTAGAATTATCAAGGAATGTTTTAATTATGTCATATATTAAAATCCTTGAATTGATATTTATATTAATTTGGCAATATTAAGTGTTGAGTTTTTCAAAGAAAAATTGTCAAATTATTCTAAGTATCTTCAAAATTTCGAGTTAGTCACTATCTCGAAACTCATCTTGAAATTCTAGTTGAATTTCGATTTGAGCTTCCAGAGTGAAGTTTTGAAAATTCTAAGTCTGGGAAGAATTTCGAGTTAGCCTCTATCTCGAAATTCATCTCGAAATTCGACTTAGAGTTCGAATTCGAGTTACTAGAGTGCCTATTTCTATCTTCAAAATATTCAAGATAAGTTCTATCTCGAACTTTATCTCGAAGGTTAAGATTAGGTTCCATTTTTGGGGATATTTTGAAAAGAACTGAGAATAACTTCGAGTTAGTCAATAACTTCGAGTTAGTCTCTATCTCGAAACTCAACTCGAATTTCGACTTGATGTTCGAGATAGAGTTCTCAGTTGGTTAAGGGAATTTTTCGAGTTAACTCCTAACTCGAAACTTATCTCGAATTTCTACTTGAATTTCGAGATAGGTTTCCCTAGTACTGTTGGTGGTTTTTGCTGTTTAAATGATCTTTAATGATTAAATGGTTCAAGTGTTCGAGTTAATCTATCTCGAAATTTATCTCGAAGTTCGACTTGATACCATTTCGAGATAGACTTCGACTTAAAATTTCGAGATAGACTTCGACTTAGGTTCTCCCTGTATGTACTTGGTATTTTCATTTTTTTTTTCAGGGACACTTTTGTCATTTCACAATCATGCCTATATATACATCTCTAACTCGATGATTTCATTTCACTTTTACCTAATTCAGTTTTACAGCCGCATACATATACATACAGGCGATTTCGACTTACAAACCATTGTTCGTGGTTTTTGTGATTAAACTCATACAGACCACGAATTAATGCCCGATTTTAGATTGCTATTATCTGTGTTATCATAAATCTTTGTGTCTGTGTGCTTTGTAACCGTTCATATACACGCGTATATATATATATACACACAAATATCAAGTGTTTGTAGTTGTGTGACTGTTCATAACTCTACTTCACTGGTATACACACAAGAATATACATCTTCATTGTATATCACAGATTTGGTAATTGGATTGTAATTTTCGCCATTACTTAATCATTGTTGATATTCCGTAGTTTAATTTCTCAAGTGACTCTTGTTATTCACGAACGAAATTAAAAGGACTATAACTTTGGTTTTGTTAATTGATTGTTTTTTCAACAAATATCACATTTTTTAAGGAAAAAACATTTTATTAAAAAATTAAAATGGCTCACCAATTTTCACTTGCTAAAAACAATTTTTATAATATTTCTACGGAAATTGGTGATCAACTCCCGCGCTTTAAGTCTTGGATACGATTTCTCAATTTGTATTCCAAAGCTAGCGATGCTTTTACTGCTAAACCTACACTAGTACATGATGCTTTACAGCAATTATGGACTAGTGCGGTTTCTTTTGGGAGCAAATCAACCCCCTATGGTTTCAGGTTTACCTTAGCGGGTCAGGAATATGAGGTGAATGAAGAAATTGTCAACAGGGTTCTGGGGTTCCCGATAAAAGATGCTTATGATCCAGAACCTACAGCTGCAGAACGCCTCAGATTCTTTGAAGAAATAGGATGTTATCCTCCGTCTGGCCGGATCACTGGAAACATCCCAAAACAATTCTTTCATGTGGAATGGAATTACTTTTTCGAGGCTATCACAAGATGTTTTCGGGCACGAGAAAGCGATTTCCATCAAATTTCCATTCCCATGCAAACTTTTGGAATTGCCCTAGCAAGAGAACTGGATATAAATTATGGACGCATAGTTCTCTCTGAGATAGTGGGTGTAATGGGATCTCCTGCAAGCAGAGACCTCAACACAACAGATGTTGTCTGCTGGTTTCCTCGGTTCCTACAGATGCTGATTAATGATTTAATACCGAAGGATGCTCTTGCAGTTAGACAGAGTTTTGCCAGAAGTCCAACATCTGCACCACTAGGGATGGGCACTAAGTCACTTTCAACAATTGATAATCAGGACAAACATCAAGGTAAACCAATGTCTATTCCTGAAAACATTCAACAGTGGCTTATATATGATGCAGGAGTTACCACCTTGGTGGAATCATCGCAAGTTTCATCATATGCTCAGAATCGGTCTGCTCATGCTGAGGCATTTGAAGAGATTCCTGATGAGCAAAGCGGTGACGAACAAGGTAATGAATCAGGTAATCTCTCTCTGCATACTACTCATTCCTCTTCCTATGTTTCTGATTCCCAGACCCAAGAGACTGCTAGCCCGCAGGATCTATCCCAGGGTGAGAGCTATATTTCTAATTCTCTGCCACCCCTGTCACCGGAATCCAAACAGCCAGCACATGAAAATGTAGGATATGATGAGGAGAGTGACCCCGAAGAGCAGCCTCTTACTCGAAAGAAAGCCAAATTTTCTCATGCTGCTACTTCTAAACCTCAGTCAAACCCTAGTGTGTCACACGCAACCACTCTACCTCACGAGAGTGGTTCTCCCCTTGAACAATCTGCACATAGGGATTTTGATGATGATTATGTACCTCTTGAAGATACTGTTGCTTCAAAAGGACATGAAGCTTTAAAAGCTTCAGCCGTACCTTCACCGGTACGTACTGATGCTGCAAAGAGGATCGGTTCTGATGTTGTACAAGAACACTTTGTAGCCTCTCAGCCTGAGATTCCAACTCAGGAACCAACAGCAATTGATCCCATAACTACAAATTATATTGCTTATCCAGTTTCTGCAGGTACTGCTTCATATTTTGGATCAATTATTGAAGACATACACGAGCGTGAGACAGGGAGTGTGTGTGAGAGGTTAGGGAGAGAGGGACCTTCATTTTTAAGGCCCGAAACCGAGCGCCAAATACTAACAGAACGAGTATTAGAGCGAGGTCACCTAAACCAAACACCGTCCCTTAATATTGAAAATCTTGATACACGTATGACTTCTATGGAAAATCAAATGAAGCAGTTTGGGCAGACAATGGGGCAGTTAGGGATGAACATTGGAAACAATCAAAGGGCTCTTGATGACTACGCAGCACGAATGGCAAGTCAAGCTACAGCTTTTAATGTTTTGACAAACAAGGTAAATGACTTGGGCCATGCTGGTGGTGTCTTGGGAAACACTCTGAATGAAAGGATGGGAGCAATGGAGATTACAATGGATACTCTGGCTGTGGAGATCAGTAGAGTGATGTTCGCAATCAGAAATTTTTTGCCCCCGGAGTGTTTCGAGCCGCAACAACCTCCCCCCGATGCTGGTACAGGTGGTGCTAGTGGAGCAGGAGCCTATGGTTCTGGTTTTGAAGATTCTTATGCAGCTGGTGGATCTGGAGACCAAGGTGGAGTTCAGGATAACTCACCTAAGGGGGAGAGTAGACAAGAGACGAGACAGCAAGGAGTTCAAATCGAAGAAATTCAAGAACATGCTGATCTTGTCAAAGAAAAAGAAATTGAGCCGTCTATTGATGAAGAGGCTCTGAGGAGGAGAAAGGGTAAGGCAATAGCGATTGAGCAAGATGAGCCATTCGTTGACCTGAGTCATCAAGAAAAAGTACAGGTGGTACATGACTCAGATTCCGATATGGAAGACATACCTTTGGAACATGCTATAAAGAGATCATTGAAGGATCAAGGTGGAGGTGCTGGAATGTCTTTCGGAATGCCTGAAGAAATTACTGTTGATGAGGAAACCCTTAAGTCTCAACAGTTAGCCTTGGAACAAGCTGAGTTCTTTAAAATGAAGGCAATGCAAGAACGTGCTGTGTTTCTAGAAAAGAAAGTGGAGCTACAAGGGAAACAGTACGATCATGAGCTTGCAAGGCTAGCTGATCCTCAAGTGGATCTGGACAAGAGAAGGTTAGGGCAGAAGTGGGATGAAGCAAGGAAGATAATGATGGGACCCTGTGCGAAAGGAGTTCATAACAAGGAGGCAGATGATCTGTTCTACAACCTAAATTTGCAGAATCCAATGGCTGCGGACTACATAAGTGCATTGAAGAGATTAATTTCTAAAGTCAGGGTTGGATACAATGCAACGCTTAAGGAGTGGCAGGTTATATTGTCTTTGACAGAAGGAGTCCCAATGTCTTTCCTATATGTGGATGACCAATTCATGACGAGAAGATCTGCATCAGAGTTGTTCTTGCTAGCAACAAAAATTCAATACTCTCATTCTGAGAATCTAAGCATTCTGTATAGGGATCAGTTAATGCAGCTAGCAGAGGACAAGGGTCCAGAATTCTCAGCATATCCTAATGTTGTCCGGATGGTGGTTGACAGTAAATTGAAGAGGGTGAGCATGGAGGAAAAGGACTTAATGGAACTTTCAGTGGAATCTCTTAAGGCCGTCTGTAGACAAATGATGAGTAAGGGATTCGCTTCTGAGCTTAAAGATAAATCAGTGAAGATCATTGAAAGTGTCATATTCAAGAAGAGCAATGAGGTGTGGAAGTGTGATATCATTGCTCCAAACCCTCTTGATAACGTGAAGATTGAGCCGGAGCTGATAGAAAAGAAATGGAATATTCTTCAAGCTATGAAGAATGTAGATGAAGCTCTGAATCTTCCTTCTGGAGAACTGGAACAAGGAGAGATAAGGGAGTCAATTGGTGTTCCAGGAAGAGATAGTGTATACTGGATACACTCTTTTGTTGATGATACAGCTGATGCCTTAGTATTCATAGATGCAGACCAGAATAAAACACTCTTGCATATGAGTAGAAAATGGCTGCTGCAGACTCAAAATGCTGCATTTCTGGAGAAAGTGTTATATGTGTTCAAATGGGAAGATGTGGAAGTTAAGTATGTGAAAGAAAAGCAGAGACTCGTGAGTTACCTGTCTGATGTAGTAGTGGAAAAGAAGCGAATGGAGCAAGATGCGGCTAGTGTCCACAATACTAACCGTGTCAAGGGCTATCCCAAAATGATCTATTGTCATTTTAAAGCTGATAAAGCTCATTGGAAACCTCAGCTTATAATGAAGAAATTTGAGGACATTCCAAAGATCAGGACTACTCAGGAGGTGGACAAACTCAGAAGGCTTTTCAAACATCCTTACCCAGAACCCAAGAATCCTCTAGAAATGGAAGCAGTAAGTTTGTTGAATGCTAGGTGGACGCAGCTTCATGATCCAGTATATAAGAAACAAAAGCAGCAGGAGGAGAAGCGCAGAAGGCAGAAAGAAGAGAAAGACCAAGCTACTGAAGCTAGGAAAAGGAAACGGAATTAGGGTTAAAGGTCAGAGTGGTGTGAACTTGAAGTTGGAAAAACTTCATGTCTTTCGGTTGCTTTAACTCACTTGAGGAAAATTCACCTTAGAGTGAATCCAATAAGGTGATATAAGTTTGACTAAAAGATATGAAATAATCCAGGTGATAGGAATCATTCAAATGATCTTTAATTCGAGGTTCGAATTCTATTTCTAGTTTAAGTTCTTTGTATTGTTTTCAAGTACTTTTCAATTGTATATTTTTCAAGACTGTAATGTTAATTATCTTTTCTCGTCTCTTGTTTAGTTGAGTTATCCTTCATTAATTTGAATGTCATTGTTAGACAATCAAATAGGGGGAGATTGAAAGGCAGAGTGTATAAACTTGTAACACTATAACTAATGTAACTCAATTAAAGGAAAAGATACTTAACCAGAAGACAATCAAGAACAAGAAGTCACAAGAAATCAACACTAAATGAAGACAAGGTAATTGATACAATTGAACATGTTAACTATGATCAAGCCAAGAAGAAATCATTGAGAGAAGTTCAAGTCAAAGTTGTTCATGCCTCAATGATTTGAGAAATCGAGAATCAAGATCATAACTATCAGTATCAACAAGACCAATTGATTTCAAGTGAACAAGAAGGAAAGCGAATATTGGAAAGCCAAGTTACTAAGTGAATATGGTAATTTATTCGAGAAGCAGAAACACTATCAAGACTAGTCACTTATGAACCAGACCAGTGCATCAAGTGTCAGGACATTGATAGCAAGTTTATGTCAGTAATAAAGATCCATGTTCAAGAGCTTGCTGAAGAATAAAGAAGACATGAAGATATCACAAGCTCAAGATGTGCATTGAAGTTTCAAGTTGAAGACCAGAATATTTTCTAAGTACTAAATATTCTAGATGACCAAGTAGAATATTTCTAAGTAGAAGTTCTACTTAGAAATTCGAGATGGCTAAGTAGAAATTCTCAAGTAGAAGTTCTACTTAGAGTGCAGCTTCAACATGACACATGGCATCTTCTGATTGGCAGATTTCCAAGCTTTCAGGATAAGGCAAGATTTATGTGGACATCATTGGGCCACGTACATCTTAGACTTTGAAGACTACAGGACATAGATTACATGTAGTATAAATAGAAGTACTTGTGTAATGTTTTAAGTTAGTGAGCAATATTGAGAAAACACAAGAAAAAGAGAGAGAGTACATTCACAGAGCTTAGAATCATTCACTTCTCTCTGAACTTCTGTTATACTTTGTAATGAATGTTGTAGCAACCTTTTCAAGTTATATATAAGAAATATATTCCTTGAATCTGCGTGTTCATTTACTGCATCGTATTTATTGCTTCTCATATTCGGAAAGTTGTATTCACCCCCCCTCTACAACACATTTGGACCTAACAATAACATTACTAACAAGATAGTTCACAATATCTGCAAACCATGGTTCTTCACCTTGCACCCCAAAAAGCTGCTCATCGGGAAAAGATTCATTAATAAGAGATTTATCATGTGAATTCTTACCATGGTCCTCCAAACGTGATAGATGATCAGCCACCTGATTTTTCGTACCTTTCCTATCCTTGATCTCCAAAATCAAACTCTTGAAGCAAAAGAACCCAACGAATCAACCTAGGCTTTGAATCTTTTTTCGACATCAGATATCGAATTGATGCATGATCCGTATACACAATCACCTTTGTACCAAGCAAATAAGATCTGAACTTCTCAAAAGCATAGACAACTGCCAACAACTCCTTCTCCGTAGTGGTGTAGTTAAGCTGTGCATCATTAAGAGTTTTACTAGCATAGTAAACCACATGAAATATGTTGCTCTTTCTTTGCCCAAGCACGGCTCCAACAGCAAAGTCACTTGCATCACACATCAACTCGAATGGTTCTTCCCAATTAGGTGCGGTAATGACAGGTGCGGTTGTCAACTTCTTCTTCAAAAGCTCAAAAGCAGCTAAACACTCTTCATCAAATTTGAACGGAACATCCTTCTCCAACAAGTTGCACAAGGGTTTAGAGATTTTCGAGAAGTCTTGAATGAATCGCCTGTAGAAACCCGCATGTCCCAGAAAACTACGAATTCCTTTAACTGAGATAGGTGGAGGAAGATTCTCAATAGTCTCCACATTAGCCTTATCCACTTCAAGCCCTTTGCTAGATATCTTGTGCCCAAGAATAATTCCTTCTTGTACCATGAAGTGACACTTTTCCCAATTAATCACCAAATTGGTCTCCACACACAGCTTCAATACCAATCCAAGATTATGCAAGCACTCATCATATGAAGTAACCAAAAATTGAGAAGTCATCCACGAAGACCTCCACATTCGTGCCAATCATGTCTGAGAAAATAGCCATCATACATCTTTGAAAAGTGGCAGGAGCGCCACATAATCCGAAAGAAACTCGACGAAAAGCAAAAGTGCCAAAAGGACATGTGAATGTGGTCTTCTCTTGATCCTCCGGAGCAATGCAAATCTGATTATAACCCGAATAACCATCAAGAAGGCAATAATACTCGTGACCAGCTAATCTGTCTAACATCTGATCAATAAATGGAAGAGGAAAGTGATCTTTTCTTGTGGCTTTGTTGAGCTTTCGATAGTCCATGCAAACTCTCCACCCTGTAACTGTCCGAGTAGGGATGTGCTCATTCTTCTCATTAGCAACAACTGTCATGCCTCCTTTCTTTTGCACACACTGCACCGGGCTCACCCAAGAACTGTCTATGATAGGATAGATAATGTAAGAACCCAGATTTTCGATAGAATTAAAACTTTTCTTATGTAATAATATGGAAGCGAATAGTGGTTACGACTACGCTGTAACGGTTGTTCTAGTAAATAAATAGAATGGATGTGGGTTCAAATATTATATGTCATGAAGAATACTTTTGGTTGACAGCATAGATAAGAATGATCTATCTCCTAAGGATATAAGTAATATTATTCCAAGAAAGATTATTCTTGTGTCATCCAAGTCAATATCTATTATAAATCCAGCGGTTCCGTAAAAAGGTTAAGGAACACTCGAGAGTAAACCAGGTTCGTTTTCCTAATTATAGGAATTAAATAAAAATAAGTGATGAATAGTGATTTTGGTGGAGTTTGGAATATTATTATAATAATGCTATATCCGGTATTCGGAACGGATTTCTGAGTTCGTATTAGTGACCCAGGAGGAAAATAAGTGTATGTAAAGGCTGTCGGATTCAGAAAAATAGCACTTTTATTTTCTCCAAGAATTCCCTGGACACTACAAGACATAAGGAATTATAAAAGGGATTTAAGGAATTTAAATTCGAGAAGTATTAAGAAAGATGAGGAATAGTATATTAAATATTAAGAAGGTTTTCGGTAAAACCCTAACTACAAACGAATGAGTTATTCCCTCGAACGATCAACGAATTAAGCAATAAACGGACAAAGAAACAAGCAGAGGGAGCAAGAATCATGCACAAGCCACTAGAAAATATCTAGTAACCAATATAGTTACAAGAGTAACTAGAATCAAGTGATCAACCAAGTACTTAGCAATCTAACTACAAGTTTGCCTTAAACCACCACAAGATCAACACTTGTCCTCACAAAAACATCATTCCATGCATCATCACTTTATTAAAGGTGTTTTAACACAAGATATTATCTAAAACCATTTCACTTTATGCATTATTCAAGAAGCAACCAAGCAAAATACTCTCCCCCTCCATAAAACACTCCATTCGGCTATTTCCTTAATTCAAGGATCAAAATCCTACTTCCAACCATCATTTGATCTTGAAACTTTTTATGTGAGTCCTATAATTCATAAAAATGATCTCCTCAAAATCCTAGCTTCAATCTCTTCTTTTTCCATTTTCAAAAAAATCATTAAAGAGGAGGATGAATAGTGTTCTTCAAGAACTAACTTTGATTTTCATGTTTCTTTGGTTGATCTTAGGTTTGTTAAGGCTAGACAAGGACCATACCAAGCTTTGTAAGGCTATATCACACTCTCAAGAAGGTATAATGATCTTGAAACCCTAGGTCTACTTTGAGTATTATGCATGTTCTTGATAGATTTAAGTGTTAGTAGCATGTTAGTGATGTTATAAACATGATTATGTAGTAGATCTAATGGATTTAAGAGAGGGTGATTATGTTGGTATAATATTGTGTTCTTGAACTTGTTGAGATGAGAATCATGTGTATAAGTTGTATTGGTGCCCGGTGTGGCTTGGTTTTAGTGTTACGATTAGTAGAACGTTCGAATTATAGCCGTCGTAATGCCCGATTTTCATTTAATCTTGAAATCCGAGCTTTACAGTTAATAAAACTCACTGTCCAGGTTCATATTCTGCCATGGTTAGCTATATCATGTTACAAGCTTCGTTTTGATATAAAGATCGCATAAAATGGACTTACGGTTTAGGAGTTATGGCCGATCGAATATAAGTGGTTCGAAACCGAGAATGCGAATTCGTAATTGAAATTGAACCGTATAAAATAAGTATCGCAGTGGCGAATCTTGGTAATTAAATATTAGGGATCATAAGGATAGTGTGAGAGAAGACCTCGTATTAAAAAGATCGTTTTTCGATTTTATAAAAATGTTTGAATCAAGGTTAAGTACGAAAGTACCCCTAAAGAGTATACTTGGTTATAACTACGGTAAACCACTTAGAAAACGATCGATAAATCTCGAGGTATAATCTTTCGACTTTAAAACTTTTACAAATCGAATACTTACCATATGTAAGGGTAATATCATGCTTTATTAACGAACAAGTGTCGGATAATAAAAGCAATAATAAGCGTGAATTAGAGGGGTATAACGAAATGACTTGAAAACGTGTTTCGATTTAAGTCAAGTTTATACTTAACCTTTTGAAAGGTGTTAATTAATTAATCCCGAGTGCCTTGGCTATTTTTAGATCATCAGGCTGACCCGGGACACGCTACCACTACCCCTACCCGTACTCGATTCCCAGGCAAGTTTTCAAACCTTTTTAAAGGCTGTTGTGAATATATATATATGATTTCTGTTATACATATGCCATAGCATGCATGCCTATCTTCGAATTATATTGTGATACTTGTTCCCTGATTTATTGTTGGCTTATAAGCTAGATAGATATATATCAGTTATAAGCCGGAAATTATTTAGACCCTTAATCGAAGGGCAGTGAATCTCATTCTTTGATTATAGACCGGGAGTCGTTATTTCTTGATATATTGATATTATTTTCAGAGGAAAATATTTAAGTAAATATTTTCCATTTGTTATCTGGCGAATATTTTTGGGATATTCCTTGAGATTATTTGATAAATATTATTCGGATCATTCATCAGTTAATTATTTATGCGATGAATATTATCTCTAATGTTCATATAAAGTCGATTAAATATTCGAATATTATTCGAACCCTCAGTTGAGTTATTTACTTAAAGAATATTCATTCTTATTTACTCGATAAATATTATTCTGAATATTCATTCAAGTTTACTTATTAAGTGAATATTATTTTAATATTCATTTGAGCCTTATTTATTTAAATGAATATTATTTCGAATATTCATTTAATCTCTATTTATTTTATAAATATTAGTTGAACGTTGATTCGAACTCCAGTTATTCGATAAATATTATTTTGAATATTCCCTTGAGATAAGGAATATTATCTTCGACCTTTATTTAAAGTCGATTCAATTATTGAACATAATTTCAAATATTCATTCGAATATCATTTCTTCGATAAATATTATTAAGTTGAATATTCGTTAATTATTCAATGAATATTGTCCCAAATATTAAGTCGATAATTATTCCATCAATATGTGTCCTTCTTGAGTTGAATATTCACTATTGATTCAATAAACATTATCTCAAATATCCATTTGATGATTACTCCATCAATAAACATTGTTACTAATTTGAATATTCATTATTTGTTCAATGAATATTATTCTGAATATTTATTC
Organism: Kitagawia praeruptora; assembly: GCA_037693485.1. Lineage (NCBI taxonomy): Eukaryota > Viridiplantae > Streptophyta > Magnoliopsida > Apiales > Apiaceae > Kitagawia > Kitagawia praeruptora. The sequence goes on along the minus strand of CM075351.1, from coordinate 25,416,571 downwards.
AAAGATTATTTCGAGCAAAACTTTTCCAATATCTGTGATTTAATAAATATTCTTGGAATATTTATTTAATTCTTCTAACTCGTTTCAAAAATGATTTACTTCATTCACATAGTATCATCGACCTTCGAATATTGTATAAATTATTTCAGAGTCCTATTATTATTATTATATTATCAAGGAAGGTTCTCAGTGATTCCATTCTCCCTTCAATTCTATTGTAAGGGAACCTTACTTGAGGAATGTTATTTATCTTGTGACTGCCCGGTCATAAATTATTCGTTTCACTCGCAACTTGGTTGCTATTTATCATGGTATTGTGTGTACCCGCTCATTATTCGAGGGGTAAGAATGTTGGAACAAGTCAGTATCCATTAACAAGCAACAGCTTGGGAAATATTGGTAAATTTTCCTTTCCAATTAGATATGACTATCTTGTGGAGTCATATCAACAAGTATTATACTTGGGGAAAGGGGGACGAACTTTACGTTTCAAAGTTATGGATGTGAAATGAACTAGGAGATGCGTAAGTGACCCAGTGGCGCCGGTCCAGCAAATGGCCCAACCGTTGGCCGAGGGGGTTCCAGAGGGCGGTAGACAAGTAAATCCGTCGGTGCTTCCTTCTACATGTAGTAAACAAGAGGTGGGGAGCATAACATGCGACTGATCATCGTGTATATGCTATGTCTCCTGGCGCGTCAAACTCCAGTATTAGTTCATCACTCAATGTTGGAAATTTTCTACAACCTCATCTTAGTTGGCAGAGTTGAAAAGTATTTCAAACTGGAATTGCAATATCTTTCTTGCAAGTTCCTATTTTTATGAAAATGATGCTATCTTGCTTATTATGGCATAGCACGTGCTTCCACGAAATATATACCTGTTGAGTTACCTTGTAACTTCATCCTTTATATTGAACTGGCAATATTTTCTCTAATGCATGGCATATGGTTTCAAAATATATCTTTGAACTGTCATATATATTACTGTTCAGTTATATTCTTGTTGGTGGGCTATTGCTCACCCTTGCTTTATTATTTATATCACAACAACAGTTAGATCAGATGGCCGCACAAGGTGCACTTGGTGCGAGCAGGTGTCAGCCGTCAGAGGATTAACCGCTGAGATCGTAGCTACCATTGCTGAAGAGTAAGCTATTGGAAGGCTAGTTATTAGCATTTGAATATCAAATGTATTTATAATATGACATATACAAATGGATGGCAAAGAGTAAGTAATGTATAAATTGTAATTCTTTGGGTTGTAAGAACTCAACTGTGTGATTAATAAAATTTGGTTACTCTGATTACATCTCTGGGACTATAACGTGTGAGTTCTATATTATTGTTTGGGTCACAAGGTTGTTATTCAGTTTATGTTGATTTTATGGATGGAAATTGAGACCGTAACGACCAGATCCCGGACCCCGGATCTGGGGGTGTTACAGATAATCCCTGCATCTAGCCACAATAGAATTTCCTTCTTCACCACCTCTTTCATAATCGGATTAAGTCTCCGCTGATGCTCAACAGTAGGCTTAGCTCCTTCCTCTAGCAGAATTTTATGCATGCAATAAGAAGGGTTGATTCCCTTAATATCTGCTATAGTCCAACCAATTACCGATTTGAACTCTCTCAAAATTCGTAAAAGCTTTTCTTCCTCACTACCTGACAAGTTAGAAGCAATAATAACAGGTAACGTAGATGCATTGTTAGGAATAATTCATAAGTTGTGATGTTAAGAATAGAATTTACACATTATACTTCTTGTAATCCTGATCTTATAAAGGATTTAGCACTATATATAGGATTTATGTGTAAAATAGTTATCTGTACAGTTTAGTCAGGAATGAACAGTGTATCGGAGACTAAATGTCAGGAACAAAGAGCAAATCCTGATGACAGGTCTAATACTGATGATGATCAGATACTGATGCAAGATGAAATCCTGATATCAGTCATGTTACTGATGATGTCATTGTGGATGCTACAGAAACTGGCAAGTGCTATAAAACAGGATCGTTGTTTGAAGAACAAGCAAGAAGATATTATGAAGGAAAGAGTTTTCTATTGAATGAAACTATCGACTAGAAGACAGAACATTGTCATGTATAGATTATATCCTTCTGTTATTAGTTGATAGGTAGCATATAAATACTCTCTCTATGTCATTGTAAAAAGTGTAAGTTCGTGAGGTTTGTAATCGTGAATATACGAGAGTACAAACAGAGAGAGAGAGATTTGTATTTTCAGCAGCTGCTAAAGGTATTGTACACCTTTGGTAGAGTTTGTATTTGATCTTATTAATACAAACAGAGTTTGATTCATTCGTTTATTCTTGTTCATATAATCAAGCAAAAATCAGACACGATTATATAACTTGTATTCAACCCCCCCCCCTTCTACAAGTTATTCTAGTTAACAATTGGTATCAGAGCAGGTTGATTTCGAATAATCATAAAGATCTGCAATCATGTCTGGTTACAAGGATGGGAATACTAAGATTCCTATGCTCAAGAGAAACGAATATACTCTATGGGAAGTAAAGATGCTGCATCATCTGGAAGCAACAGATCCTGATTATCTTGACAGAATCAGAGATGGACCTTTTGTTCCAACAAAAGTCGTTGGACAAGCAACTGTTGATGGTGTGGTTGTTCCAGAACTTACAGCAGAGAAGCCAAAATCTGAATGGTCAGATAAGGACAAGGAGAATGTTCTTAAAGATGCTAAAGTGAGAAACATATTATTCAACAGTCTTGATTCTGTTCTCACTAACTATGTTCTCTCTTGTAAAACTGCTAAGGATATTTGGGACAATCTTAAGGTTCACTGTGAAGGAACTAAGCCTGTCAGGAAGAATATGAGGACATTACTTATACAACAGTATGAGTACTTTGAATCCAAGTCTGGTGAGTCACTTACTGATACCTTTGATAGGTTTACAAAACTCATCAATGAGATGGCCATGCATAGTAAATATTATGACTTGGAGGATATGAATACAAAGTTCATGAAAGCTTTGCCTGATTTCTACAATGAGAAGATATCTGCGATTGAAGAAGCTAATGATCTGGATGAGATTTCATTAGAGGCAGTATATGGAAAATTGAGAGCTTATGAACTTGACAAGCAGCAGAAGAAGAGAAGGAGTGAAGGAAAGATGAAGACTATTGCACTTACTGCTCAATCTGAAGTAAAGAAGCTTCCTGAAGAACAGCATGAAGAGATTGTTGTAAAGAATTCAAGGAAGAAGAAAAGCAAAGAAAATTCTGAGTCAGAGACTACTGATATGGATTCTGACAACAATGATTCTGAATCTGAGATGCAGGAACTCTTTGCTATGTTTGCTAAAGCCTTCAAGAAAGGAAGATTCAACAGAAGAAGATTTAGCAAAGGACCTTTTCAAAAGAAGGAGGAGAAGAAGAGTGACAAAGGCAAAAGTACAATTGTCAAGCTTGATAAGGCCAAGATCAAGTGCTTTAATTGTAGCGAGCTTGGACACTTTGCTAGTGAGTGTAAGAAGCCTAGGAATTCAGGAAAAGGTAATGCACTTATGGTCACACAGAAGGATTGGGCTGATTCCAGTGATTCTGAAGATGAATTGGATTACGACAACATTGCATTGATGGCAAATGGTTCAGACAAACCTGGATCTCCAAAGAAAACTTCTCCATCCTCTGTTAAGGTATCACTTCACTCTCTTGATTCATTTGATAGCTTAAATTCTGATGAAATTAGATCTATCCATGCTGAGTTTAAGAATCTTATGACTAATTTTAGAATTCTTACTTGTGAAAAAGATGAACTTAAGGTTAAGAATGATAAATTAGTTGATAGAAATAATTTTCTTGAATCTGAGTTAATTCAAATGGAAGAATACAAGTTAAGTTCTGATAAAGCTAAGCATGATTATAGTGTTATTCTTGAGGCTTATGACTATGTCAGAAAAGAACTAGAGGAAGAGAGAGATGTGATTAAGACCATTAACATTTCTGGTAAAAAGACACAAGAAATTATCAAAAATGGAATTCGTGGTAAGGTTAATGGTTTAGGTTTTGATAAGGCTAGACAAGAAGAAAAAGTAGCTATTGTCAATGATGATAGTAAAGTAGAAGCTAGCACATCTAAATCTGAAGGTAAGAAAATTGTTTCTGAACCTAATCATGTTAAATTTGTTGATTCAAAAGGTACCCATGTTGTACACAAAAGGATTAACAATAGTAATTCAGATGAGAAAGTGTTAGAGAAACCTAAGAATGTAAACATAGGGTTTCTGTCTAAGTCTCAGTTGAAACAGAGATTAGATGGTCTTTCAGAGTCTAGCAAGATCAAGAGAAATAGGAATGGAAAAGAAGGTATTAACAAAGAGAATAATTACAAGAATGTACCTGATACACCTAGGAAGAAATGCTATAAGTGTGGAAATCATAATCATTTAGCCCTAGACTGCAATCAAAAACCTTCTTGGAAAACTGAGTCCAGATTCCCCAAGACTCAGAAAATTCAATACCAACCATAAAAAGCTTGTTATCATTGTGGTAGTTTACTTCATTCCATTTACATGTGTAGAGAATATCATGAACTGTACTATGACTATTATTCCTTGAAATCTGAAACTCCTAGTCACAAACAGTTTGTGAAATTAGAGTCTAAAGTTGACTCTACAACAGGTAAAGTAAAAGCAAAATTCTCAAAGCCTGTTGTTTCTAAATCTAGTAAGAAAGGATCCAATCAAAGTTGGGTCCTAAAAAATTCTAACTAGTTACTTTTTGTTTGCAGGGCACAGGAAAGAAGCATTCAATTATCTTGGACAGTGGATGCTCTGGACATATGACTGGAAAGAAGTCCCTGCTTACAAAGTTTGAGAGGAAAGCTGGCCCAGTAATATCTTTTGGAGATGGCAACAAAGGAGAAACTCTGGGATATGGCTCAATTGTTTTGGGGAATGTCATCATAGAAAATGTAGCACTGGTTGAAGGCTTGAAACATACTCTTTTAAGCATAAGTCAACTGGGTGATAAAGGTTACAAGTCAATCTTTGACAAAGAAAGATGCAAAATCTTGAATATGTAGAATGGAGACATTGTTCTAACTGGTCAAAGACATGGTAACATATATGAAGCCAGCTTAAGTGATACATCTAAAGGAATTGTTAGATGTCTCTACAGCAAAGCAACAAGTGATGAAAGCTGGAATTGGCACAAGAAGCTCTCACATCTTAATTTCAAGAAGCTTAATCAACTTGTTAAGCACAATCTGGTGAGAGGCCTACCTCAGGCAAATTATGTGCAAGATGGACTTTGTGATGCATGTCAGCTTGGAAAGCAAAGAATAACCACTTTCAAGAGCAAGACTGAAAATTCAATTACTGAACCATTTCACATGCTACATCTTGATCTGTTTGGTCCAGTAAACATTATGTCTATCAGCAAGAAAAGATATGCTCTAGTGATAGTGGATGATTTCACAAGGTTTACATGGGTGTTCTTTCTACACAAGAAGGATGAAGCTCCTCAACAAATCATTGAACTTGTCAAGAATATTCAGAATAACTCTGAGTACAAAGTTAAAGTACTTAGGAGTGACAATGGTACAAAATTCAAGAATTCTACAATGGAGGGGTTTTGTGCAGACAATGGAATCACTCAACAGTTTTCTGCACCTGGTACGCCTCAGCAGAATGGTGTAGTGGAAAGAAAGAACAGGACTCTCATAGAGGCAGCAAGAACCATGCTTGCAGATGCAAAACTTCCAACCTACTTTTGGGCAGAAGCTATTAACACTGCATGTTTCACTCAAAACTGTACCTTGGTAAATAGTCATGGAAAAACTCCCTATGAGATGATCAAAGGAAAGAAACCAAGTGTGAAATACTTTCACATCTTTGGATGCAAATGCTATGTCCTAAAAGTTCATCCAGAACAACTTGGAAAATTTGAAGCAAAATCGGATGAAGCAATCTTTCTAGGATATTCAGCATCTAAGGCCTTCAAAGTTTATAATCTCAGAACTCACATTGTTATGGAATCAATTCATGTTGCATTTGATGATAAGAAATTTGGAATTCTGCAAACTGATGAAAGCCATGACAAATTGGAATTTGAAAATCTGAAGAATTCTGAGATACTCTCCAGTGATGATGAAGGTTCTCCAGAAGGAATTTCTATTGCTTCTCAAAGGAATGCTACTGTTGAGGGGGAGCAAATAAGTCAAAGAGAACACAGTGATCATCAGGAGCAGACTAGCTATTCAGAGTCTACTCCATCAGGAACTGATCTTTCAGAGTCTATTCCATCAGGAACTGATCTTTCAGAGTCTACTGAAGGAAGATCAGTAACTAGCAGCAATATGGAATTTACTGATTCTATTGATCAAAGGAGAGTTATTGAAGGCAGAGAGAATTCTTCTACAAGAGATACCACTAACTTAGGGGGAGAGACTAGCAGAGTTAATCTACCACCTGTTAGAAAATGGACCAAGGATCATACTGAAGATTTGATTATTGGTGATCCAAATAGTGGTGTTCGAACTAGAAGATCAATTCAAAATGAATGCTTGTATAGTTGCTTTCTCTCAAAGAATGAACCTAAGAAGGTTGAAGAAGCCTTACAGGATCCTGATTGGGTAATTGCAATGCAGGAGGAGTTAAATGAGTTTGAGAGAAACAAAGTCTGGAAACTGGTACCAAGACCTAAAGATAGATCTATTGTTGGTGCAAGATGGGTTTTCAGGAACAAGCTAGATGAATCTAGTATGATTGTAAGAAACAAAGCAAGACTGGTGGCTAAGGGTTATTCTCAGGAAGAAGGCATTGATTATGATGAGACCTTTGCACCTGTAGCAAGATTAGAAGCAATCAGAATGTTTCTTGCATTTGCAGCTCATTCAAAATTCAAGGTATACCAGATGGATGTAAAGAGTGCTTTTTTAAATAGCAAACTTGATGAGGAAGTATATGTGGAACAGCCACCTGGATTTGTTGATCCAAAATTTCCAAATCATGTCTACAAACTTGACAAGGCACTCTATGGACTAAAGCAGGCACCAAGAGCATGGTATGAGACTTTGTCTAAATTTCTTCTTGAAAATGGCTTCACAAGAGGTACAATTGACAAAACTCTATTCTTTAGAAAGATAAAAGGTGAATTGCTTTTAGTTCAAGTTTATGTTGATGATATTATTTTTGGCTCTACTAATGAAAAGTTGTGTGCTAAGTTTAGCAAGCTTATGCAGTCTAAGTATCAGATGAGCATGATGGGTGAATTAAATTATTTCTTAGGCTTGCAGGTCAAACAGACTGAGACTGGTATTTTCATTAATCAGTCAAAGTATATCAAAGATCTCTTAAGAAGGTTTGACTTTCAAGACTGTGCAGTTGCAAAAACACCCATGGCAACAGCCACTAAACTAGACTCTGATCCTAAGGGGAAGAGTGTGGATAATACTAGTTATAGAGGCATGATAGGCTCATTGTTATATCTAACTGCAAGTAGGCCAGATATAATGTTTTCTACCTGTTTATGTGCTAGATTCCAAAGTGATCCTAAGGAATCTCATTTAATTGCTGTGAAGAGAATTTTTAGATATCTCAAAGGAACTCCAAATCTTGGTTTGTGGTACCCTAGAGAATCTGATTTCTTTCTAATTGGCTATTCAGACTCTGATTATGCAGGGTGTAAAATAGACAGGAAAAGCACTACAGGTACATGTCAATTTTTGGGAAACAGATTGATTTCTTGGGCAAGCAAGAAGCAACAATCTGTCTCAACCTCAACTGCAGAAGCTGAGTACATAGCAGCAGGCAGTTGTTGTGCACAGCTCCTTTGGATAAGAAATCAATTGATGGATTATGGTATGACACTTAGTAATATTCCTATGTTTTGTGATAATACTAGTGCTATTAAAATTGCAGAAAATCCAGTTCAACATTCAAGGACTAAGCACATTGATGTCAGGTATCATTTTATTAGAGAACATATTGAGAATGGTACTATGGAACTTCATTTTGTTCCTACTGACAAACAGCTTGCAGATATTCTAACTAAACCACTTGATGAGACAACATTCAGTAGATTAGTAAGTGAGTTAGGAATGTTAAATTTTTAGATCTTTAACATCTGCAATAGTAGCAAGGTATGTTGTTTTTAGCTTATAGACTTGATATTCTTGTCAGGATCTATTTTTGATTGTTAAATGCTTTAGCTATAACACTTTGCCTTGATAAATTTCAGTATGATAGACTTGTTAATAATCATCAGGATTAGATTTGTTATCAGGATGCTGACGTCATCAGTATTGTGTCAGTATCAGGATTGTGAAAATTGTTTCAGATCCTGACGTTTACTTTGTGTAGTAATCTAATTCTGTGATGTGTTAAGTCTATGCCAGCATGTTTTAATATTTGCATACTGATAATATATACATCATTCATAATCAAAAGACAAGTAGATAATAAGAAATTGTATTTTCATTAATTGAAATCATTACATATATGGAAATGAAATACAACATCTTTTTGTCTAACTTCTACTGATAATCCTATACTTGTCTATTGATATGAATTTTGAGGTACAGGACAAGGAGCATCTCAAGAAATCCATCAGGGGATTGAATAGCCTCGTCTACTCTTGGATTCCTTGTCTGGGCGACTTGAATGAGAGTAGCTAACTTAAATGAATAGCATCTCCATCAAGATCAACCTCAGACTCTCGGCCAAATTCTTCATCCTCAAGTTTTGAGGAGGTTAGGGGAAGATTGTATCCAACAGACGGATGTTCTAGGAGAAACCTCTGGATATTAGTTCGATGAGAAGAGTCATTTTTTCAAAGAGATGATCAAGAACAGGATGTTCATCGACTGTGAAGAATCTAAAGAATGGGTTTGAATGGAACTTTGGTTTGAGAATCATTGGTGAGAAAAAAAGAAATTGAAAGGTTTATGGAGAATGGCATAAGGCGTCTGTTTCTTTTATAGAAAGACATGAGAAGCTGAACAGTCACTTGGAAGTTTTAATGAAGTCAGATGCTAATTATTGCATATGACTGTATTTCTTGTTTTCAAGAAATATTGAATATATCTAACCAATTGATTGTTGTTCAGTTTAATTATTTATTTCTTTTTCAGATAAAAGAAAAATGCCACGTGGAAACTCCATATTAAGTCTCTGGAATCAGGATGATATTGATCAGGATTTCAAGTGTGACCATCAGGATTTGAGATTTATTATTTTTAAATCATATTGCATTGTATGATTATTTTGATGGGATATCACAACAGGAAAAGGAAGCTGATCAGTATTGAGTTTTATCTTGATAATACCCTGATTTATTTCATGAAAATCAATTTTGGATTTTATTTTCCAAAAATCGTGGGTAACCGCATTTTTCAGGGACTGACACCTGTCAATCTACGTGTCAACGTGGGATAGTGGTCTGAAAAATTTGTGAAATATATTTGTTTTGAAACTCTAATCGTGTAATTGCTTTCTCTAATTTTAAATTCTCTAAAGCAAAAACTACTCTTGAGTTTTCAAAATCACTAATCCATTTCAAGGATTTTTCAAGTTCTTTTCAGATCAAAAATGGCGACTCAGAGAAGATTACCTAAGTCAGTAGCTTTCAAGTTTGGTGACTTTGATTTTATGACGAACAACCATGTAGCAGCTATCACCAACAAGGAAGGAGTATTAACTGATTTTCATCCAATCATGGACTTTCTGGCGAATGGACCATTAAGTTATGCATTGACAGCATCTCCACAAATTAATCAAGCAGCTGTTTCACAAGCTTGGGAGAATGCTGAGGTAATTAATTCTACTCAGAGTCAATCAGGTAAGATTGTTCTACACTTAGGACAAGACTCATTTGATATTACTGAATCTGTTGTTAATTCAGTACTTCACTTACCTGTTAGTTTGATTTATGAGAATGTACCATCTGATGATAATGTGAGAACTATGTTGTCTGAATTAGGTTATAGTGGACCTCTAGACAACATGAGCCAGTTGAATAGGTCTTTTCTTAGAAAGGAATGGTCTTTCTTCTTTGATCAAATTGCTAAATGTTTTACTGGTAAATGTAGTTCTTTTCAGCAAATTACTTCTGTTACATCACATATTGCTTATAGTTTGCTTTATGACAGAGTAGTTAACATTGGTTATATTATCTTAAGTCAGATGTGTATCAAACTTGGGTTAAGAGATCAAAACAGAAAAATGGTTTATTATCATAGATTTATGCAAATGTTTATTAACCATTTTATTCCTGATGTTGAAGCTAGATTTGGTAGGGAACATTGTGTTTCTTCTTATGTACAGCAAAAGAGAATTTTCTCTGACATTATAAAGAAGGGCAATGAAAAGAATCTAGATGAAATACCTGCAATTCATTATCCACATCATTTTCAGGTAATTCTTAAAACTCATCTTCCTACTCTCTACAATTCTTCTTTCTTTTGTGGTGAAATGGCTCAGGAATCTCATTTGGAGGAGAACCCACCTGTGTCTACCCAAGTAGCCCAAAACATTATAGTCTCTGAAACAATTCAAGAACCAAATTTTGATCCACAGCCTATTGTTTCAAAGAAACCAACCTCTGGTGTTTCTCAAAAGACATCAGTTGTAAGGAAGAGAATATTTGTTGTGTCAAGTAGTAGTAATTCTAGTGAAGATGATGATGATTTAACTCTTGCTGAGAGAGCAGAATTGAAGGCTGCAATTCAACTTTCTCTATTAGCACAAAGAGATGAAAAACCTAGTCACAGCCAGGCTGCAGTCTCCCAAAAGGCCGTAGTTCGTAAAAAGGGAAAACAGTTACTGGATACTGTCTCTCAAAAGACTGTGTCTATTGAACAAAGATCTCATCCCAAGATCACTTCTGTGTCTACACCTCTTGAGTCTTCTCAGGATAAATCTTTTGCTCACTATACCAGGAGAACAAGGAGAAAGATTCAATTGTCACCTACACACACAGAGTCTAGTCCAACTAACATTATGCAGGTTTCTACACATCAAGCTACATCTATGTCAGTATTTGACAAGAGAGATTTGGATATTGATTCTTCATGGGAAACTACATTGTCATACAGAATGGCTATGGGACTTATCTCTCTAAAAGTGAAACTTTCCAGGCCAGTTCTAAATTTTCTAAGTGAAAGTGTTCCTAGACTTTCATTTCCTGAAGAATATGGACTTCTACATCAAAGACTTGACTTAATGAAGATGTATTTCTATGTATCTGTCAGAAGACAATCAGTCAAGAAATTTGGACTCTCGAAGCATGTTGCACTTCAATCACTTCATGCATATTTATTTGACAAAGATGTCATTATTGAAGATGCCTCAGCTCAAGGTGAACAACAGGAGGAAGTAGATAGAGGAATGCAGTCAACAGAAGATACTATTGCACCAGTGGTGAATAGTATGAAAGATCAGATCACAGTCACTGCAACACAAGAACCATCTAGTCAGAGGTTGGATGACTCAGGAGCTGTGATAGCTGATGTTGAAAGGTCTTCTGTGATGACTGAGAATGCAAGTGAGATACCCTATGATATGGGAGGAATAACTTTGACTGGTTTTCTTGAAGATCAAACAAATTTTGTTCAGTCAGAGTCTGTCCACCTTGAGGGTGAGTCTCAGCAAACAACACTTAAAGACGGTGATGTACTAACTATGATGTCTAATGAAGTATTACTGAAGACATCAGAGTCTAGTAAAAAACCTGAAAGTGGTATACTGGAGCCTATAGTCTCTGGAAGGAAAGAAGATGATTGTATGGGTTCAGAGACTATAGCAGCTCACTCCTTGGAGAAAACCTCAAGCCCCTTGCCATATGAGGAACCCTCTCTCCATGTGAGTTCAGGTATAAAAACTCCTTCTAAACCCTATTTTTCTGTAGGTCATGAGAGCACTTATTCAAATTTGAGTGATACACTTGAAAAGATGGACTTAGATCCACAAACTGAGAGGTTGGCTCCTGACCAGGCAAAAGGTGAGGTAGAAAGAGTGTTGACTTTAGTAAGTCAAAGTGAGAATGAGGGTATGGATGATCAACTCCATAGTGAGGGAGAGAAAATTAGGAAACCATCGTTTGATTTCTGGGATCAGGTTTTTCCTGAATCTTGGTCTGACAATCTTGATATGGATGCTGGTACTTATTCGTTTATCAATGTGTATCAGAAGAATGACCTAGCACATCACAATGCAAAGCCAGAAGTTAAAGCTCAGAAGCAAAAGGAGAGGCTTGCAGGAATCATTAACAGAAGATGTGCCAGGATAAAGCAATCTCTTGATACATATGTACCAGATGAAGTTCCTAATGATCCTAGTGTTCCTTTGTATGTACTTCCAATATCAGCTAGAATTGAGACATCTACAGTCTTTGATCACTCTAAGGAGGAGTCAGGATTTGAAGATGTTAGTACACAAAATACTGGTGAAGGAGATGATGATCATGTTTCAGCTCCAGATCAGAAAGATGAAGATGTTGATACTTCTAATCAGGTTTTATTACTTGAGTATCATACAACACAAGCAACTTCTTCTACAAGACTTGAAGATACAGTTCTTTCTGATTCTGATTCTGAAGATACTAGAAGCACTTCCAACATTGAAGTTCATTCTGATGTTTTGAAAGATATTCAGAATTCTCAAATTGCTATGCAAACAAGACTTCAATCACTTGAAGATAACCAAGTCACAATTATGGAAAATCAAGCAGTTCTGATGAATATCATTTGTTCTGTTTCTGAATCTCTTGGAATGAATGTTGATGATGTCAAAAAGGGGGAGATAAAGACAATTCAAAGACAACAACAACAACAATACCAGACTGGGGGAGATAAAGCCGGGGGAGATAAAGAGCAGACAAAGGGAATTAAAAAGAAGAACTAGGAGTGACAGTGGTGAATCTTAGCTAGGAAGTGGTAAAGGAAGAGCAGCATTAATAGTTAAAATTCTTTCTTCTAAGTACTAAATAAACGTCTACATCTGGAAGGAGGTACTTAACTTCATAATTCTACATTCATAAATTCTATTCTGGTTGTATTGTTATATGTTTTGACATCCACAACTTAGATTTATGCTTCATATTTTAAAGCATAAATAGGGGGAGATTGTTAGGAATAATTCATAAGTTGTGATGTTAAGAATAGAATTTACACATTATACTTCTTGTAATCCTGATCTTATAAAGGATTTAGCACTATATATAGGATTTATGTGTAAAACAGTTATCTGTACAGTTTAGTCAGGAATGAACAGTGTATCGGAGACTAAATGTCAAGAACAAAGAGCAAATCCTGATGACAGGTCTAATACTGATGATGATCAGATACTGATGCAAGATGAAATCCTGATATCAGTCGTGTTACTGATGATGTCATTGTGGATGCTACAGAAACTGGCAAGTGCTATAAAACAGGATCGTTGTTTGAAGAACAAGCAAGAAGATATTATGAAGGAAAGAGTTTTCTATTGAAGGAAACTATCGACTAGAAGACAGAACATTGTCATGTATAGATTATATCCTTCAGTTATTAGTTGATAGGTAGCATATAAATACTCTCTCTATGTCATTGTAAAAAGTGTAAGTTCGTGAGGTTTGTAATCGTGAATATACGAGAGTACAAACAGAGAGAGAGAGATTTGTATTATCAGCAGCTGCTAAAGGTATTGTACACCTTTGGTAGAGTTTGTATTTGATCTTATTAATACAAACAGAGTTTGATTCATTCGTTTATTCTTGTTCATATAATCAAGCAAAAATCAGACACGATTATATAACTTGTATTCAACCCCCCCCCCTTCTACAAGTTATTCTAGTTAACATGCATCACCTAAACACGCATACCTCAAGTGTTCCGGCAATGCTTTGAGTTCAAGTGTAGGAGCTTCCTCAAAAGATGGTTTTAGACGCCCCTCAGAATTATTAAGTTCTGCTAACCCAAGTGATTCAAATGGCATGTCAAATCTCCTTTTCCAAGGGGCTGAATTTAACTGCTGAAGTTGCTCGGCTACTTCTTCATCTTCAAAATCAGAATCCCCAACTAAAACTCTCTCCAAAGAATCTGACTTTAGCAATTGCTCAATCTCCATAGTGACTGCAGAATCAACCAAATCCACTTTCAAGCATTCCTCTTCATCTGCGGGAAATTTCATCGCATTGAACACATTAAAAGTGACATTCTGGTCTTGCACCATCATGGTGAGTTCCCCTTTCAGCACATCGATCAAGGTCCTACCCGTAGCCAAGAATGGTCTTCCCAAGATTATGGGAATCTTCTTATCCTCTTCAAAATCCAAGATCACAAAATCAGCAGGAAATATGAGTTTATCAACTTTTACCAAAACATCCTCCACTACGCCTCTAGGATATGTGATTGCCCGATCAGCAAGCTGCAAAGAGATGTTGGTAGGCTTTGGATCCGATAACCCAAGTTGCATGAAAACTGACAAGGGCATGAGATTGATGCTAGCTCCCAAGTCACACAAGCACTTCTCAAAAGACAAATTACCAATAGTGCATGGAATAGTAAAGCTACCAGGATCCTTAAGTTTCGGAGGCAATTTCTGTTGTTGAACAGCACTGCATTCTTCCGTTAATGCAACGGTATCTAATTCCTCGAGCTTCAACTTACGAGAGAGAATACCCTTCATGAACTTGGCATAGCTCGGCATCTGTTCAAGAGCTTCCGCAAAAGGGATGCTAATCTGCAACTTCTTGAACACCTCAAGGAACTTCGCCTGTTTATCCAAATTCTGCTTCTGGAGTCTTCTAGGATATGGAGGAGGAGGATAGATCTGATTATTCTTTGTAGATTGCTCCGAAGAAGCTTTTACAACAGGTTCCTTGCTCTTCTCTAATTCACCATCTAGCTGATCAGCTGCTAAGTCAGATTTTTCAATTTCGGGCACTGCAGATTTTTCAACTTGTTGATTCTAAACTTCTTCATCTTCCTTAGCGGCTGATTTCGGATCAGATGTAACCTTTCCCGATCTCAAAGTTACTGCTTTTACTTGTTCTTTACCATCCCTCCTGCCTGGATTAGCCTCTATATCACTCGAAAGAGTTCCTTGCTGCTTGTTCAATAAAGCACTTGCAATTTGCCCAATTTGATTCTCCAAAGTCTTTAAAGAAACCGCCTGGCTTTTAACCATTAAACTCAACTCATCTAATTCAGATTTTTCATTCGAAGATGGACCAGCATTCCCATGAGATTGTTGCTGCTAAAATCCCGGAGGTTGGAATGGTTGCCTTGGAGCATACTGCTGCTGATAGCCTTGATTGAATAGCCTTGCTCCATATTGCTGATAAGGCTGCTGAAGTTGTTGAGCACTTTGATTGTTGCTCCAGCTGAAGTTAGGATGATTCCTGTTATTCGGATGATAGGTGGCTGGAACTGGTGTAGTAGGTCTCTGAAAATTACTCACAAACTGTGCTGATTCAGAAGAGATAGCATACTGATTCGTCTCATGTGCGCCCGCACATAGCTCACAAACACTAGCCACCTGCTGAACTCCATAATTTGTAAGAGAATCCACCTTCATAGTCAAAGCCTACAACTGAGCTGCAATAGCTGAAGCTGCATCCACTTCAAAAATACCTGCTACCTTGCCTTGAGATAGTCTCTGGGTTGGATTCTGATATTCATTGGCAGCCATCGTCTCAATAAGATCAAAAGCTTCATCGTAGCTCTTAGCCCATAGAGCTCCACCTGATCCTGCATCTAGCAAAGGTCTAGACTGTGCTCCCAACCCATTGTAGAAACCATTAATCACCATCCAATCCGACATACCATGATGAGGACACTTTCGAAGCATCTCCTTGTAGCGTTCCCAAGCCTCACACAAAGATTCTCCAGATTGCTATGCAAATTGAGTTAGAGCGTTCCTTATTGCTGCAGTTTTCGCCATAGGGAAGAATTTTGTAAGAAACTTTTGAGCAAGATCCTCCCATGTAGTAATGGAACCAGCTGGTAAAGAGTGTAACCAGCCCTTAGCCTTATCCCTCAAAGAGAATGGGAAAAGTCTCAATTTCATAGCATCATCCGACACACCATTAAACTTAAAAGTGTCACAGATCTCGATAAAGTCCCGAATATGCATATTAGGATCCTCCGTAGGAGCACCCCCAAACTGAATCGAATTTTGTACCATCTAAATTGTGCCAGGCTTGATTTCAAAGTTATTAGTTGTGATAGCCGGCCTGATAATACTAGATTGGATGTCATTGATCTTTGGCTGAGAATAGTCCTTCAAAGCATTAACTGCTGCTGCATCACCCATCTCAACTGTAGTTTCAAATTCCTCTTCCTTATTCTCCTTATTCTTTACTACAAGATCGTCTTCCGCCAGTTTTTCTATACGAGCCTGCAAACATGTTCGCATACAAACTCAAGTACCTGAAACACCACAAAACAAACAAACTAAGTAAGAAATCCGTGTCAGTGAACGCTAACGACCACTATTGACAAGCACATAAACTAAAAATCAAACACCGATGATCCCCGACAGCGGCGCCAAAAACTTGTTACACTAATACACGCAAGCGTACGTGGTCACAAGTAATATAGAATAAAGTTGAGTTCGTTCCCACTGAGATCTGGTTTAGGTTTCAATTCAGTTAATGCACCTATGCAACAATGTATGATTTTTATTCACTGCTAAGACAATTAACAAATTTGGGTTTTGATTATTTAAAATTAACTAAGGAGTAAATTAACAAACTAAGAATTAATTAACTAACGAAAATGTAAATTGAATTACTTATGCTAGAGAAAACATGGGATCCTAACTTCATTAAATACTTCGCTTAGAGTTGATGCCTTTAATCAAAGTATGTGATGGTTATGATATCTGATCAGACAACACGAAACAAGTATAGGCTACCTCTCAGTATACGAATACCAAACTACTCATACATCCACAAAAGAGATAGAAGATGAATAGACACCAATTATGCTTAGACCTTATATCTCTATAAGATTTGGAAACATAACAGTTGAAGAACAATTTGTCTATTAAGATCACATAGGGCAGCATAATATTTCTATTTACGCTACAAATCATGATGTTAAAACATCAACCTATCCTATGCTAGCATGGCAAGTTCTAAATCTCAAGATCCACTCTCGTTTCGCAAGAAATTAACAAATTAGATGTTTGCGACGCATCTAAACACATAAAACACAACCATACAAGGATATCAAGTTTCACCACACATAAATCTTTAAATCAATCAAACTATTAAGCTACATAGATAAATCCGTTAGAATCCCATGACAACGATTAGTTCAGAATCGAACCGCTCGTCATCATGGGATCTGATGAAACCATGATATTAAACATGGTATGAAAGAAAGTAATAACATTATTAAAACGAAGAGTTAAGAAAACAAATCTATAATCCAAGGTATACAAAAGATGAAGTAGATCTAGATCCGTGCTTGTCACGAGCGTTGAATCTTTCTCCGCTTTTCTCCCTTGCAATTCTATGATATGATAAGTAAACGATACAAATTACAAGGGTAGGATGTGTTTTTATAGCCCTAGATATCTTGCCAAGCAAGAAAATATCACTACAATACAATTAGAATTTGATTTTGGTACAAGAAAATACCAAAAATACAATTAAAACTCGAATAGGGGCAAAATAGGAATAAATCAGCAATTTCTGGCCCTCCACGCGCTTCCAACGCTTGGACTACTGTTCCTCAGATTTCTGGAGCGCTGCCAGCGCTTTGTGGGCGCTGCCTGCGCTTGAGCTGCTGGTAGTTTGCTGATTTTGCTCATTTTCTTCGTTTCTGAGCCGTTTTCTTCCGTTCTTATTGCAATTGCTTCTGTAGTCAATTATCTTTACTTGGAAACTTCGTAAGATCTTAAAGCTTGACTCCATACTTCATTCCATTGCACAAATCAACTCCAAATTTGACGAAAACGTTAACCCTAATCGACATTTCTACAATCCTACACATTTAAACAAAACACATTAAAACTACAATAAACTTGAGGCCAAGTGAATCAATTTAAGCCGATATGGAACGCTCTAAATGGATATAAAATCCATTTATCACCTATCATAATTAGGTCTAGTATTTCGAATTATTTTTGATTAAATTTTTGAATCGAATGGTTCGAATTCTTTTGAATCATTACTCATTTATTATTTTAAATTATGAATTTTAAAAATTACCTTAATATTGTATATAATATTTTAAAGATAAAATTATGTACTTTTTCAAAAAAAATGATCATATAATTATGAAATGTTTTACATTATATGTTTTTAAGGTGTGAATTTTGTTTATGAATGGATAAATATTGAATAAAATGTGCATTAATGTGTATAGGCTATTCATTAAAACCCGTTAAAATTATGGCAACTACTTAATTTATCATTTTTCTCATTTGAATTTAAATCGAATCCAATATTAAAAGTCATATTCGGTTTGAATTCATTATTCAATTTTAATGGTCATAACTAGGTATAGTATTTCGAATTATTTTTACTTAAATTTTTGAATCGAATCAAATTAATTTTTAGATATTTATCAAACTTTTCAATTCGAATATTAAATTTAATTTGGTTCCATGAATATTAGAATGATTTTTCAGATCCAAAACTATTTTACCAGTCAAGTAGCAATCCTTATACATAAGAGTTTTTGTTCATAAAAATTGTGAATATGTCGTATTAACGGTCAAAGTGTGGTCTAAAAAATTAACTAATTAATAGTAATTAAATTATCTTTGGATAAGAAAAATATGTTAGAGAGAGAAAATGCTCTCCCTTCTCTCTAACCTCCTGTGTTCTTGTCTAGCTTTCTTAAACACTTTTACATACTCCGCCAACTTTTTTATACCTTTCCGGCAACCTTTGACCGCCCTGATCTTTACCTTTAATCACTTCACTCGCTTCACGTCCCTGATCTTCGTCATAACCTCAAGCACTTCTTTCACATCCTGGTTTTCATAACTTCGATCCGTTCTGTCTTGATGGGTTCTCAAAACTCTGAAAATTCCAGATCCATGGACTCTGAGGAGTTCACAAATTTCATCGGTCATAATTATGTAGCCCCTAGGGTGGCCTTTCTTAATCTCCCAGAGGTTGAAGAGTCCTTTAACACCAGTGGCCCAAAAGATAAAATCAGTCACTCATCCGCAACAAGTAATGTTAAATCTTCTGGAGAAGCTAACTCAGGTCCACACTCTACAGTTTTCGCGACAGGTATGTAAAATGATTATGTCACTAGGGAGGAGGCTAACAAGATTAAAAGACCAAGTTGGAGTTCTTTAGTCCAGAATTCAGTCACTAAGCAAAGTGGTACAAATCTCACAAATATTGAGGTCACGTACAATGAATATGGATCTGCAAACATCTTCCCGCCTCGTGATTTTCTTTTAAATGCACAAAAACGTTGGAAATCCAGTCTTATAGGCCACTTCATTGGGAGTAGCCACTCATTTAAATTCGTTAGAGAACAAGCTTTAAAGATGTGGAGTAACTCGGGCCTCTCTCGGGTTTATTATAGCTCGAAGGGCTACTTTACATTTTGTTTTAACACGGTGGAAGAGAAAGATAAGATTCTGGATCTTCACTCGGTGCAGCTTGGAGGGAAAACCATGTATATGATGCCTTGGATGGAGGGTTCAACATTTAAAAGAAATGTCATAGATAGAATTCCTGTCTGGATCCGATTTATTGACTTGCCTCACTCTTATTGGAATCGAGAATGTCTTAGTGTTATTGCGAAAGCTGTGGGAAAACCATTAAAGTTTGATGTTGCCATCTCAAGATTCGAGCCTCTAAAGTATGCTAGTATCCAGGTGGAAATGCAGTACACTAGTCCAAGACCAGACCATGTTTGGATCAAGGTTATTAATAAACTTGGCATAGAGGAAAAAGAGAGAATTGAAATCCAATATTCTCAGGTACCTTACTCCTGTAGTATATGTAAGGCCTTTGGTCACTCACTATCTCGATGCAGTAACAATCCAGAGGCAGTGAAACGCCAAGCACCTCAAAACAATGGGACGGCCAAACACAAGCATAACAAGGCTAAAATCTCCACTTCTGAGGACACAACAGGGACGACATCCACTACAATGGATGGGGGAGATAATGAAAATTATATCTCTAACAGAGAGTTAGTGCCATACACTATTGGTAGGTTTATGGGGTGCCCGGTGGTGATGGACGAAGATGAGATTCTACTGAATGCTCAAAATGGATGCAGTGATTCTAGAAGGGAATATGATGTAGACAATACAATTGAAGCAGACTCTATCTTAGACAACTTGATAGGCCAACATATAGTCCCAGATACAAGGAGGGTTCAAGATGAGGAAGAACCACTTCCACTTCTTCTTACTAATGGTTATCACACACTTTCAGAAATCGAAGATGGGGAATTTATTGGGGAATCTACTGATGGTCTAATGGATGAACCGGAGTCCAAAGTGGATCATGCAGCGAGCTCTAGTAAGAGGAACAATATTGTTCAGAAACAAAAAGCTAATGCAGCTAAAGAAGGTTACACAATGGTCCCTCAAAGAAGATCCCCTAGGTTGGCGGGTAGGCCGACTATCCTCAAACGTTTTTAATGAATATTGCCTCCTGGAATATTAGAGGTCTTAATAAGAGTACTCATCAAAAAGAACTCAAACATTTCATTTCTAGCAATAAAGTATCTCTTATGAGCTGTATTGAAACCAAAGTGAAAGCTGAAAATGCTATTCGTATTTCAAAAACTATTAGCAGCTCTTGATCATGGCTGTTTAATTATGAGCATCATTACAACGGGCGAATCTGGGTCGGATGGGACGCAAATATTTGGCACCTCACAGTGCATAAGAAATCTGCTCAGACAATTACTTGTTTTGTTACCCACATTGAGAAGCAAGTGCATTTCTGTGTTACCTTTGTCTATGCATTTAATACTCCGCATCAACGTCTTTCTATATGGGCTGAACTGCTGCATCTCAGTAAGCTGATCACTAACCCGTGGTGTGTGCTAGGTGACTTCAATTGTGTCACAAGTCTTACAGAGGTCAATGGAGGTAGAGAGTATTGGACCACGGACATGCAAAACTTTAAGGACTGCCTGCTTAATGCGTCGCTGGGGATTACAAAAACAGTTGGTCCTCTATTTACATGGGCAAATAATAGACCAGGGCAGTTTATTCAAAAGCGCCTGGATCGAGCTCTGGCTAATCCAGCTTGGTTTCATACTTTTGTGGATAGTACAACTATTGTTCACCAAAAAGGTATTATGGACCACTGTCCACTCCTTGTCACGATCCCTATGCAAATTACTAAGCAGAGTAAACCTTTTCAATTTTACTCGTTTATGAGTAACCTGGAAGGGTATCATGATCTTGTTAAAGAAGCTTGGCAAGAGCAATGGTTTGGTGATCCTATGGGCATTCTCTGCAGAAAGCTAAGAAGAGTAAAGCAAGCTCTAATAACTCTCAATAAACGCAACGGAAATGTGCACTCAAATGTTAGTAATGCTAGAATGGATCTTAGCAAACTACAGGAAGAGGCTCAACGTAATCCTACTGACAGTGATCTTTGAAAATCTGAAACAGAGGCTAAAAATAAACTAGAGCTTGCTCTTATTCAAGAGGAGTCTCTCTTACACCAGAAATCTCGCGTGAAATGGCTATCGTTGGGTGATCGTAATAACAGTTTCTTTTTCAATCAGGTTCGAGCAAACTGGAGTCGAACAAACATTTTGGCTATTGAAAATG
The DNA here is from genome assembly GCA_037693485.1 of Kitagawia praeruptora. Lineage (NCBI taxonomy): Eukaryota > Viridiplantae > Streptophyta > Magnoliopsida > Apiales > Apiaceae > Kitagawia > Kitagawia praeruptora. Next base: position 25,394,820 of record CM075351.1, on the reverse strand, counting down.
CGGATGGTAACATAGTGTTTGGTCATAAGCAAGTGGCTGCTGTTGCGGTTGATTTTTTCAAGAATTCCATAGGCACAGATACCTATACTTCAAACTACAACATCGACAACCTCAACATCCCACAAATATCTCAAAATCAGGCCTCTCATCTTGAAGTCAGAATCACTCCTGAAATTATTTACGCAACTCTAAAAACAATGAAGAGAAACAAGGCGCCAGGGCCTGATGGCTTTACAGTGGAGTTCTACATAACAGCTTGGGACATTGTGGGTAATGATTTCTGTGAGGCAATTATCCATTTCTTTAATACTTCATTGATGCATAAAGACATCAACAATACGAGTATTGCCTTGGTCCCTAAAGTTTCTACTCCAACTTCAATGAAGGAGTTCAGACCAATCTCACTATGTTCGGTTGCTTACAAATGTATAGCCAATATTATTGCTAATCGGTTAAAGTTGGTGCTTTCTAGTCTTATAAATATTTCCCAATCAGCTTTTATTAAAGGTCGGAGCATATCGGACAACATTATTCTGGCACAAGAGATCTTCCGAGGGTACAATAGGGACACTGGAATTGCGAAATGTGCTTTAAAAATAGATCTTCACAAAGCATTTGATTCGCTTAGATGGGATTTCATAATAGATGTCTTGGTGCAAATGAGATTTCCTCCTAAGTTTGTTAGCTGGATTCAAGCATGCATAACTACTCCAATGTACTCTGTCAAAGTGAATGGAGAGTTAAATGGTTTCTTTAAAGGTGCAAAGGGTTTGAGGCAAGGGGACCCAATGTCCCCTTATCTCTTTGCTATAGCAATGAATGTTCTGTCGTGTATTCTATCTTCAACTCCAGGAAATTTTAAATTTCATTCGAAATGCAAGGACATGAAGCTCACTCATTTATTCTTTGCCGACGATGTTCTTCTTTTTGGACATGGAGACAAGCATTCTATGCAGCACCTGATGACTTCCCTTGATAGCTTTTCGACCATGAGTGGCCTTCGACCTAATGCTGAAAAGAGTACAGTCTTTTTCTGCAATTGTGATCAAGGTGTTGTTGAATGGTTCGATGACAACTATCACCTTCCTCATGGTCAGCTTCCAGTCCGATTTCTTGGAGTGCCGCTTATTTCGACAAAGCTTACCATCAATGATTGCATTCCTTTGATCGAAAAAATAATAGCTCGAATTTATATTTGGACGAACTCTTTTCTGTCTCTGGCCGGTCGTGCTCAACTGATCACCTCGGTCCTTTTTTCTATCCAATTTTACTGGTCGAACCATTTCATTCTCCCAGGAGCTGTTCATCAGAAACTGCAATCAATTTTTACTCGCTTTCTGTGGCAAGGAAACCTGATGAGAACAGGAGGAGCAAAAGTTAAATGGACGCATGTCTACCTCCCAAAGATAGAAGGTGGTCTGGGCTTCAAAAACCCAAAAGAATGGAACAAATCTCAAATCTTAACACACCTGTGCAAGGTGGTTAACTGTAGTACATCCTTATGGGCTATGTGGGTTAACAAAACTGTTCTGAAAAATAAACACCATTTCTGGTTATTAACAATTCCTTCAGACTGTTCCTGGATTTGGCGTAGAGTTTTGAAACTCCGCCCGCTGGCTAGACAGTTTATTTCTTATAATATAGGGAATGGACTTCGCACCTCCCTTTGGTTCACCCCTTGGTGGAACTCGGAATGCTTGGCTAAATCAAGGAACGATCCTATTATTTATCAAACAGGTCTACATGCAGATGCGACAGTCCATGATCTAATTTCCACGGGCAATTGGACCCTTCCAACGCCAAATAGCAGGCACCATCATGTTAATGACACCCTCTCGAGGTGGTTGTCTTCTTTTACGTACGCTGTTTTCAACCTCAATCAGGACGACTATGTTTCATGGAATGACACCAACATCTCTAAAATCAAGACATGGCACATATGGGATGTGATCAGGTTCAAGTGTCCAGAGGTGTCGTGGCATGATCATGTCTGGCACCGCTTATATATTGCTAGGTTTGCACATTATGAGTGGCTGCTTTGCTTAGATAGGCTTCCCACGCTTCAAAGACTGACTAATATGGGAATAATCACGTCCAACCAGTGCTACCTTTGTGTTAGCGGGGAGGAGGATTCATCACACCTCTTCCTGCACTGCCCTTATAGTCATTGGGTTTTACACCAGTTGGCATCCTTGCTACAGCTATCCTCTCAAGCTAATACTTGGCTTCAGTTACTAAATTCTTGGTATGCCAGCAACAATGTTCCCCAACGCACTCTGGCCATGCTCGCAGCTCAGGTGTTTGTCTACCATATTTGGCGAGAAAGGAACTCTCGTGCTCATGTTAGAGGTTGCTTTGGCCCTGCTCAAATTCTTGCTGGTATTATTCTTGACATAAAAACTAGATTAACTAGTTCGACCTGGTTTGCTAAGCAGAACCTTTCTCCGTGTCTTCATAGATGGCTCATTTTTGATGCGATTATGTAGTTTTTAATTTTTCTTTTAAGCAATCTTTCTCAATTTAGGAAGATCATGGAAAGCCTCCTCTATGGCATGTCATAGAGCAAGGGTCAATCCCTGGTTTTATTTTCTTTTCTAATATATATACAACTTAGATAAAAAAAAAGTGTGGTCTAAAGAAAAAATTTCTATTTAATAGGATTTCTTCCTTTGAAAAATCTTTTAATTCTTCCACTATCAATAGGCCGATTGGTTTCCTCTTGCATCTTTCAAAAGAAAAAAAAATCTTTAAATTTTAAATTTAATACTTTGTCAATGTTTAGGCTGTAATTTATTGGCCTATAATTTAATTTTAAAATTTCATGTTATTTGTTTCATAATTTTATTAAATGAATAAACATATGATTATTGATAACAAATTTGAATTATAAACACAGACAAATAAACAGTTTGCACAAAAAAGTATAATAGGCTGGTTTCTATAAAATTTTAATTTTTTTTTAATCTCTTAAAACCAGGTGGAGGTAAGTGTCTATTTTTCTCATAATAATATATTACTCCATCCGTTCCTCTCATTTCTTTACGGTTTCGAGACGTCCCTCTCATTTCTTTGCATACTATAAATAGTAACTTTTAACAATAAAATAAATTATTACATTCAGTACTTCACTCTACTTTTTCAATACTCTACACTATTACACACACTACTTCACTTATTTTAACAATAAATTTACTATTACACTCACTGCTTCACTTATTTTAACAATAAAATTACTATTATACCCACTACTTCACTTATTCACTTATTTTAACAATAAAATTACTATTATACCCACTACTTCACTTATTTTAATCATAATCCTTGGTCTCCGTGAAAAAATCCAATGTAAAGAACCACGAGGGACGGAGGGAGTAACATATATGTCAACATCCCCGCTCAAACTCACGATACTCAAAATCGAGAGTTTGCCAAAATTTAAAAAAAAAAATTGAATCATCCACTCCAATCAACATAATCACCCACTTGAATCATCTTTCTCGGTGTAATTAGATCTTCATCCTCGTCTTCATCATCTTTGTCATTGTTGCCACCGTTATTGTTTTTACAACAATTCTTCTCACAATCTCTTTTTTGGCATTGGATTGATATAGTCTCTTCCACAAATTCATCATAATCGTTGTACTTTCGTCTTCTTCAACTTCGTACTCAAAATTTTCTTTTTCTTCCATAGCCAAGAACTTTCTCGTAGTTTTTCTTTTCCACTTTCACCATTTTTTTTCTCTTGCCCCCATGACCTTCCATAGAATTATTGCAGATTTTTTTCTTCTCCACGATCTCTTAGTTTTTTTTTTCTCACCCCACAAACTCTTGTAGGAGTTTTCTTTTTTCAGATCCACGAACCCTCGTAAATTTTTTCTCCTCTCACCCACATACTCTTACATGATCTTTTTTTCTCTCAACCACGAACTCTCGTAGGTTTTTTTTCCACCTGGCTTTGATACCATGATAAAATATGCTCTCAACGTTATTTTTTTCATTCATAATTGGAGGCACTCGTCTCAAGTTTATTACAATACAAATTGTTTATATAACAAAACCTTATTTCTCAATAATAGAACCCTATTTCTCAATAATAGAAATTAACATAATAACATAACTCTCCATTTTTAACTAATAATAATATTAATGGTAAGTGTCTATTTTTCCCATAATATGGGTAACTTACGACGAATATCTGGGTAACTTACGACGATTGTTCATCTTTTATTTATTCTTTTTGAATTTTTTCAAATTTAATTATGTAAACTTACGACAAAACAAATCATCATAAATTATTAACATACGATGGATTGTGCCGTCAAAAGTATTGTTATTATTTTATTATTGGTGGGCCCATTCTTTAACTTTCGATGCCATTTCCGTCATAAGTCACGAATTTATGACGGTTTTTTCCGTCATAAGTTCATTGATTATTTTATTCCAAAAAGTGGGTCCCGCATTGGAACTTATGACGAAAATGTGATGAAATTTTTACTTGTGATGAAAATTCGAATTGAAGTGAAATTTTCCGTCGTAATTGGATCAATTACGACGATTTCAATGTAAAATTTCCATCGTAAATGATCATTTTTCTTGTAATGCGTAATATATATTTAATCCGGTTTAATTTCAAAAATATTAACAATTAATTTTCGATCTATTTGGTTCGATGTAGGCTCAACCTAACTCACAAAGGGAATGTAATAGAATGGTTACGTCATGAATTTTTTAAAAACAAATCAGGGATTCTATTCCTAAAAATAACATAAATTCATCCCAATTTGTACATAGATAATAGATATAGAGGCAGTTTGGGATTGCTTAAAATAAGTTATTTTTAACTTAATGAAGGTGTTTTTAACTTAAAGGAGAAAGTAAAGTTGTATACTTTAAATTGAATGAATGTATTTGGGTAATTTTACTTAAAGTTAAATGGGGGTTTAATAATTTTGACTTAAAGTAAAATTTGATTTAAAAATATTTTAAATTCATAATATTTAAATTTTACAAAAATCGTAAAAAAAAAAAAAAAAACTCGATAAGTCATAAGTCAAAAGTACTTAAATGAAACTTATGACTTAAAACAATTTTTTAACTTAAAGCAATTTTTTAACTTAAAGCAATTTTTTAACTTAAAACCGGCTTTAAGCCAGTGTACCCAAATAGAACAAAGGCTCCGGAAAGTAAAACACTCGTTAAAGGAGGTGTTGCCAGACGGGCTGATATTTTGAAACATTCAAAAAAAATCGATGTGAAATGTATACATGTAAACTTTTGATTGTGGTTAATGTGTTCAATTTCTTTTCTTTTTTTTTTTTTGTAACTTACAATAACAAATGAGAAAAAAGCTCCTGAGATTACCTCAGGAGAGTTACCTGAGGTTATAGTATAAAAATATTATGGTATTTTTGTAAATATTGAAAATCTTCTAATAAAAGTCTGTAATTACAGTTATACCCTCGCGCATTCATATGAGAATCATAGTTACCTCAGGTAACTTTCCTGAGATAACCTCAGGAACATCAATCCCATAACAAATTTACAATTATAGGCATGGTTCTAAAAATCTCCGATTTAGCTGATTAATCCCCGATTAATCTTCTGTAAGGTAATCCACCGATTCGATTTTTGAAATCCGATTAATCCTATGAATTTATTTAAAATGATATGTTTAATTGTAAATTAGACTAATATATTAAATATTATTATAATATCCGATTTATACTCCGATTAATCCCCGATTACCCGATTAATCTTAAATCGGTAACTCAACCGATTTATACCGATTACCGATTTTTATAACCATGACTATAGGAGAGTGTGCTGCATCCTCCATTTTGCTCAAAACTGCCGAATTAGTGGTCAGCCCGTATATTGTTTGTACTTGGAAACAATTACTCCTATAATCGTTCTGTATTTTCGTGTAAATTTTGAATCGATAAAAATATAATTAATCCAAAAATAAATAATAAATAATTTATTAAAATTTGATGGTATTAACCGAATAAATTAGTGACTTTTGTTAAATTGTTATATTGTCTTGGCCTGGATTCAACCATAAGATTTCTTAAATTATAAAAAGGAAATCATAACTTATACTCCCTCTGTTCCATAAAACGTTTCTGATTTTGATTTTGAACACGGTTCATTATAAGCGATTGACTACTAATTTACGCATAATTTATAAAGATAAAATATAATCATGAGTGATCTTGTTGGATTCGTATTTATTAGTACTTTAATACAGTAAAATTTTTATATTTAATACTAATACGAAATTAAAAATATTAACAATTAAAAATATGTGTTGGCAAACGTGTCCAAAGTAAACACGAAACGTTTTTAAAAACGGAGGGAGTATTATTTTTTTTTTCAATTTAACAGAAAATTGGACACGTAATAGTAACAAAGTCCTGATGCTATTGCCTAGCTAGAAACAAGTACATTTTATTGCATAACTATAAATCAACTAAAGAAAAACAGCATAATAAGAAAATAAATTTGGCTAAATTTAGAGTTTGAGATCTAAATCCAGTGCCGATGCATCTTCCTCTTCCTCTGCATCTCCCAAATTAATAACATTGGCACTTCCACTTGTTCCATTGCTTGCAGTTGTTTTGGGGGCAGAGGAATCTCCAAAGAAGTCTCGAACTCCAGAAAACATCGTGCCCGTGGCTGTATGAGGAGCAGATGCCGATGCAGGGCGTTTGGTCCCCATGTTGGCATAAAACTCGGCCAGGAGACGCCAAGTATTGGTGGAAGAAGTGGATGATTCCATGGACGTATAATTCGGGTTGTTACAAGTCATTCCTGGTGAAAAATTATTGTTCGGAGCCACTGTTGTATAGTGTGGATACCTTGGATAATTAGTGGGGTAGGGCTGGTAAGAAACTGGAGTTTCAGCCTGCTTTTTATCCAAAGCCCTCTGTCTCCTGTGCCCATTTTGGTGTCCTCCAAGGGCCATTGATGTGGAGAAGGTTTTGTTGCAGTAACGACAGGGAAATGTCTTTTTTTCTTTTGGTTCCTTTTCATTTATTTGTTGTTCGAGTTGTTGTGGTGGTGTATTTGAGATTGGTTGGTTTTCAGGTTGGACTGCATCATCAACCCCTTTCATCTCGAAAGCGGAGGATTGGGAGGATGGAGCTTGTTGGACATTTTGGTCAGCCATGATAAATTTAGACACAGTAACTAAAGGAAGGATGTGTGTACTGAAGCTATAGAACTTCTGAAGAACTGGAGATTGTACAAGCAAAGCTTTATAGCAGAGAAATCTATGTGTGCATGCAAGATAATATTTTTATTACTTTTCAAAAAATATTATGTATAGTTACCTTTTTCATAATTTATTTTATATATTTCGAGGTCCTGTACCAATCCAATCTCCTTGGTTATATTTGTTTATGTTAAAATAAAATTCAGTTAAGAAGTTTTCCTTTTTAGTATTCTATATATACGTTTGTCATAATAACTATCCAATAAAATATTATTTAATCAAAAGTACTGTTTTTAAGACAAACATAAACATGCATAAATGTATTCTTTTTTGGAAAAAAGAGGTTTACTTTCATAATAATAAAAAATAAGATTAATTGTAGATACTTATTCTACTAGGATATTATACAATCTTACTTTTGCAATATCTTTTATACTTAAAACATTACTATTTTAACATATAGAACGTTTCGGCTTAACTACGGAAGTTTTTCTTTATTATTTTTTTTTTTTATAATCAGATTTCGTTGATAAATAGAATTAAATTTGGGCTAACCCATTATACATAAGGAGTAATGCTAGGTGCACAGAATTGGTTAAAGAATTTTTTCACAGAATGAGTTGGATTGCACTAATGTAGATCTTTTTTTTTTTTTTTTTGAGTAAATGAGATAATTCAATAACAAAAAGCCATACGGCATCTACATAAACAGTCGCGTCGAACAAACAAAACACAGAAACAATCACGGATTAATCCATTCTTCTTGGAGTCACGTGATTTGTTGAAGATGATATTTACACATACTTCACCACTGCCGAAACCAGTTTGAGCTATCGACCGAGAATGCAAATCCCTAACAACTTTCATCACTAAATCAATCACCATACTCACATAAACGGTGAGAAAAACAAAACTCACACAAACGGTGAGAACAACAAAACTCACACAAACGATGAGAAAATCCAAACGGAGAGAAAACAACAAAACCAAACTTACAACTTCGAAAATTAAATACTAAATAAAGCCTAGACGATCCTAGATCTGGGGAACAAACCGCAAGAACAAGATAACTCGGACCACTTTCAAGAACAAAATCCCTGTGAAGAACGAGAAATCCGGAGCTCCGTAGATTTGAGATCTAAGAAATTTAAGCCAATCGAAAAAGGTTTTGAAACCTTAGATCCGAAAATACAAACTAAAAACGATACTTTAAAGCAAGATTTATTGAAAGGGGAAGAAAAAGCAAAGAAAATGAAAGATTTTGGGCCTTTCCACCGGTGGAGCTCCGGTGGAAGCCCCGGCGGCTGCTAAACAAAGAAGAGGAACGGCGGCTCTGAGAGAGAGAAAGGGAAAAGAGAGAGAAAAGTTAGAAGTCAAATCTTGTTGGAAATTGAGAAGGATAAAGACTTCCGATGGCCGAAGCCACTCAGGGGAGACCCCGCAAAGAGGAATAAGGATCAGTACTGTAGGTTCCACCGAGATGTAGGACATGACACGGATGATTGCAGACAGTTGAAGGACGAGATTGAATTCTTGATCCGTAAAGGAAAGCTGAACAATTTCACAAAGGGTGGAGATCAAGGAACCCAAAGAGGGGATTACAACAGGAGAAACAATGACAGAAGGGATAATGACCGTGATCGTAGCACGCAGCCCCGAGGGCCAGTTATCAACATGATCTGGGGAGGTCCGACAGCGGCCGGTACAACTCGAAACTCTCGAAAGGCATACGCAAGAGAAGTAATGCACATTGTGGGAGAAGCCCCGAAGCGTGCCAAAACTGAGATGGTAATTGGTTTCGATGATTCAGACTTGGAAGGGGTGAAGTTCCCCCATGATGACCCACTGGTCATAACTCCTGTGATTGGAAATTCAGAAGTAAAACGAGTCTTAATAGACAATGGAGCTTCTGTGGATATTTTGTTTCATGATGCGTTTGTGAAGATGGGATACAACGACTCTCAGTTGACCCCTGCAAACATGCCTATATACGGATTTAATGGAGTGGAGTCCAACGTTGAAGGGACTATTCAGTTGCCCATGACTATTGGGCAGGAGCCTAAGGAGGCGACTCAGATGCTGAATTTCTTGGTGATTAAGGCAGCTTCAACATACAACGCAATCCTTGGAAGGACTGGATTACATGCGTTTAAGGCTGTGGCCTCTTCCTATCATATGAAGGTTAAGTTTCCGACACGGAATGGTGTCGGAGAACAAAAGGGTGATCAGAAGATGGCAAGAAGTTGCTATGTAGCCGCCTTGAGGGCCGATGGAGTCGGGGGGCAGGTCCTTCCAATTGAAGACATGGATGTCCGTGACGATGAAGAGCATAGAGGGAAGCCAGCAGAGGATTTGATTCCCATACCCCTAGAGCCGAATGATCCTGAAAAAGTTACTTATGTTGGAGCATCTCTGAAAGAACCCTTGAAGGGCAAGTTGATAGAATTCTTACAAAAGAATAGCGACGTGTTCGCTTGGACAGCAGCTGATATGCCAGGGATTGACCCCCAACTTATAACTCATAAGTTGAATGTTGACCCCAAGAGGAAGACAATAAAGCAGAAGAAGAGAAACTTTGCTCCGGAGAGGCAAGAGGCCATTAAGCAAGAAGTGGATAAGCTCTTGGAAGCTGGTTTTATTGAAGAGATTCAGTTTCCCGAATGGTTAGCAAACCCTGTGATGGTCAAAAAGGCGAATGGGAAGTGGAGGATGTGTATAGACTTCACTGACCTGAATGATGCATGTCCAAAAGATTGTTTCCCCCTTCCAAGGATTGACATGTTGATAGATGCCACAGCTGGACATGAGATGTTGAGCTTCATGGACGGATTCAGCGGCTATAATCAGAATAAGATGCACAAAGATGACATCCCTAAGGTATCATTCATAACTGACTTTGGAGTTTTCTGTTATCTTGTTATGGCGTTTGGTCTAAAGAATGCAGGAGCTACTTACCAACGCTTGGTGAACAAGATATTTGCCCATCTGCTTGGAAAAACCATGGAGGTGTATGTTGATGACATGTTAGTCAAAAGCCTACTCAAGGCTGATCATATTAAGCACCTCGAAGAGGCATTTGAAGTGCTCAGGCACCATAAGATGATGTTGAATCCCGCTAAGTGTGCCTTTGGCGTTGGATCTGGAAAGTTTTTAGGACTGATGGTTTCAAAGAGAGGCATTGAGGCCAATCCTGACAAGATCAAGGCGATTTTAGACATGGAACCACCACGTTCGATAAGAGATGTGCAGAAGTTGACAGGCCGAGTAGCAGCCTTAGGGAGGTTCATCTCCAAATCTGGTGATAAGTGTTTGCCTTTCTTTCAAACATTAAAGAAGGTAAAGAATTTTGAATGGACACCTGAAAGCCAAGAGGCCTTTGAACAATTGAAGAAATACATGGCTGAAGCCCCGCTGTTGGCCAAGCCTAGCATCGGAGAGACTCTTTATCTATACCTGGCGGTATCTGAGCAAGCATTGAGTGCCGTCCTCATAAGGGAAGAGAACAAGGTTCAGAAACCTATATATTACGTAAGTAAGGTGTTGCATGGAGCTGAGTTGAACTATTCCACCATTGAGAAGTTTGCTTTAGCATTGGTAACGGCTTCAAGGAAACTACGACCTTATTTTCAGTCACACAAGATTGAAGTCCTGACGGACCAGCAGTTGAGAAGTATCTTGCACAGCCCTAAGGTCAGTGGAAGGTTAATTAAGTGGGCAATCGAACTCGGAGAATTTGACATTGCATATAAGCCTCGGACAGCCATCAAGGCTCAGGCATTAGCTGACTTCTTGGTTGAATGTACCATTGGCAGCCAAGAAGTCGGGGGGCAGGAGATAGTAACCACCCCTGGAGTTGAGAGTAAGGATGAAGAACTTGTACCTGAACAGAAAGAGTATTGGGTGCTCTATTTTGATGGAGCATCAAAAACAAAATCTAGTGGTGCAGGTTTGGTTTTGCAAAGCCCCGATGGGTTCACGGTTGAATACGCTTTGAAGTTAGACTTTCCTACAACCAACAATGAAGCTGAATATGAAGCATTAATAGCTGGATTGGGATTGGCCAGAGTCATGAGGGTCAAGAACCTCAAAGTGTGTGGAGATTCAAGACTGGTAGTCTCGCAAGTGAATGGTGAGTTTGAGGCCAAGGATGAAACTATGGCAAAATACCTCAGAGTCGTGAAAGCTGTTATGACTCAGTTTGAGGAGTGCTACCTGGAGCACATTCCTAGGGAAGAGAACGTTAAGGCCGATGCCCTCTCTAAGTTCACTTCTTCTGAAATAGAGAATCATGCAGGTAGTGTTTACTTCCAGGTCTTGAAGGCCCCGACCATCAATTCTAAGTTGGTAGCACCTATCGATGTTGGAAGCTGTTGGATAGATCCTATTAAAGCTCATCTAGAAACCGGATGGCTCCCTAATGATGCCTTGGAGGCACGAAAGTTGTCAGTGAGAGCATTGAGATATGCCTTGATTGAAGGCATCTTATATAAGAGATCGTTTGTCATCCCGTACTTGAAGTGCCTAAGGCCCCAAGAGGCAAGAGAAGCATTGGAAGAAGTTCATGAAGGGATCTGTGGGCAGCACTTGGGGGGCAGAGCCTTAGCTCACAAGATTACCCGCCTGGGATTCTATTGGCCGGAGATGTTAGCAGATGCCCAGGATTATGTCAAGAAGTGTGATAGATGTCAGAAACATGCCCCTGTTGTAAGGCAGCCGCCTGAAAGGTTAACCTCAATCAGCTCTCCCATTCCGTTTGCAATGTGGGGGATGGACATTCTTGGTCCTTTCCCCATGGCTTCAGCACAAAGGAAGTTTCTGATTGTCGCCATTGATTACTTCACCAAGTGGATTGAAGCTAAGCCTTTGGCAAAGATAACCACCAAGCAAGTTTCCCAGTTCTTTTGGGAGAACATAATCTGCAGATATGGAATCCCTCGAATCCTTGTGACAGATAATGGGACACAATTCAACAATGAAGAATTTAGGAAGTACTGTGAGGAAAACGCTATCGAGCTTCGTTTTACTTCAGTAGCTCACCCGCAAGCTAATGGACAGGCTGAGGTAGCCAATCGGATTATTCTTGATGGACTTAAGAAGAGGGTCGAACGATCGAGAAATACTTGGGTGGATGAATTACTGCCTATACTTTGGGCATATCGTACTACTTGCAAAGTGACAACTGGGGAAACTCCTTTCTTACTAGCTTATGGAGCCGAGGCAGTTGTACCACTAGAAATCATGCATGCATCACCGAGAATTGAAGCATTTGAACCAGAGACTAATGAAGAAGGCATGAGGCTCGCCTTAGATTTGATTGATGAAGTCAGGGACGAGGCAAATGCCAGAAATGCGGAGCATCAAAAGAAAGCATCTTTCTACTACAACCACAGGGTTAAGGAAAGGTTCTTTCAGCAAGGTGACTTGGTTCTTAGGAAGATCGAGGCTTCTGGAGTTGGTCAGAAGGGAAAGCTAGCCCCGAACTGGGAAGGGCCGTATCGAGTCAGGAAGACACTAGGACGGGGATCCTACAAGTTGGAGACATTGGATGGAAACGAAGTGCCACGTACCTGGCATGCTTTGAACTTGAAGATTTATTATGTTTAAAGCTTTCCTTATAAGGACTTAGCTTTTCGCCTATATAGTAGAAGTAGAAATAAGGTTCGATGAAACCATTCCAGAGTATTTTGCTCCGAGTAGGAAATAAAAGTATTTATGTAAGGGTTGAACCCGTTTTATCAAACGTTCCTTGTCAGCTTATTAGTAAAGTTTGTTTTTGCTCTCTGCTCAATTGCTTCTCTAGTTATGTCATGTGTTGTAAGCTTGATACAAGCCAGGAGGCCAAATATCAGAAAAACCTTTAACAAATGACTAATAAGCAAAAGGCAAGAATGAAAAAAATAAAAAGAAACTTGCAGCACAAATAGATAAGTTAGAGGTTACACAAACAAATAAAAGCCCGAAGGCAATAAGTTATGGTGAGTTAAAAACGATAAACAACAAAAGGAAGCCATGCAAGGCCACTCAAAGCTCCAGGTTGTCAACATAATCATCCCCTGTCTTTTCAGGAGAATGAACCTTCTCCCTATCAGGAGAAACGGTCAACGTATCTATAATAGGGGAAGAAAGTGGATCAATGGGAGGCTGAGAGTCCTCCATAGCCACAGTATCCGCTACAGTCTTCTCAGCAGCCTCAAATCCAGGAAGGGGAGGAACAGGAAACCTTTCTAAGGAGACCCCATCAATCTTTTGACCCAATTCTTCAATAATGCTTTCCCAGCAGTCTTTGAAGGTGCCAGGAAAGTTAGCATCATACTCAGCATTCAGGAGATCTTCAAACTCCTTTGAAGCCTTGTAGTCAGCTATAATATGGACCCTATTTTGCTGGGCTTCCAACTCTAGCCTCCTAGAATTCTCTTTCTCCTCAGCAAGCTCCTTCTCCACCTCTCGGAAACGAGCGAAGTTTGCCTCTGAGGAAGCAAAATACCTATCTCTGTCCCTCTCAGCTATGGTTTTTTCTTCACGAGCCTTCTTCAGGTTATGAACAGCGGCCTGGAGATAGGCATTCATCTGCAAAAGAAATATCAAGGTTAACATTCAAAATAAAAAGAAGATACAACCAAAGTAGTAGCAAAAGGGCTTACCGAAGCAACAGCTTGAGCCCCTAAGAGCTCAATCTGCACGTCATCAGAAGACTCAACGATATGAGCCCTGTCACGAGGAGTAACAACACTCCTAGACCATTCAGCCGCGGCCCTAGAGTCACCCACGGCAGTATCTCTGTTACAAAGCCCCCACCCTACGGTGAAAGGGGACAGGTCTTCCTCGATAGGGACAGGTTTTTCCTGCAAGAAGACAGGAACCTTCTCTACCGCAGAGGCAACGTTTTCGGTCCTGGACCTTTTGCCCCTTTGTCTCTCCACAGCCACACCAGTGGCGGCAGCTTCTTCCCTTCTTTTGAAAATAGCATCCAAGGCAGCTTTGCCTGCAAAGGAATGTATATGTTAAAGAAATACCAAAATATGAGGAAAAATACAAGAAGAGGTGTGTTAAGCTAAAATTACCAGTTGAGCCTAAATTGCTAAGCCCACAGGCTTGAAGTGAGCTCTCAGAAATTAAATCCGCGCAGTGATGCAGATTATCGCTGGTCAAAAGGCCTATAGCGGCCTCTTCCTCCACGCCCAGTTTTAAACTTTTCATCGACCCGTCTTCGGCCTTACAGAAATTGGGCCGAAAATAGTTATCCCAACTGTCTCCCTCCATGAAAACGTAAAACCATTCCTTCTTCCAGTCGGGAAAGGAATCAGGGTTGGAGTCGGAAATAAAGCAGGAGCGGGCTAGGGATCGAGTTTGAATTTTAACCCAGCCCGAATTGTTTGCGGTATTGACAAATTTAAATAAATATCTGAAAACTGAGACATTGGGCTCAAGCCCATGTCTCTTGCATTGGACCATGAAGCAAAAAATGAAACGCCAAGCGTTGGGCATGAGTTGAGTTGATCTTTATTGGTTGATATTGATATGTATGCAGGGGGGCCATTAAGTTATAATCAATTAAATTAAGACACCTACCATTTTATAAAACTTTTTGTGAAAGTTTTTGTAAGTCTAGCATTTCCTATACATAAGTACCATCCAAGGCATTTAGCCTGCAAATACATTAAACAGGGCCATGCTCAATGTTACCATCGACCAACAAAAAATATAAACAATAATATGGGCTTGGACCAAAACACAAACAAATTTGAAAATGTTTGTGAGTTTGGGATTTTTGCAAACTTGTTCTCCTGCATGACTACCTTTACTAGACCATGACTTAATAATAATAATAATAATAATAATAATAATAATAATAATAATAATAATAATAATAATAATAATAATAATATGCTAATAAAAGTATAAAACTGAACAACAGATGCTCAGTAACAAAAAGGATTCAGTGAAAAGAACGTCGTTTCATTCACCTCTCCAGCTTCCTTCTTCAATTCTGTTGCCACATGCCTTGCATGTTGATATCCTGCACCAATATTTGCCCTTCATCAACATCGACTTCGATCATGTTCCATGGCTTCCTCCACTACATCTACATCCATCTCCTGCACATTACCATTCTCGTATTCATTTTCCGATATTTCCTCAAACATTTCTGCATGCTTCCTAACCCCATGTCACAACTCCTTGACCCTTCTAAACGACTTTCTAAACAAGATAAGCCTAGTGCCCGTTTGGCAAAAATTAAAATGAACTTATAAGCTACTTATTTCGGGAAAAATTTTGTATTTGCAAATTTTTTTTAAAAAAAAATGTGTATGGGGAGTTTAATATTCGTTATCTTGCAAAAATAAGTTACTTATTTCAGAAAAAAGTACATATTTCCTACTTTTTTCCAGAATAAGTAACTTATTTCTGAAAAATAAGATTTCCCAAACGGATCTTGGTCGAGTAAGTAAGTTTTAGCTTTAAGTTAAAAAATATGCATTTGTGAAATAAATTTAAAAGTGATCTAAACTTAAAAAACTTAAAATCGTGAGAGGTACCTTTTCGAACAATTTATTTTAATTTTAGAATTTTATTTGATAGAAGTTATTATTATCATTTACATATTTAACTTGAAAAGTTTCTTAACTTAATTTTTTTAAATACTTCATAAATTACAAAAAAAATAATAAAATTACTCAAACAATACTTAACTCAGAATTTTCATGACTTTAAATAGCTTTGAGACATGAATCATTCATAAAAGTTTGCACAAAGGAGCTCAGTCAGTACATTCTTTTTAGAAGTAAAATATTCAATATTCAATATTTCCTTCGTCCCAACCAATTTTTTACATTTATTTTTACACAATCTGGCACGCATTTTAAGGTGTATTTTAAGAATAGTTCCATAACTTATTTTTAAAATTTTCTTTTTGGGAAATTCTCAATGGTACCCTTGTACTTTTGGCTTTTGCCAATGGTACCCTTTTCCCGTTGGTACCCTTCATTATTCAACTGGCAAGGATACCATTGATAATTTCAGATACTAACATTTTGGTTGATAGAGTGGTATTTCATGAAAAAGCCAAAAATATAAGGGTACCCAAGTCAAAAATACGAAATGGCACCGCTTGGAAAAGTCAATAACAGAAGGGCACCATTGAGAATTTCCCTATTTTTTTTATACAAAAAAAAAAAGAAAATTTTAAAAATAAGTTATGAAACTACCTTTAAAATGTGCCTTAAAATGCGTGTCAAAAACATCATTCTGAAACGTAAACAAATCAATGGGACTGAGGGAGTACTATTCTTTATCACAAGATCAATAACTCCAGCTGTGACATAAGTTATATCATGTGTTGTACAAAAGTTGCACTGTTGCAACAACAGACATGTCCTAAAACAGAACATCCATACAAAACATGCTGTTTTGGGCATCTATCCTCCACAATCGTGGAGTCTACTATGCATTTTTGGAAAAAAAAAAAAAAATCATTTCATGTGGCCTCCTAAGACAATGCCACATAATACAACAGCAGAATAGATCAAGAAATTGTGTAGAGTGAAGCATTTCAAAATTCATGACTATATTATTAGTACATTCATGTGTTCATAATTTTGTATCAAGTTAGGCCCGTGTAGTTATTCAGTTCCCCCCACACTGCTTCCTCCACATCCTCCCATGATTTTGACATCTTCAGCTCTTTCCATATGCTGAATATAGCACCTAAGATGTTGTCATCATGCAATATACAATAGCACCTGTATTTACAAACTTGAGTTAGTGGATATGACTTTTGAGTGCCAATGCAACACTGAATCAGTTCCATGAAACTATTGGATATGTGACCATTACTGAAATTACAAAAGTCAAGAATAGGAAGATCATGGATTGTAAAGATGACAAATGAATTCTCCGGACTTTAAATCAGTAATCATATCAAATCATTATGCAATAATAAGGCCTCACATAGAGTACAAAAGTAAAAGAAAAAAAAAACAGGACAGATCTACAGAGCAAATTTTTAAACCTTTTTACATGGATTTTTTAGGGGATAGCATTGTAGACATATGTAACCTTCTCAACTGTCTAGTCCTCCTTAATTCTTTTTAAGGTGAACCAATTCACCAAAGGAGGTAATGATATTGGCTTTCCACTCTAATATAACCAAAAGTAGATATCGGAAAATTATATAGATACACATGTGGCCAATAAAAAAGAGAGAGAAGGGTATGGAAATGGGAATGGGAATGGCCATGATTTGAAATCCCGAGAGTATGTTCGGAATGATTTACCCAGTAATTTGGAATGAGGTTTTCATGCCAATCAATAACATTGTTCATCCACACAATAGCACATGTATTTAGGTTCCGATTCCCATTAACCCGGTTCATTTACCATCATTGAAAGCCCCTTTCTGTATTTTGATTAATGTATAACTTCTTTCAATTTTGTTATTATCATACAAGTGTATGAAAGTGAGATATAACACACATATATAAGGAAATCTAGCATCCCAGCCACATTTATGGGACAACCCACAATATAAACTCATCCTTATTTTTAGTGGGAAGAGGGAGTATAACTTAAAGTATGCATAAAAAAGTAATTAAGCTTAATAAACATAATCCACTCAGTAGTCCTGTACAAGTATAAGCTTTGTTACTCTGACTCTTTAATTTTGGTCATCAAATCCTTATCTGTGTCGGATCATTTAACTGAAATGTGGACATTTTGATGATGTGAAAGACCACATATGGGATAAACCTAGGATGAAAAACGAATAAGGTAAGAAAAAAAAAAAGGTAAAACGAGGAAAAAGAAGACACCGCCTAGTTGCAAACTCATGTTTAATTTGAGTTATTTTGTTAATTTTAGCTATGAAATCATGTTTATATTGTTGTTTTTACAAAATCATGTTTATATTGTTTAATTTTAGTCACCAGTAGGAGGAGAGGGAGATGAAGATATGAATAACGATTTCTGCTTCTCAAGAAACGTAAATTTAGATTCTTTTCTGATTTTAGCTTTCTCCTAACATCAATTGATGACCAAAAACCTTTGTTGATCAGCTTATCTTACTCCTAGCAGTCAAAGTCTTCAGTGGCTAGCTACAAGTCACAACTAGTGTACAGTCTACCAACAAGTGCTAGAAATACTATAATTTCAACTGTGCTTTATTAAACTTCATTTAAGAATATTCCAGATCAATAAACCCGCACAAAAAAATTCAAGAATGCAAAATAATCTTATTCATACTCACATGGCTAGGTATGAGGTTCGGCAAAACTTGCTGTCTTGCTTTACTGATTCTTTCCGTTCTGCATCACTCTTCAAAGGAAGCTTGTAGCTTTCCAAAAATTTCTTTAGAAGACGAGCATCTCCTCTAAAAACGTCAAGGTATAAGGGAATCAGATCACATATTGGGTCGCCTACAAAAGCAAAAGATAACAGATTTCTTCATTAAAATGTACAGAGATCAACAAGCCAGAAAACTTCTGACGATAAGAGTATCATGTTAACATTCGGATCACTTATGATCTATAATCCCCAGAATTTAGGAAACTTAAGTAAATAAAAATAGTCCAATGTCATAAAAATATTTATATAGTTTATATATTTGATGAAATAAATTTTTAATATAAAAAGTATTAATTCTTAAATTAAATTTAAAATTTTAATGTTAAAAGTATTAATTCTTAAATTAAATTTTGATGGTATGTACTATATTTTATGTTAATTAGCCTCTTATATATATAGGCCTTTGCTCCATAAAGAACACTCTTATATAACAAACAATAAAGAACACTATAAAATCATTTATTCCAATAGATCCATTGGCCCCGCCAGGGGCACCCAATACAAAAAGTTCTTATTTTTTTAGGCTCTATCCATCCAGCAAAAAAAAAAAATTTAAAAATTTACTGTTCATCGATGACGTCACTGATGACGTCATCAGTGAACAGTAAATTTTCAATTTTTTTTTTTTTTTTTTGCTGGATGGATAGAACCTAAAAAAATAAGAACTTTTTGTATTGGGTGGCCCCGCCAGGGGCAATGGATCTATTAGATATGAGGTGTTCTTTGTTGTTTGTTATATAAGGTGTTTGCTATGGAGTCCAACCCTATATATATATAAGTTACTCTACAAGTAAAATATATTATTAACAACATTTTTATATTTTTTACTACAATATAACACAAAGGTTAAGTTGATACATATTACATAAACAAAACTGCTGATAAAGAAAAAGAAAAAGTAATACTACACCCCGTGCCTTCCATGGGTATTCTGCTAATACAAATAGTAATATAAGAACCGTTGACAGTTGATTATAGTAGAAGTTGGAATATTGTTACGCACTTCAGTATTATTCAACTGAAACAGTAAATTTCGACATAACTTTTTAAGAATAGAGAATATGAAAATAATAAAAACATAGGAATAAACTAGCAGTACCCACCTACAGACATATTACCAAAATCAAGAATATGGCTAGGACGCCACAAGTTCAGTTCTCCATTGCTAGTAGAATTGGTACCCAAAGCACCAGAAGTTTTGTCATCTGAGCCAGAAATTATAGAATATGGTTCCATGATAATATTGTCATCCATTATATCTGAATGTATCCAAGTACAAGTTCTGCAAACTTCTGGCAGCCCATTGCCACACTAGAACAAAACAGATCAGTTTTTATAAAACTTCAAAACGTGTGTGTTTGTTCGTGTGTGCCTATCTTATCATCAACAGTTCAATAACTCATTAAAAGAAACAAACAAGAAAAATGAATACCTGAAAAGTGTTAAGCAACTTTTCAAAATCATCAGGGATGTATTCAAGAACTCGTTCTATCAGTGACCTAGGAATAGGATCACCCCTGCATAATTTCACATTCTGCAATGTTAGGAAACATAAAATGATCCTGTAGTTGAATGCAATGGAGACTGATGCGCAGAAGCATTTTCAATTCCATCCTATATGCATTCACAAGCATATAAGATAAATGACGAAGAAAATTTACAGAAGGTTGAAAGAATTCTTACTTCTAACATAAATTAAGGCTAGAACCAAAACCATTGAGCTGATATATGAATCATTTAACTAAACTATGGATGAAAATTCTAGTAGCTAACTCGTAAAGAATGTCATCAGTACCCACTGGCACACAAAAAAACAGAAAGCAGCATAAAATCTCGAACCAATTATAGAGTGCTTGACATCTATATGATGCGAGAATCGGAAGATATACAAAGTACATGAAGGTTTTGTGCTTTCACAAATTAATTTCTTTCTCTGCATTAATCACCAGATAATATTTTAAAATTCTAAATTCTCCGGTAAAAATATCAATAGCAATAGATAGATATACATTTACTTATAAGATAGTGTACCAGTTAGTCAAGCGGCTAACAACATCATTTCTTTTTTTGTTGAGGGTGCCGAGAAAGACTTTCCATTCTGCTGGTATGCTACCATTGTCAGTCTCATCCTCACAAAGTCCATTACAGTTAGCAATTTTTTTATATTCATTATTTTCCCTAATGAAAAAATCACATAAAGGTGGAAAGGGCATAAGATGGAGGTTTCGCAGCTGTTCTCCCAAAAATGATGCCAGATTTAAGGTGTCTTCCCATGAGATTTGATCCACTCTGTAAAATTGAAGTAGACATAGTACACAATTACTTCAAGTTCTATATCAAAGTACTTTAAACATTGTATTTTTAAATGTTGAAACTTACAGCTCAGACAGTAGCTTCCCTTTACACCTTTTTGTTACAATATATGGCCATATAGTTAGGTGTCCAGAAGGACTTGTCTCCTGTTGTCCAGCTTTTCTATATTCAAATTGTTTTTTGCTCCATATGCCAAATGGAAAATCAATGTCCCTGGATATATTATCAAAATTCCCATTGCAATCAGCAATTATATCTGGAAAGTCTTTACCATCCCACGGCTTGACCTGATACGATCCACTTTCGAAAATAACAATTCCACTAGCCAGAACATCAGGAATGTGATTTTTCAAAGAGGATCCATATGCACGCAATAGGCTGTAAAATTCGAGCTGCAAAGTCAAGTAAAAGTCACTGGAGATTGTAAATAAGAAAGAATTAATCTAGTACACAAATCGGAATTACATAATATCATTATATATACCTCAGTGCCTATGGAATGAAGACAAGCTTCTAAGCCATCCTCCACATATATTTTAATCACATTATCATCCACAAGGTAGACCTATCAACAAAAGGTGCCAGGTCACAAAAAAGTTTGGCGTTCTCTGATAAACAATATAGATATCTAGCATGAACTACTGAAATGATTGCAATACTTCTACTAATAAAAAAAATCTGTCAGCTAAAAACTCTCCATATACTTCATTATCACTACTTATATTCTATTCTCTGCCCCAATTAGCATGCCCAAACATTAACCGGTTTAGCACACAGGGTCAACGTACTAAACTTTATTCTTTTACAAATCTATCACTAAACTTAAATATATGAGCATAATATATGCACATAGAATCATCTAAAATGTAAAACAATTCAAAGCAACTCCCTATCTAGCATATGACGAAATGGCGTAAAAAGCAACTTGGTTAACCAAATTGGATAATTAAACACTCGACAGAGCAGTGTTGCTCATCCCATGTTCAATTATTCAATTGGAACCACCACCGATGCATATTTAATTGCCTTTTACATCATCTTGCCATACTAGCTACATAGCAGTATAAAGTGTGTACGTTTTATGACGAAATTAATCGTTTCTGTCAATAAATTATAGATCAGTGACAAATTTGTAACACTCTTAGATTCAGTACAATGGGGGTAATAGTACCAAAAATCTTATTTTCTCAATCTATCTGGTTGACCTCACTGATCTAAAAAACATTTCGTTTTCTAGTGGCAGAGGCCACAGTTTATATCAAGGGCATTACTGTAACAACTCAGGGTGGGCAAAAGGGAAAAGAATACATCCATCTTAAACCTTAGCTAAGTCACCGAATTAAATGCTTTAGGTGCCTGTTGAAAAATGTTAGCATTGGTCATCAAGGAGATGCACTGAGCCCAAGGCTACACATCATATATTATAGCAATAACAGTTTATAACAGTCTACCGCAACAGAATTCTACCAATTATATATTTAGAGAGTGGGAACTAACTAGGTTTCGTTTGTCAAATGATATAGATGAAAAAGGGAGTTCGCAGTTGAGAGAAATTGCAACTCAAATGCTAGTTATGGCTATTACCTACTTTATGCATGTTTACCCTTCAATCTTTATTTTTATGGAGTAATTTCTAAGTATGGAACTAAAAAGACACTAACTCTGTCATTCAGATAGTCACAAGTGATTGTCACCTCAGACACACGTTGGGCCTATCCAACAGGGGTGGTTGCTTCATGAATATTTGGACACGTGGCCTAATCAAGTCGACAAAGTGTCTCCTCATATTATTATGAAAAAAATTGTTCTTTCATGAATTCAATTGTTATATTACTTGGTTTTGTAGTTCCCGAAGAACATGGAAGTGGATTCAGGAGGTTTCCCTAGTCCCATAAAAAAGAATCTTCGAACATCTATCTTTGCTGCAAGTCAGTTTAATTGTAATAAGATAATCAACAGAACCTCCTAATCCCACTTTAAAGCACCAAGTTTAAGCTACCACTGAAGTTCACGATATCAATCGTTCAGGTCAGACTGGTTCTCCCCTTGAATATAGTCCAATATGCATCGGGAGTTCAATTTTTGCATTAGTTATCAGTAATTTTGCTCCAATTTGACCTTTTAGCACAGACTTTGACTTTTTTGACCCCTTCGGTACTCGCCGATGCTGACTGATCGCCTCAGGCCTGCTACATAGTGAACAACAAAGCACCTACCTATGATGCCTCGCTAATATCTTCTGTTTTGCTCCATGACTTAAATAGTAGAATTCTCTATCTTGCTATATCTAATCATTTAAGCTGTTGTCAGGATTGCAGCAGTACTATATAGTACTAGTAGTAGCATGCTATATAGTAGTAATGGTAGTGAAGTGATTTCAGAGTGAGTTAGTATGGGAGTAGTATAAATAGCAGCACTAGTTGTAATTCGACTTTATGCTTAATGAAATAATAGAATATGGAATTTTGTTCCACCAACCATTCTCTTCCTTCTCCCTACAGTTTCTCTCTCTAGAAACTTCTATCTTCTCTAAGTTCTATCTTCACTATCTTTTTCTACAAATTATCTCTGATCTATCCCTGTTCTTACTCTAATTCTCCTATTACCTCTCTGTGTCTCTCTCTTTCTCTGTTGTGTCTCAGTCTTATCCACTGTTATTACATTTCTTAATCTTAAAAAGACAAAAAAAAAAACCACAAAAACATACAATAACTCAAATCAGAAACAAGCAGTTCCTGACAGCCGTCCCATACATAACATTTTCAGCGTATGGATTTACTCACAAGAAAACTTTATATCTAGAATACCTTTCCATTTGCAAAAGAATAGGAACGAAGAATCAATTGTGCATAGAAATGAAAATAAAGTAAGTTGATTCGAGGAGAAAAGTCATTATGCTCAACATACTTATAAACTTGAGCACTAAACTTTAAAAAACAAATACTATGATTTAAATTCACTTACGGGATTGCTGCCTGTGCCAACAGGAAGTTTCTCATCATCTGAGGGCAACCGCAATTCGTGGAATGCAGAAATCGCTGCCATGCAATCAGACCATTTTCTAGCATTTAAAGCAAGACAGGCTCCCTGTCCATTAGAGCATATTGGAAACTTTTAAACAAATCATTAGCTTTTCAACTGCTTTAGAATTTCGATACTAATATCTTAATTTGCACCCAATAAATAACAATATGTCTATTTCCAGATGTAGACAGTGCAGTTCAGGAAGATTAGATTCAACATGATATAGATAATTTTATCATCATTGACCCTAAATTGAGCAAGTCTTCACAGATACAGTTACCATATACCTTGGTTCCAAATTAGATGAACCATATAGGCATTTAAAAGTCAATACTCGTTAAAATTAGAAAGTTGATGTGTGTTCTAGTTTGCCGAGTTATAACAGTAAATATCACATTAAAGAACTATATAATCTATATGCATATTATAACATATGTCCTATCATTATTCAACAAAATCAAATGAAATAACACATACTTATGAATGAGTTCTATTTGTTCCAAAATTAAGAATGCATTATCTTCAAAAGTGAAAAGACTAACACATACTTATGAATAAGTTCTATTAGTTCCAACTCACTTCCAAAATTAAGAATGCATTATCTGGTTAAAAACGAAATATTGAGGATGATAAGTAAACTGCAATTTGCTGTAGTCAACCAAAAGCTATCAGTTACTGAATAACTATGTTGTCTACTTAAGAGGCACACTAAGGACTCTGATTATATACTCTTTTGTTTGCTTAAAGCTATCCCGAAATAATAATTGTAGCAGTTGTTGCTCCTCTCTTTCAGCATCATAATACAAAGTAGTCATTCCAATAAACTAGAAGCTGATGATAAAAGAAAAATTTTACCTTCCAAATTAAATCTCTAACTCCTGGTTTTCCAACCCAAAGCGTCCACAACCACTCTCTTAGTTCTCGTTGTCCTACGCAGTTACCTGAGCTCCACTGAGCATTGTAGTGATCTCTCTCTTTATCTAAAAACAGGGCCAAGAAATTGATATCATAAGAAAACTGTAAATTACGAACATCATGAACATGGATGGCACCACGTCTAGCAATTTCACTGTTTGCTTCCTCCACAGATTCCGAGATTTTGGCTCTCTTCCCATCACTTGTCTGTTTCACATTATGCTGTATACTTTCTTCCATGTGCAAAGAATTCCTTTTTACAACCTCAAGAGCGTTCTCTTCAAGAGCAAGCAATCCTGCACGACAGAGTCCTTTATGTTGATAACCAGGAGCCATATCCAGACATGCAAACTCAAAGTTCTTAGAATTCACAAAATTCTGCGTAACAGCAACGGTGGTCTCCAAATTTAGCACACAGTGCCACCATCCACTTGGAACGTATATGGTCTCTCCAGGTAACTGAGTACACTCTATCGGCTTTTCTTCGTCGGCAAGTAGTGGGTAAAAGTCAAGCCACCACTGCAAATATATAAATAGCTATTAAATAATGTGCCCAGAGGAATAAATAAGCTGCAGAAGAAAAATACATAAACAAATTTCTGTTGCTAGTCAAATACCTGTAAGGATGTTGGAGTATCAATGCTGACATCACCATCATCTTCATTTACATGAACTGTGACACCTAATGGTACTCTTCCAGGTGGATAGAGTGCCCACCTATTCAGACAATATTAAAAGGTGAAACCTGATTTTTTGTTATGAAATAATTTGAACTGCTTCAGATAAAATTTAATGGTAAATTTAAAGGCTGAATTCGCACATATTAGAAGTTCCGTACGTCCAAATATTGTGTTAGTTATCTCAGTCTATTTGTTTAGGTTTTCGTCATTCTTTGTGGTTCTCTTTATATTTTCTAGTTAAGTTGTAAAGTCAAAGGAGCGTTAATGCAATATGGGAGATCAAGATCTCATTCCAAGATCACGAAATACAGTAGAAGCTCTAATATCATTACAGTTGCAGGATTTTTTTGAAGTTTAGTGGTCACTCTTAATTCTAGAGGGTTTCCTGATTTTGTTTTTAGAAAATTCCATGTTATGGTCAAGCTCGATGCACGTAGTCAACCGTCTAACATTAATTAATTAAATTAGGCTACAAGTCTAATATACAGTCCCTGGTCCTGGAAAATTAATACCAATGCTGGAAACTTCCCAAGAGTCCTATAAATACTTGTTACTCATTCCTACCAATTTATGACTCGATGTATTTAGTTTATTGTCAACTTAAAGGCTTTTATCCTTTCATCTATTCTCTACCCTTCCTACAACTTCCCTGCATCAAACTTCTAGTCATTATATAGTAATTAGACAAAGATGCACTGTAATATTCTTTCTTAAATCTAGATCAAATTTACCTTTTACGACCACAAAGTAAAGTATTCCAGGCACTGGTTAGAGCAGGATCAACATGCCAAGATGCACCAGATCTCTCAGGCCCGATAATGAGCCATCTATAAGGTGGCCTTTTGTCTCTTTCTAATACATCAAACCAATCTTCTTGGAATAAGTGAGGCACGCTGTAATCCTTCAGCAGACCTGGTGCAACTTCCCCAAACTGCAACAGTAAGTTGGAATTCTAAGAACGACTAGATTGTGTATTTATATATGTGTTAAGAAAACACACTAAATACACTTTTTTACAATGGTGGGCACCTTGTCATCAAAAATATAGAGGGGATCCTCATCATGTTGGATCTGCGTGTAGGAGACATAATCCTTAAATTTCATATTTGCTTTCTTCGAACTCCTTTGAGAAATTCTAAACACTTTGTCCCCGTAATCTATCATAAGCCGATCAGGTGTCCATTCTTGTGTTGCTGACCAAGTATCAGCCAATCCAGAAATCAAAACCTTGTGCAAAGTTCAGGAATAAATTACATGAGTGGAACGAACTACATTCTGATTCTCCTTAATCATGCTGGCAAGAAAACTGACAAACTTTTTAAATTTTCCTGTAAACGGCCCTTTGTCTGTTCCATAACTTTTTCTTTAGCGATATTGGATTGTATACGAGACGAACAATTTACATTGCAAACATGACCAATAATCATTGCAATAGTACCAATTAATATATAAGAAACCAGTTAATAATAAATGGCAACAAAATTGAAATTTACGGATAAGAAAAGTATTGTTTTTTGGAAGCTAACTAATTGTTTTTAGTAGATTTGGACAACCCATGAATTTAACAACATACCGGTTTCTTCGCGTCATACTCATGATGAAACTCTTCTAGAGAAAGGTCTGCCTTCCTTTCCACATTTCCATTGTCAAAAGAGAATCCATTCAACGTGGTATAGCAACGGTACAATCTTCTATACAGGAACAAAGAGTTGAATCCTGCTAAAGTAATTTATCTAAGTACTGGTGGGTTTATAATAAAATGTAATCAAAAGATCCTGAAGAAGATTGGTTACCGTCGAACTGCAGGGCCTTTTTGCACGGTTCATGCTCATTTAGTAGTTGCAGTCTGCAGCCCAAGCAAAGGAAAAAAACAGAGGGGGTTACCAGTCTTATCAAATTCTTGCACTTATAATTGATATTATAAAAAGCAACAATACTTTATCCATTAGCAAGAGCTGAAAACATACTGATGTAGCGTTGTTTTCTTCCAGGAGCCTTTATACTGAAGCTGAAGGTTTAAGTTGTTCAAACAAAGAGTCATCCATAATGGTTCTTCATTGCACAGTATATACATTACACTGCATATTTCAAAATAAAAGGGAGTTTTATAATTCATTACATTTGTTATAATATATACACACATTTCAATGAAGCTGGTAAGTTCCCACCATTATCCATATACACTTTAAACATAGTATAAAATAAAACAGCTTTTGAAAATGTCATATACTTATTTAATTTCATTTATACCCTAATTTGGGAACATTGAACCCTAGAAGACTCATTGGCATTAATTTAATTTACTAAACTCAAACACATATAATTCTACACATGTAAATAAGTATGATTCAATACAACATAGAGAACCTTAGTTATTTATGTGTTGAAACTTTGTTATACCATATACGTGTTGAACCATAGCTCTCCGGAAGTTCAAGTTATCTACGAAAATGTCACCACACGAATTTCATTTATAATAATGTCATCAAACTCCTAAATATCCCAACACGAACTTTTACAAGAATCTACGAAACCTCGTTGGTCACGCAACCCAACATAAGGAAGCGCATAATGTATATAATCCTACATGGTTACATGAATACATAGTGGTGTAATTTGAGTTATGTAATTTGGGCAAAGTTTAGGGAGTTGATATTTGGCTATTAGAGATAGATTGCACTTAAAAGGCAAGGATTCATAGGCTAAAACAGTGTGTATGAAAGGTATCTAGCTAGAAAACACATTCACTTTTTGAGATCAAATGAAGATCCTACTACCCCATAAATCTACGAAATTTAAGCCATTTTTTCTCGTAATGAACAACTACGGTCGTCAGGACTCTTTTGATATTGTTCCTTCATACTACCAAAGAAGGATGTACTACAAAAAGGCAGTGTTCTAAAAATCGTGACTCGGATCGACTCGGTGAACCTACCGAGTCACGAGTACTCGGATTAATCGGGGAGTACTCGGATCAAAAATCGGATATATTAAAAAATTAATTTTATAAATTAAAATTATTAATGTAAATATATATCATTGAATAAATCAAATATTATAGCAAAATTGAAATTAACTGAAATAATGCATATTGCTCCTATTCTTGTCAATATACATTTCCATAAATAACAAAAAAAATATTAATTTCAATTCATACTCGATGATTTAAACTTGAAAATAAGATGAGTTTCAGACTCATATAGGTAAAAATCATCAATTTTGTACACAAATTGGTTATAAATAAACTATATAGTGAGATGAATGAGGGAATTTTGGAAGATTTTTTATTAAATAATTAGGTTATTATGTTGATTGAATATTTTGACGCTTTTTTTTCATTTTTATAAATTTTTTAATGTTCAATCCGAGTTGGACCGAGTTTAATCCGAGTTGGAGCGAGTTTGATCCGAGTTATGCCGAGTTGACCCGAGTTAAGCTCAAAACCGAGTTACCATCCGAGTAATACAAAATCAGCTCGGAAATGAGTCCGAGTCCGAGTACTCGACCGAGTCGGCCGATTTTTAGAACACTGGTGATGGAGAACCATTTTATTTGTATTGCGTAAAAAGATCGAGAAGGCCCTCGAACACTTATTAAATATCACAAGATATCAGGCATAGTGTACGGATTTCCAAAATAAATATTTTACGCCTTCGAGGACTAGATAATGTCTTGAAAGTTTGTGGTACTTTAGGGGTAATATAAAGGTTCATGGGTCGAAAACATGAAAGAAGAGTAATAATTGGTGCCCAAAAAGTGAATGTGTGACCACCTACACGGCTAGGTGTGAGCAACAAACAATTATACACTTGTACGCAAATGCATGAGAATAATCACAATACACGGACATATCAGTGGAGCATATATGTATTCCCAGGAGAACCCAATCTGTGCAAGCCTGATACACCATAAAGATCTTGAATTATTTTGATGAAAGAAATTGTTGCTACCAGGATAAGTGGTTTAGTTGTGCTAAAAAGTCTCAATAGGCAATAATTACAAGCCTGATTTTATAAATACGATATTAATTAGAATTCATCAAAACAATGGTTCTGTCCAATTAGTTAGGACATGCTTAATGCTTGTTTGGTTAACTAAAGGAAATAACCTCGTACCACATCATTTTCATTTAAGTTCTTGGGAAGTAGCAAAGTATGTTTGGTTGACAATGATATTTTGTATAAATCATGGATATTCATTTCCTTTTTCATGTTGTTTAGCTAATTACTCCATATGTAATACATTTTTGAATGATAATTTAGCCCTCACAACAATAATATTTTTAATATTAATTACCTGTTTTTTACTACTAAAGAACTAAATGTACAATTACCATTTTGAACATATTTTCTTCACTTTTATGTGCATTACTTAACCTCTTAAATTGTTTTTCTGATTTAAAATGAATTTTTAAGACCGTAAAGTTTAAAAATAAATAGATCAATTGCTTTTGTAGGGATATACTTTTTTGAGATTTTATAAAACGAGTAAAGCGAAAAACAATAACAGTATAATATTAAAGTGTAATAACTGATTTTTTTAATTTTATTTCTCGATTTTAATATATTATAAGTTTGCATTATAAAAAATTTTAAACGAATTATAACTTTAACCATTAAAACTTAAAAGTGCCTTTTAAATAATATATGTTATTCTAAGTCCTAATTTTTAGGAATCGATATTGTCCTTTACTTCTAATTCATGTATTCTTGTCAACCAAACAACTACTTAAATAATCTTTTCCTCCAAAGTTAAACTTTTGTAAAACAATGTTAACTTAACAACTTCTTAGTTTTTGATATTTAGAGTTGGAAATTTTGTTCTAAGAAATAATACAAATCTATTTCTCTCCCTTTTGTTTACCTTCAAAAGTCACCCTAACTTCGAGTAGAAAAATGTACCTATCAAACCCTCACCACTTCATCAACAATAAGAGGATAAGTTTGTCACCCTCACCCTCGATGTGATATATTTTAAATATCAGAAGTATCTCCATACAGGCACAATAATACTCACTACTTCTATAAACAAGATACAAACAACTACTAGAAGGCAGATATGAAGTAATGTAGCAAAACGATGCTGATTATTGATGATGACAAGACCTAGCATACGAACCAACAACATCTGGCTTCTCGTAACACCACTTTAAATCGATCAAAAAAAAAAATCTTCACGCTATTCCTGGAGGGTTTATTTTCTTTTCTCAACAACACATACTGACATATTGTTAAAACCTAATCAGAAGAGTATCTATTATCTCATTGTACAAACTAACGCTTAATTTCAATCGAAATTCCTATTTCTGTGTTCCAATTAAGTACTCCTTACTCAAACAACAATAATACCGAAACATATATACATTTGTCGACATGTTAAACTAGAATTAAAACCTGATAACACACACACACATATATGATTCTAATCTGTAATTCTATTACTAATTAGGTTCAGTACCAACAAAAAGCTGATGCAATATTGAAAAAGTGAAGAATAAAACTACCTGCTAACGCAAGATAAACGAGCCACATCGCGAGGAGAGAGCAAAACCAAAATTGAACACAAGGTTTCATCTGGCAGGACGCGTAGGTCACCCAGAGCGTCGATTCTACGATCTTTCGGAGCTATAGAGCTTTCATCAATCTCCATTTATAGCGATTAGCGTGTGTTTTTTGTGTTTGTGTGTGTTTTTATTGTGTTTGTGTGTGTATTTGTGTGTGTGTGTGTGTGTGAGAGAGAGAGAGAGAGAGAGGGGGGGGGGGGAGAGAGAGAGAGGGGGAGATGTAAATTTCAGATTACGAGTTGCAAATTGTGTAAGAATGTGAAAGAGGAGTTAAAGAGAGGGAAGACGGTATAAGAATATGTTCCCCGCGTACAGCTTAGGCAACACGCTGTGGAAGCTCCAAAATCTATTTATTTTTTTCTATTTTGTTTTTATTATTGTTATTTTTTAATTTATTCGTTTGACTTAATAATTTTTTTTTTTGACTTAGGGATCATTTGTTAAATCTGAACTGTTACATTTGAATCGATTAAAATCTGAACGAATGAATAATCTGAACTATGAACGAATGGGGGCTATTTGTTAAAATATTGTAAAATATTCTGAATGTCAAAAATTAAAAAAAATACTTTTATTGCCAATATTAAATTGGAATTATTTATTAAAATTTAATTATAGTTTGTACAATTAATATTTTTGAGTAAATAACAAATAAGATTATTAAGTATATAATATTATTTGATGAATTATTTTAAAATTTTTGAATGCCCATGTATAACTCTTTAAGTATATAATTTTTAAGATTATGTTATAAAATTAATAATGTTATAAAAAAAATGTGCATGATAGTTTAAATAATTTGTTATACAATTTAAATTATAATACATTTAAATTAGATAGGCATATAAATTTTTAAAAATTCCAAGATAAAATTTACATAAAAATTTGTTTACATTATATTTCAAAAATATGAACATTAAAATTTTTTAGATATCAATTATTTATGTCTTATTATAAAATCACAATCATAAATAGTTGTATTATGTTTGTTTGGCTTATAAAACTGTATAATTATTTGAATAAAATGGAAGCATGCACAGCTAGCATTTACTTGACTAGTTCAGTTAGAAATTTGGAAGCCAACCAACGATTTTGTTCATTTTGACTCATTCACCCGTTAACAAATGACCCCTAATAATTGATATTGGTATTTATTCTCCTTTACGCGCAATTGCACACTTACTGCAAAAGTCATTTTATTTTAATTTTTTATTAGTGTTTAAATTTCGTCGTTACCATTTGTGGAATAAATCTTTTTAATGTTACTAGTAATTTGCCAAAGTGAAATAAACCTTTTTAAAATATTTAACTTCATTTCATCTAAAGATGTTCAAAAAGCCCAAAGTCCGAAATTCGACTCGATCCGATTCGGGAAAAAGCCCGAAAAACCCGACCCGAGAGCCTAAGATAGGTCTCCTATTTTTCCCGAAACCCGAAAAGTCCGGTTAAAATCCCGGGCGTTTGAAAGCCCGGATAAAATCCGGGCTTTTAAAAAGTCCGGATAAATCCCGGGCTTTTAAAAAGTCCGGACAAAAGCTCGGTTTGGCCCGGATAAAAACTCGGGCTTTTTAAGAAATCTGGATAAAAATTCTATTTTTTATAGATAAAATCTAAAAATATATAATATTTTTAATAAAATTCAAGAATATTAAACTTAGGAAAATGGTTCTCTCAAAAAAACAGGCAACTTTCAAATTCTCAACGGATCTTTCATCAACAACCCAGCAGAAACTACTCATGAAGGTACTAATGCACGGTTTCT
The DNA here is from genome assembly GCA_037693485.1 of Kitagawia praeruptora. NCBI lineage: Eukaryota > Viridiplantae > Streptophyta > Magnoliopsida > Apiales > Apiaceae > Kitagawia > Kitagawia praeruptora. Next base: position 25,362,010 of record CM075351.1, on the reverse strand, counting down.
TATTGGAAAAGGAACACGAGAAAGCTATCTCTAAAAGAAGAATTGATCTCTTGGACCTTGCATGGGCTAGAATCAATTTTCTTAAGGAAAAGATACACCCTAATCTATTTCAAAGAGGGCTAAAAGGCGATGAGGAAGCACTCAAAAAAATCCGCTGGACACTAATGAATAATGGATGGCGGGAAAAGGCAAGAAATCTAAATATTCAATCAGTGTAATATTATTATGGGGAGGAAGCAGAGGTAAAAGCGATAGATGAGGATAATGACTTGATAAACTTTATTCTGAGTAAAAGAGACTTGGTGCACCCCCAATGTCATCAGGATGGTTCATAACAGGGACCCGGAAGGCATTAGAATGGCCTTAAATCACATCCACTATGGATCCCTCCAGGCAAGTAGAGCCCAAAGATGCCTAGTCACCGGCCTGAATAAAAGAAGTTCAAGATGTACTGGTGAAGAAGGATGGACAAAGGTTACTAAACATCGTAAGACCGCCAAAGTTGATTCAACCCACAAGTCGGTTGCTACCTCAAAGACGGAAACACAAGTCCAACATCGAGCTAAATTTCATTAACAGTAATGGCCACCTAGTGGACCCTTGGATCCTAGCTGAAGCTATGAAAGGCGAGAATTTCTACATCAACCGTGCATTGTTTCAAATACACTCTAGGAGCCTTGATGGCTGTAGCTTTGAGGAAAAAGATACTAATACTAATGTTGGGCTGGATGCCAGTGGGAAAAAAATATTCAAGGATGCCCTGCTTTCCAACTCTACTACTAGCCCTTCAAAGACCAAAGCTAAAGTTAAACCTCATCAGCATCCAACAAACAAGGTGGTTTTTGTCTCTAATATCTCCTCAACAACTCAAACTGTAGATGTCTGGAGGTATTTTAAAAAGGTTTGTACCATTAAGGATATTATTCTACCCAGTCGAAAGGATAAGCACGACAAACGGTATGGATTTGTTAAGACACAAAACCATAACGATGCTGCTCTGATAATTAAGAAATTAACAGGGCAACCTCTTAATGGAAACATCCTCAGGTTTGACTATGCTTTGAAGAAAAAGTCCTCTCCAAAAAAGTCTCCTTTAATCAGTAAGGTCAGCAATCTGCATGCCTCAACACAAAATGAGGCTAACCTTTCTAAACCTCAAACTAATGCTTAGTTCTACAATGAACAGTCTTCTAAATCTCACCCTATTCCATCCACTTCAGTATTTGATAGTACAATTGCCATCGACGAAAACTTGGTTGATGACCTTCAATATAGTTTGATGGTGTCAACATTTATGCCCAGCAATGTTACGGATGTTATCAATCAAATTGATTTATTAGGCTTTGATAATGTGCTAGTCAGAGGGTTGTCTAGATTTAAGTTCCTTCTCACCTTCATTGACAAGGATGTTTTTAAAGAGTTGGACTTGGATCTGCTGGCGTTGGGTTTCTTGGACTGTCAGCATGTCAAAGTGGAAGAACTGGTTGTTCCACAAGATGTATGGGTAGAGATATCGGGTCTTCCTATTTCCTACTGGTGTTTGGATAACTTTACGAATATTTTGAAGGACTGGGGAAGCATTGTTAGTGTTTCAAGTAAACTCGATGAGGACTTCTTCTACACAAACCCAATAATTGGCCTTCACATTAGTGATTCGACCAAAGTGAAAGAACACATCAAATTTCAAGTGGAAGATAGGCAATTTCTCATCACGGTCAAAGTTATTGATTACCACGGTAAATTCTCTGGCATCAGCAGTGATTATATAGAAGATAATCAAAATAATAAAAATGATGAGAAGGTCATTGCTAACATAGTTGCAACTGAGAATGTCATTGACATCCAAAGTGGAGGGAATATCATTAATGATGTAGATGTAACTGAGAATGTCATTGATGATACAGATGCCACTGAGAATGGCATTGGTGAAGAGGAATTAGTTGAAACTGATAGTGATATTGGTGATATAGATGCAACTGAGAATGTCTGTGAAATTAACAAGGCAGATTGTAGTGTTACAACATTAAGATCGAATAATGTTGACGATGAGCTTTTAACTCCTGCCTATCGACATGTAAGCAATTCTGGACCAGACATTTCTCAGCATTGCACTCAGAATAGCAAGCAGAATGATGACGTACACATTTGGCAAGTAAGGGAGGGTACTGATACTTCTATCATCAGTATGGAGAGTGGCACTACATCAAATCCTTCTTGCTCAAATCTCGGTCATACTCATTCTCAAAACTCAGCAAACTCTTTAGGTTCGATTACTCACAATCTCAATTGCTTAAAGGCTTTCAAACGAAGAGGTAGGCCTAGAAAATTCCCCAATACAATTGTTAAAGCCTTTCAGCTACCACAGGGGTATAGGAATAAGTCAAAAGTGATCCCTAGTCAAGGATTGAAAATTCATTCCAATGAAGTGGAAAAATTTTTTGAATCTAGTCTACACATGGGACTCGTAGCTATAGGCTCTAAGGAGGAGGTTATCTCCAATATCTTGAGAAGATTGAAGAATTGATCTCACTTCTTTGGAAGCTCTTGCAATTCTATCTGTTTTTATGAATCAGTTATCTATACTTAGCTGGAATGTTCGTGGCTTATCATGCTTGCAACATAGGAGTAATGTAAAGCAGTTTGTTCATAAATTCAAACCAGTAGTGGTGTGCCTGCAAGAAACCCTGATCTCAGAGTTCAATGATAGAGATAAACTATCCATGGGGGGTTTTGATACATCATGCTGGGCTGAGATACTACCAAAGGGACAATCTAGGGGACTTGTTACTTTCTGGGACCCTTCTTTTGTCACGATACATAATTCTCTGGGTGGTAGGAACTGGTTGCTAATATGTGGCAAATCGTTAGCAGATAATCAAAATTTTGTTGTGTTCAATGTCTATGCCCCACAAACTTCAAATGACAAATTGCTTCTTTGGCAGATCCTCAGTAATAATGTCCAGATACTAAATGAAAATTTCATCTGCTTCATCGGAGATTTTAACTGTGTTAGATCAATATCGGAACGATCAAATTGTCAATACAAAGCCTATGACTCATCTCTATTCAACACATTCATTGATAATAATGAGTTGATAGATATTAAGTCAGTCAATTCGATGTTCACTTGGTGCGGGAGACGAGGAAAGCAAAGCAAATTGGATAGAGGTCTACTGTTAACACAAATTCACGCAAGCGTACGTAGTCACAAGTAATACAGGTATAAGTCAAGTTCGTTCCTACAGAGATCTGGTTTTTAATTCAGTTTAGTACCTATGCAACAATGTATGGTTTTAATTCGCTGCTAAGACAAATAACAATTTGAGATTTGATTATCTAAATTAAACTAAGATGCAAATTATAAAACTAAGAATTAATTAACTAATGAGAATTGAATCGAATTACTTATATGAGAATAAACATGGAATCCTAACTTCATTATCTATTTCACTTAGAGTCGCTGCCTTTTATCAATACATGTGATGGATTTGATATTTGATTGAATAACACGAAACAAGTAAACGCTACTTCTCAGTATACGAATACCAAACTAAACATACATCCACAAAAGAGATAGAAGATGAATAGACACCTATCATGTTTAGACCCTATATCTCTATAGAATTTGAAAACATAAAGGTTTAAGCACAAGTTATCCACTTAGATCACATAGGGTAGCATAATATCTCTATTTACGCCACAAATCATGATGTTACAACATCAACCTATCCTATGCTAGCATGGCAAGTTCTAAATCTCAAGATCCACTCTCGTTTAGCAAGAGATTAACAAATTAGATGTTAGCTACGCATCTAAATACGTGAAACACAACCATACGAGGATATCAAGAATTCACCACACATAAATATTTAAGGCATGCAAACTACTAAGCTACATAGATAAATCTGCTAGGATCCCACAACAACGATTAGCTCATAATTGAACCTTTCGTCACCATGGGATTTGATGAAAACATGATAACGAACAAGATAACAAAGATGAATAAATCAATAATGTAACAAGGTTTAGAGAACAAATCCGTGTATGTAACAAGCATCCAAAAGATACGCCTAAACAAAGGTATCCAAGAAAACTGTGTCTAGATCTTCTTGTCGTCACAATCCTCGCCTTGGCTTCTCGATCTCGTGCTATGAACGAATTGGACTGAACTCTGGTGTGTAGATGATGATTTTTATGTCCCCCAAGGTGTGTATTTATAGCCCCAAGTTGCCTCCTCAACAAGTAATTGCCATCTTTGAGTTGGAATAGAATTGTGACAATTTCCGTTCTTGAATGAAAATAGAATTGCAATTCCCATGTAAGATCAGATTCTGGAATGTTCTAGCCGTCCAAAACAATTCCCATATTGATTAGAAGTAGAAAACTCAGCAATTTCCTATTTAAAATTGATTTCCAGGATCTTCTAGCGGTTATAGGAGCGCCCGCGCGTGCCCACAGTACAGAACCAGCGCGCCCGCGCTTAGCATAAAGACTGACTTCTCGCGCGCGCCCGCGCGCACTCCCTTTGCTAATCAGGTGCGGCCGCGCTTGACATACTGATCATGCAGACTGACTTCTTCCTTTTGCTGATTTCTCTTCCGCTTTCGAATGAAACTCCCGGCACTTGTTCTCTTGACTTCAAAAACACCATAATATCACTAAAACTCCATACCTTCACCTAGAAATACATCCTGCACAATTCTCATAAAAACACATTAAAACACACCAATGCTTGAGATACAAACGATCAATTTAAGTCGAAGTGAAGCGATCCAAGTGGATATAAATCCACTTATCACACCCCCAAACTTAAACCGATGCTTGTTGTTCGCACTTATTCACGCAAGAGAACGTGGTCAACAAGTAATATAGAGTAAATAGGATTCGTTCCCACAGAGACTCAAATTGTTCGTTATGTTCACTTATGCACCAGCTTATGATTTACACTCACTGCTAAGACAATCACAATATTGGTTTGATTTAACTAATGATTAATTACCAACTAAGCCAATTACGAAGAAATGACTTAACTTTAACTTATAATAAACAAACATGGGATTTCAATTTCATTTACTACTTCATCTAGAATCTTATGCCCTTTAGCCTAGCATGTGACCGAGTTGATTACTAATTAGATGCACTAAACTGATACATACCAACTTTCGTTGTGCATATACCATCCTACTGATCGTCCACAATTGATAGAAGTCACGTAGTCACCAAATATGTGTAGTCCCTATATGTCTATAGCAATTGAACACATACCGGTTGAGAATCAAGCACCCATTAAACCACATAGTCGATGCAAGACGGTTAGAATTACATCACAAATTAATACATGTTTTTCACATGCAAAAACCTATGCTAGCATGAATTGTTCTAAACCCTAGATCCACTTTCGCATTCACTAGGATTAAACAAACAATTACAAGTGTTCGCGACGCACTTATAACGAATAAGCATAAACATACTAGGCAATCAATACGTACAATCACACACCAAGGCATAATTAACACTCAATTACTAGAATCCATAGCAAAATCCATTAAAACCCCATGATAACGAATTAGCCCATAATTGACCTAATTGCCATCATGGGTTCTATTGGAAACATAATTCTAAAATAAACAAGTAAAAATAGAGAAGAAGAAATAAGGTTTAGAATCAAATCCCACAATAGAAGAATACAAAAGTTTCAAGAATAATCCTTGCTTGTCACTAGCTTGGAAGAATTCCTTCTCTTTTTCTCTCTTCTCAAAAACTAGGTTATATTACGTAACGTGTGTATATTATGATTACAAGGGTTGGATGTTGATATAGGCTTTTTCCTCCTCTTGCCCAATAAGAAAAATACCTTAAATACAACTAGAAATCGATTTTTATGTCAAAAAACACTTAAAATACAATTTCAGATCGAATAAGGGCAAAACTGGAAAATCAGCACGACCCCGAGCAATCTGCTCAAAACTGGCGCAAACTGCCCGGGCATTTTCTGCTCCCTGGCGCAGACTGCTCAAGCACGGCGTAGTCTGCCCAGGCTCCTTCTGGTCGCGTTTTTTTCTCCTTCGTTTTTTAGCTTTTTCTCCTTCGTTTTTGCTCCAATTGCTCCCGTTCTTTTTGCGTTCTCTTCCGTTTTCAATCCTCTATGCTTGGAATCCTCATGGTGAACCATAACAAGACTCCATTCTATATTATTAAGCCCGATTCCAACTCCAAAAGCAACGGAAACAACGATCTTAATCAACATTATTCCAACCCTGCACAATTAAACAAACACATCAAAACTACCACAATCTTGAGGTCAAAACAATCAATTTAAGCCGATTTAGAATGTTCCAAGTGGATATAAAATCCACTTATCACACCCCCAAACTTAAACTGATGCTTGTCCTCAAGCATATACAATTACAACTAACTAACTAATTAGTACCACTTCCGTAGGTGATCACGGTTGCATTTGGCATATGCAACAAGCCCTTTAAACCCCTAGGCAGCCCTAGTGGACGAGTAAGGTCTCGTGAGGGCCTATAGCGAATGTACCCACAAAATCCATTTAACCTAATGCAATGCAAATGCATGCATGCAACTAATATGAAAAAAATGCAAAATCCCCTTCAAACTCACCAAAACCAACTAACAAGCAAATATCTCAAGGAACGTAACAAATCCAAGCAGAGCTCGATTAAGTCCCCGTATACTAACAATACATGAACAGAAACGTGCGTGTGTGCAATGCTCATCAGAAATACCCCCAGAACTAGGTCAAAAATCATACATGCTTTCCGTCAAGACAATCACAGGTTTATAACTAGAATAGACTGTAGACACTCCATAACCTAGGAACACCTCCATCCTTACCCAAGGTAGACAGAAACTCATGCTTTATTACTATACTACGACACTACATATACAATAAGCATGCTTATTTAACCGTGCAATGAATGAGACCCCAAAAGGCTTATACAATAATACCCATGTAGCGAGTGTTGGGTCAGTGGATCCCAGACTATAAAGCCTTAGGTCACTAGGACTAAGTCCCCTCAGACTTAATTACTCGAGTATTAAAGAGCTCACTCTGGTTAATTTTGCATTAACAAACAACACTTGACTCTTTTTTTTTCTTTTTTCTTTTTTTTTTCTTTTATTTTTTTTCCTCTTTTTTTTTTTTTTTTTTAAATCTGGAATGAGCCTTTCTCATTTCCAACCCTAGACTACTCATATAAATATGAGCTGGCTACTAGCCATTTGACGCCTAACCTTTATTGACACATATTAACAATTAGCATGAAAATTCCTGGTTTCCCCCAAACTTAGACTTTAATGTTCCTACGCTATAAAGGGAATAACGAAAATTCTAAATATAAACAAGTGATTAAATCTCAAAACATCCCACAGGCATGACCCTAACCTAGCCCAACAGCACCCCAATGAGACTGTGTAATAAATTTTGTTCCCGTAACATGCAAGTCAATTTCATAGAAACTATAAATCAGCCCTCTACTCATCATCATCACACCCAAATTAACATCCACCTATCAATCAGAATCAGCTCGTCCTAAGGGATCATGAAATATGCATGCCATGAAAATGCAACTAAATGAAAAACTCACATGGTATACGAAAATAAAACAAAATGTCCTATATGAAACAAACGTAGATAATACGAACATAACAATCATGCATGAACTATCACTACTATGCAACATGATATCCTATATGACCACAAAATACAACAATACATACAACTACTATCCCCCAAACCACCCCCAAACTTAACATATTCAATGCCCTCATTGAATGGAAGTAAATACAAGGGATAGTAGAAACATACCTACTCATCCTCGCTGTCATCACCCTCCTCATCCTCATTATCCTCGTCCGAAGAATCAGTTGGAGGATACGGAATCCGGGATCCAAAAATAGGCCACTGAACCGGAGTACTTGGTGACTGAAATTTTGCCTCCAAAGCTACGCCCATGTCTTCTGAATATTGGCGACTGCTAACATGCATAGCATCCAACCGCCTAGTCATTCGCCGCAAATAAGACTCAAGAGTGGACATATTCCCCGTACTCTGCTGTGAACCGGCTCTAGCAACTCCCGATCCTTCAGCTACATGACCACCCGCACCACTAACACCACCTTCGCCCTCCTTCATTCGCCCAATAGACGAATCAGCAATAGGAGCCCCAGGCTGTTGCAACGGCTCATCCACAAACGACTGCACTTTTGCAGCATCACACAATCCCGTAATAATGGAAGCATAGGGAATACTAGCTGTCGAATTACCCTTCAAAAACCGAAGAATAGTTTGATTAATCAAGTAACCCAAATCGACATACTCACCTTTTAAAATCCCCCACAAAAGGATAGCCCTGTCAACAGTAACTTCCGTCACATGAGACGACGGAAGGATACTAGTACATATGAATAAGAACCATGCACGGGCAAACTTAGTCAATGATGCGGACGGAAAATTCCTCTTTTCGTTAGTACCCGCCTTACACCTCCATACCGCCCCTGGAACACACAACTCACCGATGACAACATCAAGATCAACATCTCCCACCGTCTTTCGACCCCAATCCTTAACACCCCGTGATTTAGGCGGCTGATCAATCAAATTCCGAATTGCTCGAGGAGAATAATCAATCTGTTGTCCCCTAACAATCGTGGAGTTATTCTGCTCTACTGAAGCATTAGCGTAAAACTCCCTAACAACATTCAATGGCACAACATTAGCAAATTCGCAAAACACCTTTCAACCCCTCGCTTTCACCATAGCCACCATCTCCTTATTATCACGAGGCACAAACCTCCTCTCCTTTATAACTCCCTTACGAACTAATCGACCGTACTCCGACTCGCCTCCGAATTCACAAATTTAACTACTCCTTCTTCCACAATAGCATCCTCATCCACCGATGGACGGCTACTACTGCTACTACCTACCAATTTTTGTCTTTTGGGAGCCATAACAACAAGAACAACAATCCACACCACAAAATTCGAATTTCAACAAAAACCCCCAATTCAAGAACACAACCAAACCCTAATTGGCAAGAACACAATTCGTAGCAATTACAAAGATGAGATTAGAACAATACCATACGAATTGAAGAGGTGTCCTTGCAAGAATAAGCCTCCAATAATTCGAATATATCCTCCCCTTGAGCTTGGAATTGATGGATGGGTATAGTTTGTGAGTGAGAAGTGTATATATAGAAAAGTGTATGGATGAATTGTTAATGGATGATGATGTATAAATATAGAGAGATGTATATATAAGGTGAGATGGAATTGGGTTAGGAGAGGAATTAGATATAGAATTGGAGTAGGAGGTGTTAGGGTTTTTGATTTAGGAGTGTAGGAGTATATGGTATAAGAGATGAATATGATTTGGGGAAATTTTTTTTTTTTTTTTATATAACAGATCGACTAACAGGGGCTACGGGCGCTGACTGCGCGAGGACTGGCGCAGAGTGCGCGGAAGGATTCTGGACGCGGGAACGCAGTCTGCGCGAAGAACGGCGCAGTTTGCGCGAATGGTTTCTGCGTTACAAGGCGCAGTCTGCGCGGGATTTGGCGCAGGGTGCGCGGAAAGCTTCTGTTCTTTTTTTTTTTTTTTTTTTTTTTTTTTTTTTTTTTTTTTTTTTTTTTAGAGAAGAAGAAAAATAATCATGTATACAACAATACTTGGGTTGCCTCCCAAGAAGCGCTTCTTTTACGTCAATAGCTTGACGTGACTTCCATGATTTATTCAATAATTGCAAGAACCGCGGTTTCAGCCCCACGATTCGATACCTCACCAAAGTACGGTTTCAATCTCTGGCCATTGACTTTGAACGACTGATCAGGTGATTTCTCAAAAATCTCAACCGCTCCATGCGGAAACACGGTTTTTACAACAAAGGGTCCTGACCATCTCGATTTTAGCTTTCCTGGAAATAGACGAAGGCGAGAATTAAATAATAACACGGGTTGTCCAGGAACAAATACCTTGTTAACTAAACGCCGATCATGCCATCTCTTCACTTTTTCTTTGTAGAGTTTATTGTTCTCATATGCTTGCAAGCGAAACTCGTCCATCTCATGGAGTTGCACCATTCTCTTCTCACCCGCGGCTGTAAGATCGAAATTTAGCTTTTTCAAAGCCCAATAGGCCTTGTGCTCCAATTCCGCCGGCAAATGACAAGCTTTCCCGAAGACAAGCTGATACGGTGACATTCCCAAAGGTGTTTTATATGCCGTTCGATAAGCCCAGGCGGCTTCATCGAGTTTCAGAGACCAATCCTTTCTTGAAGGACTCACCACCTTTTCTAGAATACGCTTGATTTCCCGATTAGACACTTCAGCTTGGCCATTGGTCTGAGGATGATATGCTGTAGCTACCCGATGATTGATATTGTATCTGGCCATAAGATTAGTAAACTTGCGATTGCAAAAATGAGTGCCCTCATCACTGATAATGACTCGAGGAGTACCAAATCTGGTAAAGATGTTCTTCTGAAGGAAATTAAGCACGACTTGGGCATCATTTGTCGGAAGTGCTTTGACCTCAACCCATTTGGAGACGTAATCAACTGCCAGCAAGATATATTGATTGTTGCATGAAGAGATAAAGGGTCCCATGAAGTCAATTCCCCAAACATCGAAAATTTCCACTTCCAACATTACATTAAGGGGCATCTCATCCCTCCTCGATATGTTACCAACACGCTGACAACGATCACACCTTAAGACGTACTGATGAGCATCCTTAAAAAGAGAAGGCCAATAGAACCCTGCTTGAAGAATACGAGTAGCAGTCTTTTCACCTCCATAGTGGCCCCCATATGTCGTGGCGTGATAATCCCTCAGAATAGCCTCTGTTTCACTATACGGCACACATCTTCTAAGAATCTGATCAGCTCCCTGTTTAAACAAATATGGTTCGTCCCAACGATACCATTTAACTTCATGCAAGAACTTCTTCCTTTGTGCATAAGAAAATTCAGATGGAATGACTTGACTAACCAGAAAGTTCACAATGTCTGCGTACCAAGGCTCCTCTTCTTGCACCCTAAACAATTGCTCATCCGGGAAGAATTCATTAATGATGGTACCGTCTCGAGAGAATTGACCAGAGTCCTCCAAACGAGAAAGATGGTCAGCTACTTGATTCTCTGTCCCCTTCCTGTCCTTAATCTCCACATCAAATTCTTGTAACAGAAGTACCCAACGAATTAAACGAGGTTTGGAGTCCTTTTTAGAGAGCAGATATCTAATAGCCGCGTGATCCGTGTACACCATTACCTTTGTACCTAGCAAGTAAGAACGAAATTTTTCAAAACCATAGACTATGGCCAACAGCTCCTTTTCCGTAGTAGTGTAGTTCAACTGAGCATCATTAAGAGTCTTGCTTGCATAATAGATCACATGAAACACTTTGTCTTTCTTTTGACCGAGAACAGCCCCCACTGCATAATCGCTAGCATCGCACATCATAGCGAAAGGTTCACTCCAATCGGGAGCAATGATCACTGGTGCTGAAACCAATTTCTTTTTCAGAGTCTCGAAAGCGGTCAAACATTCTTCATCAAATTTAAAAGGAACATCCTTTTCCAAGAGCTTACACAACGGTTTGGAGATTTTTGAGAAGTCTTTGATAAAACGCCTGTAGAAACCTGCATGACCAAGGAAACTACGAATCCCTCTCACTGAAATAGGTGGTGGAAGATTTTCAATTGTCTCTATTTTTGCCCTGTCCACCTCTAGACCTCTCCGTGACACCTTGTGCCCAAGAATAGTTCCCTCCTGAACCATGAAGTGGCATTTCTCCCAGTTAAGCACTAGATTAGTCTCCACACATCTTTTCAGAACCGCACCCAGATTATTCAAACATTCATCGAAAGAGAGACCGATTACAGAAAAGTCATCCATGAAAACTTCTACGGTCTTGCCAATCATGTCTGAAAAGATAGCCATCATACACCTCTGAAAAGTAGCAGGTGCACCACACAAACCGAAAGAGACTCGCCGAAAAGCAAATGTACCAAATGGACATGTGAAAGTCGTTTTCTCCTGATCTTCAGGAGCAATACAGATTTGATTATACCCGGAATATCCATCCAATAGGCAATAGTACTCCTGACCTGCAAGTCTGTCCAGCATCTGATCAATAAAGGGCAAAGGAAAATGATCCTTCCTAGTGGCCTTGTTCAATTTCCGGTAGTCCATACAGATTCTCCAACCAGTGACTGTGCGAGTAGAGATAAGTTCATTCTTCTCATTGGTGATTACCGTCATGCCATCTTTCTTCGGCACACATTGAACTGGGCTTACCCATGAACTATCAGAAATGGGATAGATGATCCCTGCATCCAACCATTTGATGATTTCTTTCTTCACAACTTCTTTCATGATTGGATTTAGACGTCTCTGATTTTCCACTGTTGGTTTACTCCCTTCTTCTAAAGGAATTTTATGTTGACAGTAAGCTGGACTAATTCCCTTGATGTCTGCTATGGTCCATCCAATAGCTGATTTGAATTCTCTAAGAACTCTCAAGAGCTTGTCTTCCTCAGAATCTGACAAGTTAGCAGCAATAATCACAGGTAAAGTAGATGACTCACCAAGAGAAGCATACCTTAAGTGATCAGGTAGTGGTTTGAGCTCTAGAGTTGGAGCTTCTTCAATGGATGGTTTCAACCGCTGATGTGACCCCTTCAATTCAGATAGACCTAACGATTCCACTGGTCTCTCAAATTTCCTTTGCCATGGAGTAGCATCAAGAAGTAGCAGTTGCTCATCTATCTCATCTTCTTCCAATAAAGAATCACTAATCAGTGCTTTTTCCAATGTGTCATTCAAGAGCAGATGCTCAATTTTTGATTGCACTGCTGACTCCACCAAATCTATCTTCAAACATTGCTCTTCTTCAGTTGGAAACTTCATAGCCTTGAAAACATTGAAGGTGACATTTTGATCATGCACCCTCATCGTAAGTTCCCCTTTTTGCACGTCAATCAAGGTTTGCCCCGTGGCCAAGAATGGTCTCCCAAGGATGATAGGGATTTTCTTGTCTTCTTCAAAATCAAGTATGACAAAATCCGCTGGAAAGATGAGTTTGTCCACTTTTACCAGAACATCTTCTACAATTCCTCGAGGGTAGGTAACTGAGCGATCAGCTAACTGGAGTGACATGTTGGTAGGCTTAGGCTCCGGAAGACCAAGTTGCAAGAAAACCGAATAGGGCATGAGGTTGATGCTTGCCCCTAAATCACACAAACACTTGTCAAAAGACAAATTTCCAATGATGCACGGTATGGTAAAACTCCCCGGATCCTTCAGCTTAGGTGGCAACTTTTGTTGCAAGACAGCACTGCACTCCTCCGTCAAAGCGACGGTCTCTAACTCCTCGAGCTTCAATTTCCTCGAAAGTATGCCCTTCATGAACTTGGCATAACTTGGCATTTGTTCAAGTGCTTCAGCAAATGGTAGATTTATGTGCAACTTTTTGAACACTTCCAAGAACTTTGCAAATTGCTTATCAAACTTCTGCTTCTGAAGCCTTTTAGGGAATGGCGGAGGCGGATAAACTTCTTTGCTAGCTTCCGTAATTTTTGAACCTGTTTTCCCATCTGACTTCTCCTTTTCTTCCTCACCTGATGCCTTCTGAAAGACCGGGAGAGCTGAATTAGAAGGCCGGATAGACCCCTCAGACGCGCCCGCGTCCAAATCACTGTTCATAGCATTTTCAAGTTCTTCGTTAAACTGCTTTTTGACTCCCAGATCACCTGTAACCTTTCCAGAACGTAACGTAACAGCATGAATCTGTTCCTTGACCTCCTTTTTACCCGGATTTGCTTCCGTGTCACTAGGTAATTGCCCTTGAGGTCTGTTCAAAAGAGCATTGGCCAGTTGGCCCATTTGATTTTCAAGAGTTTTCAGAGATGCTGCTTGACTCTTGTACATCATTCGCAATTCTTCCATTTCTGACTTCTCATTAGATTGCACATGACTTCCTGGTTGCTGTTGATGAAATCCAGGTGGATTGTATGGTGGCCTTTGGGCATAGGGTTGTTGATAACCCGAATTGTTGAACTGCCTTGAACTATACTGCTGACCCTGAGATGGTTGTTGCACAGCATTCTGATTGTTGCTCCAACTGAAATTAGGATGATTCCTATTGTTGGGATGATATGTATTGGGAGCAGGTTGTGAAGGCCTCTGATAATTGCTGACAAACTGTGCCGACTCACTAGAAATTGCACATTGATTAGTGTCATGAGCCCCCGCACACAATTCACAGACCATGGCGACTTGTTGAACCCCCACCTTAGCCAATGAGTCCACTTTCATGGTTAGAGCCTGTAGCTGAGCTGCTATAGCTGTTGTGGCGTCCATTTCAAGTACACCTGCAACCTTACCTTGTGGAATACGCTGTGTCGGATTCTGATACTCGTTTGCAGCCATCATTTCAATCAAGTCATAGGCCTCTTCATAGCTTTTGGCCCACAGAGCTCCTCCAGATGCTGCATCAAGCATTGCTCGAGAATGACTTAACCCATTGTAGAAGCTATTGATGACCATCCAATTCGGCATCCCATGATGGGGACATTTCCGGAGCATCTCCTTGTACCTTTCCCAAGCTTCACACAGTGATTCACCAGAATGCTGACTAAATTGTGTAAGAGCATTCCTCATGGCAGCAGTCTTTGCCATAGGAAAGAATTTAGTCAAGAACTTTTGTGCCAGATCTTCCCATGTAGTGATGGAACCTGCTGGAAGTGAATGCAACCAGCTTTTTGCTTTGTCTCTCAAAGAGAAGGGAAACAACCTTAGCTTGATAGCGTCCTCAGAAACTCCGTTGGTTTTGAACGTGTCACAGATCTCAATGAAGTCCCTGATATGCATGTTGGGATCCTCAACAGATGAACCCCCAAACTGGACTGAGTTCTGGACCATTTGGATCGTGCCCGGCTTGATCTCAAAATTATTTGCAGCAATAGCCGGCCGCACAATACTCGACTGAATATCATTAATCTTGGGCTGAGAATAATCCTTCAGCGCCTTGTTATCTGCCATTTCTCCAGTAACTTCCAACTCTTCTTCACTGTCCTCCACTAATTCCTCTTCGTGCTTCTCTTCTTCCAGATTTTCTTTACGAGCTTGAGATCGAGTAAGCATACACGCTCAAGATAGTACCTGAGAAACCCCAAAGTAAAAGAGTGAGAAAAACGTCTGAGTCAGTGAATTTAATCCAAATTGATGACAAGATCATAAACTAAACAAACAATGAACCGAGTCCCCGGTAGCGGCGCCAAAAACTTGTTCGCACTTATTCACGCCAGAGAACGTGGTCAACAAGTAATATAGAGTAAATAGGATTCGTTCCCACAGAGACTCAAATTGTTCGTTATGTTCACTTATGCACCAGCTTATGATTTACACTCACTGCTAAGACAATCACAATATTGGTTTGATTTAACTAATGATTAATTACCAACTAAGCCAATTACGAAGAAATGACTTAACTTTAACTTATAATAAACAAACATGGGATTTCAATTTCATTTACTACTTCATCTAGAATCTTATGCCCTTTAGCCTAGCATGTGACCGAGTTGATTACTGATTAGATGCACTAAACTGATACATACCAACTTTCGTTGTGCATATACCATCCTACTGATCGTCCACAATTGATAGAAGTCACGTAGTCACCAAATATGTGTAGTCCCTATATGTCTATAGCAATTGAACACATACCGGTTGAGAATCAAGCACCCATTAAACCACATAGTCGATGCAAGACGGTTAGAATTACATCACAAATTAATACATGTTTTTCACATGCAAAAACCTATGCTAGCATGAATTGTTCTAAACCCTAGATCCACTTTCGCATTCACTAGGATTAAACAAACAATTACAAGTGTTCGCGACGCACTTATAACGAATAAGCATAAACATACTAGGCAATCAATACGTACAATCACACACCAAGGCATAATTAACACTCAATTACTAGAATCCATAGCAAAATCCATTAAAACCCCATGATAACGAATTAGCCCATAATTGACCTAATTGCCATCATGGGTTCTATTGGAAACATAATTCTAAAATAAACAAGTAAAAATAGAGAAGAAGAAATAAGGTTTAGAATCAAATCCCACAATAGAAGAATACAAAAGTTTCAAGAATAATCCTTGCTTGTCACTAGCTTGGAAGAATTCCTTCTCTTTTTCTCTCTTCTCAAAAACTAGGTTATATTACGTAACGTGTGTATATTATGATTACAAGGGTTGGATGTTGATATAGGCTTTTTCCTCCTCTTTCCCAATAAGAAAAATACCTTAAATGCAACTAGAAATCGATTTTTATGTCAAAAAACACTTAAAATACAATTTCAGATCGAATAAGGGCAAAACTGGAAAATCAGCACGACCCCGAGCAATCTGCTCAAAACTGGCGCAAACTGCCCGGGCATTTTCTGCTCCCTGGCGCAGACTGCTCAAGCACGGCGCAATCTGCCCAGGCTCCTTCTGGTCGCGTTTTTTTCTCCTTCGTTTTTTAGCTTTTTCTCCTTCGTTTTTGCTCCAATTGCTCCCGTTCTTTTTGCGTTCTCTTCCGTTTTCAATCCTCTATGCTTGGAATCCTCATGGTGAACCATAACAAGACTCCATTCTATATTATTAAGCCCGATTCCAACTCCAAAAGCAACGGAAACAACGATCTTAATCAACATTATTCCAACCCTGCACAATTAAACAAACACATCAAAACTACCACAATCTTGAGGTCAAAACAATCAATTTAAGCCGATTTAGAATGTTCCAAGTGGATATAAAATCCACTTATCACTTGTCCTCAAGCATAAACAATAAAACTATCTACACTAACTAGTACCACTGCCGTAGGTGATCACGATTGCATTTGGCATATGCAACAAGCCCTTTAAACCCCTAGGCAGCCCTAGTGGACGAGTAAGGTCTCGTGAGGGCCTATAGTGAATGTACCCACAAAATCCATTTAACCTAATGAAATGCAATGCATGAATGCAACTAATATGAAAAATGCAAAGATCCCCTTCAAACTCACCAAAACCAACTAACAAGCAAATATCTCAAAGAATGCAACAAATCCAAGTAGAGCTCGACTAAATCCCCGTATACTAACAATACATGAACAGAAACGTGCGTGTGTGCGATGCTCATCAGAAATACTCCCAACACTAGATCAAAAATCATACCTATTCTTCGCCAAGACAATCACAGGTTTATAAATAGAATAGACTGTAGACACTTCATAACTTAGAAACAACTCCATCCTCATTCAAGTTAGCCAGGAATTCATGCTTTATTATTACACTACGACACATAATACTATATATAATACGCATGCTTATTTAACTGTGCAATGAGTGATACCCCAAAAGGCTTATACAATAATACCCATGTAGCGAGTGTTAGGTCAGCAATCCCAAACCTCAAGGGCTTTAGGTTACTAGGACTAAGTCCCCTCAGACTTAATTACTCGAGTATTAAAGAGCTCACTCGTGGTTAATTTTGCATATAAACAATTAACTATTGACTTTTTTTTTTCTTTTTTTGATTTTTTTTTTTTTGAACAATCTGGAATGAGCCTTTCTCATTTCTAACCCTAGACTACTCATATAAATATGAGCCGGCTACTAGCCATTTGACACCTAGCCATTATTTAATAATTATTAACAACTAGTATGAAATCCCTGGTTTCCCCCAAACTTAGACTTAAGTGCTCCTACGCCATCAAGGGAATAACGAAAATTCTAAATATAATCAAGTGATTAAATCTCAAAACATCCAAACAAGCATGACCCTAACCTAGCCCAAAAGCACCCAATGAGACTGTGTAAAAGTTTTGTTCCTGTAACATGCAAGTCAATTTCATAAGAACTATAAATCAACCCTTTACTCATCATTACCACACTCAATTAAACACCTACCTACCAATCAGAATCAGCTCGTCCTAAGGGATCAAAGGGATCATGAAATATGCATGCCATGAAAATGCAACTAAAATGAACTCACATGGTATACGAAAATAAAAACAGAATGTCCTATATGAAATACACGTAGATAATACGAACATATATGCATGAATTACGACTAATATGCATAATATGATATCTATATGAACACAATGACACACACCTAACTACTAACATATGTATATACTACTTGTCCCCCAAACCACCCCCAAACTTGAAAGATTCAATGTCCTCATTGCATGGAAGTAAATACGAGGGATAGTAGAAAACATACCTAATCGTCGGAACCACATGGGTTGCCTCCCATGAAGCGCTGTCATTGACGTCATTTAGCCGGACAAATATGATTCAAATCATGGTGGCTCGAAGATCGCATTCGACTTGTCTTTAGCAGAAGGACCATTCACCCATTGTTTGACAACCTTCTTGCTATCTTCCCACATCTTTTCTAAATCAAACTTCACTTTGCCTCTTCCACCAATCGATTTTTTCTTTTTCTTCTTCACACCTCTAAGGTGTTTATGCTTCACAGTTGATTGATAAGAACACTCTTCAACCTCATCATCCATGATCCACCTTCTTAATACATTATCTTGACACACTTTAAAAATCACCAACTCATCATTCAGAAGGACATACATCAAATGGGATGGAAGTTTTCCGAGCTTGACATTCGAGAGATCTCGAACTGAAGAACTTTCAATGGAATCACTGATGTGATGCTTGAGCATGTGTGTGTCCAATTTTTCGCTCGACAACTGTTCAAACTTCTCTCTCTGACCCGTATCAACCATTTCCACACTGAAACATTCTTCATCCTCTATCGAAAATTTCATGGCCTTGAACACATTAAAGGTGACATTCTGATCTTGCACCCTCATTGTCAGCTCTCCTTTTTGCACATCAATCAAAGTACGACCCGTAGCTAGAAAAGGCCTTCCCAATATTATGGGAATCTTCTTGTCTTCTTCAAAATCCAGGATCACAAAATCAGCAGGAAATATGAGCTTATCAACCTTCACCAAAACATCCTCCACTATACCCCTTGGATACGTGATAGATCGATCAGCCAACTGCAAAGAGATGTTAGTTGGCTTTATCTCCGGTAGACCAAGTTGCTTGAAAACAGACAAGGGCATGACCGCATGAGATTAATGCTAGCTCCCAAATCACATAAGCATTTGCCAAAAGACAACTTCCCAATGGTGCATGGAATTGTAAAGCTTTCTGTATCTTTCAATTTAGGTGGCAACTTCTGTTGCAGAACAGCACTACACTCCTCTGTCAAAGCCACTGTTTCAAAATCTTCCAACCTTCTCTTCCGTGACAAAATATCCTTCATAAACTTTGCATATCTCGGCATCTGCTCCAATGCTTCAACAAAAGTAATGTTAATGGACAGTTTCTTGAAGACATCCATAAACTTCTGAAACTGTATTTCTTGACTTTTCTGCACGCGTCGAGGAAATGGAGGAGGCGGATAGATCTGAGTATTCTTTGTAGATTGCTCTGGAGAAGCTTTAACAGGTTCCTTGCTCTTCTTTAATTCACCATCTTGCTGATCAGCCACTAAATCAGATTTCTCAATTTCTGGAACTGCAGATTTTTCAACCTGCTGATTCTGAACATCTTCATCTTCTTTAGTTGCTGATTTTGAATTTGTTGTAACCCTTCCCGATCTCAAAGTAACTGCCTTCACCTGCTCATGGACTTCCCTCTTGCCTGGATTAACCTCCGTATCACTAGGAAGAGTTCCTTGTGGCCTACTAAGTAGGGCACTTGCAAGCTGTCCCATCTGGTTTTCCAAGGTCTTTTGAGAAACTAACAAGCTTTTAATCATCATCCTCAACTCATCCATCTCTGATTTTTCATTAGAAGATTGCCCCGCACTAGCCTGGGGTTGTTGCTACTGAAATCCCGGAGGTTGATAAGGTTGCCTTGGAGCATACTGCAGTTGATAGCCCTGATTAAATGGCCTCGCTTGTTGTCCCTGAAACTGCTGATAGGGTTGCTGAGGTTGTTGAGCACCTTGGTTGTTGCTCCAGCTGAAGTTAGGATGATTCCTGTTGTTTGGATGATAGGTGGCTGGAACTAGTGCAGTGGGTCTCTGGAAATTACTCACGAACTGTGCTGATTCAGAAGAGACAGCACACTGATTCGTCCCATGTGCGCCCGCACATAGCTCACAAACACTAGCCAACTGCTGAACTTCATAATTTGTAAGAGAATCCACCTTCATAGTCAACGCCTTCAACTGAGCTGCAATAGCCGAAGCTGCATCCACTTCAAAAATACCTGCTACCTTGCCTTGAGAAACCCTCTGAGTTGGATTCTGATATTCATTAGCAGCCATCGTCTCAATAAGTTCATAAGCTTCATCATAGCTCTTAGCCCATAGAGCTCCACCTGATGCTGCATCTAGCATAGGTCTAGACTATGCTCCCAACCCATTGTAAAAACTATTGATAACCATCCAATCAGGCATACCATGATGTGGACACCTACGAAGCATCTCCTTGTATCGTTCCCAAGCCTCACACAAAGATTCTCCAGATTGTTGTGCGAATTGAGTTAGCTGGTTCCTTATTGCTGCAGTTTTCGCCATAGGGAAGAATTTAGTAAGAAACTTCTGAGCAAGATCCTCCCATGTAGTAATGGAACCAGGTGGTAGAGAGTGTAACCAGCCCATGTTAGGTCCGGAATAACGTAGAAGGGGGGTTGAATACGTTATTTAGCAATATTTCGATTTTTAATGTGGATATGAGATCAAAAATACTGAATCAAAATAACACAACTGTGTGGGAAATATCTTTTAATAGATAAAACCCGGAGGTTTGTTACACAATCTAATCCTACGGATCAGCTACAAAATCAAACACTCCTAGGATAGTTTAGGCACGAGGACCTTCTACCCGACACTTCCTGAAAGCGGGCTAAGCCGGCTTTCCTACTAGATGGACTGTCTAGCAGCTTACACAGAGATGATATAAGAGAGAGAATAGAAAGTTATGTGTGGAGGTGTGTTTTGAAATGAAATACAGCATGCCTATTTATAGATTTTAGAAAGTCACTATGTTGTACTATTACAACAACCCCCGTGGGCCCCTCCAGCCATTTTTTGAATAGTAGCCGCCATATGAATAGTAGCCACTTTTTGAATAGTAGCCGCCATATGAATAGTAGCCATGAATAGTATTACTATTTTTGGCTGCTTCTTTTGGGCTTCTCTCTTTTGTTTCAAATATTCTGCTGAATTAATTCTTCTCGGAAAATAGTTCAAGTACCAGATTAATTTAATTATTTATTATAAATAATTAATTAATCTGTTACTTAGTTAATTTACAGAGTAAATTAATTTTTGACAATACCTTGAGATATTATGTTTGTCCTTGATCGTCAATAGGCTTTGGTAATTCTTTCTGTGAATTAATGTGTCGATCTTTCTCGTATGTGCTGACAATTAGTGCACTGGTCTGGTTCACAAGTGACTAGCACTGATCTTGATCTTCACACCTTCGCTATATTCCATTTGATTAGCCTGCAGCAGTATCTTCAATAAATACATGGAATCTTTTGGCCCTTCAACTGAATCATCTGTACATCTTATTCTGTCACTGTGGCTTGATCATGTTAATGAACTTCTTTCAGCGACTTGATCCTTATCGGTGCCTGTTCTTCAAATTTCATGATCCCTGTATAGAGTTAATATTATTTATCTTTTATCCTAGTTGAGTTATATATGTCCTCTATTACATATTATATTACATTATGCTTTACAATCTCCCCATATTTGATTGTTAGGGTTTGACAAGCAAATTCCTAGAGGATAACTCAACTGATACAACAAAAAATGAAATACAAAGATAAATAATATTAAAGTACATTCTGGATCATATATATATTTTTCCAGATTTCCAAATAAATAATATTAAAGTACATTCTGGATCATATATATATTTTTCCAGATTTCCAAGTGCAAGACAATTGTTCCTCTAGACTGATCTTCAAGTTTGCCTTTGCTTTCTTTCCACATAGCACGAATATTCCAATTAGCTTTTCATTTCCCAAAATAAAGTTAATTCTGTGTCAACAACCTTTTCCTTTCCCTTATTACGCCTAGTAGCTTCTTGTCCATTGATAAGTGGATTTATATCCACTTGGATCATTCTATTTCGGCTTAAATTGGTGTCTTGTATCTCAAGTATGTGTGTTTTTTAATATGTTTTGTGAGAAATTGTGCAGGATGTATTCCAGGTGTGGATATTGCATTTAGGAGGTGATATATGATATGTAGTGTCAAGAAGATCAAGTGCTTAGAGTTGCAATTGGAAGCGGAGAAGAAATCAACTTAAGGAAAAAGAATCAGACTGTGCAGCAATATCAGGCGCGGGCGCGCGCAGGACATACTGTAATGGGCGCGGGCGCGCGGAAGGATTTCTCAGAATTTATCAGGCGCGGGCGCGCGGAAGAATGCCTGTGGCGCGCGCGGCCGCGCGGGGCTCGACAGAAGTTTCTGGAATCAGCTTTAAATTAGGAAAATTTGCCGTTTCTTCTCCTAATTAAGATAGCAATTGTTGAGGACGATTTGAAGCTTCTGGAATTCAACTTAAACATGGGAATTGCAATTCTATTTCAATTAAAGATGGAAAATTACCGGAATTCTATCCTATTTCAAATACGGTAATCGCTTGGTCAAGGAGGCACTTGGGGGCTATAAATACACACCTTGGGGCACAGAAAAATCATCATCTACACATCCTACACACATAATTCGCTCAGAGCAAGAAGGGAGAGAAGCCAAGGCGAGGATTGTGACATCAAGAAGATCTAGACATAGTTTTCTTGTATTCCTTTGTTAGGCGTATCTTGTGGATGCTCATTACTTTTCCGGATTTGTTCGCTAAACCTTATTTTATTATTGATTTATTCATCATCTTCTTTATCTTGTTTACTACCATGCTTTCATCAAATCCCATGGTGACGAAAGGTTCGATTATGAACTAATCGTTATCGTGGGGTCCTAGTGGATTTATCTATGTAGCTTAGTAGTTTGCATGCCTTAGAGATTTATGTGTGGTGAATTATTGATATCCTTGTATGGTTATGCTTATTGAATTTAGGTGCGTCGCGAACATCTAATTTGTTAATCTCTTGCTAAACGAGAGTGGATATTGAGATTTAGAACTTGCCATGCTAGCATAGGATAGGTTGATGTAATCATCATGATTTGTGGCATGAATAGAGATATTATGCTACCCTATGTGATCTAAGTGAATAACTTGTGCTTCAACCTTTATGTTTTCAAATTCTATAGAGATATAGGGTCTAAACATAATAGGTGACTATTCATCTTCTATCTTTTGTGGATGTATGCTTAGATTGGTACTAGTATACCGAGAGGTAACTTTTACTCTTTTCGTGTTGTTCGATCAGATATCAAAACCATCGCATGTTTTAATCGAAGGCTGCAACTCTAAGTGAAGTAGATAATGAAACTAGGATTCCATGTTTATTCTCATATAAGTAATTCGATTTTAACTCTAGTTAATTAGTTAATTGTTAGTTATTAATTTGCATCTTAGTTTAATTTAGTTAATCAAACCCTATTTGTTATTTTCTTAGCAGTGAATTAAAACCATACATTATTGCATAGACATATTTTCTGAGTAAAACTTAACCAAGATCTCTGTGGAACGAACTTTAATTGTATTACTTGTGACTACGTGCGCTTGCGTGAGTTTAGCATAACAAGTTTTTGGCGCCGCTGCCGGGGATCATCGGTGTTTTTATTTCAGTTTATGTGTTTGTCAATAGTGGTCGTTAGCGTTCACTGACTCGGATTCTTACTTAGTTTGTTGTTTCGTGGTGTTTCAGGTACTTGAGTTTGTATGCAAACACGTTCGCAAGCTCGATTACTTAAACTGGCAGAAGACGATCTTGTTGAGAATATAGAGAATAAGGAAGAGGAGACTGAAACTACAGTAGCAATGGCAGATGCAGCAGCAGCTAAGGCTTTGAAGGACTATTCTCAGCCGAAACTCAATGACATTCAGTCGAGCATTATTAGGCCAGCTATTGCAGCTAACAACTTTGAGATCAGGCCGGGCACAATTCAGATGGTGCAGAATTCGGTCCAGTTTGGGGGAGCTTCTACGGAGGATCCTAATATGCATGTTCGGGACTTTATCGAAATCTGCGACACTTTCAAGTGTAATGGTGTGACGGATGATGCTATCAGGTTGAGGCTTTTCCCATTCTCTCTGAGGGATAAGGCTAAGAGCTGGCTACACTCTCTACCACCTGGTTCCATTACTACATGGGAAGATCTTGCTCAGAAGTTCCTTACTAAATTCTTTCCTATGGCAAAAACTGCAGCAATAAGGAACCAGTTGACTCAATTTCAACAACAATCTGGCGAGTCCTTGTGTGAGGCTTGGGAACGCTACAAGGAGATGTTAAGGAAGTGTCCTCATCATGGCATGCCTGATTGGATGGTTATTAATGGATTCTACAATGGGTTGGGAGCACAATCTAGACCTTTGCTAGATGCAGCATCAGGTGGAGCTCTGTGGGCGAAGAGTTATGATGAAGCTTATGAACTTATTGAGATGATGGCTGCTAATGAATATCAAAATCCAACCCAGAGACTTTCTCAAGGTAAAGTAGCAGGAGTTTTGGAAGTAGATACAGCTTCAATGATTACGGCTCAGTTGAAGGCTCTTGCTATGAAGGTGGACTCTCTTGCTAATTATGGAGTTCAGCAGGTGGCTAGTGTTTGTGAGTTATGTGCGGGCGCACATGAGACGAGTCAATGTGCTATCTCTTCTGAATCAGCACAGTTCGTGAGTAATTTCCAGAGACCTGCTGTACCGATTCCAGCCACTTATCATCCTAACAATAGGAATCATCCTAACTTCAGCTGGAGCAACAATCAGAATAATCAACAATCTTATCAGCAAGCGAAGCCGTATAATCAGGGTTATCAGCAATCTTATAGGGCACCATATCAACCCCCAGGATTTCAACAGCAACAACCTCAGACTCAGGTGGGGCAGTCATCTAATGATAAATCTGATGAGATGTGGATAGCATTG
The DNA here is from genome assembly GCA_037693485.1 of Kitagawia praeruptora. NCBI lineage: Eukaryota > Viridiplantae > Streptophyta > Magnoliopsida > Apiales > Apiaceae > Kitagawia > Kitagawia praeruptora. The sequence goes on along the minus strand of CM075351.1, from coordinate 25,336,897 downwards.
AAGAACCTGCAAGCTGGTCAGAAGCTCTTGGAAACTCAGATAGGGCAGATTGCAAGTGCCTTGGGTAGTAGGCCGCAAGGAACTCTTCCTAGTGATACGGAAGCAAATCCAGGTAGGAGGGACTTCAAGGAGCAGGTGAAGGCCGTAACTTTGAGATCAGGAAGGGTCACATCGAGTCCTAAATCAGCCACTAACGAAGATGAAGAAGTGCAGAATCAGCAAGTCGAAAATTCTGCATTGCCTGAAATTGAGAAATCTGACTTGGTAGCTGATCAGCTGGAAGGTGAGAAAGAGAAAAGCAAGGAATCTGTTGATAAGGCTTCTCCGGAGTTGTCTACTAAGAATAATCAGATCTACCCTCCTCCTCCATATCCTAGAAGACTCCAGAAGCAGAATTTGGATAACAAATTTGCTAGGTTCTTAGAAGTGTTCAAGAAGTTGCACATCAACATACCTTTTGCGGAAGCACTTGAGGAGATGCCGAGCTATGCCAAGTTCATGAAGGGTATTCTCTCGCGTAAGTTGAAGCTCGATGCATTAGAGACCGTTGCCTTAACGGAAGAGTGTAGTGCGGTTCTGCAACAGAAATTGCCTCCAAAGCTAAAGGATCCGGGTAGCTTTACTATTCCATGCACTATTGGTAATCTATTCTTTGAGAAGTGCTTGTGTGACTTGGGAGCTAGCATCAATCTCATGCCCTTGTCAGTATTCATGCAATTGGGTCTACCGGATCCAAAGCCAACTAACATCTCGTTGCAGTTGGCTGATCGTTCAATTACCTATCCGAGAGGCATAGTTGAAGATGTCTTGGTGAAAGTTGATAAGCTCATCTTCCCTGCTGATTTTGTTATATTGGATTTCGAGGAAGATAAGAAGATTCCCATAATCTTGGGGAGGCCATTCCTAGCTACGGGTAGTACCTTGATCGATGTGCAGAAAGGAGAGCTCACCATGAGGGTACAAAATCAGAATGTCACCTTTAATGTGTTCAATGCTATGAAGCTTCCGTCTGATGAAGAAGAATGTTTCAATGTTGATTTGGTTGATTCCATGGTAGCCAAGGATCTTGATCATTTGTTGCTAACAGATTCTTTGGAAAAAGCATTGAGTGGGAAGTCTGAGGTGAAAGATGAGGATGAAGTAATGCAAATTCAGATGTTGAATGCAAATTCATGGAAGAGGAAATTTGACATGCCATTCGAGTCTCTTGGGTTAAAGGAGTTGGAAAAGTCACAAATCCGTCTCAAACCATCTGTTGAGGAGGCTCCTACTCTTGAACTCAAACCTTTGCCTAGTCATTTGAGGTATGCTTTTCTTGGTGATACCTCTACGCTACCTGTTATTATTTCTTCTAATCTGTCAGATGTCGAGGAAGAAAAGCTCTTGCGTATTTTGAGGAAATTCAAGACAGCAATTGGTTGGACTATAGCAGATATCAAGGGAATCAGCCCTTCGTATTGCATGCATAAAATTCTGCTGGAAGAAGGAGCTAAGCCGACTGTTGAACATCAAAGAAGACTCAATCCAATTATGAAGGAGGTGGTGAAGAAGGAAATTCTAAAGTGGTTAGATGCTGGTATTATCTATCCTATCTCAGATAGTTCTTGGGTGAGTCCGGTTCAATGTGTGCCAAAGAAAGGAGGCATGACAGTTGTTGCTAATGAGAAGAATGAGCTCATCCCTACTCGAACAGTCACGGGGTGGAGAGTTTGCATGGATTATCGGAAGCTCAACAAAGCCACAAGAAAAGATCACTTCCCTCTACCTTTTATTGATCAGATGCTAGACAGGTTGGCTGGTCACGAGTATTATTGTTTGCTTGATGGTTACTCTGGCTATAATCAGATTTGCATTGCTCCGGAAGATCAAGAGAAGACCACATTCACATGTCCTTTTGGCACTTTTGCTTTTCGTCGAGTTTCGTTTGGACTGTGTGGTGCTCCTGCCACTTTCCAAAGGTGCATGATGGCTATTTTCTCAGACATGATTGGCTCGAATGTGGAAGTTTTTATGGATGACTTCTCAGTTTTTGGTACATCTTATGATGAGTGCTTGCATAATCTTGGTTTGGTTTTGAAGAGGTGTGTTGAGACCAATTTGGTGCTTAATTGGGAGAAGTGTCACTTTATGGTACAAGAAGGAATTATTCTTGGGCACAAGGTATCTAGCAAGGGACTTGAAGTGGATAGAGCCAAGGTGGAGACAATCGAGAATCTTCCTCCACCTATTTCTAGTAAAGGAATTCGCAGTTTTCTTGGTCATGCAGGATTCTATAGGCGATTCATTCAAGACTTCTCGAAAATCTCTAAACCTTTGTGCAATTTGTTAGAAAAGGATGTTCCTTTCAAATTTGATGCTGAATGTCTGGCGGCTTTTGAGCTGTTGAAGAAGAAGCTCACTACTACTCCTATCATTACTGCACCCAATTGGGAGGAGCCGTTTGAGCTGATGTGTGATGCTAGTGATTATGTTGTTGGTGCTGTGCTTGGACAAAGGAAGGACAAAATTTTTCATGTGGTTTACTATGCTAGTAAAACCCTAAATGAGGCTCAGCTTAATTACACCACTACTGAGAAGGAGTTGTTAGCGGTTGTTTATGCTTTTGAGAAATTCAGATCTTATTTGCTTGGTACTAAGGTGATTGTGTACACGGATCATGCTGTTATTCGATATCTCATGTCGAAGAAGGATTCTAAGCCTAGGTTGATTCGTTGGGTGCTTCTCTTGCAAGAATTTGATGTGGAGATCAAGGATAGGAAGGGCACGGAAAATCAAGTAGCTGATCATCTTTCTCGGTTGGAGGACCAAGGTAAAGATTCACAGGCTAAATCTCTTATTAATGAATCTTTTCCGGATGAGCAACTTTTTGGGGTGCAAGGTGAAGAGCCATGGTTTGCAGATTATGTGAACTATCTTGTTAGTAATGTCATCCCTCCAGAATTCTCTTATGCTCAAAGGAAGAAGTTCTTACATGATGTGAAGTGGTACCGTTGGGACGAGCCATTCTTGTTCAAACTTGGTATAGATCAGATTTTGAGGAGGTGCATTCCCTATAGTGAGACTGAGAGTATCTTGCGTGATTATCATTCTACCACATATGGAGGTCATTATGGAGGTAATAAAACAGCTCAGAAAGTACTTCAGGCGGGATTCTATTGGCCGACTCTATTTAAGGATTCTCATCATTTTGTGATGAGTTGTGATCGATGTCAACGAGTTGGTAATATCTCTAGGAGGAATGAGATGCCTTTGAATACTATTCTGGAAGTGGAGATCTTTGATGTGTGGGGGATTGATTTTATGGGTCCGTTTGTTTCATCTTGTAATAATCAGTACATCTTGCTAGCTGTGGATTATGTGTCTAAATGGGTGGAGGTGAAAGCTTTACCAACCAATGATGCTAAGGTGGTACTGAATTTTCTTCACAAGCAGATTTTTACACATTTTGGGACTCCAAGAGCTATAATCAGTGATGAGGGGACACACTTCTGTAATCGTCAATTTACTGCTATGATGGCAAGGTATAATGTGACGCATCGTGTTGCCACTGCTTATCATCCCCAAACTAATGGTCAAGCGGAGGTCTCAAATCGTGAAATCAAAAGGATCCTTGAAAAAGTGGTGAATCCATCTCGTAAGGATTGGTCATTGAAGTTAGACGAAGCTGTTTGGGCTTATAGAACTGCATACAAGACACCTCTTGGAATGTCACCTTATCAGTTAGTGTTTGGTAAGGCTTGTCATTTACCAGCTGAGTTGGAGCACAAGGCTTTTTGGGCATTGAAGAAGTTAAATCTGGATATCTCAGCTGCGGGTGAAAAGCGTCTACTTCAGTTGAATGAGCTTGAGGAATTTCGTGAGCAGGCTTATGAGAATGCAAAAATGTATAAGGAGAAGGTTAAAAGGTGGCATGATAGGAAGTTGGTGCACAAGGAATTCGTGAAGGGTCAACAGGTTTTGCTGTACAACTCTCGCCTTAAACTTTTTCCGGGAAAGCTCAAGTCAAAGTGGTCTGGTCCGTTTACAGTTAAGGAGGTATTTCCACATGGAGCGGTGGAGATATTTAGAGGGTCTATCAATGATGCTTTTAAAGTAAATGGACATCGACTGAAGCCTTATTATGGAGGAACGGTGAACCGTGAGAAGGTTGCCTCCGTTTTGTCAGAATTGTGAGATTTTGGAAGTACGTCAAGCTAAAGACGTAAAACAAGCGCTTCTTGGGAGGCAACCCATGATGTCAGGCATTTTAGTAGAAGTCAGTGGGTAGTATTTTTGTTGTTTGAAAAAAAAAAAAAAAAAAAAAAAAAAAAAAAATTCTGAAACCCTGGGCGCGGGCGCGCGGAGAAATACTTATGCTGGGCGCGGCCGCGCGGAAGCCTGGACAGAGAAAAAAAAAAGAGAGCAGTTCGGGGCAGTTTGAGTTTTAAGAAGCCCAACCCTAATTCTTCTCTTCTAATTCGATTTTTACACCCCAAATCTCTCTCCATCAGTTTATATAACCTATCTATTCCATATCATCTCTTCATTACAAATCTCATATCACACATATACTTACATCTACATACACAAATTCACCCATTCATATCAATTCTCAAACCCTAATTGGACTTAAAAGGGGCTTCGATTTTTCCAGTTTGGGGGACTAATTTGGCAAGTTCTACCTCTACTATTCGATTTGGGTACTCTCTACTCTTTTTATTTGATTTTCGAATTGTAGTTCTTGCGAATTTTGGGGTTTTTTGTGTGAGATTTGTGGGCAGATTTTTGGGTCGAAGTTTTGGCAGTTGGGGTGTGATTTTGCAGTTGTTATTGATTACTATGGCACCAAAGAGAGCTAGGGTTGTTGGTAGTAGTTCCCGTGGTCGTTCATTGTCTGTTTCTGACTCGAGTTCGGGAGATGAGGGTATGGAGAAGTTTCGTTCTGAGGAGGCTAGGGCTGAGTATGTGAAGTTGCTGACTCGGTCCGTAGCGAAGGATAGGATTTGGTTGCCCGTTGCTGCTGATGGTGAGATGGTGGCTATGATTGAGGAGAGGGGTTGGCAGGGTTTGTGTGAGCTTGCATCCGCTGTCCCGTTGACTATAGTTCGGGAATTCTATGCGAATGCCAGGGAGAACAGGGATGGTTATTCACTTGTCCGAGGGTTTACTATCGATTACACTGCTCGTGCTATTCGGCTGTTACTTGGGTTGCCGGATAGACCTGTTGGGGTGGAGGACTGGACTTTTAAGGCCAGGTCCGAAGTGGATTTAGATGAGGTGGTGGCACGTCTGTGTGTGCCAGGTACGACATGGAAATTGAAGGTTGGGTCAACTGAGAAGGCTACATTTCCATCTGCCTCGATGAACAGATATGCTAGGGCTTGGAATTCTTTTATTTGTGCTAATCTGTTGCCTACTACACATACACATGAGGTGACAGTTGAGCGAGCTATCTTGCTGTGGGCTATTCTGAATGGACATTATATCGATGTTGGATATTTGGTTAATCAGAGTATGCTGCGCTTCTTGAGAGTGTCTTCGGGGGCAGTTCCTTATGGCTCTATTGTTACGAGGATGTGTGCTAATGCTGGGGTGACATGGTCGTCTGAGGAGCCGATTCAGATGCCAGCTGGACCTATCGATGTGTCGAAGTTGGGGGAATGGCCTGGCGGCATTCCTCATCCTAGAGGTCTGGGCTATGCGATTGCTGGCGCTCCTCCAGTTGCTCCTGTTGCTGTCTCGAGTGCTTCGCATGATAGGAGGATGATGAGGCGGATCGATGCATTGTATGAGAGCCATAGCCGGTTTTCAGCGAGGTTGACTCAGGCTTTCAGTTCTGCCTTTGGAGCTAGTGGATCCCATGTTGAGTGGCCAGTCTTTGGATCGGACACTATTTATCCACCTCCAGATTCTCCACCCGAGGAGGGTGATGACGCTGAGGCGTAGGTATGTTTTCTACTTTCCTTCGTAATTACTTCCATTCAATGGGGTCATTGAATATCTTAAGTTTGGGGGTGGTTTGGGGGAAAAGTATTGTATATGTTGTATATGTTTCATTATATGTTTCATTGTGTTCATGTTAGGATATCATGTTTGCATATTAGTTGTAATTCATGCATTTTATGTCGTATTAGCTATGTTTGTTTCATATAGGACATTTTGTTTTATTTTCGTATACCATGTGAGTTTTCATTTAGTTGCATTTGCATGGCATGCATTTTTCATGATCCCTTAAAATGAGCTGATTCTGATTGATAGGTAGATGTTGATTTGAGTGTGATGATAATGAGTAGAGGGCTGATTTATAGTTCCTAGGTAATTGACTTGCATGTTCAGGAACAAAATTTTTACACAGTCTCATTAGGGTACTTTTGGGGGTAGGTTGGAGTCATGCATGTTGGATGTTTTGAGATTTAATCACTTGTTTATTCTTAGAATTTTCGTTATTCCCTTTATAGCGTAGGAACATTAAAGTCTAAGTTTGGGGGAAAACAGGAATTTCATGCTAGTTGTTAATATTTGTCAATAAAGGCTAGGCGTCAATTGGCTAGTAGCCAGCTCATATTTATATGAGTAGTCTAGGGTTGGAAATGAGAAAGGCTCATTCCAGATTGCGAAAAAAAAAAAAAAAGAAAAAAATCAGAAAGAAAAAAAAAAAAAAGGGAAAAAAAAAAAAGAGTCAAGTTTTGTTTATTAATGCAAAATTAACCAGAGTGAGCTCTTTAATACTCGAGTAATTAAGTCTGAGGGGACTTAGTCCTAGTGACCTAAGGCTTTATAGTCTGGGATCCTGCTGACCTAACACTCGCTACATGGGTATTATTGTATAAGCCTTGTGGGGTCTCATTCATTGCACGGTTAAATGAGCATGCGTATTGTATATGTAGTGTCGTAGCATAGTAATAAAGCATGAGTTTCTGTCTACCTTGGATAAGGGTGGAGGTGTTCCTAGGTTATGGAGTGTCTACAGTCTATTCTAGTTATAAACCTGTGATTGTCTTGACGGAAAGCATGTATGATTTTTGACCTATTTCTGGGGGTATTTCTGATGAGCATTGCACACACGCACATTCTGTCATGTATTGTTAGTATACGGGGACTTAGTCGAGCTCTGCTTGGATTTGTTGCATTCGTTGAGATATTTGCTTGTTAGTTGGTTTTGGTGAGTTTGAAGGGGATCTTGCATTTTTCATATTAGTTGCATTCATGCATTGCATTGCATTAGGTTAAATGGATTTTGTGGGTACATTCGCTATAGGCCCTCACGAGACCTTACTCGTCCACTAGGGCTGCCTAGGGGTTTAAAGGGCTTGTTGCATATGCCAAATGCAACCGTGATCACCTACGGAAGTGGTACTAGCTAGTTGTATATATTTTTGTTTGTTTATGCTTGAGGACAAGCATCGGTTTAAGTTTGGGGGTGTGATAAGTGGATTTATATCCACTTGGATCATTCTATTTCGGCTTAAATTGGTGTCTTGTATCTCAAGTATGTGTGTTTTTTAATATGTTTTGTGAGAAATTGTGCAGGATGTATTCCAGGTGTGGATATTGCATTTAGGAGGTGATATATGATATGTAGTGTCAAGAAGATCAAGTGCTTAGAGTTGCAATTGGAAGCGGAGAAGAAATCAACTTAAGGAAAAAGAATCAGACTGTGCAGCAATATCAGGCGCGGGCGCGCGCAGGACATACTGTAATGGGCGCGGGCGCGCGGAAGGATTTCTCAGAATTTATCAGGCGCGGGCGCGCGGAAGAATGCCTGTGGCGCGCGCGGCCGCGCGGGGCTCGACAGAAGTTTCTGGAATCAGCTTTAAATTAGGAAAATTTGCCGTTTCTTCTCCTAATTAAGATAGCAATTGTTGAGGACGATTTGAAGCTTCTGGAATTCAACTTAAACATGGGAATTGCAATTCTATTTCAATTAAAGATGGAAAATTACCGGAATTCTATCCTATTTCAAATACGGTAATCGCTTGGTCAAGGAGGCACTTGGGGGCTATAAATACACACCTTGGGGCACAGAAAAATCATCATCTACACATCCTACACACATAATTCGCTCAGAGCAAGAAGGGAGAGAAGCCAAGGCGAGGATTGTGACATCAAGAAGATCTAGACATAGTTTTCTTGTATTCCTTTGTTAGGCGTATCTTGTGGATGCTCATTACTTTTCCGGATTTGTTCGCTAAACCTTATTTTATTATTGATTTATTCATCATCTTCTTTATCTTGTTTACTACCATGCTTTCATCAAATCCCATGGTGACGAAAGGTTCGATTATGAACTAATCGTTATCGTGGGGTCCTAGTGGATTTATCTATGTAGCTTAGTAGTTTGCATGCCTTAGAGATTTATGTGTGGTGAATTATTGATATCCTTGTATGGTTATGCTTATTGAATTTAGGTGCGTCGCGAACATCTAATTTGTTAATCTCTTGCTAAACGAGAGTGGATCTTGAGATTTAGAACTTGCCATGCTAGCATAGGATAGGTTGATGTAATCATCATGATTTGTGGCATGAATAGAGATATTATGCTACCCTATGTGATCTAAGTGAATAACTTGTGCTTCAACCTTTATGTTTTCAAATTCTATAGAGATATAGGGTCTAAACATAATAGGTGACTATTCATCTTCTATCTTTTGTGGATGTATGCTTAGATTGGTACTAGTATACCGAGAGGTAACTTTTACTCTTTTCGTGTTGTTCGATCAGATATCAAAACCATCGCATGTTTTAATCGAAGGCTGCAACTCTAAGTGAAGTAGATAATGAAACTAGGATTCCATGTTTATTCTCATATAAGTAATTCGATTTTAACTCTAGTTAATTAGTTAATTGTTAGTTATTAATTTGCATCTTAGTTTAATTTAGTTAATCAAACCCTATTTGTTATTTTCTTAGCAGTGAATTAAAACCATACATTATTGCATAGACATATTTTCTGAGTAAAACTTAACCAAGATCTCTGTGGAACGAACTTTAATTGTATTACTTGTGACTACGTGCGCTTGCGTGAGTTTAGCATAACATCCATCCACATTCTCCCCCTCAGTTGGGTTATCCTTCAGAGTAGTAGGATGTGGAGTTAGTAAATTAGACGAAGATGGCTTTACCAAGGAGTTAATTGCATGACTAAACTGGGCTGCCATGGAACGTAATTGAACCTGGAATGCATCATTTTGAATAAGTTGCAAATTTTTGATTTCTGCAATGGACTTACAGATATTTGATAACTCTTTCTCCATTGTTTGGACCCGTGTAAGGAGTCTGTTGTATTCCTTTCTGGTTACAGGTGCATGTGGTTGAGTAGGTTGCTCACTTGTACGTTCTGCAGGTGTTTCACTCAACACTCTATATTCACTCGGTTTAGTGGTTTGGGTTACACTTACATGTTCTGTTGGTGTTTCCCTCAACTTTCCTCTAGAGCTTCCACCGATATGTGTACCTGCAAATGAAATCATCCTAGCCCCTTTTTCAGAGGTCACAGATGGTGCAATGAAATTTCGTAAGCTTCCGTCCTTGCGTGAAGCGAGTTGCCGACCACTGGTAAAGAGTGGTAAATCTCGAAAGAGATCCAGAGATTTTCCCTCTAGGAGGTTAAACTTGAATCGATTAAATGGCACAAAACCCAAGTTTCCCTCGTATGTCTGTGAAGACACTTGGTTCATAAAAGAACCTTTTACTAATGGATCTTTTCGTAAAATGGAAGATACACCAGTTGCTCCCGTCAATTCAACCTCATTTATATTTGCACTCATTGGATAAGAAAGAATTGTTTCACTAACAGTTGTCGTTACCTCAGGTTTATTGGGTTTACTCCGTTTAGAATGAGGTTGAGCGGCTGATGTAACTAACTCCTTATGTGGTGCTGCTGAGGCACTATCTCCCTCAATAATGTGGATGACTGGTCGTTTAAGTGACAATTGAGGTGTAGGAGTTTGTTGTGTTTGTGTTTGCATTTGTATAATGGGCTCTTCGACCTGTGTTAGAGTCGGTGGGAATTCCTGCTCTTGGTCGGGTAAGATGGCCACTAGGGGCTGTAGAAACTGTATTTCCTGTGACACAATAGGGAATACAGAGGTTGAAATAGCAGGGATTGAAATATTACCTTGTCGTATACCTGCTCTCACTGGTCGTGGTAACAACGGAAGTGGGACAGTCTTTAGATATTCAGTTAGGATTGTAGGCATATCCGTATATTTCTTTTTGCTTATATAATTAATTACATCCGTCTTCATAGAAGAACATTCCACCTTTTGACCATTTTCCAAGCGTACCCTGTCTTCATCATTCAAAAAATCATTTAGTATTAACTGTAGAAACCTTGGATATAGACATTTGACATTTTGAGTCCGAGCATCTCTTGTTCCCAACCGTTTCATTTTTAAAATGATTTGACCAAGCACTATTTTTCTAACATTAATCCTCAAATTATTGGCGACCGCATACCCTATTATTTGAATAAATTCAGGTATTCAATCTTGATTTGTTCTATCTGAGGAAAAAACATGGTTAAGAGTGTGAAAGAAGAAATTCCAGTACTGGGTTAGAAATGTTCTAGAAAGATTACCAGTATTAAAATTGCCATCTTGGTACCTTATAAAACGAAAGAACATTTCAATCTGTTCAAGTGTAGGATCAGAAACGAGATTTTCCATAGGAAAATGAAGAATTCGATTAACATCTCGTTCGGTGACCCTAATCGACCTACCAAATAGTCGATATGTGAATGCACACCCGTCCTGTCCAGAAGTGTTAACTGCACTACAATATAGTTCACGCAATGCATCATGGTTAAGCTGCACTTGTGTAACTAAAGCATAGTGAATTAATGAATGTTCATTCAGAAATTCTGTCCAAGCCCGAAATTGCTCATCCTGAATGGTTTCGATTTGCTGAATGGAAATAGGATTAACTTTAGCAATTAAAAAGTTTCCATGCAATGCCATTTTTAAAACTTTGAGGAAATTCAAAAATAAGGGTTAGTGCGTATAACAAGAATATGAAATCCGCTCTAAAAACCACCAGCTAGATTGTGAGATCTTTCTGGTCAAAGCTTGAAATATTCAGCAATTGTGTGTATATGCTCTGTATATCTGAAAAATGATGATGTTAAACACAAACAAAAACTCATCATTTATAAGGTTTCAAGTATTAGTGGGTTAGGTGTAATAGTGACAGGTTATGTTTGAAAAATAACACCGCTCAATAATTTCTCACCTAACTACATAATTAGCCGAAAAAACATCTTATCAGCGAAACCTGTCGGCCGAAAATACATCTTATCGCCGAAATCTATCAGCCTATACACATACACATATTTAATACTTCTAATTATTATGGATTTAAAAATAATCACACAGTAAATCAAGAATTAATCCACAATAATCAGATAAACTCACAATTAAATAGACATAAAATTAACAAAATATCATTAATTGATATATGTCAATAAAATATTTATTAAATTATGCTACAATTAACACAATTATTTACTAACTAATTACCATAAAATATAGCATTTATAAGCATGGTAATTTTTTTTTTTTTTTTGACACGAAGCATGGTAATTAATATAGAGATAACTATAAAAAGAGGACTGGATGCAAAACAAATTCACAAGTCCTAAACATACGGACATTTAAAATATATGTGAACTTATAACAAATTGCAGTTATTGATTATCCAAAATTAATTAGACAGATTTAACATCCCAAGTTCACCAACTAACCTGGAGAAAGTGGATTCATCCAGTGGTTTAGTAAAGATGTCTGTAATTTGTTGATCTGTGGGAACAAAATATAATACCACAGTTCCATTCATGACATGCTCTCGTAAGAAATGATACCTGATATCAATGTGCTTAGTCCTGGTGTGTTGAACTGGATTGTTGGCAATGGCAATGGCACTCGTGTTGTCACATAGAATTGGAATTTTGTCCAACATGAGTCCATAGTCCTGAAGTTGATTCCTCATCCACAGGATCTGAGCACAACAACTACCTGCTGCAATGTATTCTGCTTCGGCTATCGAGGTAGATACTGAGTGTTGCTTCTTGCTGTACCAAGATACCAACCTTCTTCCTAGAAACTGATAGCTTCCAGAAGTACTTTTCCGATCAATCTTACAACCTGCGAAGTCAGAATCTATATAGCCAATTAGGTCAAAACCTGTTCCTTTAGGGTACCAAATCCCAAGATTGGGGGTTCCCTTAAGGTATCTGAAAATACGTTTAACAGCTATAAGATGTGACTCTTTAGGGTTAGCCTGGAATCTAGCACATAGACAAGTTGCGAACATAATATCTGGTCTACTAGCAGTTAAGTACAAGAGAGAGCCGATCGTACCTCGATACTTCGTGATGTCAACTGACTTACCACATTTGTCTTCATCAAGCTTGACTGCAGTTGGCATCGGGGTCTTGGCAGTAGCTGCTTCTTCCATCCCATATTTCTTCAGAAGATCCTTTATGTATTTTAACTGGCAGATGAAAATACCATCAGGCTTCTGAACAACTTGAAGTCCAAGGAAGAAGGACAACTCACCCATCATGATCATCTTGTACCTACTCTGCATTAGCTTAGCAAATCTCTTGCATAGCAAATCATTAGTAGAACCAAATATTATATCATCCACATATACTTGCACCAGAATTATATCATTTTTATGCTTTTTATGAAAGAGAGTTTTGTCGATGATACCTCTTGTAAAACCATTTTCAAGTAAGAACTTGGAGAGAGTATCATACCATGTTCGAGGGGCTTGCTTGAGACCATAGAGAGTTTTGAAGAGAAAGTACACAAAACCTTCAAATTCCTTGTCTTCGAACCCAGGGGGTTGTTCAACATAGACTTCTTCTTCTAGATCTCCGTTAAAAAATGCACTCTTCACATCCATCTGAAAAACCTTAAAGTTGGAGTGTGCAACAAATGCTAAAAACATCCTGATTGCTTCAAGCCTTGCAACTGGAGCATAGGTTTCATCATAATCAATTCCCTCTTCTTGAGAGTAACCCTTTGCTACCAATCGAGCCTTGTTCCTCGTAATAATACCATTTTCATCCAGTTTATTCCTAAACACCCATCTAGTGCCAATTACAGATTTATCTTTTGGTCTTGGCACCAGCTTCCATACTTTCTGCCTTTCGAACTGATTGAGTTCTTCCTGCATTGCAGTTACCCAATCTGGATCATCAAGAGCTTCATTAACCTTTTTAGGTTCAATTTGAGATAAAAATCCTGCGAAATTGCATTCATTCTGTGTTGCTCTTCTAGTCTGTACACCCTTGTCCGGTTCACCAATGATCTGTTCAAAGGGATGCTCTTTACTCCATACCCTTTGTCTTGGCAGATTTGATCTTGATGATTCCCCAAGTTCATAATTGTGTTGAGTGTGGTGACTAGTAGATCCAAAATCATTGTTTGCTCCCCCTGAGCTGTTGCTTTCAGAGTTTGATGAATCAAAGTTTAATGAATCAGCAGATGCATTCTTTGATGTTTCTTCACTTGATTGGGGTTCATTTTCATCGTTCACTTGCTCCCCCTCAACATGTGCTGCTGTCTGATCTACTGGTATAGATTGAACAATAGAGTCTGAAAGAATATCAGAATTTTGTAGATCAGCATTTATTTCTTCATTCTCAAATCTCAGCTGGTCATGTTCATCAAAATCTTCAAGTCCTGTTATCTTCTTATCATCAAAAGACACATGGATAGATTCCATGACCACTTTTGTTCTCAGATTGTAGACTCTGAATGCTTTTGTGGATAGTGGGTATCCAACAAAGATTCCTTCATCAGCTTTTAAATCAAATTTGGAAAGCTGTTCTGGATGAGTCAAAACACTTACATCCAAACACGTGAAAGTACTTCAGGTTCGGCTTCTTATTTTTCACCATCTCATATGGTGTTTTACCATGCTTGTTTATGAGTGTAGCATTCTGTGTGAAACAAGCAGCTTGCACAGCTTCAGCCCAGAAGTAAGTTGGCAGCTTTGCTTCATCAAGCATGGTCCTTGCAACTTCTATGAGAGTCCTGTTCTTTCTCTCTACTACTCCATTTTGTTGTGGAGTTCCAGGTGCAGAGAATTCTTGCTTTATTCCATTTTCTTTACAAAACTCTTCCATGGCTACATTCTTGAACTCAGTGCCATTATCACTCCTTATGATTTTCACTGTATGCTTAGATCCTTTGTCCAGTTGTCTGACATGCTCTGTTAAGATTGATGCAGTTTCTTCTTTCTTGTGCATGAAATATACCCATGTATATCTGGTGTATTCATCAACAATAACCAAAACATATCTTTTCTTTCCAATAGACATTATATTTACTGGACCAAATAAATCAACATGCAATAAGTGATATGGCTCAAGAATTGAGGATTCAGTCTTACTTTTGAATGAAGTTTTCCTTTGTTTTGCCTTTTGACATGAGTCACATAGGCCATCTGGAGTAAAAACTGATTTGGGCAATCCTCTCACAAGATCTTTCTTCACTAGCTCATTAATGCTGTTGAAATTCAGATGAGAAAGTCTCTTGTGACAATCCCAGCTTTCTTCAATTGATGCTCTACTCAGTAGACAGATTGCAGAGCCATCAGAGTTTGTTGAAAGCTTGGCTTCATAAATGTTACCATGCCTGTATCCCTTCAGAACAACTTTTCCTGTAGATTTGCTTACAACTTCACCGTGTTCTTCAAAGAAATCCACATGATAACCTCTGTCACAGATTTGACTCACACTTAGCAGATTATGTTTGAGTCCTGAGACTAGAGCTACAGATTCAATGATGACATTCCCAAGATTGATATTGCCATATCCCAGAGTCCTTCCTACATTGCCATCTCCATAAGAAACACTTGGGCCAGCTTCCTCCACAAATTCTGATAGCAGGGCTTTATTTCCAGTCATGTGTCCTGAGCATCCACTGTCCAGAACAAGGATATTTTTCCTGTTACCCTGCAATCAGAAAAACCACTAATGATTAGTTTTAAGGACCCAGACTTGCTTGGATCCTTTGGCCTTATTAAGTTTGTTAGCTTTTGCAGTAGAAGTCTTATCAGAGTTTGTGCTAACATTCTTTTTATCAGAATTTACACATGTAGAATCAATCTTGAATTTATTCAAAGACGGTTTAAGTTCATAATAATCATAATACAAATTATGATACTCTTTGTATGTATAAATAAAATGCCAAATACTTCCATAGTGAAAACAAGGATTCTGTGGCTTAAACCTAACTGAACAACTCTTAACTCCTGACTTAGGAGGTATAGAGTTTATATTTTTAATCTTCTTGCAAAAAGTAGCAAGATGGTTAGGATTTCCACAGTTGTAACATTTCTTCCTTGGAGCACTGGGAATAGGCATATAGTTATTGCTTTTATTGATGCCTACCTTTCCATTTCTGTTTTTCCTAGGTTCTTTTACCTTGTTCACTCTTTTTATCTCCTTCAGCTTGTGTTTAAACTGTTTTTGAGACATTAAGTCAATATTTACTAATTTGACTTCCTGTTTTGGTTTGTCAGATTTTGGTACAAACCTCACAGGATTAATTTTGGGCTTTGCAACCCTTTCAGTAAATATAGGTTTAGAGGTCTCAGCTTCTAGGTTAGCAGTTTTCTTTTTATCAATGTAACCTAGACCTTCTTTCCAACAATCATTCTCTATGATAATCTGAGTATTTTTCCCAGAGTTAGTCCAAGTTTTAATAATGTTTTTTTCTTTAGCAAGTTCAGATTCAAGATAAGCATGCTTTTTCAATAATTCAGTTTTAACAAAAATAGCATCATCTCTCTCTTTCTAAATTTTTAACATCTTGACTAATTCTAATTCTAGATAGTCATTTCTCTTTCGAAGATCTAGACTTTCAGCTTTTATTCTTTCATTTTCAAAAGTCTGATCTCTGTAGCTAACATGCAATGTTTTAAGAAAGAGTCTTAACTCGGATATATCAGTAGTATCAAAAGCTAGAGTAGAATGAGGTACCTTGGTCTCAGTAGCTTCAGAGATACTATCAGCATTTGCCATCAAGGCATAGTTCACCTCATCTTCAGAGTCTGAAGTGTCAGCCCAGTCCTTCTTCTTTGTGATGTAAGCTTGACCTTTATCAGCTTTGGCTTTCTTGCACTCAGGTGCAAAATGTCTCTCACCACAATTATAGCATTTGATCTTGGACTTGTCCACTTTCCTAGACTTGCCTTCCTTTCCCTCAGCTTTTCTGAAATTCTTCTCTGTCATGATTGTATAGCTTTTTGGATCTTAACTGTTGTATAATAACAGAGTGGCTCTGATGCCAATTGTTAGGTCCGGAATAACGTAGAAGGGGGGTTGAATACGTTATTTAGCAATATTTCGATTTTTAATGTGGATATGAGATCAAAAATACTGAATCGAAATAACATAACTGTGTGGGAAATATCTTTTAATAGATAAAACTCGGAGGTTTGTTACACAATCTAATCCTACGGACCAGCTACAAAATCAAACACTCCTAGGATAGTTTAGGCACGAGGACCTTCTACCCGACACTTCCTGAAAGCGGGCTAAACCGACTTTCCTACTAGATGGACTGTCTAGCAGCTTACACAGAGATGATATAAGAGAGAGAATAGAAAGTTGTGTGTGGAGGTGTGTTTTGAAATGAAATACAGCATGCCTATTTATAGATTTTAGAAAGTCACTATGTTGTACTATTACAACAACCCCCGTGGGCCCCTCCAGCCACTTTTTGAATAGTAGCCGCCATATGAATAGTAGCCACTTTTTGAATAGTAGCCGCCATATGAATAGTAGTCATGAATAGTAACCGTGAATAGTATTACTATTTTTGGCTGCTTCTTTTGGGCTTCTCTCTTTTGTTTCAAATATTCTGCTGAATTAATTCTTCTCGGAAAATAGTTCAAGTACCAGATTAATTTAATTATTTATTATAATTAATTAATTAATCTGTTACTTAGTTAATTTTCAGAGTAAATTAATTTTTGACAATACCTTGAGATATTATGTTTGTCCTTGATCGTCAATAGGCTTTGGCAATTCTTTCTGTGAATTAATGTGTTGATCCTTCTCGTATGTGCTGACACTTAGTGCACTGGTCTGGTTCACAAGTGACTAGCACTGATCTTGATCTTCACACCTTCGCTATATTCCAATTGATTAGCCTGCAGCAGTATCTTCAATAAATACATGGAATCTTTTGGCCCTTCAACTGAATCATCTATACATATTATTTTGTCACTGAGGATTGATCATGTTAATGAACTTCTTTCAGCGACTTGATCCTTGTCGGTGCCTGTTCTTCAAATTTCACGATCCCTGTATAGAGTTAATATTATTTATCTTTTATCCTAGTTGAGTTATATATGTCCTCTATTACATATTATATTACATTATGCTTTACAATATCATAGATCTCGATAAAGTCCCGAATATGCATGTTAGGATCCTCCGTAGAAGCACCCCCAAACTGAACCGAATTCTGTACCATCTGAATAGTGCCTGGCTTGATTTCGAAGTTATTAGCGGTGATCGCCGACCTGATAATACTAGACTGGATGTCATTGATCTTCGACTGAGAATATTCCTTCAAAGCTTTAGCTGCTGCTGCATCTGCCATCTCTACTGGAGTTTCAGATTTCTCTGTCTCATTCTCTTTATTCTCTACAAGATCTTCTTCTGCCAGTTTTTCTAAACGAGCTTGTAAGCGTGTTCGCATACAACCCTAAGTACCTGAAAACACCACGAAACAAACAAACTAAGTAAGAAATCCGAGTCAGTGAACGCTAACGACCACTATTGACAAACACATAAACCAAAAATAAAACACCGATGATCCCCGGCAGCGGCGCCAAAAACTTGTTAACACAAATTCACGCAAGCGTACATGGTCACAAGTAATACAGGTATAAGTCAAGTTCGTTCCCACAGAGATCTGGTTTTTAATTCAGTTTAGTACCTATGCAACAATGTATGGTTTTAATTCACTGCTAAGACAAATAACAATTTGAGATTTGATTATCTAAATTAAACTAAGATGCAAATTATAAAATTAAGAATTAATTAACTAATGAGAATTTAATCGAATTACTTATATGAGAATAAACATGGAATCCTAACTTCATTATCTATTTCACTTAGAGTCGCTGCCTTTTATTAATACATGTGATGGTTTTGATATCTGATCGAATAACACGAAACAAGTAAATGCTACTTCTCAGTATACGAATACCAAACTAAACATACATCCACAAAAGAGATAGAAGATGAATAGACACCTATCATGTTTAGACCCTATATCTCTATAGAATTTGAAAACATAAAGGTTTAAGTACAAGTTATCCACTTAGATCACATAGGGTAGCATAATATCTCTATTTACGCCACAAATCATGATGTTACAACATCAACCTATCCTATGCTAGCATGGCAAGTTCTAAATCTCAAGATCCACTCTCGTTTAGCAAGAGATTAACAAATTAGATGTTAGCTACGCATCTAAATACGTGAAACACAACCATACGAGGATATCAAGAATTCACCACACATAAATCTTTAAGGCATGCAAACTACTAAGCTACATAGATAAATCTGCTAGAATCCCACGACAATGATTAGCTCATAATTGAACCTTTCGTCACCATGGGATTTGATGAAAACATGATAACGAACAAGATAACAAAGATGAATAAATCAATAATGTAACAAGGTTTAGAGAACAAATCCGTGTATGTAACAAGCATCCAAAAGATACGCCTAAACAAAGGTATCCAAGAAAACTATGTCTAGATCTTCTTGTCATCACAATCCTCGCCTTGGCTTCTCGATCTCGTGCTATGAACGAATTGGACTAAACTCTGGTGTGTAAATGATGATTTTTATGTCCCCCAAGGTGTGTATTTATAGCCCCAAGTTGCCTCCTCAACAAGTAATTGCCATCTTTGAGTTGGAATAGAATTGTGACAATTTTCGTTCTTGAATGAAAATAGAATTACAATTCCCATGTAAGATCAGATTCTGGAATGTTCTAGCCATCCAAAACAATTCCCATATTGATTAGAAGTAGAAAACTCAGCAATTTCCTATTTGAAATTGATTTCCAGGATCTTCTGCCGGTTACAGGAGCGCCCGCGCGTGCCCACAGTACAGAACCAGCGCGCCCGCGCTCAGCATAAAGTCTGAATTCTCGCGCGGGCACTCCCTTTGCTAATCAGGCGCGACCGCGCTTGACATACTGATCATGCAGACTGACTTCTTCCATTTGCTGATTTCTCTTCCGCTTTCGAATGCAACTCCCGGCACTTGTTCTCTTGACTTCAAAAACACCATAATATCACTAAAACTCCATACCTTCACCTAGAAATACATCCTGCACAATTCTCACAAAAACACATTAAAACATACCAATGCTTGAGATACAAATGATCAATTTAAGCCGAAATGAAGCGATCCAAGTGGATATAAATCCACTTATCATCTACTCAATTGGAACTGGTTTGAAATCTCCAATTAGACAACACAAGTTCTTGACAGAAAAAACTTTGATCACAGAGCAATTCTTCTTAGTCCAGATATGGAGAACTCGGAATATAAACCCTTCAAGGTTTTTAATTGTTGGCTTGAGAATAAAGATTTGATTAAATCCCTGGAAGAAAATTGGCACAATGACCAACATTTTAATCTCCATAGTAAACTGCGAAGTATGTGTATGAAGATCAAACATTGGAACACGCATGTCAATGGCAATATTGATCATAATATCTCTCTTTTGGAATCAGATCAATTTCGTGCTGATGAACAAGGTCTATCAGACCTCGTTAAGCAATCCATTGCTAATAAACTCATGGAGCTTTACTGCACAAAGTCAAAAATGCTCAAGCAGAAAGCTAGAGTCAAATGGGCTATGGAAGGAGACAAGAACACAATTTTTTTTCATAGAATTGTGAGATACAAATGCAAAAAAAATTCCATCCTTGGTGTGCTTTGGAACAATACTTGGTGCTCATCTCCACATTCAATAAAAATGGCGTTCTTCAAGCATTTTCAAGCTTTCTCAAAGCAAATTCAAAATAGTGCCTGCTTTAAACTAGGCTCCTTGCCAATCCCACAACTTTCTATCCAGGATTCCCAATCTTTAGTGAAGAACTTCTCCCTGATAGAACTCGATGAAGCCCTGAGAATTAGCCCTTCTGACCGAGCTCCCGGACTTGATGGGATTAGCATGGGGTCATTAAAGAAAGTTTGGTCCTTCATTAGAAAGGATATGTTTGAATTTGTGGTCAAATTCCAGGATGATTGTATTATTCCTGCAGGATTAAATTCATTCTTCATCACTTTAATCCCCAAAGGTCCTAATCCTACTTCAGTCAATGAATATCGTCCAATTAGTCTAATCAATTCGTGCATGAAGTTAGTTACAAAGATGATGACTGAAAGACTCAAGAAGGTACTGCCTTCTTTAATATCGGAGGTTCAAACCGGTTTCATGCAAGGACGTCACATTTCAGACAGTATCTTATTGGCTAGTGAAGTGATTAGTAGTATCAAGGGAAAGAAAAGTCAAGGTTTAGTATTAAAAATCGACTTCAAAAAAGCTTTTGATACCATAGATTGGTCCTTTTTATTTCATTTGCTTGAAAAAATGAACTTCAATAAGCGATGGATAGATTGGATCTCTGCCATCTTTCACTCTACTCGAGTATCGGTTTTAATCAATGGATCTCCATCCAAAGAATTCATTCCGGAACGAGGATTACGACAGGGGGATCCTCTCTCCCCTCTCTTGTTTAATTTAGTTGCGGAGGTGCTACACACTATGCTCAATCAGGCGGAATCTCTAGGAATTTTCAAGGGAGTACTTATAGGTTCCAACGGCTCAACTGTCTCCCACCTTCAATATGTTGACGATACCATCATTTTTGTCAATAATGATACCTCGTTTGTCATTGGAGTGAAGAGTGTACTTCAGAGTTTCCAAGTTCTCACTGGTCTGAAAGTTAACTTCCATAAAAGCCACCTATTTGGTTTTTCTGAAGAACTCAGTAATGTTAATATTTGGGCCAATACTCTGGGTTGTCAAGTGGGAGGCGACACTATCAACTATCTGGGTGTTAACATTAACTCATCTCCAAGACTTACTAAGTTTTGGGATCCGCTATTAATTAAAGTTCAAAAAAAGCTAGCTTCCTGGAAAGGTAGGTTAACTAACCAAGCGGGTCGAGCTGTTCTCATCAAAGCAGCCTTGGACAGTACTCCTGTTTACTGGTCCAATCTTTTTCTCATGCCAAAAACAGTGATTGCCAAGCTTGATCAAATGCGTAAGAGATTCTTTTGGGGTTACAATAGGATTGATAATAAAGTTTCTAATAAGATTCATCTACTCAGCTGGCACAAGATATGTAAACCGAAGTCACAAGGTGGACTTGGTTTTGCATCACTTAGGGAACGTAATGTTAGCTTATTATTTAAATGGTGGTGGAAAGGAGTTAAAGAAAGAAACTCTTTTTGGCATAAAGCTCTGTATAGCAAATATGGTGATAATTTCTTGTTGGGATTTGATGAAATGAAGCCATCTTCTTAGTGTTCTTCAAGTATCAAAGATATTATTGAAGCTGGAAATTTAATTCTTTCTACTGGACTAGTTTGTGGCACCTTTCGATGGAAATTAGGTAATGGTTTGACTGCTTATTTCTGGGAAGACCTCTGGTGTAATCACAGACCAATTAGGTTCGAATTCCCTAGATTGTATGCTCTTTCAAAATTCAAATTTGTTACTGTTAGCTCATACTTGACTACATGGAATTCGCTACATTAATTCTAATGACAGTCATTTATGGAGCCGTACCCTTAGAGCTTGGGAGCTGGAATCTGTTGATTCGCTTAAAAAGGTCATAGACCAAATTGTCTTATCAGCTAAGTCAGATCAGCTAACATGGTCACATAACAATAGCAGTTTCACAACAAAAGATTGTTATCAATCCTTGACCAATTTGCTACCTCAATCTTCATTTTGGAAGTTAATTTGGAAGGTAAAAATTCCACCAAAAGTGATCACGTTTCTGTGGAAATTCGAACATCGAATATTACCTACACTTCAACTTTTAGCAAGAAGAATCAATCGTCCAAATTTTGCTGTCAATTGTAAATGGTGTGGTTTGCAAGAAGAGTCGTTAGAGCATCTATTCTTTCAATGTGAATTAGCCTCTTGGAGCTGGGCCTTATTGTCAACCTGGTGCGACTGGTCAAGAATGCAGCCTCCCAGTCGAACATTATGTGATTTGTTCACCAATAAACCTAAAGGAATGAGTAACAAGATTTGGCACGTTATTGTTGTTGCTACTCTTTGGTCAATTTGGCTAGCACGTAATGAATTGGTTTTTAATAACACAAGGATTAAGAAGGATGATTTCGTATCTCTCATCAAGCTTAGAGCGTTCAAATGGTTGGAGGTATGTAATGAGATTAATGATAATGTCTCGATACTATGGAGCATTAATCCAGTAGGAGCCCTCAAGTTATGTCTATCAGAAAAAATATCCATGTTCTGGTCCAACTTGTTTAAAGTTTACAATTTAATTTGTGTTTCTGATGGATCAAGAAGTTGTAACACAACTCCAACTAGTACCACAGGTATAGGTGGTTTGATCAAAGACAGCATGGGAAACACGATTTACATTTTCTCTGGTCCTGCAGAAGACGTTGACATTTTACAAGTTGAACTGCAGGCTTTGGATTATTTAATCCACATCGTCTCACACGCCCAGTTTACAGGGATAAGAGTATGTTTTTGTTCAGACTCTACTGATGCAATTTCCTGCATGAAACAAAATTGGATTTTTGGGAATCTTCAAAATGTTTTCCCTCCCTCCATGGTAATTGATTTTCAGCATATTCCTCGTGAATTCAACCAAGAAGCTGACATGCTTGCCAAGCAGGGTGCACACAGACCTTACCTTATTGGTGCATGGATTTAATTTTCAAATCCCCCTTTTCTCTCTTTTTTCCATATATATTTTTATGACAGGTGGCGTTCATGCAGGCCATTCTCTGTTTTGCTAGTCCCCAGTTGCATGCTTGCTCCCCCTCTTCTCTCATTTTATTCTCTTCTTTTTCTGTATTCTCTCATCCTTTCTTCTCTCTTCTCTTGTCTTCCTGTCACTCCTTCTCTCTGTTTTCTTGGTCTTTTCTCATGAATAATCTTTGGTTTCCCCCTCCCCTCAATGAGATTAAGATCAATGTGCATGGAGTTATTGAAGAACTCCCAGTTCCGAACGACAATAAGAACGGTATAGGCATCATCGCTAGAGATCATGATGGAAAGTTCTTATGGGGCATCATGGGGCCTCTAAAAGGTTTGGAGGGATATGAGTCTCAAGCTTGGGCTGTACATCTAGCTCTAAAAATTGCTTTCCAGAAATTTATTCCCCACGTTCATATCGAATGCGATAATATCACCATGTTTGATATGCTAGTCAATCAGGATGAAGAAGAGCTCGAGGAGGAAGGTCTCACCTTAGCGGTGCAGCAGATTAATATCTTATCTGCAAAATATAATAGGCCTCGTCTGGTCCCTTCACAACAGAAAAGTTATAGTATCTACTCTGTGTTCTCCTCGCGGAACAAAGCCCCTGCCCATATGGCTGAATTCTCACTCAGGAATTGTACTAGTCTGGTTGAGGTTACCACTCCTTTTGGTTCCTTTTCAGAAATCTTGGATTTGGATGTTGGACTAGGTCCTCATTGGCCTATTTTTTTATATCCTACCAGACTTTGGTCAAGGTGACACTTTGCACTCCCCAACACCAACTCTCATTGTCTCCAATAACTCTCTCCAGCAGCCTCAAACTCCTGCTGTGACGAACTCTTTCATTGAGGATCTTGTGAAAGACATGCTACAGTTAAGCCCTCATCCTGTCTCGCCACTATTGGCCTCTCCTTGGCTCAATTTGACCAGTCTCGCTCCTTCGATTATTACTTCCCAAGGTGTTATCATTAATGCTCCTTCTCAGCAAGTCACCATGCTTCCTACATCTGGTGGTAAGGCCAAAGAATCTGCTAGTTAAGGCCTACCACTGCTAGGTCTTAAGAAGCGAAAAATATCATTTGAGCAGGTTGAATCCTCTAATGCTGGTTCTAGTTTGGACAACGTTTTTGTTCTAGGTTAATGCATTTTCTTTCCCTGATCATGCTTTGTATCAGTTCTAGTTATTTCTAGTTATTTCACCATTTAGTCCGTTGCAGTTTGCTTTTAGCAGTGTCCTTGAGTAGTAGCTCCCTTGCTTTCTAGGTAGGTTTTAGTCTCTTTTGTCTTCTGTCTTCTGTCTGTGTCCTTTGTCCTTTCCGATGTAAGTGCCGTTTGGCCATCTTCAATACAATTTGCCTATCTAAAAAAAAAACTTAGCAATACGATGTGGAAATCTATAATGAAGGATCATGAGGCCAGGAAGAATCAACAATATGCAAGACAAATAATTTTTTCAAGAAGACTTATTGAGTGGAAATGATGTACTTCTCGAAATGGTCATATACGAGAAGATTTGTACGGTGTACTTCTTATGTATTCTATATTATAGAAGTTCGGGGGTGTAACTCTTAGAGATTGTTTCTTTTGTAAAGATTTTCTTTTTTTTTCTTTGTATATTAATATATTGGCCCTGTTTGGCAATTAGCTGATAGTTGTTAGCTGTAACTGATTGAATTAGCTGTTTTGACTAGCGGATTGAATTAGATGTTTTGACTAGCGGATTTAAATTAGCTGTTTAGAATAAAAGTGTTTGGTAAATAGCTTTTTGAGTAACTTTTTGTGACACATAGCAAACCTCTAATTGAAAAGGCTCCTAAAATGAGCTTTTTCAAAATTAGCTTTTTGATCCCAAATCTCTAACTCAAACCTCTAACAACCAAACACTCACATTAGATGTTTGATTTGGTCAAACCTCTAATCTACCCCAAACCTCTAATCTACCCCAAACCTCTAATTTCACCCCAAACCTCTAACTTCCAAACACCCCCATTAGCTTTGCAAAAAAGACAAAAATTACGTATATATAAACTAAAAAAAGACCGGATAAAAACCCGGCCCGGCCCGAAGGCCTAAAACGGGCCTCATATTTTAGTGAAAGCCCGGCCCGGCCCGGCCCGACCCGATTCTTAAAAAACCCGGGTTTTTTAAAGCCCGGCCCAAAGGGCTTTTTGTGCATCTATATTAAATTCATCTATAATTTATCGTTTTAAATGTCTAACGTCATTTTACATGTAATTTATTTAAATATCATATATATATTATTTTTTAAAAAATGAATTGAATAATATTATTTTTTAACCCTGGAAAAAAGGATGATCATTTGTGTTCCCATAAAATATATTTGAACACATCCTAACAAATTTATATTAATGGAATGAATTGAGTACTTCATAATTAGCAATATATCCCTCTCATAAATCACAAGTGATGCGGTATAACTTTTAACAATCTTCTTCTTCCCCGTCTGCCTTCTTGGTCTCTTAAAATTACAATGGAAATGGTGACTAACTTTTAACAATCTTCTTCTTCCACGACTACCTTCTTGGTCTCTTAAAATTATAATGGAAATGGTGACTCTCCCTAGGCATTGGAAGGTTTAAGAGCATCTCCAAAAGTCTCGTAGTCCGCTCTTAAAATATTATAAGCAATTAAATTTTTGTTAAGTTATTATATTGTTTATCATGTCAACTTCAACAATATTGTCTATACTTACTTTTTACTTATATTTTTATTCATATTTCAAGTATACTATGACAAAAAATTGAATTCAATTAGTGGAAAAATGGGAGAAAATGAATTTTATATTAATCAAAATAAGTTAAGAGCCACCTAGAGACTCTTAAAGTGATTAGAGAGAATGAGCTCTAAACTTTTTAAAGAGATTCTAAAAGTTTCTTGGAATTTTATTTTTTGATATCCTCATTATATTTTCACTTAAGAATTTATATAATGAGTCTCTTGGAGCCTGACATCTCCTCCTTAAACCCATTATGTAGTACTCCCTACATCCTATTTGGTTCTTAACATTTGGCATGGACATGGAGTTTAAGAATAATGAAGAAATGGAAGAAAATGGGTGTAAAATGATGGGACCTACTACAACTAGCTAGTAAAGAAAAATTTTCCAAAAAGAAAAGTGTTAAGAAATGAATGGTTGTGAATGTTAACCATGATATCGAATTGTTGAAAATTTTCCTACATTGTTTGGGGAAAAAGTATTAGAACAAACCAACCTGATGTTTGTTGTCTGAGCCAACGGAGAGATAAGGATCGAATAGTTTGGAGAGATAAGGATGAATGCTCCAACAAAAACTCATCCAGTAGTGGACTGTTGTTGGAGGATGACGTAGATTCAAGAAATACAAATTCAATCCAAGATGAAAATCTATAAATAATGGTTAAGCTTTGCTGCATTTTAATGTTTATTGTAGAGAAATGAATGTTTTTCCCTTGTCCATTCCATTGATTGAACACTGAATATATACACACGGATACATAGTTGATATTCTAATATTACGGCAACCTAACATTCTGGCCACCTAACATTCAACATTCTAATATTACGGCTATGACTATGACTAATGCATTCTAATATTATGGCTATGACTAATGCTACCAGAATCTAGAAGATACATAAGATTACATAAACCCAACACCCCCTCAAGTTGGAGCATGCAAGTCACAAATGCCCAACTTGCGAAGAAGAAAATCAAATTGTCGTGTCCCAAAGCTTTTGTAAAAATATTCGCCAATTGCTAATTCGTAGAAACATGTGAAGGACTAATCGTCCCATCGAGTATGGCATCGCGCAAGAAATGGCAGTCAACTTCAATATGCTTCGTGCGCTCATGAAAAACTGGATTTTGAGCAAGGTGTAAAGCTGATTGGCTATCACAGTATAAATTGATAGCTTTTGGATGACAAATGCCCAGGCTATCAAGCAAGCCTTTCAACCATTTAAGCTCACATGTCAAAGCGGCCATAGATCGATATTCGGCTTCCGCAGATGAACGAGATACAGTTACTTGTTTTTTTGTTTTCCAAGAAATGGGAGAGTGACCAAGAAAAATCAACCATCTAGACAAAGAACAACGAGTAAGAGGGCAACTAGCCCAATCTGAATCACACCAACCCGACAAAGTCAAGTTGCAATCAGAGCGCAAAAGAATACCTTGACCCGGACCAAGTTTTAAATAGCGTACCACGCGCAAAGCAGCATCCCAGTGATCTTATCGCGGTTCATGAAGAAATTGTGACAAAATGTGAACAGAGTAAGCCAAGTCATGCCGAGTAAAAGATAAATAAATGAGTCTACCCACCAACCTTCTGTATTGCTCCACATTGTCAACCAAAGGACTAGTTGATTGAGCTAACCTATGATTTTGCTCCATAGGAAAACTGGCGGGTTTTGCTCCAAGCAATCCAACCTCTGATATAATATCAAGGGTGTATTTTCTTTGACAAAGAAATATACCTTCCAGGTTCCTAGCAACCTCAATGCCAAGAAAATATTTTAAGATTCCAAGATCTTTCATATGAAAACACATGCTCAAGTAATTCTTGAAAGAGGTAATCGCTGTTGAATCATTCCCAGATATGATCATATCGTCGACATATATATTATATAAGCACATTAATTTGAACCTTACCCTGGCAAAGAGTAAATAAGGAGTAGTCGGAGTAAGATTGCATAAACCCATATGTTATCAAAGCTTTTGCCAGTTTCGCGAGCCAGCACCTTGGTGCTTGTTTCAAACCGTAGAGGGACTTTAATAACCTGCAAACTTGGCCCGACTTACCATTGTTAAATCCAGGAGGCAATTTCATGTAGACTTCTTCTGATAAATCCCCATGGAGGAATGCATTATGAACGTCCATCTGATGCAACTCCCAATTTTTTATCGCTGCAATGGATAAAAAAACACGAACAGTAGTCATTTTTGCCACTGGAGCAAAAGTATCAGTATAATCAATCCCGGCAACTTGATGATTCCCAAAAACAACTAGACGAGCTTTCAAACGCTCAATGCTTCCATCAGAATTATACTTCACCTTGTAAACCCATCTACTGCCAAGAGCTCGCTTTCCGGGAGGTAGAGTATCTATACTCCAAGTGCCATTATCTTCTAGTGCTTTTATCTCTTTTTGCATAGCTTCGCGCCATCCTGGATCCTTCATTGCTTGCTTGAAAGAATGAGGTTATGTACCTGCTGTTACAGCTGCAAGGAATTTTCTGTGTCCCATAGAAAATCTATCACAATTCACGTAGTGTGCTATAGGATAAGAAATACCTGAGGATTGATGTAAAGCAGATGAACTCTGAGATGGAGATGGACTCAACTTTCGTACAGTATTAGTAACAAAATCTTTTAGCTTTACAGATGGGAATTTAGTACGCATTCCACGTCCAAACTCATTATCACTACTCGAAGTGTCTCCACCACGTGTTTCCTCCTCAAATGTCTCTCTACCACTATCTTCCATGCTACCACTATCATCTCTGTTATTCACATTAACACCACTTTCAACAACTGGTTGCGAAATCAACCCATCACTATGATTATGACCCAAATACTCAAAGGCATAGTCATCCTCTGCTTCAACAAATGACAAATCACCTGTAGTAGCAACCAAATTATTACTCTCATCCCCCTTTGACACAGTAAGGTAAGGAAACTCTTCCTCATAGAATTTTACATCTCTCGACACAAAATATTCGCCAGTATCAAATTCAAACAATTTCCATCCTTTTTTATTATGAGGGTATCCCACAAAAACACATCTGTGACTCCTACTATCAAACTTATCTCTCTTTGATTTTTGATTATGAGCATAACACAAACAACCAAACACTCGTAAATCATCATAAAGAGGAGGTGAACCGAATAAAATCTCATAAGGGGTTCTATAATCAAGAATACGAGAAGGAGTGCGATTTATCAAATAACCTGCACCTAAAATACATTCTCCCCAAAAATGAATAGGAAGGTTACCTTGAAATCTCAAAGCCCTCGCCACATTCAAAATATGACGATGTTTTCTCTCTACCCTACCATTCTGCTGAGGTGTACCTACACAAGAGGTTTGAAACAAAATACCTTTATCTGTGAAAAATTCTTTCATGCAGTTAAATTCTGTGCCGTTGTCACTTCGGACCACATGTACTTTTGCACTAAATTGTCTATCAATCATCGAAAAATAAGAATGAAACATTGGAGAAACCTCTGTTTTATCAGTCAACAAAATTACCCACACAGCTCTAGAAAAATTATCAACAAGAGTTAAAAAATATTTTGCTCCACAAGAAGAAGGCGTATTATATGGCCCCCATAAATCACAATGTATCATCTCAAAACATCTAGTAGCTCGACTGTCATTATTATAAAATTTGTCTCTAGTCTGTTTCGCTTGATGACAAACATTACAAGATTTATTCAAAATGACACTTGAATTATTAATAAAAGGAAGAGACCGCACTACTTTATTAGAAGGATGCCCCATTCTTTCATGCCAAAACTGCGGAGAAATCACTCTATTAACAGTTAAAGCCTTAATTTCCAGAACATCAGGAAAGTAGTAGAGTCCATCTCGACGTTCACCTACTCCAATCAGGGTCCTCAAATTTCGGTCCTGTATAACACACAAATTATCCGTGAATTGTACTATGCAATTTAAATCATCAGCAAGACGAGAAACAGAAATTAAATTACAATTCAACTCAGGCACAAATAAAACATTGTTTAACACCATTCCACCACCCAAATACGTGTTTCCACACTTCGAAGATAATGTGTGTTTTCCATCCGGAAGTCCAACCGGACATTCTTGCATGTCAGTCACATAACTTAACAAATTAAGATTGCCAGTAACATGCATTGAAGCACCAGTATCTATAATCCAAGGATCATGAGAAAACTCACCAATTAAACTTTCATAATTAGGCTTTATATTAGCATTACCAAGCAAATCAAGCAACTGCTGCCATTGACTCGAGGACATCCCCGGAATAGCAGCCCCAGCACCACCGTTTTGAGAGGAAGAAGATGCAGATGTGGTGCCGCTAGTGTTACCACCTACCACAGTGTTGCGGACTTCAGCCCCGCCACCTCTTCCCCTTCCTACACCAGTTGTGTGTTGCTGTAACCCACGACCTGTACCACGTCCTTTGTTCGAAATGCGATCATTAGAACCTCTATTTTTGTTTTCCCACCAATCCGAGAAACCATTTTTTGTGTAACAGTTGGAGAATGCATGCCCTGTACGATTATAATAAGAGCAAAACAATTCAGATTTATCACGAGCATCATAACGAGAATTACCCCGTGACTGAGATTTAACGGTAAGAGCCATCACATCATCGCGTTCAGCTTTGGTGCGTGAAGAAGAGCACAAACGTTCTTCCTGGAGCATTGTTTGATACGCCCTATCAAGAGTGGGAGGTAGATCTTGTGCAAGCAAATTCGAACGTACACTACCATAAAGATCAGCGTTAATTCCATACAAGAAATCATGTAACTGATCCTCGTCAATTCTCTTTTGAAACTGCTCTCCAATGTTGCAGGTGCACTTCCCACATTTACAACTTGGTAAAGGGTAATAAGTAGCAAGTTCATCCCAAAGAGGTTGGAGAAGTCCAAAATATTCACTAACCGACATCACCTTGGTCTGTCGACACTCTGCCAAAGCACCTTTGATTTGTTGTTTGCGTGGTCCATTTCCAATGTCAAAGCGCTTCCTCAACACATCCCACAATGGTTTTGCTTCATCAAAGAAAAGAATTGTCTTCCGTAGAGAAGGAGCAACTGTGACCAAAATCCATTGCATGAGAGTAGATTGGACACACACCCAATCTTCAAGCTTGTTGGTATCAGTAGGTTTAGTGATTGTTTCATCAATAAACCCAAACTTACGTTTTCCATGAAGTGAAAGTCGCATCGAACGCACCCACTCTTCATAGTTATCTCCACGAAACACTATATTTGTTATAGTAGTACCTGGATTATCAGAGGAACCAAGGTAATAAGGAGAGTGAGGATCAATTCGTGGGTGAAGTCTGGTATCTTCAACACCAGCCATGGAGGGACTGATTTTTTTATTTTTATTTTTTTGGGAATTTTTTTTTTCAGGGATTAATATATAATTTTTGAAAACTGCAGGCACCAGTATGTAACTTTCAAAACCTCAGGGAGCAATGTGTAATGTCTGAAAAACTTCAGGGACCAAAATGTAATTTTCAGTCACTGTTCATCATCTTCTCCGTTGAGAATCTTCCGGCAGCTCGTACGGCTTCGTCTGACGTCGATTTTGAATTCAGAAAACACCTCTGGATTCGTATCAACGAGGCCAATCTAATGGTATCCTCAAAACTGAGTTTCGAACACCTTCAAAAAAAAACTTAAAATTTCAGTCGTACGAGCTAAATGTTTGTATGTGTTTGTCTAGCCTTACTCTGATACCATGTAGAGAAATGAATGTTTTTCCCTTGTCCATTCCATTGATTGAACACTGAATATATACACACGGATACATAGTTGATATTCTACTATTACGGCAACCTAACATTCCGGCCACCTAACATTCAACATTCTAATATTACGGCTATGACTATGACTAATGCATTCTAATATTACGGCTATGACTAATGCTACCAGAATCTAGAAGATACATAAGATTACATAAACCCAACATTTATCTATAGCAATGTTAGTTTATATCTAAAAATCTTGTATGTGGGTTATACAAATAGCCCAGGTGCTCATTGTAAATGGGTGAACGTTCAGCTTAATAAAAGTTAAGTTTTCATTCTGTTTTTCTTCTAAAAGTAAATTGCTAATTAAAATTGTTTGATGAAACTACTTCACGGCTTTTGACTTGCATAAATGTTATCTTGTAGGAGTAAACCTCGTGAGAAAGGAAACAATAAGCAAATTTCCTATCCATGGTTCATTTTATACTAGGTTCATGCTCAACATCAATCCTTCACTAAAAGCCTTAAGTACATTTGATGTTTTGAGTCTCTTCCTAGTTAGGTTAGTAAACATGCGTACTTACACTTTGATATTTAGTTGATCATACATTTCAGGTTAGCCGTACTTACGTCCATTCTTAGGCTTCACCTTCTTGCACTATAGTTAGGCTGAGCTTCCTTTAACTAAATCTTGAGATGAGCCTAATTGAACGAACTTTAGGTAATTGAACCTCCTAGCGATAGTTCTCTCAAAGCAGGGTCGATCCTTGGGTAAGACGACCAAGACGAACGCCTAGGACACCACTCGATTTAGAAACACTAAATTTTTGTATAAGTATATATATACCTGTTGTTAAAACAAAATTTTGAAGATCTTAATCTTCATATTTGTTATTAAATGGTTTTAAATTTTAATCATTCGTAGCTTCATTATTTGTTCTTGTTGATATCTTTCTTTTCTTTTGTTTGAGGTTATTCTTCTTCTGTCTATCTGGTGATGCACTTGGATTTTGATCAATACTTTCCATTTGCTAATTTTGATACGTTCTGTTATCATACTTGATTCCAAAGACATCCTCACAAATTTTTACAACTTGCTAATTCCAAAATTGAACAAATTTATCTTAAAACATTCATTTAAAAAAGTATCTCTAATAAGATTAAAAAAAATTAATAAACAATACTTATTAGTAAAGCCATATAATTTATGATTATTCGAAAAAAGGAACACCATTTAACAAATTCTTCTAGACTACCTAAATCTTTAGGACCGATCCAATCTCAACGACTTCAGCTCTATTCTTAACAAAAAATAAAAGTTATCTAGGACTTTTTGGACTTAAATGGTACTCCCTCCGTCTCATTATGTGTCTTCTGTTTTGACTTTTTACATTATTCATTATAAGCGGTTGATTATTAATTTACGCATAATCTATAAGACCAAATATAGTCATAAGTGATCTTGTTGAATTCGTATTTATGAGTATTTTAATACAATGAAGTTTTTATATTTAATATTAATATAAAATTGAAGATATTAACGATCAAAAGTGTGCGTTGACAAACATGTCCAGAACAAACAGGAAACATATTATAAGACGGAGGGAGTATCGTAATCAAAATAAGTAAATACCTTCGTGCATAATTGCATATAATGTATATTAGTCATGTCAAATGTCAAAGGGATAGTTTTCACTTAACTATCAATAAAGGTACGTCATAGTTTTGTAGATATTTTTTCAGTTAATTGAAGCGATCTACTCTTACTCCAAACATAGAAGTACTTAGAATCAATTGTATTTTGGTTGAGTTTGCATCAAATTTTAAAATGGTTGACATGGTTTAAAAATTTCAAATTGGTGTTTAAAATTTTACGGAGTATTGAGTTTAAAAAAAATGGCTATACATTAATTTTTACATATAAGTGGCCAAAGTCTAATCAAGTTTCAAAAGGTGACTGTATTTGAATAATTTTAAAAATAAAATTTCACCAATACATGTGAAAAATAATAATTTAATAATTTAAAACAAATTTTGATGGAACATAATTTATTTTAAAATTAAAAAAATATTATCGAGTTTGAATTCAAGACAAGTTTGAATTGATGGTAATATTATGTTTAAATTAAATCAGTTATTATTATAGAATTCCAATATTTTATTATTTTATTAGAAATAATATAGAATCCTATGAGAAATAAAAATATGTGGATAGAAACAAAATAAGGGTAAAATCAAATTTATATCATAGTATTTAAAATTTTGTTTATTAATAAACTAGATGATAACCTGTGCAAAGCACGGGCCGAGAAAATTAATTTAAATTAATAATATAAATTAAAAAAAATATAACAACTCAAAAAGTTATGTTTTTTATACAACTCAATAGGTTATAATAAATAAACATATATATTTATAGCAGAATTTCAACAATTCTGAAAGATTAAAATTTTGGGGTAAAATCAAATATGGAGACTGAAATATCATTAGAACGGGTTTTTTGCTTATTAATAAATTTATTATTAATTTAAGATTATTTTAATCAAATCAAGAAAATACGATATATATGACACTCCTAGATTATTTTGTAACTTAATACGCTTATAATAAAAGAATTACAATTGTTTTAAGATTATAGCAATTTTACTATTTTATTAATGATAACTTGTAATCCTAGAAGAAATAGGAATAAAAGGCTGGAAATAACTACAATTGTTCTAGGATTACAACAATTTTATTAAAGATTTTATAGAATTCTAAAAGAAATAGGAATAAAGGGGTGAAACCAAATGGGTGATTGCCCTTTATACCCACTTTTTATTATTTGGGAACCAAAATACCAACCGCTGGGAAGTAGCGCCCAACATACCCACCACACACGCCCATGACAAAGGAGTAACCACTTGAGGCACTCTTGGTAGAGGCGTGTATGGGTGATACGTAGGTCACAATGGCACAAGCCACTGCTAACCCCTTTGACAGAAACGTATCCGTCAATGGATACACCAATTGCATCCACGCAACACAGGATACGCATCTGTAACATGCGTATCCGTTGTCTTCTCTTCCACCTCCCAACAGCGACGAGGCGATTCATCGGCGATTTTAGCAGATTTTCCGACAACGGCTATTCGCCATCATTCAGTCATTTTCCGGTCTCGATTTATAAACCAATCGAATCATCTCTCGACGAGCTACACACTCGTACCACTTTTATCAAATTACAAATGCAGAAAATGAAACCCCCAATCTTAAACCTAATTTCCCGATTTCGTTTTCCGGTTAGCTCGGTTCTCCCTAACGCATCATTTTCGGTCTAAATTTACATACCAATCGATTCGTTTTGTCAACTTCTACAAACCTATATAATTTTTATTCCATTTGTAATGCCGGATTGTTCATACCAAAAACGAAGATCGTAAAAACGAAACTATTTTCCGGCGAGATTCGTAGGAGCCCCTGCGGGGCCAAATTCAGTTAAATTGATTTGTCAAAATGAAGAGCATGGTGTGCTGGTTGTTTTGGTGTGCTCGGAAGGAGTGGAGGTAACCGGAGGGACGCGAAGGGAGCCGGAGAGAGTTCGACGGGAGAGATAGTTCGACTGGAGAGAGAGAGAGTTCACGGGGAGAGGAGATGAACAGTGGAGTGGGGGTTGCGCCTTTTGGAACGGCGTGACCCGTGGGTATTTTGGGCAGTCTTTCCAAATTTGAGCATTTTGGGCAGTGGGTAGGGAAAAAGTGGGTATTTTGGGCATTCTTTCAAACCAAATTTGGTACTATAATACAATTTAAAAGATGATTTCGCTTATTAATATGAGAAAAAGCTAATATGAAAAAGTTTTTGAATTATTTTATAATGTTGAGTTAATTTAATTAAATGCACTTGTAAATTTATTGTGTGCGGTACCTCGTGCTAATTAAAATAAATGAAAAAAAAAGAGAATTATAGTTATAATAGGTTTTTTATTTTTTAATTAAAAAACAACATAGAATCCTAGTAGAAATAAGAGTTTAGGGGTGAAACCAAAATATGGTGTGAACCAATAATTGCAAAAAGAGAATTATAGTTGTAATATATTTTTTAACTTTAATTAAAAAACAATATAGAATTCTAGTAGAAAAAAGAGTTTAGGAGTGAAATTAAAATATGGTGCGAACCAATAATTACAAAAAGAGAATTATAAATAATTACAAAAAGAGAATTATAGAGTTATAATAAGTTTTATATGTTTTAATTAAAAAAATAATATAGAATTTTAGTAGAAATAGGAGATTAGGGGTGAAACCAAAAAGGGATGAAACCAAAAATATGGTGGAACCAAAAAAATGATACTATTAAAAAGGGGTTTCACTTATTAATAAAGGTCATAGATGTTATAGATTATTGGGGTGTTTGGGAGAACTTTTTTCCAGAATAAGTCAACTTATTTTAAGACAAAGGGTCCGTTTGGGAAATCTTATTTTTCAGAAATAAGTTACTTATTTTGGAAAAAAGTTAGAAAATATGTACTTTTTTCTGAAATAAGTAACTTATTTTTGCAAGATAACGAATATTAAACTTTCCATACACATTTTTCTCTTAAAAAAAGTATGTAAATACAAATTTTTTTTCGAAATAAGTTACTTATAAGTTCTTTGACGGATTTGCCAAACATGCACAAAGTTAGAGATTCCTAACTTTCCAACTTATTTTTGCAATTTATTGAATCTCAAACATACATTAAATACTTGTATAAATTTTTTTTATCAAAATATAAAATTTTTATCCGAAAATAAATCCATAAATTCATAATTAAAGTTGTGCCAAACAGGCACTATAACATTTTAGTCCATGACACCAGATTACCTGTAATGTCTTTGTGTTGCTAGCGTCACAAAAATGCCTTCATTCTTGTCTTTCTTGTAGTAATAAGGTGTTTATGGAGATGTAAGATAACTGAACTGACTAATTACACTCACCAGAAAAATTAAGGGTGTGTTCACTTGTAAAGAATGGAATAGGGTAGGCAAGGTTGTAAAAATCGGAAATCGGACCAACTCGGTTTTGATCCAAAAAAATGAGTAATCGGAAACTCGGCGAGTACTCGGAATGAGTACTCGGACTACTAATCGGATATTGTTTTTTAATTTTTTTTTCTCATAATTTATATGTATTTATTCTAATTTTAGTGTACATGTGTTAAACTTAAAACTTAACAATAATATTAATATTACTAATAATATTATTACAACCCTGCTAACAAGTAATAATATTAATATTACTAATAATATTTATTCTAATTTTAGTGTACATGTGTCCAAGTAATAATATTAATATTAATATTACTAATAATATTAAAACGTGATATAAGTGTATGTATAGAATCTTTGAGAGAGAGGACTTTTAATTGGGCCGAATCTAGATTATAACTATAGTCTATAAGTTGAGCAATAAAAATTATATTTTAGTACTTAGGAAAAAAAAAATTAGTCAAACCCGAGTTTGACCCCAATTACTCGGAGTCAACCCGAGTCTTGACCGAGTTATAGCAAAAACCGGTTTTTGGTCCGATTAGTCACTACTCGGATCGGTTTAGAGGTCTAAAACGAGTACTTGGCCGAGTACTCGGCCCGAGTTAC
This sequence comes from Kitagawia praeruptora, assembly GCA_037693485.1. NCBI lineage: Eukaryota > Viridiplantae > Streptophyta > Magnoliopsida > Apiales > Apiaceae > Kitagawia > Kitagawia praeruptora. The sequence continues at coordinate 25,299,806 of CM075351.1, read as the reverse complement.
CGATTTTTACAACCCCGAGGGTAGGAATGGAATGAAAATTGTAAACAAAATTTATGAAGAAAGGGGGATGTTGGGGGAAATAATGAACAAATATATATGAGGGAGAAGAAGATTTTTATGATGAAGATTGCAAGGAAAATGATGAAGATTGGGAGTGGAGCATTCCTTCCAAAACATGTGGGTTAGAATTTTAGTTCAAATTATTTGAAGAGGAATGAAGGAAGGAATGAAATTTATAAATACTTTCCCCAATCTCCCCCAAATAATAGTATAAATTTCAGTTCATTCTCCCCTCATTCCATTCAATCCAAGTGAACATAGCCTAAGTCTTTCCGAATCGAAAGAGTATGAGATGAGTATGATTCCATTGCCAAATCTTAAGATGAACTTATAAGTTCGGTAAAAATTTCATATTTACTTACTTTTTTTTAGAAAAAAATGTGTATGGAAAATTTAATATTTGTTATTCTGCCAAAATAAGTTAAGATTTTTCAAACGGACTATTCGTTGTGTTGTAAAAGTGAAACCGTTTCCATTAGGTTTGATATTTCAAATTAAAACCATAACCGAATCAATTGTTTGGTTTTGGTTCTGAAAAACTTCACGATTAGAAGTGGTTCCATTTCAATATATTTTTCCAAATAAATACTTGAATCGGATGAATTTTGTTCGCTATAGGTTATACCAAATTTAAAATGATGATTGTTATTTAAAATTTGCAAATTGAGGACCAAAATTTTTAAAAATTTCAAAACAAAATTATTAACTTTTGATATTTATAAATCGGTGACTCTAATTTATTCCAATTTCAAAAAAAATTGACGTGTTTTAGTAATTTAACATATTTAATAAAAACTAATAATATAAAAATAATGTATGTTGTGTTTTTGATTTTCTTAAAATAAATTTTTAGAGAAATAATAAATTAGTATCAAATTTAGTTTCATACTTATTTTGGTTCCCACCCCCTATATTTCTATTTCTCCTATGATTCTATATTTTTTTAATAAAATAATTACAATTCTTTTATCATACACCTTCTTAGTAAAGAATAAAGTATCTTCTCTCTCTACTCATTTTTTGAGTTAAGAGCTTGAATAGAGAGTCTCTTGGAATGCTCTTAGATAGTCTTCCTTCTATAAGAGCACTCTCATTCCACTCCCCATTCAATCCCCCATCCCCATATTTGCAAACAATTAATGAGTTTTTGCAAAAAAAATCATCTCCATCCGGATCCCCATTTTGGGAAAAATTTTAGGGACCAAAAACTTATTCCCCAAATTTGATGTTACACTATTTATCCCCATCTATTCCCCCATCTTATTAAAATAATATTTGTAGTAGTGAGTGGGTTTTGGTTGTTAAAATTGTAAGTGAAAGAAAGAGAAAGAAGTAATATAAAAAAGAATATAGGGATATGGGGATAGAAATTGGGGAATGGGATGTAAATTTTTTTTGATAATTTTGAGGATTTACTATTTTTAGTAAATGGTGCTTCGGTACCAAATTTGATTTCATCTCTATTTTGATTTCACCCTAAATTCTTATCTAGCTCCCAAAATTATTGAAAGTCTATTATGAATACAATTTTTTTAGCTTGGTTTTCTTAAATTCGATCAAAGTAGTAAACTAATGATCAATTTAAATTAATTTTCTCGATCCATACTTTAGTTTAAAAGAAAAGATTAATACTTAATAGCCAATGTTCGTCATACAACATGGCTAGATATCATTTCTTAGTTTTTCTTCAAAGGAGCCATATAGGAAGATTTAGAAACGGCTGCTATAAAATATACTGTAACATTCTTCTATAAACAATAGTGGGCAGTAGACAACCAACTACAAGTAGTAGTTTGCTTTCTTCTATAACTCTTGCACGAAATTAAACCATAATATTTATAGGCTTCTATGCTTGTATGTCCTTGTCGAAGTAGATACACCAACTTAGTAGTACATGCTTGAATTTAACTATTACTTTTATTGTCCGACTCGGTCCCGTTAATTTTGAATCCAGAGTTTGTGCAGTATGCACATAAGAATACAAAACACACTTGAAAAAAAAAGAGAGGGAGTTTTGAAACTAATTACATCACAACATACAACAGGGTCTTAAGGCCCTGCTCAACCACCGAGGGATATTTAAAATGGCGAAGGAACGGATTGCGTGTTGCTGATCCTCCTCCTCCTCAGACGTTCTGCGATGATGAAGGCAAGCTCAAGAGATTGAGATGCATTCAATCTAGGATCACAATGTGTGTGGTAGCGAGATCCTAGATCGTCAAAAGTGACAGTTCTTGATCCACCAATGCACTCAGTCACGTTTTGACCTGTCATCTCCAGATGAATTCCTCCAGGATGGCTTCCTTCTTGCTCGTGCACGTCAAAAAATGCTTTAACTTCCGCCTGTTCCAGAAAATTAAGCACAGATATATAGGTTGAGAATATATTCAAAACAATAACAAGAACGTGTGCTACATTTTGCAAAATTATATAAGAATAATATGGATAGTTGACATGAGTATTCTATTCTCTAGAGCAAATTGATTTTGATGAGCCCAAATAGAAGAACAAAAAAATTCCACATGGAGTAGGGTGCAGAAGTACATAAACAGCTCATATGTAGAGACATATAATTAGCAGCTAGCAATCAAAGAAGTTGTCTTTTTTCAATAAGAAAATGCGACCCACGATTCACTTTATCTCGCTTTCTTGCCTACAATCATGTCAAACTTCTTGGCATGTGAAAAAAATAATAATATGCAATCGTCCGATTATTATTCAGGTCCATCTTATCGGTGGGTCTAGCTAACAGAGCAACCACTGAAATATGATGCTGAAAGATGTAGGACATTTTATGATAGAAAGAATCTGAGAACCTATTGATGCAAGATATCAGGAAACAACTTGTGGTGGTTATGGTAACTCTAGAAATTGATGGAGATGGCTGCTACACTCTGTCTGGAAATATACACCCACTTTAAACTAGTTTACTTGATAAAGCTATTTATGTTCTGATTTCGGATATACTAATGGAATATGCTTATTACAAAAGATCAAACATTCAAGTCTTTGTTTGCAGGCATGTTTTGAGTAATTTGTAATTTAAATTAGTACACTTTATATCCTTATCATGTAAATTATATCCTTCAACAGAATTTATCTGCAGCTGTATACAAATGCGATAGAAGAGTGAAAGGATGAGTTTCTTACCCTGATAGCATCGAAGGGTCGAGTTTTCAAGCCACAGGGAGCTTTGATGGTGTTTCCATGCATAGGATCACTGACCCAAGTGACTATGTGCCCAGCTCCGCGTACTGCCCTAATTAGATGGGGAAGTTTCACCCTCATGTTTTCTGCTCCCATCCTTGTGATGATTGTTATTCTCCCTGGTTTGTTCTGAGGATTCAAGATCTCAATGAGCTTTACAAGTTCAGTTGGATTCATCTTATCGCTGACCTGTAAATTTACGCGCAAACAGTCAAAAATCTTCCTCCAACATATTTACAGTTTAAGCACATATGAAAGTGAATAATAAGAAAAATAAACAAAAGCATTTACCTTAATTCCGATGGGATTAGCAACTCCTCTCAGGAACTCAACATGCGCACCATCTAACTGGCGAGTCCTCTCCCCAACCCATATAAAATGCGCAGAACAATCATAATACAGGCCAGATGTAGAATCCAATCTGGTAAGAGATTGCTCATAAGGCAAAAGCAGGCACTCATGTGATGTCCAAAAATCAGTGGTTGTCATGATAGGATGGTCCACGGTAAGTCCAGCAGCAGACATGAATCCAAGAGCCTCATCAACTCGGTTAGCTAGTTCGCGGTACCTATCATTCCAGTAAAATTATTCCGTCAAGAGCAACCTCCATTTAAAGAATTTAGTCCACGAGGTCTTAATTTAAACCCATTATTTTTAAGTGGTATATAATTCAGCATCAGTGACTAAGAAATTGATATGTTCTTTTTAGTCACCATAAACTACTAAATCAAACAGAACATGTGACTAAACTTCACCACACAAATTATTGTAAACAGCCAACCAGTGCTAAATTAAAAAACAATGGGCCGACACAATAGAGAATCAATCTAGACTAAGGAAAGGCAGTTGAAAAGTACCTGTCACCCTGTTCACTCTCCTCAGTAAAATCGAGATTCCATTGTGTAACCCTCTGCATAGCAGCATAGCCTCCTGTAGCAAAAGCCCTCAGGAGATTCAAAGTAGCTGCAGACTGACAGTAAGCCCTGATCAATCTCTGAGGGTCTGGAGTCCTCGACTTTAAATCGAAAGCATCTCCATTCACATTGTCCCCTCTGTAACTCGGCAGCTTCACTCCATCTTTTTCCTCAAAACCATCTGATCTAGGCTTCGCAAACTGACCCGCCATTCTACCAACCTAAATAACATTACAAAAATAGCACCATAGAACAATTTAATCTCTCTACAAGAATAGATTATGGGCCGATTTGACATTGCTGTCCTAAGTTGTAAATCAAAGAAGCTAATATTAAAATTCCGTAAATATAAGCTTAAGGTTCTGTTTTTGTCCGAAATATCTAATAAAAAACTCTTGTGCTTCCGTAAAAAATAAGAATCGTACACTAATATTAAAATTCCGTAAATATAAGCTTAAGGTTCTGTTTTTGTCCGAAATATCTAATAAAAAACTCTTGTGCTTCCGTAAAAAATAAGAATCGTACACTAATATTAAAATTCCGTAAATATAAGCTTAAGGTTCTGTTTTTGTCTGAAATATCTAATAAAAAACTCTTATGCTTCCGTAAAATAATAAGAATCGTACAAACAGCTGCTTTTGGGATCTAGAAAAACTAAACTGGCAATATACGTAATCAGCAAAGAAATGAGAAAGAAATGAAACCTTAATGACAGGCATTTGTCCACCAAACATCAAAACAGCACCCATCTGAAGAAGAATTCTAAAAGTATCACGAATATTATTCGCATTAAACTCCTTAAAACTCTCAGCACAATCACCACCCTGCAACAAAAAAGCATTCCCCATTGCAGCTTCCCCTAGCTTTTCCTCCAAATGTCTCGCCTCTCCTGCGAAAACCAGGGGAGGAAACGCATCCAGCGTCTCGAGAACAGACTGCAACTCCTCCTTGTCAGGGTACTCAGGAAGCTGAAGTGCCTTCTTGGTTTTCCAGCTTTCTATATTCCATTTTGTGGAAACCTGTTTTGTCACAGCAGGAGCTGCAACAACAGAGGAGGATGCAGCTGCAGCTGCAGTAGATGATGAGTTTGCCTTCGACGACTTGTCGGAAACAATAGGGTTCTTGGAAGGTTCAGGAGAATGGACAGCTGAAATAGGCTGGATAGATCTAACAGGCTTAACTTTAGAAACAAGAAAAGACTTGGAACAAGCCAATGAGTTCTGTGTCTGAAAAGACTTGGATGAAACAAGAGAGTTTGTTCCTGTTAGAGCAGCCATTTTAGATATTGGTTGAGTACCTTGTTGTGTTTGTTTATATGTTTATAAACTAACTTAGCTTAGTAGTAGGTACCCTGAAGAGAAGAGGGAGATGAGTTAGAGCCTTTTATAACTAAACTCAAAAAATTTCTGGTGGCGGGGGTAGTTGAGAGGGGCATTTTGGGAAAGGAATGACAGTAAAAAATCTAATAGAACAAGTCAATAAAGATGTTTGGTCTTTCACCAACCATAATTGAATATGATACAAAGAAATATAAGAAAATCAAACCTACCATATTTTATAAATTGCTTACTCTTTTTTCTTGGTATTGTTGTTGAAGTGATGATTGTTTTAGTAAGAAAATGAGGAAAAAGTTAGGTGGCAATATTGCCTAGCCATATGAATTGTTTTGGAGATGGTATTTCTGAGTTGTGACCCAAGTTGGTAGGTAATGGAAGTATTGATTAAATTTAAATTAACTATTAATGATGTCTAAACACTAACTTAACTCAAGATACATTGTACTTAAGATGAAGTAACTCCGTTAATATGGACTTCTTTTTACTTGTAGCCCACCAGCTAAATGAAATGTATATTGGTTGGCACTTCGGCTGGAGGACCATGTCGATACAAGTGGTTCTTTTAGGTGGCCACAAGTTGAAGTGAAAAAATTAGTGACCAAACCTTGAAGATTTTTCACATTGGTCGATTCATCAGTGATTCTTAGGCCTCAGTTTATTTGTTTCAACTAGTGACCAAATCTTGAAGATTTTTCACATTGGTCAAGTTTATTAGTGATTCTTAGGTCTCAGTTTGTTTGTTTCGATTCTTAGATTTCAGTTTGTTTGTTTCGATGTAACCTAGTTATGTAATTTGAATTTTTTTGATTTAAAAATGGATTATAGTATTTAGTTCTTTATATTAGAAATGAATTATAGTGTTTGGTTCGTTATATTTTAAAAGATTTTGAGTAGTGCTAGGGATCCCAAATTTAGTCCCAAAAAAGTCCCCAAATGACATGGCATGAGTGATTTGGCAAATTGTAATGTTTTAATTGGATGGCCCTGGCGGGCCCATTATAATTATAACCAATCACATTCATTTGGTAACAATTTTTGGTACCCATTTTGGTACCTCTAGCATTTTTCATTTTAAAATGGAAAAGAGAATTTCAAATCTCAAAATTTTTATAGTTATCACAAAATATGAAAATTTAGTTGCCGAGACGAACATGATCATAAGTTAAATAATTATCCAATAAAATTATAAATTACTTACCAAAATTAACAATATAATCTCTAGTTATATAGTAATAAATCAAACATAATATTTTTTTGTCCGAAGTACAAATAACAAAGGTGAAAATCGAATCTTGGAATTTATAGTTGTAACTTAGTTATAGGGATAAGTTCAATTCCCATGTAATTACAGAAATTGACAAAACAAATAAGACCTTAATATCGTACATCAAAAGTTCAAGATTAAGTTGCGATAGATGAATTTATGTTTTCATAAATGAACTTCGAAAATATTAAATTTTGATACATTGTTGATTTCTCGATTATTTTCTGCGGTCGAATTTGTAAATTTTCTGCATTCAGCATCTAAGAGACTACCTAGAGTTCGCACTAAACACCAAAAATTAACGCATTATGTCAACCTATTTTACTTTAAAAATCTCTCTACCATTCAAGCGAACAAAAAAGACAAATGATAATCAAACAAAAATGATAATAGAGCAATTACAAGGACTTGTGCATCTTTGCACGTGTGAATTGCAGTCCTTGGTCTCAATCACTCACCGGACTAGAGATGCACCAAAAGCCCAGGCCGGGCTTTTTGTTCAAAGCTCGGTCCGGGCCGGGTTGGGCCGGGCTTTTGTGAAAAATGTGAGCCCGTTTAAGTCCTCAAAACGGGTCGCGGTGAGCTTTTTTCCGGGCCTGAAGCGGGTCGGGTCGGATCGGGCTTTTTTCGGGATCAAATGGGATCGAGATTTTATGTTATATAAGATTATTTTTTATGTAATAATGGCAGTCATGTGTTAAACAATCTATATTCCCGATACAAATATTACATTTATCGATTTACTTTTTGATTTGATGATATATTAATTGATTACACGTGTACTTAACTTGTTTTCGTTCATGTATAGTAATATATGCATATAAATAATCTTATTATTAATAATGAATATGTAAATATATATGTACTTAAATTATTTTTATATTTGTAGAAAGTGTAAATACATAAATATTTATGTAAGTATACTAGAATAATCGAATTTTACCCGGGCTTTTTCGGGTCGAACCGGGCCGAAGACCGGGCTTTTTAAAAGACCGGGCTAAGACCAAGTTTTGACCGGACTTTGCCGGATCGGGCCGGGCCAGATTTTCGGGCTCGGGCTTTTTGTGCATCTCTACACCGGACATCTTTGAACCATTTAACTACGAGTACATTTTTAAAAATTAAAAAGACTTTAACATTCTCAATTTTTTTTTTTAAAAAAAACGTGCGGATCTCAAAATGCTCAATTTGTCCAGAGAAGAAGAACTCGTAAGTCCTCTTCAGTAGCGAGATCTGAGACATGTCCTACTTGTATTGTTCTTTCCTGATACGAAGACCATATCGAATTAAATTTCGACATTTAAATAAAATTTAACTAAATGCATCATACTTTTTTTAGTATTTCCAAATATTTTGTTGTTTATTTCCTGCTGGTTGCAGACATCTTAACTGAAGGTCTTCCTGTTGAAGGTCATCAATCATTATCTTCACGAGTTTGGAACCTCTGCTATGTGTCCTCACCTGTTTGAGTATCAACCTGTGTTCTCGGAATCGGATTGGGCATCGAACCGGAAGCCCTATTGATTATTGGTTCGATTGATTCAACCGGCTAGACCAGTGATTCAATCGGTGTGACGTCATAATTATGTAATATATAATTATACATATATATATATATATATTTAATTATATATATATATATAGGAGGAGGTTCAAGAGAGAACCCTTCTTAGCAAGAGAACCAGAAGACCCCGATCATCACCATTGATTTAATTTTAATCATGTGGCTTAGATTTTGTATACATATACTAGTATATTACTTGTTTTATAGTACAAGGGTAGTATTTGACTAAAGAAAAATGTATTACTGACATACGTATATCATTAAATTCATTACCATGTTTATAAAGATATGATTAAATATGTTATATTGTAATTTATACACTTTCCATATAACAGTTATCAATTTATATTATATAACTGATTCATTGAATATTTATTAATTTTGATTAAAAATCATGACAATATCAGTTCAAACTTTATCATCCTTATATTTGATTTTTTTTAATATGCATATTATCTTGAATATAGAACTTTCATCTTTCATCGTATATCTTTCATCTTCCCCAGGCAAAGGAAATTCCAGGACTACATCAATACGATCAGCAACTGCTGAATCAAGATCGCCAGGACGGTTTACATCAATAAAAAGTGTTCCCATCGAGAACGAATCAGGATTAACATCAAATTAGAGAACACTTATAAATTTCAGTTTTGCTTGTTCTTCATGATGTTCTTTGTGGTGTTCTGGAAAGACTTCTTGATAGCAAACGAACTTGCTACGGCAGGGTTTGTGCTAGGGCCTGCACCATTTTCATTAGGAGGCACGGTACCCCACCTTCCCTCTGATTCCAGGGGTTCAAGAACGTGAACGCCACCATCATTAAGTCCCAAAGCAAACTGATTAGGATCATTAGGATGAGCTGTGATGACAAGCGGATACGCCCTCATGCTGTGTAATTGTATCAAGAGTTAGAGGGAAATAACTATGGTATTGGCTCTTGAACAGATTGTATATTTCTTTGGTGTTTAGCACACATACCTTGGGTTTGCAGGTAAATAAGCTGTAGGGCTAATCCGACATCTCAGACCAAGTGCTGTGGCAGTAAAAACATAAATGCTACCATCTTCAAGAGCCGCATATACCGACTGGCTATCGCATGAATATGTAGCATCAGTGATTGAGGAACTTGATTCTCTGGGAAGCCACTGGAAGAAGAAGGTTGGAATATTGCAAAATCAAGCTCAACTCAACTTCGAAACCAAGACAATGGATACTTGAATGAACTTCATTTTTCCATACCTGTTTAGTGCATTCAAGCTTTGGAGCCTCGTAAATTGCTAACTGAGTTTCATGCACAACCAACACATGAGTTTGGTCTTGGTGAAACTGTACACGGGTCTGCCCAAGAGGGTTTGGAGCTCGACCAGCAGGAATCTGCACAAATTTACTGGCTTGCTTCTCCCATCCGTCCATGCTCCAAACACAAATCTGAAAAAAGTACCAAAATGACTATAAATATCTAGAGACATACCGACAGAAGCATATAACATCTTCTACATTTGGCAATGATGTTGATCATTTACATAACCACAAAAATACCTGAGCATCGGCTCCTGATGATACAAGTATATTTAGAACATTGGAAAACGCAAGGCCAGTAACCCTCTTCTGGTGACCTTTTAACTTGCTTTTCACCTATGTAAAATGAATAGTTACAGACTACGAAGAAATATATATTCACTTAATTCAGATACAAACTATTAGGTATCACCTCATCAATCCGAACGTTGTATATTTGTATTGAAGAGTCCTCCATGCCAATTGCAATAATGTTGTTGTCTTGAGGATGGAAGGCAAGAAAAGTTGCAGCGGGAGGCGGGGGCATAAATGTTGTCATAGTCTGCACAAATTAATTTAATAAGCACAATCCATTGATTTTTCAAAAATATTACCCACTGTGTTTCTCCATTGTTGCTTGATCTGCTTCTTTTCTCCATTGTTGCTTGATCTGCTTCTTTTTCTTTAGCTGTTATTCCAGATGTAATAGTTAGTAATGAAAATAAACTACTTAATAATGTTGTTACAAGGAAATAATATTTATTAATTTCTTCCATGTTTAGATCGAGTAATACTGGTTTGAGATGATTATCGCTCTTTCCATGTTTAGAGTAATAAAAAAATTATTTCCAATTTCTTGAAGTAAGGCAAGGTTCTCTAACGTGTTTGGCAAATATAAATTGGTTTTAAATGTTTTAGTACGTTTGAATAACATGGAATCTTAGATTGAAATCTTACAAAACATTGAATGGAATTTTAGATTGAAATCTTAAAAATTAAATTTTAAAAAACCCAAAAAAAGAAATAAAAGATCGTAATGTTAACACTAGAAAATATATAACAACTAATATATCAATGTGCAACACCTAAGGTAAGAAGATAATCTTACACATAAAATAAATAATTAAAATATGGATCGAAACACTTAATCCAAAACAATTAATGGAATCTTAGACCGAAAACTAAAATATTGTTTTTAAAAATATCCAAAAAGGTCAAAAAATAAAGTATTCCTAAAAATAAATTAATATTAACACTAAAATAAATAATAACAAATTATTCATCAATTGGCAACACCTAGGAGAATCTTGCAATTTATAAATTTTTTGAGAAAAAACTAGAGGAGGAAATTGAATAATTAATACGTTATTACAAAACTCTTAGTGGAATCATGGATTGAAAAAATAAAAAATTAATTTAAAAAATATACTAAAATGTAAATGAAAATAAAAGAATCTTAAAAATAAATAAATATTAGGATCATAAAAAATAATACCAAATAATTTATTAACATTTTAAAAATAAATAAATATTAGGATCATAAAAATTATCATTTTGAGATTATCTTATTATAAGATTATGTGAAACACTTAATAGAATCTCGTCTCAAATGACACAAGAATATAATTCTTGTCTAGTAGTTCAAATAATTTGAATAATTTTTCAAATGTCTTCCGTTGCGTTGGTCACTTCTCAGTAATATGTTTCAATTTTTACTTTTTTTGAGGTTTATTTATAGGTAGAACACTTAATAAAATATAAATTAAAGAAAAGTACTCATATCCTTCTAAATATTCTTTTAGAAAAAATATTTCATTTTTTTTGTAACTTTTAGATATATTGTGAAGTTCATTAAAATGTATATAATGCACATTGTCAATGTGAAATTCCTAAAAGTGTTTTGATAAATATTTTTTGACAAAATTTTAAAAGAATTTGTAAATATTTTATTAAAACACTTAACGAAATCTTCAAAATATATATTTGATTGATCCATCACAATTAAAAAATATTTATCGAAATACTTGACGATTTTTTTTATAAAAAGTACTTATATTAAATTCTACTAAATATTTTATTGATCTAAAATAAGTTTTGAATATAGTTATGAACAAGTACAACACTATAAATGATTCATCGAAAATTTAAAAAAATCAATATACTTTTTTTTGAATTAGAATTCAAATTTCTTATAACATGTCTTTTAAAATAATTTTCGAAGGAATCTCAAAAGATAATCAAAGGAAATAAATTGATAAATGATTGAAACACGTAAGAGAATCTTGTGTATTAGATGATATTTTTATTTGTAACTTAATTTTAAAAGAAATGTATAGTTTTCTCTTTTTTTTTATGTGACTTAATTTTAAAATAAATTTTTTAATTATCAAACTAAAAATATTGTTAGTTATCAATATTTTTGGTTAAATATTATATGATATTTTTAGTTTTCTTTACGTCGTTAAATATTGTTAGTTATTGTTCGCACTTATTCACGCAAGAGAACGTGGTCAACAAGTAATACAGAGTAAATAAGATTCGTTCCCACAGAGACTCAAATTGTTCGTTATGTTCACTTATGCACCAGCTAATGATTTACACTCACTGCTAAGACAATCACAATATTGGGTTGATTTAACTAATGATTGATTACTAACTAAGCCAATTACGAGAAAATACTTAACTTTAACCTTATAATAAACAAACATGGGATTTCAACTTCAATTACTACTTCATCTAGAATCTTATGCCCTTTAGCCTAGCATGTGACCGAGTTGATTACTGATTAGATGCACTAAACTGATACATACCAACTTTCGTTGTGCATATACCATCCTACTGATCATCCACAAATGATAGAAGTCAAGTAGTCACCAAATATGTGTAGTCCCTATATGTCTATAGCAATTGAACACATACCGGTTGAAAATCAAGCACCCATTAAACCACATAGTCGATGCAAGACGGTTAGAATCACATCACAAATTAAAACATGTTCTTCACATGCAAAAACCTATGCTAGCATGAATTGTTCTAAACCCTAGATCCACTTTCGCATTCACTAGGATTAAACAAGCAATTACAAGTGTTCGCGACGCACTTATAACGAATAAGCATAAACATACTAGGCAATCAATACATACAATCACACACCAAGGCATAAAACACTCAATAACTAGAATCCATAGCAAAATCCATTAAAACCCCATGATAACGAATTAGCCCATAATTGACCTAATTGTCATCATGGGTTCTATGGAAAACATAATTCTAAAATCAACAAGTAAAAATAAAGAAGAAGAATAAAGTTTAGAATTGAACTCCCACAATAGAAGAATACAAAGGTATCAAGAATAATCCTTGCTTGTCACTAGCTTGGAAGAATTCCTTCTCCTCCTCTCTCTGCTGTATAAAACTAGGTTACAATATGAACGTATGTATATGTTTTATTACAAGGGAAGGACGTTTATACATAAAAAACGTTTTTCCCTCTTTCCTAATAAAAATAATTAATATTCTATTACAATTAGAATTTAATTAAGGTGCTAAATCCTGCCCGGAATATAATTAGAACTCGAAAAGGGCAAAACAGGAATTTCCCAGCCATGCTTCACCAAGTCTGCCTGCGCGAATTAATTCAGTACTTTACTTGCACGTGACTCCTATTCCAGGTTGTAGAAAATCTCTCAAGCTTCGCGTGGGCAGAAAGATCGCTAAAAACGGACTTACAGAACTCCAGATATGGCCAAAACAGTATAAGCTGCGCAGCCTTCCCAGAAAATCCGAATTTTAATTATTTAATTCCCAAAAAATTGTAGAAGCATCCACCTTAATCAACATTCTCGTAAACCTGCACAACTAAGCAAAACACATCAAAACTACAAGAAACTTGAGTCCAAGACAATCAATTTAAGCCGATTTAGAATGTTCCAAGTAGATATAAAATCCACTTATCACACCCCCAAACTTAAACCGATGCTTGTCCTCAAGCATTAACAATTACAACTAACTAACTAGTACCACTTCCGTAGGTGATCACGGTTGCATTTGGCATATGCAACAAGCCCTTTAAACCCCTAGGCAGCCCTAGTGGACGAGTAAGGTCTCGTGAGGGCCTATAGCGAATGTACCCACAAAATCCATTTAACCTAATGCAATGCAATGCATGAATGCAACTATTATGAAAAATGCAAGATCCCCTTCAAACTCACCAAAACCAACTAACAAGCAAATATCTCAATGAATGTAACAAATCCAAGCAGAGCTCGACTAAATCCCCTTATACTAACAAATACATGAACAGAACCGTGCGTGTGTGCAATGCTCATCAAAAATACCCCCAGAACTAGGTCAAAAATCATACATGCTTTCCGTCAAGACAATCACAGGTTTATAATCAGAATAGACTGTAGACACTCCATAGCCTAGGAACACCTCCACCCTTATCCAAGGTAGACAGAAACTCATGCTTTATTACTATACTACGACACTACATATACAATACGCATGCTTATTTAACCGTGCAATGAATGAGACCCCAAAAGGCTTATACAATAATACCCATGTAGCGAGTGTTAGGTCAGCAGGATCCCAGACTATAAAGCCTTAGGTCACTAGGACTAAGTCCCCTCAGACTTAATTACTCGAGTATTAAAGAGCTCACTCTGGTTAATTTTGCATTTAAATTATTTATATGACTCTTTTTTTTTTCCTTCTTTTTTTTTCTTTTATATTTTTTTTCTTTTTTTTTTTCGCAATCTGGAATGAGCCTTTCTCATTTCCAACCCTAGACTACTCATATAAATATGAGCTGGCTACTAGCCATTTGACGCCTAGCCATTATTGACAATTATTAACAACTAGCATGAAATTCCTGGTTTCCCCCAAACTTAGACTTTAATGTTCCTACGCTATAAAGGGAATAACGAAAATTCTAAATATAAACAAGTGATAAAATCTCAAAACATCCCACAGGCATGACCCTAACCTAGCCCCAAAAGCACCCCAATGAGACTGTGTAAAAATTTTGTTCCCGTAACATGCAAGTCAATTTCATAGAAACTATAAATCAGCCCTCTACTCATCATCATCACACCTAAATCAACATCCACCTATCAATCAGAATCAGCTCGTCCTAAGGGATCATGAAATATGCATGCCATGAAAATGCAACTAAATGAAAAACTCACATGGTATACGAAAATAAAACAAAATGTCCTATATGAAACAAACGTAGATAATACGAACATAACAATCATGCATGAACTATCACTACTATGCAAACATGATATCCTATATGAACACAAAATACAACAATATATATACAACTACTAATCCCTCAAACCACCCCCAAACTTAACATATTCAATGCCCTCATTGAATGGAAAGTAATACGAGGGAAAGTAGAAAACATACCTACTCGTCCTCCTCTTCGGAGGAATCATAATCTGGCGGTGGATACTGCGTACGAGCTCCATAGACTGGCCACCGCGCCTGAATACCTGCATCTGTCAAAGCTGTAGCCATATCTTGAGCATACTCCCTGTTACAAGCATGTATAGCATCCATCCGCCTATACAAACGCCTAAAGTGAGCCTCCAAAACTCTCGGTACTTCCAAACCCTGTGGCTGAGCGCCCGCTCCACTACCACTAGCATCAACATCATCAACAATATAACCAAGTCCCCTCGGATCTGGAACCCCACCTTGCCAGTCAGGCATTCGATCAATAGACACATCAGTAATGGAAGGCAAAGGTGACTGCAACTCCTCATCCGCACCCCAAATAACACCACTTTCCGTACATAAACCAGCTATAACAGAAGCATGGGGCATCGATGATAGCGTATGAGACTTTAAAAACCGTGTAATATTCTGATGAACAATATAGGCTACATCAATGTACTTCCCCTTTAGAATGCCCCACAAAAGAATCAATCTATCAACTGTGACCTCACCTATATGAGAAGTAGGCATAATATTCGCACAAAGGAATGCATACCATGCACGTGCAAATTTATTCATAGCAGAAGACAGAAAATTAACTGGCGCATTGGTTCCCACTTTATACTTCCAAACCGTACCAGGAACACATAATTCACGAACAATTGCCTCCAAATCCACATCCTTACTAGTCTTCCTTGCCCAATCTTCAGCCCCCACAAGCTTCGGTGGTTGTCCCAAAATTTTACGAATAGCATCAACACTATACTCCACCTGTTTACCTCGAACCACACACACCTCATCCGGCTCACCCTTAGCATTAGCATAAAACTCCCTAACAATATTCACCGGAACTGGAACAGGTGCCTTACAAATCTCTCCCCAACGTAACTTACTAATCACATCAACCAACCCATAATGACGAATTGGTAAAAACCCCCTTTCTTTCGCCACCGACTTAGTCCACAACCTATTATACTCAACCTCCGCATCCGGAGAAGAAAATCTCTCCACCCTAATAGCACCACCCCTCATTCGCTTAGGCGCCATAATAATCAAACCCCACTCAACAATAGCACCACCAAAAACCCCCAAGAAAAATCCCACCAAAAACCACCAAACCAAATCACACCACAAAAACCCACGTAACAAGAATAATACAAAAACCCCAATTTACAAGAACACAAATTCGTAGTAAAATAAAATAGAGAAAAGAATTCTCACTACGAATCAAAGAGGTGAACTTGTACTAATTTTCCCCCAAACTTGAATTTTTAAGAGATGTAGAGGAGAAAGATAATGAATTGGGTGTGTATGTATGGGTATATATAGGCCATGGAGTGATAGGATTAATATAAGAATTTTAATGTGAAAAGGAAAAAATTTGGGTGGAATTTGGAATTTGATATAGGATAGAAAAAATATTTAATGGATAAAAGAAAAAGATTTAGAAAAGAAATAGGAATTGGAATTTTTTTAGGAGAGATGAGGGGTTTTTGGAATTAAAATAGGAAAAGATTTGGGGAAGATATGGGGTTATAAAAAGAATTGGGGTGAGAGAATTTATTTATTTATACATAACATACAACTCTCGACATACAGTGACAAGGCTGAGGGAAAAAAAAAAATTTTCAATCCAACTGTTACACGCGCAGGTTGCCGCGTGGGGAGGCAACCTGCCCCCTTAGCAGATGCGCACACGCAACTAGCGTGTTAGGGCCGCAAACCGCGTTTCATCCAGAGACGCATACGCAAGCTGCGTTATAGCCCCGCAGCTTGCCTTACTTCCAGAAACGCAGGGGCTACCTGCGTTACAGCCCTGCAAATTGCCCAGAAATTGATTTTTTTTTTTTTTTTTTTTTTTTTTTTTTTTTTTTCACAACACTCCAATTTTTTCTCTTTTTTTTTTTTTTTCAAAGAATACACCAAACGCGTGGGTTGCCTCCCACGAAGCGCTTCTTTTACGTCAATAGCTTGACGTGACTTCCATGATTTACTCAGTAATTGCAAGAACCGCGGTTTCAGCCCCACGATTCGATACCTCACCAAAGTACGGTTTCAATCTCTGACCATTAACTTTGAACGACTGACCAGGTGATTTCTCAAAAATCTCAACAGCTCCATGCGGAAACACGGTTTTTACAACAAAGGGTCCTGACCATCTCGATTTTAGCTTTCCTGGAAATAGACGAAGGCGAGAATTAAATAATAACACAGGTTGTCCAGGAACAAATACCTTGTTAACTAAACGCCGATCATGCCATCTCTTCACTTTTTCTTTGTAGAGTTTATTGTTCTCATAAGCTTGCAAGCGAAACTCGTCCATCTCATGAAGTTGCACCATTCTTTTCTCACCCGCAGCTGTAAGATCGAAATTTAGCTTTTTCAAAGCCCAATAAGCCTTGTGCTCCAATTCCGCCGGCAAATGACAAGCTTTCCCGAAGACAAGCTGATACGGTGACATTCCCAAAGGTGTTTTATATGCCGTTCGATAAGCCCAGACGGCTTCATCGAGTTTCAGAGACCAATCCTTTCTTGAAGGACTCACCACCTTTTCTAGAATACGCTTGATTTCCCGATTAGACACTTCAGCTTGGCCATTGGTCTGAGGATGATATGCTGTAGCTACCCGATGATTGATATTGTATCTGGCCATAAGATTAGTGAACTTGCGATTGCAAAAATGAGTGCCTTCATCACTGATAATGACTCGAGGAGTACCAAATCTGGTGAAGATGTTCTTCTGAAGGAAATTAAGCACGACTTGGGCATCATTTGTCGGAAGTGCTTTGACCTCAACCCATTTAGAGACGTAATCCACTGCTAGCAAGATATATTGATTGTTGCATGAAGAGATAAAGGGTCCCATGAAGTCAATTCCCCAAACATCGAAAATTTCCACTTCCAACATTACATTAAGGGGCATCTCATTCCTCCTCGATATGTTACCAACACGCTGACAACGATCACACTTTAAGACGTACTGATGAGCATCCTTAAAAAGAGAAGGCCAATAGAACCCTGCTTGAAGAATACGAGTAGCAGTCTTTTCACCTCCATAGTGGCCACCATATGTCGTGGCGTGATAATCCCTCAGAATAGCCTCTGTTTCACTATACGGCACACATCTTCTAAGAATCTGATCAGCTCCCTGTTTAAACAGATATGGTTCGTCCCAACGATACCATTTAACTTCATGCAAGAACTTCTTCCTTTGTGCATAAGAAAATTCAGATGGGATGACTTGACTAACCAGAAAGTTCACAATGTCTGCGTACCATGGCTCCTCTTCTTGCACCCTAAACAATTGCTCGTCCGGGAAGAATTCATTAATGATGGCACTGTCTCGAGAAGATTTACCCAAGTCCTCCAGACGAGAAAGATGGTCAGCTACTTGATTCTCTGTCCCTTTCCTGTCCTTAATCTCCACATCAAATTCTTGTAACAGAAGTACCCAACGAATTAAACGAGGTTTGGAGTCCTTTTTAGAGAGCAGATATCTAATAGCCGCGTGATCCGTGTACACCATTACCTTTGTACCTAGTAAGTAAGAACGAAATTTTTCAAAACCATAGACTATGGCCAACAGCTCCTTTTCAGTGGTAGTGTAGTTCAACTGAGCATCATTAAGAGTCTTGCTTGCATAATAGATCACATGAAACACTTTGTCTTTCTTTTGACCGAGAACAGCCCCCACTGCATAATCGCTAGCATCGCACATCATAGCGAAAGGTTCACTCCAATCGGGAGCAATAATCACTGGTGCTGAAACCAATTTCTTTTTCAGAGTCTCGAAAGCGGTCAAACATTCTTCATCAAATTTAAAAGGAACATCCTTTTCCAAGAGCTTACACAACGGTTTGGAGATTTTTGAGAAGTCTTTGATAAAACGCCTGTAGAAACCTGCATGACCAAGGAAACTACGAATCCCTCTCACTGAAATAGGTGGTGGAAGATTTTCAATTGTCTCTATTTTTGCCCTGTCCACCTCTAGACCTCTCCGTGACACCTTGTGCCCAAGAATAGTTCCCTCCTGAACCATGAAGTGGCATTTCTCCCAGTTAAGCACTAGATTAGTCTCCACACATCTTTTCAGAACCGCACCCAGATTATTCAAACATTCATCGAAAGAGAGACCGATTACAGAAAAGTCATCCATGAAAACTTCTACAGTCTTGCCAATCATGTCTGAAAAGATAGCCATCATACACCTCTGAAAAGTAGCAGGTGCACCACACAAACCAAAAGAAACTCGCCGAAAAGCAAATGTACCAAATGGACATGTGAAAGTCGTCTTCTCCTGATCTTCCGGAGCAATACAGATTTGATTATACCCAGAATATCCATCCAATAGGCAATAGTACTCCTGACCTGCAAGTCTGTCCAGCATCTGATCAATAAAGGGCAAAGGAAAATGATCCTTCCTAGTGGCCTTGTTCAATTTCCGGTAGTCCATACAGATTCTCCAACCAGTGACTGTGCGAGTAGAGATAAGTTCATTCTTCTCATTGGTGATTACCGTCATGCCACCCTTCTTCGGCACACATTGAACTGGGCTTACCCATGAACTATCAGAAATGGGATAGATGATCCCTGCATCCAGCCATTTGATGATTTCTTTCTTCACAACTTCTTTCATGATTGGATTTAGACGTCTCTGATTTTCCACTGTTGGTTTACTCCCTTCTTCTAAAGGAATTTTATGTTGACAGTAAGCTGGACTTATCCCCTTGATGTCTGCTATAGTCCATCCAATAGCTGATTTGAATTCTCTAAGAACTCTCAAGAGCTTGTCTTCCTCAGAATCTGACAAGTTAGCAGCAATAATCACAGGTAAAGTAGATGACTCACCAAGAGAAGCATACCTTAAGTGATCAGGTAGTGGTTTGAGCTCTAGAGTTGGAGCTTCTTCAATGGATGGTTTCAACCGCTGATGTGACCCCTTCAATTCAGATAGACCTAACGATTCCACTGGTCTCTCGAATTTCCTTTGCCATGGAGTAGCATCAAGAAGTAGCAGTTGCTCATCTATCTCATCTTCTTCCAATAAAGAATCACTAATCAGTGCTTTTTCCAATGTGTCATTCAAGAGCAGATGCTCAATTTTTGATTGCACTGCTGACTCCACCAAATCTATCTTCAAACATTGCTCTTCTTCAGTTGGAAACTTCATAGCCTTGAAAACATTGAAGGTGACATTTTGATCATGCACCCTCATCGTAAGTTCCCCTTTTTGCACGTCGATCAAGGTTTGCCCCGTGGCCAAGAATGGTCTCCCAAGAATGATAGGGATTTTCTTGTCTTCTTCAAAATCAAGTATGACGAAATCCGCTGGAAAGATGAGTTTGTCCACTTTTACCAGAACATCTTCTACAATTCCTCGAGGGTAAGTAACTGAGCGATCAGCTAACTGGAGTGACATGTTGGTAGGCTTAGGCTCCGGAAGACCAAGTTGCAAGAAAACCGAATAGGGCATGAGGTTGATGCTTGCCCCTAAATCACACAAACACTTGTCAAACGACAAATTTCCAATGATGCACGGTATGGTAAAACTCCCCGGATCCTTCAGCTTAGGTGGCAACTTTTGTTGCAAGACAGCACTGCACTCCTCCGTCAAAGCGACGGTCTCTAACTCCTCGAGCTTCAATTTCCTCGAAAGTATGCCCTTCATGAACTTGGCATAACTTGGCATTTGTTCAAGCGCTTCAGCAAATGGTAGATTTATGTGCAACTTTTTGAACACTTCCAAGAATTTTGCAAATTGCTTATCAAACTTCTGCTTCTGAAGCCTTTTAGGGAATGGCGGAGGCGGATAAACTTCTTTGCTAGCTTCCGTAATTTTTGAACCTGTTTTCCCATCTGACTTCTCCTTTTCTTCCTCACCTGATGCCTTCTGAATGACCGGGAGAGCTGAATTAGAAGACCAGATAGACCCCTCAGACGCGCCCGCGTCCACATCACTGTTCACAGCATTTTCAAGTTCTTCATTTAACTGCTGGTTGACTCCCAGATCACCTGTAACCTTTCCAGAACGTAACGTAACAGCATGAATCTGTTCCTTGACCTCCTTTTTACCCGGATTAGCTTCCGTGTCACTAGGTAATTGCCCTTGAGGTCTGTTCAAAAGAGCATTGGCCAGTTGGCCCATTTGAGTTTCAAGAGTTTTGAGAGATGCTGCTTGACTCTTGTACATCATTCGCAATTCTTCCATTTCTGACTTCTCATTAGATTGCACATGACTTCCAGGTTGCTGTTGATGAAATCCAGGTGGATTGTATGGTGGCCTTTGGGCATAGGGTTGTTGATAACCCGAATTGTTGAACTGCCTTGAACTATACTGCTGACTCTGAGATGGTTGTTGCACAGCATTCTGATTGTTGCTCCAACTGAAGTTAGGATGATTCCTATTGTTGGGATGATATGTATTTGGAGCAGGTTGTGACGGCCTCTGATAATTGCTGACAAACTGTGCCGACTCACTAGAAATTGCACATTGATTAGTGTCATGAGCCCCCGCACACAATTCACAGACCATGGCGACTTGTTGAACCCCCACCTTAGCCAATGAGTCCACTTTCATGGTTAGAGCCTGTAGCTGAGCTGCTATAGCTGTTGTGGCATCCATTTCAAGTACACCTGCAACTTTACCTTGTGGAATACGCTGTGTCGGATTCTGATACTCGTTTGCAGCCATCATTTCAATCAAGTCATAGGCCTCTTCATAGCTTTTGGCCCACAGAGCTCCTCCAGATGCTGCATCAAGCATTGCTCGAGAATGACCTAAACCATTGTAGAAGCTATTGATGACCATCCAATTTGGCATCCCATGATGGGGACATTTCCGGAGCATCTCCTTGTACCTTTCCCAAGCTTCACACAGTGATTCACCAGAATGCTGACTAAATTGTGTAAGAGCATTCCTCATGGCAGCAGTCTTTGCCATAGGAAAGAATTTAGTCAAGAACTTTTGTGCCAGATCTTCCCATGTAGTGATGGAACCTGCTGGAAGTGAATGCAACCAGCTTTTTGCTTTGTCTCTCAAAGAGAAGGGAAACAACCTTAGCTTGATAGCGTCCTCAGAAACTCCGTTGGTTTTGAACGTGTCACAGATCTCAATGAAGTCCCTGATATGCATGTTGGGATCCTCAACAGATGAACCCCCAAACTGGACTGAGTTCTGGACCATTTGGATTGTGCCCGGCTTGATCTCAAAATTATTTGCAGCAATAGCCGGCCGCACAATACTCGACTGAATATCATTAATCTTGGGCTGAGAATAATCCTTCAGCGCCTTGTTATCTGCCATTTCTCCAGTAACTTCCAACTCTTCTTCAATTTCCTCCACTAATTCCTCTTCGTGCTTCCTTTCTTCCAGATTTTCTTTACGAGCCTGAGATCGAGTAAGCATACACGCTCAAGATAGTACCTGAGAAACCACAAAGTAAATGAGTGAGAAAACGTCTGAGTCAGTGAATTTAATCCTAATTGATGACAAGATCATAAACTAAACAAACAATGAACCGAGTCCCCGGCAGCGGCGCCAAAAACTTGTTCGCACTTATTCACGCAAGAGAACGTGGTCAACAAGTAATACAGAGTAAATAAGATTCGTTCCCACAGAGACTCAAATTGTTCGTTATGTTCACTTATGCACCAGCTAATGATTTACACTCACTGCTAAGACAATCACAATATTGGGTTGATTTAACTAATGATTGATTACTAACTAAGCCAATTACGAGAAAATACTTAACTTTAACCTTATAATAAACAAACATGGGATTTCAACTTCAATTACTACTTCATCTAGAATCTTATGCCCTTTAGCCTAGCATGTGACCGAGTTGATTACTGATTAGATGCACTAAACTGATACATACCAACTTTCGTTGTGCATATACCATCCTACTGATCATCCACAAATGATAGAAGTCAAGTAGTCACCAAATATGTGTAGTCCCTATATGTCTATAGCAATTGAACACATACCGGTTGAAAATCAAGCACCCATTAAACCACATAGTCGATGCAAGACGGTTAGAATCACATCACAAATTAAAACATGTTCTTCACATGCAAAAACCTATGCTAGCATGAATTGTTCTAAACCCTAGATCCACTTTCGCATTCACTAGGATTAAACAAGCAATTACAAGTGTTCGCGACGCACTTATAACGAATAAGCATAAACATACTAGGCAATCAATACATACAATCACACACCAAGGCATAAAACACTCAATAACTAGAATCCATAGCAAAATCCATTAAAACCCCATGATAACGAATTAGCCCATAATTGACCTAATTGTCATCATGGGTTCTATGGAAAACATAATTCTAAAATCAACAAGTAAAAATAAAGAAGAAGAATAAAGTTTAGAATTGAACTCCCACAATAGAAGAATACAAAGGTATCAAGAATAATCCTTGCTTGTCACTAGCTTGGAAGAATTCCTTCTCCTCCTCTCTCTGCTGTATAAAACTAGGTTACAATATGAACGTATGTATATGTTTTATTACAAGGGAAGGACGTTTATACATAAAAAACGTTTTTCCCTCTTTCCTAATAAAAATAATTAATATTCTATTACAATTAGAATTTAATTAAGGTGCTAAATCCTGCCCGGAATATAATTAGAACTCGAAAAGGGCAAAACAGGAATTTCCCAGCCATGCTTCACCAAGTCTGCCTGCGCGAATTAATTCAGTACTTTACTTGCACGTGACTCCTATTCCAGGTTGTAGAAAATCTCTCAAGCTTCGCGTGGGCAGAAAGATCGCTAAAAACGGACTTACAGAACTCCAGATATGGCCAAAACAGTATAAGCTGCGCAGCCTTCCCAGAAAATCCGAATTTTAATTATTTAATTCCCAAAAAATTGTAGAAGCATCCACCTTAATCAACATTCTCGTAAACCTGCACAACTAAGCAAAACACATCAAAACTACAAGAAACTTGAGTCCAAGACAATCAATTTAAGCCGATTTAGAATGTTCCAAGTAGATATAAAATCCACTTATCAGTTATCAAACTTCGTTTTTTTATAGTATACATCAATTACTTTTAACAACATTTTTTAAACTTTTTTGAAATTCTTCAAAGTATTATCATATTTTTATTTAAAAAATATTTTTAATTTTTTTAATTTTTTGAAATATATTTAAATTTTTTTATAACATATCTATTTAAGACAATTCTCGAAGGAATCTCAAAAAGAAAATAAACTGATATATTGATTATTTGAAACACCTAAGAGAATCTTGGTGTGTAACATAATATTTCTACATGTAACTTAATTTTAGAAGAAATGTGTATTTTTTAAAAAAATATATAGAAAAATATTATGTAATACACCAAGATTATCTTAGGTGTTTTCTTAATTACTTTGAAATCTTAACACTACTTTATTAGGTAT
The DNA here is from genome assembly GCA_037693485.1 of Kitagawia praeruptora. Taxonomy (NCBI): domain Eukaryota; kingdom Viridiplantae; phylum Streptophyta; class Magnoliopsida; order Apiales; family Apiaceae; genus Kitagawia; species Kitagawia praeruptora. Next base: position 25,275,321 of record CM075351.1, on the reverse strand, counting down.
TTATATTAAAATTCTACTAAATTTTAAAAGAATTTGTAAATATTTTATTAAAACACTTAACGAAATCTTCAAAATATATATTTGATTGATCCATCACAATTAAAAAATATTTATCGAAATACTTGACGATTTTTTTTATAAAAAGTACTTATATTAAATTCTACTAAATATTTTATTGATCTAAAATAAGTTTTGAATATAGTTATGAACAAGTACAACACTATAAATGATTCATCGAAAATTTAAAAAAATCAATATACTTTTTTTTGAATTAGAATTCAAATTTCTTATACCATGTCTTTTAAAATAATTTTCGAAGGAATCTCAAAAGATAATCAAAGGAAATAAATTGATAAATGATTGAAACACGTAAGAGAATCTTGGTGTATTAGATGATATTTTTATTTGTAACTTAATTTTAAAAGAAATGTATAGTTTTCTTTTTTTTTTATGTGACTTAATTTTAAAATAAATTTTTTAATTATCAAACTAAAAATATTGTTAGTTATCAATATTTTTGGTTAAATATTATATGATATTTTTAGTTTTCTTTACGTCGTTAAATATTGTTAGTTATCAAACTTCTTTTTTTTATAGTATACATCAATTACTTTTAAGAACATTTTTTAAACTTTTTTGAAATTCTTCAAAGTATTATCATATTTTTATTTAAAAAATATTTTCAATATTTTTAATTTTTTGAAATATATTTCTATTTTTTTATAACATATCTATTTAAGACAATTCTCGAAGGAATCTCAAAAAGAAAATAAACTGATATATTGATTATCTGAAACACCTAAGAGAATCTTGGTGTGTAACATAATATTTCTACATGTAACTTAATTTTAGAAGAAATGTATATTTTTTAAAAAAATATATAGAAAAATATTATTTAATACACCAAGATTATCTTAGGTGTTTTCTTAATTACTTTTAAATCTTAATACTACTTTATTAGGTATTTATATTAAAATTCTACTAAATATTTTATTGATCTATTTTGAATAGTTAGGCACAAGTACAACACTATAAATGATTCATCGAAAATTTAAGAAAATCTAAAAAAAAATTAATTAGAATTCAATTTTTTTATACCATGTCTTTTAAAATAATTCTCGAAGGAATTCAAAAAGATAATAAAAGGAAATAAATTGATATAATAATTTGAAACACGTAAAAGAATCTTGGTGTATTAGATGATATTTTTATATGTGAATTAATTATAAAAGAAATGTATAGTTTTTTATGTAATAAAAAATTTATTTCCAATTTCTTGAAGTAAGGCAAGGTTCTCTAACGTGTTTGGCAAATATAAATTGGTTTTAAATGTTTTAGTACGTTTGAGTAACACATTGTATGGAATCTTAGATTGAAATCTTACAAAACATTGGAATTTTAGATTGAAATCTTAAAAATTAAATTTTAAAAAACCCAAAAAAGGAAATAAAAGATCGTAATGTTAACACTAGAAAATATATAACAACTAATATATCAATGTGCAAGTAAGATAATCTTACACATAAAATAAATAATTAAAATATGGATCGAAACACTTAATAGTTAGGCACAAGTACAACACTATAAATGATTCATCGAAAATTTAAGAAAATCTAAATTTTTTTTAATTAGAATTCAATTTTTTTATACCATGTCTTTTAAAATAATTCTCGAAGGAATTCAAAAAGATAATAAAAGAAAATAAATTGATATAATAATTTGAAACACGTAAAAGAATCTTGGTGTATTAGATGATATTTTTATATGTGACTTAATTTTAAAAGAAATGTATAGTTTTTTTAAACAAATGTATAAAAATATTATGTAACCCACCAAGAATTTTGATGCATTTCCCGCTCAATCAAAACCAAACAATATGTAAGAGAATCTTGGTGTGTAACATAATATTTCTAAATATAACTTAATTTTAGAAGAAATGTATTAAAAAAAGAAAAGAAATATATGGAAATATTAAGTAATAGACCAAGATTCTCTTAGATGTATTCTTAATTACTTTGAAATCATAATACTACTTCATTAGATATTTCTATTAAATATTTTATTGATCTAAAATAAGTTTTGAACATAGTTAGGCACAAGTACAATATTATAAATGATTCATCGAAAATTTAAGAAAATCTATATAATTTTTTTTTTGAAATACAATTGAATTTTTTTATACCATGTCTTTTAAAATAATTTTCGAAGGAATCTCAAAAAGATAATAATGATTCAATTTATTAGAAATTTCCCGTTTGGTGTTTTTATAATTTAATTAAAGATTCCGTTAAGTGTTTTACTAATCTATTTAAAGATTTCGTTAATTGTTTTTAATTTTTATTAATTTATAAAGATTATGTTAAGTGTTAAATAAAATATAAAGAAAATAATATACAAAATTTTTAACAAAACATCATTACTTTTCGGATAAAATACAAAATTTAATGTAAAATAATTTTTTTTTCTATAATATACAAATTGTTTTTACATATTTTAAATATTTTTCAAATATTAATCGGAAACTTAAATTTTTTTTGGCAAGTAGAATGTGTGAAAAGGTCAAGTAATCCTTAAATTATTTTCTTTTCGATGGATAAGTCTTAAATTATTTAAAAAATACTTAAGATTCCATTAAAAGTTTTTAAGATTTCTTATAGAATCTAGCCAACCATATACAAATGTTATGCAAATGTTATGCAACGTTCTGGGAAGTCTTTATATACAACACACTATAGAAATTTTAGCAGAACTATAGAAATTTTAGCAGAATATACACAATATAAAAAACCTAGCTTTAAGAAAATATCCACCCAATTCATTGCAAAGGTATTTATATACAGAACACCTTAGAGAATCTTAAGTATTTGGACACAAGATTGAACACAAGATTGAACCTAGCTTTCAAATTGAACACAAGATTGTAGGAAAAAAATAGAGAAAAACTAAACACAAGGAGGACAAATAATTAGCATGAGTAGTATAATGTGTTATTGATCTATCCGTCGACAATTTATTTTCATGCTCCGTTCTGTAGTGCCGGAGCAGGTGCTGGAGCCAACGACGAATCTCCGAAAATTCCTGCAAATGGATAGAGAATTAATTCTCGAAAATTTTATAAGTTTCATGTGTATTGTACATTTGATTAATATTTTAGCAAGCAAGAAATTGAATTTGAAATTTATGGAAATAAGTGACTGACCACATAGAAGAAGGTTTTGAGGTGGTGGTTGTTCTTTTGCAGGGTTAGGATCACTGTTATGAACTCTGATATAGAGTTCTGCACCCATGTACCAGTGCTTCATGTGTTGTGATCTTAAGTTCCACATTCCTGGATTGTCCAAAAATGTATAAACTGCAGTCCACCCTCCCGGATACACTTGAACTGTAGAACGAACAACCGGATCAAATAGATTGTACGTGCTACGCGAGTCTGATGTCCATTCTCCGTCTCCAAACCTGTATAACGTTTGCACAATTCCAAATTACGTATCTGTTTTGATTCTTTTTTTTTTTGTGCATTTTGCATAGTACAAGGTCATGATACATGTAAATTGGCAGGACTTAACAAACTTCGCCTTATTTCATGTGTTTATAAAAACATATTGACTTGTTTTCTTGAAATTTATGATTTATCATTGCAATGAAAGACTTACCCAACCACGTAGAATCCGAATCCATCCAAATGCCAAGAATCCATGACATCTAAGTCATTTCTGAACACAATTTCATGCCAGCCTTTGTGGATTCCGGTAGCAACAAAAACTCCATTTACAGCAGCATCATTGACAGAGTCCACAGGAAACTCATCAAGGTTGTAAACACCAGTTCCGTTGACAAAGTAATCAGCAAGTTTTACTGGTGTATTCAGTGTAAAATACGAAACGTTATTGACTACATAGCGAGGATCACCATTGATATTAGAGACTGATCCCTCAAGAATAAAGGTTTGTGATAGTGTTACATTTGTTACATTGAAAGTTCCTTGAGGATTTGGCCTTGCAGCACCACTAGTCATATTCCACCTATCTATCAAGTTTAATATCGATTGAGTTTGTGAGTAGGAAAATGGAGTTGATTAGAAGACTATAGCTTTGCAAAATTACAAAGATACGATGATAGCTACTCATTGTATATATAGTGTACTTTGACAATTCAGTGAAAAATAGTGAAATGCTATAAGATTTTGCAATCGAGATTTACCTGATAGATTTTGCTTGTTCTACAGAAAAATCTATATCAAATGGATCTGGGCCACTAGGAAGAGGGCTGGTAACTGATGAGGCAGAATTAGAATAGTGTAGCACTCCTTTAGCCACTAGGGCGCTGTCATCCGTAGTGTTAAGCATTTTTGGGGAAGCGACAATGTAGTAATCAGCATCATCTTGAATTCTTACCTACATCTTATAGATTCCATTAAAAGTTTTTAATAATGTTATGCAAATGTTATGCAACGTTCTGGGAAGTCTTTATATACAACACACTATAGAAATTTTAGCAGAATATACACAATATAAAAAACCTAGCTTTAAGAAAATATCCACCCAATTCATTGCAAAGGTATTTATATACAGAACACCTTAGAGAATCGTTACCTTGATCTGAAAAAGCTTGATCATTGTTACCTTTGATCTGAAAAAGCTTGATCATTGTTACCTTGATCTGAAAAGATTGCAGAACATCTTACAGAATCTCAATTAATATACCACATAAACTGCAAAACATCTTACAGAATCTCAATCAATATAACCATATTAATATATAAATTAGAAAATCAACACTCTATACCGTAAGATTCTTAGTGTTCTTCGTGTGTTTATCTGCTTCTTTCTTGACGCTAATATGCTTTTGTTCTTCTATCTAGGTATAGAAGTTTGATATGTCGTTGATTTGAATAAATGTGTACAACAAATCATTACAGACAAGTATGTTCAATCATGGATACCTTTCCATATTTGAAAATCTTAAATTATACAATCAAATATTGATTGATATTTTGTTTCCTTAAGTAATGCTACAGACCGTATTTTCTACATAATGAAACAAAGCAAAAAAACCATGATTATTAAATGTATTTACAACAATGCCATTATACACATTATTATTAGATTTATTAAAAATCTAAATATTGAATGGTCAGGATTGAGTCTTCTGGTTCTCTTGCTAAGGAGGTTCTCCCTAGAACCTTACCCTATATATATATAGGCCTTTGCTCCATAAAGAACACTCTTATATAAAGAACAATAAAGAACACTATAAAATCATTTATTCCAATAGATCCATTGACCCCGCCAGGGGCACCCAATACAAAAAGTTCTTATTTTTTTAGGCTCTATCCATCCAGCAAAAAAAATAATGAAAATTTTACTGTTCATGATGACGTCACTGATGACGTCATCGATGAACAGTAAAATTTTCAATTTTTTTTTTTGCTGGATGGATAGAGCCTAAAAAAATAAGAACTTTTTGTATTGGGTGGCCCCGCCAGGAGCAATGGATCTATTAGATATGAGGTGTTCTTTGTTGTTCTTTATTTAAAGTGTTCTTTATGGAGTCCAACCCTATATATATATATATATAGGCTAGCGTTCAAATAGAAACCAACCTTAGAATAGAAACTAGAAACCTACAGTAAATAAATTATATTTCATTTATTTTAATGGCCCCGCTAGGGGCACCTTCACAAAAAACTTATAAAATTCTTGGCTCTATTCAACAAAAATATTTAAAAAAAAGTTACTGTTCACGTGCCACGTCATCACGTGAACAGTAACTTTTTTTTTATTTTTTTGTTGAATAGAGTCAATAATTTTAAACGTTTTTTGTATTGGGATACCCCTAATTTGGTCATTAGATTAGCTTGAAATATTTAATTTAGGTTTAGTTTCTAGTTTCTAGTTTCTATTCTAAGTTAGTTTCTATTAGAACAAGACCATATATATATATATATATATATATATATACTCCCTCCATCCCACCCAATTCTTAACACTTTTTTTGTTACTTTCTGGCACGCATTTTAAGGTGAATTTTAAGGATAGTTCCATAACTTATTTTTGAAATTTTCTTTTTTTGTATAAAAATAGGATTGTTTTATTTTTATACAAAAAAAGAAAATTTCAAAAATAAGTTATGCAACTATCCTTAAAATTTACCTTAAAATGCGTGTCGGACACCCTATTTTGAAATGTTAAGAAATGGCTGGGACTGAGGGAGTATATAATTATATAAAAATATAATACAATCTGAAAATTATGAATAAACTTTATAACAAAAGGGGTTAAGTATCAAAGTGGTCACTGAAGTGGAGGCCATATATCAATTCGTTCACCGATCTTTACGGGGTATCATTTGAATCATTAAAGTCATAATAAAAATCAAATGGATATCTTTAAAATGTACTCGAAAAACAAAAATAATTTTTCATTGAGTTCTACACATTTTTCTTGAATGCTTCCATAACCAAACGAAAGGTTAATAATTCTAGTATTTCTGATAATATATTTAGATTTTTAAAAATTCATTTACTATTTATTTTTAATTTTATTGTCATTTTCCTTGTTTTAATTAAAAATAAATAGTAAATAAACTTTTTAAATTCTGAATATATTATCAAAAATACTGGAATTCATAATCTTTCATTTGATTATAGTAGCATTTAAGAAAAATTTGTACAACTCAATGAAGATTTACTTTTACTTCCCGAGTACATATATACACGTATTTGTTTGATATTTATTATGACTTTAATGACTCAAATGATACCCCATAAAGATCGGTGAACAAATTGATATTTGGTTTCCACTTCAGTGACCACTTTGATACTTAACCCATAAAAAAAGGAAGGAAAATTAGTATCATGTATAAATAAATTAATATCTCTATACTGTATATATTTAAACTAACTAGTATCATGTATAAATATTCTTCTTTACCCTGTTTGATTAATGTCCAGACTAAAAAATTGTGTTATGATGCAGCACTGATGGTGGGGTTGACCAGAAATTAAGCCTCCTTCTCTTATTCCTTTACCACTTCAACACCATTTAACACACCCACAACCAACATAAACTCGAACCTACAAATACACACTCACATCCAAAACCCCCACTTCCCTTTCTTCCTCAATCTCTCAATTCCCTTCACTCTTTCTTTTGCCTCCAGAAATCTTTGCGCCATGAAAACCCATACTAGAACACACACACATCCGAATAGACTCGTATCCTCCTTCTTCTTGCTGTCTTAACGCCCTCAACAAACACCCATACCACCATAACTCTTTTTCTCTCATTCAATAAACCGACCGCCGGTCCGGTACCGGTTTTTATCGGTTTTTTGCCGGTTTTGAACAGGAAAATCGGGAGACTGGTTTTAGGGGTGAACCGAATCGGACCTGCCACCGGTTAGCGGTCTGACCGGTCGAACCAGCCGGTCTGGTCCGGTTTTAAGAACACAGGTATCAACTACGAAGTATTATGACCTGTGTTTTTTAAAACCGGATCGGCCGGTTCGACCGGTCGAACCGCTAACCGGTGGAAGGTCCGGTTCGGTTCACCCCTAAAACCAGTCCCCCGATTTTCCTGTTCAAAACCGGTAAGACGGCCAAAAACCGGTACCGGACTGGATGCCGGTTTATTGAATAAAACGGGACAAAATGGATGGGTGCTTACAACAGCACTAATTGAAGGGACAAATTTTGCTTCCTTAGACTCGGAAGAGCTGCCAGATCCGTATGTGGTGCTCACCTGCAATGGAAAGACGCGAACAAGCTCAGTGAACCTTCAAACTCTTGATCCTCAATGGAATGGTACAAGCATTATATTTTTAAGTTGGGTATGTATTCATGCGTTCTCATCTCTATGACTGATGATTATAATTAAACACTATGCAAAGATGTTGGTCCCAGAGTATTGCAGAAAGGGGGTTGAATGCAAAGATGTTGGTCCCAGATGTTGGCTATTTCATTTTCTGGCAGAGTACCATCTTGATCTAGCTCAGTGTTTGAGTGAGTGGTGTCCATTTCACTTTGAGAAATGGGTTCTTGTGGACCACTTGATGGGGGCTCATCCATGACTTGAGATGGATGATCAAAACCTGAAGGGATTGGACTGTCCCCTTCTCTAGGTTGTTGAGAAGAAACAATTGATGGATTAGAGAATAAAGAAGATGATGGTTTAGAAGAGATTTTTGGCTGTTCCACAGGGGCAACTTGTGGAACATCAAGAGTAGAAGTTTCATGACCCCCACTGTGCCCTATCTCTGTGTGCATTTCTGCAAGTGTAGGCTCCTCATGAGTGAGTACATGAGGTTGTGCTGACTCTTTACAGGATGCCTTGGGAGGTAGGTCAGCTTCAATAGATACTATTTGTTGAGAAGAAGCACCTAGGGATGTGTTTGATTCCCTTTTATCCTCCACAGTCTTTTGTGAGACTGTGGGGTGGCTGACAGTGGCTTTGGTCCTCTTAGCTCTCTTCTGCTTAGGCTCAAGAGGAACCACTGTGGGTTCACTTTCACTAACATCCTTATTTGCTACATCTTGTGCAGTTTCTCCTTCAACACTCGCAGAACTACTACCAACACCAGTTTCCAAGGGTCTTTTCTTGGATTCTTTCAAAGTTGTTTTTGTGGTCTTTGGTTGTCTAGATGATATGATAGGAATGTATGGAGTAGAATGTGGGTTAACTGAATTTGGGTCTAATTCAGCTTCATTCTCAAGGGAGAAGACAACATACCCAGAGGGTAGTGCTACATCAAGATGAGGCTCTTGATCAGCCATGTGCTTGGTGAAACAGAGTGGAATAAGTGCATTTGAATTTTGTGAATTTTGTGAATTGAGTGATGTGTGTGTATTCCTTTTCAAAACATTGCATTCTATAGTGAGAGATGCATTATCATCAATACCACATAATGAATTCAAACACATAGTAAGAAAGCGAGGATAAACATGTACCTTCCTGCTCAGAGCTGACTTGAGTTGACTCATAAGCAACTTTCCTACATCCACTTTGTATCCATGGACAAGAGAGTGAGTAAGTTTCTTGATATAGGAGGGAATTCCATTCCATCCAGAGGTTTTGGTTGAGAAAACCTTCACCATGACATCGAAAATCATGCTCCATTCTTTCCTCAAATGCTTTCTGTCCATTTCACCAGTCGAGTACCATTTTGATGTACCCTCTTCAAGAACAGGACCAGAATACCCAATTTTCAAGAAAAACTTCTTTAGGGTTTCATCACTTGCAAGTTCCTTGTATGATTCTTTAGCTTGCAGTCCAGTTCCCAAAGCTTCGTTGATGCCTTTGATTGTGAGGATGCAGGTAACTCCTTTAATTTTGCATTGAATGGTATCTTTACCTGTACCTCCTGGAACATAGGCAGTATTCCAGAATTCTTCAAGTCTTTCTAGGTTCAAGGATGGTGTAGATGTTATAGCATGACCATGATAGGACTTGTTGATAAAGGATACGAGTCCTTTAAAGCCTTCACCAGCATCTCCAGTAGTGAGAATACCAGCAAAGTTAGTTTGAGAAGAGGATTGTTTGGGTGCCATTTCTTGCTTTGAGCTTTGGAGAGAGATTTTTGCTTTTGAGAGAGAGAGAGGTTCTGTTGAAAGTTGTCTATTGCAGAAAGGGGGGGTTGAATGCAATACTGATAAAATCGAATCTTTAAATCAACAACGAAGATAAAGATTATTGATTATCGTAGATGTATGCAAGCAATAAGTGAAACAAGATTTCTCACAAAATAAATGTTTTATTTATTTTGTGTGAAGTGTTGCTACAACCTGGAGAGAGTGTTTTTCCAGCTTCGATATCTCAAGAGTTACAAATTGCTTCGTGTGCGTACATGAATAGAAAAGAATCTAAGATGTATCTAAGTAGACTAAGATACTCTGTTGTCCCTATCGCATGGGGTGTTGAGCTGCTGTCGTTTTCAAGTGGCAGCTCATTACAATTTACACACCCATGTGACTTTCCCAAATTGCTATATAGACAGGATAAACCTTATAAGTAAAGCAACCTAGATTCTTTCTATTTCTAGCTAATACGATTCTAGTAGATGTGGATATTACATACTCCTCGAATTGACCAGCTTTGTCTTGTGAATCTCTTAAGCTTCTGTCGTAGTCTTGCAGGTCTGCTACAAATGATAGTGTGTTGCAGCAAATCTGTTTCTTGAACATGTAACCTGTCACGGGCTTTGACTGAGAAAATACCCAATTCGAATAATTCAAGGTGACAGTAACCTTAACCGCAGAGTCTGCTGTCAAAGGAATATTCAGTGGTTGACATTACGAGCTCCCTTCAATGTTGCTGTCGGAACTCCAGACTTGCTGTCAAGTGTGAGAATGTTACTGTCTCTTGCTTCAGCCAATGTTGCTATCAGATGTAGCTTTGTCGTGACTTTGCAACATTTGTCTTCTTGTAACTTTACTGTCAAGAACATGATAGTAACTTTTATTCTTGCTGTCTTCTGGATGTATTCCTTGAGGCTTGAACAAATGTATGAACTTCTCCCAAATCATACAATTATTACATGACAGCAATTATTCGAATACGAAGACATACTCTGGCTGTGACAGTATGTTCAACTTAGTAAAAACTAAGTACAGGGAAATATAGTTAAGTTGTCTCTATGCTATCACCCATAAATCCCAACAAAAGATACTTGAGTTTGATGCTACAGAAGAACCACCATCAGTGGTGGATGTTGAAGTTTTTGACTTTGATGGTCCATTCGACCAAGCTGTTTCACTTGGGCATAAACAGAGTATGAAGAAGCCTGGCAATAAACAGAGTAGGAAGAAGAAAGGCGAGGTGTGTTTTTCAACTAAATAAAATCCCTGCTATAAATTCCAAAATGGTAACTAAACGATATTTGACGAGTATTTTAAATTAGGTAACATGTAGATTTGTAAACAGCTTTCATAGTCACTGGTTGCCTATGTTAGTTTTCTTTCTTGTAAGAGTAAAGCGCACTTTATGTACCTGCACTTAGGCCGTGACACCACGTGCAATACTATACTTTAAACTCGAGCATTTGCAATTCTGAATTTTTAATTTACTTACACTTCGTGTGCTACCGTCTATTTGGCCCTAACTCCGTTATTTAATCAGGGGTAAAACAGTATTTTTGCATCTCCTTCTTTGCGTGGGCTCTGTAACGCGGGAATGTCTTCTAATACCTAACCCAGGTATATATACACTATTTCTTCTCCCCAATTCACTATTTCTTCTAATACATAGTCTCCCCAGCCAGATTCGTTCCTTCTTTCTTCGAGCCCCCAACTGGATTACAGATTGCAGCTTCGATTTTGGGGGAACTAGTTGGGAGGCACGATTGATGTACAGGAGCCAGGCCAAAGGAAGCACTTTCTTGAAATGGTTTGGCAGAATCAGATTTTTGACCTTCAAGTACAATGTTTGTACCTGTCAATGATAATTCACATAGCTTTTCAATTACCTCATCTGAACTTGTCGCCTTAGAAGATATGTTCGGACTTAATAAACTCATCTGCATCTGACGTCTTCTTTCCAGATGGAATAAATCCTTCTGCTTTCTTTGAGCTCCCAACTGGGCTTTGAATTGCAGTTCCGATTTCAGGCAAACATTGGTAATTGCGATTGAGATTGCTATTGAGGCACATCAGGACAAGCGCATCTGAACGTCTTATATTCTTGTTACATTTGATATTCGAGCTTTAGTAAAAGCATGTCCAAGCAAACTACAAACTACTGTTGTAGTGTTGTGTTTCCAATTATTGCATTGTATTCATTAGAAAGACAAACCTGTTGGTAGGTGCTAAGAGATGCCAAGATGGAATCTCCAACCCAGGCATAGGAAAAGACTTGAGGACATAGGAAAAGTTCAGCCCTGATTTTATGACTTGTCCATATGGTTATTTATAGCTCTTCTCAATGGAAGGACTGGTGTTTGATGTCTCTAGTTCTTGCTCAAAGTCAGAGTTCAATGTAAGCCAACTTCTCCTTCATTTCCCTCACAATTTCACGAGTTAATATTCTGCTGTGGTGGTAAAGGATTAACCACGTTTAGTTAAGATTTTCATGAAGGCGTCATTCAAGTTACGGCCAGCCAAGCTTGCTATCGACAGCTAAAATCAATAACACTTCTACACACTCTCTGGGAATGGTATCAAATGCAAGTTAAACGAATAGTATTTGCTCAAGCAGCTCTCATCATGTGAGGTGGAAAAGGATAACATATATGTCCAGTTGGTGTTTGATAATTTGCCTCAAAGAAATATCTTTTCTTGGACAGTTATGATTGCTGGGAAAAGACTGTTTTACCCCTGATTAAGTAACGGCGCTAGGGTCAAATAGACGGTAGCACACAAAGTGTAAGTAAATTAAAAATTCAGAATTGCAAATGCTCGAGTTTAAAGTATAATATTGCAAGTGGTGTCACGGCCTAAGTGTAGGTACACAAAGTGCACTTTACTCTTCTTGTAATATTCACTCTTATCTACTCCCTAACACATATTTTATTATATTAATTAAATGAATAATAATTTTGGAACAACAAAATAAGAAGTAATGGACAATATAAGGATGATGGAGTGAGTGTATTTTCCTACTTTTTGACTTGCGTGGAAGCACATATATATATATATATATGGTCATTTCTCCATACAGAACACCCTTATATAACAAAAAATAAAGAACACCTTAGATCTAATAGATCCAATGGCCCCGCCAGGGGCATCCAATACAAAAAGTTGTTATTTTTTTACCCTCTACCCATCTATTCAAAAAAATTTAAATTTTCTTTACTGTTCATGATGATGTCATGCTGACGTCAGTAGTGACGTCATCATGAACAGTAAAGTTTTTTGAAATTTTTTTTCTAGATGGATAGAGGGTAAAAAAAATAACAACTTTTTGTATTGGGTGCCATGACGGAACTCTTATATTAGATTAGAGTGGTGACGCCAACGAGGAAGGGGTGGAGGTTAGGATTGAAGATCAGACCGTCCCCCGTACGGATAAGTTCAAGTATCTGGGTTCGATCATCCAGAAGGAAGGTGAGATTGAAGATGATGTCACTCATCGTATCAACGCGGGGTGGCTAAGGTGGAGGGCTGCGTCAGGGGTGATGTGCGATAAGAAAGTCCCGTTAAAGCTGAAAGGGAAATTCTATAGAGCAGCTATCCGTCCTGCGATGTTATATGGTTCGGAGTGTTGGGCGGCGAAGAAGGCCCTCGAGTGCAAGTTTGAAGCAGCCGAAATGAGGATGTTGCGGTGGTCCTGTGGCCGCACGATGTTTGATAGAATCCCGAGTGTGGTTTTCAGGAGCGAGTTGGAGGTGGCGCCTTTTTCTGCGAAAGTTAGGGAAGGGAGGTTGAGATGGTTCGGCCACGTTCGTAGGAGGCTTCCGGAAGCCCCAGTGAGGAGGGTCGAGAGTCTTACGGTTGTTGGGGTGAGGAGAAGAGGCAGACCGAGGAGGTCGTGGGAAGAACAGCTCAGGATGGATTTGAAGGCCTTAAACTTGGATGAGAACTCGATAGCTGATAGGAGTTGTTGGAGGCGCCAGATTAGAGTTGTTGATTTCCTTCTAGGGAGTGGTTCTGTGGTTGAGAGCCTCAGAGTTGGGCTCTCTCGGTTAGCATTAGATTAGAAGCTTGGCTTTTCATCTTCATATTGTCTTCTGTTTTCTATCTTTGCAGGCGCAGGGAGCTTGCCCGGAGGTCTTCCTAGATCAGGAGATGAGTGCCCCTTGCCCGAGTAGGTAAGCCCCATGAGATCCAGGCCATGGGCCCAGGTTCGGTCGACTACTTTACCCACCATTATCATCTTTGTATAAAATTCACTTTGCTATTCGGTGCACTAATCCGGGGGTCTTCACGGAAACAGCCTCTCTACTGTAAAGTAGGGGTATGGTCTGCGTACATTTTACCCTTCCCAGACCCTGCTTCATGCGGGATATACTGGGTATGTTTGGTTTGGTTTGGTTTTATATGAGTTGTTCTTTATTGTTTGTTATATAAGGTGTTTGTTATATATATCTATACTATATTATTATAAGCAAACTAGAGATCTTTTGTAGTTTGTAGTTTGGTTAACCAAGTTTTTCATAACCGTTAGATATTCCACTCAAATAGATCATGACCGTTAGATATAACAATACTAAAAGTTGTTATATTAAGAAGTCTAAGATTCGATTCCCTTTTAGTTTAAAATATTACCATAAACAACTAAAAACATAAATCATACCATATATGTCGATCATTAATATTTCTATGTAATTAAAATATGTTACCTTCTATTTAATTGAAACACGTTACCTTTTATTTTAAAACTAATTTGTTATATTGAAAAGTCTAAGATTCGATTCCCTTTTAGTTTAAAATATTACTCCTTATAAACAACTAAAAACATAAATCATACCATATCTTTCGATCATTAATATTTCTATCTAATTAAAACATGTTACCTTCCTAAAAGTTATTATATTAAGAAGTCTAAGATTCGATTCCCTTTTAGTTTAAAATATTACCATAAACAACTAAAAACATAAATCATACCATATATGTCGATCATTAATATTTCTATGTAATTAAAACATGTTACCTTCTATTTAATTAAAACACGTTACCTTTTATTTTAAAACTAATTTGTTATATTGAGAAGTCTAAGATTCAATTCCCTTTTAGTTTAAAATATTACTCCTTATAAACAACTAAAAACGTAAATCATAACATATTTTTCGATCATTAATATTTCTATCTAATTAAAACATGTTACCTTCTATTTAATTAAAAACGTTACCTTTTATTTTAAAACTAATATTGCAATCATTAATATGTATATCCAAAAATATTGCACCATATCGTTCAACCATTAATAAACACATAAAAACATGAATCATACCATATCTTTCAATCATTAATATTTCTTTTCTAATTAAAACACGTTACCATTTAATTTAAAATTATCTTACAATTATTAATATATATATCCAAAAATATCACACCATATATTTCAATTACTAATAAAATATATTAAAAATCAGTATACATTGTTTATAATAAAAAAACATGAGTATAATCATTAAACATGAATATGTCCAAAGTTCGATTCCCGTCAACAACATATTAATTTCATTCATAACCGTTACACCTTCAACTCAAATAGATCATGACCGTTCGATATAACAATATTAAAAGTTGTTACATACAGAGGTCCAAGGTTCGATTTCCACCAACAACATATTAATTTATATTTAATACAAAAAAATTTTTATTTCCAATAATATATTAAAATTTTTATTTATATTATTATACTACACAAAAAATAAATTATAAAAAACTAAAAGTAACCCTGCTTTGCACGGGCCATGAGCTAGTATATTTATATATTACATAATTATTTATGACGTCATACCGGTTGAATCAGTGGTCGAGCCGGTTAAACCAATCGAACCAGTAATCAGTGGGGCTTCCGGTTTGATGCCCGGTCCGGTTACGAGAACACAGATTATGACGGCATGAAGGAATTTCGAGTAAGGAATCAATTTTATGCAGTTGGTTTTGATTCGAGCGGTTCTGTTTTGCATCAAAATGCTGCTTCTTTGCATGTCAAGATCTTATCACAGTTGATCTGCAAAATAGTCTTCAGTTCCAGCAACACATAACTATGAACAACCCGCGGATGGTTCCTACCCCTATGGCTATGATCATAAACCTAGTTTCAATTTGTAGTCCAGATCTAGTAATTAATCATCTTATATTCTTAAGACGTTGGTTTCATATTCGTTTTTCAGCTTTTGTTTTTGCCTTGAACTTAACAGATACTCCGTATTATACTATATGGAAGGCAAGGGATCGAGCAACATGCTGCACCACTAGCCCAAACTAGATCTAGATTTTAAATATATATATTTAACAATTCTCTATCAACACACAGATAAGTTACAAGCAAAAATTAAAATGTGACCCGCAATGCATAGCAGATGATTGAAAATAAAAGCATTTCAGTGACACTATGATTGTACACTTCAGGTACCATTTGTATGAATTACGATTAGCAAAGTCCAAGCAACAGGTAATCACTTATTGTAACTAGATGATAAAGAACTTATGGAGATGGAGGCCAACTATGATCTGAGTCCTCACCCGGTCCTTCGTACAATATTATCTCAAGCCTACCATCATCATCAAATTCATCCCAACTTTCGTAATCATAAACAGAATCTGAGTAATACGAAGAATCCTCACATTCCCAGCAACAATGTTTTTCCAAATGATCCACCAAATGCGGCCCTAACACCGTCAACTTTGAGAACTTATCCTTCAGCCATTTGCTATCGAGTTTGACATTCCAACACCCTCTTAAATCAATAAACTCAAGATTCGGACAGTTACAGATGATCTCTAGAACGCTCGTTGTATCAAGACAAAGGTAAGTCAGCTCGAGGTGCTTAAGCTTGGTCATGGTAGTGGCAATGGCGTGAGCCTCGTCCTTTTGTGAAGGCTTATCCCACATATCTAATGGATGCATGTTGAAGCACAGCCCTACAAGCGATTTACAATGCTTTCCAATGGCTTCCAATGCTCCAGTTCCAATTTTATCACAATAACTCAAATCCAGGAAGGTGAGGCTAGAAAGCCTATCAGCAAGCTGCTCAACAATTGAATTACTGATTTTGCTTCTAGTAAGTCGCAGTATTTGCAATGAGCGAGAACTAGCAAATCAAAACAAAAACATATTACATACACGTGAAACATAACTAAATCCAGTAATATAATTAACTGACCGCCATATAGTATCACAAATATAAGCTGCGTAAGTAGCATGATTAAAGCCCAAGCAAGAAACATAATCATTATTGGCCTTCCCTTAAATTTTTTCGTTTTATTAACCTGGAGACTGGTTGGATAACAAAAATGGCGAATCGAAGGTTGTCACCTAGCTAGATCGTTTTTAAATTATAGATTTACCTAAAGTATCATATGAGCATGCATCAAATTAGAGTAATCGCTAATCCCTCCTTACATAGACAATCTAAAAATAGGACTACATAATTACTAAGGAATTTTAGCTTACTTATCGGCAATGAAGGAGAATATATGGTCATACAGCAGACGGGAGACAGAGAGCTTGCGAAAAGAGCCATTGCTTCTGGTGATCAGCAACCGAAGCATCCGCTCAATTCGATTAAGGTGACATTGATGATCACTCCATTCTTCAATGTCAATAATCTGCCAGCAGTAAGGCCCCGTCGCAACCTTGTACCATGACTTGCAAACCCCGGGAACCACTGTTAAAACATCCTCCAGGGATAAATTGCTAAAGATTGATCCCAGCACATCAGGATTAAGTTCATCCCATCCTCTCTTATCAGCAAACTCCATTTACAACTTTCAAAAAGGAAAAAAATATCATGAAATTTAATATTTAAGTCTTACCAACTTACACCTCCACCAGTTCACAAGCATAATATATCACATCTATAGAAGAATAAAGCAATCTACTTTCACATATATCTCCACACAACATAAATAAATCAAGACCAACAAAACCTAAAGAATATTGTAGAGCATATATTCAACAAGATGTCTATAAGCAGATTCTTTTGACAAATTGGGATGGTATATTCCAAGAGATAGTGGTCTATCAAAAAATAATTCGAAAACAAACTAAAAATTTCGACATGCATTAGCGATTTCGGATTTCATTCACTAACATGTAAATTTTGTGTAGTTCTTAACTTACGATAAAAAATTATATAAATGAAAGCTTTAAATAAGAAACAAGAAAAAAAAGAGAATAAAGATGTTAAGATGGCACCTACCTACAAGCCAATGCAGAGAAAATGAAAAAACAGAGAGACCCTCAACAGCAGAGAACAGGATCAAGAGTAAGACTACACAACACGTAGAGTTAGTAATAGCAACTTAAGTTAACTAGTCTACATCCTAATATATATATATGTGTAGTCATGTGTGTATAATTGGAGGGAAAATAGAACTAACCATGAATTTTGGTCACGGTAGTCTTGTTGTGATGCTCAAAAATCATGAATTTCATGTTTCTTGGAACGGGTGGATTTGACAACGAATTTTGACCTCTTTTCTTTATACAAAAAAATACGAGTACTACTTTATAGGAGTAGCAATTAGATTACCATTTTTGTTTAATTAATCTTTGACTCTTTTAAAAGAAGTATGCTTTACTCTTGCACTTACATTTAAGACACATTTTGCAGTTTAACCGCGACAGGTTACGGATTCAATTTTATATTTAAGTTTTTAGATAAAAGTGGAGTCCAAATTTTCTACACCATTTTAGGTGTGCCACTCCATGTGCCATTGTTTTTGATTGGGTGATTGGTGTGAATGCAGGGGGTCCCATTGGGTCTCATTCATTAATATAAATGGGACCCCTTGCATTCACACCAACCACCCAATCAAAAACAATGGCACATGGAGTGGCACACCTAAAATGGTGTAGAAGATTTGTACTCATAAAAGTGCAACCAGATACTCCCATCATCCCAAAATAGTACTGTAGTCTCTTTTAAGAGAATTTTTTTTCCCATAATACATGTCAATTTCCAGTTTTCAATGTAAATTTATGACCACTTTTCCTAAATTACCCTTTTTGAAAATTATATAGCAATTAATGAGAAATGGCCAAGAGTATAAAATAATTCATATTCTTAAAAGTCAATGCATTTATAATGGGTATAAAAGAAAATGTAACATCAAATTAATTTTTTCTTAAAATGCGTAATTTTTTCAAAAGAGACTTCTACATTTTTTATTTTTGTGTTCGATTGGTATGGTGGTGCGAATGTTAAATTAAATAATTTTTTAATTTTCTTTTCCTTGGATGTATGTATCGACGAAGATTATCTACTTCGCTTGATGCAACTGTATTAACCAGTCTTAATGTCTGTACTGAGTCCAAATCTTCTACATCATTTTAGGTGTGCCACTCCATGTGCCACCTTAGGTGGTTATTTTTGATTGGGTGGTTGATGTGAATGCAGGGGGGTCCCATTTACATTAATGAGAGATGAGCCAATCAAAAACAACCACCTAAAGGTGGCACATGGAGTGGCACACCTAAAGTGGTGTACAAGATTTCTATCCGTCAGTACTAACTATTTAATGAGGTGATCAAATTCTTATACTTTGGATACATTTGTGACTACAAAACTAGATTTTGACTACGTCTGAATTCTAACAAAGGAAAATTACGGATTAACCATACTATGCTTTCACATTTTGCTGTAGTGATAGAATTTCTGTATTGGGTTCGAGTTTGAAGGAGTGCCGTTGTTTATGAACCTTAACAAATTAAGAAGAAATCGTATGTTTTTTTATACCCAAAAAGAAAATGAAAAAAAAAAAACTTTAGACGACCAAATATATTATTGGCATTGACCTGGCAAATCGGGTAATCAGATCGGTTTCGGATCGGATCTGCTTCGGATCGAATCCACTTTCGGTTAAGATACTATTTAGAGCCTGTTCGGTTCGGATCGGATCTGATTCGGTTTAGATCCACTTTCGGTTAAGGTACTATTTAGAACCTGTTCGGATCGGATCTGATTCGGTTCGGGTAAAATTCGGATTAAAATCAGATAAATTTTGGATTAAGATCGGATCAAATTGGGTTCGGTTCTCTTTTGGATTTTTACTGTTCGGATCGGATTTTGTTTGGATGTAGGAACATTTGGTTCGGATCGGATTGTCGAGATATATCTAATTTTTTGATGTACCCAAATTTTCCAAAAATAAAAAAAAAATTGGCTTGAGACCTTAGCAATTAACAACTAAATTGACTGGTACTAGTAACTAGTGCTTTGTTACAGCTTTTTGTTTCGTTTTAAAAAAAATATTTCTCGACAATCCAATTGTCGGATGTCAAAATATATCTAATTTATTGATATTCGCAAATTTTCAAAAATAAATTAATTAATTTGGTTGGAAATCTTAGTAGTCAACTACCGAATTGACTAGTACTCGTAACTAGTGTTTTGTCACGGATTGTTATTCTATTTTTTAAAAATTTTTTCTCGACGATCCAACCGTACGGATCTCAAGATATATCTAATCTAGTAATATTACCAAATTTTCATAAAATAAAAAATTA
Source organism: Kitagawia praeruptora (assembly GCA_037693485.1). Lineage (NCBI taxonomy): Eukaryota > Viridiplantae > Streptophyta > Magnoliopsida > Apiales > Apiaceae > Kitagawia > Kitagawia praeruptora. The sequence continues at coordinate 25,255,204 of CM075351.1, read as the reverse complement.
ATTTGGTTGGAGATCTTAATAGTCAACTACCGAATTGACTAGTACTCGTAACTAGTGTTTTGTCACATATTGTTATTCTATTTATAAGAATTATTTCTCGATGATCCAACCGTACGGATCTCAAGATATATCAAATCTATTGATATTCCCAATTTTAAAAAATTAAAAAATTATTTTGGTTGGAGATCTTAGTAGTCAACTACCGAATTGACTAGTACTCGTAACTAGTGCTTTGTCACAGTTTGTTGATTCTATGTTTTAAAAAATATATCTCAACGATCCAACCATACGGATCTCAAGATATATATATATATAATTTAGTGATATACCGTAATTTTCAAAAAATAAAAAATTAATTTGGTTGGATATCTTAGAAGTCAACTACCCAATTGACTAGTACTCGTAATTAGTGCATTGTCACGGATTGTTGATTCTATTTTTTAAAAATTATTTCTCGACTATCCAACTGTACGGATCTCAAGATATATCTAATCTAGTGATATTCCCAAATTTTTTTTAAAAAAAAAATTAATTTGCTTGGAGATTTTAGTAGTCAACTATTGAATTGACTAGTACTCGTAACTAATGCTTTGTCACGGATTGTTATTTTTTAAAAATAATTTCTCGACGATCCAACCGTACAAATCTCAAGATAAATCTAATCTAGTGATATTACCAACTTTTAAAAAATAAAAAAATAATTTGGTTCGAGATCTTAGTAGTCAACTACCGAATTGACTAGTACTCGTAACTACTGATTTGTCACGAATTGTTGATTCTATTTTTTTAAAATTATTTATCGAAGATCCAACCGTACGGATCTCAAGATATATCCAATTTAGTAATATTCCCAAATTTTCAAAAAATAAAAAATTAATTTGGTTGGAGACCATAGTAGTCAACTACAGAATTGACAAGTACTCGTAACTAGTTCTTTGTCACGGATTGTTGATTATATTTTAAAAAATATATCTCGACGATCCAACCGTACGGATATCAAATATATCTAATTTAGTGATATTCCCAAATTTTTAAAAAATAAAAAATTGATTTGTTTGGAGATCTTAATAATCAACTACCGAATTGACTAGTACTCGTAACAAGTGCTTTGTCACAGATTGTTGATTATATTTTTTAAAAATTATTTCTCGACGATCCAACCGTACGGATCTCAAGATATATCTAATATAGTGATATTCCCAAATTTTAAAAAATATCAAATTAATTTGGTTGGAGATTTTAGTAGTCAACTATCGAATTGACTAGTACTCGTAACTAGTGCTTTGTCATGGATTGTTGATTCCATTGTTTAAAAATTATTTCTCGATGATCCAACCGTACGGATCTCAAGATATATCTAATCTAGTGATAATCCCAAATTTTCAAAAAATAAAAAATTAATTTGGTTGGAGATCTTAGTAGTCAACTACCGAATTGACTAGTACTCATAACTAGTGTTTTGTCACGGATTGTTGATTCTATTTTTTAAATATTATTTTTCGACGATCCAACCAAACGAATCTCAAGATATATCTAATCTAGTGACATTCCCAAATTTTCAAAAAATAAAAAATTAATTTGGTTGGAGATCTTAGTAGTCAACTGCCGAATTGACTAGTATCGTAGCTAGTGCTTTGTTACGGATTGTTGATTCTATTTTTTAAACATTATTTCTCGACGATCCAACTACGGATCTCAAGATATATCTAATCTAGTGATATTCCCAAATTTTCAAAAAAGAAAAAATTAATTTGGTTACAGATCTTAGTAGTCAACTACTGAATTGACTAGTACTCGTAACTAGTGTTTTATCACGGATTGTTGATTCTATTTTTTAAAAAATATATATCGACGATCCAACCGTACGGATTTCAAGATATATCTAATTTAGTGATATTCTCAAATTTGGAAAAAATAAAAATTTAATTTGGTTTAAAATCTTAGTAGTCAACCGTCGAATTGACTAGTACTCGTAACTAGTGTTTTGTCACGGATTGTTGATTCTATTTTTTAAAAATTATTTCTCGACGATCCAACCGTACGGATCTCAAGATATATCAAATCTAGTGATATTCTCAAATTTTCAAAAAATAAAAAATTAATTTGGTTGGAGATCTTAGTAGTCAACTACCGAATTGACTAGTACTTGTAACTAGTGCTTTGTCACGGATTGTTGATTATGTGTTTTAAACATTATTTCTCGACGATCCAACCGTACGGATCTCAAGATATATCTAATCTAGTGACATTCCCCAATTTTCAAAAAACAAAAAGTTACTCCCTCCGTTCCTAAAAGATTTTCCTGTTTGCTTTATCACGTTTGCCAACGCATACTTTTGATCGTTAATATTTTCAATTTCGTGTTAGTTTTAAATATAAAAACTTCACTGTATTAAAGTACTCACAAATACGAATCAAACAAGATCACTCATGACTATATTTTATCTTATAAATTATGCGTAAATTAGTAGTCAAGCGCTTACAATGAACAGGAACAAAAGTCAAAACCAGAAAAACTTTCCGAAACAGAGGGAGTAATTTGGTTGGAGAACATAGTAGTCAACTACCGAATTGACTAGTACGCGTAACTAGTGCTTTGTCACGGATTGTTGATTCTATTTTTTAAAAATTATTTCTCGACGATCCAACCGTACGGATCTCAAGATATATATAATATAGTGATATTCCCAAATTTTCAAAAAAATAAAATATTAATTTGGTTGGAGATCTTAGTAGTCAACTATCGAATTGACTAATACTCGTAACTATTGTTTTGTCACGGATTGTTGATTTATTTTTTTTAAAATTATTACTCGACGATCCAACCGTATGGATGTCAAGATATATCTAATTTACTAATTTAGTGATATTTCCAAATTTTAAAAAAATAAAAAATATTTTTAAAAAAATACATGTGTCAAAATTTATTAAATAATACCGAATATGTCAAAATTAGATACATCACTTATATAACGCTTCCATAAGCGCTATGGAAGTGAATGCACTCACTTAGACAGCGCTTCAATAAGCGCTATTTAAGTGAATGCGCTTTAATTTCTTCTAAGAATATACAGAATTTATTTATTTATTTATTTATTTATTTGCTAATTATGTGCAGAATTTATTAATTTATATTTGCAATTTGAATTAAAATATTATTATATACAAAATATCGTAAGCAATATTCAATGACAATAATAAATATATAGCAAGTCAGAAAATATAAAATTGACAAAACTAAACAAATAAAGGTCAAGAAAATATTAATCTATATAAAAGTATTTTATTGGATATTTTTCGATTCAGTTATTTTTAGTTTCGGATTTACATCGGATTCAAGTCATATTCGGATCGGGTAAATTTTTATCGGATTTGATCGGTTCTGATTATAATCGGATACATGGTCATCATTGGATACAGTATTTCGGATAAATTTTGGTTAAATTTCCGGTTTGGTTAATTTTCGGATCGGGTCAAATCAGTTTTCAGATCGTTATCGGATTTGATTAAATTAAACCGGTTTCGGTTCGGATTCGGATTTTTTCGGTTTCGGATACAATTTCAGATAATCTATGTAACGACCCGAAAAATTACGTGTAATTTATTATATTAAAATATATTTTTAGTTGATTTTAATGTGTATTAGTTTATTTTTAATGCATTTAAACGCGTTATGATTTTTATTAAATAGGAAAATTATCCCATACGTGTTATGTGACTTCTGTGTATCATAGAATATTTTATTCTATTTTTCTGTAATTTTTATATTTTTAGAATACAATTATTTCGCATTTTAATTTCCGGATCCAGCCCCTGTATCGAATTCGAGGCCCTGTTTTTCATAAAATTATTTTTATATAATAGTGGGATATCTGAAAATGCATTATGTTGTAATTTTTGAAATATTCATAATTTTTGGGGAATTTTGACATTTATATTATATTTGTTTACAAATAAAAATTTTACATTTTTATCCCATAAAAATTATTTTTAAGGCTTAATTATTTTAATTAGGGGTTAAAAATATTTTTGGGGTATTAATTTTCAGATTATTATAAATAGCAGAATTTTATTTTTAATTGTTAAAATTAATAAAAAATCAGATTTTTGATTTATTTTTCTGGAAAATTCTTTGAATATTGTTCTTGGTGTTCTTGGAGATCAAACACACTTTTGACAGTGTTTCCGGCATCCAAATCGTTCATATGGGTAACCAAACTGAAGCTCTTGATCTCTACTACATGTTTATGTGTGTTTTAACATCCTAAATTGCTTGAATCAAAAATTTATAATTTTAGTTTAATATTCGAATTTTCTCTAATTTATTGTGGATTGTAGGATGATTTGTTCTTGATGTGGTTAGTGTCTATAGATTGTATACAATCTCAGGATCATGTTGATAATTTTTGTTTGATTTTTAATAGCTTAAAACTCGAAATCGAAAATTTGGGGGTGAGATGTAATTTTCAATTTTCCGGATTTCTTGATGATTGTTTGATGTTTTGGATGATTGATATGAGTCATTGAACTCCTGGGCTTTGATTTGGTATATAGAACGTTTGATTTGGTTGAGAAATGAGTGAAAACGAATTTTGACCGGATAATTCTTTGAAGGTCGCCGGAATTTAATCGGGTTTGGCCGGATTTTTGATTCGGTTGATTCTGGGTTGGAATGAATGGTATAGTTGAGTTTAGGAGGTGATTTGGAACGAGTTGGAGCCTTAAAACGTAGCGAATGGTACGTTTTTAAGGTTGCCGGAGTTCGCCGAATATTTTTCCGGTCGCCGGTTTCTGGGAAACTGCCATTGATGGTGGTGGTGTTCTTGAAGCATTCATGTGAAGGTGGTGATGAATAGTACCAGTTTAATCTTCAAAATCTGATAACATTTTCTGGAAAGTGATTTTGGAATTTATTTTTACTTTTTACAAATTATTTTTACTTTTATTTACTTTTAATTACTTTTATTTACTTTTAATTACTTTATAATTCTGAATTTAATTATAAATTTCAGAAATATTATTTTCTGAAAATGTTTGATAAATCATGAATTTATTTCTGAATTCCATTTTAATTATTTCTTTATTTATTTGTTTTTTTATTCAAAAATAATTAAGAATTAAATTCTTTTAATTATATTAATTAATCTCAAATAATGATTTAATTAATTTGATTATCTAATAAATGTAATTATTTATTAGATAATTTCATTAATTAATTATTACTTGACTCTAATTAATTTATTTAGGATTATTTAATTTTTTTTTAATTAACCAATTTTTTTGTTTAAAAGTGATTTAAAATAGAAAGAAATTGTTTTAAATTCTAAAAATAATCCGGGAGCGATAAAAATAGTTTTAAAATTGTAAAATTATTTATAAACCCGGATTAGATAATTATAAAAATATTTCGGTGATCCAATAATTACCCGGAGGGTTTATTAGCGATCCTTTTTGATTCAAAAAGGGTATTTAAATCTTTTAAAATTCTTTTAAGTGATTTAAAACTATTTTTAAATATTCTAAAAATACTTTGAGTGCTCTTTTATTTGTGAATCGTATCTGCTATGTGAATTACATGCTATGTGATTATGTGATTTGCGTGTTATTATTCTTTGATTATCTATTAGTGATTCGTAAATATTCTAGGAATAAATTGAGTGCTCTTTTATTTGTGAGGCGTATATGCTATGTGTTAATTGGTTTTGTGACAGGTATATATGTATTTAATTCGAGGATTAATGATTATCTCTAGGGTTAATTATTTTCTTGAGGATTAATGACTTATTTCGAGGATTAATTGTTATCTCGAGGATTAATCGTGTCTTGAGGATTAATTGATTTTCATGTTTCTTTATTGAGGAATAAGATAAATGTTTTGAGGATTATTTATAGATTGAGTTGGACTAAGTTGAATGCATAAATGTTTAATTCGAGGATTAATTGGTAAATATTGACTTAGGAATGTCAGCGGAGTTAAGTTGGTATGAGACGAAGAAAGTTGGAGATGGATGCAGTATTGTGTGGATTGTAATAAAGAAGATTGGAGATGAAAGTATTGTTTGTGGAATTGCTGGTTTACTTGTGAGGTGTTTTAACACCGGGAAAACGTCTATGTTCAAAGGGGACATTTCCAATTATTTTCTTCGGACAGAGATATTGGTAAGCATGGTTAATACGTTTAACTTGAGTTTGTAAGCGTTTATAAAATATCAGAATCTCGTCTAGAGGCTGAAGTATTGTCTGGGGCGTGACTATAGAAGTAGACGCGCAGGCTCAATGTCAACGGATCAGACTCATGGCAATCGCAAGAGCGTCAAACCAGCGAATGATCAACAGAGGACATGATGACGTAAGATAGAAGAAGAAGGTAGATGTGTTACCTCGACTTTGCGCAATAGCTAAGGACCAGAGGCAAGTATTTTCTTGATCATCTTAAACACTTTTATTTTATGTTTCTTTGATTCATATCATGACGAATAGCTATTGTTCAGAGCTATTTGTGATTCTTAAATATTTTTGTGCGAACACAGTTGTTTGTTATTAGTACCCTTGATGTGGGAATTGTTTCAGATAAACTCTTCATATCCTCATTATCGTAGTAATAATGGGATATGACCTGTATTTAAAACTAAGCATTTCCTGTTGAATTCGGAAATTGCTCTATTGGATTGGAAAGTGATAAAGCGTAGGAGGCCACATGTCGTAGTTGGTCCGGCTATATTTAAGGAGGATATGGTAACCATACCATCTTCCTATAGGCTAACATTACTTGCCTATTTTGGGTACCCCAGAAATCCGAACTATACACACACGAAAAAAAAAAGAGAATACCGGTGGAGTATAGAGGGTCCCATTGCCTTAGAACCTGATCAGGGGGCAATGGTGTTCAGTTATATAAGTGTATCCAATCCATATCGCCCGAATGGCTATATTATATTGTGAATTGGCAGATGATTCATTTTTATGACATGCCAAATGATTTCAGTTATGGTTTGAATTATATCACAGTTGTTGATTCAGTTTCTCTATAAACTGTTATACATTTCAGTTGATTTGATGCCCCACTTATCCTGGTTTTATATCAAAAATTTTATACGCTTGCTGAGCATTTCTTTCGCTCATACTTGCTGTTGTAAATCCTAACATTTCAGTAAGGTGCTTTGGCGAGATTTATCCGCTCAGTTCAGAAAGAGAAGAAGCATGATGCTATTTCGAAGATGACTTGGCTCAGGATGTCTGGATTTAGTGTAAGATCAATTTTATATAATTGAGTTCTAATATTTATTATTATTATGTGATGGTCTAGTTAGCCTGGCATACTTCTTATCGAAGTTATACCAGTGGTTTAAGATTTGATCAAAGAGAATGTTGTAAAGAATGAATGCTTTTTATCTAATGGAGTTTGGATTCTTGTTTCTAGCCCTATAACCTTAAAAGATCTTGGTATGTTTGGGGTCACAGATGTTATATTTCCAGTGTTGATCAATCAAAAGTGAATGATTATTATTAAGCAGATGTTTTATTTTGAGGATTTTCGCGTGACAACCAAATCTCCTGACCCCGGATTTGGGGGGTGTTACAGTTGGTATCAGAGCTGAGGTTATAGTAAACTAGAAACGAGAGTGTGTAGGAGTGTGTATAGCTAAGTAAGGAACGTCAGAGCTCATGTAGAGTTCGTGTTGGACTATTGGATATAGTACCAATTAGTAAGTTAAGATTGGAGTACTCGTTTGAGATAGTTGTGCTGAACTGGATAGACCGCCTTGCGAATGGAGATGTTTACTGTGGAATCTTCAGAGATTATTACGAGTCAACGACAACGTACGGTATCGATATCCTTAAAACGTGGAGATGAAGAAGCTTAAAATCGAATGACGAGCTATCGAAGGAACTGACAAAGAAGGCATAAGTAAAGACCTTGGCAATACCTTTCATTTCTATGAATTATTTTGATATCCCTCCTAAAGAGGCATTCTTTAAAAGATATATTTGTTCTTCTAAACAGTGGCATTTTGACACTGGTATTCAACTCCGTTTTGATTCAATTCTTTCAGAGGTTATTATGAAACCTACTTTCAATTTTTGAGGCTTTTCAACTTTTTGTTTTCTCCAGTGGTGGATAACTTTATCTTTCTATATAGCAACACTTGTTCTGTACTTTCTTTTCTGATTGTTCTTCCTTTCGGAAATAACACCTTTGGAATTTGGTTCGGTTGTAATCCAAGGTGTGTATCAGACATTTATTCGTCATATGGTATTAATTATTAATTTGACCTTGGATTCCTTTCATATTTCTCTATTCCTACTGAGACGAACAACCCTATTTATAGGGGACACCAGGTATATCTGTCTATGTGATAGAAGTTGGATGGGACGCCATCACTGGTGTGTTGTGTATTACAAGAAGGTTGGCCACCTTATTTGTAAATGTCGGAGCTAAGACGCACAACGTCGGGTTCATATGATCATATTGATTTCTCAGTTATTCTCTTATTTCAAATCAGGTTGCTTTAAAAATTCGTAAATTCATAACCACAATTGTGGGACATTTGCTATGATATGGAATTTGTTCTCTCCAAAATTTCATGATTCTTGATATCTCTATTGAATTTCAAGGGTATGCCAATCAGGTCAGGATAAGCGAAATTCGCTGATAGAAGTTAGATTCGCAACGGAATCTCCAAGAGTAAGAACGAGTCCTAAAATGATTAGAATATCAGTGACATATCAATGGAATCAGTTCGCTCTCTCTATCAAGGATATTATGTTAATGGAAAGTTGGTCGAGCCATATTTGAAACGAATAATGATGGGTTGTAAGACTCCAGTGATAACTGTGTCAGATAGAGACCCTATAGTTAAATTGAGATTTTGGAGAAGTTGTTACGGAGGAACACTATCCCCAGTTTTGGAAAGCAAGTGTTGATGATGAAGGAGTTAAGAAACCCCACTAGTTGCCTTAGCTGATTCCGAGGACGGAATCCTTATAAGGGGGGAAGTCTGTAACGACCCGAAAAATTACGTGTAATTTATTATATTAAAATATATTTTTAGTTGATTTTAATGTGTATTAGTTTATTTTTAATGCATTTAAACGCGTTATGATTTTTATTAAATAGGAAAATTATCCCATACGTGTTATGTGACTTCTGTGTATCATAGAATATTTTATTCTATTTTTCTGTAATTTTTATATTTTTAGAATACAATTATTTCGCATTTTAATTTCCGGATCCAGCCCCTGTATCGAATTCGAGGCCCTGTTTTTCATAAAATTATTTTTATATAATAGTGGGATATCTGAAAATGCATTATGTTGTAATTTTTGAAATATTCATAATTTTTGGGGAATTTTGACATTTATATTATATTTGTTTACAAATAAAAATTTTACATTTTTATCCCATAAAAATTATTTTTAAGGCTTAATTATTTTAATTAGGGGTTAAAAATATTTTTGGGGTATTAATTTTCAGATTATTATAAATAGCAGAATTTTATTTTTAATTGTTAAAATTAATCAAAAATCAGATTTTTGATTTATTTTTCTGGAAAATTCTTTGAATATTGTTCTTGGTGTTCTTGGAGATCAAACACACTTTTGACAGTGTTTCCGGCATCCAAATCGTTCATATGGGTAACCAAACTGAAGCTCTTGATCTCTACTACATGTTTATGTGTGTTTTAACATCCTAAATTGCTTGAATCAAAAATTTATAATTTTAGTTTAATATTCGAATTTTCTCTAATTTATTGTGGATTGTAGGATGATTTGTTCTTGATGTGGTTAGTGTCTATAGATTGTATACAATCTCAGGATCATGTTGATAATTTTTGTTTGATTTTTAATAGCTTAAAACTCGAAATCGAAAATTTGGGGGTGAGATGTAATTTTCAATTTTCCGGATTTCTTGATGATTGTTTGATGTTTTGGATGATTGATATGAGTCATTGAACTCCTGGGCTTTGATTTGGTATATAGAACGTTTGATTTGGTTGAGAAATGAGTGAAAACGAATTTTGACCGGATAATTCTTTGAAGGTCGCCGGAATTTAATCGGGTTTGGCCGGATTTTTGATTCGGTTGATTCTGGGTTGGAATGAATGGTATAGTTGAGTTTAGGAGGTGATTTGGAACGAGTTGGAGCCTTAAAACGTAGCGAATGGTACGTTTTTAAGGTTGCCGGAGTTCGCCGAATATTTTTCCGGTCGCCGGTTTCTGGGAAACTGCCATTGATGGTGGTGGTGTTCTTGAAGCATTCATGTGAAGGTGGTGATGAATAGTACCAGTTTAATCTTCAAAATCTGATAACATTTTCTGGAAAGTGATTTTGGAATTTATTTTTACTTTTTACAAATTATTTTTACTTTTATTTACTTTTAATTACTTTTATTTACTTTTAATTACTTTATAATTCTGAATTTAATTATAAATTTCAGAAATATTATTTTCTGAAAATGTTTGATAAATCATGAATTTATTTCTGAATTCCATTTTAATTATTTCTTTATTTATTTGTTTTTTTATTCAAAAATAATTAAGAATTAAATTCTTTTAATTATATTAATTAATCTCAAATAATGATTTAATTAATTTGATTATCTAATAAATGTAATTATTTATTAGATAATTTCATTAATTAATTATTACTTGACTCTAATTAATTTATTTAGGATTATTTAATTTTTTTTTAATTAACCAATTTTTTTGTTTAAAAGTGATTTAAAATAGAAAGAAATTGTTTTAAATTCTAAAAATAATCCGGGAGCGATAAAAATAGTTTTAAAATTGTAAAATTATTTATAAACCCGGATTAGATAATTATAAAAATATTTCGGTGATCCAATAATTACCCGGAGGGTTTATTAGCGATCCTTTTTGATTCAAAAAGGGTATTTAAATCTTTTAAAATTCTTTTAAGTGATTTAAAACTATTTTTAAATATTCTAAAAATACTTTGAGTGCTCTTTTATTTGTGAATCGTATCTGCTATGTGAATTACATGCTATGTGATTATGTGATTTGCGTGTTATTATTCTTTGATTATCTATTAGTGATTCGTAAATATTCTAGGAATAAATTGAGTGCTCTTTTATTTGTGAGGCGTATATGCTATGTGTTAATTGGTTTTGTGACAGGTATATATGTATTTAATTCGAGGATTAATGATTATCTCTAGGGTTAATTATTTTCTTGAGGATTAATGACTTATTTCGAGGATTAATTGTTATCTCGAGGATTAATCGTGTCTTGAGGATTAATTGATTTTCATGTTTCTTTATTGAGGAATAAGATAAATGTTTTGAGGATTATTTATAGATTGAGTTGGACTAAGTTGAATGCATAAATGTTTAATTCGAGGATTAATTGGTAAATATTGACTTAGGAATGTCAGCGGAGTTAAGTTGGTATGAGACGAAGAAAGTTGGAGATGGATGCAGTATTGTGTGGATTGTAATAAAGAAGATTGGAGATGAAAGTATTGTTTGTGGAATTGCTGGTTTACTTGTGAGGTGTTTTAACACCGGGAAAACGTCTATGTTCAAAGGGGACATTTCCAATTATTTTCTTCGGACAGAGATATTGGTAAGCATGGTTAATACGTTTAACTTGAGTTTGTAAGCGTTTATAAAATATCAGAATCTCGTCTAGAGGCTGAAGTATTGTCTGGGGCGTGACTATAGAAGTAGACGCGCAGGCTCAATGTCAACGGATCAGACTCATGGCAATCGCAAGAGCGTCAAACCAGCGAATGATCAACAGAGGACATGATGACGTAAGATAGAAGAAGAAGGTAGATGTGTTACCTCGACTTTGCGCAATAGCTAAGGACCAGAGGCAAGTATTTTCTTGATCATCTTAAACACTTTTATTTTATGTTTCTTTGATTCATATCATGACGAATAGCTATTGTTCAGAGCTATTTGTGATTCTTAAATATTTTTGTGCGAACACAGTTGTTTGTTATTAGTACCCTTGATGTGGGAATTGTTTCAGATAAACTCTTCATATCCTCATTATCGTAGTAATAATGGGATATGACCTGTATTTAAAACTAAGCATTTCCTGTTGAATTCGGAAATTGCTCTATTGGATTGGAAAGTGATAAAGCGTAGGAGGCCACATGTCGTAGTTGGTCCGGCTATATTTAAGGAGGATATGGTAACCATACCATCTTCCTATAGGCTAACATTACTTGCCTATTTTGGGTACCCCAGAAATCCGAACTATACACACACGGAAAAAAAAAGAGAATACCGGTGGAGTATAGAGGGTCCCATTGCCTTAGAACCTGATCAGGGGGCAATGGTGTTCAGTTATATAAGTGTATCCAATCCATATCGCCCGAATGGCTATATTATATTGTGAATTGGCAGATGATTCATTTTTATGACATGCCAAATGATTTCAGTTATGGTTTGAATTATATCACAGTTGTTGATTCAGTTTCTCTATAAACTGTTATACATTTCAGTTGATTTGATGCCCCACTTATCCTGGTTTTATATCAAAAATTTTATACGCTTGCTGAGCATTTCTTTCGCTCATACTTGCTGTTGTAAATCCTAACATTTCAGTAAGGTGCTTTGGCGAGATTTATCCGCTCAGTTCAGAAAGAGAAGAAGCATGATGCTATTTCGAAGATGACTTGGCTCAGGATGTCTGGATTTAGTGTAAGATCTATTTTATATAATTGAGTTCTAATATTTATTATTATTATGTGATGGTCTAGTTAGCCTGGCATACTTCTTATCGAAGTTATACCAGTGGTTTAAGATTTGATCAAAGAGAATGTTGTAAAGAATGAATGCTTTTTATCTAATGGAGTTTGGATTCTTGTTTCTAGCCCTATAACCTTAAAAGATCTTGGTATGTTTGGGGTCACAGATGTTATATTTCCAGTGTTGATCAATCAAAAGTGAATGATTATTATTAAGCAGATGTTTTATTTTGAGGATTTTCGCGTGACAACCAAATCTCCTGACCCCGGATTTGGGGGGTGTTACAATCTATTTCGGATCCAATTTCGGATTCGGTTCCACATATTTCGGTTCGGTTTTTCGGATACAGACCCATTTTGCCAGGTCTAATTGGCATCGTTTGGCCTCCTTATAAGTAGTTTATAAGTTACTTATTCTAAAAAAAACGTATTTATATATTTTTTTAGAAAAAAAATGTGTATGGTATATTTAACATTCGTTATCTTGCAAAAAAAATAACTTCCTTATTCGAGAAAAAATACATATTTACATATTTTTTCAGAATAAATAACTTTTTTTATGAAAATTACGATTTTCCAAAGAAAAATGCTAGAGGTACCAAAATTAGGTACCAAAAATTGTTACCAAATGATGTGTTCTGTTTTAATTGGTTATAGTTACAATGGGCCCGCCAGGGCCATCCAATCAAAATATTTTAAAATGTCAAGTGTTTGTTGCCAAGTCATTTGGTGCTCAATTTTGGTACCCAATTTTGTACATGTAGGACTACTCTTTTCCAAATGGGGTCATTGAGTGTTAGCCTTTTAATATAGGTGTAATGTGTGTGATCTCTTGCCAAGCTTCATCACACATTATAGCTTCACATTTCATAAATTATACAACGTAATTTCAAAAGATTTGGATCGATTGATCAAGGAAATTTTAAAAAATTACTTACAAATGTGATAAAATGGAAAAACAAATACCTACAAAATGACTAGCTTTTTATTAATATAGGACACATAAAAAATACACGATAAAAAACTATAGAACACAAGAAATGTATTTAATAATACATATAATTTGTTCTGTATTTTGTTTTGTGCTTCAGTTTTCTCTGTCTTTGTTCGGATAACAAACCTGAAAGTTTGGAAGTTATTTGTGTGTCAAGAATACAGGAGCGAGTCACCTGTACTAGGGTTTTGTTTGTAGCCGTCTATTTTCTTTTCATCTGACGGCATGTATTTAGTTACTCAAATTGCATAATTCCTTATTGAAACGAGGCATCTTAATATATACTCCATAGAATAAGAAGAGGGCTCTGAACAGAGCAACGAACTACTAGTAGTAATTGAGGGACTACATCCCTCTTCTACGTATTTTTCATTACAACTAATTAAAATAAAGTGGAACATGCAGAAGTAGATGGATCAAACAAAGCAGGAAGCAAGTATTCCCTTTGATTAGCACCATGGGCATTATAGCTAGCTCCACTTGTAGAGTCCACTAAAAGATCCCCAGGATATCCTGAGTAGGCTCCCGAAGCAAAAATCCCGGTGCATGCAGATGCAGCCTCTAGTGGTGCACCTGCTGAGCCCTCGTAAAATCCATTTCCATATGGATTTGTTACGGTTTCAGCCAATAAACTAGCCAAATTGATAACCATTCCATCCAAACCAACATCATTGTTTGGTGCTACTAGTGGTGGACCTTGTGGCCCGTAAATTGGTTTGTGAAAAGGCCATGCGCAGTAGCCTGGACACTGAGTCTCCGAATTGCCAACCCATATGTATGCACTATTGTGCTTTACATTGTTTTTAGTATATCCGTGTGTTCCGCACCTGCTGAAGCAGAAGTCAGCAACATTCACATCTGCAGCAGTCAAAATAATGGTGATAGTGTTGCGATCATTGGTTCTCGAAGCTAAATCAACAATATTGTCCTGATTAAGGGATTTCCCAAGTGAGCAATATGAGTCAAGTACTTGTTCTTTCAAGTTAAATGACAAAGATGGTGCACGTTTTTTGACAAGGTGATAATATTTTTGTGTCGTTTTCCACCAAGTGGCGACGGAGGGTTGAGGAGGAGAGGAAGGAGAAGAAGAGATAGACGTGATAAAATCGGTGATGATGGCTTTTTGGGAAGGTTTGAATTTGCCATACCAAATGAGTTTGATGTTAATTTTTCCGGATAGGAGTGAGCCATTATGGTATTTCATGAGTTTGGGTTGGTCTGCAACAAGTTCATTAGGAGTTGTAGCTGCAAACGTGACACTGAAAAGTGAAAACAACACAACCAAGAGTTGTGGAAGTAAATTGAAAGTTGTCATTTCTTATGTGATTTTTGTAGAGGTTAATGGGATGAAATGGAACAGGGGCATGAGATGGTATTTATATGAAGCAGAGACGGTGCCAGACCCTAAATTTTTTTTTTTTTTGCCATACATATCCATTATTCATTAAGCCTTGCAAATTACTAGACCAGTGTAATAATGTGCTAATCTAATCAAAGCATGGAATAATGTAATAATGTTATATTTTAAATTATTATTTGAACTTTATCCACTGCCACCTCAACATATATGAATATCCTTAATCTTTCTTATCTTCTAGTACATGATAAGAACTATTTTTTTGTCAGTTAAATGTATTTTTGTCGAATGAAAATAATTTACTATACTTAATCACTAGTTTAAACATCTTGAATTGAGGATAGGATAAAAATAAATCACATAAAGTTTCTTTTTGGTGTTATCCAAAGTTTTATCCCAACTAATACGATGAACAAGACATGCCTTTTCTTTCTTTAGAGCATCTCCAACCACAACAAATCCTTAGCTAAAATTAGATAAAAGATACCATAAATAAAAATTATAGAGATTATCTAAAAAAAACTTGAACTCCAATGGATCAAAGCTGTTAGCTATAATTTTAGATAATTTCTAGAGGTTGGCTATATTTGTCGAACCTCTATATAGCTCTAAGAAATCTGTAAGAAGATTCCACATCATTCATTACCATATTGAAGTGATATATTCTATTTATAACAACCTAAATTATTAATAACATACTATTTTTAAAATATAACCAACCAATATAGCTAATACCATTGAAGTAAAATGTCTTACAGATTCAACAAATTTTACATAATGTCCTACAGGTCCAATTTAGCCAACCAATTTTAGCTATTCCCGTTGGAGATGCTCTTAGAGGCCTATTGTAATTGGGTTATCTTTATTCATTAATTTATTACTGAGCCCTCGGGCTCGGACCTTGGTATCCATTGGACAGTTTTAACAATCCGGGTCCAGATCTGGGTCCCGGTCCAAGACCATTGTCACCACTCACCAGTAGGTTGAACGATTTACGATATATATAAAAGTAATCGAATTGAATAAATATTAAATAAATTATAATCACTTATTAATCCAATTTTCATGGAAAGATAATCAAATGTTTTGTTAAATTTTATTTTATTTCATTGTCACAATTTCGAATGTTGATTGTGTTGCTTTTGTGTGCATAATATGATAAATATATAATAAATAATTTTTTCTACTAATGAGCCACAAGGTATCTATACTTCTATATCTATACTATTTATACTCTATATTATAATAAGTGGTGTATAATTTATATTTTGGTTATTCCCATTTTTTGTTGAAAGAATGACTAAATTACACCACTTTTGTATGGAAGCCTCCCAAAATACCCATATCCATTTGCTTTCGCCCTTTTTACCCACAAATTATGCATTCTAGTAATGCGTTGCTTGACATACGCATTTTGAGTATGCGTATACGGGATAACGCATCTCCTACATGCGCAATGACGTCAGCTGACGTCATTTTTTACACAGCTGCTCCTGCATCTCAGGCGACCTCAAATCGCCTCTTCGTTCGTCTTCTACGTCCATCACATTTCGACATCCTCCATAACCTCTGAGCACATCAAAATGTTTCCCAGACCTCCCTCTCCCTTTTCCATTGTTTCGTTATTGATTTCCGGCATCGCAGGAGCGTAAATAGACCAATCGGAAAACGGGATCGGAAACGTGGTCGTGTTTTGGGCCTTTCGAATCCGACGAAACAAACTAAAATCTAATGGTATAGGTTTGTAGAGGGGGAGAAGGCGATCATTTTGGTGTATGATATGGTATTGAACGAAGCCTTGATGGTAGTGAACGAAGACTGACCGGAATTTCGATGTTTTTCGCCTCAAAAATCGCCTCCTGTTCGCGTCTGTGAAGACAATGAACAGTACTATGGATGCGCATTTCTCAGATGTGTGTCACTTGTTACGCATTCTTAACATGCGTATCTGTGATACGCATGTGATAGCACCCTTTAGTTTTGTGAAGACCACGCATGTCTAACATGCGTGTACAGTGTACGCATGTGAGACATGTGTGGTCCGTGGGTAAAAAGGCGGAGGTTTCTGCTCGTGGGTATTTCGGTCGTTGGTTTTTAAATGATGGGTATTTTGGTTTTTCACCCTTTTTGGTTTTGGTTATCCCTTTAGATTATCAACTCAAATAGATCATGATCGTTAGATATAACAATACTAAAAGTTGTTATATACAGAGATCCAAGGTTCGATTCTCATCAACAACATATTAATTGATATTTAATATTAAAAATTACTCCCTCCGTCCCCCTTATTTGTTTACATTGGAGGGGAACACGGAGACCAAGACATTGCATAAAAAATGAGTAAAGTTAGATGAAAAATGGATAAAGTGGTAGGACCTATCAATATTTAATAATAGATTTGAGATAGTGGAGGAAAGTAGTGGGTGTAATAGTATTTTTTATTATTAAATATGAGATAGTGGGTGAAGGTAGTGGGTGTAATAGTGAGGGAAACTTACTATTTATGGTAATGTAAAGAAATGAGAGGAACATTCCAAAATAGCAACCGTAAAGAAATGAGAGGGACAGAGGGAATAGTATATACAAAGATATAAGGTTCAAATTCTTCCAATAACATATTAAAATTAATATTTATAATATTATAATACATTATAAATAAATTATAAAAAATTAAAAATAACCCCTTGGGCTATAAGCTAGTTACATATAAAAATAGATAATGCAATAGCGAAACCAATATGTGAGATTTGTTAGAATTTGTCAAACTCTCCAGAAGCATAAGAATTAGGTGGCAGCTAGAAGAAAACATGCAGAGAAGTCAAGCTTTGATTCCATGAAAAATGGTAGGCTTTGCATGTGTTCATAAATAAAAGTCAAAGACGATGGCTATGCACATGTACGTGTATGGTACTCATTGAAATGGGCTAGTTTTTGGTAGGCGCATGATTTCTAGGACAAACAACTTGCAAAGATATGTAAGCACGTATGTAAGCATTTTAGAGCCTATAAATAGACATGCCCAGGAGCATATACAATACACAAAAGAGAAAAACACACCGAAGTGTAGAGAGAAAAGAAACAGAGCCGAAGCTCTTTGTTGAGAGGAAAGAAAAGGCTGAAGCCTTATTGTTGTGTTAAAAGTTGTTGCCTATTATTATTAATATATACAGGTGTGTGTTTGTGTTATACAAAGTTTTTATATATTTGGTGCAAGCCCATCTACGTTTCCAACAAGTGGCATCAGAGCTAAGGTTTCGTTTGGAAAAGAAATTGGCAAATTTCTGAAAAAAATTCCGATCACTATTTTTGCCGGAAAAAATGTTCACGCCGTAGAAGACGAAGTATTGTTCAAAAGGTACTATTCATGATACTGTTCATACGATACTATTCACGGATACCGTACGACACTATTCATATGGTACTATTCATACATACGGTACTGTTCACTTATACTATGCAAAGATATTTTTTTGAAAAAAAAATGGCGAATATGGTGCAACAAAATATTCCAAAGTTGACGGCTACAAATTATGGAAACTGGAGTATCCAAATGAAGGTGTTACTCGGTTCGTACGATAATTGGGATATCGTTGAAAGCGGCTATAGCAAGCCCGAAGATGCTACCGCTGAAGCAGCACTTCCTAATGCCGAGAAGACGGCGTTAAAAGAATTTCGGAAAAAAGACAACAAGGCGTTATACACAATTTTTCAAGGTGTCGACGAATCCACCTTCGAAAAAATTTCAAATGCAAAGAGAGCAAAAGAGGCGTGGGAGATTTTACAAAAATCATTCCAAGGTGTCAAGTAAAAAAGGTACGGCTCCAAGTTCTTCGTGGCGAATTTGAAAATATCAAAATGAAGACTTCAGAGAATATCGGTGAATATGTTACGCGTTTGAAAACGGTGTCAAACGAAATGAAAAGAAATGGCGAAAGTCTCGATGATGTTCGGGTCATGGAAAAGCTCCTCCGCTCGCTAACAAGAAAATTTGATTATGTTGTTACTGCTATCGAGGAGTCGAAAGATTTGTCCACAATTTCTATTGATGAGCTAGTTGGTTCACTTCAAGCGCATGAGCAGTGGATGAACCAATATGATGATGCAAGCCATTTGAAAAAGGCGTTGCAAAGTAAAGTATCCATCGGTGACAGTTCTGGCAGTAGTAGTTCTTCACATGGCAGAGATGGCTATAGAGGTAGCTACCGAGGTGGACAAGGACGTGGAAGACAGACGTTCAGTAGAGGCCATAATAATGAAGGCTATCAACCATCTAGTCGTGGTCAAAATTTCAGAGGTCGAGGAAGAGGCGGATTCCAACAACGAGGTAACAAGTCTCAATTACAATGTTATAATTGTAACAAATATGGTCACTTCAGTTATGAGTGTAGATCTCCAAAAGTGGAAGAAAGAAGTCATTTTGCCGCAGCAAAAGAAGACAAAAATGTGGGTTCAGCTATGTTCCTCACTTACAAAGGAGATGACGAAGGCAAGAAGAATACATAGTATCTTGATTCGGGAGCCAGCAATCACATGTGTGTCCATAAGGAATTATTTACGGAGATAGACAACACCATCAGTGGAGAAGTTACTTTTGGTGACTCATCGAAGATTCCAGTCAAAGGAAAAGGCACTGTTACGATTGTGTCAAAGAAAGGTGATAAAAAGTATATAAATGATGTTTATTATATACCTGCTTTGAAAAGTAATATGATCAGTCTTAGCCAACTTGTGGAAAAGAAATATAATATTCAGATGCAGGATAATTCTCTGATCATCAGAAATCAGATTCGAGAATTAATTGCAAACGTGGAGATGTCAAAGAATCGTCTTTTCACTCTTGATATGCAGATGGAGGTGCAGAAGTGTTTGAAGTCAGTCATTAAAAATGACTCGTGGTTATGGTATTTAAGATTTGGTCATCTTGGATTTTCTGGTCTGAAGTTATTGTCAAAGACAAATATGGTAGACGGTTTGCCAGCAATCAACGAACCAAATCAGTTATGTGAAGCTTGTGTCAAAGGGAAGCAACATCGACAAAACTTTCCGGTTGGAAAATCATGGCGAGCTAGATGGCCGTTGAAGATTGTTCATACGGATATAGCTGGTCCATTTGATATTCCATCATTTGGAGGTAACAGGTATTACCTAACATTTATTGATGATTTTAGCAGGAAAAGTTGGGTGTATATTCTGAAAGAAAAGTCGGAGGCTCTTGATAAATTCAAGGAGTTCAAAGCATTGGCAGAAAATCAAAGTGGTCAATATTTGAAGGTACTCAGGTCAGACAGAGGAGGCGAGTATACTTCAAATCTGTTCAAAAGCTTCTGCCGAGCACATGGAATAAATCATCAGTTGACAACCGCACATACTCCACAACAGAATGGCATTGCAGAGAGGAAGAATCGCACCATTCTAGACATGGCAAGGAGTATGGTGAAAGCAAAGTACATGCCAAGAACTTTTTGGGCTGAAGCCGTTTTATGTGCAGTATATTTGCTGAATCGCTGTCCAACAAAAAGTGTCAGAAACAAAACTCTGAATGAAGCATGGAGTGGAGGCAAACCATCAGTTGGACATCTCAGAATTTTTGGGTGCATTGCATATGCACATGTTCCAGATCAAAAAAGAAAGATGTTGGATGACAAAGGTGATAAATGCATTTTTCCGGATATGACAAAAGGAGCAAGGCGTACAGACTCTATAATCCCCTCACGAAGAAATTAATCATTTCTCGAGATGTTGAGTTCGATGAATCTGATTACTGGAGATGGAGCGAGGAAGAAAGAAAAGTTGCAGGCTTATTCTTTAATAATGATGATGATGACAGTGATGACTCCAACATAGAAGATGGTGGAGATGATGATCCAACTCCTCCCCAAAGTCCAAATCAACAAACTCCTGCCTCGACACCATCGAGTTCAGGAAACAGCAGTAGCAGCAGTTCAAGCAGTTCTGGGGGAGCACCCAGAAAAATGCGGAGTCTGGATAGTATTTATGAAGCAACAAGTCCAGTACAAACATCCTTTGATTATTCTTTATTTTGTTTAATGGCTGAGTGTGATCCAGTTACATTTGAGGAAGCTTCTGAAGAAAGCAAATGGAACAAAGCCATGGATGAAGAAATTGGCGCAATAAAGAAGAATGATACTTGGGAGCTTACAAGTCTTCCAGAAGGACACAAAGCTATTGGTGTTAACTGGGTCTATAAGAACAAGACAAATCAAGAAAGCAAAGTGGAAAAGCACAAGGCAAGGCTAGTGGCTAAAGGCTACAAGCAGACATACGGGATTGACTACGATGAGGTATTTGCTCCAGTTGCAAGAGTTGATACCATAAGACTTCTTACAGCAATTGCAGCTCAGAACCAGTGGAAGATTTATCATACGGATGTCAAATCAGCATTTCTGAATGGTTATCTCGAAGAAGAAGTCTACATTGAGCAGTCTCCTGGATATGTTCACAAAGGCCAGGAAAAAAAAGTCTATAGACTGAAGAAAGCCTTGTATGGTCTGAAGCAAGCTCCACGAGCATGGAACACAAGGGTTGATGAATACTTTCAGAAGAATGGTTTTGTGAAGAGTCCATACGAGCATGCACTCTACACCAAAACAAATTCAGGGGGAAATATTATGATCGTGTGCTTGTACGTGGATGACATGATCTTTACCGGAAACAACCCTGGTATGTTCGATGATTTTAAGAAGGTTATAACTAATGAATTTGAGATGGCAGATATTGGTCAAATGTCTTACTTTCTTGGAGTCGAGGTGAAGCAAAGCAAAAATTGGATTTTTATGTCTCAGAAAAAATATGCCGAGCAGATTTTAAGCAAGTTCAGAATGGAAGATTGCAAGCCAGTAAGCACGCTAGCAGAAGGAAGCATAAAGTTGAGAATTGATTCAACGAGAGAGTCGGTAAATCCGACATTGTTCAAAAGTTTGGTTGGAAGTCTGAGGTACCTAACTTTCACTCGTCCGGATATTATGTATGCAGTTGGAATGGTTAGTAGGTACATGGATAAGCCAAAGCAAGATCACTTCATGGCAGCTAAAAGAATTTTGAGGTACATAAAAGGTACACTTAATCATGGTCTGTTCTACACGCATTCTAAAGATTCAAAATTAATTGGCTACTCAGACAGTGATTATGGTGGTGATTTGGATGACGGGAAAAGCACTTCTTCAGGATATGCTTTTCATATCGGTTCAGCGATATTTTCATGGTCATCAAAGAAGCAACAGACAGTTGCTCTCTCAACATGTGAGGCAGAATACATGGCAGCAGCAGCAGCATGCACATGTCAAGCTATGTTGTAACGACCCGAAAAATTACGTGTAATTTATTATATTTAAATATATTTTTAGTTGATTTTAATGTGTGTTAGTTTATTTTTAATGCATTTAAACGCGTTATGATTTTTATTAAATAGGAAAATTATCCCATACGTGTTATGTGACTTCTGTGTATCATAGAATATTTTATTCTATTTTTCTGTAATTTTTATATTTTTAGAATACAGTTATTTTGCATTTTAATTTCCCTATCCAGCCCCTATACTGAATCCGAGGCCTTGATTTTTATAAAATTATTTTTATGTAATGATAGGATATTTAAAGATGCATTATTTTGTAATTTTTGTAATATTCATAATTTTTGGGAAATTTTGGCATATATATTATATTTGTTTAAAATTAAAATTTTTACATTTTTATCCCATAAAAATTATTTTTAGGGCTTAATAATTTTAATTAGGGGCTAAAAATATTTTTGGGGTATTAATTTGATTGAGGATAAATACCAACAGATTTTTATTTAATTAATCAAAATAATCAAAAAATCAGATTTTTTGATTTTTATTTTCTGTAAAATCTGGAAAATTGTTCTTGGTGTTCTTCACAATCAATCGACCTTTTGAAGGTGATTTTGTTATCCAAATCTTTCATATGAGTAGTCAAATTGAATCTCATGATCTGTACTACATGTTTATGTATGTGTTGATATGTGTGTAAGCCTTAATCGTGATTTGATATTTTGTTTTTAAATTCGAAATTTCATGAATTTATTGTGAATCATACAGTGATTTGTTGTTGATATGGTTAGTATCTATAGATTGTATATAATCCCAGGAGCATCATGATAATTTTTGTTTGATTTTTAGTAGCCTAAAACTCGAAATCGAAAATTTGGGGGTGAGATATAATTTTCAATTTTCCGGATTTCTTGATGATTGTTTGGTGTTTTTGATGATTGATATGAGTCATTGAACTCCTGGGCTTCGATTTGGTATATAGAACGTATGATTTGGTATCCGATTTAGAGTTCATCGGTTTTGGTTTGAAGGTCGCCGGATTTGGTTCGATTTTTGCCGGATTTTTGATTTGATTAATTCTGGATTTGTTTGGTTGGCATGGTTGAGTTTAGAATTTGATTTGGAGCGTGTTTGGTGCTTAAAACGTAGCAAATGGTACGTTTTAAGGGAGGTCGGAGTTTGGCCGGATTTTCTTCCGGTCGCCGGAAACTGGAGAAACCGCCATTGATGGTGGTGGCTGTTCTTCGAGCATTCATACGAAGAACAGTGAGGGTGGTGATGAACAGTTGTCGTTTAATCTTCAAAATCTGTTAACAATTTCTGAAAAGTGATTTTGGAATTGATTTTTACTTTTTACCAATTATTTTTACTTTTATTTACTTTTAATTACTTTTATTTACTTTTATTTAATTTTATTTACTTTAATTAATTTATAATTCTGAATTAAATTATTAATTTCAGAAATTTTATTTTCTGAAAATGTTTTATAAATCTAGAATTTATTTCCGAATTTTATTTTAATTATTTCTTTATTTCTTTATTTATTTGTTTTTAATTCGGAATAATTAAGAATTAAATTCTTTTAATTATATTAATTAATCTCAAATAATGATTTAATTAATTTAATTATCTGATAAATGTAATTAATTATTAGATAATTTTATTAATTAATTATTACTTGATTCTAATTAATTTATTTAGG
This sequence comes from Kitagawia praeruptora, assembly GCA_037693485.1. NCBI lineage: Eukaryota > Viridiplantae > Streptophyta > Magnoliopsida > Apiales > Apiaceae > Kitagawia > Kitagawia praeruptora. The sequence continues at coordinate 25,231,121 of CM075351.1, read as the reverse complement.
ATTATTAACCAATTTTCTGTTTAAAAGTGATTTAAAATGAAATAAAATTGTTTTAAATCCTAAAAATAATCCGGGAACGGTAAAAATAGTTTTAAAATTCTAAAATTATTTATAAACCCGGATTAAATATTTACTAAAAATATTTTGGGGATCCAATAATTAACCAAAGGGTTTATTAATGATCCTTTTCGATTCGGGAAGGGTTATTTAAATCTTTTAAAATTCTTTTAATTATTCTAAAAATACTTTTAAATATTATAATAATAATTTGAGTGCTCTTTTAATGGTGAGTCGTATCCGTGCTATGTGTTGATTGGTTACATGACAAGTATATATGTATTTGATTTGAGGATTAATGATGTATCTCCAGGATTAATTATTGTTTCGAGGAATAATCGTGTCTTGAGGATTAATTGATTATCATGTTTCTTTATCGAAGAATAAGATAAATGTTTTGAGGATTATCTATCGATTGAGTTGATTAATAAATAATTAATTTGAATATTCAATTAATTTAATTATTAATTGAATTATTCTTATTAATTGCGTATTAATTAAACCGTTTGTCCGTTTTCAACGAGAAAAGTATTTCTGGAATCAGAAAAATGACCCGGTTCTTATAAAAATAGTTTTAAATTAAAATTCAACTTTTAAATTTTGGTCGACTTTTTACCAAACCTTTTTATTGAGTCGGTTATATCTGATAATTAGGGTTTTGACCCGTTTTCTGTTTTAAAAATATTGGATAAAATCTTTTTATGATCTGATCAACGTGCTATGTGATTATGTGATCTACTTATTGAGTCTCTTTACGTGCAATGTGAATTATTAAGGTATTAAGTATCGAGGGTTATGATGTAAATCGAGTTTTGATCGATATATATATATTTAATGTGTGCTTAATTGTTTATATGGTTTATATTATAAGATGTCATTAAGAGTAGACGATGTTTTCTTTGATTCACTAGAAACGATGGTCGGATATCGTTTATTTTCGCAAGGATTAATTGTTGAATATTGACTTAGGTTGGTCAACAGAGATAAGTAGATGTCTAATCAAGGAGATTGGAGATGGATGAAATATTCCTTGTGGGTTATGAATAAGGTTGGAGATGGATGCGGTATTGTTTGTGAATTGTAATGAAGAAGGTTGAGATGAAGGCATTGTCTGTGGGATTGCTGGTTTACTTGTGAGGTGTTTTAACACCGGGAAAACGCCTATGTTTAAAGGGGACATTTCCAATTATTTTCTTCGGACAGAGATATTGGTAAGCATGGTTAATACGTTTAACTTGAGTTTGTAAGCGCTTATAAAATATCAGAATCTCGTCTAGAGGCTGAAGTATTGTCTGGGGTGTGACTATAGAAGTAAATGCGCAGGCTCGATGTCAACGGATCAGACTCGTGGCAATCGCAAGAGCGTCAAACCAGCGAATGATCAACAGAGGATATGATGACGTAAGATAGAAGAAGAAGGTAGACGGGTTACCTCGACTTTGCGTAATAACAAAGGACCAGAGGCAAGTATTTTCTTTATCATCCTAAACACTTTTTATTTTCTGTTTCATTTATTCATATCATGACAAATAGTTATTGTTCAGAGCTATTTGTGGTTCTTAAATATTTTTGTGTGAAAATAGTTGCTTGATATTGGTATCCTTGATGTGGGGAATTGTTTAAGATAAACTCTTCATATCCTTATTATCGTAGTAAATAATAGGGATGTGAACTGTATGTGAAACTAAGCATTTCCTGTTGAATTCGGAAATTGCTCTATTGGATTGGAAGATGGTAAAGCGTAGGAGGCCATGATGATTTCATGGTCCAGCAATATTTATTGGAAAGCGTAGGAGGCCATGGTTGCTACCATGGTCCAGCAATATTTAAGGAGGATATGGTAACCATTCCATCTTCCTATAGGCTAATATTACTTGCCTATTTTGGTACCCTCATGAAATCCGGGTTATACACACGGGTATAGAAATGTACCGGTGGTAGTATAAAGGGTCCCATTGCTTTTGAACCTGATCAGGGGGCAATGGTGTTTTATGTTTCAGTTATATATATCCAATCCATATCGCCGGAATGGCTATTATATACTGTGAATTGGCAGATGATTCATTTTTATGACATGCCAAATGATTTCAGTTATGATTTGAATTATATCACGGTTGTTGATTCAGTTTCTCTATAAACTGTTTTACATTTCAGTTGATTTTATGCCCCACATATCCTGATTTTATATCAAAATTTTTATACGCTTGCTGAGCATTTCTTTCGCTCATACTTGCTGTTGTAAATTCTAACATTTCAGTAAGGTAGTTTGGCGAGACTTATCCGCACAGCTCAGAAAGAGAAGAAGTGTGATGCTATTTCGAAGATGACTTGGCTCAGGATCTCTGGATTTAGAGTAAGATCTATTTTATATAATTGAGTTCTAATATCTATTATTATTATGTAATTGTCTAGTTAGCCTGGTGTACTTTTTATCGAAGTTACACCAGTGGTTTAAGATTTGATCAAAGAGAATGTTGTAAAGAAGGAATGCTTTTTATTTAATGGAATTTGGATTCTTGTTTCTAGCCCTATAACCTTAAAAGATCTTGGTATGTTTGGGGTCACAGATGTTATATTTCCAGTGTTGGACAATCACAAATGGATGATTATTATTAATCAGATGTTTTATTTTGAGGATTTTTGCGTGGCAACCAAATCTTCTGACCCCGGATTTGGGGGGTGTCACAGTTGGTATCAGAGCTGAGGATATAGTAAACTAGAAACGAGAGTGTGTAGGAGTGTGTATAGCTAAGTAAGGAACGTCAGAGCTCATATAGAGTTCCTGTTGGACTATTGGATATAGTACCAATTAGTAAGTTAAGATTGGAGTACTCATTTTAAGATGGTTGTGCTGAGCTGGATAGACCACCTTGCGGATGGAGATGGCTGTTGTGGAATCTTCAGAGATTATTACGAGTCAACGACAACGTACGGTATCGATATCCTTAAAACGTGGAGATGAAGAAGCTTAAAATCGAATGACGAGCTATCGAAGGAATTGGCAAAGAAGGCATAAGTAGTGACCTTGGCAATACCTTTTCTTTCTATGAATTATTTTGATATCCCTCCTAAAGAGGTATTCGTTAAAAGATATTTCTCCTCTTCTAAACATTGACATTTTGATACTTGTGTTTAATCTCCATTTTGAATCTTAATTGTTTCAGTGGTTACTATGAAACCTATTTTTAAATTTCTGAGACCTTCAACTTTTTGTTTTCTCCAATGATTAATAATCTTATTTGTAATATAGTACCACTTGTTCGGTACTTTCTTCCTGGTTCTTCTTTTCGGAAAATAACAAATTTGGAATTCCTTTCATATTTCTCTAATCCTACTGAGACGAACAACCCTATTTATAGGGGACACCAGGTATATCTGTCTGTGTGATAGAAGTTGGATGGGACGCCATCACTGGTGTGTTGTGTATTACAAGAAGGCTGATCACCTTTAATTGTAAATGTCGGAGCTAAGACACACAATGTCGGGTTCATATGATCATATTGATCTCTCAGTTATTCTCTTATTTCAAATCAGGTTGCTTTAAAATTCAGAAAATTCATAACCACAATTGTGAGACATTTGCTATGATACGGAATCTGTTCTCTCCAAAATTTCATGATTCTTGTTATCTCTATTGAATTTCAAGGGTATGCCAATCAGGTCAGGATAAGCGAAATTCGCAGATAGAAATCAGATTCGTAACGGAATCGCCAAGAGCAAGAACGCGTCCTAAGATGATTAGAATATCAGTGACATATCAATGGAATCAGTTCTCTCTCTCAAGGATATTATGTTAATGGAAAGTTGGTCGAGCCATATTTGAAACGAATAACGATGGGTTGTACGATTCCAGTGATAACTACCTCAGATAGAGACCCTATAGTTAAATTGAGATTTTGGAGAAGTTGTTTACGAATGGACATTATCTCCAATTTTGGTAAAGCAAGTGTTGATGGTGAAGGAGTTAAGGAACCCTACTAGTTGCCTTAGCTGATTCCGAGGACGGAATCCTTATAAGGGGGGAAGAATGTAACGACCCGAAAAATTACGTGTAATTTATTATATTTAAATATATTTTTAGTTGATTTTAATGTGTGTTAGTTTATTTTTAATGCATTTAAACGCGTTATGATTTTTATTAAATAGGAAAATTATCCCATACGTGTTATGTGACTTCTGTGTATCATAGAATATTTTATTCTATTTTTCTGTAATTTTTATATTTTTAGAATACAGTTATTTTGCATTTTAATTTCCCTATCCAGCCCCTATACTGAATCCGAGGCCTTGATTTTTATAAAATTATTTTTATGTAATGATAGGATATTTAAAGATGCATTATTTTGTAATTTTTGTAATATTCATAATTTTTGGGAAATTTTGGCATATATATTATATTTGTTTAAAATTAAAATTTTTACATTTTTATCCCATAAAAATTATTTTTAGGGCTTAATAATTTTAATTAGGGGCTAAAAATATTTTTGGGGTATTAATTTGATTGAGGATAAATACCAACAGATTTTTATTTAATTAATCAAAATAATCAAAAAATCAGATTTTTTGATTTTTATTTTCTGTAAAATCTGGAAAATTGTTCTTGGTGTTCTTCACAATCAATCGACCTTTTGAAGGTGATTTTGTTATCCAAATCTTTCATATGAGTAGTCAAATTGAATCTCATGATCTGTACTACATGTTTATGTATGTGTTGATATGTGTGTAAGCCTTAATCGTGATTTGATATTTTGTTTTTAAATTCGAAATTTCATGAATTTATTGTGAATCATACAGTGATTTGTTGTTGATATGGTTAGTATCTATAGATTGTATATAATCCCAGGAGCATCATGATAATTTTTGTTTGATTTTTAGTAGCCTAAAACTCGAAATCGAAAATTTGGGGGTGAGATATAATTTTCAATTTTCCGGATTTCTTGATGATTGTTTGGTGTTTTTGATGATTGATATGAGTCATTGAACTCCTGGGCTTCGATTTGGTATATAGAACGTATGATTTGGTATCCGATTTAGAGTTCATCGGTTTTGGTTTGAAGGTCGCCGGATTTGGTTCGATTTTTGCCGGATTTTTGATTTGATTAATTCTGGGTTTGTTTGGTTGGCATGGTTGAGTTTAGAATTTGATTTGGAGCTTGTTTGGTGCTTAAAACGTAGCAAATGGTACGTTTTAAGGGAGGTCGGAGTTTGGCCGGATTTTCTTCCGGTCGCCGGAAACTGGAGAAACCGCCATTGATGGTGGTGGCTGTTCTTCGAGCATTCATACGAAGAACAGTGAGGGTGGTGATGAACAGTTGTCGTTTAATCTTCAAAATCTGTTAACAATTTCTGAAAAGTGATTTTGGAATTGATTTTTACTTTTTACCAATTATTTTTACTTTTATTTACTTTTAATTACTTTTATTTACTTTTATTTAATTTTATTTACTTTTATTTACTTTAATTAATTTATAATTCTGAATTAAATTATTAATTTCAGAAATTTTATTTTCTGAAAATGTTTTATAAATCTAGAATTTATTTCCGAATTTTATTTTAATTATTTCTTTATTTCTTTATTTATTTGTTTTTAATTCGGAATAATTAAGAATTAAATTCTTTTAATTATATTAATTAATCTCAAATAATGATTTAATTAATTTAATTATCTGATAAATGTAATTAATTATTAGATAATTTTATTAATTAATTATTACTTGATTCTAATTAATTTATTTAGGATTATTAACCAATTTTCTGTTTAAAAGTGATTTAAAATGAAATAAAATTGTTTTAAATCCTAAAAATAATCCGGGAACGGTAAAAATAGTTTTAAAATTCTAAAATTATTTATAAACCCGGATTAAATATTTACTAAAAATATTTTGGGGATCCAATAATTAACCAAAGGGTTTATTAATGATCCTTTTCGATTCGGGAAGGGTTATTTAAATCTTTTAAAATTCTTTTAATTATTCTAAAAATACTTTTAAATATTATAATAATAATTTGAGTGCTCTTTTAATGGTGAGTCGTATCCGTGCTATGTGTTGATTGGTTACATGACAAGTATATATGTATTTGATTTGAGGATTAATGATGTATCTCCAGGATTAATTATTGTTTCGAGGAATAATCGTGTCTTGAGGATTAATTGATTATCATGTTTCTTTATCGAAGAATAAGATAAATGTTTTGAGGATTATCTATCGATTGAGTTGATTAATAAATAATTAATTTGAATATTCAATTAATTTAATTATTAATTGAATTATTCTTATTAATTGCGTATTAATTAAACCGTTTGTCCGTTTTCAACGAGAAAAGTATTTCTGGAATCAGAAAAATGACCCGGTTCTTATAAAAATAGTTTTAAATTAAAATTCAACTTTTAAATTTTGGTCGACTTTTTACCAAACCTTTTTATTGAGTCGGTTATATCTGATAATTAGGGTTTTGACCCGTTTTCTGTTTTAAAAATATTGGATAAAATCTTTTTATGATCTGATCAACGTGCTATGTGATTATGTGATCTACTTATTGAGTCTCTTTACGTGCAATGTGAATTATTAAGGTATTAAGTATCGAGGGTTATGATGTAAATCGAGTTTTGATCGATATATATATTTAATGTGTGCTTAATTGTTTATATGGTTTATATTATAAGATGTCATTAAGAGTAGACGATGTTTTCTTTGATTCACTAGAAACGATGGTCGGATATCGTTTATTTTCGCAAGGATTAATTGTTGAATATTGACTTAGGTTGGTCAACAGAGATAAGTAGATGTCTAATCAAGGAGATTGGAGATGGATGAAATATTCCTTGTGGGTTATGAATAAGGTTGGAGATGGATGCGGTATTGTTTGTGAATTGTAATGAAGAAGGTTGAGATGAAGGCATTGTCTGTGGGATTGCTGGTTTACTTGTGAGGTGTTTTAACACCGGGAAAATGCCTATGTTTAAAGGGGACATTTCCAATTATTTTCTTCGGACAGAGATATTGGTAAGCATGGTTAATACGTTTAACTTGAGTTTGTAAGCGCTTATAAAATATCAGAATCTCGTCTAGAGGCTGAAGTATTGTCTGGGGTGTGACTATAGAAGTAAATGCGCAGGCTCGATGTCAACGGATCAGACTCGTGGCAATCGCAAGAGCGTCAAACCAGCGAATGATCAACAGAGGATATGATGACGTAAGATAGAAGAAGAAGGTAGACGGGTTACCTCGACTTTGCGTAATAACAAAGGACCAGAGGCAAGTATTTTCTTTATCATCCTAAACACTTTTTATTTTCTGTTTCATTTATTCATATCATGAGAAATAGTTATTGTTCAGAGCTATTTGTGGTTTTTAAATATTTTTGTGTGAAAATAGTTGCTTGATATTGGTATCCTTGATGTGGGGAATTGTTTAAGATAAACTCTTCATATCCTTATTATCGTAGTAAATAATAGGGATGTGAACTGTATGTGAAACTAAGCATTTCCTGTTGAATTCGGAAATTGCTCTATTGGATTGGAAGATGGTAAAGCGTAGGAGGCCATGATGATTTCATGGTCCAGCAATATTTATTGGAAAGCGTAGGAGGCCATGGTTGCTACCATGGTCCAGCAATATTTAAGGAGGATATGGTAATCATTCCATCTTCCTATAGGCTAACATTACTTGCCTATTTTGGTACCCTCATGAAATCCGGGTTATACACACGGGTATAGAAATGTACCGGTGGTAGTATAAAGGGTCCCATTGCTTTTGAACCTGATCAGGGGGCAATGGTGTTTTATGTTTCAGTTATATATATCCAATCCATATCGCCAGAATGGCTATTATATACTGTGAATTGGCAGATGATTCATTTTTATGACATGCCAAATGATTTCAGTTATGATTTGAATTATATCACGGTTGTTGATTCAGTTTCTCTATAAACTGTTTTACATTTCAGTTGATTTTATGCCCCACATATCCTGATTTTATATCAAAATTTTTATACGCTTGCTGAGCATTTCTTTCGCTCATACTTGCTGTTGTAAATTCTAACATTTCAGTAAGGTAGTTTGGCGAGACTTATCCGCACAGCTCAGAAAGAGAAGAAGTGTGATGCTATTTCGAAGATGACTTGGCTCAGGATCTCTGGATTTAGAGTAAGATCTATTTTATATAATTGAGTTCTAATATCTATTATTATTATGTAATTGTCTAGTTAGCCTGGTGTACTTTTTATCGAAGTTACACCAGTGGTTTAAGATTTGATCAAAGAGAATGTTGTAAAGAAGGAATGCTTTTTATTTAATGGAATTTGGATTCTTGTTTCTAGCCCTATAACCTTAAAAGATCTTGGTATGTTTGGGGTCACAGATGTTATATTTCCAGTGTTGGACAATCACAAATGGATGATTATTATTAATCAGATGTTTTATTTTGAGGATTTTTGCGTGGCAACCAAATCTTCTGACCCCGGATTTGGGGGGTGTCACATATGTGGCTAGGCTACATATTGAGCGAGTTAAATCTTGCAAAGGAGGATCCGGTTACTATTTATGTGGATAATAAGTCTGCTATTTCACTTGCGAAAAATCCAGTGTCACACAGTCGAAGCAAGCACATCAACATTAAATACCATTTCATTCGAGAACAGGTGAATGACGAAATTGTGGAGTTGGTACACTGCAGGACTGAAGAAAATTTGGCAGATATTTTTACGAAACCATTGAAGCCGGATGTATTTCAGAAAATGAAAGAAAAGCTCGGAATGCAAAGTCGAGTTTGAGGGTTAGTGTTAGAATTTGTCAAACTCTCCAGAAGCATAAGAATAAGGTGGCAGCTAGAAGAAAACATGCAGAGAAGTCAAGCTTGATTCCATAAAAAATGGTAGGCTTTGCATGTGTTCACAAATAAAAGTCAAAGATGATGGCTAGGCACATGTATGTGTATGGTACTCATTGAAATGGGCTAGTTTTTGGTAGGCTGCATGATTTCTAGGACAAACAGCTTGCAAAGATATATAAGCATGTATGTAAGCATTTTAGAGCCTATAAATAGATATGCCCAGGAGCAGATACAATACACAAAAGAGAAAAACACACCGAAGTGTAGAGAGAAAAGAAACAGAGCCGAAGCTCTTTGTTGAGAGGAAAGAAAATGTTACAACCTCACCCTTTCTTGTACATTTATGATGTCATTTACATATAATGTTATCAATGATAAAATCATATAAATATAACTTATAAAAGTTTGTATTACAATGTAGAGGAGTAGGGACTCTGGAGCATCATCTGGCCGACTTGAACTTAACCTCAAAAATTTAGCGATTTGAATGAGTCGCAACTCAGTGAACATAAATCATTCTAACTTTACTCAAGCAAATAATCTTTTTATATAACCCATAATCATTTAGTTCAATTTTATAACGACATCCAATTTTCTAATAATGATCACATAACAACATATATTATTTCTTTTATTTTATTTCCTATTTAGTGTTCAAACTCCTTCTATATTCCATTTTGTAGGCTTAATCATGTATTTAGCCAAAATACTCTTTCTTCCGTATTGACTAGATAAAAACATATTACCAAAATTTTCTCATTTATAAATCTGAAGCTTTCTCTTAGTGTAAACCAAAATCATACTTTTCCTTGAAATCACTAGCTACTTTCTTAAATCATCTTCCTATGGTTTTGATGATCACATTCAGCAAGCTATTTGCTTGTAGTTTGATATAAAACATTATGTTATGGTTGTACTAACTTGGTTTTGCAGGGTATATTAAGTCTACTAATTGTTTACAGAGAATATATCAACAGCAAGCCATTTGGTGTTACAACAGAGACAGTTTGGCAAGCCATTTGCACTGACAGACACAAACAGCAAGCCATTTGCAAACTGCCAGAAATCCTGAAGATAATATCAAGACAAATTCTCATGGATGTAATTCAGGAAATATATTGTGAGGACTCTTTATTATATAATACGTACACAATATATTCTAGAGCTCAAATCTTTTCAAATATCTTTCTTTAAAACATTTTATAAAACTTATGGGAGTTTCCTTATTTAAAAGATTTTCTTTCTTCAAAATCTCCTATACACGTTTTATATACATACGAACAGAAGGGATATGTTTTTCATCGATCTCTTTCTCTCAAACCTTCTGTCTAACGTTCATAAGAACGTTTGTAAAATCTCTAACCAATTGAACGTTGGAAATTGATTCTAATAGTTCGAATAATTGGTGATTGATTTTCTGAACGTTGGTGTGAAGCTTTATAAACCTGATTCTTGTGTTCATTCGTTTCTAACAATCCAGAGAACATTCAGAGAAAACTTTCAAGCACACAAGATTTCAAACAACTCGGTTTTTCATTGCTATATTCTTTTGATACTCTCGAGCTCTTAATATATTCATACGTGCTATATCTTAAAGAGTTCATAGTTTGAGTTGTATTCATCTATTGATTGTATTGTTCGAATTGTAAGGTTTAGTTGTTGGACAAGTTTGCTTGGGAACTAGGGTTTGGTGATCGTTGCTAAAGAAGTATACTTGGGAAGTATAGCTTAGAAAGCAAGTTCAGAAACAGGAGTTCAGCACGCCATTTGTCAACAGCTGGGTATTAAGGGAGATATATTATTGTATCTTGTAATTGGTTTTATTTCAGTGATCAATAATATATTCTCTTACCAAGTTGGTAAGGGACCAAGACGTAGACCATAGGGGTTAGGGGTCGAACCTGGCTAAAAGTCTCTGTGTTCTTTATTTTCTGATCTTTACTTACTACTTGCATTTAGCTTACTGTTTCTGCACTTTACTGTACTGATTATCTGTGCATTCAGCATACCATTTGTCTCTGCATAAAACGAAATCAGTAAGTTGTTTCTGGTAATTTTTAAAATCAGACTTAGTTAAATATAGTTAGCCATTTACACCTATTCACCCCCCTCTAGGTGTGCATTTTCATTTGGTATCAGAGCTTTGGTATACTAACAATTCTGTAACAGGAAAGTATTCGATCATAATGGCTGAAAACTATCGCGAAGGAAAATCTGATTTTAGGCCTCCACTTCTTCATGGCACACACAACTACCACTGGTGGAAAAGCAGCATGGAAACTCACTTATCCAGAGATCCATTAGTTCTGAGAGTTGTGCAAAAAGGTCCATATGTCTTTCTTGACAAGGATGGCAAGCCAAAGGATGTTGATGATCTTACTCCGGACGAATTAATCAAACTTGGCTACAATGGAAAGGCTAGGAGTTCTCTCATGAATGGTTTGAACCAGGTTGAATATGATAAAGTATCTTCACTCAAATCAGAAAAAGAAATGTGGGATGCTTTGGAGACTTATCATGAAGGTTCGAAATCTCTAAAGAAGGTGAAACTTAGCAAGCTAATGAATGACTTTGGAAACTTCAAGCTTAATGAAGGTGAAACTATCAAGGATAGTCAAGCACGGTTTCAAGTTACTATTAACTCACTGAAGAGGCTTGGAAAATCTATACCACAAGATGAAATCAATATGAAGGTCTTAAGTGCAGTACCATTTATCTACGAAGCCAAAGTTACTGCCTTGGAATCCTCACCACTTATTGATACTATGGATCACTTGGCTGTATTTGCTGAGCTAGAGCAATTTGAAAGCAAGATAAATGGAAATTAGGTGGGAAGTTCAAGTGTTAAAGCTCCAACAGAAAAGATGAAGAATATGGCTCTCCATTCTAAAAACATCAAGCCAATTGACTCTAATGATGAATCTGATTCAGATGAAGAACTTGCACTTATTTCAAAGAAGATCAAGAGGCTGATAGAAAAGAAGAATATGATGAAAAGGGAAAGAGGTGGCTACTACAACAACAAGAAAGGCTCAAAAGACTCTAAGGAGGAAACTTGTTTCGAATGTGGCAAGCCAGGTCATTATAAAAGGAACTGCTACAAACTGAAGTCAAAACAGCCTACTGTTTTCAAGGATAAGAATAAATCAAAGGCTCTACTGACTTGGAGTGATGATGATTCATATTCCAGTGATGACTCAAGTGAAGAAATGGTGAACTTAGCACTTGTTGGAATTGAAGATGAATCTACTCAAGGAAATTCAGAAGGAGTGTATGCTGAAACTGATTCTGAAGAGGATTCTAGTAAGGTAAACTCTTCTAATGATTACATTTCTTCAGATGATACATTGTTAGATTCACTAACCATGCAGGAACAAAATAGTGTTACAATTGAAGAACACATGGCACTAAAGGCTGAAATCAGCAAGCTGACTGATAAGAATGCCTATTTATCCAAAATGGTAAAAGATCTGTTGCCAAAAATGGAAGAATGGGATTCAACTTCATTCAGTAAAGCTACAGAGATCAAGGAACTAAATACTAAGAACAGACATTTAGAGGCTAATGTCAAGTTACTTGAAAAGAGAAACAAGACCTTGACTGAAGAAATCAAAGAGCTAAGGTCTGATGTCAAAACTAAAGCTAAAGCATTGGAATCATACAAAATGAAGGAATCTAGTCAAGCCGAATCCTCAAAAATTGCTGAAAAGAGAGTCCAGCAAGCTGAACTCATCAAACAGCAAGCTGAAGTGATCACCCTCCTAGAAATAGAAGTTAAAGATCTCAAGAAGGGCATGGAAACTTTTGTTCAAGGTGAAGACACTTTAAAAACAATGATGAAGAAGGCAAATGTACCTTTGGTCAGAGAAGGTGTTGGTCTAAACTTCAACAAGAAAGATAAGGTGCTCAAATATGATGGAAGGAATGGCATACGCTATGACTATGCTATGCCCTGGAAGACATGCAACAAATGTGGTACAAAAGGTCATCTGGAAAAACATTGTGTGGTTCAAGTAAATCATAAAGTGAAAACAGCTTACCAGAATGCACCAGTCAGGCGACAAACAGCTTACCAGAATGGACCAGACAGGAGACAAACAGCATACCAGAATGCTTCTGGCAGAAGACAAACAGCTTACAAATAGAATGATCAGTCCCCAAAAGTGGTCCAAATGTGGATCAAGAAATCTGATTTAAATGCTTTATATATTCTTGCTACTAACCAACCTGGACCCAAACCTATATGGGTACCAAAACATTGAGGTATTTTTGTTTGTTTTGTAGATGTGCCTTGCTGCTAAGGTCAAGTCAAAGCAATGGATCTTGGACAGTGGATGCACAAGACATATGTGTGAAGACAAATCTCAGTTTATGAATCTCAAAATGAAAAAGGGTGGAAGAGTGACAATTAGAAATAGCAAAACTCTTCAAATCCTTGGTACAGGTTCTATTGGTAATAGTAATATTTCAATTGATAAAGTTCAATATGTCAAAGGTCTTTCTTATAATTTGCTGAGTGTTACTCAATTATTTGATGATGGACATCATGTTGAATTGGGCATTGATAAAGCTATTATTACTATTGGTACTAACAAAATCCCCCTAGTTGCTAGAAGGGAAGGAAATATATATGTATTAGACTTTGATATGCAGGAAACATCATGCTGTTTGGCTGCAATAGATAATGACCCATATATTTGGCATAGAAGATTGGGACATGCACACATGGATTTGCTCAGAAAGTTATCAAGCAAGAAACTAGTGAGAGGGCTGCCCAAACTAAAGTATGTCAAAACAGAAGTATGTTCAGCTTGCCAATTGGGAGAACAGCTTCGAAGTACTCACAAATCAAAGAAAATGGTATCTACTTCTAAACCCTTAGAGCTTCTGCATTTGGACTAATTTGGTCCAGAAGCTTACAAGAGTATTGGAGGTAAACAATATGGTTTTGTGATTGTAGATGATTATTCTAGATTCACATGGGTATTATTTCTTCGTACTAAAGATTGTGCTTTTGATGAGTTTAAGAAGCTAATCAAATTACTTGAGAACAAGTTGAATACAAGACTTGTAGGTATAAGGAGTGATAGAGGAGGTGAATTTCTCAACAAAGACTTCGTTGATTATTGTGAAAAAAGAGGAATTACACATGAATTTTCTGCACCAAGGACTCCACAGCAAAACGGAGTGGTAGAAAGGAAGAACAGGTCACTACAAGAAACAGCAAGGACTCTATTGCAAGAAAGCAAGCTGCCTAGAAGTTTTTGGGCAGAAGCAGTGAATACAGCGTGCTATTTGTTGAACAGAGTCATAATCAGGCCTATTTTGAACAAAACTCTGTATGAATTGTTGAGGAAAAAGAAGCCAAACATTAGTTACTTCAAAATCTTTGGCTCAAAGTGTTTTGTGCTCAAGACAATTGATAATGATGGTAAATTTGATGCTAAATCTTATGAGGCTATTTTTCTTGGCTATTCTTTAACTAGTAGAGCATATAGAGTTTATAACTTAAATAAACATATAGTTGAAGAATCTATTGATGTTACTTTTCAAGAACCTAGCAATGATCTGCCAAGAGACGAGGAAGAATTTGCAGGTAAAGCTGATAATATACAACATCAAGTTACTGGAAATTAGCAAGCCAACAATTCTGCTGAAACTGGAAGTCAGCAAGCCAACAACACTACTGAGAATGGAAAACAGCAAGCTGGAACTGCAAATCAGCAAGCTGAAGTGGTCAGATTAACTTCACATAAAGAAATTGCTCAACATTCTCTACCAAAGGCTACAAGGACAGTAAAGAATCATCCTCCAGAACTTGTTATTGGAAATATTTCAGATGGAATCACAACAAGGAGAGGAAAAGCAAACTTTTGTGCTTATGCTGCCTTTTTAGCTCAAGAAGAACCCAAAAATATCAAAGAAGCATTAGAAGATGAAAATTGGATCATGGCAATGCAAGAGGAACTCAACCAATTTGAGAGATGTGATGTTTGGGAACTTGTAAAGCCACCAAAAGATGCTTCTATCATAGGAACCAAATGGGTGTTCAAGAACAAAGTGGATGAATTTGGAACAGTTACTCGAAATAAGGCAAGGCTCGTGGCTCAAGGCTATAATCAACAAGAAGGAATTGATTTTGAAGAAACATATGCACTTGTAGCTCGTTTAGAATCAATCAGAATGCTTCTTGCCTATGCATGCTACAAGAAATTCAAGTTATATCAAATGGATGTAAAAAGCACATTTCTAAATGGCATGCTGGATGAGGAAGTCTATGTCAAACAGCCTCCTGGATTCGAACAAGAGAAGTTTCATGACTATGTTTACAAGCTCAAGAAGGCATTATATGGTTTAAGGCAGGCCCCTAGAGCGTGGTATGAGAGGCTTAGTAAGTTTCTTCTCAAAAATGGATTCATTCGAGGTAATATCGATCCCACATTATTTACAAAGCAAAATGGTAAAGATATTCTGGTTGTACAAATATATGTGGATGATATTGTATTCGGTGCTACTAATGAATCTATGTGTGAGTGGTTTTCTAAGTGCATGTACAATGAATTTGACATGAGCATGATGGGGGAACTCAACTATTTCTTGGGTCTCCAAATCAAGCAAACCATTGATGGCATTTATGTGCATCAATCCAAGTATACAAAGAATCTACTCAAAAGATTTGGTTATGAAGATGTCAAAGCAAAAACAACTCCTATGACTCAAAACAGCAAGCTGTTTGCAGATGAGAATGGTAAGGAGGTGGATGTCAAAAGGTATAGAGGTATGATTGGAAGTTTATTATATTTAACAGCCTCAAGACCTGATATCATGTATAGTGTTTGTGTTTGTGCAAGGTTTCAATCCAACCCTAAAGAGTCTCACTTAAATGCAGTTAAAAGGATTTTTAAATATTTAAGTGGTACTATCAATCTTGGTTTGTTCTATCCTATCACAAATACTTTTGATCTCGTGGGGTATAGTGATGCAGATTATGCAGGGTCTCAAACTGATAGAAAGAGTACAAGTGGTGTTTGTACATTTCTTGGACAAAGCTTGGTTTCATGGCAAAGCAAAAAGCAAGCTTCTGTTGCTCTATCAACGGCCGAAGGAAAATATTTAGCAGCTGGTAGCTGTTGCTCTCAAATTTTATGGATGATTCAAACTCTAAGGGATTTTAATATCAAGTGTGGCAAGATTCCAATATATTGTGACAACACGAGTGCTATCAATATCTCCAAGAATCCTGTGAATCACTCAAGAACAAAGCATATCGATGTACGTCATCATTTCTTGAGAGATAATGCAGCAAAGGGGAAGATTGAGTTGGTATTTGTCTCAACTGAAGTTCAACTGTCAGATATTTTCACAAAGCCATTGGCTGAAGAAAGATTTGCAACCATACGAATGGAGCTTGGCATGTGTACTGTGTAGTCAGCAAGCTGACAAGCACAGAATGAGTAACGTTGGCTTACCATTTGTATCTGAACAGTCTATATGCCATTACTATGATCCGATTTTTTTAATTTTATTTCTCTATGCTTATTCCAGACCTGGACTAATATTCTTTTTGTTGAATTTTTTGATGGATTAAGGGGGAGAAATTTAGGAGAATTTATTTGCTTGTTTGGTCAAGATATTCGGTTTAGATATGATTATTATGCTTGTTTATCTTGAATCTGTTTTATATCAAAATGTACTAATATGCAGGGATTTAGGGGGAGTTTTTATTTCTCCTAAATGTTGTGTAATCATCAAAAAGGGGGAGATTGATACTCCTATGGTTTTGATGATCACATTCAGCAAGCTATTTGCTTGTAGTTTGATATAAAACATTATGTTATGGTTGTACTAACTTGGTTTTGCAGGGTATATTAAGTCTACTAATTGTTTACAGAGAATATATCAACAACAAGCCATTTGGTGTTACAACGGAGATAGTTTGGCAAGCCATTTGCACTGACAGACACAAACAGCAAGCCATTTGCAAACTGCCAGAAATCCTGAAGATAATATCAAGACAAATTCTCATGGATGTAATTCAGGAAATATATTGTGAGGACTCTTTATTATATAATACATACACAATATATTCTAGAGCTCAAATCTTTTCAAATATCTTTCTTTAAAACATTTTATAAAACTTATGGGAGTTTCCTTATTTAAAAGATTTTCTTTCTTCAAAATCTCCTATACACGTTTTATATACATACGAACAGAAGGGATATGTTTTTCATCGATCTCTTTCTCTCAAACCTTCTGTCTAACGTTCACAGGAACGTTTGTAAAATCTCTAACCAATTGAACGTTGAAAATTGATTCTAATAGTTCGAATAATTGGTGATTGATTTTCTGAACGTTAGTGTGAAGCTTTATAAACCTGATTCTTGTGTTCATTCGTTTCTAACAATCCAGAGAACATTCAGAGAAAACTTTCAAGCACACAAGATTTCAAATAACTCGGTTTTTCATTGCTATATTCTTTTGATACTCTCGAGCTCTTAATATATTCATACGTGCTATATCTTAAAGAGTTCATAGTTTGAGTTGTATTCATCTATTGATTGTATTGTTCGAATTGTAAGGTTTAGTTGTTGGACAAGTTGGCTTGGGAACTAGGGTTTGGTGATCGTTGCTAAAGAAGTATACTTGGGAAGTATAGCTTAGAAAGCAAGTTCAGAAACAGGAGTTCAGCACGCCATTTGTCAACAGCTGGGTATTAAGGGAGATATATTATTGTATCTTATAATTGGTTTTATTTCAGTGATCAATAATATATTCTCTTACCAAGTTGGTAAGGGACCAGGACGTAGACCATAGGGGTTAGGGGTCGAACCTGGATAAAAGTCTCTGTGTTCTTTATTTTCTGATCTTTACTTACTGCTTGCATTTAGCTTACTATTTCTGCACTTTACTGTACCGATTATCTGTGCATTCAGCATACCATTTGTCTCTGCATAAAACGAAATCAGTAAGTTGTTTCTGGTAATTTTTAAAATCAGACTTAGTTAAATATAGTTAGCCATTTACACCTATTCACCCCCTCTAGGTGTGCATTTTCAATATCATATTTCCTTATTTTTCCAATATACTTATTTACCTTCATCTTCTTCCATGTAATCCATATTGATCACATCGTATCTATATTCATCTCCTTTCATGTAATCCACATTTCGAACATGTACTTATTCACCTTAGTATAACATTTCCATGACATTAATTATAGCCATGTAACAATTTCGTTTATCACTTATTATATCAATTCATATCACCATTCTCATATATTCAGTCTGATGATTAATATCATTACAGTACTCACGTAGAGTCTTTCAATCAATTATTTCCATTTCCATGTAATCATATAGATCTGCATACCTCATGTGTCTTATTCAAGTAACTCATCTCATTTGTCCAAGTACTCATATCATTATTTCCATAAATAGCACATATAATTTGTGAGTAGTCAAGGTGATTAATGCTCACCTTAGCTCGCTTCCTTCCTTAGCGTGCTCTAATCCTTGTTATGGTACTAGACTCCTTTCTGGAAACCTTTATCCATATAAACTATAACCAGTCTCTAATATCCATAAAACACTTCTATGGATATAATTATGATATTTAAGTAAAACTACTGTTACTAAGAAAGTGTGTTATTCTCTCTCCTTTTTGCTAATTACTACTATTCTCATTATACTTTCGAAAAATTACCATATTTGGTATGGACATAGCTCTCACATAATTCTATAACTTTCGTTCTTTAACTTTTTCCAAACGAGTCTCCTAACTCGTCCGAAGTCTTATCCGAAAACGCTTCCTTAAATTTCACTTCCTTTAGAACCCTTATTAAACCCTTATGTTCCAACATTTTTCATAATTCCAAAACTTAACATTTTCACAAGAACCCATTTCCATTTCATTCTCTAACATAAGGTCTTACTATCCTCTGAATTTCGACTTTAAACGATTAGTATAGCTATGTCAAATGCTCTCTCAAAGTTGATACAAAAACTGCCAAAACAGTCCCAAAAATCAGCGGCACTCTAACATTTTTAATAAATCCAAAAATGATCAAAAAAATAGTAAATTTCACTGACATCTTCCTTAATCACATATACACCTTACATATTTTTTTCAAAGCTAAATAAGGAGTTTAACTAGGTGAAATAATTTTCCTAAACTCATTTTTTGGACAATCCCGAGGTTCTTGGACACCCGATACTAAAACGGCCATAACCCCTAGCTCGTTAATACGATTTGTGCACCTTTTGCGGCCACGCAAATTAGACTCCGAGTACTCCAACTTTCATTTACAACCCACGGCCAAAACAGGCTTTCATCTTCCTCGAATTAACTACACAGAAACAGGGCAGAAACTGCCTTATTTAACTTACTCTCTCTATAATCCCATAAATTCATAATTTATCAATAATATCCACCATCAAGCTCCACCTTATAACTTCATACAATCATTCAAGCACAATACCCAAATTTTCAGATTATATAACTCATCATTTCATTGCATAAAAACTTAAAGAAATACTAAGTTTAAGGGTTAGAAGTTATACCCTTGCACTACTAGCTTGCTCCTTGTAAAAACCCCTTGAACTCTAGCAAGACCTTCTTGTTCTTGATCTCCTCTTCCTCAACCAGACTTTACTAGATGCGTGTATATGTTGGTATAGGTGTTATATATCTTGTATATTAGTATAGGATTCAACTAACAAGTATTTAGCAAGTTTAGAAGTTTTATTGTTTTTTTCCATGCTTTCTTCCACGACTCCAATCGGCCCTTAGACTAAAATGAAGAAGATGAATCTGATTTTGGCTAGATAATGTCTATCTAGATCATGTGTAATTACTCTTCTATCCCTTGGCTTCTCATGGAAGCATTGCTAAGCTTCTTTTATAAGTTATTCTTTTACTATTCCTCATTACTATTCACATTTCTATGAATTTTAAATAGTTCTTCAAAATATCTTTTTCAATGTATACTCTTCATAATTTCTTAATTTTATTCTCGTCCATACCTTCGTATGGAGTATTTATTTGCATTTTTCTGACTTACGATTGATTTTATATAAATCCTTGAAGTTTCATAACTTACTTTTACAACATTCCAACTCCTTTTGAGGACTCTATGGAGTTGAATTTGCATTTGTTGTAGAAGGATAAAGTTTTTAGAATAACGTTTTACACTTAATTGACTGAAAACATTTTCCCACCAAAAATACTATTCATCCCCCGAGTTACTATTCATTTCCCATAGTTACTATTCATTTCCCGAAGATTTTATAAAAATGCTTATCTCCGAAAACCGATTGCATTTCCATACACTTATTTTTCATATACATTACTAATATGCTATCGAATCTTAATTCCTTTTCCTCTAAGGAATCATACACTATCATATTTCACTTTAGATACTCGTTTTATTCCTTATAATATTGTATTTCAATATATTGGAAATACGTTTTATTATGCAATCTAGAATTTCCCGATAACTAAATAACACTCCTAGAGTATTCATGATGAAATACTTAATAACTATTCTCCATTCTCTTAAATAAATAAGAATAAGAATATAATTATTATTGAAAATATATCAATAATTCCCTTTCTATTAATATAATATATGAGCTAAGTCAGGGATGTTACAGAAAAGGCTGAAGTTTTGTTGTTGTGTTAAAAGTTGTTGCCTATTATTATTAGAGTAAAGTGCACATTGTGTATTTGAAATTTGGCCTTGACACCACTTGCACTACCGAATTTTAAAATCAAGCATATGCAATACTGAACTCACAATTTACTTACACATTATGTACTGCCGTCAAATTGAGTCTAACTCCGTTAGAAACACAGGGGTAAAAATGTATTTTACTCATCAAACAATTAAATCAAAATAAAAATAAAAATCAAGAACACCTTCTTCCACCTCCAGAATCCGGCGATCGGAGGTGTAATCCGGCGAGCTCGATTTCCGACTGCAACACCATAGAACACAGCACAACACACGATTCTGCAGCTAAACAAATTCCCAACATCTGGACAACAATAAACCAACAAAACACACTCAAAATTCGATCAAAATGAACCAAAGAAATAGATTCTCCATTGTGTATTTGAAAGTTGGCCTTGACACCACTTGCACTACCGAATTTTAAAATCAAGCATATGCAATACTGAACTCACAATTTACTTACACATTATGTACTGCCGTCAAATTGAGTCTAACTCCGTTAGAAACACAGGGGTAAAAATGTATTTTACTCATCAAACAATTAAATCAAAATAAAAATAAAAATCAAGAACACCTTCTTCCACCTCCAGAATCCGGCGATCGGAGGTGTAATCCGGCGAGCTCGATTTCCGACTGCAACACCATAGAACACAGCACAACACACGATTCTGCAGCTAAACAAATTCCCAACATCTGGACAACAATAAACCAACAAAACACACTCAAAATTCGATCAAAATGAACCAAAGAAATAGATTTTCCGGCGAGCTTAACATCCCTTCCGGCCAAAATTCGTTTTCGTTCATATCAAAACCAAATTGTGTGTTCTATATCACAAATCAAAGCTTATGCAACCCCCAATCTTTCCCCTAACACCACAAACATGAACAAGCAACACATACTAGGGACGATTGATTTGAAAAAATTGGTCAAAACTTACAATTCGTATATCTCATAATAGAAAATAATTGAAGCAATTAAACACATAAAGCAACTCCCTAGGATCATATGAAGCTATTCAAACAATCAAATCAACTGAACAATCACTAAAATCGAAAACCCCAATTTTTGAATAAGAACCCTAAAATCTGCAGTTTTATACAAAAATTCATAACAAATCATAAAGTTACCCTTTGTTGACGGAGGAATTTGGTAACAACAAAGTTTGAGGTCTGTCGCCGGAATCAAGATTTATGACGGTGGTTCTTCGCCGGATAAGTCACCGGAGTGTGGTGGCTGTGATGAATTGGGGGCTGAGATTGAGAGGGTTCTTGGTGGTGGCTCGTAGCTCTTCACTTCCATCCCCCTCAATTTGCCTACGTACCTCTATATTTATAGAGGATCAAGCCCACGTAGTTCTTGGAGAGCAAGAAACCAAAATGGGCTTGGATTGACGAACTAGCTTCCGGAATGTTCTACTATGAGGCCTAACCACAAAAGGCCCAAGGCTCATCCAAGATCTCAAGACTTCACAAATAAGGAAACTTCCCCCGTCGAGGACTAGTCCTATCTGCTACAAGCTATTTCTTGATTTCAAGGATGCAGGTATAGCCATGGTTTACCCCAAGTACAGAACGCATCCCTGTCCCCCGAATGAGAAGCACCCACCAGATAGCAGGACGGGTGATCCAGAGCTTTTGGGTGCAAAGTGCAGGATTACTCCAAAGTTTCCCAATGAGAGCGCGCCCATTGGCTACAGGAACAGAGCTCCCAAAGCACACACCAGAGAGAGACCAATCTTTGCACCGAGGAGAACATGCCCTCAGTGTATAAGAAAGGTCCCCAAATCCAGGAAAACCCCTGGAGGCCTTCTACGACGGACATCCCCCTCCTGAGATACGACAGGAGGGAATTCTTCAACTTCTGGAATCCCAGCTTGAGTAGAATCCCAACTTGAGTAGAATCCCAACCTGAGTAGAATCCCAACCTGAGTAGAATCCCAGGAGAGATTTCTTCAGTGACTTCTTGGAAAATAAACGTAAATATAAGTCTTTATCATGTTTTAGTATTTAGGGCGCGCCCTCTTTGTAGAGAAAGAGAGGGCGCGTCCTGACTTCTCCATTTTCTGCCAAAACCCTAATTAATCCTAGAATTCCCCAAATTGAACCCGTATTTGGCCCGAATTCATCTTAAAATACCCGAACCGAATTTTGGGCATAACAACTACCCCCCAATTCCATGCAAAATTAAAGATGAAGCATGGAATTTCAATCTTAAAGAACACCAAAATTTTTGTAGCTTTTCTTCTTCAGGGCGCATCCTTATTCTTCTTGTCTTCAAGATTCTATGCGGAGGACGCGTCCTTAAATTCTTCAATCCATATCTCTAAGCTTTTGCATCCATCTCTAGTTTTGGCTTCTTCGTAGAGGAATAACACAAATGCGCAACATCTCTAAGCTTACATGAGCTAACTCGGCGTAAGAAACAAGAGATACTATGCACAAGTGTAAACCTCTCACTGGGCTCGCACTAAAGCTAAACATATATATATTTTCAGAGGGCGCGCCTTATGATATTAAGGCGTACGGACCCCTTCAACTGTTATCCACATACACTTCCATGGTCTTTTCAAGTTCCTTCTGCATTAATCAAGCCAAAGGGCATTTTAATGTAGCAGTATAATCCTCTATTTGTGATGAAAGAAGTGTGCTCGCGTACATGGAAATCTGATTATAGCCCAAAT
Organism: Kitagawia praeruptora; assembly: GCA_037693485.1. Lineage (NCBI taxonomy): Eukaryota > Viridiplantae > Streptophyta > Magnoliopsida > Apiales > Apiaceae > Kitagawia > Kitagawia praeruptora. The sequence goes on along the minus strand of CM075351.1, from coordinate 25,207,819 downwards.
AAGCGTTCATGAAACTCAAGAGAACATGCCCTGCTATTATATCTACCAACTGATCAATCTGAGGAAGAGGAAAACTATCCTTAGGGCAAGCCTTGTTCAAATCCTTGAAATCTACACAAGTCCTCCATTTCCCATTTAACGAAAACCGAGTTAGCTAACCATTTTGGTAGTGAGACTCTTTAATCAAGCCAACGTTTAATACTCTGCCCACCTCTTTCTTCAACGCTAGAGCTCTCTCTCCACTTACTGGTCGACGTTTCTGGCGAATACCTTTCTTGGTGGGATCTATATTCAGATGATGGCACAAAGCTTTTGGATCAATTCCCACCATAGCAGCATGACTCCAATCAAAAACATCCAGGTTATCCAAAAGAAAGTTGGTGATCATTCCTCTCAACTTAGAATTCAACTGAGATCCGATTTTCAATACCTTAATCGTATCCTTTTCATCCACCATAATTGAAATTGAGTCCTCTACAAGACCAGTCTTCTCAACTGGCTGCGGTGTTCTCGGATCAATTAAGATCAAAATCGAAGCTTCGAGGATCTTCAATCGGTGCTTCATCCTTGGAGGGCGCATCCTCTTTAAGAGGGAAGTCTTCCTCATCAAGGGTGTGCACCAAGCCTTCAAGCAACATTCGTCTACCTTCAACCTGCTCACCTCTAAGATTGATTGATATGATATCCTCTGAATCTTCTTCAATTTCTTCCAGGATCTCATCTTGTAAATCAACCAGTGCTGAAATTCCATTCACTTGCTGCTCCTCAGGGCGCGCCTTGTAGGGAGGCGCCTCCTCTCCTGGTTCTTGGACAAGATAATAGACTTTAACTTCTCCCGGAATGATGCTCATGACGACTCCTGAACTACTTTCACAGAGGGCGCGCTCTCCATCCCGTCTTCTGAACACTTTGATCGCCTTGTGATAGCAATCTCTTGAATCATGTTGAGATCCTCGCATAGTTACTACTCCATTGGGTGTTAGGAATTTCATTGCAAGATGGTAGATGGTCACAACCTTCTTTTCCTTCGACAAGGGGCACCCTTTTTCTTTCTTCAGTAAATATGCTTATCAACTTTGTAGCAAAACATCACATGAGGGTGTGCCTAGCAATCGCATACCGATTAAATATTCTTGTAGCCACTTGCGCTTCTATATCACAACCAGACACCCTCAACTTTTCTTATTAGGAAGATCCTCTCCTTTAAAATGAAAATGCACACCTAGAGGGGGGTGAATAGGTGTAAATGGCTAACTATGTATAACTAAAACTGATTTTAAAAATTACCAGAAACAGCTTACTGATTTCGTTTAGGCAGATACAAATGGTATGCAGAATGCACAGATAAATGCACAGATAACACAACAAATGGTAAACTGAATGCAAACAGTATGCTGAGTGTAATGACAGTAAATAAGATAAGGTGCACAAACAGTAAGCAGTGCAGAAATAGTAATCTAGATGCAAGCAGTAAGTAAAGTGCAGAAAATAAAGAACACCAAGACTTTTAGCCAGGTTCGACCCCTAACCCCTATGGTCTACGTCCTGGTCCCTTACCAACTTGGTAAGAGAATATATTATTGATCACTGAAATAAGCCAATTACAAGATACAACAATATATCTCCCTTAATACCCAGTTGTTGACAAATGGCGTGCTGAACTCCTGTTTCTGAACTTGCTCTCTAAGCTATACTTCCCAAGTATACTTCTCTAGCAATGTTCACCAAACCCTAGTTCCCTAGCCAAACTGACCAACAACTAATCCTTACAAATCGAACAATACAATCAATAGAGGATACAACTCAAACTATGAACTCTTTAGAATATAGCACGTATAGAATATATCAAGAGCTCGAGAAAAAGAAAGATATAGCAATGGAAAACTGAGTTGTTTGAAATCTTGTGTGCTTGAATATTTTCTCTGAAGTGTGTATCTTCGAATGAACACAAGAATAAACTATATATAGACTCACAACCAACGTTCGGAAAATCAATCACCAATTATTCGAACTATAAGAAATCAATTTCCAACGTTCAATTGGTTAGAGATTTTACCAACGTTCTTGTGAACGTTTGACAGAGGGTTTGGAAGAAAGAGATCGTAGAAAACATAACCCTTCTGATTTGTATAGATATAAAACGCGTATAGGAGATTTTGTAGAAGAAAATCTTTTAAATAAGGAAACTCCTATAAGTTTTATAAAATAAATTAAAGAAAGATATTTGAAAAGATTTTGAGCTCTATAATATATTGTTTACGTATTATATAATAAAGAATCCTCACAATATATTTCCTGAAGTAAATCCATGAGAATTTGTCTTGATCTTTATCTTCAAGAATTCTGGCAGTTTCGAATGGCTTGCTGTTTGAGTCTGCCAGTTGTGAAAATCTGCTGTTTGAGTCTGTTAGTGTGAAATGGCTTGCTGAACTGTCTCTGTTATAGCACCAGATAGCTTGCTGTTTGTATATTCTCTGTAAACAATCAGTACCCTGCAAAACCAAGTTAGTACATCCATAACACAATGTTTTATATCAAACTACAAGCAAATAGCTTGCTGAAAGTGATCATCAAAACCATAGGAGTATCAATCTCCCCCTTTTTGATGATTACACAATATTTAGGAGAAAATAAAAACTCCCCCTAAATCCCTGCATATTAGTACATTTTGATATAAAACAGATTCAAGATAAACAAGCATAATAATCATATCTAAATCGAATATCTTGACCAAACGGTTCTCCTAAATTTCTCCCCCTTAATCCATCAAAAAATTCAACAAAAAGAACATTAGTCCAGGTCTGGAATAAGCACAGAGAAATAAATTATAAAAATTAAATCAGGTAATGGCATATAAACAGTTCAGATACAAATGGTAAGCCAACGTTACCCATTCTGTGTTTGTCAGCTTGCTGACTACACAGTACACATGCCAAGTTCCATTCGAATGGCTGCAAATCTTTCTTCAGCCAATGGCTTTGTGAAGATATCTGCTAGTTGAACTTCAGTTGAGACAAATACCAACTCAATCTTCCCTTTTGCTGCATTATCTCTTAAGAAATGGTGACGAACGTCAATATGCTTCGTTCTTGAGTGATTGACAGGATTCTTTGAGATATTTATAGCACTCGTGTTGTCACAAAATATTGGAATTTTGCCACACTTGATATTGAAATCCCTTAGAGTCTGAATCATCCATAAAATTTGAGAGCAACAGCTACCAGCTGCTAGATACTCCCCTTCAGCCGTTGATAGAGCCACAGAAGCTTGCTTTTTGCTTTGCCATGAAACCAAGCTTTGTCCAAGGAATGTACAAACACCACTTGTACTCTTTCTATCAGTTTGTGACCCTGCATAATCTGCATCACTATACCCCACGAGATCAAAAGTATTTGTGATAGGATAGAACAAACCAAGATTGATAGTACCACTTAAGTATTTAAAAATTCTTTTAACCGCATTTAAGTGAGACTCTTTAGGGTTTGATTGAAACCTTGCACAAACACAAACACTATACATGATATCAGGTCTTGAGGCAGTTAAATATAATAAACTTCCAATCATACCTCTATACCTTTTGACATCCACATCCTTACCATTCTCATCTGCAAACAGCTTGCTGTTTTGAGTCATAGGAGTTGTTTTTGCTTTGACATCTTCATAACCAAATCTTTTGAGCAGATTCTTTGTGTACTTTGATTGATGCACATAAATACCATCATTGGTTTGCTTGATTTGGAGACCCAAGAAATAATTAAGTTCTCCCATCATGCTCATGTCGAATTCATTGTACATGCACTTAGAAAACCACTCACACATAGATTCATTAGTAGCACCAAATACAATATCATCCACATATATTTGTACAACAAGAATATCTTTACCATTTTGCTTTGTAAATAATGTGGGATCGATATTACCTCGAATGAATCCATTTTTGAGAAGAAACTTACTAAGCCTCTCATACCACGCTCTAGGGGCCTGCCTTAAACCATATAATGCCTTCTTGAGCTTGTAAACATAGTCATGAAACTTCTCATGTTCGAATCCAGGAGGCTGTTTGACATAGACTTCCTCATCCAGCACGCCATTTAGGAATGCACTCTTTACGTCCATTTGATATAACTTGAATTTCTTGTAGCATGCATAAGCAAGAAGCATTCTGATTGATTCTAAACGAGCTACAGGTGCATATGTTTCTTCAAAATCAATTCCTTCTTGTTGATTATAGCCTTGAGCCACGAGCCTTGCCTTATTTCGAGTAACTGTTCCAAATTCATCCACTTTGTTTTTGAACACCCATTTGGTTCCTATGATAGAAGCATCTTCTGGTGGCTTTACAAGTTCCCAAACATCACATCTCTCGAATTGGTTGAGTTCCTCTTGCATTGCCATGATCCAATTTTCATCTTCTAATGCTTCTTTGATATTTTTGGGTTCTTCTTGAGCTAAAAAGGCAGCATAAGCACAAAAGTTTGCTTTTCCTCTCCTTGTTGTGATTCCATCTGAGATATCTCCAATAACAAGTTCTGGAGGATGATTCTTTACTGTCCTTGTAGCCTTTGGTAGAGAATGTTGAGCAATTTCTTCATTTGTTGTGATTCTGACCACTTCAGCTTGCTGATTTGCAGTTCCAGCTTGCTGTTTTCCATTCTCAGTAGTGTTTTTGGCTTGCTGACTTCCAGTTTCAGCAGAATTATTGGCTTGCTGATTTCCAGCAACTTGAGGTTGTATGTTATCACCTGCAAATTCTTCCTCATCTCTTGGCAGATCATTGTTAGGTTCTTGAAAAGTAACATCAATAGATTCTTCAACTATATGTTTATTTAAGTTATAAACTCTATATGCTCTACTAGTTAAAGAATAGCCAAGAAAAATAGCTTCATAAGACTTAGCATCGAATTTACCATCATTATCAATCGTCTTGAGCACAAAACACTTTGAGCCAAAGATTTTGAAGTAACCAATGTTTGGCTTCTTTTTCCTCAACAATTCATATGGAGTTTTGTTCAAGATAGGCCTGATTATGACTCTGTTCAACAAATAGCACGCTGTATTCACTGCTTCTGCCCAAAAACTTCTAGGCAGCTTGCTTTCTTGCAAAAGTGTCCTTGCTGTTTCTTGTAGTGACCTGTTCTTCCTTTCTACCACTCCATTTTGTTGTGGAGTCCTTGGTGCAGAAAATTCATGTGTAATTCCTCTTTTTTCACAATAAGCAATGAAGTCTTTGTTGAGAAATTCTCCTCCTCTATCACTTCTTATACCTACAAGCTTTGTATTCAACTTGTTCTCAAGTAATTTGATTAGCTTCTTAAACTCATCAAAAGCACAATCTTTAGTACGAAGAAATAATACCCATGTAAATCTAGAATAATCATCTACAATCACAAAACCATATTGTTTACCTCCAATACTCTTGTAAGCTTCTGGACCAAATAAGTCCAAATGCAGAAGCTCTAAGGGTTTAGAAGTAGATACCATTTTCTTTGATTTGTGAGTACTTCGAAGCTGTTTTCCCAATTGGCAAGCTGAACATACTTCTGTTTTGACATACTTTAGCTTGGGCAGCCCTCTCACTAGTTTCTTGCTTGTTAACTTTCTGATCAAATCCATGTGTGCATGTCCCAATCTTCTATGCCAAATATATGGGTCATTATCCATTGCAGCCAAACAGCATGCTGTTTCCTGCAAATCAAAGTCTAATACATATATATTTCCTTCCCTTCTAGCAACTAGGGGGAATTTGTTAGTACCAATAGTAATAACAGCTTTATCAATGCCTAATTCAACATGATGTCCATCATCAAATAATTGAGTAACACTCAGCAAGTTATAAGAAAGACCTTTGACATATTGAACTTTATCAATTGAAATATTACTATTACCAATAGAACCAGTACCAAGGATTTGAAGAGTTTTGCTATTCCCAATTGTCACTCTTCCACCCTTTTTCATTTTGAGATTCATAAACTGAGATTTGTCTCCACACATATGTCTTGTGCATCCACTGTCCAAGATCCATTGCTTTGACTTGACCTTAGCAGTAAGGCACATCTACAAAACAAACAAAAATACCTCAATGTTTTGGTACCCATATAGGTTTGGGTCCAGGTTGGTTAGTAGCAAGAATATATAAAGCATTTAAATCAGATTTCTTGATCCACATTTGGACCACTTTTGGGGACTGATCATTCAGTTGGTAAGCTGTTTGTCTTCTGCTATTTGTATTCTGGTATGCTGTTTGTCTCCTGCTATTTGCACTCTGGTATGCTATTTTCGTCTTATGATATACTTGAACCACACAATTCTTTTCCAGATGTCCTTTTCCACCACATTTGTTGCATGTCTTCCAAGGCATAGCATAATTGTAGGGAATGCCATTCCTTCCATCATATTTGAGCACTTTATTTTTCTTGTTGAAGTTTAGACCAACACCTTCTCTGACCAAAGGTACATTTGCCTTCTTCATCATTGTCTTTAAGGTGTCTTCACCTTGAACAAAAGTTTCCATGCCCTTCTTGAGATCTTTAACTTCTGTTTCTAGGAGAGTGATCACTTCAGCTTGCTGTTTGATGAGTTCAGCTTGCTGGACTCTCTTTTCAGCAGTTTTTGAGGATTCGGCTTGACTAGATTCCTTCATTTTGTATGATTCCAATGCTTTAGCTTTAGTTTTGACATCAGACCTTAGCTCTTTGATTTCTTCAGTCAATGTCTTGTTTCTCTTTTCGAGTAGTTTGACATTGGCCTCTAAATGTCTATTCTTAGTAGTTAGTTCCTTGATCTCTGTAGCTTTACTGAATGAAGTTGAATCCCATTCTTCCATTTTTGGCAATAGATCTTTTACCATCTTGGATAAATAGGCATTTTTATCAGTCAGCTTGCTGATTTCAGCCTTTAGTGCCATGTGTTCTTCAATTGTAACACTATTTTGTTCCTGCATGGTTAGTGAATCTAACAAAGTATCATCTGAAGAAATATAATCATTAAAAGAGTTTACCTCACTCTCATCTTCTTCAGAATCAGTTTCAGCATATACTCCTTCTGAATTTCCTAGACCATATTTTTCATCCATTCCAACAAGTGCTAAGTTCACCATCTCTTCACTTGAGTCATCACTGGAATCAGAATCATCATCACTCCAAGTCAGTAGAGCCTTTGATTTCTTCTTGTCCTTGAAAGCAGTAGGCTGTTTTGACTTTAGTTTGTAGCAATTCCTTTTATAATGGCCTGGCTTGCCACATTCGAAACAAGTTTCCTCCTTAGAGTCTTTTGAGCCTTTCTTGTTGTTGTAGTAACCACCTCTTTCCCTTTTCATCATGTTCTTCTTTTCTATCAGCCTCTTGATCTTCTTTGAAATAAGTGCAAGTTCTTCATCTGAATCAGATTCATCATTAGAGTCAATTGGCTTGCTGTTTTTAGAATGGAGAGCCATATTCTTCATCTTTTCTGTTGGAGCTTTAATACTTGAACTTCCCACCTGATTTCCATTTATCTTGCTTTCAAATTGCTCTAGCTCAGCAAATACAGCCAAGTGATCCATAGTATCAATAAGTGGTGAGGATTCCAAGGCAGTAACTTTGGCTTCGTAGATAAATGGTACTGCACTTAAGACCTTCATATTGATTTCATCTTGTGGTATAGATTTTCCAAGCCTCTTCAGTGAGTTAATAGTAACTTGAAACCTTGCTTGACTATCCTTGATAGTTTCACCTTCATTAAGCTTGAAATTTCCAAAATCATTCATTAGCTTGCTAAGTTTCACCTTCTTTAGAGATTTCGAACCTTCATGATAAGTCTCCAAAGCATCCCACATTTCTTTTGCTGATTTGAGTGAAGATACTTTATCATATTCAGCCTGGTTCAAACCATTCATAAGAGAACTCCTTGCCTTTCCATTGTAGCCAAGTTTGATTAATTCATCCGGAGTGAGATCATCAACATCTCTTGGCTTGCCTTCCTTGTCAAGAAAGACATATGGACCTTTTTGCACAACTCTCAGAACTAATGGATCTCTGGATAAGTGAGTTTCCATGCTGCTTTTCCACCAGTGGTAGTTGTGTGTGCCATGAAGAAGTGGAGGCCTAAAATCAGATTTTCCTTCGGGATAGTTTTCAGCCATTATGATCGAATACTTTCCTGTTACAGAATTGTTAGTATACCAAAGCTCTGATACCAAATGAAAATGCACACCTAGAGGGGGGTGAATAGGTGTAAATGGCTAACTATGTATAACTAAAACTGATTTTAAAAATTACCAGAAACAGCTTACTGATTTCGTTTAGGCAGATACAAATGGTATGCAGAATGCACAGATAAATGCACAGATAACACAACAAATGGTAAACTGAATGCAAACAGTATGCTGAGTGTAATGACAGTAAATAAGATAAGGTGCACAAACAGTAAGCAGTGCAGAAATAGTAATCTAGATGCAAGCAGTAAGTAAAGTGCAGAAAATAAAGAACACCAAGACTTTTAGCCAGGTTCGACCCCTAACCCCTATGGTCTACGTCCTGGTCCCTTACCAACTTGGTAAGAGAATATATTATTGATCACTGAAATAAGCCAATTACAAGATACAACAATATATCTCCCTTAATACCCAGTTGTTGACAAATGGCGTGCTGAACTCCTGTTTCTGAACTTGCTCTCTAAGCTATACTTCCCAAGTATACTTCTCTAGCAACGTTCACCAAACCCTAGTTCCCTAGCCAAACTGACCAACAACTAATCCTTACAAATCGAACAATACAATCAATAGAGGATACAACTCAAACTATGAACTCTTTAGAATATAGCACGTATAGAATATATCAAGAGCTCGAGAAAAAGAAAGATATAGCAATGGAAAACTGAGTTGTTTGAAATCTTGTGTGCTTGAATATTTTCTCTGAAGTGTGTATCTTCGAATGAACACAAGAATAAACTATATATAGACTCACAACCAACGTTCGGAAAATCAATCACCAATTATTCGAACTATAAGAAATCAATTTCCAATGTTCAATTGGTTAGAGATTTTACCAACGTTCTTGTGAACGTTTGACAGAGGGTTTGGAAGAAAGAGATCGTAGAAAACATAACCCTTCTGATTTGTATAGATATAAAACGCGTATAGGAGATTTTGTAGAAGAAAATCTTTTAAATAAGGAAACTCCTATAAGTTTTATAAAATAAATTAAAGAAAGATATTTGAAAAGATTTTGAGCTCTATAATATATTGTTTACGTATTATATAATAAAGAATCCTCACAATATATTTCCTGAAGTAAATCCATGAGAATTTGTCTTGATCTTTATCTTCAAGAATTCTGGCAGTTTCGAATGGCTTGCTGTTTGAGTCTGCCAGTTGTGAAAATCTGCTGTTTGAGTCTGTTAGTGTGAAATGGCTTGCTGAACTGTCTCTGTTATAGCACCAGATAGCTTGCTGTTTGTATATTCTCTGTAAACAATCAGTACCCTGCAAAACCAAGTTAGTACATCCATAACACAATGTTTTATATCAAACTACAAGCAAATAGCTTGCTGAAAGTGATCATCAAAACCATAGGAGTATCATAAAATCCAAATTGACATTATCTATGTAGTGATTTATGTATTATGGTTTCTCAACCAGGACGCGTCTTTAATGGATTTCCTTTACACTTTAAGAAATCTTGAAATTCCAGTCTTGAAAACTTTCTGAAATTCTTGAAAATCATAGAATTCTTCAAATAACTCAAGTCTCGATAAAGCCAAGTGATCCAAGTGATCTGCACAGCATCTGCAATACAAATTGTCTTGAAATACATTTAAGAGAGTCCCCTTTTTGATGTACTCTTGAATTGGAGTCATCCAAGTGATCTGCACAGCATCTGCAATTTCCATGACTTCTACCTCTGGAATACTAGGAATTTCCTGAATCTGCAAGGGCACCGTTCCCAACAACATGGCATCCTTTTGAGATGCCAACTTAGCTAAAACATTTGCACTGCAATTTTCATCCGAGGTATGCATTCCAATCGTACTTCTCAAAATTTATGCATCAACCTTTGTGCACACTTCATGTATAGCTCTGTCCTTGGACCACGACTTTGGAATCATCCGTCAATTTGCCTCACCACCATTTCAGAATCACTCAATATGATCAGATTTACAACTTTCATTTCTAGAGGCATCTTCAATCCATTGATTAAAGCTTCATATTCTGCATCATTATTATTTGCTTCAAATTTGGAGTGAATAGCACTCATTATTTGATGTCCTTCAGGGGTAACCAGAATAACACCAGCTCCAGCTCCTCCATTGTTGACAGCTCCATCTACATGTAGCTTCCACCATGGCTGAGGAACTTCCAAAGACAAGATTTTCCTCGACATGCTCATCTCTATTACTGATTGAATAATATCATCGGAGTTTTCTTCTTCTTCAATTTCCTTTAGAATTCTTTTCTTGAAAATCATTAGAAACAAATGCTTCTTCTGCCCGCTGTCCGTGAGGGCGCGCCCTAAGAGTGGGCACATCCTCCTCTAGCTAATGGATCTGAACCTCTCCCGGGATAGCATTCATGATTCCTTTAAAACTATTTCCTCTGAGTAACACTCTCTTGAATCATGTTGGGATCCCAACTTGAGTCTGTGTTTGAGTCTGGAATTCCAACTTGAATCTGGAATTTAACTTGAGTCCGGAATTTCAATTTGAAGCTGTAATTCCAACTTGAATATGGAATTCCAACTTGAGGCTGGAATTGGTTATAACCTCGTGGATTCCCTTGAGGCCGTAGATTCCCCTGAGATTGATGATTTTCTTGAGTCTGGGGATTTCCTTTAGATAGAGGGCGTGCCTTATCCTCTCTAAAAGTACTTCGGGATGAAATCTGAAAAATATGAGATCTTCCTCCCTCGTTTCCCTAGCTATCCTCTCTTCATCCCTTAGGATTTCACTGCGGGTGCTTTGTGAACGATGTGGATGAGGGGGCGCCTTCTTTCGAATAGCAAGCATCCTACGGTTACGGAATTCCTCATCAGGATGCTCAACATAGGGTACTCTTTCTTCGATAATAGTGGGGGACATGCCTTGTATTTTTGTTCCGAATTTCACGCATGCATATTATTTTGCCTTTAGGGCGTGTTCTCGAAAAAGTTAAAAATTTCACTCAACTAAGACTAGGGAAAGTGTACATGGACTACCCCCCTAGACTAGGAGGTAATTAATTTACCTTGTAGTCTACTACTCAGGCATTGCCCTACTTCAATCAACTTCTAGTAGAAAGAGTGCATTCTCCGGTCACGGGCTACTTCAAATTTCATCCCATGAAGGGGCATCTCAAACTAAAGCATCCTATGAATAACATCTCTCAAAGAGGCATCTCACTATGAGGGCATCTCACGAAGAGGCATCTCACAAGGAGGCATTCCACTATTCACACAAATTGTCTTGAAATACATGTATATGTAAGGCTAGGGAGGTGCATCAGTAATACCCCCCAGCATCAGAATATCGTTCCTTATTTTTAAGAGAGAGCCGTTGGAGTTGCTGAGGACGCGCCCTGTTGCTTAGTGCGCGCCCTATGTGGACGAGGGCAATGACAAAGTCTCTTCTAGTCCGGATGAAAGTCATTCTTGTGTAGAGGGGCTCACTCATGACCTTGGGGCCTCAACCTACCTATCAGGGGGCACACTCTAAGATTCATGGGGCCGCACATCAATCCAATTTTCTTCAAGCAAAAGATATTCCATGGATCGTTGTGATCATACTTGTAGACGAAGCCACAACATGAGGTTGATAAGTTAGGGTGCGCCCTGATGCCTATCATTCAGGTCATTGTAGATACGAGGGCGCGTCCTCTGTAACAAAGTATCGTTTCTTCATAGAGGGACTCACTCACGACCTTGGGGCCTCAACCTGATGATCAGGGGGCACACACTATGGTTCGTGGGGCCGCAACTCAACAGCTTCTTTCCTTCTGGAGTCTAAGCAGTAAATTATCCTAGTAGATATTGGAGTCCGCTTGAGAATTTGCATCTTTCTTTGAGGGCGCGCCCTAACCAGAAAGGTCCTCTAAGGGAGAGTTCCTTGAGGGCGCGTCCTATGTTAGAGGATTTTCCTGAAGTCGTGCATTTCCTTGAAGTGGAGTCCAGATGTAGAGCATCGCCCTGGGTTGAGAATTCTCACCCTATCTTCCAACAGTTGCACTACGAGAAATCAAGGGAACGATTGTAGGGCCTTTCTTGAGAGCGCGCCCTCAGCAATACGTCGAGGGCTATTCCTCACTTTGATGATTAGGCCAGACAATGTCATTCTTACATCTTCGGCTTCATTATCTTCCAATGAGATCTTCAAAGTGGGCTCTCTCGTGTCCAAGGGGCCTCGACCTGTAACCAGGGAGCACGCGCTGTGGATCACGACCTTGAGGAAGGGCTCGCTCATGTCCAAGGGGCCTCGACCTGTAATCAGGGGGCACGCGTTGTGGATCACGGGGCCTCGATTCCAAGTGTTCTCCGTTCTCTTGGCCAGGCAAACCCCTGTAGGCCTTCTCATTAGGTAAACCCTGAAGGCCTTCTCATCAGGCAAACCCCTGGAGGCCTTCTCATCAGGTAAACCCCTGGAACTTTATACATGCAATAAATATATGGAGCAAAATAATATAGAGGTTGTATATTACCTGGAGGCGCGCCCAGTCAGGGGAAGGCACGCTTCATAATAATCTTCTGAGGCCTGTTCTACTTGAATTAGCAAAACTCACCATTTGCAGCTCTCTCCTATATCATCTTCCATGGGTGTTCCCTGTAGCACGTCCTGGTAGTGCGCCCTTGATAAGAGATGCTGACGGCTAGCCCTCTTTATTATGAGGTTTGTTCGAATCCAAGGGGCCGCGACCTGTTATCAACAGGGGGCGCGCGCTGTGGATTACCACTCCGTGCTAGAACTCATTTGCGTCCAAGGGGCCCAGACCTGTTATTAACAGCGGGCACGCGCTGTGGACTATCACTCCGTGGAAGGGCTCGCTCATGTCCAAGGGGCCTCGACCTGTAATCAGGGGGCACGCGCTGTGGATCATGGGGCCTCGCTCCCGAGCCTTATTCCTAGGCGTTCCTTCAAGCTAGCAAAGCTCTTCCTCATAGTAGCGAGGTTTTCCTTAATTCGTTGGATTTCACCAGATGGGTGAGGAGCCGCCCTCTCTAGAGGATGCGTCCTGGAGATGAGGACGTGTTCAACCATCGAATTTTCCTAGAAGTTGGAAATCATTCGAGCCTTGGCTACTACCCTCAGGGCGCGCCCTGAGGGTTATTGGGTATTCTCTCTCACCATCTTTAATTCCATCTTTAACTCGAGGATTCTCCTACAAAAGTCCAAAAAACAAACAACAAAAATCTCAACAAAACAAGTCAAGGGTTACCTTGTGGGCACATCCTGATGGTGAGGGCGCGCCATAATGGTGGACGAGTTCCCGATAATTGCGTCTCTTCTCTGGAACATCCTTGTTCGAATCATATTTAAAATCGCCCCATGGAAAACCTAGTTCGACGTCATTGACCGGAAATCACCATTCTTGAAAATACCCGGAACTGTCTTTTTGCAACAGCAGCGTGAAAATCATCTTTAGAACCATCTTTTCTTCATCACATCGAATCTCACTAAGGGTGCGCCCAGAGCGGTGGGGATGAGGGCGTGCCCTCTCTTGAGGATCCAAGAACCACTTCGAGAACTTTCCTAACTTGGAGGGCTTTCCTTGTTCGACGATGATTTCGTGGGATCCTCCGAGATTTTCTCCTGCTTTCTTGCACTTTCTCCGCAGAACTCAATCTTGACCCGAAGTTATTTATGGAATCTCTCATACGATAAAGTTGCTCCATTAACTCCGAATTACTGATAAGAACGGGCGGCTGTCCGCCGGCGGTGGATTGAATTCCATGGTGGTGCAGAGAAGTAGAGAGACCAATCTTTGCACCGAGGAGAACATGCCCTCAGTGTATAAGAAAGGTCCCCAAATCCAGGAAAACCCCTGGAGGCCTTCTACGACGGACATCCCCCTCCTGAGATACGACAGGAGGGAATTCTTCAACTTCTGGAATCCGAGCTTGAGTAGAATCCCAACCTGAGTAGAATCCCAGGAGAGATTTCTTCAGTGACTTCTTGGAAAATAAACGTAAATATAAGTCTTTATCATGTTTTAGTATTTAGGGCGCGCCCTCTTTGTAGAGAAAGAGAGGGCGCGTCCTGACTTCTCCATTTTCTGCCAAAACCCTAATTAATCCTAGAATTCCCCAAATTGAACCCGTATTTGGCCCGAATTCATCTTAAAATACCCGAACCGAATTTTGGGCATAACACCCTCCACAACGATTGATTGCAGGTTATGAAACTAGATGTCGAGGGCTACATTTTGAGCACTTGCACGTCAAAATCGGATTTCTCTAACCTCTCCAAATTTGTGTTTGATCTTGATGAACAAGAGAGAGAAATTCTAATTTCTTATTAATTAAAATGATTTTTACGTCATAGCAAAGAAATGGATAGGAAAGTACAATTTTATCCCTGTCAAACTAACGGAGTTAGTGCAAGACTGACGGCGGTACACAAAGAATAAGTAAATTGTGAGTTCAGTATTGCGTATGCTCAACTTTAAAATTCGGTATTGTAAGTGGTGTCAAGGCCAAACTTCAGGTACACAAAGTGCACTTTATTCTTATTATTAATATATACAGGCATGTGTTTGTGTTATACAAAGTTTTTATATATTTGGTGCAAGGCCATTCACGTTTCGAACAAGATTGTGATCGTCACTTGGCTAGAACCTAATAGTGTGCGTCAACTGACTCACTTCAGGTATTAGGAGTTGCACTTTATTTGAAATTCCTTCTGGTTTTAGTTTGGTAATGGGGAAAAAATGGACAGCATCAAGTTGTTTTATATCTGACCCTAATTACTTGCCATAGCTGAGATATCAATGGACAGATTAATATCATAATCAGCAACTGGTCACATCACTTTTGGATCAGTAAAAAAAAAGGTAAAAAGAAAGTTCAATGTTGATGAGATAGAAAGGAGTCTGAAGAATTTGATTTGTCAAGATTGTACAATTAGCACTTTTTAATTTCCCTCTCCATGCATTGAATAATTTGAAGGAGAGGTAGCTTCTTAATTGCTTAGGTGTTTGGACTCTCAGAAGTTACTGCTCCGGCTTCTGTTTCCGTCGTTGAAGTATGCTGTGGAGTCTGTGGTTCTGAAACAAACAATAATAGTTTAGTACTGTTACATATTTGTGTCACACTCACCAAAAAACCTAGTATTTAGCTAACACCATAAACCAAGAAATGATCAGTCATAAATTTAAAACAACTGCATAGAACCCTAAAACAGACTTAAACGGAAGTCTTATGATCTCGTTTGACTTATCTTAAAAAAAGTTACTCAACTCGAAAATTCATTTATGGAGGATACATAAAACTGCAAGGGGCTAAGGAAATTATCATCCAATAATTGGTCACACCAAGACTCGGTGTGATCGAGTCTAATATTATATAAATATATAAATATGCCGAGGGTAAATAAGATATGGACTGAAAGGAGCTTGGTGGTCCATGAGATATAGAGCTATATTTATAACTCAGGTACGGTCCAGTCCCATGTCCATGTCTGCTGACTGCAGTGACTGTGAAAGTAGCTAGATATATAGGCAGTAGCTAAGGACTAATAAGGAGAGGAACCAATCCCAATTAGAGTAGCAGAAAGTCTAATCTTACATGAAGGGTGGGGGTGGCCAGGCATATAGTATATGCATAAAATACAGCGATGCACTCCACTGAATCTTGAGAATGAATGTGAGTATAGCTTTCCATATATTGAAAATATACACAAGCTTACAGTAATAGATTATCAAAATCCACATGCAGTCACTGTTAGTGTGCGACTGCCTATCTGGCTAGCATGGTTTTTAAACACAAGGGCCACTGATGGGTCAGAGCAAAGCATAACCCAGACAGCTCATTTCTCATGCCTGAGCCAGTTAGCCCCTCTACACTGGCCCCCCCACCTTCCTCCTTGCATGTTACTCCTCTGTTCCCTCCTCTCCCCTCTTTTTATTCTTTTTTTACCACCCTTTTCTTTAAATGATACTCCATTTACAAACATTCAAAGAAATAATTTTATCAGTTTTGCTAAAATCTTAACGTAATAAGTATTCAGTATTTGTTAGAATATTAATATAAGATCTTATTAAGATTTTTCTCTAACACCTTAAGATTTTAGACGAGTTGGTTACTTAACAGTATTAACAAGAGGACTTAATGGATCCTACAAAATAAGTGGTGCATAGAAATATTACGTACGTACCTGGAGTAGGAGGGGGGAAAGGTTGCCTGGTAGATTGAAGTAAAAGAGGAGGTGGGGGAGCTGCAGGATAGGTAGGAAAAGAGGAGGAGGGATCATGCTGGTGCTGCATGTGTGTAAGATGATGATAGTAAGGATAAGATTGTGGTGGGGGAATTCTCTGGGCACCAGTATATAATGTTCCCCTTGCAGCTTGCATCGAGTATCCATAATAATACGGTGAGCCCATTGCTGAAGATCCTACTCCTACTCCATACGGTTGATGATAATATTGTGCCTGCTGCTGCTGCTGCTGAAGCTGTGGATTGTACATGCCCTGCATTCATGACCACTTCCATCATTAATTTTCATTACTCCATTTTCTGTCTCTAATTTAACATTTATATTTTCTCCATTAAGAAATCACTCTTCTCTACTCAGATCTATAGTCTCATGCATGTATGTCCATAGCAAACATAACTTGAATCCTCCCGTTCAAAGCAAGGTTTTGCTATGGATCTTATCAATTGTGTATGCAGCATATATATATATATATGCATGTATGAGGAAGGAACTAACTTGGTGGTAGCCGTAATCAGAAGGGTAGGTTGCATACCTGCAAAACAATTTTAAATAAATTTCTTAAGAAAAATTGAATACTTGCATTCAAGAACACTAGAAAAAATGTTGTAATTAACCACCTTTATTTTATTTAGATGATTATTTTGTCATTTGAATGGGAACCAGTCATATCCTAAGTTATGGACTTTTTTAAGGTCTAAATCAGGATTGACATAACATCGTTTATGTTATGAAGGTCATAGTTTTTGAAGGACTTTTTGAAGGTCATAGTTTCGATCCCTGGAGGCACGGAAGTAAATGATTGTCATGCTCCTTCGGATTAGTCGCAATGCAAGAAAGATGGTCGGAACATCGAATTATAAAAAAAAAACTACACAAGCAATATAGCTTGTCTGAAAATCGACAAGTACTGTCATTGTCCAGCACGTAATACTTTTTCTGTTACACAGAAGTTAATTATTTCCTTTCTAATTCATAAAGATCAAAACTGTAAGCATGCAACTGTAGATATGGGCAGAACATACGAGATACATATACATTACAAAGGACTGTAAAGTTACAATAATTGTGGCAGCGCTGTTTTTCTCTGATCATGTTCGATAAAAGGCCACAATGTCTAATAATTTTATATTTCTCTTGTGTCAGTGTTACATTGTGATTGTGGCTCTTATTATATTTGGTCAAACCGCGAGTCTGTGATGCTTAACATGGGATATATTTAATTAAGAATAGAACATGATCATGAAAAAATAGTACGAAACCACAGAATCCATCTGTAAGCCTGCAGAGGTGGCTAACATGGCAATACATACACATACATGAAGCTCATCAGCAGATAAATGACAAAATAGTGTTCTAGATGTATAATGTATTCCTATTGGTAATGAGTTTTGGATTTTTACAGATTACAAAGGTGGTAATACAAGCAAAACTGGGGGAGCTGAGATTTTATAGCTATATATTAATGTAGCATGTACCACACAAATATGATAACAGATATGTAGGAGTCAGATTTAAACTATTGTTGCATCATATCATATATATATCAAAACGAATGTTCAACTATACTCAGTTGTTGGTGCGATATTAATATCGTATGTTACAAAAACGTTTGTCAGGAATCCGTACCATATAGATGCACATAATTTAGGTAGGTACGAATTAATCAGTAGAGCTACACAATGACACAAGCACATGGGGTATGGTGGTTGATGACAATTGTTGAATATTGTCACACACATACACACACACATCTGTGTGTGTATTTAGAGAGACCTTGAGGTTATTGAATTTTTGATCTGCCAATGTGCTAACTGCATTTACAAGAATTAACGAAATTTATGTATCCATCACCTCATCAGCCATAATTCATAAATGTGCCCTAAATTCTTATGCAGAGGGGGGTTTTCTTTATAAAAACACCATTGAATTGCAAACTTAAATTCTTTCCTAGCAATTTGAGTATTAAATTTGTATATTCACACACTTTATTTAAGTACTGCTCTCGCAAAATGTCACTTTCATTTCCCACATTTCATTACTTTTAGATCTTTCCAGTTGTACTAGCCGGTGTTTATTATTTGTGGCATATCAGTACTGCCATAGACCTTTCCCTATCAGTATTTACCATTTCCAGAATTCCAGTATAATGTAGTAATAAAAAGAGAAAAAAATTAGTCAACAATTAAAGTTGATTTATGAAACTGAAAAGGAGAAAATAGAATAAAGAAACTTACCCATAAGGTGGATAAATGACAGGACCTGGTGGTGGGGGTAGTGGTGGAGCTAATGGTGCCGGTACTCCACTATAGGATGATGATGCTCCTTGTGGAACTCCTTCTCCATGATATCCTTGCCCTCTTCCTACATTTTTTAGTACAAAAATTTATATATATTTCGAAAGATTATTGCAGCGCGAGATGGAATGCAAGAACTGAAAAAATTAGCGGAAATAATCAGTCAAATAATACTAATATTTGACCAGTTATAAGTTGCTGCAATGCAGTCTTATCTCCTGGTTTATTGATAGATCATATACTTCCATCAGGCATCAGCCACAGTTCATCCGTTTATTATTTCGAAATTTTTGGTCTAATCGCCAAATTGTTGATGGATATGTAGTATAAGAGCGAGTAACATTGACAAACCTCGAGGAGGCGAAGGTCGAGGCCGGCCAAGGGAAGCAATGTTACAATTTGCTTTTCTTCCGTCAATCACAGGGTTTGCTTCAGCACAAGCTCGCCTAGCAGATTCAGCATCGCGAAAAGTCACCTGTTCATCCAAATATTATTTTCCGTTATTAATCAATTGTATCATGTGTCGCAATGACTATATATGTGTAATAATGTAAGAACTTACAAATCCATATCCTTTCGATTTTCCTGTATTTTTATCGGTGATGATAACAGCTTCAAGAATCTCTCCAAATTGCTCAAAATATTCGCGCATTACATCTGTATGCGTCTCCCAAGCAAGTCCGCCAACAAAAACCTTAGTAAATGTGGTGTCTCCAAACGGTGATCGATAATGCTGGTACGCCATAGCATCTAATCAAGAATCAGATGCATGTACTCTCTCGAAATGTATTCCTACATTCGAATGATGAATCTCGAAACCAGAAGAGCAACAATGTGAGGGAGGGAGCTTTGTGTAGCTCTGGGGGTCTCTTATGTGGTTAATATTATTGATGTGTGGTTTTTAACTAGTTGAAAAAATAAAGAAAAGGGAAAAAAGAAATGACAATAGAGCTAGGGGGGGATCCGACAGTTGCAAACTATAATTTGCTGGACAGGGTGGGGGGTGGCTTCTTTTGTTTAACGAATGACAGCTAGCTAAAACTGCTTGCCTGCATGAGTAGCTTACCTGGTGGGATTGATAGGACCAATATTCTTATAATCTTCAACAATTAGCGGTTGAGTGACTTTGTAAAAGCTTATTATCGTTTTTTAAAGGCAACTTATTGGATTCGAGCTAGCTGTTTGCAAGAATCTTGGTTAGTTGTGCTATATAAACAACTGTTCGGAACAAATTTTTTTTTATTCAAGATCAATATCATTGCCGGTGAACTAGAATTGCGAACAAGTTTGGGTTTAGAAAATATTGGAAAATGTTAAATATCCCAAAAATTTTACCAAATGCTTGCATGTCATAAATATAATTGGTAACTTTCTAACAATAATATAGGACTCCACCAATTAAAACATGTCATATAGCCACACATTTGGGGAAAAAATGGGAATTTTTTTGGGAACCTAGCACTACTTAAAAATATTTTGTAGAGGACTCGAAAAATCACAATTTCTTAAGGATTAAATCGAAATTTAAACAAATTTAATATTTTTCTCATGTCAACCAAAACTGAAATATTCCTCTACTAAATGTACAACAAAAATAAATCTATTATGAAAAATGCTAGAGTTACATAAATTTCCAGAAAATGATAAGTGTTTTAATTTGATTGATTATAACCGAATGAATGCCTACATTCACATCAATATCACTCAATATCAACCAATAAAAATTCACACGGTTGAAATTCAACTCATTTTATGCAAAAAAAATTATTTAACCAATTTTATGCACCTAGCCTTATTCGTTTATTATGTATCCGCGTAGGTTCGTGATCATGTTTTTGTGATGTTGGTCTAGTTAGTCGTTATATTTATGTTACACAAGCCTATTCTTACAAGTCCACTGGGCCGGCCATTTAAGAAATATGGGCTTTACACTTTACTTTTACCACAATCTAGGATTACACAAAGTAGAAAGTAAAAACATGTCGACCAGACCTTTCTAAGCCACATACTCTAGTACGTTCGAATTAAAATGTTATCATACGTGGCAACAGCTCAATGGACAGAGAAATCTATATTAAGGACGGAGCAGAACGTTCAAAAAGAAGTACTACTACTACCAAACATTAGCAACAAAAAAATGGATTCAATAAAGAAAATGAGCTCCTCGGTTATGGGCACCGGCCAAACTACAGCGGAGACAGCCAAAAATAAGACTGGGGAGACGGCTCAGGCAACTAAAAATTTATTCGTGGAGCCAACAGCAACGGAAAGGGCTACTGGGATGGGTCAGTCGGCCATGAAGACTGCTCAGGGTGGGATAGACAACACAGGGAAAGCTTTGGCATCAGCTGGTGATCAAGTGAATAGCATGGCTAAAGGAGCCACCGATGCTGTCAAAAAAACTTTCACATAATTCATGATTGTTGTGTAACATTTGTATATTTGGCAATGTACTCCGTATTATCTTGTGTTGCCATATGTTTTTAAGTATGCCCGCTGTAATACTATTTGTTTCTCTATAATAATAATTTCGATTTCTTATTCCGTTCCCTAAAATTCTTATTCCGTGTCATTATTATCATTGATTAATTTTTAATTAAAAAATTTATTTAAATAAGTGATCATAATAGTTGAGTAGGATTTGAAATTTGGTAAGATTGTCTTTCAAAATAGGCATTTCATGAAATGACATGAAATGAAATGATTTGAGCTGTCATTTTAAATTTATATATTTATACTAATTTGGATTGGACGTTTCAAATTTTAAATAAAACAATTTTGTTTTGTTTATTTAAATATATGATTTAATTAAATTAATAATTTCAAATAAAATTCAGTTTCCCAGATGGACCATAAATGTGATCTAAATCACAAATTTATAATTAATAAGAATTTAACATATCCTTTTTAAAATTGGACAAGTGTTGGAGATTTTTTTTAGAGTAATTTTAATTATATTTAATTTAAAACAAATAACAAATAAAATAAAATTTCTAGAATTGAACTTGATACAAACTAAAAATAAATAAATACAAATGTGAAAATTGTTATTCAACAAGAACTTGCGAGTTATCCGTACATTTCGTACACTTATATAGTTATTTTTAGTCAAAATTTAATAATATTTAATTATTTAATTTATTGTAATAAAAAATATAGCAATAAAGGAACTTCACTTCAAAGTATAAATTGTAGATTCGATCCTAAAAATTAGAAAAAATAGTTTGTACTTTACGCCTTCCTTCTTAGTCTTGGTTTTCGTACTTTTTTTTTTTTTTTGAAACCAAAGGAGAATTTCATTAAATTATAGCATCCGACACAAGAATCTCCAACACATTTAATGGAGGAGACATAAGATCAATGAAGCTATTAGGCATACAAGGTAGTCTAGCTAATTTATGAGCTACCCTGTTGACTTGCTTCTTACTAAAAACAACTGATACATCATTTCTACTACTGAGAATAGCTCGACATTGAGCTATTAAATCACCTACCTCCAGCTGGTTCTGCTTGGCCTTCAAGATCGCCTGAACACTTTGCAAGGAATCACTCTCTATAATGAACGTTTGGCAATGATACTCCTCAGTCCACACCAAGGCTTCTAAGATACCCACCAATTCTGCCTCCAATACTGTCACCTTTCCTGCATATCTCCTCGTTCTTCCACGAACAAAATCACCTCTATGGTTTCTCATAACCATACCAATAGCGAAAGAATCCGCATCCTTAACAACTGAGGCATCGACATTTAGTTTTAGAGTTCCAGTTGCAGGAGCTATCCACCTGGTACTATGCTTGACAGTAGGCTCTCCCAACTGGGCATTACTTCCTTGCCTACGTTTTTGAGCTGTCCTCCATTCCTCTATCTGCTTAGAACTCCACCCCATCGCAATCTGAGGAGATATTGTCTTACCCTCCCAAACTCGTTGGTTCCTAGCCCACCATACACCCCAAACCACCGTTGCTAATTTGATCAGATTTTCACTTGACTCAGTACTTAGCTTATCCAGAAACCATTCCGGGGCACTTTCAACCTCCCTCGTGTCGTAAAAAAGACCAACCCTTTCCCAACAAAGTTTGGCAAAACTGCAGTCTAAGAACAGGTGCATTAGATGCTCTATGTCGCCTACACACATCTCACAAGAAATGGGTACATGAATGCCTTTACCTCGCAGGACATTTCGAACAGGGACGTTATTACGACAAATTCTCCATAACAGGACCTTTACTTTATGTGGAATTCCCAGGCGCCAAATCCTACCCCATCCCATTGATTGTTGCAGAGATACATCCCTCATATGACGTGAATGCCAGTCGTGATAGGCCGATTTCACAGAGTACTGCCCATCATTAGAATGAACCCAGGCAATCCTGTCACTTGTACTATTCTGTGGAATTCGAACTGCTAAAATGGCATTAGCATCTACATCACTGAATGTGTTTCTGACTTTTATTTCATCCCAATCCTTCCTCCCTCTCATGAAGAAATCGCACACCCTTTCATCACCTCCATTAGTGTTATCAACACAGAAACTCTCCTTGCCACGCAGCCACCTATCTGAGTGCACCCTGATTGATTTTCCATCTCCTAAAACCCATCTAAGACCAGTTTTCATATTTTCTTTAGCTTCCCATAACCCTGACCATGTATAACTCGATCCCCCTGTTCTTCCAGCTTGGAGCATGCTACAATTTGGATAGTACCTAGCTTTAAGAACCCTTGAAAGTAGCGCTTCCGGTTTCTTCAAGAGATTCCAACATTGTTTTCCAAGCATCGCTAGGTTAAAACCATGTAAATCGCGGAAACCCAAACCTCCAGCCTTCTTATTCATACTCATTCGATTCCAAGAGAGCCATTTGACACTCTTGTTGCTTGAAGAGCTAGAGCTCCACCAGAAGGCGTTCATCATACGCTCGATTTCTTGACACAGAGTCTTTGGAATTAAGAAACAAGACATCGTATATGCAGGGATAGTCTGAGCCACATTGCGCAGCAGAACCGCTTTTCCAGCTCTGGAAAGAATTTTGTTATTCCATCCCTTAATCTTCGACCAGACTTTGTCTTTTAAATAATTAAAAACTGCCTTCTTTGATTTGCCCACAAGAGAGGGCATTCCAAGATACTTGCTTGCTCCAATATCATTATGAACTTCAAGAACATTTTTAATCTCACTTTGCTTATCTCGACGAACATTTGAGCTAAAGAAAATGGCTGACTTTTGGTAGTTCACTGCCTGGCCAGAAAAAGCCTCATAATTACTAAGAATCTGTTTAATCGAGTTCGCCTCTCCTACTGAAGCTTTGAAAAACAGAAAGCTATCGTCCGCAAAAAGTAAGTGGGTCACAACAGGGGCTTGAGGACAAATTTGACAGCCATTAATAGAGTCATTCCCAGCTGCAGTTTTAAGAGATAGAGATAAACCTTCAACGCAAAGTAGAAAAAGATAAGGCGACAACGGATCACCCTGTCTTAAGCCACGTTTAGGAAAAATAGGGCCTATGTTGGAACCTTGAAAAGAGATTGAATACGACACTGATGTCACACACATAAGCATCCATTTTATCCACTTCATTGAGAATCCCATAGCCACCATTCTACTTTTTAGATAGCCCCAACAAACTCTATCATAAGCCTTACTTATGTCTAATTTTAAAGCCACCTCTCCCTCATCACCATTCATCTTCCTCTTCATGAAGTGTATCAGCTCAAAATCAACCAACACGTTATCAGAAATGTTACGACCTGGAACAAAAGCACTTTGCTCCTCAGAGATTAGCACCGGCAAGATTTTTTGAAGTCTATTAGCAAGGACTTTGGCCACAATTTTGTATAAAACGTTGCACAAAGCAATAGGTCTTAGATCTCAAGCATCTTCCACTTTTTCCTTCTTAGGGATGAGCACCAAAGTAGTATCATTAACACTAGCAGAGAACTTTCCCTCCAACAACCATTCTTGACAACATTTAAACACTTCCTGACCAATCAACTTCCAAAAATGCTGAAAAAATGCGGGGTTTAACCCATCCGGGCCACTAGCTTTGTCAGGATGCATGCTTTTCACTGCTTCAGAAAATTCCTCAAAAGAGAGCTCAACTACTAACATATTATTCTGCTCCTGAGAAACTTGACTTTCATTCTCATTAGCTGGATAACTAACCACCTGTTCTCCTGCAGAGAAAAGTTTCGAGTAGTAATTCTTGAGTAAGCTGCATAATTCCTCATGCTTAGTGACAACTCGCCCATCATCTGACTTTAAATAATGAATATGATTTGCTTTCTTTCTGCTTGAAGCAGATGCATGGAAAAATTTTGAATTGGAATCTCCTTCCTCTAACCAAAACATTTTCGCCCGTTGTTTCCAATAAATTTCCTCCTGCAAAATTAGATTCTCCAACTTAGCTTTCTCAAGAAAATATTGCTGAATTCCCTCATCATCCTCTTTGTCTTTCAATTTATCAATAACCTCCTTCTGATTAATCACTTTTTCTCTGAATTTATGAAAAAAAGATCTCCCCCATTTAGCCATAAAAGAAGAAACTGCAATCAGCTTAGGTAACAGATGCGAAGGAGGAAGACCCAACCAACACTTTTTCACTTCTTAATGAAAGCCAGCTTCTTTCAACCATGTATTCTCGAATTTAAATCGGAATTATTTCTTTGTAACAGCCGTGTTGATCAGGTTAAGCTTGATGGGATCGTGGTCAGACTTGATCACATGAGAAACTGTAAGCGTGCATAGAGGAAATATATTCCACCATGAATCTGTGGCGAAAGCCCTGTCAAGCCTCTCTCGGACCCAGGCTTGGGTTCCTTTACTCTTCTCCCACGTGAATGCTCCACCTGATAACTCCACTTCAATCAGATTGCAATCTTCAATGGCTTTTTTAAAACCATTAAGTAAGTTTTGAGGATGCGGATGCTGACCCTTCTTGTCATCTTTAGATAGCAGATCATTAAAATCTCCACAAATGCACCATGGCAATGTGGATTTAGAGGCTAATGTCCTGATAAAATCCCATGCCTCAGTACGTCTCTCTCTCTCCGGGAAGTCATAATAGCACGTGAGCCTCCAAGATATTAAACTATTTTCTGAAATCACCAAGTCAATATGATTTAAAGAAGACTCGATAACTTCACAAACCATTGTATGTTTCCACAAAACTGCAATGCCACCACCTCTACCATGCTTATCTACTGAAAAAGAATTTGCAAAACCAAACTTCGAAGCAATCTCTTCGATTTTATTACTACAAGATAAAGTTTCACATAAAAATAACAACTCTGGCTTGTGAGTTTTTAGCACCTCACCTAGAATTCGAACTGCCCGGTGGCTGCCAAGACCACGGCAGTTCCAGCTTAGGATACTCATTGGAGAGGGTTGGCCTGCAGTGCAGACTCAGCCAGAACATTTGTAGAGGATGCAGCCAAATCACCATTAGAAATGTCAGCGTCCATTTTATTTTTAATCTGTTGAGGCCCAGTAGAGACTAAGCCCATTTCAACATCCATAATTGTTGCCCCACTTATATCCTCTCTCCTTCTTTTATTACTCTCATCTATTTTCAGCCCAATATTCTCCTCGTCAGCCAGCCCATAAAGAATATTTGAATTTGACTTAAAACCCGCCAGAGTAACTTCCTTAGGGATAATACGCGATTCTGTATTAACCACTTTCCTTGAACTACTCCCCCTGATTATCAGATTACCACCTTTTGAGGAATTATTGTTCCTACAATCTTGGGAGTTTGTTACTCCACCAAATCTGTCCTCCCACGTGTCATTTCCTTCCTCCCTTAGCCAACGACTCTGATTCTGCACCGCCGCCCTGCGTGGAGGAGCTTTCAACCATAGACCCCATTCCTTTTCCCCTTCATTCCCTCTCTTATCAATGAACTTTCTACAAAATCTTTCGGTATGTGAAACCAAACCACATAAAAAGCAAAACTCCCCTAGACGCTCATATTTGCACGTCACAGTGATTTCCTTCCCATCCTTCTTGGTGATCTTTTTTTTCCTCTTAAGGGGTTTCCTCACATCCAACTTGATACGCAGTCTCATACATTCACGCCATATTGAAGTGTTATTTTTTGTATCGTACTCAAGCTTTATTTTTTCTTAAATTCTTACAAAACATTTCTTAAATTGTTTTAATTAGAATTAATTACTTTTAATTATGTTAATTAATTTTAAATAATATTTAATTGATTTAATTATTTAATAAATGATTTTATTTATTAAATAATTTTATTAATTAATTAATTATTTATTTAATTGATATAATTGAGGATATTTAATTCCAAATTAGGCCGTTTTGAGTTTTAAATGCTATTAAAAATATTAGAAAAATCCCAAAAATTATGAAAATTGTTTTAAAAATATTTCGAAGCGAGATTTAATTTATGACGAGGTTTGGACATATGTTAAAAATATTTGTAGAGTTCCATTAATTGATTACGTGATCTGAATGTGTCCGCTAGGGCAATATAAATGTTACGTGCTAAATGAATTATGTAAATCATGTGAATTACATGAAATACGTGGATTGAATAGGGAGATGTATTAGTATTTGATTCGAGACGTTTATTATAGAGTCGAG
Organism: Kitagawia praeruptora; assembly: GCA_037693485.1. Lineage (NCBI taxonomy): Eukaryota > Viridiplantae > Streptophyta > Magnoliopsida > Apiales > Apiaceae > Kitagawia > Kitagawia praeruptora. Next base: position 25,180,554 of record CM075351.1, on the reverse strand, counting down.
TCAGAGGAGCAAAGGAAAAGCTAAAGCAGAAGGTTACGAGAATATTTAAACGGACTTGACCTTATTATCAGGCAAGTATTTTTCTATCACTTGTTATCCTATTAAATATACAAATGCTATGCCATGTATCCCTTTAAATTATTGTTCAAGAAATCATTCTTAAATTATTCACAGCATGAATCCATTGAATTATTCTCATCAACTTTGACGGGATTCATTTAAATTATCATTGACGATTCATTTCAACCTTTTTAGGCATTCGCTCTAGTCGATGCCTTATTACTCTTGATTAATTATTATTACCCAAATTGTGGCGTTCGACTTCGTCGATGCCTATAATGTCGTTGCATTCGATTTACCCATTTCTTGTATCGATCTAGACGACACTTATTGTTATTATTGTTGATTCTTCATTATCACCCCATTGTTGTATCGAACTCATCGATACTAGATGTTGTACCATTTGTTATCGTACATTCACTTTGAGTTGTTTTCCTGGAACGTGAACTTCTAGTGATTGTTGTGATCGAGGTTGTCAATCTTCCGACACCTAATTATGATTTAAAGGTTGTCAATTGTACGACACCTGAACGTAAGGTTAGAATTGGTGGATTTATATAAAACTTGACCTTAATTGGTCTGACCATATATTGGTCGATGTGTAAGGCCTTTCAGTGCCTTGGATCCGATGAGGACTTTGCTTTGTGCACTGTCCGGGTTAGAGCGTGACTGATCAACATGCCTAACTTTGTTTTTTAAAATTATGAGATGGACCAGTTCTAACATTCTGAGTATTTGACTCTAGTTGATGTTGAGCCACTTTCTTATGGCATTATTGATTGTCGGAACTTATCCGAATTTATCCGTTCATATCACTGAACTTGATTCACCTTTCAGATATTCCAGTATGGCTTGTAGTTAATACCTGGAACGATTAAAAGTTTAGTATTTATTTATACATTGAAGGATATTCTTGTTGAGCTTTGTGGCTCACCTTGCAATGTAATGTTTCTTTTCCAGTTAAGATCGAGGATGTTTAGACCTAGTGGCTCGGCAGCCAGGGGAGTGATGTTTGATGATTGAGAGTGCAGCTGGTTTAATTTCGTGTATTGTTATGGATTGGATAGACTAGACATTTAAGATCTATCAGATTGTATTAAATTATATTTGAGGTTTGTAATAGTAATTATCAGTGTTTGTTTCATACTTTAGCCTGTGCTCGTATCTTGGATGAGGGATTGTATTATTATTGTTCCGCATTTACAGGTTTGGATTGTTTAATTGAGTTGTGAGCCTGGATCTGTATCCCGGATCTGCGAGGCGTCACAATTTATGTGTTCTATCAATATACATACCTGTACTTTTAGAGTCTTATCCTTATGTATGTTAGGCTTGTTATCAGACATGAAATTGTGACTAAGGGTCTCACTCACAATTTGGGGGAGATTGTTAGTTACAGAGGCATGCCTGTACACATCTAATAACAAGCCTAATTGTTTGTAATGCTTTGCATTACTTACATGACCTCTTAACTGAGGGAACCTCTAGTTGTAGAGTTTCTGTTTGTATTGTACTTGTAGTAGGCATCAAATCCTAGTTGTGTAATTGTACTTATAGAGTCTAGAATAAAGCTTGAAAGAAGTTCCAAGGTTCACGCCTCAAGCAAGGAGTTAAAGACTGTCAAATAATCACAGTTGGGATTTGAAGAAATGAAGAATTTGCCTAAGTACCAATTCGAGAAGTATATTTGTCTATTCGAGAAGTCCAGCATTCAAGAAGTCAGGGATTCGATATCTCAAGACACTATTCGATATCTCTGAATACACTGTTCGATATCTCATTCGATATCTCAGAGATTCGATATGTCTACTACTCTATTCGAGAACTCAAGAAGTCAACAAGTCAAGATGGTATTCGAGTTCTCAAAGAGTCAACAAGTCAAAGTTCCATTCGATATCTCAAGGACTCAGAAAGCTATTCGATATCTCGAGGATTCGATAAGTCAAATGTTCTATTCGACAACTCAAGGAATCCTGATGGAAAAGAGCTATTCGAGAAGTGGTTCGATATGTCAATACAACAGTGTTCGAGAACTCAGAGTTATCGATCAAGTCAATTCTAGTTCTCGAATCACTTACTTAGTCACTTCTCGAATACATTCTTGGAGACAAAATACTGAAGAAATTGTACAAGTCAGAAACCTGCAACAAGCCAATGCACTTTATGGACCACAATCTGTAACGTACTTTGGAAAGCCTACAAGGAAGCTTGGAGAGATATAGAAGAGACAAGGAGCTAAAGAAGTGGATCTAAACAGGCTTTGCAAAGTCAAATCTGTAACCGTTTGGACACTTACTCAAAAAGGATAGACAGACTAGAAAGTAATTTGTTTAGCTACCTTATTTGCAGTAAGTAGGCTGTATCCATGTTCTATAAGGACACGGCCTCACTTCATAACTTAGCAACTTTTGAGTGAGTCAAGTTTTTCACACACTGTAAGCTATATCTCTCTGAGAAAAACGAAGCTGAGAATACTATCATTTGTATTCACAGATTATAGCAACCTTTATCTAATAATACATTAGATTAAAGTGATATTGTGTTCTGTGTTGTTCTTTATCCGCATCTACATCTCTGCACACACAATACTTGTTTGCTACACAGACTCAAGGCACGAAAAGTTCAAGAATCCATTCACCCCCCCTCTGTATTCTTTCTTTGTGTTCAATACTCAACAAGTGGTATCAGAGCGGGCTGTTTATTCAAAAACAGAAAAACGATCATGAGTTCGAATACACCAAAGACTACAGGAACGGTGAAGGTCCCTAAGTTTGACAAAGAAAACTTCAACCTCTGGAAGATAAAGATGATGTTGTTCATTAAAGCCTCTCATCCCTTGTATCCTGAGATTCTCAAGAATGGTCCTTTTGTTCCACAACAAGAGATACCAGAGAAGACTGTTGGAACCACAACTATCCCAAGATCTTATGAGGCCAAGGATCCATCGAAATGGACAGAATCAGAAAGGGAGAAGGTTGCTCTTGACAGCCACCTCATGCTGCTTATCATTGATTCCATGGACATGTCAATGTTTGCAAACATTGCATCATGTACGTCTGCTAAAGAGATGTGGGATCACATTGAGGTGTTGTGTGAAGGGACTGATGAGGTTAGGGAAAACAAGAAACAGATACTGGTCACACAGTATGAAGCTTTCATGGCACAGCCCAAGGAAAGCATCAATGAAATGTTTGAAAGGTTTCACAAGCTAGTTACTGAGTTGCAGATGAATGGCAAGGTTTACAGCACCAAGGAGTTAAATATGAAATTTCTGTTATCTTCACCAAATCATCTAGAGCAAAGAGTCATTTCTCTAAGGGAGAGAGATTTGAACAAAATACCTATGATGTGCTCTATGGAGTCCTAAAGACTCATGAACTTGAGTTGCTTCAGAAAAGGGCTATCCAAGCCAACCAAGGTAGAATGATAAACACATTATGTGCCTTGATTGTCAACAAATCTATTCTGGACCTAGAAGCATCTACAAGTCAGCTAAGGATAGAGGAGGTAGCAGATGATGAAGAAACTGAAGCTGGGGTGAGTGAACCTGTTGAGGAAAAGGAGGAAGAAGAAGAAGAGTTTTACACTCTGGAAGAACTTGATGGGATGGAAAATACTTCATATGCTTTCATGGCCAGAAAATTTCCAAACATCAGATTTAAAAGAAATCAACCCTTCAAACCCAAACCTCAAAACCATTCAGTCAACAAGAACAAGGCACCTGTGAAACCAAACAGAAATAATTCAAAACCAGTTATGTGGATAGGTCATCTGTAAGGTGCTATAGATGCAATGACCTAGGGCATTTTGCCAGTGAATGCAAGAAGCCTAAAAAGAAGGATAGAGATTATCTTGAGCTCGAATCTAAGTATGAGGCCCTTCTGAAAAAGCAGACACAAGGTAAGGCCTACATAGCTGAAGGGAAGTGCTGGGATGATTCTGAGAGTGATGGAGAGGAACAAGAATTCTGCAATTATGCCTTGATGGCCAACTCCAAGGATGACACATCTTCTTCTGATTCTCAGGTACCATCTCTCACTACTATAGACATGTCTGTTTCTGAGTATAAATGCATGATCGAACAACTATCTGTTGAAATGTTTAATATTCATACTAGTATGACTGCTGCTAATGAGGAGATTGCTAAACTGTCTACTAGAAATGAAATATTAACCAAAAAGAATGAGGAACTTGAGCTAACTGCTATGCAAGTAGAAAACCTTAAGAAAGAAGTTGAATATTTGCAGAACAAGGTTTTATGTGCTAGTCAAGTAGAGAAGGCCCTTAGGGATGAATTAGCTGAAAATGAATTCAAACTGAAAACTTTCAAGAAATCATCTGGTCTAGTGCAATCCTACTGTGAGAAAATTGAAGCTAAACCCAAAGCAGCTATTGGACTTGACTATGACTCTCTCAAACAGAGGAAAGGCTATGCTGTCATTGAAGAGGACACGGCTGTTCATGAGAAAGTGCCTCACATATTGAGAAAGACTGAAAATCCAATTTTTAAGGAATCAACATTTGAAATTGATGAGGATGCCTTACTCATCAAACAAATGTTGAATGATGAGGATGAGGCACAATCTAGTGAACAGCAAGCATCCTCTAAGAGTGATAGTGTCAAGTCTAAGACCAAGGTACCAGTAGTTGATAGGACAAGACCTAAGAAGTTTGTTAAGTTTGTCTCAGCTGGGAAGAGTGAATCAGAAAAGAAAGTGACTAAAAAGAAACAGAACAGAAATGGCAAGTTAGGGGTTAACAAGGATAACAACTATGCTTATATGCCTAATGCCCCTAGGAAAACTTGTCAGAACTGTTTCAGTACCAATCATTTAACTCATGCATGCAAGAAACCTGTTGGTAGTGTGTCTAAACCTTTCTATGATTGTTCTGTGTCTCTAAGTCATAGAGATGCACCTTTTTGTGATAAATTTGACTGTATGCCATGCAATATGAATGTTATGACTAGTTGTTTTAATTTAAGAAGACAATTCATTGATGGTTGTATCAGTCACAATTCTCACACACACTACACAAGGTCAAAGTCTTCAAGTCCTCCTAAAGCTAGGAAGGTACCTCTGTCACCTAAGTCTGAAACTTCAGGTTCTAAGACTTCCAATAGTGACAAGAAGACTAACACTAAGAAAGTTGATAAGCATGTTGTTTATGATAAAACTGTCTCTAAGTCACATGGACCCAAACTTGTTTGGGTACCAAAGGAAAAGTAATACCTTTGTGTTTGCAGGGCAAAGAAAGTGAAAAGAAGGTCATGTGGATTTTGGACAGTGGATGCTCAAATCATATGACTGGTGATATGGCCCTGCTATCACAGTATGAGGAAAAGGCTGGCCCAATGGTTGCTTTTGGAGATGACAGCATGGGTAACACATTGGGATATGGCAAGCTGAAAGTTGGTAATGTCATCATTGAAGATGTAGCACTAGTCAAGGGGCTCAAGCATAATCTGTTAAGTGTTGGTCAGTTTACTGATAGAGGATTCAAAGTGAATTTTGACAAAGATGAATGTTTGATCACCCACAAGAAGACTGGTGATTTTGCTCTATCTGGAGTGAGGAAGGGAAGCCTGTTTGTAGCCAATATGGACTCTGCAAACAAGGACAAAATTTGTTGCTTTTACTCAAAAGCATCAAATGAAGATTGTTGGCTGTGGCACAAGAAACTATCACACCTGAACTTCAAGGCCATTAATTCTCTAGTCAAAAGAGAGTTAGTGAGAGGCATGCCCACACTTGAATTCTGCCAAGAAGGAGTGTGTGAGGATTGTCAAAAAGGAAAAATGAAAAGATCAAGCCACAAGTCAAAGACAGTGACATCAATAACCAAGCCATTACAACTTATTCATATGGATTTTTTTGGGCCTGTCAACATTATGTCACTTGGAAGAAAGAAGTATGCCCTGGTAATGGTTGATGATTTTTCAAGGTATACATGGGTGGAATTTCTGGCATCAAAAGATGAGGCTCCAAAAGTAATTATTGAGCATATAAGGAAAGTTGACAAGGAAGCAAAGGCAAACAATGCAAGTGTGATTGCACTGAGAAGTGATAATGGAACAGAGTTCAGAAATGCCATACTCGAAGCATTCTGTAAAGAGAATGGTATTTCTCAGCAATTCTCAGCTCCAAGGACTCCACAATAAAATGGAGTTGTTGAGAGAAAGAATAGAACTCTAATTGAGGCTGCTAGAACAATGTTACTTGATGCAAAAATGCCTACATGTTTTTGGGCTGAGGCTGTGAGTACTGCATGCTACATTCAGAATAGAACCCTCATCAACAAAAACACTGGAAAGACACCTTACAACTTGATGACTGGAAAGAAGCCTACTCTAAAGTATGTTCATACTTTTGGAAGCAAATGCTTTGTACTAAAGGATAACTCTGAATATGTTGGAAAATTTGATGCAAAAGCATTTGAAGGAATTTTTCTTGGCTATTCTATGGAAAGAATTGCATACAAGGTTTATGTCATCAGTTAAAAGAAAGTTATGGAAAGCACAGATGTAACATTTGATGACAGCAAACTACCTGGACTAGAAGAAGCCAATGATGAAGACAAAGATCCATTAAAGTTTGATAATCTAGATGATTCTGATGAAGAGATTGAAACTGGAGTTGAAACTCAAGTTCAACAAACTCAAGTGAATAATGGTACAAGAGAAGAATTTGTGCCAATCGATAGTGGAGAAACAAGCATCCAAGACACACCTGTGAGTAATGGCAACTTCACAGGGGGAGGAAATGAGGATGACCATGATGTGGATGATGAAGCAACATCAAGAATGAGAAATCAGGCTGAACACTCGAGGAAATGGGATAGATCACACACTGCAGAGCAAATCATTGGAGATCCTAATGCAGGAGTAAGGACTAGGAGAGCAACTCAAAATGAGTGCCTCTATGGATGTTTTCTATCACAAGTTGAGCCTAAGAAACTTGATGATGCACTGTTGGATCCAGATTGGATTATTGCTATGCAAGAAGAGTTGAATCAATTTGAAAGGAACAAAGTATGGGAACTTGTGTCTGCACCAAAGAATAGAACCATTGTTGGAACAAAATGGGTTCTGAAGAATAAGATGGATGAAGATGGTGTAATAATAAGAAACAAAGCAAGGTTGGTTGCAAAAGGATACTCTCAACAGGAAGGCATTGATTATGATGAGACATTTGCCCCTGTTGCTAAATTGGAAGCCATCAGAATATTCTTGGCATTTGCTGCTCATTCAAACTTTAAAGTTTATCAAATGGATGTCAAGAGTGCATTTCTAAATGGAGAGTTGGAAGAAAAGGTTTATGTGCAACAACCACCTGGCTTTGAGGATCCACATTTCCCAGAATTTGTCTACAGATTGCTTAAGGCATTGTATGGACTTAAGCAGGCTCCAAGAGCATGGTATGATACTTTATCACAATTTCTTCTTGAAAATCAATTCACTAGAGGAACATTGGACAAGACACTGTTTTACAAGAAGCATGGTGATGATATTATCCTAGTCCAAATTTATGTGGATGATATCATTTTTGGGTCTACAAATGAGAAGCTATGTGAGAAATTTTCCAAACTCATGCAGAGCAGATATGAGATGAGTATGATGGGAGAGTTGACATACTTTCTTGGGTTGCAAGTCAGTCAAAGGAAGGATGGTATCTTTATCAGTCAGACCAAATACATCAAGGATCTATTGAAGAAGTTTGACTTGGAAGAATGCTCACCTGCAAAGACACCCATGGCCACTGCAACTAAGTTGGATGAAGATGCTAAAGGCAAGAAAGTAGATATCTCAGTCTACAGAGGCATGGTTGGTTCTCTACTCTACCTCACTGCAAGTAGGCCAGACATCATGTTTGCTACATGTCTATGTGCTAGATTTCAATCAAATCCAAAGGAATCACATTTGATTGCAATAAAAAGGATCTTTAGATATCTGAAGGGCACTCCAAACTTGGGGTTATGGTATCCTAAGGACACAGGGTTCAATCTGGTTGGTTATTCTGATGCTGATTATGCTGGATGCAGAGTGGATAGGAAAAGCACCTCAGGAAGCTGCCAGTTTCTTGGACAAAGGTTAGTTTCTTGGTATAGCAAGAAGCAACAATCTGTGTCAACTTCTACAGTTGAGGCTGAATACATAGCTGCTGGAAGTTGCTGTGCTCAAGTGCTTTGGATTAGAAATCAACTTAGAGATTATGGACTTGTGTTGGAAAGAATTCCAATCATGTGTGACAACACAAGTGCAATCTCTATAGTTGCCAATCCTGTCAATCATTCTAGAACAAAGCACATTGACATCAGATATCATTTCATAAGAGAACATGCAACTAATGGAACCATTGAGTTGCATTATGTCTCTACAGATAAACAACTAGCTGATATATTCACTAAGCCATTAGATGAAGCCACCTTCACAAGGTTGGTTAGTGAGATTGGAATGCTGAATTCTTCAGATTCTGGCTAAGTGAATACAGCATCTAGATTGTTGCAGCAGTAAACACTTACTTTATCTAAATTCTCAATATTTTTGGAGTAAGTGTTGGCTGAAATATGATTTATAAATATTTCAAATCTGTTGCATATGTTGAAAATCATATTTTTATTAACTTAAAATTTCTATGAAATTTTGAGAAAATCACTATTTAATTTGCTAGGACATTCTTCAATGAATATGTCTGGTAAATTTTAAAAGATAGTGAAAATCAAATTTTTTTTATGAGTGATGGGTATAGTTCGATAAGTCAGACTTCTCGAATGATTCACTATTCGACATCTCTAACAAGTCTCATTAGAGTACTCTTGAGTTCTCGAATAGAGTCTTTCTGAGATATCGAATAGAGGAATTCTTGACATCTCGAATATAGTAACTGAGTTCTCGAATGATTGAGTTCTCGAACACTATATTTGAGTTCTCGAATCATTTGAAAAGGCTGAATTCTCGCTGAATTTTAACCGATTTTGGACTCTTGTCTAAAAGTTTAATTCACTCATAAAAACACATTTTATTTAATTCAGAATAATTTCTGAGTTAGATAACTGCCAGCTGTGAGTTTCTATCTGCTTGAGTTATCGATTAAGCCTTTCTTGACTTCTCGAATAGTTGTTTTCTACTTCTCGAATGCCTGACTTGTCGATACAAAACTTTCATCTAATCGACAATTCAAGTACTTCATACTTATACAATTCCACATCTATTCGATTCATTTCATTCGATTTCTCAAGCATCTACACTCTCTAAACCCCTGAAACCCTAGCTACGAAAAGCCAAATTTCTTCTTCAATTTCTTTCCTCTCTTCTACACAAATGGCAACAGTAAAGTTCAACACCAACTTCATCGCTCTCACTAGTGATGTTGAAGCACCCAATGCCAATTTCAAGTGCTTTGTGAAGTGGATGGCTGAGTCATACATCAAGGATGCACTCTCTGCCAACCCAACTCTGTATCTAGATATCCTGGAACAGTTTTGGGGTACTGCTATTGTGGAGGTTGTAGTCCTGGAAAATGCAATCACTTCATATATCATCTACTGCAAGATTCAAGATAAGGAAATCACTATCACTACAGCAGACATGAATCAAGCACTGGGCCTACAACAAGAGTCATTTGACAGACTGGCCACTAATGCAGAGTTAGAGGAATTCTTTGAGTTCATCAACTACTCAGATGGGATCAATCTTGGAAAGCTAAACAGAAAGAATCTGAGAAAGGAGTGGAGCTATGTGTTTGCAACTCTTCTTCAAGTCTTCACTGCCAGGAAATCAAGCTTTGATCAAATCAGTGCACCTGTGCAGCAAATTGGCTATGCATTGGCCCATGGAAAGAAGATAGATGTTGGCCAAATCATCCTCCAAGAACTATATGGAAGACTTGGTAAGAACACAACCAAGAGAGGTACTGATATTTTCTTCCCTCGCTTTATTCAATCTGTACTTAATTTTAAGAATGCTTTATTGATTGAATTGCCTGGGATTGATAAAAATAGAATAGGCTATCCTAAGTCCATGACCAAACTCATTTTTGGTAATTTGGAAACTAGGAATGATGTGGATGTAAGACTGAACATAACTCCCCATATGGAGAGTTTGTTTAGAACTTATCCCCACAACATGCCAACATTTGATGCAAAATCTAAGTTAGCACAGCCCAAGCAAGTAGAACAAAATGCTAACCCAGCACTCCACCACACACTGAGCCAACTGCATCATCCTCTCAAAAGGGTGATGTTAGTAAAAAGAAGAGAAAGGAAGTAATGTCTGCACCACTGAATATATTATCTGAAGCAGCATTGGCTGTGGAACTAGGGCTAGAAAGTGAGGAACCTGAGTCACCCTTACAAAAGCAAAAGAAGAAGAAAACTAAGACCACCTCTTCAGTCACTCAAATGGCTGAAGTTGTAAAATCAGGGGCACACAGCTCACTAGGTGTATCCTCTCAACAGGGTGCACCTATAGAATCATGCATCCTCCCCAATGCACCTCCTTGTACAGAGTCAGCACATGGGAGTGATAAGGCTGGCACTACACTGAGTGGAGAGCACATCACACTTGAAACTCCCTCTATCTCTCAGGGGGAGTTGCCAAAATCTACTCTAAAACACACTTCTCTTCCAGAATCTAACACTGAAATTTCTTTGGAACCTGCAACTCAGGCAACTGAGATGCAAGGCATTGATCATCAAGAATTCTTTTCTCTTGATGAGCCAATAATTTCAAGTGACTTAGTGCATGACACTTTGATCACCACTCAGAACCCACATTTAGATGGTGAGGGAATGCATGCTGGGGCATCTCCTGATGACACCATCACAAACACAGAGGTTCCACTAGTTTTTACTAGAGACTCTGTGCCTGTGTCAACTACTGGTGTAACTCATCCCACTCCTGTGGAGACACCAGTAGTAGAGTCAATCCATCTGGTTACAGAAGTTGCATCTGTAACTGAGGAGTCTAGCTTGCCTAGCTCTAGCTCTGACTTTATGTCACAATGGCTGAAGCCTGTGCAACATGACAGTGCTTCAGGATCAGGGTCTGTTCCACAAACATTGACGGTTGAAGCACTTCAAAGCTTAATTGTGGATCAGATTCCTGAGTTTGTAAAGATAGCTCAGAACCTTGTCACCTCCAATATCCCTAATCCAGACTATGAGGCCATCTTACTATGCCATAGGGATGATGTGGAGATGCAGAAGGCCAAGATTATTGATGATGCTGAGAGAGATGGCAATGTAGATGCCTGGCTGCAAGGAAAGTATGATGTAACTCTCAGTGAAGCACTTCAATATCTTAGAGAGGAATACATCACTTCACTGGGCTCCAATGCAAAATCCCTGTCTCCTAGTGAAGTGTATGAAGCTGTCAATGATTCATACAAGGGTTTCCTCAAGGCTGCACACTACCTTGGCAAGGGAGTCAAAACTGAAGTCAACAGGGTGTGTGACAAGACAGCCACTTCAGTAACAGAAGTCAAGAGGGCCTTTGATGCTAAATTTCCTCAACTGGATGGTGTGGTCAAAGATCTCAAACACTGCAACACCACCTGCACAAAGATGGACAATGGCCTAGCCCTCCTCAAAGATACAGTCACAGGCCTAGGAAGCAGATTTCAAAATCTATCTGACTAGACTACAGAGGCCAATGCCATGCTGAGGACAATGTTCAAAAATCTTTATGGAGATAGGCTAGTGACTGAAGTCCCTGTGCATGAGCTGTCTAAATATGAAGTGAAGAGGCTGCAGGATCAATCTTTATCTGGTTTCAAGGCCAATGAGCTATTCACTAAGGTGAACACTCTTGAAAAGGAGGTTGCTACTCTCACTGAGTCAAATGCTCACCTTACAGACAAGGTTGCCCTTCTCCATGATCAGTTGGACACTCAAGCAACCACCACAGCTAATGTCCTTCTGCATCAGCAATCCATGTTGGCTGCAATGATGAAGCACATGGGTCTCCCTCTACCTGAAGAATCTTTCAACCCACGGGTGGTTTCTACAGCCTCTGTGCCTGACAACAAGCCTAAGGGGGAGAAAAGGTCCAGGAACTCAAATCCAAAGGGGGAGAAACCTAAGGAGAAGGCCATACAGATAAATGAGGGAGGTCATCACAGAGCACAATCTACAACCAATGTGCCAGGCAAAGGCAAATCCAAAGTTGATGAGCCTCCTACCTTACTGCCAGTTGTTACTCTACCAACTGTGCACATTACTACTCCTGGTGGTCAAAAACAATCCATAACTACCACAGTGGTTGCAGGGAGTATGCCTTCTGACAAACTTCCATCCTCCATGCCTGAGAGTGCCAAGCCTGTAGAAGTTAAAGTTGTTACTGAGGCCAAGCTACAAGAAGTTGCTAACTCCAATGTTTATCATGATAAAGCCTTCTTGGAGTTTCTGAAAGCCACAAGGGAACAGGTTGGTGACACTCAGTTCTATCTGATGGAGTTGAAGAAGCAGATTGATTGCATCACTGTCATTCCTAAGAAAGTCAATAACCTATGGATCAAGGAGATAGTGATGATATCCAAGTTAAAGATATGGCATCTAACATACAAGACTCTACAAGATCTAAAACACTCAGAGATAGATGCCATACTTGAGCTTATTGAGAAGAAGAATGAGAACAATAAAAGTCTGTTTGATGATTTGAGGAATGGCCAACCTTCAAGGCTACCAGAAGTGATCAAGAAGCCATGGACAATCATCTATCAGTCTGGCACCAGAATTGAAGACATCAAGCAATTGGTCATTCCCCATGATCTCACTTCTCGAAATCACAGACTGGTCATTGCTATCATTGATCAACTACAGAAGAAGGTTGGAGCCAGAAATGCTGAAGAAATTGAAGCTCTGCACATTCTCAGATCTTTTATAGCAACTGGTGAACTTCCAGAGAATGCTCAACCTAGGAGAAATAAGGATGATGATTCTGAAGACAAAAGTGATGGGAGGAGAAGACATCACAGGAGAGATAAGGGTGATGAAGACAAGAAGAAGAAGAAGAAGAGTGACAAGGATAAGAAGAATGATGATGACCAAGGCAAAATCTATGAGAGGAAGATTGGAAAACAGCAAGCCATGAACATTACTAATGACACTCCTACCACAACACAAGGCTCAATGTCTAGGGTGGATGTCACTGGTAATGATTCATCAAAATCTACATCTCTGGCCTCTGCAAATGTTCTACCACCTCAAGAAGAGAAGAGGATTCAAATCAAGAAACCAGGTGTATGTATCCATAAGCAAACTGCTAGTGGAGTACTACAATGGTCTTCTAGCAAGGGTCACAAGTTACTGCCTGGCAATCATGTAAAGAAGATTAAAGTCAAACATGCTGCAAGAAGAGTGAAGCTATCCAAATCAAGAGCCCTAACAATCATTCCAGGATTGAAACTCCAGCCACTTGATGAAGACTTTGATGAAGAGCAACTGCAATTTCTAAGAGCTCAAAAGATATGCTATGCTGCAATTGTGGATGACCACCTTGAGATCAAGTACACTGATGGGAGAGAAATGAAATTCAAACAAGGGGGTTGTCAACATTGGGGCAAATTGTATGAGATAGAAAGAATCATTGCATTGCTGGACTCTAAAGACAAGGTGGAGAAAGTATGGAAGCTGGAATTGATTGACTTTGTGAAAATGAAGAGAGATTATGCTGAAAAGATGAGAAAGGGATGCTATGAGAAGTGGTTAGAAAGGGAGAAAGAAATTGACAGACTGGAGATTGAAGTAGAAAAGCTAAGGGCAAAGGGATTGTGTAGAGTTCAGTTTGATCCCTATGTGGTGAAGTATAGGAGAAGAAATGGAGACAATGTCAATATAAGAATGAACCTACTCAGTCACTATCCTGCCAAAATTCTGGAGCCAGTGCTTGAAGATTTCAAAAACTCTATCATGATTGAAGAATTGGATGCTATGGCAGAAATCATAAGAGCAATAGATGAGAATGCAAGAAAGGAGAAAGAAAGGAAACAGAAAGCATATGATGATCTACAAGCCAAAGCAATGGAGATGCAATCAAATGAAAATGGCTAGTACCTCATCATACTGTAAGAGTATTTATCTTGTAATTCCATTTATGTAAGAACTTGAATTAAAAATGTAATTATTATTATTGAATGAAATAAATATTTATCTGATTTATTCAATTCGATGGAACGATGTGTTATAGACGGATATTATTATCGTTAAATGTATTTAATTGAGGTTAGAGAGTTCCCCGTATATGTTAAGAAAAAAAAAATGTGTTAGTTGATCGTATTCTTTTAATCAAAAATCATGTTAGTAGTATTTGCCGTTTCGGCAGACCGTACTTTTAAAAACTCAGCTGTTTCGTTTTAAAAGTATATTTATATCAAAACTGATCGAATAAATTTTAAAATATTCTCATCTCAAGTTTTATTTATTCTATCATGTTTGAGGATTTTTCAAATTATTTTCGTGATTTCTCGTAAAAGATTCGTCTTTCGTTTTATATCCGTAAGTCAGTTAATCGGCATTTTGAGACCAGATGCACGAAAACCAAGATACCAATCATTCACATTATAATATTCAAGCTTTTGGCAAAGCCACCACTTATTAGCACAGCCAAACCCACTCAAACACAGCCATCATTCAGCTGTATTATTGCTTCCAATAATCAAAATTTCTACCAACCAAATATTCTCTCAAGTGTTCTTCATTTTCAAGCTCCAAATCGGAGGCCTTCCCGGAATCGAAATCAAACGTTCTAGCAGTCAAAACAAAGGTATAAAAATCTAGTTTCTAAATATGTGCCCAGAATTCGTGGGGGATCAATATTTAATTTTATATGATTTTTACAAAATTCGAATTTAAAGATTCAAAATTATAATTTTTCGTAAACTTGATTGTTTATGTGATTTGATGATTCCATGTTGTAGATAATTTTCTCCTGGTTAGTTTGGTATATCATATGTTGATTTTTGAGTTCCATATCAAGTAGAAATCGAGGTTTGATTGTTGTGTTCTTCGTGTTCTTCGTGTTCTTCGTGTTCTTGAGAATCAAACCAACAATTGGAGGTGTTATCGGAGTCCGATTTCGACGATCTTACAGTTGAATCGAAGCTCACATCATCTAGTTTCCTAATATGCAATCCATTTCATCAACTGATCAATTTTCAATTTTATATGAATTTGTAAAGAAATCTGCCGAATTTTGTTCAAACTTAGATTTAGGGATTTTCAATTCTAGGTTGGTTTGTTAATTTTGAAGGTTCCTACAGCTTCATATGATCATGTATAGTCAATTTCCATGCTTAAATGAGTCGTCCTATGGCCGGAATCACTAAGTCAAATTGTTAGTTTAAGTATCGATTTGGGCCAAATTTTCCGACCACCTTGCCGGATTTTTGGTTGTGTTTTTGCTGTTTTCGTTGGCACGGTTGGGTTCGTCTTGAAATTTTGCTCAAAATGCATATATTACACGCTTGATTTGGTTAAGTTATGTGTAAGTTATGGTCGCCGGAAGATTTGGCGGTCACCGGAAAAATTTTCAGATTTCCGGCGAACCTCCAATTGAAGATGATGAATTTGGAATACTGTAGTTTCAAGATTCACACTTTGGTCCCTGATTTTTGAAAATCTGTTTTCAAATAAATTAAATCCGAAAATCATTTTTTTTTATAAATGATTTTTAATTTGAAAATTATTTATAAATTCGAAAAATGATTTTAAAAAAAATTCTAAATTTCAGAATAATATTTCCGGAAAGGTTTTATTTTAAATTTGGATTTTGTTTTTATTATTTTATTTAATTAATGATATTACAAAACATTTCTTAAATTGTTTTAATTAGAATTAATTACTTTTAATTATGTTAATTAATTTTAAATAATATTTAATTGATTTAATTATTTAATAAATGATTTTATTTATTAAATAATTTTATTAATTAATTAATTATTTATTTAATTGATATAATTGAGGATATTTAATTCCAAATTAGGCCGTTTTGAGTTTTAAATGCTATTAAAAATATTAGAAAAATCCCAAAAATTATGAAAATTGTTTTAAAAATATTTCGAAGCGAGATTTAATTTATGATGAGGTTTGGACATATGTTAAAAATATTTGTAGAGTTCCATTAATTGATTACGTGATCTGAATGTGTCCGCTAGGGCAATATAAATGTTACGTGCTAAATGAATTATGTAAATCATGTGAATTACATGAAATACGTGGATTGAATAGGGAGATGTATTAGTATTTGATTCGAGACGTTTATTATAGAGTCGAGTCAGAGGAGCAAAGGAAAAGCTAAAGCAGAAGGTTACGAGAATATTTAAACGGACTTGACCTTATTATCAGGCAAGTATTTTTCTATCACTTGTTATCCTATTAAATATACAAATGCTATGCCATGTATCCCTTTAAATTATTGTTCAAGAAATCATTCTTAAATTATTCACAGCATGAATCCATTGAATTATTCTCATCAACTTTGACGGGATTCATTTAAATTATCATTGACGATTCATTTCAACCTTTTTAGGCATTCGCTCTAGTCGATGCCTTATTACTCTTGATTAATTATTATTACCCAAATTGTGGCGTTCGACTTCGTCGATGCCTATAATGTCGTTGCATTCGATTTACCCATTTCTTGTATCGATCTAGACGACACTTATTGTTATTATTGTTGATTCTTCATTATCACCCCATTGTTGTATCGAACTCATCGATACTAGATGTTGTACCATTTGTTATCGTACATTCACTTTGAGTTGTTTTCCTGGAACGTGAACTTCTAGTGATTGTTGTGATCGAGGTTGTCAATCTTCCGACACCTAATTATGATTTAAAGGTTGTCAATTGTACGACACCTGAACGTAAGGTTAGAATTGGTGGATTTATATAAAACTTGACCTTAATTGGTCTGACCATATATTGGTCGATGTGTAAGGCCTTTCAGTGCCTTGGATCCGATGAGGACTTTGCTTTGTGCACTGTCCGGGTTAGAGCGTGACTGATCAGCATGCCTAACTTTGTTTTTTTAAAATTATGAGATGGACCAGTTCTAACATTCTGAGTATTTGACTCTAGTTGATGTTGAGCCACTTTCTTATGGCATTATTGATATCCGAATTTATCCGTTCATATCACTGAACTTGATTCACCTTTCAGATATTCCAGTATGGCTTGTAGTTAATACCTGGAACGATTAAAAGTTTAGTATTTATTTATACATTGAAGGATATTCTTGTTGAGCTTTCTGGCTCACCTTGCAATGTAATGTTTCTTTTCCAGTTAAGATCGAGGATGTTTAGACCTAGTGGCTCGGCAGCCAGGGGAGTGATGTTTGATGATTGAGAGTGCAGCTGGTTTAATTTCGTGTATTGTTATGGATTGGATAGACTAGACATTTAAGATCTATCAGATTGTATTAAATTATATTTGAGGTTTGTAATAGTAATTATCAGTGTTTGTTTCATACTTTAGCCTGTGCTCGTATCTTGGATGAGGGATTGTATTATTATTGTTCCGCATTTACAGGTTTGGATTGTTTAATTGAGTTGTGAGCCTGGATCTGTATCCCAGATCTGCGAGGCGTCACAGTTGGTATCAGAGCCACATGTTAAGATCCCTGAAATAGTAGAAAGTAGAGTCTAGATTAAGAAACGAGTTGCAATAGTTAGGAGTACGTATTAGATGTTAAGTAGAGCGATTTGAGATAGGATTCACCTTAGGTTAGTAAGATGAGTATTGCGATGTTATAGGGTCTTTCGACGTATCACGCGAGTAGAAGTGCGATGCATCCAAATATCTGATTGGGAGCAAGGCTTTACAGACGTCATGAATGTTATAGAGAATGCGAAAGTACTATGAACGAGATACGAAAGCAATTATTGGCATGGATTAGAAGTAAAGGAGTGGTTGGGTACTACTAACCATTTTGGTATCGTTTGTTGTTGTATTGTCGACTAGAGGATAATAGTTTTCATTATGATTGAATTCTATTTCATTTTCTTTCCATTGAAGCGATCTTACGCTTGTACCAATTTGGTATAAAAGATGTTGATCAGTTATAAATATTCATTTTCGTCATTCACTTGTCAGTTTCATATACCTTGATTTAGTCGATGATTATTTCCATGACATTGTGCACACAATTTTTATCTCTTGTCATATCTTTATATTAAATTTTTCCATCAAACTTCGTATAGCAACCATGAACAATTGTTTTGATTTTTACTCTCGATAAATTTTTTTAAGCCAATTATAACTTGAATTGTTATTGATCAAATTACTTTTCCCTATCAGTTTTTGAGAATGCCTCCAAGAAGAACTCACCAACTTACTGGTCAACAAACCAATCCTGAACAGCGAACCAATTCACCTCCTAGAAATCAGATGGACCCTATGTTGGTTCAACTATTGCAAACTTTGACTCAACAGACTGCTACTCTAGCTCAGCAGCAACAACAACTACAACAACAATTCGCAGCTCAGCAGCAACAACGGCAGGAACCAACTGTTCTAGTGGTTACCTTCAAGGCCTTTCAAGTAGTAAAACCACCAGAATTCAAGGGGTCAACAGACCCAGTCGATGCTAAGAATTGGTTGAAAGAGATAGAGAAGGCGTTCGCTTTGGTGCAAGTCCCGGAAGATAAACAAACAGAATATGCCAGCTACTTTCTAAAGAATGAAGCCACTCATTGGTGGGAGTCAGTGAGAGCCCTGGAGAATACCGAGGTGGTTACATGGGAGAGGTTTAAGGAGATGTTTTTGGAGAAGTACTTTCCGCTCTTCATGAGCGACAAGATGGAGGTCAAGTTTTTGGAATTGAAACAGGGGAATATGTCAGTTGCTGATTATGAAGCAAGATTTACAGAACTAGCAAGGTTTGTCCCTTCCTATATGGACACAGAAAGGAAGAAAGCGAAGAGGTTTCAGCAAGGACTAAAGTCCTGGATTCGAACCAAGTTGGCTATATTGGAACTGAACACCTATGCTGCGGTGGTTCAGAAAGCTATGATTGCAGAAAAAGAAAGTGAGCAGTATCAGAAGGAGAAAGAGGGAAAGAAACGAAAATTGGGAGTGGTTAATAACAAGCAGATTCAGGGTGGTTCTCAAAACTATCTTAATAAAAGACAGGGGTTCCAAGCTGGGAAGAATGTGGGGATGAGGAGATCAGATGGAGGGAATGGAGGTCAAGGCAACCGAACTCAAGGGGTGAACCAATCAGGAGTTAATAGACCATCACTGCCAGATTGCAAGACGTGTGGTAAGAAACATCCTGGTTTATGTCACAAGTTAACTGGGAATTGTTTTAAGTGTGGACAGAAAGGGCATTTCTCTAGAGAATGCAAGGTTGGGATTGTGTGTCACAGATGTGGGAAGCCAGGGCATATGATCAAGGACTGCAGAGTACCCCCAGCGAAACTACCAGCTATAGCAAACGCAATGATTCCGGCAATTGAGGCACCTCCAGCGAGGAACATTCAGCCGATTGCCCGAACCTTCAACATGTCTATGAACGAGGCTGTGCAAGAGTCCGATGTTTTGGCAGGTACGCTTCTTGTAAATTCCGTCAATGCCAAGGAGTTAATTGATTCTAGAGCTACGAAGTCTTTTATTTCTTTAGATTTTGTAAGTAAATTGAATTGTGAGATGAGATTGTTAGATGAGGTGTTAGTTATAGAGATAGCTAATTCAGAGCGCATACCCGTCGATCAGGTGTGTCCTCGTTGTGATGTTGTAGTTTTAGGGCACTGTTTTTACGCCAACTTAATACCCTTCCAACTAGGAGAATTTGATGTAATCCTAGGGATGGATTGGTTGACAGAGCATAGTGCCCAGATAGATTGTAGAGGTAAGAAATTGACGTTACGATCCCCTGATAATGTAGAGGTTGTTTTCCGCGGTCAGAAACAAACTAGGAAGTTCTTGACTATTGTGCAGACTACGAGATTACTTAGACAAGGATGTGAAGGCTATTTAGCCTACGTACGAGACACAAAAACAGAGATGCCTAAGTTGGAAGAGATTTCAGTAGTGAATGAGTTTCCAGATGTTTTTCCCGATGAGCTTCCAGGTTTACCTCCAGATCGGGAAATAGAATTTGCGATTGACCTAGCCCCAGGAACTGAACCAGTATCGAAGGCTCCATACAGAATGGCTCCGATAGAGATGAAAGAGTTGGCAGTCCAGTTGCAAGATCTACTGGAAAAAGGAATTATCAGACCCAGCGTATCCCCGTGGGGAGCCCCAGTACTATTTGTTAAAAAGAAGGATAGGAGCATGAGGTTGTGTATTGACTACCGAGAGTTGAATAAATTGACTATTAAGAATAAGTATCCGTTGCCAAGGATAGATGATTTGTTTGACCAATTGAAAGGAGCTGTCCACTTTTCAAAGATTGATTTAAGATCGGGTTACCATCAGCTAAAGATCAAACCTGAAGATGTACCTAAGACGGCATTCCGAAGTAGGTATGGACATTATGAATTTTTGGTAATGGCTTTTGGGTTGACAAATGCACCAGCAGCTTTTATGGACTTGATGAACCGGGTATTTAAGAGATACTTGGATAAATTTATAATTGTATTCATTGACGATATTTTGGTATATTCCAAGACAGAGGAGGAACATATGGAAAATTTGAGGATAACGTTGAGGATCTTGAGAAAGGAAAGGTTGTTTGCTAAGTTTTCAAAATGTGAATTCTGGCTAAGAGAAGTTCAATTCTTAGGGCATGTGGTAAGCAGTGAAGGGATTAAAGTAGACCCGGCTAAGATTGAGGCTGTACTGAATTGGGAGAGACCAAAGACACCAACAGAGGTCAGGAGTTTTATGGGATTGGCAGGTTATTATCGAAGATTCGTCCAAGACTTTGCAAAGATAGCCACTCCACTAACCAAGTTGACAAGGAAGAGTGAGAAGTTTATTTGGAATGACAAGTGTGAGGAAAGCTTTCAAGAACTGAAAAAGAGGTTGGTGACGGCTCCAGTGTTGACATTGCCAGATGAACAAGGAGACTTTGTGATCTATAGTGATGCGTCCCATAAAGGACTGGGATGTGTATTGATGCAGCATGACAAGGTGATAGCCTATGCTTCCAGACAATTGAAGATACATGAACAGAAATATCCTACCCATGACTTGGAACTAGTAGCCATTGTTTTTACACTCAAGATTTGGAGACACTATCTATATGGAGAGAAGTGTGAGATTTACACTGACCACAAGAGTTTGAAGTATATTTTCACCCAGAAGGAACTTAACATGAGACAAAGGAGATGGTTGGAACTGATTAAAGACTATGATTGTACCATCAATTATCATCCGGGGAAAGCCAATGTGGTAGCAGATGCCTTGAGTAGGAAGGAAAGATTGAACATGTTTACTATGAACCAAGAATTATTCAGGGAATTTGAGAAATTGGAAATAGAGATTCGTGCCCCAGTTTGTGCAACTGATTTGAATTACGCAATGACATTTCAACCAGAACTGTTGGAGAGGATCAGAAAGTGCCAAGAAGAAATAATGAACCATGATGTGAATGAATTGTCGGGAGAAGAGTTAAGCAGCCAAAAGGACGAGGAAGGAGTCTTAAGATTTTCTTCTAGAATTTGGATTCCTAATGTGGCAGAACGGAAGAATGAAATTTTACAAGAAGCTCATAATTCAAAGTTCTCAATTCACCCCGGGAGTACGTAGATGTACCGAGATCTGAAAGAAAATTTTTGGTGGCCAGACATGAAAAGAGAGATTGCAGAGTGGGTTAGTAAGTGTTACACTTGCCAAAAGGTTAAAGCAGAACATCAGAGGCCGAGTGGATTGTTACAACCCCTAGAGATTCCTGAATGGAAATGGGAGCAGATTGCCATGGATTTTGTGGTTGGATTACCCAAGATGAAAGCTAATCACGATGCCATTTGGGTTATCATTGATAGATTAACGAAGTCGGCACATTTTCTACCGATCAACGAAAGATATACGATGGACAAGTTAGTTCACCTGTACTTGAAAGAGATAGTGATGCGACATGGAGTCCCTGTTTCGATTGTGTCTGATAGAGACCCGAGATTTAATTCCAGATTTTGGCGACAATTTCAAGAAGCTCTGGGAACTAAACTGAACATGAGCACTGCATATCATCCGCAAACTGATGGACAAAGCGAGCGTACGATTCAAACGATTGAAGACATGTTGAGAGTGTGTGCGATGGACCTTCAGGGTAGTTGGGATGATCATCTGCCTTTGGTGGAGTTCTCTTATAACAACAGTTATCATGCCAGCATTGGAATGCCACCATATGAAGCTTTGTACGGACGACGGTGTCGATCTCCGTTATATTGGGAAGAGGTAGGCGAGAAGAAGATATTGGGACCCGAGCTGATCCAGCAAACCAAAGACAAGGTTGAGCTGATACAGAAGAGATTGGTAGCCGCACAGGATCGACAACGGAAATACGCTGATCGAGCCAGGAAGGACATAAACTTTGAAGTAGGAGAACCAGTTTTGCTGAAGGTATCTCCATGGAAAGGGCTAGTGAGATTCGGGAAGAAAGGAAAGCTAAGTCCAAGATTCGTTGGGCCGTTCGAAATCCTGAAGAAAGTTGGGAAAGTTGCTTACAAGTTAGCGCTACCTCCGCATTTACAACATGTTCATAACGTTTTCCACGTGTCAATGTTGAAGAGGTTCTATCAAGATTCAAACCAGGTGATAGAGTCAGAACCAGTCGAGATTCAGCCGGATTTGTCCTACGTAGAATTACCGGTAGAGATTTTAGACAGGAAGGAGAAGGTGCTTAGAAATAAGACCATTTCGATAGTAAGAGTTTTGTGGAGAAATCCTAGGGTCGAAGAGTCTACCTGGGAGCTAGAAAGTGAGATGTTAGAGAGGTATCCACACTTATTTGCTTAGTTTGATTCTGAGGACAGAATCCTTTTAAGGAGGGAAGATTGTAAGAACTTGAATTAAAAATGTAATTATTATTATTGAATGAAATAAATATTTATCTGATTTATTCAATTCGATGGAACGATGTGTTATAGACGGATATTATTATCGTTAAATGTATTTAATTGAGGTTAGAGAGTTCCCCGTATATGTTAAGAAAAAAAAATGTGTCAGTTGATCGTATTCTTTTAATCAAAAATCATGTTAGTAGTATTTGCCGTTTCGGCAGACCGTACTTTTAAAAACTCAGCTGTTTCGTTTTAAAAGTATATTTATATCAAAACTGATCGAATAAATTTTAAAATATTCTCATCTCAAGTTTTATTTATTCTATCATGTTTGAGGATTTTTCAAATTATTTTCGTGATTTCTCGTAAAAGATTCGCCTTTCGTTTTATATCCGTAAGTCAGTTAATCGGCATTTTGAGACCAGATGCACGAAAACCAAGATACCAATCATTCACATTATAATATTCAAGCTTTTGGAAAAGCCACCACTTATTAGCACAGCCAAACCCACTCAAACACAGCCATCATTCAGCTGTATTATTGCTTCCAATAATCAAAATTTCTACCAACCAAATATTCTCTCAAGTGTTCTTCATTTTCAAGCTCCAAATCGGAGGCCTTCCCGGAATCGAAATCAAACGTTCTAGCAGTCAAAACAAAGGTATAAAAATCTAGTTTCTAAATATGTGCCCAGAATTCGTGGGGGATCAATATTTGATTTTATATGATTTTTACAAAATTCGAATTTAAAGATTCAAAATTATGATTTTTCGTAAACTTGATTGTTTATGTGATTTGATGATTCCATGTTGTAGATAATTTTCTCCTGGTCAGTTTGGTATATCATATGTTGATTTTTGAGTTCCATATCAAGTAGAAATCGAGGTTTGATTGTTGTGTTCTTCGAGTTCTTCGTGTTCTTCGTGTTCTTGAGAATCAAACCAACAATTGGAGGTGTTATCGGAGTCCGATTTCGACGATCTTACAGTTGAATCGAAGCTCACATCATCTAGTTTCCTAATATGCAATCCATTTCATCAAATGATCAATTTTCAATTTTATATGAATTTGTAAAGAAATCTGCCGAATTTTGTTCAAACTTAGATTTAGGGATTTTCAATTCTGGGTTGGTTTGTTAATTTTGAAGGTTCCTACAGCTTCATATGATCATGTATAGTCAATTTCCATGCTTAAATGAGTCGTCCTATGGCCGGAATCACTAAGTCAAATTGTTAGTTTAAGTATCGATTTGGGCCGAATTTTCCGACCACCTTGCCGGATTTTTGGTTGTGTTTTTGCTGTTTTTGTTGGCACGGTTGGGTTCGTCTTGAAATTTTGCTCAAAATGCATATATTACACGCTTGATTTGGTTAAGTTATGGTCGCCGGAAGATTTGGCGGTCACCGGAAAAATTTTCAGATTTCCGGCGAACCTCCAATTGAAGATGATGAAGTTGGAATACTGTAGTTTCAAGATTCACACTTTGGTCCCTGATTTTTGAAAATCTGTTTTCAAATAAATTGAATCCGAAAATCATTTTTTTTATAAATGATTTTTAATTTGAAAAATTATTTATAAATTCGAAAAATGATTTAAAAAAAAATTCTAAATTTCAGAATAATATTTCCGGAAAGGTTTTATTTTAAATTTGGATTTTGTTTTTATTATTTTATTTAATTAATGATATTACAAAACATTTCTTAAATTGTTTTAATTAGAATTAATTACTTTTAATTATGTTAATTAATTTTAAATAATATTTAATTGATTTAATTATTTAATAAATGATTTTATTTATTAAATAATTTTATTAATTAATTATTTATTTATTTAATTGATATAATTGAGGATATTTAATTCCAAATTAGGCCGTTTTGAGTTTTAAATGCTATTAAAAATATTAGAAAAATCCCAAAAATTATGAAAATTGTTTTAAAAATATTTCAAAGCGAGATTTAATTTATGACGAGGTTTGGACATATGTTAAAAATATTTGTAGAGTTCCATTAATTGATTACGTGATCTGAATGTGTCCGCTAGGGCAATATAAATGTTACGTGCTAAATGAATTATGTAAATCATGTGAATTACATGAAATACGTGGATTGAATAGGGAGATGTATTAGTATTTGATTCGAGACGTTTATTATAGAGTCGAGTCAGAGGAGCAAAGGAAAAGCTAAAGCAGAAGGTTACGAGAATATTTAAACGGACTTGACCTTATTATCAGGCAAGTATTTTTCTATCACTTGTTATCCTATTAAATATACAAATGCTATGCCATGTATCCCTTTAAATTATTGTTCAAGAAATCATTCTTAAATTATTCACAGCATGAATCCATTGAATTATTCTCATCAACTTTGACGGGATTCATTTAAATTATCATTGACGATTCATTTCAACCTTTTTAGGCATTCGCTCTAGTCGATGCCTTATTACTCTTGATTAATTATTATTACCCAAATTGTGGCGTTCGACTTCGTCGATGCCTATAATGTCGTTGCATTCGATTTACCCATTTCTTGTATCGATCTAGACGACACTTATTGTTATTATTGTTGATTCTTCATTATCACCCCATTGTTGTATCGAACTCATCGATACTAGATGTTGTACCATTTGTTATCGTACATTCACTTTGAGTTGTTTTCCTGGAACGTGAACTTCTAGTGATTGTTGTGATCGAGGTTGTCAATCTTCCGACACCTAATTATGATTTAAAGGTTATCAATTGTACGACACCTGAACGTAAGGTTAGAATTGGTGGATTTATATAAAACTTGACCTTAATTGGTCTGACCATATATTGGTCGATGTGTAAGGCCTTTCAGTGCCTTGGATCCGATGAGGACTTTGCTTTGTGCACTGTCCGGGTTAGAGCGTGACTGATCAGCATGCCTAACTTTGTTTTTTTTAAATTATGAGATGGACCAGTTCTAACATTCTGAGTATTTGACTCTAGTTGATGTTGAGCCACTTTCTTATGGCATTATTGATATCCGAATTTATCCGTTCATATCACTGAACTTGATTCACCTTTCAGATATTCCAGTATGGCTTGTAGTTAATACCTGGAACGATTAAAAGTTTAGTATTTATTTATACATTGAAGGATATTCTTGTTGAGCTTTGTGGCTCACCTTGCAATGTAATGTTTCTTTTCCAGTTAAGATCGAGGATGTTTAGACCTAGTGGCTCGGCAGCCAGGGGAGTGATGTTTGATGATTGAGAGTGCAGCTGGTTTAATTTCGTGTATTGTTATGGATTGGATAGACTAGACATTTAAGATCTATCAGATTGTATTAAATTATATTTGAGGTTTGTAATAGTAATTATCAGTGTTTGTTTCATACTTTAGCCTGTGCTCGTATCTTGGATGAGGGATTGTATTATTATTGTTCCGCATTTACAGGTTTGGATTGTTTAATTGAGTTGTGAGCCTGGATCTGTATCCCGGATCTGCGAGGCGTCACAATTTATGTGTTCTATCAATATACATACCTGTACTTTTAGAGTCTTATCCTTATGTATGTTAGGCTTGTTATCAGACATGAAATTGTGACTAAGGGTCTCACTCACAATTTGGGGGAGATTGTTAGTTACAGAGGCATGCCTGTACACATCTAATAACAAGCCTAATTGTTTGTAATGCTTTGCATTACTTACATGACCTCTTAATTGAGGGAACCTCTAGTTGTAGAGTTTCTGTTTGTATTGTACTTGTAGTAGGCATCAAATCCTAGTTGTGTAATTGTACTTATAGAGTCTAGAATAAAGCTTGAAAGAAGTTCCAAGGTTCACGCCTCAAGCAAGGAGTTAAAGACTGTCAAATAATCACAGTTGGGATTTGAAGAAATGAAGAATTTGCCTAAGTACCAATTCGAGAAGTATATTTGTCTATTCGAGAAGTCCAGCATTCGAGAAGTCAGGGATTCGATATCTCAAGACACTATTCGATATCTCTGAATACACTGTTCGATATCTCATTCGATATCTCAGAGATTCGATATGTCTACTACTCTATTCGAGAACTCAAGAAGTCAACAAGTCAAGATGGTATTCGAGTTCTCAAAGAGTCAACAAGTCAAAGTTCCATTCGATATCTCAAGGACTCAGAAAGCTATTCGATATCTCGAGGATTCGATAAGTCAAATGTTCTATTCGATAACTCAAGGAATCCTGATGGAAAAGAGCTATTAGAGAAGTGGTTCGATATGTCAATACAACAGTGTTCGAGAACTCAGAGTTATCGATCAAGTCAATTCTAGTTCTCGAATCACTTACTTAGTCACTTCTCGAATACATTCTTGGAGACAAAATACTGAAGAAATTGTACAAGTCAGAAACCTGCAACAAGCCAATGCACTTTATGGACCACAATCTGTAACGTGCTTTGAAAAGCCTACAAGGAAGCTTGGAGAGATATAGAAGAGACAAGGAGCTAAAGAAGTGGATCTAAACAGGCTTTGCAAAGTCAAATCTGTAACCGTTTGGACACTTACTCAAAAAGGATAGACAGACTAGAAAGTAATTTGTTTAGCTACCTTATTTGCAGTAAGTAGGCTGTATCCATGTTCTATAAGGACACGGCCTCACTTCATAACTTAGCAACTTTTGAGTGAGTCAAGTTTTTCACACACTGTAAGCTATATCTCTCTGAGAAAAACGAAGCTGAGAATACTATCATTTGTATTCACAGATTGTAGCAACCTTTATCTAATAATACATTAGATTAAAGTGATATTGTGTTCTGTGTTGTTCTTTATCCGCATCTACATCTCTGCACACTGCACACACAATACTTGTTTGCTACACAGACTCAAGGCACGAAAAGTTCAAGAATCCATTCACCCCCCCCCCCCTTCTGTATTCTTTCTTTGTGTTCAATACTCAACAGAAGATATTACCTTTTATAAATACCTAAAAATAGATCATTAATATTTCCTTTCGAATTAAAACACGTTACCTTTTTAATTAAAACAAATTTTACAATTATTAATATATGCCCAAAAATATCACCCCATAATTTTCAGGAAAAATATAGCCAGAAAATATCACACCATATTTTTCAATTATTAATAAAATATATTGAAAATCATATACGTTATTTATAATAAGGAAAAATTAGTATGATCCGTAAACATGAGTATATTAAATTAAAATTAAAAAATTTATTAAAAATAATAATTATATATAAATATAATTGTAATATTAAATAAAATTAATAACATAATACAATAATACAAGAAACCAGTGCATTGCACAGGTTATAAGGTAGTTATTATATTAAAGTTGAAACATTGAAAATTTTATCGGTTACAATTATCTTAATTAATAAATAAAAAATAATACAATTAATGTTAAGCAGTCGATTGCCTGTTCTAATTAAAAAACGTATCTATACTACTATATTAAAGCCGAAATAATTAAAAAAATGTCACCTTTTTAATTTAAAACAAATCTTACAATCATTAATACATACCCAAAAATATCACACCATATAATTTTCAAGAAAAATATAGCACCTAAAATAAATAATAATATAATTTGTTAGAAATGATTGATGAGAACAGTGTTTGGAAGCTATAGTGACAAAACAGAGTTTAGCTGGAAGCAGTCAGAGTTTAGTTAAACACTGACTGGAAGCGCAACAGAGATTGTTAAACTCTGTAGCGGTATTGTCTGAAGAGTCAACAGTGTTTGAAGATTGATTCAAGATAAATATGGAAGCAATATCTTTGAAGATTGGAAAGCTGTCAAAGAGATTGAGTTGACTTGGAAGACTGGAGCAATCGTGATTGATATCAATTGTATAGCTTAATTATAGGAGAATCAATTACTGATTGTACGAAGCTGTATGTTCTATAAATACAGTTAGGTTAACCCTAGAAGGGTAATCGATTTGAGAAATTCATTGATTGTAACCTAAGCAGCTCTCTGTGATATTTTACATCACTGAGAGAGGAATTGTTAATTCCAAACAGTTTTTAAGTATTAAACAGTGTGTTCTTGTTAAGTTACTCATACAGTATTTGATTAACTATTGTGTATTCTACCTAACAAGTGGTATCAGAGCCAATCTGTTACTTTATTACAGTTAAAGATCCAAAAACACAATAGTAATCAATGGCAGAGATACCTCCACCATCTGAGAAAGCCCCTACTACTGTTAGTAGGTATGAAACAATTAGGGTTCCTATACTTAGGCCATCAGAGTATGCAATTTGGAAGGTGAAGATGACCATGTTTCTGGAGGCTACAGATCCAGAATACCTTGATAGAATTTATGAAGGTCCTCACAAACCTACAAAGTTATCTGCTGCTGCTGCTGGTGAGGAATCAAAGGTCATTCCAAAAGAAAAGAAAGATCTAACTGCTGAGGATCTTTCATCTATTGCAAAGGATGCAAAAGTAAGACACTTACTTCACAGTGCATTAGACAATGTTATGTCTAATAAAGTAATTAATTGCACAACTGCAAAGGAAATATGGGATGCACTTGAGGTTAGGTGTCAAGGAACTCCTGCAATCAAGAAAAACAGAAGAAACATACTCACTCAGGAGTATGAGCATTTTGAGGCAAAGTCTGAAGAAACCATGACAGAAACATTTGACAGATTCTGTAAATTGCTCAATGATTTGTCATTGGTTAATAAAGAGTATGATTTAGAAGACTCAAATCTCAAGTTTCTTCTTTCTCTACCTGAAAAGTGGGATGTGAAAAAAACCACTATAAGAGATAATTATGAACTTGGTGAAACAGAGATTGATGAAATTTATGGACTGCTCAGAACCCATGAATTGGAATTGGAGCAGAGAAACAAAAGATCAAGTAGAAAGTCAAAGTCTGTTGCACTTAAGGTTGAGGAGAAACCATCAAAGAAGGAAGCATCAAGGAAAAAGGCAAAAGGAAAAGCTTTAGTCATACACTCAGAAAGTGAGTCATCAAACTCTGATGTTGACTCAAACACAGATGGAACATCTGATTCTGAAGATGATGAAGAGATGATGCAAATGGCTGCATTGATGGTAAAGACCTTTAAGAAGATGGGATACAAGAACTTCAAGAAGGGAAAGAGACTCTCCAAGGACTACTCAAAGTCTGACAAGAAGAATTTCAAGAAATCTGAAGGAAAGGACTTCAAATCTGGTAAGAAAGATAAGTCTGAGATTCAATGCTACAAGTGTAAGGAGATGGGTCACTATGCTCCTGAGTGCAAGAAGGGTAAAACTGAAAAGGCACTCTACACCAAAGGCAGAGATTGGGCAGACACTTCAGATTCAGATGAGGAAGTCAACTATGCACTCATGGCTACTACTCAAAATGAAGATGATGATCTCAAGGTACCCCCAACTACCTATGCTTATAACACTGATAATATAACTGAATTAAGAATTTATCTTAAAGCATTGCATATCAGTTATAGGGATCAGACTTTAGAAAATGAGAGGATAAAAAGTGAGTGCTCTCAACTCAAAGATAGAAACAAACTTGTTGAGGAAAAGCTTGAAAACATGAATAAAATTCAGAAGGAGAGAGATGATGCAGTGTTTATTGAACAGGAGTTGCTAGGTAAGTATAAGCAACTAGAATCTGAATTGGAGGATACTAAACACATCATTAAAACTTGGACACACTCTGGTAAAGATACACAAGAAGTGTTTCAGTCAGATACAGTAGGTCTAGGTTACTCTGAAGGAGATGAACTTAGATTTGAAAATATGGTTAAAGTTAGACCACATCGTTCATCTGAAGGTAATGTCATGGGAACAGGTGGACCTAAGACTGAAGCTCAGAAAAAGGCTGTTAAAGAGTCATATG
The DNA here is from genome assembly GCA_037693485.1 of Kitagawia praeruptora. Taxonomy (NCBI): domain Eukaryota; kingdom Viridiplantae; phylum Streptophyta; class Magnoliopsida; order Apiales; family Apiaceae; genus Kitagawia; species Kitagawia praeruptora. Next base: position 25,149,722 of record CM075351.1, on the reverse strand, counting down.
CTAAGACTTTTGTTAAAGAGGCTAACATTGGTTTAATGACAGATAAACAACTCAAGCATAAGCTTAAGGAGATAAAATCTGTCAACAAACAGAAAATGCCTAGGAAAAACAAAAATGGAAAGGTAGGTATAACATCAGGAATTAAGCCAATGCTTGCTTCATTAGCTCCTAGAAAAACATGCTTTAATTGTGGTAGCACTAATCATCTTGCTAGTTTCTGCAGTAAGAATAAGAACATTAATTCTTTGCCCTCTAAAACTGCAGTAAAGAGTGATTATGTGAGAACTAGACCACAGACTTTATGCAAACACTGTGGAAGTACATGGCATTCTATTTACACTTGCAGAGATTATCATGCTATTTACTACAATTACTATGAACCCAAACCAAATTTGAAATGGGTTAAAGTAAACTCTGCAAATGTAAACTCTGAAAAAGTTAGCTTAAACTCTGATAATGTGAATTCCGCTGCAAAAGCTAACAGAATTAAGAAAGCCAAAGGATCCAAGCAAGTCTGGATCCTTAAAACTAACAATCAGTGATTGTTTGTGATTGCAGGGCACCAGGGTGAGTACCCTAGTCGTGGACAGTGGATGTTCAGGACACATGACTGGAAATAAAGCCCTGCTATCAGAGTATGAGGAGAAGGCTGGCCCAAAAGTTTCCTATGGAGATGGCAACATAGGACATACTCTGGGATATGGCAACATTAATCTTGGAAATGTCATCATCACAAATGTAGCTCTGGTTCCAGGACTCAAGCATGATTTGCTATCTGTGAGTCAAATCTGTGACAGAGGATATCATGTGGATTTTCAGCCTGAATATTGTCAAGTGATCAGTAAATCTACAGGGAAAGTTGCTCTAGTTGGAAACAGACACAATAACATCTATGAAATTAAATTGTCAACAAACACTGATGGCAAAGCAGTGTGTCTGTCAACAAGAATGTCCAGTGAAGAGAGTTGGAAATGGCACAAGAAACTCTCTCATTTGAACCTGAACAACATCAATGAGCTAATCAAGAATGATCTTGTAAGAGGCCTACCAAGGTCTTTGTTGAATGTAGAAGGCCTGTGTGATTCTTGTCAAAAGGCCAAACAGAGAAAAGCCTCCTTCAAAAGCAAATCTGAGTCTTCAATTGTTGATCCTTATCATCTCCTACATGTTGATCTTTTTGGACCAGTGAATGTTATGTCTCTTGGAAAGAAGAAATATGCTCTAGTCATTGTTGATGAATATACCAGATACACATGGGTATATTTTCTTCCAAAGAAGGATGAAACTGCATTAACACTGACAGAACATATAATCCAACTGGACAAAGGGTCAGAAAATCAAGTGAAGATAATCAGAAGTGACAATGGAACTGAATTCAGGAATTCATCAATGGAAGAATTTTGCAAGAGTAAAGGAATCAAACAAGAGTTTTCTGCACCTGGCACTCCACAACAAAATGGTGTAGTGGAGAGGAAGAATAGAACCTTGATAGAAGCTGCCAGAACCATGATGGATGAAGCAAAATTGCCAACATACTTCTGGGCAGAAGCAGTTCAAACTGCTTGTTTTACTCAAAATGCAACACTGATCAATAAGCATGGTAAAACACCATATGAAATGGTGAAAAAGAAGAAGCCAAATCTAAAATATTTTCATATTTTTGGATGCAAATGCTTTGTGTTGAAGACTCATCCTGAATAGTTGACCAAATTTGACCTAAAGGCAGATGAAGGAATTTTTTTTGGCTATCCACTGTCAACAAAGGCATTCAGAGTTTATAATCTGAGAACCAGAGTGATCATGGAATCAATTCATGTGTCGTTTGATGACAAGAAAATAACTGGACTTGAAGATGTCAATGAACATGATCTACTCCACTTTGAAAATGAAGATTTATTCTCTGAAAAAGTAAACTCTGATCAGACTGATCTGACAAACTCTGTTGATCTAAACTCTGAACCTCTACTGGTAAATACTGAAGAAACTCTTCAATCAGAAACAAGGGAAGAACCAGTTGAGGGGGAGCATGAAGAATCACATCATTGTGATAATTCAAACTCTGAAAGTGACTCAGTTGATAATTCTGAATCAAACTCTGTTGATTCAAACTCTGTTGATAATTCTGAGAAGTCACATTCAGGGGGAGCATCTGAAAATGAAGAGAGGCACCAAGAAAATCAGGAGAGCATGGATCAAGGGGGAGGATCACATGATGACAGAAGAAATCTGCCTTCTGCAAGAAAATGGACTAAATCTCACACACCTGATTTAATTATTGGTGATCCAGATGCAAAAGTAAGGACAAGAAGTGCAACAACAAATGAATGTCTGTTTCATGCATTCTTGTCACAATCTGAGCCAAAGAAAGTGGAAGAAGCTCTTAAAGATGCTGACTGGATAACAGCAATGCAAGAAGAGCTAAATGAATTTGAAAGAAATGAAGTGTGGACACTTGTACCAAGGCCCAAGAACAGATCCATTGTTGGTACTAAATGGGTTTTCAGAAATAAAACTGACAGTGAGGGTGTTATCACAAGAAACAAAGCAAGACTGGTTGCAAAAGGCTATTCACAACAGGAAGGAATAGACTATGATGAAACATTTGCTCCAGTTGCTAGATTGGAGGCAATCAGAATCTTTCTTGCATATGCCTCTCACATGAAATTCAAAGTGTTTCAGATGGATGTGAAAAGTGCATTTTTGAATGGAAAACTTGAAGAAGAAGTATTTGTGGAACAACCACCAGGCTTTGTAGATCCAAAATATCCAGACTATGTCTACAGGTTAGACAAAGCACTCTATGGACTTAAGCAGGCACCAAGAGCATGGTATGAAACCCTTGCCAAATTTTTACTTGAAAGTGGGTTTCACAGAGGTACTATTGACAAAACTCTGTTTTACTTTCAATCTGGTAGTGATTTGCTTTTAGTTCAGATATATGTGGATGACATCATTTTTGGATCTACTAATGATAAACTCTGTAAGAAGTTTGCCAAACTAATGCAGTCAAGATATCAAATGAGTATGATGGGAGAGCTTAGTTATTTTCTAGGTCTACAGGTGAAGCAAACAGAAGATGGAAATTTTGTTGATACAAAGCAAGAAATTGCTTCTTTGAAGACAGAGATACAGTCAAGAGAAATGAAGATGGAAAGAGAGTCAAAAATCAAAGCTGCACAGCTTTCTAAAGTTCAAGATACTCTCTTTGCCAGGCTAGGAAAGGTTGAAGAAAATCAAGCTACTTTGTTGGCTAAGGTTGATTCTATTGCTAACTCTTTGGAGCTTATTACATCTATACTCATTCCTGATGATGTCAAAAAGGGGGAGAGAGTTGCTAAGTCTAAATGCAAAGTTTCTCAAACTCTGTCTCAAAAGGATGATGCTGGAGATGGAGGGGCAAGTGATAAGAGTAAGGTGTTAAACTCTGAAAGGCAAACTCTGATATCTAGCAAATCTCTTAAGTCACAGTCTGTTTAACAAAATCAGCTGCTCTCCCTTTTGGAAAAATACAATCTTGTTTATACCAATTAGCAGCAGATTTAGCAAGATACTCTTCTTCAATTGCATGAGATGGACAAGGCTGATCAAAAGGTGTATGTTTATTTTCAGTCTGTGCTGGTGCACTCAGAAAAGAATCAGAGTTTGCACTGCTGTCAGATTCATCTTCAGCACTTGCATCTTTAGCTTGAGCAGCTTTGAAAGAATCACTGTGCTGAGCTGTGTCAGCCACAGTTTCTGCAACAACTTCTGCAACCTTTTCAATATTATCCTCATGTTGCACAGGCTCTGCAACAGAGTTTGTATTTGTTGCTTCATCTTAAGTCAAACTCTGAAAGGCAAACTCTGATATCTAGCAAATCTCTTAAGTCACAGTCTGTTGGAATAAACACTGAAACTCAAGGTACTTCAAAAACCAAGAGTTTGGAATTAATATCAAATCCAAAGACTGATGAGGAGTTAGCTGTTAAGCTTTTCATGGAGGAGAATGCAGAAGGAGTTACTATAGAAGATGCTAGAGCTGAAGAGAAAAGTCTACAAGAAAAGCGTTTGAAGACTTTAAAGTCTGATAAGTTGAAGAAGAGAGAGAAAGTGGTTAAAACTGCAAAGCCTGTTCTTAAAGGCATTGAAATCAAAGAGAAGTTAACTGGCATTCAAGAAGAAGCAGAAGAAGAAGATAAAGAAAAGTTGATCAGAAAGTCTTCTCTTGATGCTAAATTGAAGTTAAAAGGGGTAATGAATGAGGAGAACAAGGGCAAAATGATTGTTACAACCTCTGTTGCCACACAAGTTGTACAGACACAAAGTAAACCCTTACCTGGTTTTTCAAGGTCAAAGATTCCAGTGCAAGAAGAAGCAGGAGTGACTGGTGGATATCAACATAATGTTGCATGTTCAGGAAAGCCACCAGGCAGAAATACTTCTGGATTAGGTTCAAAAAGAGATTTGAGATTTAGTAACAGTCCAAGAGATCCCTCTGCACTTGTATCTCTTGGTTCTGGTATTACTCAAGAAAATCTAGACAAGTTGGAGTCAGTTCAGCTAGTTCGTCAAAGGAGCTTAGACATTCACTTTCTGTTATACTTTATGGTAGATGGGTCAGTGTATAGAGTGAATGAAGAAGCAATCAAGCTAAAATTATTTGAGGAACTTCAGTATGTCTTGCATATCTTCAGAGTCAGAAATCGTCAAACACAGCTTATTGCTAATTCTATAAGGGGGTATATGCAGAAAGCTAAAGTTGTTACAGGATCAAAGTCTGCTGAAAGATATATTCCTAAGTACAGAGATTGGAATGGCAATCTGATAGAGATGGAGAAAGGGACTTCGAAGCTGAAGACTGATCTTGGAATTACTGTTCTGGATTTCAATGTAAAGTCTGAAGAAGTGAAGTACATCAGGTTGGGAAATGAAATGAGAAGAAACAAGATCTATGATCTCAGAGCTGCTATTTTTCAAACTGATGAAAATGATCCAGATTTAAGAGAGATCAAGGAAGCTATGGAGATTGAACTTGAACATGCTGAGAGAAGATTGTTGATTGATTATCTCAGAACAGCTCCAGATCTTGAGGAAGTTAGGTAGACAAAAGTTGTAAGTTTGTTAAGTAAAAGTTTAAACTCTGTTTGTATATTAAACACTGTAAACTTTGTAATTGTTTTGACATCATCATTTATTGTAAACTTGTACATTCTTGCTAATGGACAAGTTGGGGGAGATTGTTAGAAATGATTGATGAGAACAGTGTTTGGAAGCTATAGTGACAAAACAGAGTTTAGCTGGAAGCAGTCAGAGTTTAGTTAAACACTGACTGGAAGCGCAACAGAGATTGTTAAACTCTGTAGCGGTATTGTCTGAAGAGTCAACAGTGTTTGAAGATTGATTCAAGATAAATATGGAAGCAATATCTTTGAAGATTGGAAAGCTGTCAAAGAGATTGAGTTGACTTGGAAGACTGGAGCAATCGTGATTGATATCAATTGTATAGCTTAATTATAGGAGAATCAATTACTGATTGTACGAAGCTGTATGTTCTATAAATACAGTTAGGTTAACCCTAGAAGGGTAATCGATTTGAGAAATTCATTGATTGTAACCTAAGCAGCTCTCTGTGATATTTTACATCACTGAGAGAGGAATTGTTAATTCCAAACAGTTTTTAAGTATTAAACAGTGTGTTCTTGTTAAGTTACTCATACAGTATTTGATTAACTATTGTGTATTCGACCTAACATAATTAATGTTAATTAGTCGATTGCCTTTTTCATATTTACTTTTAGTTGAAGATATTATATTTTATAAACATCTAAAAAGATCAATTGTATCATATATTTCAATCATTAATATTTCCTTTCTAATTAAAACACGTTACCTTTTTAATTTACAACAAATCTTACAATATATACCCGAAAATATCATACCATATCTTTCAATTACTTATAAAATATATTAGAAATCGTATACGTTGTTAATAATAAGGAAACATTAATATAATCCGTAAACCTGAGCACATTAAATTATATCAAATTAAAATTAAAAAATTATTAAAATTAGTGATTATATAAAAATATAATTATAATATTAAATAAAATTTATAACATAATATAAGAAACCTGTGCATTGCACGGGTTATAAGCTAGTATATTATTATATTAGAAAAATTAAATATGATTTTTTTCATAAATACCTAAGCCTAAAAGTTTTTTTTAAAATACTTTTTAAAAAATAATAACTTGTAAAAATATCATCTTATTTGCAATCAAATCAACCAAATGCAACGATTTCATGCGCAATCATATATGCAACTATCACATTGCATTTAGTTTGCAGACCGTATTTTTGCAAATAAGATGGTATTTTTGCAAATTAATTTTTCTGAAAAACTGTTTTTATAAATAATTTGAATTGATGATAAAATCGTAAAAGAACTTAGAAAAAGTAATATTTTTGATAAATATTCAAATAAATAATCATAAATCGTTTCTTAAAAATACATATATATATAAATCTATCTATACTATTACATAAAAGCCAAAACATTAGAAGTTTGGTTGGTTTGTATGCTACCTGTTGATTTTACTTATGTACCCTTACTTAATTACAGATAAAATCCATCCTACTAACTAATCAATTTATATCTTTTATATTTTATCTAACAAAATTTATCCCTCATTAATCAATTTACTTTTTCAGGTTAAATATATTATCTTTTTAATTTTTTAATAATTAAATAATTTTCTTTATTTGTATTTTTTTTATATTTTATCTAACTAAAATTTCTCATTCACTAATCAATTTTCTTTTTCAGGTTAAACATATTGCTTTTTCTATCTTTCAATAACTAAATAATTTCATTTTCAGGTAAAATATATAAAAGCTGAAACATTAAATATCACTAAAATTTCTCCTTTACTAATCAATTTACTTTTTCAGGTTAAACATATTACCTTTTCTATTTTTCAATAACTAAGTTATTTTTTTTCAGGTAAAATATATAAAATCCGAAATATTAAAAGTTTGGTTAGTTAGTATGGTATATGTTGATTTTATTTGCTTAATTACAAATAAAATCAATCTTATTACCTAATCAATTTATATCTTTTATATTTTATCAAACTAAAATTGAATAATTGCCCAAAATACCCACTTTTTTAGTACCCATTACCCAAAATACCCAATTATCAAAACATTGCCCAAAATACCCACCTAATACGCCTTCGGAAACGACGCATCAGGTGTTCACTGTAGCAGCCTGAGACTCTTTTCCTCTTCCCGTCTCTCTCTCTTTTCCGACGTTCTCTCTACGATGGGGGTTTTCTAATTTCGGCAATAAAACGTTACAATACGGGTATAGGATTAGAGATCATTGAGATACGAATCTAATGGGCTATAAAACATTAACGGAGGTTAACGGAGATGGTCGAACGGAGGGAATTGTTGTTCGTCAAAAAATTGGTTTTTAGGTTCGAATTGAGGATTCACAATCCGGGAATATAACTCATTTAACTTTGACATTGGATTGTAGAGCTTTGAAAGACGAATCTAATGATATATATGACTTAAGCGGAAACTGACTGATGGTGTCGAACGAGACTCGCCGGAGATTAGCCTGAAATCGCCCAAATCGCCAGAGCTTGCGATTTTTATGATAAAAGTGACGATGACGTCAACTGACGTCATCACGCAAGTAACGAATGCGTGACACCTGATGCGCCTACCCGAAATGCGTATCTCCAGTATATACTGCTCCACTATGGGCGTAAACCAATGTTCACTCCTTTGTTATGGGCGTATCCTACAATTTACTCATCTATCAAAGGCGTATCCTGGGATACTCCTCTATCATAGGTGTATACCACGAGTATTTTGGACGCGCAACGCGAGATTTGGACATTTTGGACATTAAACAATAAAAAGTGGGTATTTAGGGCACTCACCCACTAAAATTTCTCATTTATTAATCAATTTCTTTTTTCAGGTTAAATATATTAGCTTTTCTATTTTTCAATAATTAAGTAATTTCATTTTCAGGTAAAATATAAAATTTATATTTTATCTAATTAGAAAGTTTACAATAATTAATATTAATTAATCAATTAACTTTTTACACATTAACTTTTCTCTTTTATCTAAATAAAATATCTTTTTTCCCAATTATATAACGGATTACCTTTTTAGACAAAACTTTTATTTTAAAAATTTAATCTCAAACTTCAATTCATAGTCGAAGGAAGTGGGTAAAATGAAAATTGAAACGAACACTGTGTAATTGAACTCCCCGGCCCATACAAACACAAAGCCCTAAGCCCGAACTCACACCAGAGTGGAAGACAAGGAAAAGCGGCGAAGACAATCAGAATCGAAGATGGCGATGTGGTCTGGAAGTGTAAGGGAAATCGGTGCAGCTGTGAAAACCCAATTGGTTCGACATTTCTCACGGAAATGCGCACCCAATCTTCGAAAAATAAACCCTAGAGTGGCTCCACAGGAGGCTACTTCTATTGCTGAAAGTATTTATCAAGTTATTAAGCAACACGGTCCTCTCACTGTTCCCAATACCTGGAATCAAGTCCAGGTACTCTTACCTAGTACTATTACTATTACACTCATATTTTTGTATTCATTACTTTCGGTCAGGGACACGTAAAATGGGACAGAGGTAGTGAGTGGTAGGTTAATTAATTGGAACAATGTGATTGTCTTGTGTATTGCGGAATTGATCAAGGAAGGTGTGAATATTTGGTATGTCGAATGTTAGACTGCTTTTGTTGATGACAATTTGGAGAGTTCTTTTTTATTGTTTTGGAAATTTAGTTCTATGTTTTTAGGTTTAGTAACCAGTTTTAGATATTCATTGGAATTGCTGTAAAGAAAATGATCGTTTCGATGCATAGCTAGCTATGATTGAAATATTTGGTTTTAGATATTGGACCAAAGATGGCTCTGCTATCTTTGCCATCTACTAATAGAAAATAAGGAGGGGGATGTCTTTTGAATTTTGATACATGAGCTTTAAATCAAAAGGAACAATATGGATGACATTAGCTTTGGAGTGTAAATTCTTCTTTTAGCACCAAAACCCATTTTTCGGGGTCAAACTTTGAGTGCCATTCGATTTGCTGTTATAGGAGTTCAGGTATAGTAGTACTCTATTATAATTCATGGAAACAGCTCTTAATATATCATCCCCACTCCGACTAACTGGAAATTATAGTGTATTTTCTCATCTACTGTTGACCAATAACCAATCAAAATGTCAATGCAAACTAGTCCATTTACAGCTATGCAACTCCATACTAATGCCACCCTTTTGAGGGGATGGTGCACCGAACTAAAAGGTGCTGATCTTCTTTATCATGACTAACAAGAAATGAATCGGTTGTGGTTCTATGAATAACAGTATTGCTGTGAGAACACTCAAGGACTATTGTTCTGCAATTTCTGTATACATTGTTAATTCGGTATGCAATTATTCAAATGCGCTTAACAATTTTTCTTGCATAAGAACTGTTCCTAAGCCAATATATATAATATGTGTTGGACTATTTTATAGGCACTAGGAGAGTTTATACTGTGTCTTTTGCTTGCCGGCATTGCCTCAATTGGGTTGAGGTGCACAAACATGTATTGTACTGTTTAATAGCAGAGAATGAAATAGAAGTTGTAATGTTTGTTCTTTACATGAAAATTGGTATTGCCGTACTCAATTGTGCCAGTGAGTGGTAATTTGTAATATTTAGATTATAAGGTAGCAGAGTTCCATGCAATCACTTGTCTAGTAGAATTAATGCTATCAGGAGTTGAGGACCATACTATTACATTATAACTAATTGGCTAAGGTCGGGATCTGCTTAAATTTACAAATCTTATCCATTTGTTCTAATTTTGGAAGATCTCTATAGCTTAGCTTACATTTTACTTTTTTCTAGATTAAGTCTTCATGTGCCTCGTAATACTTGGTTCAAATAAGTTCTATCTATTGCTTATATGTGATAAATGTCATAGGAATCTGGAATCAGTGGATTGAGCAGCAAAACACACATGAAGTTAATGTTAAAGTGGATGAGGGGAAGGAAGATGCTTAAGCTGTTATGCAACCAGGTTGGTAACAACAAGAAATTCATGCACATTACTCTGCCTGAAGACCCGAACAATATCCAATCAAATACTATATCAGAACCTAGAATTCAAAGGAATAAACCTTCTGCTAGAAAAAAAAAGGTGACCAAGAAAAGCAAGGTGACCAAGAAAAGCAGGTGAGCTGATGATGCAAGTATGTGAGAGGAGGAGCATGCACTATTTCTGTTAGATGATACGCTATGCCTTCTGTAGAACCTATCGACTGAATAATTTTGTTGCTCTATGTTGCATCATTATGGTATTACCTTCATTTCTTAAAAGCTTGCTAGCATCATGGTCTCTTTTATTTAATCTGTATGTCTGGGAAACATTCCTCACTGATGTGAGTTTGAGGTACATTACTTAGCCTTGCCATGTTATGTTAGAGGAACTTCATTTTGATCTGTATCTTTCGACCAACAAGAGATGAAGGTAGGAATCATTAGCTCGGAGATTAGAAGATGCTCTATTTTTAATTTTGGAATTTATGGTATTAAATGTGGCTAATTCGATTGACTTTATAATTTACATTTATCACTGATCAGGGAACACTGTGAAGGGTAAATCCACCATCAGTTTCATCCTTCGCAATTGCCCCGAGTATCACAATTTTAGGACTAGCTCTCTCAGGTATCAAAAGTTAATCTGGGGTACAAGTGATGGTACGAAACAGACGCAAGATATGCAATGCCAATGCAATTGACCCCATTATAGGAGAATTCCAATTTGATATGCTTTCTTATTTAGATTCTGTTCCTTTTTCAAATATGTTTGTTCCACTGCTGTGTTACTAGTTCCAACATTTAAAATGGGAAAGTTGGAGTTCAAGAAGAAACCATGCGTTAAGGAAGTATAATGAAATGGCAGTCTACAAGGGTCAGTGTTGTCCTAAAATCAGAAAGAGTAGTCTTCAGTGTGCTACTTTTATAGTTAAGTGAAACAAACCGGCTCCATTACATTTCTGGTATAGAATTGAATTGAACTTTCATTTATGGTACACTTTGTTCAACGTTTTCATTTATGGTATAGCTGAAAAAAGTTAATAGAAAACGCCACTAGTGGCGTTTTCTGTTGAATTTCCTTTCAACAGAAAACGTCACTTGAACTGGCGGTTTCTATTACATTTATTTGTTTTCACTTTTCCCAGCACTTGGCATAATTTGTGAGTACCAAATGTAGTTTGTAGTAGTCATTTTTTATGGCTTAAAAAATGTCTTTGTAAATGAAAATTTTTCAATTTTTTTGCTTCGTATTAAAGAATTGACATTTTACTTTGGTATAATACGAAAATCTCGAAATTTTATTATGTCTAACTAGCTTATTATTTGGTCCGAACATGGCAACTCAACATCAAATTCTTAAAAATTCCTACGCGTATGCATCAAATTCTTAAAATTTTTTACATAAAACAAAACTGCCATGTTTTCATAATTGAAAATGAAATTGATAAGGAGCACACAAATACAACTATTACGAGGCAAAGTACAATGGAAAATTCAAATCACACAAAACAGTTAACAGCAAAGCAAATTAGGATCAACAAACTACATGCATGAAGTAAAATGACATGAGACACGTAAAGACTTGATTTCATCAAGTAGATGGCTCCCGGGGACGTTGTGGACAAAGTCTGCTCCGTTTTGTATGTCCTTCTTGCTTACACCGACTACACTTTATCCCCGATCTTGACTGGTCCATTTCAGTGCGAATTCTTACGGACTGTCCCCTTGTGCCACTCTTTTTCTTGACCTTCTTGTAGGCCGGATTTGGTATCAATTTTCCAAACTGTTGCCACTCGTCAGGTAAAACGTAGTTCCACAAGTCCGTGCTTGGCAATGGAAATATAAGGGGTTCCCATAACTTATGCAATTTCGACGAGTAGTGGTAAGTTCCAACCCACTGCTTCCAATCAATATTGTCCACTAAACAACCGGCCATGACATGAGAACAAGGCATATGGTGACATTTCCATTTTCCGCATGTGCAAGTTTTCTTACTTATGTCCACATTCTGCTGGTTTCCCCCCTTGGTGCAACCTTTCACCCGATAACGTTGAGTGAAGACTGTGAAAATGCCATGTTGACGACTATGTGTTGTCACTGAATGTGCTTTAGCCTTCTCCATATATCGTGTTATCATTTCATTCGTCCTTTGACAAAATTGTTGGCCGTCATGCACAGCTGCAACGGCTTGGTTCCTCTGTGTGTTGACAATTCTAACATTTCTGTAGAATATGTACTCCATCATTGCTGTAACAGGAAGGAAGCGAGCCATTCGTATGTTTCCATTATAGCCTTCCATGATGTTGGTAGTGGTTTGTCCGTAACGAGCACCACCCCGATCATGACTAATGGTCCACAGTTCAGGAGAAACGTTACAAAGCCACTGCAGAGCAGCAACTGATATCTCCCCTATTCTTTTCATGTAGGCATTGTGTTTTTTGACCTGCGGGGTACTTCCAGCTAACCACATCAAGCGTTTAAGGTCCCCCCCGGGATGCTTGCTAGAGAAGTTACTTCTGAAATGGTGAAGACACCATCTATGAATCCCAAAAGGGGGTGCAAAGCCGTTGCCCGGATTGGATATTGCTGCGAGAATTCCAGCAGCACGGTCTGATATTATGCAAACACGGTTCCTGTCCTTGCAAACAGTTTCACGCAATAGTCGTAAAAACCAACCCCAGTTATCCTCAGACTCTTCCTCAACCAAAGCATAACATACGGGGTATTGATGATTGTTGGAATCAACACCCATAGCAATGAGTAACTTGCCATTGTATTTGCCCTTCAGAAATGTACCATCGATTGAAAGTACGGGCCGAGCATGTTGCCAACCGTCCATGACCGCTTTAAGGCAAAAGAAAACCCGCTTGCAAATGGATTGATGTGCAACTTTCTCATCTGCGACCGCTTCAATCACAAACGCGCTCCCAGGGTTGGAATGAGCAATGGCCATGAAGAACTGTGGTAGTATGTCGTATGTTGTGCTCCACTTGCCATACACATCCTCAACCGCCAACTTCTTACCTCTCCACGCTTTCATGTATTTCACGTTGTGATTTAATTCTTTAGTGACCAAGCTCAAAACATTCTTTATTGGGAGATTCGGTGAGCCTACAACCTGTCAAACATTTTAAGGAACACGTCATAACGAGTTTAGTAATGAAAATGAATTATAATACATTCGAAAATGAAAAACATACGTGTGGTTTGACAATATCTGCAACCAATCTTGCAGTAATCTTTTTCACACCCATAATTGAAATTGGGTGCTAATTAAATTTAAATTTTAATTTGATGAAATAAAATTTATGCATATAATCTAACAATTCAAGTACGAGAATATTAGGATATTTAATTTGAAAGGAGTGTGCTAAGATGTTACATAAATTTTAAAAAGAAATTGAAATTAATACGAATTTATTTTAGATTACAGAAATTGAAATTAATACGAATATTTTTTTAAATAATATAAATACGAATATTTTATCCAGTGCGAATATATCAATTAATTAATAAATTAAAAATAAATTTATAAATACGAATTTATATTAATACGAATTTATATTTTTAATTGATATAAATTTTATATATCAATTAGGAATCAGTGCGTTGAATTGTTGAAGTAATAAATTAAAAATAAATTAGGAATAGTAAGTTCCTTGAATTTTAGATTACAATTGGGTGCATTGTAATAAATTTTAGATTAAAAATAATAATAAATTTGCTCAACTATTGTAGATGTCAGACGTAGATGATGACGTGTACGAGCCGGGTCCTATTGACGATTCCATTTTATCCAGTCAGCATGAGCATGTATCTCAGCAGATTTGGGAGGGCCAGGTATAAACCAGTATTTGTTTTCTAATTTATGCACACATATGTTTAGGTCTTTACGAATGTTGTGGTAATTAACCTGTCCTAAAAAATGTTTTCAGGAGCCCGCACATCTACGACTTCGCACTAACTTCAAGTCATACTGGGATGCAGTAAAGCCCCCCAGGGCACTTCCGGAAGCCGTCTTGACAGCGGTTAGGGACGCTGGTTTGGAGGGAGTGTACCGCATTGGCTCTTTTAGACATGATGCAGGACTGATCACTGCTTTTGTTGAGCGATGGAGACCTGAGACACATACCTTCCATCTACCATTTGGTGAGGCCACTATCACTCTGGAGGATGTTCACTACATCTTAGGACTTCCTACCGGGGGACGTCCCGTGATTCATAGCTTTGGTAGTCCTACTAAGGCTCAGCTGCTGGTCATGGTCAACGATCTTTTGGGTGTTGTTCCTGGAGATAATGAGTGGCAAAAATCGGGTTTGAGGATTTCATGGCTGGTACAGCAGTTTGGTACATGTCATAGGCTAGACATGAGTTCTCCTGACTATCAGACGCAGCTGCTATTCCACACACGGGCACATTTGTTGTATATCATTGGATCTTTATTCCCCATCCCAGCAGGGAACACGATCCAGTTCCACCTTTTACACTATGTGCTTGATCCTGCCCAGGTGGGCACATATAGCTGGGGTAGTGCTGCTCTGGGATACTTGTACCACCACATGTGCTCCGCATCTACTCTGAAGAAGAAGCGGACAAAGAAAGAGATATGTGGATCGATGACACTACTACAGGTATACCTTCTATTATATTTTTTGTTATAAGCATCCATGATTACCTTGCATGATGACACATGACTTTTTCCATCAGGTATGGATTTATGAGCATTTCCCCTTCTTGGCTCCTACGCTGAAGACACCGTGTCCTATCCTCTTTTCTTTAGCTTTGAGGTAATTGTTCTGTTTATTAATTTTATGAGCAGTTGTCCATCAGCTATGTACTCTTGTGACAATTTGCTTATGATGTTCATAAATGTTTCAGGTGGAAGGTGCCTAAGAGCACTGTGCGATCCACATCACATAGGGCACGTCACGGTCGTTATGAGTTGGATGATATGCACATTGAGCAGATATGTTGGAGGCCTTATAGGCACTTTCCCACCGTTGATCTTCCATCTATCATGGAGAGGAGGTTATGGTCCGCCCAGTGTCCCTTGATATTTAACACGATCACCGAGTGGTACTACCCTGACAGAGTGACTAGACAGTTTGGATTCGTACAGGATATACCGACACGGTCACCTCACCGTATGCATGATTCGTCACACGAGTTTACTTTCTATGCTAATTTAGGCGATGATGTGATTATGACACGGGACGTACGGATTCGGCAATGGCAGAACCGTGGGGCGGATGCACTATCACCTCCTTTCTATGTGCCCGCCAGGCATAATGAGGCTGTAGATGGTTATGATGCTTGGTTCCAGAGTATTACCCGTCGACGTGTAGTCGATGTGAGCCAGTGGAGGCAGCAGGAAGGTTTCCAGGGGTCTCAGTCCTTTCATGGTGGAGGTAGTACTTATCATCCAGCTAGGCCAGTTATGCCTGAGGTTAGCACATATCCCCAGTTATGGGAGCCTTGGGATCCAGCTCCTTCTGAGGAATTTGGATCAGATATGGGGTATAGAGGTGCTTGGGATCACATGTTGGATGACAGTGGACGTTATCCTCCACACGCTTCTGGTAGTGCACATCATGCTCCACCCCCTTTCCAGTCTCAGATGACATATGCAGGTGGTTCACAGTCTACTTCCCATATGGGTGGGTCTTCTGATGCCTTCCAGGACCACTCTTACATGACATTTCCTGGTGGCTCGCAGTCAGGTTCCCAGATGACGGGTGCATGGGATATGGGTGGGTCTTTTGGTGGATTTCAGGACCCTTTCCAGTTTGAGCAGTCGCACATGACTTTTGGAGGTAGTTCGCAGATGACTTATGGAGGTCATTCACAGTCACACCTACATACGCCCCAGGCTCAGGGGTTTGACCAGTCGCACATGACTTTTGGAGGTAGTTCGCAGATGACTTATGGAGGTCATTCGCAGTCACACGTACATACGCCCCAGGCTCAGGGGTTTGGAGAGTTTGCACCTGTACGTGCTTCATCCAGTAGCGAGGAAGAGCCTAACGAGGAGCCTCATCTTAGGCAACAACCACCAAGAAATGTGAAGGGCAAGGGGAGAAGGTGTCACACAGGTAGCCATGTGTTGTGGGAGGCGAGGAAGTGAGTCTTCACAATAAGTATTCGGCTTTATGTTTACTTTAATGTAATTTTCTGTTTTCAATTAAATCTAATTGTATGATGCTTCAATTTTCTGTTTTCAAATTGAAGTACTTGTATGATGTAGTATGTTTACTTAAAGTAATTGAATGTTTTCTAATATGTTTTTTATGCCCCTCAACGTAACTCCGCCAAGGTTTTTTTTTAAGAATTTGATGTGAAGTTGCCATATTCGGATGAACATTTAACGTAATTACACAAATTAGTTATGCCTAAATTTTGGTTTACGCAAAAGTACAACGTCAATACTTGAATATGGTACAAAAACAACGTAAGAAAAACATGTACAAGTATATATTTTTTCCCCCTAAACATGCCTACTCGCAAGAATTTTCAACAATTTGATGTTGAGTTGCCATGTTCGGACCAAAAAATAAGATAATTAGACATAATAATTTTTGGAGATTTTCGTATTATACCAAAGTACAACGTCAATACTTGAGTATGGAACAGAAACAACGTAAAAAAAACATGTACAGGTATATTTTTTATTCCCCTAAACATGCCTACTCGAAACATTTTTCAACATTTTGATGTTGACCTCCCATGTTCGGACCAAATAATAAGCTAGTTAGACATAATAAAATTTCGAGATTTTCGTATTATACCAAAGTAAAATGTCAATTCTTTAATACGAAGCAAAAAAATTGAAAAAATTTCATTTACAAAGACATTTTTTAAGCCATGTAAAATGACTACTACAAACTACATTTTGTACTCACAAATTATGCCAAGTGCTGGGAAAAGTGAAAACAAACAAATGTAATAGAAACCGCCAGTTCAAGTGGCGTTTTCTGTTCAAGTGGCGTTTTCTGTTGAAAGTAAATTCAACAGAAAACGCCACTAAGTGGCGTTTTCTATTAACTTTTTTCAGCTATACCAGAAATGAAAACTCTGAACAAAATGTACCACAAATGTAAACTCAGTTCAGAACTATACCAGAAATGTAATGGAGCCAAACAAACCCCTAACTTCAGACTTTTGTTTGCTCCAAGCAACTCCACACCATACTTTTCTAATGCCGTCACTTGTAACTGCATGGCTAAGAAAGTTGAAGTATGCTTGGTAATAAAGCATCAGGTTCAAGAGATATAGCTTATGCCTGAAAAAAGAGCATACAAACCCCTTGAATGAACAATGGAAACTGAGTTGGAAGAGATTTAGAATGTTGTTTAACAAAATGTCCAAGTTTTCATTTCAGGGACCGATGTACTTCCTCTCATTGCTGTCTCCTCTTCACTGTTGGGAAAATAAGAAGCTGTTGGGTATTTTACACTAAACACAACAATGAGGCAGTGATATATATTAAACAAGAACAGGCATAACCAAATAACGAAACAAAACACGAAGGCATAAACAAGAGTATAATCAGAGACTGTAATTAACGAGAGAAACAAGAAAGACTTATCTCTTACAGAAGCTTTTAGCAAAAACTGATAAGAGAATAAACAGCTGAGTCGCCAAACCCTTCGAGAGGACTTGACTGTTCTTGAAGAGATTATTGCCCCACTTACGCTGTGTTGGGTTGCAGCAATATCACTTCCAGGATAAAACAGCACAGATCAAACCGGTCACAGAAGCGGAGAGATCAATAGCGACTAGCACCTCAGTTCGCCTGAGAATTATGTATCTCTTCTGTATGTGTTGAGAGATCAGAGAGAAAGAAGACTACGAGGGTTTTCTCTCCTTAGGATGTATCGTCTCTCCTACAACGTTCTATTCTATTCTGTATATATATAATACCAAGAATAAAACGTAACTGATACTCCATAAAAGGAAAGTAAATATTCTGATTTAATTGCATTAACTGCATCAGTATTTATTTTTCAGTTACATAAGCATCAGGATTTGGTCATCAGTAACATCAGGATTTGGTGTCCATCAGGATCAGGATTCAGTGCTTTGTCAGGAACTGATATCCATCAGGATTTAGCCCATCAGTATCTGATGTCTGACCAAGT
The DNA here is from genome assembly GCA_037693485.1 of Kitagawia praeruptora. Classification (NCBI taxonomy): domain Eukaryota; kingdom Viridiplantae; phylum Streptophyta; class Magnoliopsida; order Apiales; family Apiaceae; genus Kitagawia; species Kitagawia praeruptora. The sequence goes on along the minus strand of CM075351.1, from coordinate 25,131,466 downwards.
CCATCAGGATTTTACTCCAAGTACTGATCCAAATTTCCATCAGGATTTGATCCAAATACTGACCCAAATTTCCAGTACTATTGTAACAAATAAATCTGAAACCTGTTAAAATAAACCAATAATCAATTCTTCTTCCAACTCAATTTACTTATGGATTCCATTAAGAAAATGTCTTAGATCCAAACATGAAAGTTTAAGTTCTTATTACAAGGAACAACTTCCACTTGTTAGTTTCCGGAAATTACATCAAGAACATATTATAAATATGCCTCAAACTTCCCATTTTCTAACAATCCCCCACGAATCCATACAGAAATTCAAATACATATCTATCCTCATCATGACTTGTTTTTCAGAGTAGGTACCCTTCCGGGTTTGAACCCTCCTAAGTCCTCTACTTCGATGGCTACCGGATTCAGATGGAATGTTTCACCTTGAATCTTTATCCGTTTGGTGTAACCACACTCCATAGACGACGACAAATCAAAGGCTATGGTGCTAATCTACGGCTTTGAGACGTTAATGGTCATGTCTCGATCCTGTTCGTCGAATGCTTCAAGGAATAACCCTTTCCTCTAATTGCGACCACACAATTACATTCGCTTAGCTGGGCATCTCCAGAGATGTACTGCTAGCATCTCGTCAAATGACTTGACCCCATTCAGAGTTCAAATAACTCTTGCTATTCTGGCAGTGACAGTACCTTTTAGGTTTACAGGGGATAGACTCCAGATACGTGAGTATCAATCTATGTAGTTAAAGGTACAACCAATTCACCCTTACAACTTGTTATTACCACATTGAATACACTTTCGAGGGATCTCCTCTCATGTGTATTGGGTTCCCGCTGTAGATGAATTACAATGGGCTATCAGTCCCATCCCCAACCTAGACTTAAGGACTACAGCATGCTCAAGCCCCTTAGTCAAAGGATCAGCTAGGTTTTCTTGAGTTCCAACAAACTCAACAGCAATAATCCTTTCAGACATTAGACCCCTTATAGACTTTAGTCTAACTTGGATATGTCTCTTTGTTTTCACATTATACTTCTTGCTGTTTATCTTGTCGATAGTTGTACGGCTATCACAATGAACAGCAAAAGCAGGAAGTGGACGACTTACTACAGGTAACATTGACATGAGTCCATGTAACCATTCAGCCTCAGTCCCCGTGGCATCTAATGCACACAACTCAGCCTCAAAAGTAGACCGAGTTATAACAGTCTGTCTAGAAGACTTCCAAGATACTGCTCCACCCGCTAGGGTAAACAGGTATCCAGTCACTCCATTGGAACCAGACTTCTTAGCTATCCAACTTGCATCACTATATCCCTCTAGCACTCCAGGAAACCTCCTGTAATGCAGACCAAGATATATGGTGCCTTTCAGATACCTAAGCACTCTATCAAGAGCATCCCAATGAGTCTTGTTTGGACAGCTTGTATATCTTGCTAACTTAGACACTGTATATGAAATATCAGGCCTAGTACCATTAGCAAGATACTGCAAACTCCCAATAATCTGAGAATACCTTAACTGAGACACAGGTACTCCTGAACTATTCTTGACAAGGGCAATTTTAGGATCATACGGAGTACTTGCAATTCTACAATTTGAATAACCATACTTCTCAAGTATAGATTTCTCTATATAATGAGATTGTGACAAGGTTATTCCATCAGTTGACTGAGTCAACTTGATACCAAGAATCACACTAGCCTCTCCCATATCCTTCATTTCAAAATGCCTTTTCAAGAACCTTTTTGTCTCGTTAATAATCTCAATATTGGTTCCAAACAACAAAATATCATCCACATACAGGCACACAATAATACATTCATTTCCTTTAACCATGTAATAGACACACTTGTCACTTTCATTAACTACAAATTCTGATTCTAAAACAGTTTCATCAAACTTTTTATGCCAGTCTCTAGGAGCTTGTTTTAAGCCATATATAGACTTGATTAACTTACATACTTTTCTTTCATTTCCAGAGGCAACAAATCCCTCAGGCTGATCCATATAAATCTCTTCTTCAAGTTCACCATGAAGAAAAGCTGTCTTTACATCCATTTGATGGATGATAAGACCATGTACAGAAGCCAATGCTATAAGCATTCGGATTGTTGTCATTCTAGCAACTGGAGAGTATGTGTCAAAGTAATCAATGCCTTCCTTTTGCTTAAAGCCCTTAGCTACCAGCCTAGCCTTATACTTATCTATTGAGCCATCAGGATTCATCTTCCTTTTGAACACCCATTTACATCCTATAGTAGAACACCCAGGAGGTAGATCAACCAACTCCCATGTTCCATTAGAAACAATAGAGTCAATTTCACTTTTTACAGCACCTTTCCAGTACCTAGATTCAGAAGAATCCATGGCCTGTCTGAAAGTTAAAGGTTCATCCTCGATATTGTAAGTGATAAAATCACTTCCAAAATCCTTGACTACCTTAGCACGCTTACTCCTTCTAGGTTCATCTACTTCATCAGGAGTAGAGTCACTATCAGGATCTGCCCCCACATTTGTCATCCTTTCCACATGATCAGGAATAGAACTTGATGTGTGAGTGGGATCATCATCAGGAATACCCTGAGGTATACCAGTCTTCATAGGAAACACATTCTCAAAGAATGTTGCATCACGAAATTCAACTATGGAATTAGCCACTATTCCATCTATGTCAGATTTTAATACTAAAAATCTCATAGCCGTAGTGGTTTCCCTATAACCCAGAAAGATGCAATCAACAGTTTTCGGACCTAGTTTCTTTCTCTTGTGTTCAGGGACAAGTACCTTTGCAAGGCACCCCCACACTCGAAGATATTTTAAACTAGTCCTTTTCTCTGTCCATAATTCATAAGGTGTCTTGTCCATATGTTTCAGAGGAACTCTATTCAGAATATGGTAAGCCGTATTCAGAGCTTCTCCCCACATGTACTTAGGCAACCCAGAATTAATCAACATACTATTGATCATATCTTTAAAAGTTCTGTTCTTTCGTTCTGCCACCCCATTAGACTCAGGTGTGTATGGTGGAGTTACCTCATGAACTATACCATTGCTCTTGCAAAATTCATTAAACGAGTTACTCGTATACTCACCACCTCTATCTGATCTCAAACGTTTAAGTACTTTACCAGTTTGTGTTTCAGCTTCAGTTTTGAACATAATGAATTTATCTAGTGCTTCATCTTTATGTTTAAGCAAATAAACATAACAATATCTACTACAATCATCTATAAAGGTAATGAAATATCTATTATGTTCCTTGGTCAAAACACCACCAAATTCACATATGTCAGTGTGCACTAAATCTAACACATTCGAATCCCTAACAACATTATGAAAGGGTTTCCTAGTTTGTTTAGCAGTCACACATACTTGACATTTAGCTTTCTTATCAATGGCATGTTTTGGAATCAACTCTAAGTTCATCATATTATTTAGAGCACCAAAATTCAAGTGACCAAGACGTGCGTGCCACAAATCAGATGATTCAACACAATTAACAGAAGGACCAACATTATTATTAATAAAACTGCCCAAAACAGGCTCAACATTTATTAAAAATAATCCATCCAACAAGTAACCTTTGCCAAAAAATACACCAGTATTTGTAATAACTACTTTATTACATTTCAAAGAAACTTCAAAACCATTTTTAACTAAACAACTTCCACTTATTATATTTCTACGAATATCAGGAACATGATGCACTCTAGTGAGGGATAGAACACGCCCAGAAGCGAACTTCAGGTCCACGTTTCCTATTCCAAGTACTTGAGCTACACTCGCATTCCCCATCGTCACAGTCATTCCATGAGTCTGTTGATAAGATACAAATAGAGTAATATCAGTACAAATATGTACATTAGCTCCAGTATCAATCAACCATTCATGAGACGAATAAGTGGAAAGAAGTACAGGGTTGTAGGTCACATACCCGTTGTCAGTTTCAGAAGCAACAGCTTCACCAACAACCATGTTAACCATAGACCCACCAGTGGTTTCAAGCACAGTGTTAGCTTGTGCTCCCACAACAGGTTTCTTAGCTTTCTTTTCTGGACAGTCCTTGCTCCAATGACCAACCTGTCCACAAGACCAACATGGTTTGTTTGCCTTTGGTTTCTTAGCCTTGTTCTTGTCCTTAGACTTAGTGTTTTCCTTCTTAGTGACAGACTTTCTTTTCTGTCCTACAGTCACTACATTTACCTTCGAACTCCCAGCATGTTCAGTAGGCATCACATGTCCTTGCTTGGACTTGTGTTGCTCCTGCACAGAGATGTCCAACATCAGGTTTGTCCAAGTGATCTCTCCTTTCCGTCTTTTCAGGGAGAGTGCAAACTCTTCCCAAGACTTAGGGAGCTTTTCAATCACAGACATAACCTGAAACTTTTCAGGTAAGTCCATACCAGACTCCTTCAAAGCATGCACCAACATCTCAAACTCATGCACTTGTTCAGTCATGGATTTAGTATCCACCAGTTTGAAATCAAGGAACCTAGCCACAGAATACTTTTCCAACCCTTGCGAGTCAGTATTATGTGTCTGGTCAAGCTTCTCCCATAAGAGCTTAGCAGTGTAGGAGTCAGATGAATAAACATCGAATAGAGTGTTCGCTAAAGCTGCCAGAATTGCAGCCCTAGCCACCCCATCCTTTTCCTCCCACATAGTATAAGCCTTAACAGTTTCAGCTTTCTCCTTAACCACAATTGGTTTCTCATACTGCACCACCGGCCATAGACCCTTTACCGTTAACCACAGTTTCATCTTTTTCTGCCAACGAGAAAAACCAACACCCCCACCGAATTTATCAGGCATTCCTGACAAATCAATAGGCTGTGGGAAACGGTACGTAGTCCAATCCATGGTGGGTACAGTAACACCAGACCCAGAGCTGGTCTCAACAACAGGAGTTTCAGTTTCGTTAACCATCTTGTTAATTAACAATATATAACACAAATAATCTCTTCAAGATTGTTGGGTATTTTACACTAAACACAACAATGAGGCAATGATATATATTAAACAAGAACAGGCATAACCAAATAACGAAACAAAACACGAAGGCATAAACAAGAGTATAATCAGAGACTGTAATTAACGAGAGAAACAAGAAAGACTTATCTCTTACAGAAGCTTTTAGCAAAAACTGATAAGAGAATAAACAGCTGAGTCGCCAAACCCTTCGAGAGGACTTGACTGTTCTTGAAGAGATTATTGCCCCACTTACGCTGTGTTGGGTTGCAGCAATATCACTTCCAGGATAAAACAGCACAGATCAAACCGGTCACAGAAGCGGAGAGATCAACAGCGACTAGCACCTCAGTTCGCCTGAGAATTATGTATCTCTTCTGTATGTGTTGAGAGATCAGAGAGAAAGAAGACTACGAGGGTTTTCTCTCCTTAGGATGTATCGTCTCTCCTACAACGTTCTATTCTATTCTGTATATATATAATACCAAGAATAAAACGTAACTGATACTCCATAAAAGGAAAGTAAATATTCTGATTTAATTGCATTAACTGCATCAGTATTTATTTTTCAGTTACATAAGCATCAGGATTTGGTCATCAGTAACATCAGGATTTGGTGTCCATCAGGATCAGGATTCAGTGCTTTGTCAGGAACTGATATCCATCAGGATTTAGCCCATCAGTATCTGATGTCTGACCAAGTCCATCAGGATTTTACTCCAAGTACTGATCCAAATTTCCATCAGGATTTGATCCAAATACTGACCCAAATTTCCAGTACTATTGTAACAAATAAATCTGAAACCTGTTAAAATAAACCAATAATCAATTCTTCTTCCAACTCAATTTACTTATGGATTCCATTAAGAAAATGTCTTAGATCCAAACATGAAAGTTTAAGTTCTTATTACAAGGAACAACTTCCACTTGTTAGTTTCCGGAAATTACATCAAAAACATATTATAAATATGCCTCAAACTTCCCATTTTCTAACAGAAGCATCTTGTCATTCCTTGTATATCTCTTGATCAGTGGACCTCTGAGTCAGTTCTTGATTTATTTTTTCCCCTTGTCTTGCACAAATCAATAACTAAAAAAGGTGAATTTATCTAAGTAAATACTACTCCTAAAAGATAAGCGTAAAAGTTGTCTCTACTCCAGTATTGAGCTGTTGTGATTGTTTTCCTTTGAGGATATATATATTCCAACAATAATTGAGCTCTTAGACCCACATCAATCCTCACTGGAGAAACCTAAATCCACAACGACAGCAGTGAAAGCCCAACTCAAAGATGTCTGTCTGTGATTGACATCTGATGTAACACAAAGTAGAGGTAAGATTCCAAACCGGACTCCCCTGGTTTTCATTTTAAGACAGAAATTCACAAAATTACTGTTTCATTAATTTTTAACATAATTTAAATATCTTTAGGTATTATTTTGATTAGATTTACATAATTTTCATCAATATTTCGGTTTTTTGTTCAGAGCTATATCGAAAAAATGTTATTCAAAATTTAAAGTATCGCTGCTTAAAAGTAAAATTTGCATTTTGTGTTTGGGCTCTTTTCGGACTTTAAGGTTTTATTGTCTAAACTTCCGGGGCATCTCTGCATGACCTTCGGTTAGATGATAAGCTTTATTGAAGGAAAGAAATCCCTTTTTTGCGGTATTGTATTTTGGTACAATTCATTTTACGAGAATGTATTTCTCTGAGAAAAAAAAAAAAAAAAAAAGTGGAAACCGTAGTACAATTATCCAAACCAAAACCATGTGCATTCCTGTACATTATAGTGTTGAGCTTTAATGCTGTTTGTTTTTTTAAGTTCAAATCGTAATTGATTACGGAGAATATGACTCATGAGTCATGACGGATGCCTTTACTCTCCCCCATGTGAGCGCTCTTCATTTCATCTAAATTTTCTTTTCAACTTACAGTTTCATATTATAAATTCCAAAATATAGGGGATGTTTGGAAGTTAGAGGTTTGGGATAAAATTAGAGGTTTGGGGGTAGATTAGAGGTTTGACCAAATAAAATCTCTAATATGAGTGTTTGGTTGTTAGAGGTTTGAGTTAGAGGTTTGGGATCAAAAAGCTAATTTTGAAAAAGCTCATTTTAGGAGCTTTTTCAATTAGAGGTTTGCTATGTGTCACAAAAAGTTATTCAAAAAGCTATTTACCAAACGCTTTTATTCAAAACAGCTAATTTCAATCCGCTAGTCAAAACAGCTAATTCAATCCGCTAGTCAAAACAGCTAATTCAATCCGCTATCAGCTAACAGCTATCAGCTAATTGCCAAACAGGGCCATGTTCTTTTTTAAAAATAAATTTGTCCCAAATTACATGTCTTTTTTCTCCTTTTAATACAAATTTAAGAATAGTTTTACAAAACTATCCCTACATTTATTGTATCAAAAATTTGACTTATTCAAACTTAACTTTATTCTCATTTTTCAGTAATGATATTAGTTGAAAAATTTTATCCAAGTCCAACTAACATTTATCTTAATATGTGTATTTTTTTACAAAAGGGACATGTAAAATGGGATGGAGGAAGTAATATAATATGCCAATTAGGACTATATTGTAAATATGCATCAATTACATCTAAAGAATATAATTGGGTTTTTAGGCATTAACATCAATATTAGAAGTTGAATATAGCAAAAATTAAATTTAAGTACACTAAAAGAATAAGTTGAATAAATAGATATGCATCATCTTAAAGTCTCAGTATTGGAAAAAAAACACTAGTTTTAACCAAGGTCGTAAAAATCGAAACTCGGTTCGACTTTGTTTTGTTCCAAAAAAATGAGTACTCGGAAATTCGGAAAGTACTCGGAGATGAAATCGGATATTTTTTCAAATTTTTTTTTCATATATTAAATCTATTCATTCATATTTTAATGTATATGTGTTAAAATTTAAAATTTAACGATAATATATATATATATATATTATATATATACTAATAATAATTATTTAATAATTTTAAAACTAGTAGACAAACAATAAAAATACGAATAAGTGTAATTCGATTTGATTCCGAAACTCGGAAATCGGAACTCGGATCGAACGAGGGGTTAAAAACGAATACTCGGAATGAATACTCGGTTTACTCGGCGATTTTTAGAACACTGGTTTTAACTAATCAAAAGTTGACTTATAGTTAGATGTAAGATAGGGCCGAGCAAGTTGAGTCCATCATCTCCTCCTTACTCCATGTTCTCTTTATGTTCTCTCCTCTTTTTAATACAAAAAGAGTGTTCTTGGCAGGGTTTATTTTAATAAATAATAAATTTATTAAAATAGACTCTACCAAAAACACATTTTTTATATTAAAAAGAGTAAGTAACACAAAAAAAACATGAAAAAAGGAGACAGAGAATCTGGACAGGAGCAAATTGGAAAAATAGTCAAGATGCTCGTTTAATTGTGAATCCAATGCCATTAAGGAATCTAATAGCATTACCATAATGGCTAATTTAATGCTTTTGCTGATGATAATTAGTCAAACTAATAGGGACAAGATGCACTAGGAGAAAGTAGGAGTTGCCTAACAGCCTGTTTGGGAATCGGTACTTAAACTAAAATGGAGCTTTAAGTTGTTTTGCGTGTGTTTGGCAATAGGAGCTTTAAGCTCGTTTTAAATTAAAAAACTGCTTTAAGTTATAAGTTCTATTTAGGTACTTTTGACTTATGACTTATGACTTATCAAGTTTTTTTTTTTTTTTTCACGATTCTTGATTCTTGTAAAGTTTAAATATTAAAAATTTAAAATTTTTTTAAGTCAAATTTCATTTTAAGTCAAAATTATTAAATTCCCATTTAACTTTAAGTAAAATTACCCAAACACTTTCATTCAACTTAAAGTAAACAACATCACTTTCTCCTTTAAGTTAAAAACCCCTCCATTAAGTCAAAAGTAACTTATTTTAAGCAATCCCAAACACCCTCTAAGTGTTGATCTTCGTCATTCGTCAAGAATCTTAAAATAATTTTTCTGATTTATCAATCTGGATTTTTCAAAGTTCATGTGTGAGAGTTATCGATGTGCATGACATTAAATAATAAATACACGGGTCGTATAGCTATTTGGAAGTACTCGAACCAAGTTGTATCTGAACAAACTTATTTTAAAGGCCAATCATTAGGTGCTTCTTCACATTTGGACCTCATTTTTGTATTGGATTTGGAACTAGTTGATGGCCGAGTTTATGTCTAGACTCACGGGAACACTGGCACTCCAACCTTTGGACACATCTTCTTCTTTTTTTTTTTTTAGATTACATTAGCATTTTTTGACTCTTCCAAAACTAGGACTTGGTGCAATATATGAATCAAGTTTCATACATTTGAAATGTAAACTTTTGGCATTTGGAAGAGGGAAGAACGTATGCATTCTTAAAATTTGAATTAGGAACATTTTTCTTTCACAATTATTAAGGAACGTATGCATTCTTATTTGTGAAATTTGAATTAGCGCAATTTTTTTTGTTCATACAGTAATAATTAAGGATTGAGAGCTCGAAATTTTGGGGGTGGTATTGTATTATGACTTTTAATGACAATTTTTGGGGTAATGACTTTTATGAATTTTATAGACTTTTAACGACTTTTAATGATTCTTGTTGAGTCATTAAAATTTCGAAATACTTTTGATGACTCCAATGAAATGACTTCTAAAAACTTTCATAGACTTTTTGATAGATTTTGTGGTTTACTAGACTAACTACAAAAATCATATATATTAGCCTATGCTATGAAATCCTTTAACCTTTTTTCATTGCAATACAATTTCGATTGTGTGTTCTCTGATTAATCCGGCCACCAAAAAATTGAGTACAAGGTGCATTTCTTATTAAATTGAGTATTTATTGCATATTTTTATCTGATAATTATATATTTATCACTATTCATAGCTAATGATGATGCAGAGCTATGTCATTAGCCATCAATATTTTTATGATGCAAAGCTATTTTATTGATGTTTTATGTGAATTTATGCAAGCACAAAATTTTTAGAAGCCCATGAATTACTATGATGTTTGATGGATTCTTATTTTACTTTGTGTGTTATGATCTAGTTTTACAAAATTGCAAAAGATGATCTAGTTTTACAAAATTGCAAAATATCGCACCCTCAATAATATTGTTTACTAAAATGAATATAAATATGGAAATTGAAAACCAAGAAGAGGAAGAAAAAGAGATGGAAGAAGCGGAAGAAAGAGAAGTTTGAAATTATTAACAGTAGAAATTTTAAAGAAATTATTGACAGTAATGAAACAATTTTATTCAAGATGATTTTAATAGAATTATTAGAAGTCATGTCAAATCTTATCAAAAAGCTCATGACTTTTTTTTCAAGGGATGTAGTTATAATTTTTGTTAAAAGTCATTGACTTTTTGAATAACACGATACTTTTAACAACTCTTTAAAAGTTGTAATTGAATACCTTAAACTTTTAAATACTTTTATAAAATCCTGATACAATACCCCCTTACTTTTAAAGAGTATTTAAAAGTATTAATTGAATACCCCTAAACTTCTAAAATCTTTAAAAGTATTTAAAACTCATGATACAATACCACCCCTTAGTGAAATTAAATTTGTGTGTGAATATTTTAATTTTTTATAATGGATTTTGTAAAGAAAGAAAACTTTTTAAAACACTTTCTTATGAATATATTTGTCAATGTACCGTATAATAGAACCAAGTAGCTGCCTAACAAAAAATGTGAATGTATGCAGGGCTGAATTTCAACCAAGTGGCAAGCTAACTACTTAAGTTCTGGTTCAACTCCAATTTCTAAGTGAGTGGAATGTAAGTGACATTAGGTTTGAAATAATTTTTTATTCAAGAAAAAAATATGCAAATCTGTTATGTGGTTCTAGAATCAAGATGATTATCGTAACCTCACAGTCTCACACGAGCCATTTCAGTGCCTGTTCGGCAATTTTCCATTTCAACTTATAAGTTACTTATTTCGGAAAAAATTTCGTGTTTACATACTTTTTTTAGAGAAAAATATGTATGGGAAGTTTAATATTCGTTATCTTGCAAAAATAAGTTACTTATTTCAAAAAAAAAGTACATTTTTCCTAACTTTTTTTCAGAAAAAGTAACTTATTTCTGAAAAATAAGATTTCCCAAACGGGTCCTCAGTTTGATCCAAATAAATTATTTTTCTGAGCTGACAATCTCAATGAATTTATAATTTATCTCAAATTCAGATAAACCTAAAAATAGGATGAAGGATACAAACCAGATCCACCGCCAGAAATTATCAACTTAACTTCATACATACATCCGGAAATTCATAATTCAATAAGGAATGAGGTACTGTAATAAATAGAGTAGCAAACAAGAGGCTAACAACCTCAACTCTTTTATTCCGAGAATGAATGAAAAAGACACTCCACCACCAACCCCACCGGAAGCCAACAAAGTGAACTTCTTCAGAACTGCTGATAGTGAACAAACAAATCGTACAGTATCATTCTATCTGGAGTGGAGTAAATTCCAGAAGAATGGTGGCCGTATTTAAAAAGAATAATGCTAGGGACACCAAAATTGGTTCCCAAAACTTTCCCCAAATACACATGGCACATTCTGATTTGTTGTAATAATAAATGGGCCCCCTGTATTCACAACAATAAAACCAATCAAAAATATCCATACTGCCACATCAACCATGCCATGTCATTTGTTGGCAATTTTTTGTACCAAATTTTGGTGCCTCTAGCACTACTCATTTAAAAAAGGTTACCAAACTTTCAACTTAACAAATTAATGATGTTTTAAAAAATTGATTTTTCACTTTTTTTCTATCTAAAAAAGTACTGTAAGTATTTTCATGAAACATTTGATCAACATAATCAACGAAACAATCAAGATATTCAAACCAAATATTGAAAAATTTCATTGGCAAACCATTTAACAAACAGAACGTAAGATATAGATATGAAATAGAGTATTCTTTAAATTAAAATTTATAAAAAAAGGTTTCTCGAAAAATACAATTCACATCATCCCTAAAAACAATAACATCACAATTGATCTTTATTAACGGAGTAATTTGGTGATAACAGATTTCGGAGGTTGCTGGAATAACGAAATTATGAAAATAGGAAAATTTGAGATTTTGGATGTTTGAGACTGGACTTGAGAGGTGTCTCGACTTGTTAGATGTGTCGGATCCTTTTTCAAGATGCCTGCGTACCTTATATTTATAAAGATCAAGCCAACGCATTGGTTTTTAATCCATAAGGGATGTATTTTGAGAATTAGTAGATTTTATCTCTTTGAATTATATTCGCGTTGGGATATCTTCCTGATTTGAAAGATATCGTTTGGAGATATTTTCTATCATTAATTGGAGATCATTCCTCGTTTTAGAGAGAGAAAATAATTAACTTGGGGGTTAAGTTAATTATTATTAGATTCATATTTGGAAATTTGTGAGATATTAGAGACAACCGAAAATATAGCGTAACAATCTTTACCCAATAAAATACATTAATAGTCCGATATTCAAATATTTAAGAAGTAACATATGTCCTTCTACCATGGACAATCTTTCATTGAGAAAAGTGAGTTTTTGCAATATTCGTCACTACTCTAGACTCGATACATGCTTTCCAGATTTCCCAATACACCATGTAAATCAATCTCAAAGTAACAAATCAACAAGCACTCGCACAAAGCGATACAATCATATAAAACGATACAACCCAAACATAATAAAACATGAAAATCCATAAAAATGGGGGACAAACAAAGATCCAACCCACTCCAAATTGAATAAGATCTGAGAATCAAAATGAAGACCTTTTGAAAAAAAGGCTCGAATTTATTGAGTAAAAAACACTAAGAAACAAGAAAGAGATTTAGATGATATGATGGAAATGATTAGGTGATAAAAAGAAGCTGAAACGACAAAGAAAGGGACGAATCTGAAAAAAATGAGATGTTTATTAATAACTAAACCCCCCTCGTTTTCTTCTTCTGCTCTCTTCTGCAACCCCTGCCAAGTCCGATTAGCCTGATGAGAGTCGGTTAAAGGTCATCTTCGTGAATAAAAGGGTACTCTTTTTCCTCAATAGGTTTTTAATGAGGCCCTCCAAATAAAAATTAGCTATAATTTCTTTTCATTCTTATCGTTTTTGCTTTTTATTTTCATCGGATCTAAGGTATTTAAGCCTTTTCCGATTTTGCCTCGGATCGATTTTAGTTTAGTTTGTATTTTGTTTCTCAGTTTGAATTTGTAATTCGTAATTTTATTTTGGAAGTTGTAATATCGGTTTATTTGGGTGTCTCACCGTGTTGTGTGAGTTTTGTTGGTTCTCACCGATTTATGTGAGTTTGTCGTTTGATTTAGTGATGAAAGTGCTTAGGGTTTTGCATTTACGGTCGATAGCTCAAACTGGTTGTGGCAGAAGTGGCGAAGCGGGTACTGTAAATATCATTTTCAACAAATCGCGTGATTCCATCTCCAAGCATGGATTAATCAGTGGTTGTTTATGTATTTTGTTTGTTCGACGCGACTGTTTATGTAGATGTCGTATGACTTTTTATTATTGAATTAAATTTCCATTGCTAAAAAAAAAGATAAAATTTTCTTTTTATCTTTTAAATGAATAACTTACTTTAATATTCAAATTAATGGGAATCATTTTTTTAAAAGATGAAAACAAAACTTAATCATTAATTTACAAACTTGAAAATTGGATATGGTCATCATTTTATAAAGAGTAAAGTGCACTTTGTGTACCTGCATTTTGCCCAAGACACCACTTGAAATACTATAGTTTAGAAACTATCATTTGCAATACTGAACAAACACTTTACTTAAACTTCGTGTACTACCGTCTATTTGCTGCTAACTCCGTTAAATGGTCAAGGATAAATCAGTCTTTTGACATCTACTGTACATCTTTGCAACACCTCTCTTTTACAGCACCTTTATCTCTCTTTCTCCCTCTCTCCCTCTCCCTGTAAATACACAATATCTATACATCTATGAGCATTAAGGAGCATCTATACATCTATACACACATCTGTGTTGTGTGTATGGATTTTATCATTAAGGAGCATTGTTTATCAGGCTCTAATAAAACACTATTTTGAATGAAGCTTCCTTGCTCAAATTTACTGATCTTCCTCTGCAGGCCGACGAGCAACTCTCCAATTCGCATGCCTTGCAGCAACTACAGGGTCATCTGGAAACAGAAACTTAATGAAATATGGGGTTCTTAGGGGTCGATGACCTATCGTTAGTGGTAATATTTCATCAAGGTATAGCATGTATGGCTAGACAGCATTCCCAGAAATCAGAAATATAATTTGTCAGTGTCTAAGGGACTAACACATCGAGAATTTATTCCAGAGTGAATCTGAGCTAAACCACATGTTTACCAACACAATGGATTTTCTAATCAATGTTTTATATTCCTTCAAAAGAAATAAGAAAGAGGAAACCCAACTTGTAAAAGAAAAGCTTGAGCCAAAATCACTAGTGAATCTTCCATTCAATCAATATCATAAACTAGTACTACTTCAAATCCTCGTAAGTAAATAATTGTGAATCTGTAAGACTACCTATATAACTGCTCTCCATTCCACAAAGTATTTTGCCTCACAATAACAATTAAATTCACCTTCACCTCAGACAGTGATATTGTTGTACTTATTCCTCGCTATAACCTCAAAATTGTTGTCACTTTCTCTATCGTATCCAAGTATTCTATACTTGCTGCCAGTTCACTTGTTATGAAGCATCTCAAACACATTCCCACTCTCTCTAACATTATTACAAACATCTAAAGTAAACTCCTCCAATAAAGGAAGACCCAAAAACACCTCAATCAATGTCCCCAAACCAATCCTGGCATCCTCATTCGCACCATCTTCATCATCCATATCACCCCTAACATTCAACAAAGCAACAAACCCATTGTACCTCGGATCAAACATACAAGAAACAAATAATTCCGTCAAATTTGGACAAGCTTTCGAAATTTCCTTAACCTCCTGAGCCTTAAACCCTTCCGAAAACGAATGATTCATCAAATCAAGGGCTAATTGAAATCTGTTGAGGATGTGTTTCCCTCCCCGGGTTGTTCGCCGATTGTGGCCGTGTGTGTGAGTTGCGGCGTCCCCTGTTCTTGGTGTGGTAAGGTGTTTGTGGGTGGGTATGGCTGCAAGTGTGTGTCAGTATCAGTGGGTGTAGTGTGTATCTCCTTTTGTGATTTCAGTGTGTTAATTGATATGTCGAAGTGTCTGTATATAGTGAAGATGAAGATGTGACTGGAAAAGACTGTTTTACCCCTGGTTATTTAACTCCGTTAATGACAAATAGACGGTAGTACATGAAATGTAATTAAATAGTTTATTCAGTATTGCCCGTGGTAGATTTTAAACCATGGTATTTCAAGTGGTGTCTTGGCCAAAGTTCAGGTACACAAAATGCTCTTTACTCTTTTATAAAAGCATGACTGTGTAAGAGCATCTCTAAGGGAAACCCCTATTTTGTTTCCCTAAAATATAATAAAATAATAGGTACCTAAAAGATAGGGAATCAAAAAGTTATTTTACTCCAACGCTTTTACCTATATTCCTTATCTATTTTTTTTAAAAAAAATACTATTTATTCAATATTTTAGGTAATATAGAAAAGAGATGGGAGTGTTGGAGAGTTTTATGTTAATATTATAAGGAAACAATGATGATGTGGCATTATAGGAGTTTGCTTTTCTCTTCCCTAGATAAAGGATTTGATTTTCTCTCACCTAAAAATTATAGCGGATACTAAAAATAATAGAACAAATACTAAAATAATAGAATAAATGTGGGGAAAAAAAGAATAAAAATTTATAGGGGATAAGGAGTTGCGTTGAAGTGTTATTTTTAAAACTAAACCTTTAAAATGTGTTTACCTAGAATAAATATAGGTAAGG
Source organism: Kitagawia praeruptora (assembly GCA_037693485.1). Classification (NCBI taxonomy): domain Eukaryota; kingdom Viridiplantae; phylum Streptophyta; class Magnoliopsida; order Apiales; family Apiaceae; genus Kitagawia; species Kitagawia praeruptora. Next base: position 25,115,515 of record CM075351.1, on the reverse strand, counting down.
GATCTTTTGGGTTGGAGTTGCTCTAAATTTGATAATATTTCAGTGGCTCCCGAGATCGAACCCCTTCTTCAATAGTGGATATGTACACCCAACTACTCCCTCCGTCCCAAATTACATGTCCATTTTCTAAAAAACACACATATTAAGGTAAAGGTAGGTAAAAGTTAGTTGAATACTCCTTCCGTCCCAAAATACATGTCCCTTTTCTAAAATGAATTTGTCCCATTTTACATGTTCCTTTTCTACTTTCAATGCAAATTTAAGAGTAATTTTCCAAAACTATCCCTACATTTATTGTATCTAAATTTGACTTTTTTTCAAACTTAACACTATTCTCTTTTTTCAATGTATTAATTAAGGGGATTGGTTGGAAAATTTTATCTAACTAACTTTCTCTTAATATGTGTGTATTTTAGAAAATGAACATGTAAATTGGGACGGAGGGAGTAATATTTTCCAACTAATACCCTTAATTAATACATTGGAAAATGAGAATAGTGTTAAGTTTGAAAAAAGTCAAATTTTAGATACAATAAATGTAGGGATAATTTTGGAAAATCACCTTAAACTTGTATTGAAAAAAGAAAAGGAACATGTAAAATGGGACAGATTCATTTTTTAAAAGGAAAGTGTATTTTGGAACGGAGGAATAATGAGTTATTGATTGTAGGGGTGCCCATAAACCGATCAAACCGATTAAACCGACCAAACCCGCCCCTACTTTTAGCCGACCCAACCCAATATTATTTAAATCGAACATTGAATGGGTTAAATATTGAAAAAACCGAATTAAATGGGTTGGGTTAGGGTTTTGATAATTTTAACCCAATCCAACCCGACATATATTATGCACTAATGAGCCGTACTACTAATTTACTACTTGACTTAAAGTTAAGATTTTTTGGATATATTATTACATGTTTCACACTAAAATTACGAATTAAAGATATTTAATACAATGATGTTCTACTTATGTGTAACGTAATTTAATTTTGTAGATTGTAGTACAATTTGCACATGTGGTGATCAATTGTATAATTGCATATTAGATTAAGTTGTACATGACTTTAATTCTTGGACTTCGAGTTGTTTTATCACTAACCAACAAATACAAATATGTGTTGCACTAACTTCTACTTTATATTTAACCCGATCAACCCGAACCAACCCAACCCGACTTTAGTAAGATTTACGATGGGTTTGAATTTTATAAACCCGAACTAATTGGATTGGGTTACTAAATTATTTGTAACCCGCCCAACCCGACCCGCGAACATCCCTAATTGATTGTAAGAGTTTTCAACCTTGGATTTTTGCAACTTGTCTAGTTAAATGGAAAAACTAAATTTAAAAAATCGCCCCAGAGTGTCGTATTTATTTGTTTTGTTTATTTTGACATTTATTGCAGGAGGTGGGGCGGGAGTGACATGCCACTCTCATCTCATTTATGCATTTATGCCTGGAGGTGTCTTATTTTAAACTATTCATTCAAAACTTCTGTTTTCACATACAGATAACTGATTCTTGTGTTTGCTTAAGTATGAAACAAGATAAAAACCAGAAATTTGTATTAAAATATCATGAAATGACCTCACCTTCAAGGTTATATGTTTGATTTTCTTCTAGTACATGTATTATTAGGAGTGTCATTACTCTATAAAAAATATTTCCTCTGTCCCATTTAATTGTATATATTGAGGACGGGGGCGTGACATGCATTTTAATGCTCCTAACTATTATAGTTTGATAATTTATTTATACTAGCTTATAACCCGTGCAATGCACGGGTTTATTGTATTATATTATAAATTTTATTTAATATTATAATTATGTTTTTTATAATCATTATTTTTAATAATTTTTTAAATTTTTATTTAATATAATTTAATATACTCATGTTTAAAGATTATATTAATGTTTCCTTATTATAAACAACGTATACGATTTTTAATATATTTTATTAATAATTGGGAAATATGATGTGATATTTTCGGGTATATATTAATGATTGTAAGATTTGTTGTAAATTAAAAAGGTAACGTGTTTTAATTATAAAGAAAATTTTAATGATAGAAATATATGATACGCTTGATGCTTTTTTGTGTTTATGAAAGGTAATATGTTCAACTAAAAGTAAATGTGAAAAAGGTAATCGATTAATTTTCATTAATTTAGATTTGTTTTAAATTTGGTAATGGGTTTTAATTTGAAAGAAAATATTAATGATCGAAAGATATGATACGATTGATATTTTTAGTTGTTTATAAAAATTAATATGTTCAACTAAAAGTAAATGCGAAAAAGGCAATCGACTAATTACCATTAATTTTATTATATTAATGTGAAAAAGGCAATCGACTAATTACCATTAATTTTATTATCTTAATCGACTAATTATCATTAATTATAACGTGTTTTAATTGGAAAGAAAATATTAATGACGGAAAGATATGATACGATTGATGTTTTTAGGTGTTTATAAAAGGTATTTTCTCGACTAATTACCATTAATTATATTATGTTGTTATTTATTTTAGTTGTATTTATGTTTCTTTATAATGAAGGGTAAATAAGTAAATTCACTTAGTACAAAAAAACAGGTACCAAAACTTTTAATGTTTCGGAATTTATATAATAGTATAGATTATAATATTATTATTTATTTTTATTGAATAGAAACGCCCGTGATATAATTGGAAAAAAGAAGGTTTAGGTAACGTGTTTTGGTTGAAAAAGGTAACCGTACATGATATAATTGGAAAAAGAAAGATTTTAGTTAGAGAAAGCTAACGTGTTTTGACTGAAAAAGGTAATTTATTAGTTAACGGTAATTATAATTTAATTATGTTATTTTATTAAATAAAATTGTTCGTAGTGTTCTTAAAAAGGAGAAATTATAGTTAGATAAAATGTAAAAGATATTCTAATTTACTTGAAAAAGGAAATGATTTAATTATTGAAAAATAGAAAAGGTAATATGTTTAACCTGAAAAAGGAAATTGATTCATAAAGGAGAAATTTTAGTTAGATAAAATATAAAAGATATTGTATTTTACCTGAAAAAGGAAATTATTTAGTTCTTGAAAAAATAGAAAGATAATATGTTTAACCTGAAAAAGGAAATTGATTAATTAGTAGATATGTAATTGAAAAATAGAACATGTAATATGTTTAACCTGAAAAATGAAATTGATTCATAAAGGAGAAATTTTAGTTAGATAAAATATAAAAGATATTGTATTTTACCTGAAAAAGGAAATTATTTAGTTCATGAAAAAATATAAAAGATAATAAATTTAACCTGAAAAAAGAAATTGATTAGTTAGTAGATATGTAATTGAGTAAGGGTAAATAAGTAAAATCAACAGGTACCGTACCGACCGACCGACCAACCAACCAAACTTTTAATGTTTCGGCTTTTATATAATAGTATAGATTTTTTTTTTACAAAAATAGAACAATTCTATTGTTATAAAAAAGAAAATTATAAAATAAATTATGTAATTATACAGTTATGCACTTTAAAATACGTGTCAAATATTTGAAAAGAAACTTCTAGAAATAAATGGAACAGAGGCATACTATGTTAAGCTTGGTCTTTTTGCATTTGTCTGCTGATTTGTCCGATCAAGGAGCATCTGGTGTGGTCATTCTGGAACAAAAATCTTGTAAAAGCTTTTTTCGGGTTGACATTGATATATCTGAATTTAAGGAATGATGCTAGAAAATCAAAAATATGTTTGCGATTTTTTTTTCAAATAATATGACATCGTGGTATCATTTGTTTTAATTAAATCATGTCCTACGAATTTTTCGGCCTATGCAATTTAAGTTTTAGCTACTTAAATTTCATATTTCTTATAAAAAAATTAGTTCATATTTAAATTTGAGTATTATTTTGTTACATTTTAATAAGAGGTTTTTTGATAAATAAATTGTTAAAAGTAAATTTTTGCAATTTTACTTTTTTTAAGAAAGACTATTTGCAAATTTACCATCTTAATGACAATTTTACCAATTTTTTTCTAAAAATTGCAAAAATACTATCTTCCTCCAATAAACATCCCAACAGGTCACAGGTCAAAAGGTTATTTCAATTTCTTTCAATTCATACACACTCTCTGTACACTCTCTGTACTGTACACGGTCATTTATATGCACATGTAACATTACATATTCAAGCGACGATGCCTTTGCCGGCGACGATGCCTTTGCCGTTCTCCACGCCAACATTGATTCTGACATTACCACCGCTATTCACGTACTTTCCTCTCTCTCCCTCTCCCTCGCCCTCTCTTTCTCTGTCTCTCTCCCTCTATCTCTCTCTAGATCTATTAGGGCTTTTAATTTGACTGATTTAATTTTGTGTGAAATTGATTAATTCGAAATCTGAGTCAGCAACTACCGAATTTTAATTGATTTTGTGTGGATTCAGTTGAAGTTCCGGCGGTTTCTGCCGGAGTTGAAATTGCTCGGCGGTTGAGACAGTGGTGCTACATTCGGAGCAGGCCTGCGGCCCCGATCGGAGAAGAAGGTATGGTGGTGGGTCGTGAAGGTTGGGTCGTAGGCGGTGGAAATCAGTCGGGATCGGGGATGGCCGAAAAAAGACGATGGGACTTGGGAGGTCGTATTATTGCAAAGAAGATGGAGAAATGGGCCTCCTGCCGTAGAATTGCAAATAAATTAGAAGTACCGTATATTTGCAAAGTGAAGTAGAAATAGCAGTATATTCAATAAATTCTCTTTTAATAATTTAAATTAAACTTTGTTATATTTCAATTTTTTTGATAATTAAAAATAGTCACACACTTAATTTTGACAAAATTCAAATAATCATATCAAGAAAATATTGAATATATATTACTTTTCACTTTACCCAAGATTTAACTAATTTTGAACAATTGACACGTACAAATTACAAAAAAAAAAAAATTAACTTGTTTTTTGAACTCAAAATGAAACAGATAATAATATTAATAAAAAAGAAGAATATATAAAACATTTAATAGTAATTATCTCATGCTACAAACCCGACAATTTCGGCGGAAACAGTGAAAGTGAAGAAAATGATTAAATTTAAATTCTTCTGTCTTCCCTTTCACGGATCCCATCTACATTTTCCACTCTTTTCTAGTAAATTATTTTAACTAAACACAGAATAATAAAAATGAAATAAAAATTCAAGCTGCTGCAGCCTAGGAGCAAAGTAGTACTCCCTCCGTCCCGCGATTTCTTTACATTAACTTTTTGTACGGAGATCAAAAAATATTGTTAAGATAAATGAAGTGGGTGTAATAATGATTTTATTGTTAAAATAAATGAAGTAGTGAGTGTAATAATGATTTTATTGTTAAAATAAGTGAAGTAGTGAGTGTAATAGTGTAAAAGTGTTGAAAAAGTGGGGTGAAGTAGTGGATATAATAATATAATTTATTGTTTAAAGTTACTATTTTTAGTAAGGTAAAGAATTGATGGAACGTCCAAAAAGTAAATTGTAAAGAAATGGATGAGACCGAGGAAGTAGCATACTAGTTCGACATTATCATTAATAGCTGATCGCATCTGGAGGACTAATGAAGTCTCTCAAGATATAATTCATGTACTCGAACAAGATTTGAAGTAATGAAAGTTTATTTTCTTCTTGGCAAAAAAAAAAAAAAAAAAACAGTAAAACTTGAAGTGAATTCATAATGTGTGTCTAAACATCGTATGTACATAGGATTGTGACTATAATATGTTTTTTTTTTATTTCCTCTCATCATGGATGCTCCAGAGAGATAGAGAGTGAGAGAGAGATTTATTAGTCTTTTATAAGCTCTCTTTCGATTGGATCCTTTTTTTTCTTTCTTTAAATCTTACTCCCATTTTATCTCTCTCCCTCTCTCTCTCCCAAATACGCGTAGGCGTAACTCAAATCCCTTTTGTTTGTTTGTAGCAAGAAGAGAGTAAAAGAAAACAACTTGTTTGAAGCTCAACAAGAAAACTCACTAAAAATGATGACTTTATCTTGAAATTTCACTTCAAAATAGCCTCAATTTCAGGGCTTTTGCCTTACACCCTCTATCTCTCTCCTCTCTCTCTACCCTCATTTTAAGGTACTCTCTTAACTGATTTTTCTCATTGTTTTCTTATACAACCTGTTGGGTCAATGTATTTTGTCTTTTATTGCGTACTTTTGAAATTGAGCTTGAATTTCAAATGGGTTTTTGATGGTCAGTGTAAGTACTAATGGGGTTTTTGTGTTCTTGAATTTAAGGTAAGTTTAAGTGAAAAAGACCTCATTTTTTTATTTTTGAAGAAAAAAGACCTCATTTTTAATGTATGTTTCTTTATTTACTGTTTATAATGTTGTACTTGTCTGACTGCTTTATCTTGAATTCTTGATACTAATAATTGTAGTAGTTTTTTTTTTTCTTCACCATTTATAATTTAAAGATCTGAACTTGATTGTATCTGTATTAAGTATGTTGATGCTGTATCTATCTGGGATTTAGTAATATATGTGTGTATGTGGAGGACCAGACATTTTAAGTATGGATCTTAGTTTGGTAAATTTTATTTTGCTTTATGTGGTCTTGAGCTTTTTAGACTGAAATTCTTGAGTGGGTCTTTTAGTTTCTTATGATTGCTTTGTGTGGGCTTATAGGTAGGGAAAATGCCGAGGCCACTTCATCGGGGTGTATCGGGTGGTGGGAGATTGTCAGGGAGCATCAGTGACTTGTGGACTGATTCTCAGATGAAAGATAGTACAGATAAAGATGAAATTGACAAAAGTCGTTTGCGTCCTGATCAATCATTTTTATCTCTTAGGTTTCCTTTTCGTCTATTTTTTCAAGATAATTCACCTTCTAAAAGCAGTGGTGAGAATGGTTTTTTATCTGATCAGCTCAGTCCTGCGAGTATGAGAAACCGCCATAAATTGATTTTGCTTTTTCTCAAGATTAGTCTAGCTGTTATTGTAGTACTCGCTCTTACTGGATCATTTTGGTGGACAATCTCTGTTAGTACATCGTCGAGAGGTCAGATATTTCATGGATATAGACGACTGCAGGAGCAACTTGTGTCGGATTTGTTGGAAATTGGAGAGCTTTCTAGTGGCACCTCGAGATTGAAAGAACTGGAATTTTGTTCTGATGAGTCAGAAAATTATGTTCCTTGCTTCAATATTACCATGAATCTTGACTTGGGTTTTCCGAAAGGTGAAGAAAATGGCCGTCATTGTGGATCTTCGTCGCTTCAAAATTGCTTGGTTCTACCGCCAGCCAATTATAAAATTCCACTTAGGTGGCCTACTGGACAAGATGTCATCTGGGTTTCAAATGTGAAGATCACTGCACAAGAGGTTCTCTCCTCTGGAAGTTTGACAAAAAGGTGAGTAAATCGCTTTATTGTGCCATCATCATGAGTATAGTAGTCTTCTCTTTACAATTTGATAAAATTCATGAATATCAACTTTGTAAAACTGCAGGATGATGATGCTAGACGAGGATCAGATCTCCTTCCGATCTGCATCTCCAATGTTTGATGGTGTTGAAGACTACTCTCATCAAATTGCAGAAATGATTGGGCTCAGAAATGAATCTAACTTTATACAAGCTGGGGTAAGTTAATTGAGCCTACTTTTTGAGATCTGCTGTCACTATCTGCTTATTAGAGGGGAAGTTTTCTACATTGTAGCTTATCAGTCTTCACAGCCTTTGTTAGTTTCGATGTTGATAGAAGTTGTGATTTCCTTCTTTGGAGTCCCAGTTATTAACATTTTCATATTTTTGTAAGAGTTACTTGCCTTTTTGGAATATTTCGGTTATGCTGATGCCTAATAACTAATAAGTACCAGTTTAAAAGTCAATTTTCAATGATGATGTATAAGGGTTTGATGCTGCATATATTGGCCAACTGAGTTGACGGCTTGACGCTCAATACTTTTACGCTACACAACAAACTATTAAAATGATGCATTTAACTTACAAAATTGCTTCACAATAATATGACACATTTTCGGTGGTTATCAGGTTAGAACTATTCTGGATATAGGATGTGGTTATGGTAGTTTTGGAGCACATCTTTTCTCGAAACAACTATTAACCATTTGCCTTGCGGAGTTTGAGGCTTCAGGCAGTCAGGTTCAACTAACTCTAGAAAGAGGTCTTCCGGCGATGCTTGGGTCTTTAACTTCAAAACAGTTCCCCTATCCATCACTCTCTTTTGACATGATACATTGTGCTCGATGTGGCGTTGATTGGGACCAAAAAGGTATGCATTAATGCATAACATGTAATGTAGTTAAGACATTGTCAGGTGCATATACAATTAAAATAGTACCGCTACAGTGTAATACATCATTCCTCTCACATAGCATTACCTGAGTTGCTATCTGAATAAAGAAAAATCCCACAAAAAATTTGCTGGAAAGACATAACAAAAATCAACAGATCTTCTTGCTACTATAATAGCAAAATTTTAATGGATACTTTTAGCACTGCTATATTTTTGTTACTGATTTTAGTAATTTATTAATATCTTAGCTAAACAATAAGTAATTACTATGGTTATGATATTAAAATTCAGATATATTTTTCTTGCCTCCTAAATTTTATTTTCTGATCTTTATGAATTTTCCCCTTCTATGATCAAATGATGCTTAAACTGGGTGCAGGCTTCCATTTTTATTTGTTCGTAAATTAGAGGTGGGATTCACGATATTATACCACGGAGTCTTAGACATGATGTTTTATGAAATAGCTGGTACAATTCAAAGATGTCTTATGCCATATATATGTAGGATACAAACTTATATATAAACATGAAAGTACCTAAACTGTGAAAACGTAAAAAGTTTAAACAACTTTAAAACTTTAAAATGACTTGTAATTTTAAATGTGGAGAGTAAATTTTTTTACCCTTTCTTTTTTCTTGCACGGAATCTCATACATCTTGGGGTGGGGGATCTTTTTTGAATTTGAAAATAATTGGGTTTAATGATTTTTTTTAGAACTCAGTATGACTTATATATCTGATGTCGTATACCATCTCCCACTATCAAGTTCTAAAAGTTGTGGTAATGTCTTTTCTGATTTGGTTTTATAGTTTTACTGAGCACTAGAGACATAAGATTGTGCTCCAACCTTATATGCTGATAATCTATTTGGTGGGATGGAAGATAGTCCGTATGTTGATATACGTGTAATTTCAGTCTAAATCATTCCATTAGTCATAGTATAGCACATACTCCCAGAATATTTTGGAATTATAGAAGAGACTAATACTTTTTTGCATAGTGTAGCTGTTTTTATGGGCCAAGCCGCCAAGGTACTTGTTTATATACTCTTGTCGAGGTAGAAATAGTAAACACACTACTCATGCTCCCTTACTATGTCAAATTCGAAGAATATACTGACTATACTCCCTCTGAGTTACCTGAATGAAGCTTCTATAAGCTCTCCACATCACATGTTCAACCGTTGAAATAATTTACATGATTTAGAAGTCCTCATTTTAGGATGTTCAGTCATTTCTATTATGTGTGTGTTCATCATAGCGTCTTTGTGTCATGGTACTTTGGTTGTACTCAAGTCGACTGCTTTTAGATGCTTTAGTGAACACTTTTTTGTTGTTGTGGCACAGATGGTATTCTTCTGATTGAAGTTGATCGAGTGCTGCGTCCTGGGGGATACTTTGTCTGGACATCACCAATCACAAATACACAGGGCTTCCTTCGTCACAAAGAAAATGAAAAACGATGGAATATTGTCCGAAATTTTGCCTCAGGTCTTTGCTGGGATATGTTATCACAACAAGAGGAAACTGTTATATGGAAAAAGACTAGCCAGAAGAAATGTTATGCTTCTAGGTGAGGCCAACTTAATGCATAATCGTTTCAAGTCATATTTATATCTAACTTACGAATTTATGAACCATGAGTTGAAGGATTTGGAGATGTTTTTGATGAACTGGATATTTTGTCTAGGAAATCTGGTTCCTGCCCTCCTCTATGTGGGAAGCGCCATGATATCGAATCTCCTTATTATAGTCCACTTCAAACATGCATAGGGGGAACGCAAAGCCGCAGATGGGTTTCAATTGAAGACAGGGCTCCCTGGCCTGCTAGGTCTAATTTGCAACCCAAGGAAATACAAATCTATGGTAATCGTTCTTTATGTTTTGAATTGTTTGTCTCGGTCTTTGACTCTGTTATTGTTTATTTATGATTGTGTTACACTGTAAGCATGCTTATAGATGCCTATTTTTGAAACATAAGAAGTTTAGGTTTTCACGAATTATAAAACTAGTCAGGCATCAGCATCAGAGCCGAAAGCTGATAGCTCTCTACTTTTATTAATACTTTCTATCTATGACTTTTCAGGTCTGGGTCTACATTCAGAGGATCTTGCTGAGGATACTCTAAATTGGAATTCTGCAATCAAAAACTTTTGGTCTCTACTTTCGCCCTTAATATTTTCAGATCACCCGAAGAGACCTGGTGATGAAGATCCTTCTCCACCGTATAACATGGTCAGGAATGTGTTAGACATGAATGCCCGCCTAGGCGGTTTTAATTCTGCTCTGTTAGAAGCAGGGAAATCTGTGTGGGTCATGAATGTAGTGCCGACAACTGGGCACAACTACCTGCCTCTCATCCTTGATAGAGGATTTGTTGGTGTACTGCATGACTGGTAATTCGAACATCTATTACTGTGCACTGTACACCTCGTACCAAATTATATTGTTGTCTGCTTTTCATAGTTTAGATGAGTTGCATATTAGGTGGAAGCAAAGACTAATAAATTAACAGAATGAAATTTTTATTGATTCATATCATGCGAGAAATTTTTTGATTGAAGTGAATTATCGATTTGTTCTTTTTCTACTGTAAAGTGATTTGAATTGCGAAACCTTTTCTCACTCTTAGGTGTGAAGCATTTCCATCTTACCCGAGGACCTATGATATGGTCCATGCCGAAGGACTTTTATCACTTGAAATTGCACGGAAGCGAAGATGCTCCATGCAAGATGTGTTTTCTGAGATTGATCGTTTACTTCGACCAGAGGTACCATAAGTTTACTCTCGTTACGTTACTCATATGTATAAGTAGCACTAAAGTAGGCATGTCAAAAGGGTACACACACTTTGGTTGCTGTTCAAAGCTTATGTAACTTTTTATACGTAATTTAGTTCTCTAACTACTTGCTAAAGTTATTAGCTAATGTAACATAGAGAGCATGTTACAAAAATGACCCATCCCCTTTGGTAAAAAATGCGACTCAGAACATATTTATTAAAAAGTATTTTTGTACATTTCAAGTGCAAGCCTACAAGACTAAACGGCTTGCCAAGAAGCATTTGCATGTATTCCCTTGTAATACATTTGCTTAACATTCATGGCTTGTTTTCAGGGTTGGGTGATATTACGTGACACAGTTTCACTAATTGAATCAGCAAGATCCCTTGCGCCACTTTTGAAATGGGATGCCCGGGTTGTCGAGATTGAGAGTAACAGTGATGAGAGACTACTTGTTTGCCAGAAACCCTTCTTCAAGAGACTAGCAAACTAAGGCGTGCACTAGAAGAAAGCACAAAAATGTAGATGAAATATTCATATTCGTTTGTATGGATCTTATGTAAGAGTCGCAAAGTTCGACCAATATAGGGTGTGCAATAGAAAGTTTTGGAGTGAAAGCTGAAAGCAGAGAAATGGTTCATCTGGTAGAACCAACCCCACCTATGGAACCGTAAGGTGTACATAGGGCCATGTAATTACACAATTGAAGCACAGGGCAGGACAGAAAAGTATAGGACTACACTTGTACAATTTCCGATTTCCTTGTGATCCATCTTTATAAATTATACAACCACATTACAAATAGATTCTGAAGCTGTTTACAGAAGATGCAAATGCTCTTGTTTACTGTAGCACATCCATCAAACATTGTTCCATTCCCTTTATATATATAGCTAAGCATGAAACTTCTGTGAAGGCATGCTTTTTTGCCTCTAGTATTTGATTTTTTATATTCCTTTAGTTTACATTAACTCGATTTGAAGGCAAACTATATATAATGGCACACTATCTTTTGCCTGTTGACAAATAGTACCATCGATTAGGGTTTCTTTGAGCTTGATTTGTCCCATAAGAAGCAATATCAATTTTAGTGACAATATTAGGCTGCTAGGCCATTTTTATCACAAAATGAAAATATTATCCCACATATTTACGACCACCAACTACATTCATGTTTTATGTGACTTGGGTGGTGTGGGTAATGTTTAAATAATTGTCCAGTTACGTAGAAATGTAAGCTACAAGGACAGAGACAACTCTCAGCTGCCTTAATTCTCGTAAAAGATGTCATTATCTTCTCACAACTGAATGAGTTTCTGCCAATACATTACCAGCATTTCAAATGTGTCTTCTTAACTTGTTGCTCTCATAACATGCAATGGGCCTTACCACAAGGATTGATTGCCTTTGTCCATATGCAATTACAACATCTATTTAAGTTCGTGGGGAGCACCAACATTTGCATGACCCCCCTTCAAATTACAGCCATAGGCATGGGCAGTACAACATTTCAATCTTAATTTCAAGACTCGTTTTTACTACAATTTCTGTTTCATATGGTCAATGTTTTGCTTATAAATAATTAGCTAATAAATTTGTAATATAGTATCAAAAATACCTGAAAAATAGGTATGCCAATAATTCTACGCTGAATGTTTCTATCCCTGAATTTAGATCACCACTTGTTGCCGGAAAACAGTTTAAGTTGGCAAATGTTTTTTGGCATGGTTGGCGGAGTGCTTTCTTTACAATCTTTTGTGACTTGCCTAAAATTGAACAAAGTAGAGTGAGACTGTGAAGACTCGAAAGTGCAGAATGCCAGGGGAGGTTCTGTAGAAAGTATTCAGAACAGTTATAAATTAATGTACGTCTGTTATGTACTGTCTATATACCTAACAGTTTATCGAAAATTGTAAGGGATTTTATGATCCTAACAATCCTTCAGAGGAGAGAGAAAGTTCTACTTTAAAGGAGAAGACATGTTCTGCAGAAAGTATGGACATCGGTTATGCAGAAATCTGTGCATTTATCATTCAATTTGATGATACTGACGATTTGAACAATGCTGAGAATCCTGTGAAGCAGCAAGTCAGTTCTGCCAATCTCAGTGAGATGGCGTGTAGTTCAATTTCAGAAATTGATCTTGCTGAAAAAATTGTGGAACTAACTTGTTAAGAGTCTTGTTCATAGTTCCCTTGCATCTCAACAACATTTCTTAAATAAAAGGCAAAAGTGTGCTCAGCAAGCACTAGTGTTGGAGTACTCAGAAACACGGGTGTTGATAATATTCACTCAGGAGAATCTTCAGAATCATGCATTCAAAAAAATCAGGATTCTTATGCAATAACACATATCATAATATATTGAGATCTTAAGCTAATGAAAGATTTACAACAAGCAGTCATCTAGGCTTCAGAACAAGAAAGATCTACATTGGTGTAAAATAAAAGATTAATAACACGAAAATAGTAAGCTAACAACGTTGTATTCTTTGAAAGAAATCACCATATCCTTCATACACAAAAAAACAAATGTTCAAGTGAATTCCACACAAGCTGGTATATAGCCAAAAACAGCCACGGAGGGGGAGGGAGTTGTAGAATCCCAACAATACATTTAATTATGTATTTAAGACATGTAAAGTTGAGGCTGACCAATTGAAATTTGCATAGCAAATATTAAGCAAAAAAGTATGAATTCGAAAAAATATCGTAAACCTGCCTTCAGTTCAGCGGAGTTCATACTGGGAAACGACAATTATCATGTCTGTAGAGGAGAATTTTGGTGGGTTCTGCTCTTCAACCTGTGCTTACTTTTCCGCGTAACAGCTGCATTCCTCTTGGGGCTACTAACAGAAGGTCCACCTTGGCTCTTCTTCACCCCTCTTCTACGGATGCCTTTATCACTGCCGCCAAGTGCAGCTCTGGCAATAGATTCAGCAGCTATCTCGCGTGCCTTCTGTGGATTGATGGGCTGCTTGTTCAGGTAAGCTAGCTTCGGTAAAAGGCCGCAAACTGCCTTGCGCAATTGGTCATCACTTATATTTTTATGGATAGGATTTCCCAACAAATTTAGAGCAAGCAGGGAGTTGTAATTAGCCACGATTTGCCCAAGTGCTTTTGTTGTGGTTATCTTGTTGAAACTCAAGTCCAATATTGTGAGCTTTGAAAGCCTATGCAACCCCTCAACATCGCTTATCTTGTTCCCCGCAAGGTAGAGCTCTTTTATCAGTGTACAGTTGGACAATCCTAATACATGTTGTGGGATATGCTCAATTAGGCATGAATAAGTAATCTCAATTATTTTTCAAAAAAAAAAAAAAAAGTAATCTCAATTATGTTGTTTTACAATTTTTCGCCTACACTTAAAAACACTGCTCTCGTATACACTTTATAACTCTAAATTATCAGTTCTATCAGTCCTAGAATGTACTTCAGTTTTTAAAAGCAATTTTAACTCAGGAACATATGCTAAAGAAAGATTACCTTGCCCAATTCGAGATATTTTGTTGTAACTGAGATCTAGTAGCCTCAACCGAGTCAGTTCTTTAAGGCCTTCAATTGTGTTTATTTTATTTCTGGATAAGTTGAGAGTGTGAAGTCCTTTTGGCAGAGAACCTGGACATATACGAACTGCAAGAACAAGAAGAAAGAAAGATCATTCAGCCATCAAGTTAAAACTACTTATATGCTCTAAATATTGATTTTACCACCCACCTATGTGGTTTGCTGATAAATTGACAGATCGAAGACTAGAGAAGCGCCAAAGAGCAGGAATAACATGTAAGCCTATACCGGACATGTGGGCTACCATTGAAGAAGAGTTTAATGATTGTATCACACTATTGGCATGTGCAATATGCTCAGGAAGACTCAAATCCTGACTCCGAATTAACTGAGATGTGGTTTTCATTGGTAATTTATCAGAACCAGGAGAGGGCGGAAAGCTGTTCCTGTCCTCAGGTGGATCACCATCATCCACTACAAATGGTGGTTCACCAGAAATATCTTTCACCCATTCGTTTACGCGGGCCATTGAGGATGATGCATCTGTAGAGAAAGCAACCCACTGATTCTCTGGCAATGAACCAGATATGCGACGAATCTTATTCCAGCTCTGGTTGTCATTATCCTTATCCCAACTCTGGTTGTCATCATCCTCACCGCCTTTGCTGAAGGTAAATGAGTTAGCTGAGCCTAACCTTGTGCCTCTGTTTGGTTCATATGTGTCCGAGGAGTACCCACCTTGTTGGTTTATTGGGGGGTTATCAGGAAGCTGTTTGGTTGTCCATGGTTCATGAAGGTTTCTGTGGCTCCAGAGGAACAATTTCCACCACAATCTTCTGCTCCTCGAGGGTAAGATTTGGCTCGAAGAGCACTTCTTTAGCATTACTTTATCAGCACTTCGATGAGTCATTACAGAGTTAGGGCTTCCAAGGCTTCCTGGATGATCAACCTGTGTCATTCTTTTGGTTAATCTTTGCATTTCTACAAAAGATTGGGATTTTGAAAGAGGCATACTATCAGCAATCTTTTTTAACTTATCGCTTGTTTCCAAATTAGAGCATGTGCGCTTGAGTTTTGGAGATGCCCATACTTCAGCTTTTGCAGTCCCTGGATCACTGACATGTCCGTTTAAAATAATGTCAACCTCTTTCTCAGCCTCTTTCTCAATTACACTATCGACTGGATCACTTGACTCGGTATTGAAAGAATTGAAAACATTAGACTTGACCGATTGATCATTTTCTTCCCTCAAACAAACGAAGTCTTCGTTATCGTAGACCCCCCTCTTCACTGTAACATTCTCATCATGTTCATATTCACCTTCACCTTCATAAGCTACATCATCCACTTCGCCTCCAATGGGACTATCACAACTTACTACCTTAAGTTTATAACTAGAACTTTTTGCAATGGTGAAAGGTACCAATATATTATAAGAACTTGACTTATCCTCACTAGTTGCTGCCACTGGCTCAAATTTTACTGGAAACGATTCCAGCTCTTTGTTGTCGTCAACATTGATTAAAGATTTTTCATCTGTCTGCGGAAAAAGAATCAGTGATGGCAAACAAAAGGCTATAAAGTTCAATTCAAAAAAGATAACCATTCTCATTATTATTCATTCCAAAAGTAGAGATCACAAGTAACATAAAAATTCATTTCTTAAACAGATTGGTCACAACTCAACCGCTTACCGATCATTTTATTGACCATTTAAGCTGCTTAAATCATTAAAGAATTGGATTATCCATTTACAAGAAATAAGCATTAGAATAGTGATTCCGTCGCTTAGTTCTGTTGGAATAAGAAAGCAGAAGAAAAACTAAAACGTAAAATTTCTGCAATCTCAATCAAATTGAAATACAAGGGAGATGCCTATTATATAGGCTACACAAGAACTATAAATTTCTAAATTTAAGCAACTACCAAGCTAAAATAATGGGCTTAGTTTCCTAATAGTTCAAATCACTAATCCATAATTCAAAAAGTAAGAAAACGGAAAAATAGGAACAACTAAGATAACTCATCAAACTGAATTTGAATCATTTTCCAACAAGTTCCGCTCAACGCTTATAAAAGGCTAATTATTACTACAAGTGAATTAAGTAGTGTTGCATCAAGATTGCTCCAATTAAAGAATGCCAAATACAAGTTAGCAAAATTGCACTAAGATTTGTGGCATATGTCAATTATAAAGAAGAGAATAACTACAAAATATAAAACTACAAAGATTGTTTCATGGACATGATGATTCTCACCTTGTCTCTTTTCTTTCTACTAACAAGTGCAGAGAGGCAACTACACTTGACCATTGTCAGGCACCAAATTCACATGTACTGCTTTACTAATGGCAAGTTAAAAATTGTGCAAACCTAAAATCTTTCGGTCTCGAATTCTCGGTATACAGACCACTTCCAATATCAAGAGGTGCAAGAGATGACACCACTGAGCTCTAGACTAAACAAAAGATTCCAACTTTAAAACACCAAAAAAGTTTAAACAAGAACAACATTAGCCATAATCAATGGGCTGGTGCCAAATTAATCGAAAACCCAAAACTGAATTTTGGGCAAATTTTCTTGCAACCCCCTTAACCCAACTGAAGGAATTAACTACAGGGTAGGCCAGAATGATGGTACTGCAGCTTCTCACCAGAAGCTTCAACAAATTGCTGTTTTCTGTTGCATAAACACAATTAATAATCGAAGTTAAAGATTCTTAGATTACCCATAAGGCTAAAACTAAAGATTACTGAGGTTAACTGTGCATTAAACTATTCAAGTAAAGAACTTTATTAAGTGGAAACTAATGAAACAAATTTTAAAGAACACTATGATCAAAACTTGATAAATTTAAAGTGAAGGGTGTTAATTATTTACTAACCTGTGGTAGCAAAAGTTTACTAAGATTGATAGAGGCCAGGAACTTTACTTGTGGATCCCCAAATATATAGTTGAGATTATGTACATAAAATAGTTGCAAACACAAAGAGACAGAGAGGGTTAGTTGGTTATGTCATGCGATGTTGTTTAGTAGTATAAAGTTGATGGCTCAGGTTCCAGGACCTGGCACGCCTTGATTTAGGGTAACTAGGTTACTTGCGCGGCCAAATAATTTTTTATTTTATTTTAGTGATTTGAAATCATATATAATAATTTTGGTTAAATAAAGAATATTTTAAATAAGAAATTAGTGATTATAGATATTATAAAAAAAATATTATTAGGATAAAATAATAAAAATATATTAAATACATTTTAAATTGGGGTTAACGCCCTTTCTACCCAAAATTTGGGTTTCTCTCACCAAAATGCCCAGATTCGCGAAGCATTGCCCTAAATACCCACGGGATACGCCTCTGGGATAGGAGTATCCGTGGATATGCCTATAGGGTAGGAGTATCAAGAGGTTATGCTGCTGAGGCGCGTGATTTTTTTTTCACATACGCCTTCTGAACCCACGTATCCCATGATACGCATGATAAAACAACGCATCTTACGTCATAGATGACGTAAGATACGCCGTTTCATCATGCGTATCTGTAGATGCGCGAGATGAACCAGCGTATCCATCGTCTTCTCCGTCTGCCCAGACAGCTGCCGACGAGGCGATTCCGGTTTCAAATTTCGATCTCATCTACCGTCCACATCCATGACCTCCCCATCACATACAATATACCAATCGAATCGGGCTTCGATTCTCTACATTCCTATACTAATTTTATACCAGTTATTTTGCTGTAAATCAAACGCCCAAATCGGCGATTCAAACAACCTTTGAACTCCGACGAGCTTCGTATCGCCCCTGCGGGGCCGGAGCTGATAAACGGAGTTCGGGAAGATGATGTACACGACGTTGTGGTCATTTTGACGTTGATTAGTCGTGTGTAAATTGCTTGGATAGTGAGTTCGAATGGAATGGCCTGAATTGTGTAAGTCGCCGTTGAGGAGCACTGGTTTGTCCGGCGAAGAAAATGTGTTTTCTGGCGTGCTATAGTGTTTCGGATACGCCTGTGCAAACGACGTATCCCGTGGGTATTTTGGACGGTATTTTCAGATCTGGGTATTTTGGGAAGTGGGTAGGGGAAAATTAGGCATTTTGGACATTCTTTCTTTAAATTGCTGACACCTCATCTCACTTTTATCCTAAGTCTAAGATCCTTAAGAAGAAAAATCATTTTGGAGTTAATAAGAATTTTTAGTTTAATAATAAAAATAATAATAACAAATATCATAAAAAATAATATGAGAATAAAATAAGAAATAATTTAAATTTGTGTTAAATATAGTTTATTTTGCCAACACCTATTCCACTTTTATCCCAAGTAGATTGTTATAAATATAAGATGAAAAAAAAGATATTTATGAGTTATTAAGATTAAGATTTTTTAGTTTGAACTATTTAGTAGTGGTTCTTTTCAGATTTTATTTTTTTAATTGAAACCCATTTTTAAAAAATAATGAAGAATCATTTTCATTTTAAAATTTACAATTTAGAATAGTTAGGTCATTCCAAATTTAGTTCACCTTTTAAATTATGTGAAATTTTAGTTAAAGAACATAAGACAAATAACATGTCTATAAATCTTAAAAATTAATTTTGTTTAAATCAAGAAAATCCAATGTATAAAAAACATGTTAAACATATACAGTATATGTCGAGTGTGTGACTTGTGCTGCATCCTAAACAATGTGAAAAAAAGGATTGAAGGAGTAGTAGTGGTTCGAT
The DNA here is from genome assembly GCA_037693485.1 of Kitagawia praeruptora. Lineage (NCBI taxonomy): Eukaryota > Viridiplantae > Streptophyta > Magnoliopsida > Apiales > Apiaceae > Kitagawia > Kitagawia praeruptora. Next base: position 25,096,221 of record CM075351.1, on the reverse strand, counting down.
GCCTCGATGATCCGAGCGGCACAATTTAATTTTAGGAAATGCATTTGTTAGAAAATTTAAATTTTTTAGAGATTAGAAGAATCGGAGAGCCCTATCTCGACTTTAAGAATATATTCTTTATAGATAGATTATAGATATGTTTGGATTTTGTGAGGTCTAGAGATTGTTTTAACAGTTAACTAATTTTATTAATAAAAAATTATACGATATTTACAAAAATAAATAAAATTAAACAAACATGTACTAGTAAATATAGATCAAATCAATTTTTTTTTTATCAAACCTATGATTGTTGATTAGATATCATTCTGTGGTATATCTACCGTCTTTTTAGAGAGATAATTTAATAAGTTCTTATAGTTATGAGAAATACATACATCTTTTTTTTTTTTTGAAACCAGAAATACATACATCTAATTTATCTAGTTTGTCGTACGTATTCGAATAATTGACGATAATTATAATTATATATAACCCAAATTAATAAATTAATACAATAAAATCCTTCAAATTTACAATTCCGGATAACAAAAATGACTAACGTGAGAGAATAAAACTCAATATATAGGTAGCAAAAACCACCAAAGGATACTAAAATTGTCAAAAAAGAGATACTTATTTGAAAAATAAATAAAAATCCATTATATCTATTATAGGCCAACATGGATTTTGTGCCTATTTAGTAAATTATAAATTTGTCCTTACATTTATATTAATGTTAAAAAAATTGTAGTTGGAAGGAATTGAATCCATGACCTTACGACAAACATAAATTTATGTTCACATATCCAACCACTAGACCAAATCACTTTTTTGTGAAACATTTGAAACTCATTCACTACATCATGCTCAAATAACCACCTACTAGCAATATTTATTTTATAACCTTCCAACAACTGTAACTTTATGTTTACATATCCAACCACTAGACAAAATCACTTTTTTTTGGAACATTTTAAAGCCATTCACTACATGCTCAATAACCACCAATTAGTAATATTTATTTTATAATTTATTCAGGATAAAAGTGCCCACATAATTTTACTAATTTTAATAAGTTGAATTTTGATAAGAATTAAAACAATGACATTCATATACTCATAAATTTATGCTCACGTTTATTTTTATGATTTATTAGGGATAAAATCGTTCAAATATTTTCACATGTAATAGTAAAAAATGGTAGTCGGGGAGGGAAAATATAGATTGACAAAGATAATATCGTCAAAGTCAATTAAGAAAGGTACTGAGTGGCCGAAAATTGGTCAAAAAAATCAAAGTGAGGAGGTAGGTGACGAAAAATAAGTAGACGTCTATCTTAAGTAGGTAAACGGACGGAAGTGAAAATAAATCTATAAAAATTTATTATAATATTTCTTTTTTTTAACAATTATTTCTATATATTAGTCAAATAGCCAGAATATGTTTATTATTAAATTGTTACAAAAAAGGATGAATGAAGTGTATAACATATTTTTACTCGATAAGAGTATAATATTTTATTTTAAGTATGAAAGGTACCGAGTGGCCGAAAATTGGTCAAAAAAAAATCAAAGTGAGGAGGTAGGTGACGAAAAATAAGTAGAAGTTTATCTCAAGTAGGTAAACGGGCGAAAGTGAAAATAGATCCATAAAAATTTATTACAATATTTCTCTCTTTTAAAAATTATGTCTATATATTAGTCAAATAGCCAGAATATGTTTATTATTAAATTGTTACAAAAATTGATGAATGAAGTGTATAACATATTTTTACTCGATATCAGTATAATACTTATTTTAAGTATGAAAGGTATTGAGGTGGCCGAAAATTGGTAAAAAAAAAAAATCAAAGTGAGGAGGTAGGTGACCGAAAATTAGTAGAAATTGTTTATCTCAAGTAGGTAAACGTGCGGAAGTGAAAATAGGTATATCAAAATTTATTACAATATTTCTCTTTTAACAATTATGTCTATATTAGTCGAATGATCAGAATATGTTTACTATTAAATTAATACAAGAAATGATAAATGAGGTGTAAAACATATTTTTACTAAGCTAATTAAAGAAGAAACTTACAACAACTTTTTAAAAATCATTTACTACATGCACAAATAATTCGCATGCTCTACTTTATTTAATATTTATTTTGTGATTTAATCAAGTTAAAATTATTAAAATGAATTGTACAGTTGTCTGCGTATTATGTTTAGTACAGGTGACTTTTAAAAATCATTTACTACATGCACAAATAATACGCATGCTTTACTATATTTAATATTTATTTTGAGATTTAATCAAGTTAAAATTATCAAAATAAATTGTGTTGTGTTTAGTACAGGCCAAAATGATTTTTTGACGAGAACTCTTATACTAATTTAAAACATTATTTTGTGATCAATTAAATAATTTACATGTGAGATATAAACATTGTATTAATTTTTTTAATTAAATAAAAGAACTGTAGTTGGGTTAGAAAACGATATTATAAACTAGTTCGTAGATTCAATACAAATAATTATGAGATTAAGATCTATACCTATATTAATGAAAGATAGATATTTAAAAAGAGAATACTAAATTGTATAAAATACACAAATTATAATTATCGATTAGTTGAATTTAAGGACTGTAAAAATGATTGAATTTAAAAAGATAAATTCAAAAAATAACTAATTAGATTGTATTTAAAAGAAATTCAAAATTATAGGTCACTAAAAGTGTTTTTAAAAAAAGACTACATGTAATGTACGTATACACAATTATATAATTGTTAGTAGTTACTTATGAAGCTTTTATATATAATACATAAAAAAATCATAGATCATGTATTTCATATTAACAATCAATATGTAAGAAATTAAATACTATATAAAAGTCGTGTGTTTCTCGATGGATACATCACTATCAACACCACCATTAACAACACATCGCTAACACTACTACCACCATCACTACCATACCACCACAATACCGTCACTATCACACAACAACACTAGAATCACGAGCGAAATCACTAAAACTTTTAATGCAATCACATCAACACCACCCTTTGCACTACCAAAAAAATCAAAATGAAAGCAGAATTACTCTCCTTTCAACTTGAATCACCAAAAACTGAACCCAAATCACTAAAATTTTAAATGCAAATTACCAAAATTTCTAAAATTAGAAATTCTGATAGTGTTCGGAGGTGCTGGTGTTGATGGTCGGTAGTAAAGTGGGTGAAAACGACATCTATGGAGCTCTATAAACTCGGATCTTATGTGAGAGGACAACAAACGAGATGAATGAGCTAGCGGAGTAGGGTGGTTGGAATTCGATGATAAACGTGTTCGCAAGTTATTTTTAGAGTGTTGGTCGATTTGATGACACGAAGAAATGGTTAAGTGAGGAAGGTGTATAGATGTATACACACAATGTATACAAGTGGAGAAGAGATGGTGATGACATTGTTGTATTGTCGAAGATGGTGTAAAAAAATCTTCAAAAATAGTAGAGGTGGAAGGGTAAAGTTGGAGATGTAGGTTACATTTGAATGTGCACCACCACTTACACCACCAAAATCAAAGCGGAATCAAAGAAAATTCAACTTGAATCACCAAAATTATACTAAAAGTTTTGAATACAAATTACCAAAAATTTCCAAATCTGAAATTTTGATAGTATTCGAAGGAGTTGGTGATGGCATTGATAGTGGTAGAGTGGGTGAGAACGACATCGGCGGGGATTTATAAACTCATTTATATTGTTAGAAGATGAAAAATGGAATGAATAAACTATCGAATGTGGGGTCGGGAATGTGATTGGAACTCGGTGATAAAAATGTTCATAAATTATTGCTAGAGTGATGATCGATTTGGTGACACGAATGAATGATTGAGTGAGAATGGTGTATATATGCACGCATTATACATTTGAGCATGAGATTAGTTCTCAGTCCTCATTATAATCCTCATTATAATATGAGTTATCATTTGAGCACTTTCCTATATATGTCTATACGTGAGTCTCCTAAGTCAAGGATAAATTTTTCAAAATACTTATTGTTCTGTCTTTCTAAACTAATTTTTTTAATTTATTTATAAAAATGCATACGAATTCTTAAGTGTAAGTAAAATATTACGATAATATTTGAAATTCAGGTAAGAAATTCGACTACTACTAATCTTCATAAAATATATATTTGATTAAATATATCACACTAATAACGTATAATATTTCAAAAATTATGAAATTACGAGTCATCTACTTCAAAAAAAAAATGAATTACAAGAATTTAAATGGTGCCCGTGCTTTGCACGGGCTTTCATGCTAGTTAGAGATTATAAAGAAAAGAGGACTTATCAATTATGTTTTAGTTTTTTTATTTATGTGATTGTACTATTTGTAATCTTTTTTATTTTCATATTTATTTTTTGTCAAATCATTAGGAATTACTTTTAGAAATGGGTAATTATTGTGTTAAATTGAGCTCTATCACGTTTTTATCAGATCCTGTGTCAATGTAATGAAATTGAAATATATTGTTATTACATGTTTGTCATTTTTAAACAGAGGTTATAATTTAGCATCTTCTATGAATTTAAATAAGTTGTGCATATTAGGGTTACTATATGAATTTAAATAAGTTGTTCATATTAGGGTTATTATTGTTTTTTTAGAAGGGATCTCAAATTCCCGTCCTTAAATCGTGTTACTCTTAGAGCTCCTCAGGAGGGAGGTAATTAAACAAGAAGCAGTACTGAAACTAGTAGACAAGAGTGTTAGTTACAGAGGCATGCATGTATACATCTAATAACAAGCCTAATTGTTTGTAATGCTTTGCATTACTTACATGACCTCTTAACTGAGGGAACCTCTAGTTGTAGAGTTTCTGTTTGTATTGTACTTGTAGTAGGCATCAAATCCTAGTTGTGTAACTGTACTTATAGAGTCTAGAATAATGCTTGAAACAAGTTCCAAGGTTCACGCCTCAAGCAAGAAGATAAAGACTGTCAAATAATCACAGTTGGGATTTGAAGAAATGAAGAATTTGCCTAAGTACCAATTCGAGAAGTATATTTGTCTATTCGAGAAGTCCAGCATTCAAGAAGTCAGGGATTCGATATCTCAAGACACTATTCGATATCTCTGAATACACTGTTCGATATCTCATTCGATATCTCAGAGATTCGATATGTCTATGTACTCTATTCGAGAACTCAGGAAGTCAACAAGTCAAAGTAGTGTTCGAGTTCTCAAGGAGTCAACAAGTCAAAGTTCCATTCGATATCTCAAGGACTCAGAAAGCTATTCGATATCTCAAGGAGTCAACAAGTCAAAGTTCCATTCGATATCTTAAGGACTCAGAAAGCTATTCGATATCTCAAGGAGTCAACAAGTCAAAGTTCCATTCGATATCTCAAGGACTTAGAAAGCTATTCGATATCTCAAGGATTCGACAAGTCAAGTGTTCTATTCGACAACTCAAGGAATCCTGAAGAAAAGAGCTATTCGAGAAGTAATTCGATATGTCAATATAACAGTGTTCGAGAACTCAGAGTTATCGATCAAGTCAATTCTAGTTCTCGAATCAACTACTTAGTCACTTCTCGAATACATTCTTGGAGACAAAATACTGAATAAATTGTACAAGTCAGAAACCAGCAACAAGCCAATGCACTTTATGGACCACAATCTGTAACGTGCTCTAGAAAGCCTACAAGAAAGCTTGGAGAGATATAGAAGAGACAAGGGGCTAAAGAAGTGGATCTGAACAGGCTTTGCAAAGTCAAATCTGTAACCGTTTGGACACTTACTCAAAAAGGATAGACAGACTAGAAAGTAATTAGTTCAGCTACCTTATTTGTAGTAAGTAGGGTGTATCCATGTTCTATAAGGATACAGCCTCACTTCTTTAGTCATTAACTTAGTAACTTTGTGAGTCAAGTTTTTCATACACTACAAGCTGTATCTCTCTGAGAAAAACGAAGCTGAGAATACTATCATTTGTATTCACAGATTGTAGCAACCTTTATCTAATAATACATTAGATTAAAGTGATATTGTGTCTTGTGTTATTCTTTATCCGCACCTTCTATCTTGCACACACAAACACTCTTGCTACATAGACTCGAACGAGAAAAGTTCAAGAATCCATTCACCCCCCCTCTGTATCCTTTTACTGTATTCAATACTCAATAAGTGGTATCAGAGCGGGTTGTTTATTCAAAAACAGAAAAATGATCATGAGTTCGAATACACCAAAGACTACAGGAACAGTGAAAGTCCCTAAGTTTGACAAAGATAACTTCAACCTCTGGAAGATAAAGATGATGTTGTTCATCAAAGCCTCTCATCCTCTGTATCCTGAGATTCTTAAGAATGGTCCTTTTGTTCCACAACAAGAGATACCAGAGAAGACTGTTGGAACCACAACTATCCCAAGATCTTATGAGGCCAAGGATCCATCAAAATGGACAGCCACCTCATGTTGCTTATCATTGATTCCATGGACATGTCAATGTTTGCAAACATTGCATCATGTACATCTGCCAAAGAAATGTGGGATCACATTGAGGTGTTGTGTGAAGGAACTGATGAGGTTAAGGAAAACAAGAAACAGATACTGGTCACACAGTATGAGGCTTTCATGGCACAGGCCAAGGAAAGCATTACTGAGATGTTTGAGAGATTTCACAAGCTAGTTACTGAGTTCCAGATGAATGGCAAGGTTTACAGTACCAAGGAGTTAAACATGAAGTTTCTGCTATCCTCACCAAACCATCTAGAGCAAAGGGTCATTTCTCTAAGAGAAAGAGATTTGAACAAAGTTACATATGATGTGCTCTATGGAGTCTTAAAAACTCATGAGCTTGAGTTGCTTCAGAAAAGGGCTATCCAAGCCAATCAAGGCAGAATGGTAAACACATCATGTGCCTTGATTGTCAACAAATCTATTCAAGACCTAGAAGCATCCACAAGCCAGTTAAGGATAGAGGAGGTAGTGGAAGAGGAAGAAACTGAACGTGAGGTAAGTGAACCTGTTGAGGAGAAGGAGGAAGAAGAGTTTTACACTCTTGAAGAACTAGATGGGATGGAAAACACTGAAAGTATGCACCTAGAGGGGGGGTGAATAGGTGTATTAGGTTAACTATAGTCTATTTTTATTTTTACAGAAATTCTTCCAGAAATATATCAGCTTGCTGAAATGATTATACCAGAATGTTTCAGCTTGCTGATATTAACTAATGCAATGCAGAAATATGAAATGTGCAGAAAAATGAACACAAGATCTTTTAGCCAGGTTCGACCCCTAATCCCCTATGGTCTACGTCCTGGTCCCTTACCAACTTGGTAAGAGAATATATTATTGATCAACAAATAAACCAATTACAAGATCCAATAATATATCACCCAATTTACTGATAACAGCTTGCTGGAACTAACTGCTCCCCTTGAGTAAAACAGCTCCCTTGAACCTCAAAGCCTTTCTAACAGCCTTGCTCCCTTGAACACTGAATTCCTTGAAGTCCCCCTTCTTGAATTCCTCTAGTTCCTTGAACAACCTGTTGTATAGATCAATGAGTTCCCCTTGAGCACAATACTCCTTGATCACCAAGATCCCCTTGCTGTTATGCAGTGAAACCAATTCCCAGTTGTTGATAACAGCTTGCTGAAACCCTGTTTCTGAACCTGCTCTCTAAGTACTATACTACTCCCCGTAGTACAAACTTCTCTAGCTTCTAGTTCACCAAACCCTTGTTTCCCAAGACTACTATCCAACAACTATAATTACAACTTTAACAAGGATTGAATTGATAGATATTACAACTCAAATAATATGACTCTTTATATATATAAACCGTGTATGATATATCTTAGAGCTCAAGAATGTTGTTTATAGATTTTGCAATGTAAACAACTGAGTTGTTGTGTATAAATGATATGAAAGATATTCAGGAGAGTTCAGTGGTATTTTCGTTTGTATCACAAGTGAGAATATATAGAGGCAATGTCCAACGTTCATATTATTCAAGCAAAGAGCCGTTGAGATGTTTTTCAGATAGGATATATGAAAAACGTGGTTTGTATAGAAAAGAAAGATTCTCATACAAAGAAATCTGAGTTTGGTGTGCTGAGAACGTGGGAGTATGTTTCAATAATGATTCTCATGCAAAGAAGTCTGAGTTTGGTGTGCTGAGAACGTGGGAGTATGTTTCAAGAATGATTCTCATGCAAGGAAGTCTTAGTTGGTGTGCTTGGATGGAGACATGTCATATAACATTGTTTAGTGTATCTCCATGCTTGAGTGTTTTGTTTGTGATATTTCTGAGCTCTTTAGTATATATAATACACGTAATATATATATATAAGAGTCCTTACATTTAAATCTAAATAGCAGCACTCTGTATTTCTGGACTTGTTCTTGACAGTTTCTGTATTCCCAGAAACGGCTTGCTGAATGTCATAACAGCTTGCTGAAAGTTGAAATCAGCTTGCTGATTTCGTATAGCAGCTCCTGTGTTACTATTTCCAGAAACGGCTTGCTGAATGTCCTGTTATATGTTAGTATAACAAAATATATGTAATCAATTAACCATCAAAATCAAGTGGGCTTTCAATCTCCCCCTTTTTGATGATTACCAACATATATTTTTGGGAGGGAATTTCTCCCCCTCAACATATGCTTCCCTGTTAAACATTATAAATAAGAGAAGATAGTTTTCTCCCCCTAAGTTCATGCATCTAAAATATTCATATAGACAGGGCATATTTGAGCAATTTAGACAATCCAACAACACTTAACTTAAGCATCAGCAACATAGCATAGCAGTCAGAATTGTAACAGAACCAAAACAAGTTTAGAATCATAACTTAACCCACTTAACCCAGAAATATTAACTTAACCCCAAAAGTCCCCAAAAGTTCTCTCCCCCTTAATCATTAAAAAGGAGTAAATAGAAGCATAAGAGCATTAGATTATATCATCCCTTGACTGAGCATATTTGAAAAAAAAACAAAGTGGTGAACACATAATCACATTGGTAGAATACAGCAAATAAACAAATAGGTTGATATTATGCATTTAACTGGAAGGCACGAAACATATTAGATCAGCAAAAATCGATGTTACCCATTTCATCTTGCCGTTTTTCCAATTCAGCTTGCTGTTTCCACTTCACACATGCCTAATTCTCTTCTTAGAACAATAAATCTTTCTTCTGCAAGAGGCTTAGTGAATATATCAGCGAGCTGATATTCTGTTGGCACGAAGATAAGTTCAACATTTCCCTTAGCAACATTATCTCTTAGGAAATGATGACGGACATCGATGTGCTTTGTTCTCGAGTGATTTACTGGATTCTTTGATATGTTGATTGCACTTGTACTATCACAACGAATTGGAGTTTTGCCACATTTGATTCCATAATCTCTTAAGGTTTGCCTCATCCATAGTAGTTGAGTGCAACAACTACCCGCAGCCAAATATTCTCCTTCTGCAGTAGAGAGAGCAACAGAGGTTTGCTTCTTGCTTTGCCAAGAGACTAAGCTTTGTCCTAAAAATGTTCCGACACCACTTGTGCTTTTACGATCGGTTTGACTACCTGCATAATCTGCATCACTATATCCCACAAGATCAAATGTATTTGTAATAGGATAAAATAATCCAAGATTTTGAGTACCACTTAAATATTTGAATATTCGTTTAATAGCATTTAAGTGAGATTCTTTGGGATTAGCTTGAAAACGAGCACAAACACATACACTATACATGATATCAGGTCTAGATGCAGTAAGATATAGTAAACTACCAATCATACCTCTATATTTTCGAATATCAACACTAATACCTGTTTCATCAGAATTCAGCTTGCTGATTGATGTCATTGGTGTTGATTTTGCCTTTAAGTTCTCAAAACCAAATTTAGTGAGTAGATTCTTGACATATTTGGTCTGATGAACATATATTCCAGCAGAGGTTTGTTTGATTTGAAGACCCAAGAAGTAATTTAGCTCACCCATCATGCTCATGTCAAATTCATTATGCATGCATTTCGAAAACCACTTGCACATAGAATTATTAGTTGATCCAAAGATAATATCATCTACATAGACTTGAATGACTAATACATCTTTACCTTTATGCATAGTAAATAAAGTAGGATCAATATTACCTCGAGTGAAGCCATGTTTGATTAAGAATTCACTTAATCTTTCATACCATGATCTAGGGGATTGCCGTAGTCCATACAAGGCCTTTTTCAGCTTGTAAACATGGTTTGGAAACTCCTCACTTTCGAATCCAGGAGGTTGTTTGACGTATACTTCTTCTTTTAACACCCCATTTAGGAATGCGCTCTTGACGTCCATTTGATAAAGCTTTATCTTCTTGAAGCATGCAAATGATAACAACATTCTTATTGATTCCAACCTCGCTACAGGAGCATATGTTTCATCGAAGTCGATCCCTTCTTGTTGATTGTAACCTTGAGCTACAAGTCTTGCTTTATTTCGAATGATTGTACCAAACTCATCAACTTTGTTCTTGAAAACCCATTTAGTGCCAATGATTGATGCATCCTTTGGTGGTTCTACAAGTTCCCAAACATCACATCTTTCAAATTGGTTGAGTTCTTCTTGCATTTCCACAATCCAATTCTCATCTTGAAGTGCTTCGGTTATGTTCTTTGGCTCTTCTTGAGCTACGAAAGCTGCATATCCACATATATTTGCTTGAGCCCTTCTTGTCTTGATTCCATCAGTTTTGTTGCCAATGATTTACTCTGGAGGATGATCCTTGACTGTCCTTGGTGCTTTAGGCAATGAATGTGGCACTATCTCTTCATATTCTTGCGTTTCTTTATCTGCAGTAGAAATTTCAGCTTGCTGTTTTGCAACTTCAGCTTGCTGATTTGCAGTCTGTTGAGTTTCTGGAGATATCAGCTCGTCATTATCTCTTGTTCCTGCAAAATCTTCCTCATTTTCTGGTAGATCAAGCTTAGATTCTTGAAATGAAACATCAATAGATTCTTCAACAGTTAATTTAGATAAATTATAGACTCTATAAGCTCTACTAGTTAATGAATAACCAAGAAATATTGCCTCGTAGGATTTAGCATCGAATTTACCATCCTTGTCGATTGTTTTAAGTACAAAACACCTTGATCCAAAGACCTTGAAGTATCCAATGTTTGGAGTTTTATTTCTTAACAATTCGTATGGGGTCTTGTTGAGAATAGGCCTTATCAAGACTCTGTTGAGAATATAGCTTGTTGAATTTACTGCTTCTGCCCAGAAACTTCTTGGTAGCTTGCTCTCTTGCAATAAAGTTCTTGCTGTTTCTTGCAGAGATCGATTCTTTCTTTCAACTACCCCATTTTGTTGAGGAGTTCTTGGAGCTGAGAATTCATGAGTGATACCTCTTTCTTCACAATACGAAACAAACTCCTTTTGGAATTCTCCACCTCGATCACTTCTTATTCTTATAAGATTTGTATTGAGCTTTTTTTCTCAAGAAGTTTTATTAAAGATTCAAATTCTCTGAAAGCACAATCTTTAGTTTGCAGAAATAAAGTCCATGTATATCTAGAATAGTCATCTACTATAACAAAACAATATTGTTTACCTCCCAAACTTTTGTATGCTTCCGGACCAAATAAATCTAAATGCAAAATTTCTAGGGGTTTAGTAGTTGATACCATAGTTTTTGACTTATGTGGAGTTCTAATTTTCTTGCCTAGTTGACATGCTCCACAAGTTTCCATCTTGACATACTTGAGTTTTGGCAATCCTCTAACAAGCTTTTGCGAAGACAGCTTGCTGATTTGTTCCATGTTAACATGACCAAGCCTTCTATGCCAAATCTCGGGGGTTGAGTCCATAACAGCTAAACAGCATGCTGTTTTCTGCGAATCAAAGTCTAATATATATATATTTCCTTCCCTTCTATCAACTAGGGGGACTTTGTTAGTGCCAATAGTAACAATACATTTATCAAGACCAAAGTTAACAAAATGACCATCATCATACAACTTACTAATACTTAGCAAGTTATATGAAAGACCTTGAACATATTGTACTTTATTGATTGAAATATAATCGTTACCAATTGAGCCTTTGCCAAGAATCTGAAGGGTTTTGCTATTTCCAATTGTTATTCTCCCACCCTTTTCCAACTTGAGACTTTTGAATAGAGTTTTATCTCCACTCATGTGACTAGTGCATGAAAGCCCATTTGATTTTGATGGTTAATTGTTTACATATATTTTGTTATACTAACATGCTGTAACAGGACATTCAGCAAGCTGTTTCTGGAAATAGTGACACAGGAGCTATACGAAATCAGCAAGCTGTTTCTGGGAATACAGAAACTGTCAAGAAAGGTCCAGAAATACAAAGAGCTGTTAATTATGTTTATTTGACATTCAGCAAGACGTTTCAGGAAATTACCAACACAGGAGTTATACGAAATCAGCAAGCTGTTATGACATTCAGCAAGCCGTTTATGGGAATGCAGAAACTGTCAAGAACGTCCAGAAATACAAAGAGCTGCTATTTAGATTTAAATGTAAGGACTCTTACATATATATATTACGTGTATAATATATATTCTAAAGAGCTCAGAATCGCCACAAACAAAACACTCAAGCATGGAGATACACTAAACAATGTTATTTGACATGTCTTCATTCAAACACATTGACTCTTGACAAACACTCCCACGTTCTCAGCCACCAACTAAGACTTCTCTGCATGGGAATCTTTCTTGAAACACAATCCCACGATTTCAGCACACCTACTCAGATTTCTTTGCACTAATCACGTTCTTCACATACATCAAATCTGAAAATCAACCAACGGCTCCTTCTTGAACATATCCGAACGTTGGACATTGATATATATATATATATACATCTCTTGTATAAACAAAAGAGACACAGAAACATATACACACTCTCTTGAATATTCATCAAATCGTTTATACTTTCTGTCACCTCAAAACAGTAGTTTAACATTGCTATATTCACAAACTACACACACAAGCTCTAAAGATATATTACACGTTTTATATATATATATATATATATATAAGAGTCTATATCTTTGAGTTGTAATTTCAATCCTTCTCATTTGTATTGTTCTTATTGTAAAAGCATAGTTGCTGGGCAGTGGCTTGTGAAACAAGGGTTTGGTAAACACGAAGCTAGAAAAGATTGTACTACGGGGAGTGGTATAGTTCTTAGAGAGCAGGTTTAGAAACGGGGTTTCAGCAAGCCATTTTGACAGTAGCTAGGGAAAAAGGGAGATATATTATTGAATCTTGTAATCGGGTTTATAGTGATTAATAATATATTCTCTTGCCGTGTTTGGTAAGGGACTAGGACGTAGACCATAGAGATTAGGGGTCGAACCTAGCTAAAATCTTGTGTGTCAAGTTCTTCTATTCTGTTGGTTTATTTCTGCACTGCATTAGCAAATATCAGCAAGCTTAATCATTCTGCTATATCATTTCAGCAAGCTGATATAGTTCTGGAAGAATTTCTGTAAAAATAAAAATAGACTATAGTTAACCTAATACACCTATTCACCCCCCCTCTAGGTGCATACTTTCATTTGGTATCAGAGCCTTGCTATACTAATCATTTCTGTAACAGGAAAAGTATCGATCTAAATGGCTGACCATTATCCGCTCGGAAACTCAGACTCTAGGGCACCTCTTCTTCTAGGTACTGAAAACTACAACTGGTGGAAAAGTCGAATGGAGAATCATCTGGCCAGAGAACCACTGGAATGGAGAGTTGTAAGCAAAGGACCATACGACTTCAAAGATGACAAAGGCATTTCAAAGGATATTGATGATCTCACTGATGCTGAAATAAAGAAAATAAGCTACAACAACCGTGCAAAGAATACTATCTTAAATGGCCTTTGTCCAGCTGAAAGTGACAAAGTTTCATCATGCAAAACGGCTAAAGAAATGTGGGACACCTTGGAATCGTATCATGAAGGCTCTAAGGGAGTGAAGAAAGTGAAGCTTGGTACTTTAGTAAGAGAACTAAACGGTTTCACAATCAATGAGAATGAAACCATTAAAGAAGCTCAAGCTAGGTTTCAAACAACCTTAAACAGTCTTCAAGTGCTTGGCAAAAAGATACCCCAAGAAGAAATCAATATGATCATCTTAGGATCCGTCCCATGGAGCTTCGCCCCTAAAGTCACGGCGTTGGAATCTCATCCCCAAATTGACACTATGGATAGCTTGGCTCTATTCTCTGAGTTAGAGCAGTTTGAGTCAAAAATCAGGGCTAACACATCAAGGATGACTCAAGTTCCAGCAGCCAAAATGAAGAATCTAGCTCTACATTCGGATAACAGCAAGCTGGAAAATAACAGCAAGCTGAAAGATGAAGAAGATTCAGATTCTGATGAAGAAATTGCACTCCTCACAAGAAAACTCCAGAAGATAATTCAAAAGAGAAACTTCAAGAAGAGAGGCATGTATTCAGAAGCTAAGAAGGAAACAAATGATGAAGGCTGTTTTGAATGCGGAAAGAAAGGCCACTTTAAAAGAGATTGTTTCAAACTCAAAAATAAAACAAAACAGCAAGATGACTTCAAAAACAGGAAGAAAGGGAAAGCATTCCTAACATGGAGTGATGATGATGAGGAATCCAATGACGACGATGAGATAGTGAATCTTGCTCTCGTAGGTCTTGATGAAGAAAATAGTGAGGTAAACTCGTCTAACTCTTCTTTTGATTCCCCTATAGAATATGTAGTAGATAGCATAACCATGCAGGATACAAATAGCAATTCTATGGATGATACCGTGGAACTAAGAGAAGAAATCAGCAAGCTGAAAAAGAAGATTGGCTACCTAAGAGAGATCATTTCTGACTTGACGGATGAAGGAGATCACGTTAAGAATCATAATGAAGTTACTGATCTAAAAGCTAAGCTTGTTCAAGTCGAAGAGTTCAACAAAGTATTGCTGAAAAGAAATGACACTATGATGAAAGAATTCAGCGTGCTGAATGCTAAACTCACAGCAAAAGATATACAAATTGAGTCACTACAAAAGCATTCAACCTCCAAAGAAGAAGAAGCAAAGCAGACACAACAATCTGACAAGATACAGGAACTAGAAGAAGAATTAAAGGGTTGTCAAGAAGGAATGGGAAAATTTGTCCAAGGCGAAGAAATCCTAAAAACAATTATGAAGCAAACAAGATCATCATTGAGTAAAGAAGGACTTGGATTTATTTCAACACAGAAGAAAAAGAAGTTGAAATACGAAGGCAAAGATGGAGCTCCATATGAATATGCCATGCCTTGGAAAATCTGCCCAAAATGTGGAAAGAAGGGACACCTACCAAAGTACTGCAAAACAGAATCAGCTTGCCGATATCATTCTGGCAGAACTAAGGAAACCAGAAAAACAGCATCAAAAATGATCCAAATGTGGATCAAGAAAACTGACTTGAATGTTTTATATATTCCTGATGCTAACCATGTTGGACCCAACATAACATGGGTACCAAAAGGTTGAGTTTTGTTTTTATGTTTGTTTTGTAGATGTGTCTTACCGCCAAATTAAAGTCTAGACAATGGATCTTGGATAGTGGTTGCACTAGACACATGAGTGGAGATAAAACTCTATTCAAAAGTCTCAAGTTGAAAAAGGGTGGGAGAGTAACAATTGGAAATAGCAAAACCCTTCAGATTCTTGGCAAAGGTTCAATTGGTAACGATTATATTTCAATCGATAAAGTACAATATGTTCAAGGTCTTTCATATAACTTGCTAAGTATTAGTCAGTTGTATGATGATGGTCATTTTGTTAACTTTGGTCTTGATAAATGTATTGTTACTATTGGCACTAACAAAGTCCCCCTAGTTGCTAGAAGGGAAGGAAATATATATATATTAGATTTTGATTCTCAGAAAACAGCATGCTGTTTAGCTGTTATGGACTCAACTCCCGAGATTTGGCATAGAAGGCTTGGTCACGTCAACATGGAACAAATCAGCAAGCTGTCTTCACAAAAGCTTGTTAGAGGATTGCCAAAACTCAAGTATATCAAGATGGAAACTTGTGGAGCATGTCAACTAGGCAAGCAAATTAGAACTCCACATAAGTCAAAAACTATGGTATCAACTTCTAAACCCCTAGAACTTTTGCATTTAGATTTATTTGGTCCGGAAGCATACAAAAGTTTGGGAGGTAAACAATATTGTTTTGTTATAGTAGATGATTATTCTAGATATACATGGACTTTATTTCTGCAAACTAAAGATTGTGCTTTCAGAGAATTTGAGTCTTTAATAAAACTACTTGAGAAAAGGCTCAATACAAATCTTATAAGAATAAGAAGTGATCGAGGTGGAGAATTCCAAAAGGAGTTTGTTTCGTATTGTGAAGAAAGAGCAAGAACTTTATTGCAAGAGAGCAAGCTACCAAGAAGTTTCTGGGCAGAAGCAGTAAATTCAGCAAGCTATATTCTCAATAGAGTCTTGATAAGGCCTATTCTCAACAAGACTCCATACGAACTGTTAAGGAATAAAACTCCAAACATTGGCTACTTCAAGGTCTTTGGATCAAGGTGTTTTGTACTTAAAACAATCGACAAGGATGGTAAATTCGATGCTAAATCCTACGAGGCAATATTTCTTGGTTATTCATTAACTAGTAGAGCTTATAGAGTTTATAATTTATCTAAATTAATTGTTGAAGAATCTATTGATGTTTCATTTCAAGAATCTAAGCTTGATCTACCAGAAAATGAGGAAGATTTTGCAGGAACAAGAGATAATGACGAGCTGATATCTCCAGAAACTCAACAGACTGCAAATCAGCAAGCTGAACCTTCAAAACAGCAAGCTGAAACCTCTACTGCAGTTAAAGAAATGCAGGAATATGAAGAGACAATACCACATTCATTGCCTACAGCACCAAGGACAGTCAAGGATCATCCTCCAGAGCTAATCATTGGCAACAAAACTGATGGAATCAAGACAAGAAGGGCTCAAGCAAATATATGTGGATATGCAGCTTTCGTAGCTCAAGAAGAGCCAAAGAACATAACCGAAGCACTTCAAGATGAAAATTGGATTGTGGAAATGCAAGAAGAACTCAACCAATTTGAAAGATGTGATGTGTGGGAACTTGTAGAACCACCAAAGGATGTATCAATCGTTGGCACTAAATGGGTCTTCAAGAACAAAGTTGATGAATTTGGTACAATCATTCGAAGTAAAGCAAGACTTGTAGCTCAAGGTTACAACCAACAAGAAGGGATTGACTTCGATGAAACCTATGCTCCTGTAGCAAGGTTGGAATCAATTAGAATGTTGTTATCATTTGCATGCTTCAAGAAAATAAAGCTTTATCAAATGGACGTCAAGAGCGCATTCCTAAATGGGGTGTTAAAAGAAGAAGTATACGTCAAACAACCTCCTGGATTCGAAAATGAGGAGTTTCCAAACCATGTTTACAAGCTGAAAAAGGCCTTGTATGGACTACGGCAAGCTCCTAGATCATGGTATGAAAGATTAAGTGAATTCTTAATCGAACATGGCTTCACTCGAGGTAATATTGATCCTACTTTGTTTACCATGCATAAAGGTAAAGATTTATTAGTTATTCAAGTCTATGTAGATGATATTATCTTTGGATCAACTAATAATTCTATGTGCAAGTGGTTTTCGAAATGCATGCATAATGAATTTGACATGAGCATGATGGGTGAGCTAAATTACTTCTTGGGTCTTCAAATCAAACAAACCTCTGCTGGAATTTATGTTCATCAGACCAAATATGTCAAGAATCTACTCACTAAATTTGGTTTTGAGAACTTAAAGGCAAAATCAACACCAATGACTCCAATCAGCAAGCTGAATTCTGATGAAACAGGTATTAGTGTTGATATTCGAAAATACAGAGGTATGATTGGTAGTTTACTATATCTTACTGCATCTAGACCTGATATCATGTATAGTGTATGTGTTTGTGCTCGTTTTCAAGCTAATCCCAAAGAATCTCACTTAAATGCTATCAAACGAATATTCAAATATTTAAGTGGTACTCAAAATCTTGGATTATTTTATCCTATTACAAATACATTTGATCTTGTGGGATATAGTGATGCAGATTATGCAGGTAGTCAAACTGATCGTAAAAGCACAAGTGGTGTCGGAACATTTTTAGGACAAAGCTTAGTCTCTTGGCAAAGCAAGAAGCAAACCTCTGTTGCTCTCTCTACTGCAGAAGGAGAATATTTGGCTGCGGGTAGTTGTTGCACTCAACTACTTTGGATGAGGCAAACATTAAGAGATTATGGAATCAAATGTGGCAAAACTCCAATTCGTTGTGATAGTACAAGTGCCATCAACATATCAAAGAATCCAGTAAATCACTCGAGAACAAAGCACATCGATGTCCGTCATCATTTCCTAAGAGATAATGTTGCTAAGGGAAATGTTGAACTTATCTTCGTGCCAACCGAATATCAGCTCGCTGATATATTCACTAAGCCTCTTGCAGAAGAAAGATTTATTGTTCTAAGAAGAGAATTAGGCATGTGTGAAGTGGAAACAGCAAGCTGAATTGGAAAACGGCAAGCTGAAATGGGTAACATCGATTTTTGTTGCTCTAATATGTTTCGTGCCTTCCAGTTAAATGCAACCTATTTGTTTATTTGCTGTATTCTACCAATGTGATTATGTGTTCACCACTTTGTTTTTATTGCACTTATGCCATTATTTACTCCTTTTTAATGATTAAGGGGGAGAAAACTTTTGGGAACTTTTGGGGTTAAGTTAAATTGTGTTATAATTCTCTGACTGCTATGCTATAATGCTGCTGATTAAGTTAAGTGTTGTTGGATTGTCTAAAATTGCTCAAATATGCCATGTCTATACGAATGTTTTAGATGCATGAACTTAGGGGGAGAAAACTATTTTCTCTTATTTATAATGTCTATACAGGGAAGCATATGTTGAGGGGGAGAAATTCCCTCCCAAAAATATATGTTGTTAATCATCAAAAAGGGGGAGATTGAAAGCCCATTTGATTTTGATGGTTAATTGTTTACATATATTTTGTTATACTAACATGCTGTAACAGGACATTCAGCAAGCTGTTTCTGGAAATAGTGACACAGGAGCTATACGAAATCAGCAAGCTGTTTCTGGGAATACAGAAACTGTCAAGAAAGGTCCAGAAATACAAAGAGCTGTTAATTATGTTTATTTGACATTCAGCAAGACGTTTCTAAGGCGAAGCATGTTGTTTATGATAAAACTGTTTCTAAGTCACATGGACCCAAACTTGTTTGGGTACCAAAGGAAAAGTAATACCTTTGTGTTTGCAGGGCAAAGAAAGTGAAAAGAAGGTCATGTGGATTTTGGACAGTGGATGCTCAAATCATATGACTGGTGATATGGCCCTGCTATCACAATATGAGGAAAAGGCTGGCCCAATGGTTGCTTTTGGAGATGACAGCATGGGTAACACATTGGGATATGGCAAGTTGAAAGTTGGTAATGTCATCATTGAAGATGTAGCACTAGTCAAGGGGCTCAAGCATAATCTGCTAAGTGTTGGTCAGTTTACTGATAGGGGATTCAAGGTGGATTTTGACAAAGATGAATGTTTGATCTCCCACAAGAAGACTGGTGATTTTGCTCTATCTGGAGTAAGGAAGGGAAGTCTGTTTGTAGCCAATATGGATTCTGCAAACAAGGACAAAATTTGTTGCTTTTACTCAAAAGCATCAAATGAAGATTGTTGGTTGTGGCACAAGAAACTATCACACCTGAACTTCAAAGCCATTAATTCTCTAGTCAAAAGAGAGCTAGTGAGAGGCATGCCCACACTTGAATTCTGTCAAGAAGGAGTGTGTGAGGCTTGTCAAAAAGGAAAGATGAAAAGATCAAGCCACAAGACAAAGACAGTGACATCAATAACCAAGCCCCTACAACTCATTCATATGGATTTGTTTGGGCCTGTCAACATTATGTCACTAGGAAGAAAGAAGTATGCCTTGGTGATGGTTGATGATTTTATAAGGTATACATGGGTGGAATTTCTGGCATCAAAAGATGAGACTCCACAAGTAATCATTGAGCATATAAAGAAAGTTGACAAGGAAGCAAAGGCCAACAATGCAAGTGTGATTGCACTGAGAAGTGATAATGGAACAGAGTTCAGAAATGCCATACTTGAAGCATTCTGTAAAGAGAATGGTATTTCTCAGCAATTCTCAGCTCCAAGGACTCCACAACAAAATGGAGTTGTTGAGAGAAAGAATAGAACTCTAATTGAGGCTGCTAGAACAATGTTACTTGATGCAAAAATGCCTACATGTTTTTGGGCTGAGGCTGTAAGCACTGCATGCTATATCCATAACAGAACCCTCATCAACAAAAACACTACAAAGACACCTTATAACTTGATGACTGGAAAGAAACCTACTCTAAAGTATGTTCATACTTTTGGAAGCAAATGCTTTGTATTGAAGGATAATTCTGAATATGTTGGAAAATTTGATGCAAAAGCATTTGAAGGAATTTTTCTTGGCTACTCTATGGAAAGAATTGCATACAAGGTTTATGTCATCAGTCAAAAGAAAGTTATGGAAAGCACAGATGTGACATTTGATGACAGCAAACTACCTGGACTAGAAGAAGCCAATGATGAAGATAAAGATCCATTGAAGTTTGATAATCTAGATGATTCTGATGAAGAGACTGAAACTGAAGTTGAAACTCAAGTTCAACAAACTTAAGTGAATGATGATACAAGAGAAGAATTTGTGCCAATCAATTGTGAAGGAACAAGCATCCAAGACACACCTGTGAGTAGTGGCAACTTCACAGGGGGAGGAAATGAGAATGACCATGATGTGGATGATGAAGCAACATCAAGAATGAGAAATCATGCTGAGCACTCAAGGAAATGGGATAGATCACACACTGCAGAGCAAATCATTGGAGATCCTAATGCAGGAGTAAGGACTAGGAGAGCAACTCAGAATGAGTGCCTCTATGGCTGTTTTCTATCACAAGTTGAGCCTAAGAAACTTGATGATGCACTGTTGGATCCAGATTGGATTATTGCTATGCAAGAGGAGCTGAATCAATTTGAAAGAAACAAAGTATGGGAACTTGTGCCTGCACCAAAGAACAGAACCATTGTTGGAACAAAATGGGTTCTAAAGAATAAGATGGATGAAGATGGTGTAATTATAAGGAACAAAGCAAGGTTGGTTGCAAAAGGATACTCTCAACAGGAAGGCATTGATTATGATGAGACATTTGCTCCTGTTGCTAGATTGGAAGCCATCAGAATATTCTTGGCATTTGCTGCTCATTCAAACTTTAAAGTATATCAAATGGATGTCAAAAGTGCATTTCTGAATGGAGAGTTGGAAGAAGAAGTTTATGTGCAACAACCACCTGATTTTGAGGATCCACACTTCCCAGAATTTGTCTACAGATTGCTTAAGGCATTGTATGGACTTAAGCAGGCTCCAAGAGCATGGTATGATACTTTATCATAATTTCTTCTTGAGAATCAATTCACTAGAGGCACACTGGACAAGACATTATTTTACAAGAAGCATGGTGATGATCTTATCTTAGTTCAGATCTATGTGGATGATATCATTTTTGGTTCTACAAATGAGAAGCTGTGTGAGAAATTTTCTAAACTCATGCAGAGCAGATATGAGATGAGTATGATGGGAGAGTTGACATTATTTCTTGGGTTGCAAGTCAGTCAAAGGAAGGATGGTATCTTTATCAGTCAGACCAAGTATATCAAGGATTTATTGAAGAAGTTTGACTTGGAAGATTGCTCACCTGCAAAGACACCCATGGCCACTGCCACTAAATTGGATGAAGATGCTAAAGGCAAGAAGGTAGATATCTCAGTCTACAGAGGCATGGTTGGTTCTCTACTCTATCTCACTGCAAGTAGGCCAGACATCATGTTTGCTACAAGCTTGTGTGCAAGATTTCAATCAAATCCAAAAGAATCACATTTGGTTGCTATAAAAAGGATCTTTAGATATCTGAAGGGCACTCCAAACTTGGGACTATGGTATCCTAAGGACACATGGTTCAATCTGGTTGGTTATTCTGATGCTGATTATGCTGGATGCAGAGTGGATAGGAAAAGCACCTCAGGTAGCTGCCAGTTTCTTGGACAAAGGTTAGTCTCTTGGTATAGCAAGAAACAACAATCTGTGTCAACTTCTACAGCTGAGGCTGAATACATAGCTGCTGGAAGTTGCTGTGCTCAAGTGCTTTGGATTATAAATCAACTTAGAGATTATGGACTTGTGTTGGAAAGAATTCCAATCATGTGTGACAACACAAGTGCAATCTCTATAGTTGCCAATCCTGTCAAACATTCTAGGACAAAGCACATTGACATCAGATATCATTTCATAAGGGAACATGCAACTAATGGAATTATTGAGTTGCATTATGTTTCTACAGATAAACAACTAGCTGATATATTCACTAAGCCATTAGATGAAGCCACCTTCACAAGGTTGGTTAGTGAGATTGGAATGCTGAATTCTTCAGATTCTGGCTAGGTGAATACATCATATAGATTGTTGCAGTAGTAAACACTTACTTTATCTAAATTCTTAATATTTTTGGAGTAAGTGTTGGCTGAAATATGATTTATAAATATTTCAAATCTGTTGCATATTTTGAAAATCATATTCTCTTGCTAACTCGAAATTTCTATGAAATTTTGAGAAAATCACTATTTAATTTGCTAGAATATTCGTGAATGAATATGGCTGGTAAATTTTAAAAAGATAGTGAAAATTGAGTTTCTATGAGTATAATTCGACAAGTCAGACTTCTCAAGTGATTCACTATTCGACATCTCTAACAAGTCTCATTAGAGCACTCTCGAGTTCTCGAATAGAGTCTTTTAGAGTTCTCGAATAGAGGTTTTCTTGACTTCTCGAATAGTTGTTTTCTACTTCTCGAATGCCTGACTTGTCGATACAGAACATACATCTAATCGACAATTCAAGTACTTCATACTTTTACAACTTCACATCTATTCGATTCATTTCATTCGATTTCTCAAGCATCCAAACTCCCAAAACCTCTGAAACCCTAACTGCAAAAGCTAAATTTCTTCTTCAACCTTTGATTTCTCCTCTCTCTCTCTCTCACAAATGGCAACAGTAAAGTTCAACACCAATTTCATTGCTCTAACTAGTGATGTTGAAGCACCCAACGCCAATTTCAAGTGCTTTGCGAAGTGGATGTCTGAATCGTACATAAAGAATGCTCTATCTGTTAACCCAACTCTGTACCTCGACATTCTAGAACAGTTTTGGCAGTCTGCTACAGTGGAGGTGGTGGCTCTTGACTCTGCAATAGCCTCGTACATCATCTACTGCAAGATTCAAGACAAAAATCTCACTATCACCATAGAGGATATGAATGAGGCACTCGGGATGGGTACCAAAGGAGAGGTATATGACCCACTTGCTATAAATGCTGAATTAGAAGACTTCTTTGATTTCATCAAATATGCAGACAGAATCAGTCTTGGGCACTTGAACAGGAAGCATTTGAGGAAGGAATGGAGTTATGTGTTTGCTACACTTCTTCAAGTCTTCACTGCAAGAAAATCTAGCTATGACCAAATCAGTACTCCTGCACAGCAAATAGGCTATGCCTTAGCTTATGGAAAGAAGATAGACGTTGGTCTCATCATTCTGCAGGAGCTGTATGGGAGACTTGGTAAGAATTCAGCCAAGAGAGGTAATGAAATTTTCTTCCCTCGTTTTATTCAATCTGTCCTTAATTTCTTAGATGATAAATTGATTGAATTAGATGGGATGAATAAAAATAGAATAGGCTATCCTAAATCCATGACTAAACTCATTTTTGGTAATTTGGAGACTAGGAATGATGTGGATGTAAGACTTAACATAACTCCCCATATGGAGAGTTTGTTTAGGACTTACCCCCACAACATGCCAACATTTGCCTCTAAGTCTGAGTTAGCTAAGCCCAAGCAAGTAGAACAAAATGCTAACCCAGGGCTAGCTAACCAACCCTCTCAACCAAACACTTTACCTATTACTGAACCAACTGCATCATCCTCTCAAAAGGGTGATGTTAGTAAAAAGAAGAGAAAGGAAGTAATGTCTGCACCCTTAAATATTTTATCTGAAGCAGCATTAGCTATTGAACTAGGTCTAGAAAGTGAGGAACCAGAGTCACCCTTACTAAGGCCAAAGAAGAAGAAGAAAACTAAGATCACCTCTTCAGTCACACAAATGGCTGAAGTTGTAAAATCAGGGGCAGACAGCTCACTAGATGTATCCTCTCAACAGGGTGCATCTATAGAATCAAGCATTCTCCCCAATGCACCTTCTTGTATTGAGTCAGCACATGGGAGTGATAAGGCTGGCACTACACTGAGTGGAGAGCACATCATACTTGAAACTCCCTCTATCTCTCAAGGGGAGTTGCCAAAATCTACTCTACAAGACACTCCTCTTCCAGCATCTAACACTGAAATTTCTTTGGAACCTGCAACTCAGGCAACTGAGATGCAAGGCATTGATCATCAAGAATTCTTTTCTCTTGGTGAGCCAATAATTTCAAGTGACTTAGTGCATGACACTCTGCTCACAACCCAGGACCCACATTTAGATGGTGAGGGAATGCATGTTGGGGCATATCCTAATGACACCATCACAAACACAGAGGCTTCACTAGTTTTTACTAGAGACTCTGTACCTGTGTCAACTACTGGTGTAACTCATCCCACTTCTGTGGAGACACCAGTAGTAGAGTCAATCCATCCGGTTACAGAAGTTGCATCTGTAACTGAGGAGTCTAGTTTACCTAGCTCTAGCTCTGACTTTATGTCACAATGGCTGAAGCCTGTGCAACATGACAGTGCTTCAGGATCAGGGTCTGTTCCACAAAAATTGACGGTTGAAGCACTTCGAAGCTTAATTGTGGATCAGATTCCTGAGTTTGTAAAAATAGCTCAGCACCTTGTCACCTCCAACATCTCTAATCCAGACTATGAGGCCATCCTACTATGCCATAGGGATGATGTGGAGATGCAGAAGGCCAAGATTATTGATGATGCTGAGAGAGATGGCAATGCAGATGCCTGGCTGCAAGGAAAGTATGATGTAACTCTCAGTGAAGCACTTCAATATCTTAGAGAGGAATACATCACTTCACTGGGCTCCAATGCAAAATCCTTGTCTCCTGGTGAAGTGTATGAAGCTGTCAATGATTCCTACAAGGGTTTCCTCAAGGCTGCACACTATCTTGGCAAGGGAGTCAAAACTGAAGTCAACATTGTGTGTGACAAGACAGCCACTTCAGTAGCAGAAGTAAAGAGGGCCTTTGATGCTAAATTTCCTCAACTAGACAGTGTGGTCAAAGATCTCAAACACTGCAACACCACCTGCACCAAGATGGACAATGGCCTAGCCCTCCTCACAGATACAGTCAAAGGCCTAGGAAACAGATTTCAAAATCTATCTGACCAGACTACAGAGGCTAATGTCATGCTCAGAACACTGTTCAAAAATCAGTATGGAGACAAGCTGGTCACTGAAGTCCCTGTGCATGAAATGACCAAGTCTGAAGTGAAAAGACTGCAAGATCAATCCTTAACTGGTTTCAAGGCCACTGCACTGTTCACCAAGGTTGATACTCTTGAAAGGGAGGTGGTGTCTCTCAAAGAATCCAATGCCCATCTGGCAGGCAAAGTTACAAATCTAACTGAGCAATTGAACACTCAAGCCACTACCACTGCTAATGTTCTTCTGGATCAACAATCTATGCTATCTGCCATGATGAAGCACATGGGTATCCCTCTACTTGAAGAATCTTCAATTCCAAAGGCTCCTACTACAGCATCTGTGCCTGACAACAAGCCTAAGAGAGAGAAGAGGATAACAAGGAACTCAAAATCTAAGGGGGAGCCTCAGACTAAGGGGGAGAAATCTCAAACCAAATGCATTACAACCAATGAGGGTGGCCAACCAAGAACTGCTAAGTCATCTCAGTCTGAGAAATCTACATCCAAGGATGACAAGCTGAAGAAAGTGGCTGTAGATGAAGTTTCCAAGCCATCTGAAACTGAAGGAAAGTCAGAATATGAATTTGACATCCCTGACATTGCTAAACAATCCCTTCAATCTGAACCTTCAGAATTCAGAAATGTGCTTACTCAAAGGGTATGTCAAGAAACTGCAAACTCTAGACTATACCATGACATAGCATTTTTGAAGCATCTACAAGAGCTAAGGAAAAGAGCCAATTTCCATTACTTTGACTACATCAAGCTTCTTGTGCAAGATGTGTTTCTAGTCACTGTACTGAGAAGAGAAATTGTGCAAACCAATCCCCATGCCATCATTCTTTCGAATGATAGAGAAGTCTTAGTTCACACTGCCAAGAACCTCTTTCACATCCACATTGAAGCCTTTCAAATTCTATCTAGCTCTGAACTTGGAACAATCATCAAGAAGATAGAAAGGAATAACTCTCTAGACAATGATATGCTCAAAGAGATTCTCACCAAGTGCATGAAATCTCAACTGCCTCAAGTAGTTCCTCAGCCTCATTGTATTCTATATGAAAAGGATCAAGACATTGTTGCTTTCAGATTTGGCCAACATCTAAAATCAAACAACATGTCCACCATAAATTTTCTGGCTGGAGTTCTACATTCAAGGAGTGGAAAATCTGAATCTGAAAAGGAGGCTCTTAACATTCTGGTGAAGTTTATCAACTCTCAATCAGACATCAAGCCTATTGCTCAAGGTGGAAAGTCAAATCAAGACAAGGATGATCATGATAAAAGTGGAAGCAGGGGTGGAGATCAAGGGAGATATAAGGGCAGTGATGACAAGAAGAAAAGGGATGATAAAAGCAGAAAGAAGGATGATGACAAGGGTGGAGGAAAGGTATATGAAAAGAAGAGTGGAAAACAGCAAGCCACGAACATTAATAATGACACTTCCACCACAACACAAGGCTCAATGTCTAGGGTGGATGTCACTAGTAATGATTCATCAAAATCTACATCTCTAGCGTATGCAACTGTTTTGGCACCTCAAGAAGTGAAGGGAATTCAAATCAAGAAACCATGTGTATGTTTCAGAAAGCAAACTGCTAATGGAATACTACTATGGTCTACCAACAAGGGTCATAAGTTTCTGCCTAGCAATCATACAAGGAGTAGTAAAATTAAGCATGCTGCAAGAAAGGTGAAGATATCGAAATCAAAGGCACTGACAATAATTCCAGGATTGAACCTACCACCTCTGGATGAAATCTATGATGAAGACCAACTGCAGTTCATATGGGCTCAAAGAATCTATCATGTTGCCATTGTTGATGATTTTCTTGAAATAAAATATACTGATGGAAGACAGAAGAAATTCAGACAAGGAACATGTCAGCACTGGGGCAAGCTATATGACATAGAAAGGATAATTGCAATGTTGGATTCTGAAGACAGAGTGGAAAGGGTATGAAAGCTGGAGTTAATTGACTTTGTCAAAATGAAGAGAGATCACCAGGCAGAAATGAGAAAGAACAGTGAGGAGCTTCTAAAGAAAAGGGAGGAGGAGTTTGCTGCAATGGAAACTAAGGCTGATGAATTGAGAGCTATGGGTCTGTGTAGAGTCAAGTTTAATCCTTACATCATTGAGTACAAGAAATATGGTAGAAATGTAAAGATTAGAATGGACTACATCAGTTCCTATTCTGAGAAACAGCTGAATGAAGTACTTAAGGATTTATCAGGCTCCCCTCTAATTGAAGAACTCACTGCAATGGAAGACATTATTCTTGCCATGGAGGAAAATGCAAAGAAGAAAGCCAAAGAAGCTGAGGAGAAAATGAAAAATGAGAATCTGCAAGCCAAAGCTCAAGAGATGAATCCAAAAGGATATGGCTAGTAGTTTCTCATAACTTGTAAGAACACTTCTGTGAACTTTCTTCAATCAATCTACATACCTGTACTTTTAAAGTTTTATCTTTATGTATGTTAGGCTTATTATCAGACATGAAATTGTGACTAAGGGTCTCACTCACAATTTGGGGGAGATTGTTAGTTACAGAGGCATGACTGTATACATCTAATAACACGCCTAATTGTTTGTAATGCTTTGCATTACTTACATGACCTCTTAACTGAGGGAACCTCTAGTTGTAGAGTTTCTGTTTGTATTGTACTTGTAGTAGGCATCAAATCCTAGTTGTGTAACTGTACTTATAGAGTCTAGAATAATGCTTGAAAGAAGTTCCAAGGTTCACGCCTCAAGCAAGAAGATAAAGACTGTCAAATAATCACAGTTGGGATTTGAAGAAATGAAGAATTTGCCTAAGTACCAATTCGAGAAGTATATTTGTCTATTCGAGAAGTCCAGCATTCGAGAAGTCAGGGATTCGATATCTCAAGACACTATTCGATATCTCTGAATACACTATTCGATATCTCAGAGATTCGATATGTCTATGTACTCTATTCGAGAACTCAGGAAGTCAACAAGTCAAAGTAGTGTTCGAGTTCTCAAGGAGTCAACAAGTTAAAGTTCCATTCGATATCTCAAGGACTCAGAAAGCTATTCGATATCTCAAGGAGTCAACAAGTCAAAGTTCCCTTCGATATCTCAAGGACTCAGAAAGCTATTCGATATCTCAAGGAGTCAACAAGTCAAAGTTCCATTCGATATCTCAAGGACTCAGAAAGCTATTCGATATCTCAAGGATTCGACAAGTCAAGTGTTCTATTCGATAACTCAAGGAATCCTGAAGAAAAGAGCTATTCGAGAAGTAATTCGATATGTCAATATAACAGTGTTCGAGAACTCAGAGTTATCGATCAAGTCAATTCTAGTTCTCGAATCAACTACTTAGTCACTTCTCGAATACATTCTTGGAGACAAAATACTGAAGAAATTGTACAAGTCAGAAACCAGCAACAAGCCAATGCACTTTATGGACCACAATCTGTAACGTGCTCTGGAAAGCCTACAAGGAAGCTTGGAGAGATATAGAAGAGACAAGGGGCTAAAGAAGTGGATCTGAACAGGCTTTGCAAAGTCAAATCTGTAACCGTTTGGACACTTACTCAAAAAGGATAGACAGACTAGAAAGTAATTAGTTCAGCTACCTTATTTGTAGTAAGTAGGGTGTATCCATGTTCTATAAGGATACAACCTCACTTCCTTAGTCATTAACTTAGTAACTTTGTGAGTCAAGTTTTTCATACACTACAAGCTGTATCTCTCTGAGAAAAACGAAGATGAGAATACTATCATTTGTATTCACAGATTGTAGCAACCTTTATCTAATAATACATTAGATTAAAGTGATATTGTGTCTTGTGTTATTCTTTATCCGCACCTTCTATCTTGCACACACAAACACTCTTGCTACATAGACTCGAACGAGAAAAGTTCAAGAATCCATTCACCCCCCCTCTGTATTCTTTTAATGTATTCAATACTCAACAAAGAGGTAATTTAACAAGAAGCAGTACTGAAACTAGTAGACAAATAAGAAGTACTGATTACAAATTGGATTCTCAAAATATACTCTAAAACTAGTAGCTTAAACAATGAGCTCCTCAGGAGGGAGGTAATTAAACAAGAAGCAGTATACTGGAACTAGTAGACAAGAAGCAGTACTGATTACAGTTTGTGTTCCCAAACAAGGCTCTGGTGGCTGCATACACTCGGTCGCTAATCTCTTTCAAAGTAGCGTCAGTCACCGTTTGGGTGATGGTAAATTCAACGATTCCTACTGCGGAAGCAACAATGGATGAATCAAATGACTTCACCTAAACGAACAACCGTTGAAAATACCCAGAAGCCATATTTTACACTCGGTCGCTAATCTCTATGCATATTGTTTTTTGAGAACATTAGTTTTGTTATTTGGATGATGTTTGTTTTCGAGAGAATTTGTTGCTTGTTTGTCTTCTTAGGGAAATATCATATATTGCTTGAATCTAAATGTTCAATTTTTTATTTTGAGAAATTGAGATTCTATATTTTATGTATATTTTTGTTTGGTTATTTTTGGATTGATCAGTTGCTTGAATATGAATGTGAAAACCTAGTTATTTCGTGAAAATTGCTTAATTTTGGAGAAAAACTCAGGAAAGTATGATGAAGAATTAATTCCATTATCTGATTAGTCATTTTTTGTAAGATGATTTATGTTCATTCCACCACGACACTGTTAAAATAATACAAGCTAAACTTATTTTATTATTTTAATTATCTTGAATATTCTTGAAATATCTAACTTAGTCCTTTTTGTCTTTTGAGTTCTTGTATTTTTATCTTTCATGTTCATAGAGAGTTACTAAATTAATTAAAGTGCATCTTCCAAGATTTGTAATTATCAAAAAATTTATCAAATCATTTGAGTGAAATACAAGTGTGAGTTTTTATATCTCTTTTATGTGAGTAAGTTATGTGGATTATTGAGAACAATTTTTTTCTCTCTTTAATTTCCAACATTTTGTTATACACTTAAGTTCCTACAAACACATTATATTATGAAAAAAACTTTGCAATTTATCAATATCAGGTATATCATCAAAATCTTTTTGTCTAAAATTTCAAAATATTATTAACATCATTTTCATTCACCTCATATTTCTGATTTCCCAATTTTAAAAGACATTTTTATAAGCTCACGAGTCGATACAATCTTCAATCTTCAATATTGCAATAAAGGATTATGATGCATCGGTAATAAAATTTGTGCTTTGAATTAAAAGTATGACCAATTGATGAACAATCATGGTCCAAATTTTGTTTAACATCAATAAGACTTTGTCTCATGAATAATAAAATAGTCCTCTACTGGAACACTCATAGCACTCAAAACATAATCCATATCGCCTGGACTAAGTTCAAGAAACCTTCCTACAATATCACCATATAAAAATTTTGAGGAGGATCTTCAACTCTCACCTTCATACATCAAATACATCACAAATCCCTTTATCAACTTCCTCCAAAAACAAACAAGATCTCCATTGCTTATAATCCAATCGTCCAACACTCATCATGAACTTAATTAATATGTATTATAACTTCTACAAGAGAACATAATCGCCATAAGAAATATTTATAAAAAGTTTGCAAAATATAATACATTGTCAAACACATTGAGCACATTGATTCGTTTGTACCTTGTCGTTGAGCATATTGGCTGAGTCAAACAGCTGTCCGCCTACTGGAGAAAGATCGTCCGGCGTTCCAAACATCTGTACTGATGGAGAGGGGGCTGCGTAAAGTAATTTGGTATTCTGTCGATTGATGGTATTCCCTTTTTTAGGGTGGGTGATATATATACAGTCTCAATAGTCTACCTACTAATAAAATTAAAAATATATAATTTTTAGTTATCACATTATATTTATATTTTTCGTAATGTAATGTATTGGATAATTAGAGTAAAGTTGTATTTTAAAAAATTAGTGGAACTGCGATAAATCCTAAAATAATAAATTACTTTTTATATATTAAACTTACAAATTTTGCATACATATTAACAGCGAACCATATTTCGCTAACCACCGGCTCATGGTCCCATACATGCAGCTTGGAAACTGCCTCATAGATGAGCCTGGTATACCGATCAATAGCGAACCATGATGAAACATGTTGATACAATCATAATGAAACTTCTCAACCACCACAAGTCTTTCACTCTCTTGTTTATCGACACGGATTGTAAACAAATTACAATATCACACCCAACAAAGACAGAAAAGAATAATGCAATAAAAATAATCCTCTGCTAAATATATAAATTAATCTATTTCAATAGTAAAAATTTTATTACACATCAATGGGAAGCTACATCCTCCATCTTAGCTTCCGAAGGAACCCCAATTACAACCAAACTTTTTTGTTTTTCCCTAGATTTTTGCAATATCAAATTTGTGTTAAATATAAATCATGAGTTTATTATTATAATTTGAGAGTGATTTGCACATAGCATAAAGGTCCTACAAAATTTTTTTGACCAAATTTCACAAATTAAATAAATGTCTTTGATTTAATTAAAAAGCTTAAGAAACAGATTGTCATCAAGGATCTTTATAGTCGTAGACCAATTTAAACAGTACAATCTTGCTACCTCAAAAGTACCTTCCACATGCTGAAAATAGTAGAAATAAAGACATGACTCTTTGACTCGAAACAACAGTAAATAATTGGAGAGTTCAATGGTACTAGTTACAGAACATATTAAAGGGTGATAATATTTGCACACCCTAAACTTATAGATGCACACCTAAAAAAATTGACCAAAATATCCCTGACCTTATAATTGTCGATTCCATTTTCTCACATTTACACATAACTTTGATATAGCATTCATCACATTAAGTCTTACACCGTAATTTATCTAAATCCATGGACAACATCATCGATATCATCGATGAAAAAACATTTCAATCCGATGAAAATGACGGAGCATTGTTGGAATTGAATGAAGTAACTGATTTAATAAAATCAAACAGTGTCAAGCATACATCAGAACTTTTGCAACTTTTGCAACCTCTCAACTCTATCGATTAAGGTATTTTTAGGTTTTCATGTGTTATAATCTCTCTTAAAAATTAATGTTTTTTCTTTTGTTTTTAGTATACACATAAATAATAAAGTATAGTTGAGTTATGAATGAGGAATCAAAATTATATAGATTGTACATATGAGGGGTTGGGCATGAGTCTTGAGTATCAAAATTGGATTAGAGTAATCATACAATATTACCACATAGATAGTTTAGATGGTTTAGAGATGTTTACATAGGTTACCAAACTACTGCTCATATATAGACATATATGTATGATAAATTTAAGTGTATAATAAAATGTTGAAGATTAAAGAGAATAAATTTGTTCTCAATAATCCACGCAACTTACTCACACAAAAGAGATATAAAAACTCACACTTGTATTTCACTCAAATGATTTGATAATTTTTTATTACAAAAAGCTTGAAAGATTGTCCTATTTATAGGACTACATGGAACCTCGTTTCTAGTACATGCACTTTAATTAATTTAGTAACTCTTTAGGAATATGAAATGTAAAAAGACAAAAACTCAAAAGACAAAACTTCAAATGACATGAACTCAAGGGACTAAACTAGATATTTTCAAGAACATTATAGATAATAAAATAATAAAATAAGTTTAGCTTATATTATTTTAACAGCCCCCTTAAGCTAAACTTTGCACATGCCAAGTTTCTTCTTACACTTCTTGAAAATGTTAAGCCTCAAAAGTTTCGTAAAAATATCACCAATTTGGTTTTGTGTCTTACATTGTTCGATCACGACTTTTCCTTTTTTCACCAAGTCTTGAATAAAATGATATTCGATTCTAATATGCTTGCTCTTCTCATGAAATATTGAATTTTCTATGAGTGCTATAGCAGACTTGTTATCACAATATATAACCGGATCTTCTTCTGTGACATGCTTGAGGTCCTCTAACATCCATGTTGTAAGAACCGTGAATATTAAATTTATGTAATTACTATTTTTCATGAATTGAGAGGAATATATTTTAGATTATTTTATTCCAATTTGACGAGTCAAATTGTTAAATGTTGATTGATATCCGAGGGTAAGTGTTAAAATGATTGAAAAGATTTTCCTTTGTGTTTATTATGTGTTATGAGTTATTGGATAAAATCAAAAGTTTTTTTTGTAATTCGTGATATTAGTTTGTCTTTTTCGTGATTTTTTTCATAATTTTATAAGTTTTTATACTTTTTTCTTTATTGAAACATATATTTTAAAATAAAATTCTGGTTTTAAATGTCTACAATTGGACCGGCTACTCTCACATTAATATCATGCATGATTTCGACATTCAATTAATCCCCTACTAATCCAATATTTTTATTCTACACGACTACACCCCATGACATATTTAAGAAACATATATAATATGTTAAAATTTCAAATTTTAAAATTAACTATATATAAAATTTTAAATTTAGTGAAAAACAAGACACCTTGATTGAAATTAGATTAGACAGTAACTGTTACATTTAAAAATTTGTAAATATATTTATACAACGGATTGTATCAAGATACATTATCGTCATAATGAGCTTTAGACAAACACTTGCTATAAAAAAATGTTGTCTTCAAAACAAACATTTTTCATCAAAACCGTTGTCTACATGCAATACATTAGAAAAAATTAAATAGTACAACATACAATGTTCATATTTCTTTTTTACTTTTTACTTTTTGAAAAGGAAAATTAATTCATTAATCAAAAACGACATTTACAAATATAATTAAAATTGAACAAACTTACAATGTTTGTATTTCTTTGTCTTCATTTTCAAGAGAACATTGAACAAATTTTAATGAGTAGTGCTAAAGATACCAAATTGGGTACCAAAATTTATTACTCCGTATCAAATAACTGGCACAAATTACTTGTCATTTTAGAATGTTTTAATTGGATAGTCTTGACAGGCCCATCTATCTATATATACTATTATATTAAAGCCGAAACATTGAAAATTTTGGTTATTTTGGTTTTCGGTTTGGTTATCCTATTTATTAAAATAAAAGTTTTGGTTTTCGATTTGTTTATCCTATTTATTAAAATAAATAATAACATAATATAATTATTGGTAATTAACCGATTGCCATTTTCACATTTACTTTTAGTTGAACATATTTTCTTTTATAAACACCTAAAAAATCAATCGTATCATATCTTTCAATCATTAATATTTTCTTTCTAATTAAAACATGTTACCATTTTGATTTAAAACTAATCTTATAATCATTAATATATATTCAAAAATATCACACCATATTTTTTAAATATATCAAATATCCGCATACATTATTTATAATAGGGAAACATTAGTATAATACGTAAATAAGAGTATATTATATTATATTAAATTGAAATTAAAAAAATATAAAAAATAATGATTATATAAATACAAAAAAGTTTGTCGGTTCAATTTTCAACACGGTCATCCTAATTATTAAAATAATAGTAAAATAATATAATTAGTGATAATTAGCCGATTGTCTTTTTTTAATTAAAAGATATTTACTTTTAATTTATTGATGATATTACCTTTTATAAACACCTAAAATATCGTATCTTCCAATGAATAATATTTCTTTCTAAATAAAACAAGTTAACTTTTATTTTAAAATATGATATTACAATAATTAATATATACCCGAAAAACATAACACTATATCATCTAATAACTAACAAAATATAATAGAAATCTGTATACAACTAATAATGACCGTTAGATTTTTAGTAAAAAAACCAGAACCGTTAGATCGAATGATTAGATATATAATATGTTTAAATTAATTTACTAAAATTTCAAGGTTCAAATTATTTCAACGACATATTTTTTTAAAAACTTTATAATATAAGTTTTAAACGAAATAATTTTGTAATCATTAATGTATACCCAAAAATATTAAACCATTTTGTTGTTAGATTTTTACTAATTAATAAGAACTGTTAGATGTAGTTATAAGGTATATTTTATGATTAAAGTAATTTACTAAAAATCAACGACATATTTAACTTAAAATTCTATAATACAAATTTAAATCATGCATATCATTAACTAAAGAGAAAATGCCCAAAATACACCACTTTAGTGTGGAAAGTGCCCGAAATACTGATTTTCAATCGAGCCGGCCCTTTTTGACCACGGAGTGCGCATACTGTACATGCGTGGCCTGGGACACGCATTTCAGAAATGCGTGTCCCAAGTCACGCATGTACAATATGCGTAATGACGTCATATGACGTCATTATCTCATAAACGTCTCTGGCATTCAGGCGACCTCAAAATCGCCATTTCGTTCGCTCACCTCCGTTCATCACCCTCCGGTTGCCTCCACCACATCTGAGGACATACAAATGATGCCCAGACTGGCCTCATCATTTTCCTCTACTTTGTGTTTGTTTTTCGGCCCCGTAGGGGTGTACACAAACCAACCAGAAACTACATCGGAAAAAAGCTTCGTTTTAGGTTTTTTAAATCCGGCAAACCAAATGGAAATCGAATGGTATAGAAATGTAGAGGGGGAGAAGACGTTCTTTTTGGTGTATGGTTCGTGAATCAAAGATGTCTGGAAAGGTGTGAACAATGTCCCCGAAAATCTAATCGGAAAACGACTTCGACGTTGTTCGAGAGAGGAGATAAACAGTGGCCAATACGCATGTTAAACATGCGTATCTATAGCCACGCATGTTAAACATGCGTATCTGAGGTAACTGTTCACAGTCACAGATGTTGAATTTTACAAAGTATACGCATAGTTGCATTGCGTATATCACCTATACGCATTTCAGTAATACACATTTCAGTAATGTGTGTTCCCAATACGCAAGCCCTAAATGCGTACTCCGTGGGTAAAAAGGGCAGAAGGTTTTGTCGATGGGTATTTTGGGCTGGAGGAATTAAATGGTGGGTAGTTTGGTATCTCACCCTTAACTAAATTTATATTAAATTATATTAAAATAATATTTAAATAATTTTTACAAAATAATGATTATATAAAAACATAAAAATGGCATAAAATAAAATTTATAATATATTAAAAGAAACCCGAGCATTGCACGGGTTATAAAATAGTTATAATTATAACCAATCAAAATTATTTAGTAACAATTTTTTATATCCAATTTGCTAGCTCTAGCATTTTTCAATTTTAATAACAAAATTATAAAATATCATATTGAAAACATCCAGAATCTGGGATACGGCCAGATATACACGGAAATAACACGGTGTAGGGCCACATTTCAATAATACATGTGTGTATTTATATATGCGTGTACGGGATGGAGTACAAGGTCTATTGTTATCTTACTTGTTTATGCGGGTCTTTTGTTTATCGAATTTTCTAGTGTGTGTTTTGAAAGACATATGCTAAGAATCTGTGCTAGTTTAGTTATCAAATTTTGATTGGTGGTGATTTCATTAATAATGATGGATCCCTGTATTCACATAAATATCCACGAATCAAAATTTGATAACTTATCAAACACGATTTATTAGCATGTGCCCTTAAATACACACTAAACAAATCCTTTGTTTATTGCATGCATGTTCATAATGTTGGATGGGAATCTTATTATCTTTAGTAATTATCCATCAATACTGTATTTATTCTTAGTCATTCTCATTCTAGTCGTTTTTTAATATTTTTATGTACTCCACTCGTTCGGCATGCATGAATTTCTAGTCATCATCAACTCCAACTCCACTCTTTTGATAGTTGAAAAACTAGCAGCCAGTAGGTTTGCATTGTTTTGATGTGTTTTATCTTATCTTTTTCTCATATTTATCTTTATTCGTTAATTATATATCCTTCTCACAGCATTAAAGTGGGAAATACAGCATCGGAACTGTTACATTTCATTTTCAGACTGTTTTGTTGGATTTCACCTTGTACAGTTATACTTCTTGCTGGTGTTCTTGATTTACATCATGCAACTACATAGTACATATTGCATTTCCTACTAAAGTCTGAGAAATTCAATATAGACGGGTATATTTGCCTGGTCTTTTATGCATGCAATGCATTTCTATGATGCTCTCTATCTACATTTTAAATTTCCCAGAGTAAAATCGAAAAACTACGATGGACAAGAGTAAACTCTGTAAAATCGGAGAAAAGAGCAAGTATCATAGGAATTCTTTTGTGCAGTTAAATTAGCAATGACCCTCCTCGCCATACTACTAACATAATTTAGTTGTAAAGTAAAAAGGCAAAGGGACCAGGACTGCAGGACACCCAGCATAAGAAACAACGCACATATAAAATTTTAAATTCACTAACCATGCCGAGTTCCCATGTATATATATTTTACAAACCATGTATATGTTCCAGGGAAAGACATTTAGGGCATGGTCAATGCAAACCTGTATAAATTTTCTCTACTTCGCACAACTTCCTATTTCCTACTTGCTAATCTAAGATGATTAGAGTACTACCATCACTCTTTCCCATAAACAATTAAGCCTGAATAAGAGTGATTGCAGCCACCTTATCCAAACCCCGCATATAACACACGATGCTGAGTCCCATCTCAGGGTAATATGCTACTTAACACAAGCCAGGCTGCAGCCAATTTACTGCCCTTCCTTCAGGGCTTCACTTATGCACCCTCATAATCACACCAACTTTTTGCTCACATATTTAGCTTGGTAGACAAATTGCATTTTGTTCAGTAACAGTCGCTTTTGCTAAAGAAGACGAACCGGTACTAAATCCATTTTCCCTAATTGGCTCAGCAGTACCATCTTTAGTGATTGTGATCTTTCTTAGTTCTGATACCTTGACCTCGCACTCTTCAGAAAGAATTTGTTCCTGATACTGCTGTTGTAAAAGCTCCATGCGCTTTAAATATGGCATATCCCCCTTGCAGTATCGGCTCCACATATTCCTGTATGCCGACTCTAGACCGCTGCAAAAAATTTCTCCATCACAAAGCGGAGAGTTTGACATTTGATCCCGCAAACCCATTCTCAGGTTTGAGAGAGCTGCAACATCTGATGCCAGCTGCAGTGCTAGTTCGACATATTCATCTTCAGTTTTGGCAACCAGATGTCCTAGTCCTGTAATGCAGCATATATGTAATCAACGCAAAGTCATGCTAGATTTCAAACATTTGACTAGCATCTTGTCTTGCTCTCAGGACTAAGAATATGGTAGTATAGCACGGTTATTAGCACCTATATCTTTTTTATGGTTATGGTAGCATAGCACCTAAATGACTAACCATCTAAAAATTAAGGAACATGGATTTCTCTCTCTAATAAAAATGCACAAGGTTATACAAACAAACAGTTCAAGGCTTAACGCCTAGCGAAAAAATAAATAAAAAAGACAGTTAAAGGCTTAACCAATTGTCAACAATAGATATGCCAGAAAGCTTTCTAGCTTCTACAAACCAAGTATTATGGGGGACTGTCTTTGTGATAAAGATGCTCAAGGTGGTACCGCGAATATTAGTTATATATCTAAAGGAAAAAGCAAAGAGGATTGAAATCTAGCTACCAAAAAAACCGCATCTTAGTGCCGTGTGCTGCATCAACATCACTAGTCAAAGTTTAGATTCAACAGAGAAACTGAGGTATCAATCAATTGTGCCCACGTCAATTTTAGTTAAATAGATTTTCGGTTTCAGATGTTTTGGCTACATGCATATGAGTACATGACAATAATAGGTTAAACTTCCAATTCTTGACATGGTTATACTTATCATATATGAAAAGTGGTATGGAAAATCAACATGAAGATTTTAAAAAAAACAATATACAGCATTTGTGTGATTAACCAGAGACTACTTAGCAAAACAAAAACAAAAAGATTAACCAGGACCTAATACTAAAGAAGTACGAGAAATTTCCTTACCGACTGCGTTGAGAAGACTCACACCAACATTATTGGCATGTACTGCACCTCCCATAGTAACACAAGGAACTCCCATGTACAATGATTCACAGGTAGTGGTGGTTCCCGCGTATGGAAAAGTATCCAAGCTATAAAAAAAACATCAGAATTAGACATGCCTCAGAAATACGTGCAAACTTAAGTTAGACAGAAGGTATAAAATAATTATAGAAGTGTCTCAAATAGGGAGGTACTACTAGTACAAAGACCTTAAATGACCAGTCATATTTTCATTTTCCTCAACAAGATAAGTTTGTTAGTACTCTTAAACTTAAAAATATATAGTTAGTTTTTTGGGTT
This sequence comes from Kitagawia praeruptora, assembly GCA_037693485.1. Classification (NCBI taxonomy): domain Eukaryota; kingdom Viridiplantae; phylum Streptophyta; class Magnoliopsida; order Apiales; family Apiaceae; genus Kitagawia; species Kitagawia praeruptora. Next base: position 25,056,412 of record CM075351.1, on the reverse strand, counting down.
ATTGTCACTTGCAAATATTTGAACACTCGCACATGCAACCTCAACTGAGGTTTGAAACAACCAACTTCTAGGGATTAAGAATATTTAGCTTATCCCTACGCTTTTCAAATTTCAAGAAAGGTAAGAGCAAAAGTAACCTAAAAATTCATTTGAATAATAATATCTAGCGAGTTGCAAAAGTGAGTTGTGACAGTGTGTAAGGGGAATGAAAAAAAGTTCATTTCAATATATTTACCAGTTTCATACCAGTCATCTTATTTATTAACGGGCAATGGGAAAAGTAACATGCAGAATGTATATTTATGCAGTTACTATAAATTAATTGGATATAATTACTTTGATTAATAATAGCACCAGAACTAAAATATTTAACAGAATTAAGGACTTACCTAATGTCCATAAGAGCATATGCTTGCATATGATCATGATTGAAAAGAATTAGAGGCAGAAGATCAACACGCAGTGATTCCAACCCCAGCTGCTCTAAGGTTGAAAGAAATCTTTGTCTTACATTATCACAACAAAAAGGCTTACATTTCACAACAAGACGAGAATTTGGAACTGCACAAAGAATTCTTGCCCAAACTTGCAGAACTTTGGGTGTTATCTGATGTAACAATATATGGTATGCATTAAAAGTATATCATTTGACAAAACACTTCCAATTAAACCTAAAAAATTGTTACTATAAACAATGTCCAGTCCAACCTGATCTGTACCTTTGCGAGATTGTTAAAGCTTCCAAATGTAATAAATCCATTGGAAAGAGCAGGAGTCTGAGTCAAAGGCCCAGCTTCAGGAGACGGAGTATAACAAAGGAAGCAATCTGGTAACCGGACCAACTCCTCCACATGCCTATAGTCACAATGAAAGTCCAGTAGAAATTTAGTAACAGGTTTATCATATTTTTACCTCACTTCCAGGACTTCCAAGGAAAAGAAACAAAGAGAAAAGCTTCACCTACATCTGTTTGGTGTTAGGAGGATCAGCCAGCGGATCAGATATTCTGTAATCGATGGTCGGCAAGCCAGTAGTATTTGGATATCCGATCCAAGTAACCTAAGAAGCAAGTCAAAGGATGGAAAAAAATTACGGAGTTAATAGATGAACTGCATGGACTAGGTCTAGTCTCATACAGTAAATTTGGACCGTCTTGCTTAAGTTTTCTGGTTAGGTTACATAGAACGAAGAAATAAAAGTAAATGCCTGAGGCTCACCTCATGAAGCATGCAAAAGTAAATGACCAAAATTCATCGACTAACCTACGAAGAAACACATATGATAAAGGAAACCATGCCTTACCGCACGTGTAATCCTATTTTTAAAAGGACAGTGGCTAAATTCGGTGTATTTCGACACCAAATATCCAATTGGGAAGGAAGACTACAATCTACAATCTATATTAATAAAAAAGCAAGGATATGGGCTGACTGGTAAGGAGGGTTATAACTGAATATCAACAGAAAATCAAGGATATGGGCTCTTGTGAGTAAAGCTTATAGTTATCTATTCTAGTTCTGTAGTCAGGTATGGGTATGAATTTAAGATATTCTAGAGAATGCTTGCTGTTCTGAAATACTTGTAATTGTGAAACTTGAGGGGAAAAAATTAAAATCAACAGATAATGCTATTAGTTTTACTATCAGTTTGCCAAGGAGGAGGGGATCCAATTTTTATAGAATAACTTAACGAGGAATAGTAATAGAGTTTGCCACGGGTACCTGAACAGGTGCAGGTTTGCAAGCCATCATTCCCAACTTATTATTGGCAGTGTGACCAGTTAGTTCTACCAAGATGTCAACCTTGTCTTCTCTAACCATGCTTGCAACCTTCTTCTCATCAATCCCATAGATATCTCTCCAGGTTCCTCCCTTTCTCAAGACTCTGTCTCTAAATCTATTAGTTTTTGCATCTGCCTGTACCACCATAGATTTAAGATATATTGTGAATATTTTTTAAAATATACAGCACTTTGGTTTTCCAACAAGGTTTCAACAGTAAAAAAAGCCCTAAATATAAATAATCTCAAACTATAAACAAGAAACCAAGAAGCATTTGAATTAATAAATTGTGTACTTAGAATTTTGGAGACAGGCAAATTTAAGTAAATACATCTCAAATTCAAGTAATAAGTACCTTTACAACTGCTGAATAAACCACCACCTTGTACTTGGCATAATCATGGTAAATGAGGGGAACTTCGATGAAATATGAAACAGAATGAGTGAAGTAATCGGGAGATACATATCCAATAACCAGTGGCCTTTCTGGATCTTTGGGATTATCCCAGAATGTATACTGCTGATATGACCTCATGAAACGTCTACCCCAATCTCTGCAAGTATAACATCATCTCAAGAGGAGAAAAAGCTCACATTTATCATACTTTACAGTACACTTATTACTTAATTGTCCACTTAGAGTTTATCGGGGAGAGTGGAAAAAATTGTAGGTGCAAGTTTGAGAAAATATTAGATCACAAGTACAGAATTCAGAAGGGCGGATGTGAGCATTCTTCACCAAGAGGATGCTACAGAAAGCCTTATTACAACTTACCTGACTAGGGTGGCAAAAAAAAAAATACTACTAATTAATTAATTGTTTAACACAATAATAATTATTCAAAGTAAAAAAGACTACTACTTCCGTTCATAAATAACTGTCGCTTTGACTTTTGGCACGTATGTTTAGGTGCAAGAAACACATAGCTATACTCATTATTAAATTGATTTTTATACCAAATACAAAATTAGATTCTAAACCTTTTAGCTTTTGAGAAAAATTCTGAACTTTTATTTGATATATATTTAAATTTTCTATTAAGTCAAACTTTATGTTTCTTTGCACCTTAACAAACATGCCAAGAGTCAAAGCTACGCTTATTTAGGAATGGAGGGAGTATTTATCAACCTAGGTTTTGCAGTCGATGCTGCACGAGTGCACATTAATTGAGGGTTTGACTGAGTATAAATATATGCATATACAGAAAGTAGCTCATTTTCGGAATTATTAACAAAAATTTCTGTTTATTTAGAGTTCCTCAGACCTTCGATCAATGACTTTCATACAACAACTTTTCTCAGTATTAAAAATAGTTTACTACAATTTTCCCCTCTGCTAGCTACAGTTGATCCAATCAATAGTTGTTTTATCTTCATGTGAGTCACCGAGTAAGATATAGTCAGCATCCAAAACAAACTCCCTTTAATTGTAGAAGTAGAATAGTCGAGTCCTCTCTAAGAGAATTTATAAAACCTTGAAGTCAGTTTTTTGGATTTCAAATCTCTAAATCACAGTTTACGATAGATTAACTCAAATTTATGCATTGAAGATTGATGCCAAGCCTAAACAAATGAAATTCTAAAAGGATAAACTCAGAAGAACAATTTCTTAAAAAGAAACTAAGGCACCAACACCTGTCAGTTGGAAGGAATACAACTGGGTAAGATCGGAATAAAATTTATTTGATCTATTTTGTTGGTACATAATCATACTTTTCCTTCCTCCATTCCATTCCAGAGCTTAATCTTACAGATTTGGGGATGGATGTTCATTCCTCCTCCCAGCTCATTTTCTTAACAAACCTAATCATATAAAAATATTAACACTTCCACTCTTTTAACTCTTTCCTCACATCTCACTATTCCACCTTTGACTCTGTCCATTTTCTGAACCGAACAACCGTCTATTGTCTATAGGATCTCTTACTGATAAATTATAAATGTATATAGGAACATATATGACTGGAACTGGAACCTACCAAAACAAATTGATATGAATGTCATATTTATGATGCAAACTCTTAATGGCTGGAGCTCATATAAACTGAAATTCAAACTTACATAGAAATAGGTAAAGTAATGTTTGTTAGCCGAACCTGTGAGCTTCAAACAGTTTATCATCTCTTCCATCATTAATGTAGTTCATTGCAAGCAATCGATTCTGCATTCAACACGGACAGCAAATTAACACTTACAAAATGGATTTTGATTTAAGTATTCTTGAAATCAACAAAAAACATGACCTTGAAGATAAAATTCTGGCCACAATGTAATGTGGTTTGCTCAAATTGTATATTAAATTAAAATAACAAAATAATAACTACCTAAATATTGGCGGGAGGAAAATAAATACAAAGGATCACCACAAAAAGATAATTTAGGGGGATTCAGTTGTGAAAAAAAATTACTAGGGTTTCCCAACCACGGAGGGGAGAATAAGTGATGATCGATTGCAACCCATATCAAAGAGGAGACTCATTTCCATATCCAAGAGATATTCAAAAATCCCTAGATTGAGGGGATTACATCACTTATAAATAAGATATAGAAACCCTAATAACATGACCTATTGGAATAACAATCGGACTTAAACAAATAAACTAAATAACTATACAGTCAACTACACCCCAGATATAATTATTATTTATAATAAAACTATATAATAATATATAAAGAAATTCATTTTTATTTTCACGTCCGTTGCCTAGAAGATGTCTCATATATAACAACACTGAGTATAGCGAAAAGTGGTAACAAATGTTTTCCATGCAGGAGATGGCACAAATAAAAAGCTAAGGTACAAACAACTTTAAAAGGATGTCCCAGACCCATATCACAGACATTCACAACGAGGGAAAGTGGTAACTAGCAGATTAAATACCTGGCCTGCGTTACGAGAATCGGGATCTATCTTCAGGCATTGCTCATAAGCTTCTATAGCCAGAGTTATATCACCAGCATCTCTGTACAGAACCCCTGCACATGGCAAAAATAAAAAATGACAAACAAAAAAACCATAATTTGTAAGTACCATTAATAGATAATGATTTTTGGCTCATGCCTCACTGCAAAGTTCTACCAAACACAGACTCACTTCAATTGATATCACACAAATTAAATAGATACTAGTTTGATAGGAAACCATTTTCATTTAATGAGGAAATGGAATCAATTTACCCTTATCCCAAATTGTCATGTCCTTGTATAGATAGAATGGATCAATGGAATCCCTCGATTATTTGAAGGTCATATAAATAAAAGACAAAAATATTGTGAAACAGCCTGGATAAGATGCATTTGGCGAACACAGAATTAGTACCTCAGTGGAATATGAAGAAAGTTGCAGGATGAATGCAACTCAAATCTGGAGTCTAGACACAATAACAAAACTTGGCAACATGTTCGAATCACAAAATATAATTTAAGTAATAAAAAATTCAAGAGGGGTCCAACAACTAGTCAGCCTTAATCATTGAGCCTTGATGGAATTTATCTGATGCTTTACATTTATTTTTTGTGTACTACTCAGTACTCATCAATAACATTATCCTTAAGGAACTTGTAAATCCATCATACTCTCGGGCTATCAGAATTTATTATCTTAAATAGCAATAAAGCTAGGCCAAAAATAACTCATCGCACCCAAAAATTACAATATTAATAAGCAGGACTATTTACAGGCTAGAAGACAGTAACATATATGCCTCTATACATGATGTCTATGGAGAGAAGAAAGAGATATAGACCTAAGTTGTTATATGCTTCTGCATATGTTGGGTTTGCAACAATAGCTTTTTCTAGCATGCTCGCAGCAGCATCCATTTTACCCTGTGTGAAGTCAAAACTATCATCAACTTCTCAACATGTGCCCACCAAAAATGCATGTAAAGAGTCCATAAAAACTGACCTGGACAGTGAAAACTACTCCAAGATTGTTCAATGACTGAGAAAAGTTTGGTTTGATTGATAAAGCCAGCTGCACATTTAAATAGCAATACAATGAATATTAGTGCATCCACTTAAAGAATATAACTGAAAAAAATGTCTATAGGCATTAAATTACCTGATAACATTCGACAGCTTTATCAAGATTGTCGCGGTCTTTATAAATGACACCAAGATTGTTGCATGCCTCCGCACAGTGAGGGTTGAAGTGAAAAGCAAGTTCATAGAACACAATTGCCTACAGATGACACAATTATCTAAGTTCATCTTGGAACATATAATATCTGACCTGGAAAAAACCTAAATTAAGCTCTTTGAATACAAAATAGACAAGGAAAATGATAGGACAAAACAGAGGTCCAGAGTTCGACCTTCAGAATCCAAATATTCTTATATATTTATTTTGGACACTAAGGTTGATTTTTGCCCCAAAAATGGCTCCTAGTGATCAACTCTTCAATTCCAAAAATTGCTTTCGAGTGTGAATGATAATAAGATCCAATATTAATTTCTCACCCTAACACCTTAAGTTAGGAGAGCTGGTAACTTAACAATGGTAACTGAACAAAAAGTACTAAAAAAAGTAACATACACAAAAATAAAAATAAAAAAAAATTGAAGAAAGACACTGAAAAAAAAATGAATATAGCTTAACATCAAAAGGGTATGGACATGGGCAAAAACATCATTTCATTGTCAAGTACCATGTCAAACTTCAACATTTCACCATATGCAACTCCCAGATTATACATAGCATCCGCATAATGCCAGTTGTAGTACAGAGCTTTCTTGTAATATGCCACGCCTTGGTTGATATCACCCTCTAATTTAACCTGCGTAGAATTATCAACAGAACCTATTCAATTTATAAAACTGACAAAGAAGATAAGAAAACCGATAAGGTTTCTTTAATTATTCTATGTTATCACTTAAAGTGCAACATAGGAAAGTAGTAGATAAGCCAGCAGATCATGTTTATGTATGATAGCCAGATACATTTGTATGCATGCATGCATGTGTTAATATGGGTACATGTATCTCCCCCTCCTAATATAAGCTATCAAGACTTTCGACAGACAGGACATCATAGTAAGTACTACCTCCGTTCCTTGTTATTTGTTCATTTGACACTTCGAAAGTGTTTTTCAGTGAATATAAAACATATCAAGATGTACATATAAAAATAAATACCTACTGATTCTTTTTTGAATAAAGCTTTATACTTTAATTCCAAAATTTAAAAAAAGGAATCACAAAAAATAATTATATTTAACTATGTTCTTTGTTCACCTAAACAGCACGGGCTAAAGTCAAATGGACAGATAAAAAGGAGCGTAGGTAGTAGTACTCATATTATACATATCATACACACACACACACAACATGCATAAAGGCAGTCCAAAAAGAGAAAAGAATATTAGGAGTCTGATAAATGATGTTCCCGCGGTAGGTATACCCTCACTCTATATGCGGGGAACATAAGGGTTTCAACTAGTAACTGTATATACCATTGACTGTAACTGGAGTAAACACATCTATAAAATTTATGTCAGATGTCAACTCTAGCCATTTAAACTGCAGGGGTATATTGGCTTACCCATCACGAGTCAGCCCATTTTGCTACGCCTGTCGGTAAACAAGTGGTCTAAGCCTATAGATTAGAAGGCAAGGAAATTTAAAAAAATTCATAATGTATTGTCACCATACTCCTTCAAACATCATACTCCAACCACTTATTAGGATAAGAATAAGAGTCGCAGGAACAATTCAAGGATGGATATGAACAAATCAAGGTCACCACACTCCTTCAAACATCATACTCCAACCACCTAATTAGGATAAGAATAAGACTTGCAGGAACACTTCAAGGATGGATATGAACAAATCAAGGTCTCCGATATACTACTCTTTCTGAAACATGTGTGTAGAAGTAGAATGCAATAAAAGCAGAAGGTAAGAAAACCATTTTTATACAGAACACCCAAGGTCTAGGAAAAAAGTTCAGAGCTGTTCCTAGAGTCCCATTGCAAGTACCCCTGAAATGACAAGCAGCATCCCCCTAAGTCTAACAATTGTTAAAATAGGCTGCCTCCTCTTTAAAATAGGTCAAATTTACTACGACTACAGGTAAACATAATGTTCAATTTGGCCCCAAGAATTCAATTCAGTATTACACATCTTGATTGGGAAATCACTTTTGATATTATATAATATCCCAATTTCGTATTATATACACAAGATCCAATTTGCACACTCCAACAATACCATTTAACAGAATAACACAATATGGGCACTTGTGCATTATTGATATGATGAAACCCACCTTTGTGCCTAAATCTGTCAAGGCAATTGCCATGTTATTTTTTGCGATCTCAAAGTTTGGAGAAACAGCCAGACACCTGAAAAGTACAACAGTGAAACAAATAAGTACAAGAAGAAAACGATAACTACATATCAAGTACCAAAAAGGATTCATATATCATTAAAATTAGTTGATCACAAGAATCAGGAAACCTCTCATAACAAGCAATAGCAGATTCCAACTCTCCTCGGTTTTTAAAAATGACACCCATATTGCAATATGCCTCTGCATACATGGGCCTTTCCAGTGCAGCCTTCTCATAGCAATTCAGGGCCGTGTCATATTGCAACATCTCAGAATAAACAACTCCAAGGTTATAATATGCAGGCTGCGTACGAACTCAGCCCGTCAGAATACACCTTTTAACTATGTGATATAAATATATATTTATACATATATGGGGACACATCCTCTTTCTCAGGAAGGATAAAAAATAACTTGCCGCGTAACGCTGATCTATCTTGATAGCCTCATAATACTTTTGAATACCCTCCTGAGTGTTGCCAGCAAGCTTAAGGCTGGTACCGAGATCTGTTAGCACTACTGCTAGACCCTCTGCTGCAGGTTTGTATGCAGAATCTGCTTTCAAAGCCTTCTCATATGCCTGCATCAAGGAAAACGACATAACTATGAACAATGAACTTTATTAAGCACAAAAAATGTTTAACTAATTTATCAATAAATGCACTTCAATATGTTTAGATCATATTCGTTTATTAATTGGGTAACTATATCCTCCACATTTTTAAAGATATATCTTTCTCAGAATACTAGTTGCATGCTACATTGTTTCATGGTTGGGCTACCAAAAGAATTTAGTGCTATAAAGTTTTTCAGCATAATTGCTCGTCTAAATAAGGATTAACTAATTAGGCATAAGTAACTTGTGTTTTGCATGTTATTGATAAACTGATGCCAGATCTCACATTATCAGCATATTATGGGCTACTTTCACAGGCTCAACAACCATCCAAGTTCATGGAAAATAAAATTTAACCATACTGAAAAAACACACTATTTGTCTACTGATAAGCAGGGGAAGTCATCTACGGAATAGCTACAGTATCATAAAATATAATGAACCCAACATTAAGTAATTTAAAGTTAATATTAACTTCAACAATAAACAGTAACAGGACAATGTAACTGCTACAAGTATACCTCAGCAGCCTCCACCAGACGACCTTCATCTTTGTACAGAATACCACAATGAGTGAGAGCACAAGCATTTTGGGGGTCCAGGTTGATAGCTTCTGAAAAACTCTCGAAAGAAAGTCTTCCCATATTTTGCATCTTCAGGCAAATCCCTTTGCCGATAAGAGCTTCAACATTTTCACTATCCTTTTCCACCACACTCTCATAGATTGCAAGTGCGTCAGCAAATTTATTCCTAGACCGAAGAATGTTGGCATAATAGAGGCCATCCTTCCCCTCAAAATTTTTCTTCACATGACTAATGCAACCTGGGGTTTCTTGGGCAGCGGAAGGCCGTTCTTCTTTTAAGAAGCCATTATCCCCAACATCCTGCTCTTTCTCACTACCAACATCCTGCTCTCTGTCACTGCCACCATCCTGCTCTATCCAGGCCATCTGCTTGACATTCAAAATTGAAAAGGTAGATTAATGCAAAAATAAATAAATAAACATAAATATTTATATTAGGAATGACAATTAGAGAAAGGATGGACTAATACTATGAAGCTACAATCTTCACTATTTTGGAGGAGAGGGACTTAATCAGATTTTATGTAATGTTTAGCAACTTCTCTCACTACTGAAAGAGAAAACAAAGATGTAAAACTCTGAATAAAAATACAGGATGCTTCCCCTATTCATAACAAACATAAACTACTTTTCTAGTCTACATCAAATTCTAAAAGTTAAAGATAGAGATTATTTCCAAAATTAGATGATAACAAATAAAATCCTAATAAATTGCCATTCAAAGCCTTCTATATTATTCCCAAATCGTCTCATGTCTACTACGTCCTACATAAGTCTTCATACATCACTTCTCCATGACATAAATCAGAAAATAGACAACTTTATACCCATGGATATACACATGATGAGACAAGAACAATGTGGCATACTACTTAGACTATTAAATATACACACGAGGTCACCTTTACTCGATCACAATAGCAAAAGACAACATTTTCACAACTTCTTGAGCAAAAACAAGATGCAGTAACCAAACCCTAACCGCTAAGATACGATACTAAACAGAAACCCAATGTACAAATATACATACATAAAACCCGAAACAACAAAACTAGGGTTTCGAAACAACAAAACTAGGGTTGTTAGAAGGAATCACAGTCTAATCACAGAAAATCATATAGAAATTCAAATATAATAAGTAATTATGAGAAAGATTGAAGTTTAAACAAGTAGTAGAATTGGATGAAATTCAATTCACTGTAATAACTGAACATCAGAAACATGATATCGGCTATAAAGACAGAAACTTAATTAGTATACAGTTGTTCACCTGTTCAATAAGGGCGTCTAATGAAGCTCCCTCTCTCTCTCTGTCTCTCTCCCTCCCTCTTTCTCTCTCTGTCTCCCTCCCTCTCTGTCCCTCTCTCTCTCTCCTCTCAAGTAATATATGTGTGTGTGTTTTAGAGGTGTGTGAGTTTAATCGGACAGGACTCAGGAGGAGAGGAGAGGAGTGGGGGGTTTATAAGGGGAGGGTGTTACTGTTGAGTTGTGTTGTGTCCCCCAATTTTGTTGCTGCACCCACCGCGTCAGATACCCCCATTATCATATGTACCAGTACTAGTACTAGTAAAAAACACATCCAGCTGACCAGCTAGCCCCCTCTTTCTTTTGGAAATTATTGAAAGTTAAAAAACAAAATTATAAAGAATTCTTTTCAAAGATGTTTACCTTATAATTTTTTTTTTCCCATCCTATAATGTAATCGCTTTCATCTTGCAATCTAACTTTATATGCCATTTTTATTGTATTTTAAAAGAAAAGGAAAATAATTAAAAATACAAATATTTTTGAAAATTTTGAAAATAATAATCATGTTTTTTTGACAAAAAAAAGGAAAACAACAATCATGTTTTCATAGAATGGCTATATGAAATATGCATAATTTTTTAACGGGTCTTTTTCTAATATGTACCATTTACAAAGGTCAATTATAATTATGTTCCAAGTTTATTTGTAATTATAAATATATCCCAAATTATGAATATGTCCCATTTTTTAGTTTAACCATAATTAATTTATTAAACATACATTATGAAAAAGACATTTTTGTCCTCCTTTATGAATTGTTGAAATTAATTTGGAACATTAAATACATCATCATCAAAATATATATAATATTATACATATATAAAATTGCAATATGTACAATTTAATTTTACTCATTTTAATAACATATCTTTCAGTATAATAATAACACTTAATTTAAGATAGACCATTATTAATAAAGGATTTGGAATTTTACAAATTATCCAAAAAGTCAATCTAAATAATATCCATCTTGTATCAAATATGTATGTTGAAACCAAATACTTAATTAATACACGTTTTCATCATCCAAATACTTAATTTATACACATTTTCATCATCGATCTTGTACAATTTTAAAAATAGTATAATCTTGAGACATGTAAATCATATTTTTAAACATATTTTGATAATTGTATCCCATATATAATTAGTCGAAGAAAGTTAATGTGATTTAATCAAAAATAAATTAGTCATTTAGAATGTAATATTATTATGTGAGGATATTTATACAAGTACAAATGTAAACTTAATATCATCGTTAAACTAATTAATATAATTTGATCATCAAATATATAACATATTTTTAAAAATTAATATTAGTATATGTAACTCATTATTATAATTTTAAAAAATGAACTTATTATACTGATACTTTAGGGAAACATATCAAAAAAATTCGATTCATTTCTAAAAAAAATTTGACTTGGTTGGTTTTTATGATCCGATTTATCGATATGAATACTTTTAAATATGTATTTTATTATAAATAAAATTAATATATTAGATATTATTAACTATATTATATTTGTTTAAATTACAGATTTGTCGATTAATTCCTAATCGATATCCCGATCAATTAGTTGTGATTCCCGATTTTTATAATCATTCCTAAATAACATGTACGAGAGTTAGAAATCAAGTATTTAAAAAAGAAATGTTCAACGCATTTAAAATTTCAAAACCATTTACGAAGATATTTTATAAAGACAATAAGTAGATAAAAGTTAAATGTATGTTTTAGTATAATGTCGATCATTATTTTGTTTCAAATGGTATTTGTTGGGATTTATGGGTGATAGCATAGACACAACTTAACTATATTTTTATGTACTTAGTTTTTACTAAGTCGAACATATTGTCACAGTCAGAGTATGTCTTCATATTTGAATAATTGTTGTCATGTAATAATTGTATGATTTGGGAGAAGTTCATACACTTGTTCAAGCCTCAAGGAATACATCCAGAAGACAGGAAGAATAAAGGTTACTGTCATGTCTGTAACATCCCGATTCCGGAAATATTAATTCTGATTATTTTATTGGGAATAGGACTTATTATGGTTAAATTTTGAACCGTTTTGGAGATAATAAAGAATTTAGAGACCGGGACGAAAAATTATGGATTTTGAGGAATATTTTATTTCATTGGTTAAGTATTAAATTATTATGTCAAATATTAATTATTTGACGGTGGATGATTTTTAGGATTTATTTTTGGGAAATTTGCAAGTGGACTCGTAATTATTTTAAAATACGAGATTTTGGATATTTGACGACTTTATTTTATTAAGTTAAAGAGTATATTTATTTTGGAAATTTGGGAAATAATTGTTTTAATATAACAATTACAAGTGCAGTGAAAAAGGGAGATAAAATGAATGAGTAGTGTTTTAATTGGACCGAGGGAAAATTATTAGTAGGTAATGTAAGTATTGGGCCAAGCCCAATAACAAACAAAAAGAGAGCTCGGCAAATATACATACACGCATAAAAACACAAACGGGGAGAGAGAAACAAAAGAGGAAAAGAAAAGTTGGAAAAAAAAAGAAGAGGAATTAGGGTTTGAGATTTGATTTGGGGTTTTAAAATTGAAGATAGTAGTGAGTAATTGGTGTAGGTGGTTCGACTTGGTTGAAGATTGAATAGGGGCTGCTGTGGTTCGATTTAGAAGTCGAGTGTGTTGACTTCGGGCGGTAGCAGCGGGGAAGATGAAGTCGCGGGTCGGGGGCAGGCGGGCGGCGACGCCGCCGTGGTGGTGGTGGTCGCGGTACGACGGTAGAAAAGAGGAGGAAGGGAGGAGGTGGTGCTGTGTATGTGGGTGTATGTGATGTATGTTGTGTGTGTATATGTATTGTGCGTGTGTGTGCGTGTGCGCGGTGGAGCAGTGAGAGAGAGACACCACCAGTGGTGGTGGTGGTGTTGTTGGGTTCGACTAGAGAGAAGAGAGGGAGGGAGAGAGAGAGAGATGGAGGTGGGAGAGAGATGGTCGGAAAATGGCAGGGCGGTGTAGTCGCCGGAAAAGCTCGGAGGCGGTGATATCGTATCCTAAAAATTTTGGGTATTAAATTTAAATTTTCGTATTATATTACGAATTTAGATTTAATTTCCGTGGTGTAATTTCGGGAATTTGATAGATAAAATTGTTATGATTTTCGGAATTTAATTCCGGAATTTTACAAATTTTAATTATTATTTCGGAAGTTGATTTTTGTGAACCCGAAAAATATTAGTTATATTTTTGGAGTTTAAATTTGATAAAGAGCTAGAATTGTCGAAATTGGTGGAGTTTGATATATTGGGTTATTGGTTGAAGTTCATTTGTTGGTTTGGTCTGGATTAAATTGATTGTTGAGGTGCTGTGACATCGGGTAACGTCTAATTACGAAAAGGTCATGCCCAATTTTCTATAAAAAGGACTGTAACGTCAGTTTAATGAATGTGAAGGATTTAAGAGACTTGTAACCGTAATTATTAAGCGTGGACTTTATAAATTTGAATTTTTGAGGAGTAAGCTATGAAATAGTTGGATTATCGGTTAGTAAGCAATAGAAGCTTACTCGGTAAATTGTAACTTAAGAAGACGTTAGTGATTTTAGTGGATACTCGTAGAAACAAATCAAGTTGTAGAATGTAATCGTTTAAGATTGGTTTACTGTGTAAAGTCTGAGTAGAATGAATTGAGGATATACGATTGAAGAGTTTGTTGATGCTTGTCCAGGTTATTGGAAAAGTGGATTGAGGAACGATTGGACTGCTTGGATAGCGGTGGTTGTAAGTATATATTGTTGTGATAAATTGAAGATAATGCGTTATATTTCTGTTAACGTATTTACTGTGTTTTAAACCCTATGCGTATTTTGTGTTATGCGCGTATAAATGTGAAATTTGTGGATTTTAGAAGAAATATATTTTTTCAAGTAGAACTGTGTATTTGTGGAGTTTAGAAGAAACATTGATTTTGAGCTGGAAAAGTAGAAATGTGGATTTATGGATTTTTTTAAAAGAAATATATCTTTTAAATTGAAGTGGTTAAAGTGTGATTCATATAATATTATGAATACTTGTTAAACTGTTTTTAACTTGTATATGTTGAAATGTGATTTTGAGGAAAACTGAGCAGACTGGCATTGCTAGTGAGTCACTCCTAAAAATGGGATTGGTAGAACCTCCAGAAATGGAGACAGTAGAACCTCCAGAAATGGAGACCAGTCGAACTTCCAGAAATGGAAACTTGTGAACTTCTCGAAATAGGAAGTAAAGGCCGGGGACCCCCACTAGTAGAACTTGATGAACTTGTCATGTGTAGAATGCCCAGTTTTTCCTAACAAAATTTATGAAGTTTATATTTTTATTATAAACTGTGAATTGTGAAATGATGATGATGATTGCTAATGTGCAAAATCGTGAAAATGCTTTAAGATTCAGTGTATTGTGAAACTGTGTTGAGTTTCGGATTGTTGTGAAATAAAACTGTTTACGAAATTATTACTCAGTTTTAAAAAGATGAATACTTTGGCAGAACTTTGATTTTGGTGTGGGTTTATATTTTATTATAAACTATGTTGTGCTGACATATTGGCAGAACCCTGGTTTCGGTATGAGTTATATTTTATTATAAGCTGTGTAGTGATAATGATTTCAAAACCTAAATTATTTTTATAAAACCTCAGTGGATCACTACAAAATATACTTGCTGAGATTTATAGCTCATTCTTCTATTTTTATAAATTATCACAGGAGATACCGAAGACTTCAGAAGGATTCATGGGAAAGTAGATAGAAGTGATGGACCAGCAGAGCTGGTGTTGGATTTAGTAGTCATAGGTTGACTTAAGATTAAAGCGCTGGTTGTGGGCTTTGGTCGTCTGTTGATGCGAGGTAAGTCAGGACAGAGTTGGCTTGTAATTGTACAAATTACAGTACATGGCAGATGGTAGTTGAGATGCGTTGTGTGTGGCACAATTTTTGGTGAGATAGACTTTTGTTATAAAGTTGAATTTTTGAATTGAAAAACAGGTGGATAGCCCTATTTACGAATACTTCATGCCGAAATTTATAAAAAAAAAGTTGCAGGTTAAACATGTTGTGAGGTAGTTTTGGCGGACCCTCGGGCCAGTTTCTTTCCAGAGGAAATCAGACCGGGGTCGGGGGCGTCACAATGTCCCTGACAGTAAAGTTACAAGAAGACAAATATTGCAAAGTCACGACAAAGCTACATTTGACAGCAACATTGGCTGAAGCAAGAGACAGTGACATTCTCACACTTGACAGCAAGTCTGGAGTTCCGACAGCAACATTGGCGGGAGCTCGTACTGTCAACCACTAAATATTCCTTTGACAGCAGACTCTGCGGTTAAGGTTACTGTCACCTTGAATTATTTGAATTGGGTATCTTCTCAGTCAAAGCCCGTGACAGGTTACATGTTCAAGAAACAGATTTGCTGCAACACACTATCGTTTGTAGCAGACCTGCAAGACTACGACAGAAGCTTAAGAGATTCACAAGACAAGGCTGGTCAATTCGAGGAGCATGTGATATCCACATCTACTAGAATTGTATTAGCTAGAAATAGAAAGAATCTAGGTTGCTTTACTTATAAGGTTTATCCTGTCTATATAGCAATTTGGGAAAGTCACATGGGTGTGCAAATTGTAATGAGCTACCACTTAAAAACGACAGCAGCTCAACACCCCATGCGATAGGGACAACAAAGTATCTTAGTCTACTTAGATACATCTTATATTCTTTTCTATCCATGTATGCACACGAAGCAATTTGTATCTCTTGAGATATCGAAGCTGGAGAAACACTTTCTCCAGGTTGTAGCAACACTTCACACAAAATAAATAAAACATTTATTTTGTGAGAAATCTTGTTTCACTTATTGCTTGCATACATCTACTGATAATCTATAATCTTTATTTTTGTTGTTGATTTAAAGATTCGATTTTATCAGTATTGCATTCAACCCCCCCCTTCTGCAATACTCTGGGACCAACAACTGGTATCAGAGAGTACAGATTGATACACAAATCTGAAGATCATGACGAGTGTTCAGAAGTCAAGTGGAATCAAGATTCCTGTCTTTGATAAAGAGAAATACAATTTATGGAAAAGAAAGATCTTGTTATTTATCAAAGCTGCCCATCCACTGTACTTGGGAATTCTTGATAACGACCATTTCATACCTCAGAAGGAAGTAGCTGCTGCTACTGAGAATGATGAAGTCATTCCAGCCCATTGGGTTGCAAAGAAGCCTTCAGAGTACACGGAGTCCGAAAAGGAGAAAGTAGTCTTGGATGACTATTTATAACTCATCTTGCTCGATTCACTTACATTAGACAAAGCCATAACTCATCTTGCTCGATTCACTTACATTAGACAAAGCCATGTGTGGTAATGTCATGGGATGTATGGGAGGGGTGTCGGCTTTAAAAAATGTTATTCTATTTAATATTTATAATTTTAATCGGAAAGATTACGTTCGTATTGTCATTGCTAATTTTTATGCTTATTCTATTTTTAAGATTATCAAAATTTTATTTATAGGATGAGAGTAGTTTTCTAATTAATAATTTATATAAATTGTTTTAAATCAATTTTTGAGAAAATTCTTAAGAGATCAATAAATTTTTAAAATAATAAAAATTATTTTATCTAACTTCAATATTTTCAAATATAAGTTTATAAATCGCGCGAAGCGCGGATTACAATGCCTGGAGATCGGAAAGTTAATAGAAGCGTTCAAAATGGCTTTCTTGAATTTTGGTTTTTTTAATTTTTTTTATTAAAATTATTTTCCTGCATTAAACAGCTCTTAATGACATATTAATTAGTAATTAATTATACCTAATAAATATATAATTATATCATTTTATTTTATTTAATTAAACAAGTATAAAACTTTATTTGAGCATTATATTTATTATTTTAATAGTAAAAGTAATTACATTTATAATTAAGTTTATTTTTAGGTAAAATGACGACCGAAAATTATTTACATTGCGTCTTTTTTATTTTCTGTCGAATAACACTCCATTTTTTTTCCGAATAATTGTAATACAGATGACCCTTAACTTCTCAAGCAATCTTCAATATTAGTAATTATGATCGTAATAAATTATAGAAGTATATAAATTTTCGCTTAACACCTATAATAAAAATAATACAAAGAGTTTTTATTTTTACACATGAATAAATTACACATGGGTTATGACCAAAGCAATTTAATTGAAAAAACCCAACTTTATTGATAGATTAAAAAGTTAAAAAAGTTATATACCCGTTGTTCATTATGTTGTGTTGAAATAAATTAACATTCTATTTAAATAAATTCTTACACTACTATTGAACATGTATGTTATGAGAAGGACGTCGGCTTTAAAAAGTATTATTATATATAATATTTTTAACTTTTGGTTACGTTTATATTATAATTGTTATCTTTTATGTTTATGATATTTTTGAAATTATGAAAATTTTAGATATATAAAGAGAGTATTTTCAAACTTATAATTTAAGTAAATTGTTTTGATTCAATTTTTTGTAAAAAAATTTAAGAGACCAATAAATTTTTAAATATAAATCATATATTTTTAATATTTTAAAATAAAATTTATGAACCGCCCGGATAAGTTTCCTATACTCAGTTATGACGAGGGCTTGGAGTTTCATCATCATTTATTTATCAAATAAAGCTTTAACAAGTCCTAAATAATTTAGCCAATTAGTTTAGGGTCTGGATCCTCTGTCCCCTTCATCCGTGTTTCCTCCGTGTCCCCTTGCTTTTTTTAATATAAAATGAGTGCCTCTGCGGGGCCCATTTTAAATAAAAATATTTTTTATTTAAAATGGGCCCCCGCAAGGATACACATTTTGTATTAAAAAAAGAAGTGGACACGGAGGGGACACAGAGGAAGGGGACAGAGGATCCCAACTCATTAGTTTAATCAAGTGCACCTACATTGACTCCATTGTACATAACACAACAGTTAACACCCACTTCTCTTCTTTTAATCTCTCCACAAGTACTCTAAAAGATCATCCACACTACACACACAGATGTATAGAGGAGAGATGAAGACTTAAACAAATACTCCAAAAAACAGATTAAACTAAACATTATTGCTTATTGAGGTAAGTGCAAATCTTTCTTTCTTTTGTCTTCATTTGTTCAAATTTCTGGTATTTCCATTATTTTAATCATCATTTCAGTTTATTTGCCAAACCCCCAACCAAAATTCAAGCTATTAAATTACCAGAAATTTTGAAGGAATGTTCATTGTTGTTTCTTGTTCATTCTATATTTCTATTAGTAGCAAGATTTTTAACTTTTTTCTTTAAAAGATTCTCTGCAATCTGATAGAGTTTTTCCATGATTTTTTGATTGCCATGAGAAATGGTGCTTTGATGTGTTGGAAAAAATTAAGGAGCTTGTTGAGGATATGATTTCTTTAGTATGTGTGACAAGATCCAGTGATGCTATTGTGAAACTTTATGGGGGATTTAAATTAATCCAAAGGCAGTAATGTGATTTATTAAGGACTTAAGGTAAGCTGAATAACACACACACACACACTTTGATTTCAAAGGCAGTTTGTTGGATGAAATCTTTGATCTTTATCTTGATTCTTGATATAATCTTTGTTGGAAATATTGACTACTACAACAACATAGAGGCAGTTATATATCGTATTTAACAAGCCAAGGCCAAGCAAACTGTTATAGCCAAAATTCGGTTCGGGTATTTTCAAGATGGATTCGGGTCAATAACAAATTCAATTTGGGATTTCAGAGAACAAATTAGGGTTTTCTAGACGTTAGGGCGCACCCTGGGGGTTTAGGCCGCGCCCTGAGTTATTCTGGAATTCCGAGATGATAATAATATCGATTTCGTGTTCAATTATTGAAGAATTCCCTCCTGTCGTATCTCAGGAGGGGGATGTCCGTCGCAGAAGGCCTCCAGGGGTTTGCCTGGATATAAGGACCCTTCTTAGACGCTAAGGGAGGCATCCGTGCGCCCTAAGGTGGAAAGATGGGGACTTTTTGGTGTGTGCTTTGGGAGCTCTGTTCCTGTAGCCAATGGGCGCGCCCTCATTGGGGAACTTTGGAGTAATCCTGCACTTTGTACCCAAAAGCTCTGGATCACCTGTCCTGCTATCTGGTGGGTGCTTCTCATTCGGGGGACAGGGATGCGTTCTGCACTTGGGGTAAACCATGGCTATACCTGCATCCTTGAAATCAAGAAATAGCTGGTAGCGGATAGGATTAGTCCTCGACGGGGGAAGTTTCCTTATCCGTGAAGTCTTGATATCCTGGATGAGCCTTGGGCCTTTGTGGTTAGGCCTCATAGTAGAACATTCCGGAAGCTGGTCCGTTATCCAAGCCCATTTGGGTTTTTTGCTCTCCAAGAACTACGTCTGGCTTGATCCTCTATAAATATAGAGGTACGTAGGCAAATTGAGGGGTTGGAAGTCGAGAGCTCTGAATAGCCGCCACTAACCCTATCAATCTCAGCCACCAATTACAAACAGCCACCACACACCACCACTCTTTTCGGCAAAGAACCACCGCTGTAGATCTTGTTTCCGGCGAAGTACCTCGAAATTTGTTGTTACCAAATTCCTTCGTCAACAAATTGGCGCTAGAAGGAGGGGAGCCAATCAAGATCTTCATCTTAGGAGGAAAAGATGTCTCACAATCAACGCGGAGGTTCTCACGAAGAGGATTATTACGATTCTGAAGATAGCTTGGGGGGTAACCAAGCTCGTCACGAAGCTTATGTTCCGGAGGAAATCCCTGTTCCTCCACACCACCATGGAACTCCAGCCATCGGTGGTGGCCAGCCGCCCGTTCTTATCAGTAACGCGGCATTAATGGAACAGTTGTATCGTATGGGAAATGCCATAAATAGTTTCGGAGCCAGGTTGAGTTCTGTGGAGGAAGTGCAAGAATCTAGGAGAAAATCTCGGAGTATCCCGCGAAATCATCGTCGATCAGGCAAATCCCCTCAAATTGAAGAAGATTCCCAGAGAGAGGAAAATCAGGAAAGGAGATTTCAGCTGGTCACTCCTAGAAGGTTAGATTATTCTGATCCGATTGTTGAATATCCTAGTGAAGATAATTCTGAGCGCAGGTTGTCAAATCTCCAAGAAAGGGCGCGCCCTCATCCTCATCGTTCGGGACGCACTCCTGGTGAAATTCAAAGGGATATGGAACATATAGCTAGAGAAAGGAAAGACTATGCCAGCTTGAAGGAGCGCCTTGGAATAAGGCTTAGTGATGACGATTTAAGGATGGTACTCCTTGAGCAACAGAAGAAAAGCAAATATTTGGAATCACGGCCTCATGATCCACAGCGTGCGCCCCCTGACAACAGGTCGAGGCCCCTTGGACATGAGCGAGCCCTTACACGGAGTCATGAGCCACAGCGCGCGCCCCCTGACAACAGGTCGAGGCCCCTTGGACATGAGCGATCTCTTGCTCGCAATAGTAATCCACAGCGCGCGCCCCCTGTTCACAACAGGTCGCGGCCCCTTGGATCTAAACAAATTCATCATCACGACAACGCTGGAGTAAGAGGAAACCGTGATAACGGTGATAAAAGAAGGGATTGGAATCAAGGAGATGGGCGCCCCCATCATCAGGGCGCGCCCTCAGGAAGAAGATCTTCCCATATTCATCAAATTCCAAGTACTTCTGATGAGTCTAGGTCGAGGACGCACCCTCACTCAGGAGAACAATATCAGAGAAATTCTCAAGGGAACCCGCAACCTCATGGAAATCCAGAAGGTCAGCAAACACAAACTCAAACTCAGGAGGAGGTTGTGATTCAGCCACAAGCAGGGAATCAAGGAGGTGTGGAGACAACGGCTCCACCTCTACCTCCACCTCCAGGGGGTACTCAAACTGTGGCACAACCAAATATTCAGAACGTTCCCGGGGTTGGAACTTTCAATGTGGATGATTTGAAGAAGCTCCTTGCTCACTTGGATGGAGGAAGAATATCTGCTACTGCACAAACTTCTTCTCCATTCTCAACCGAAGTAAGAGAGGCACAACTTCCTACTGGGTATAGATCTATGACAAATGATTTGCGCTTTCATGGAAATGCAGATCCTGTTGAATTCCTCGGACGCTTTGATATCGAGATGGATGTCTATCAAGTGACAGAGCTGGCTAGGTGTCGATTGTTGGCAGCAACTTTCAGGGAAAGTGCTCAGCAATGGTTTCAGAAACTTGGCCCGGGAGTTATTACATCTTGGCAGGTGATGAGGAATTTGTTTTTGATGAAATTCCAGGCAGCAGTGAAATACGCTCCTCCCGTCACAACTTTGGCCAATATCAAGCAGAGGGAAGGAGAAAGTCTGCAATCTTACTTCAAGAGGTTTAACTCGGAATCAACTTTAGTGAGAGGAGCAACTGATGAAACGCTCAAGAGTTTTCTAATAGCTGGATTATCAGTGGGAACTGACTTCTGGAAACATCTTCAAGGACGAGATCCACTGACATTGGCTGATGTGTTTGCACAAGCTGAATCTTTCAAAATTGTGGAGCAGTCTTTGGCAGATAATCGAAAGACCGATAATCAAAACAGTGCCAAGGTAAAGATGGGAAAGATGAAGGATAGGTCTCCTAGTCCAACTCGCCGGATAGCAACAGGTGCCAATCGGGTGAACTTAACTGAATCTGGCAGAAATTGGGGTCCCCCAGATACTTACACTTATGATCAAAGGCCAGGTAGTTATACACCTCTTGCAGCTTCCATTGAACATATTTTTGAAGTGAACAAAAATAAAGGATTCTTCAGAAAGCCAGAGCCTCTCTCTTCTTGGCAAAGTAAAGATAAGAGAAAGTATTGTGAATTCCATGAGTCTTCTGGGCACAATACTCATGAGTGCCGTCAATTGAAGGATGAAATTGAGGATTTAATCAAGGAAGGATATCTAACAGAATGGATTGTCAGAGAAGTGAAAAAACATAGGGAGAATCCTGATAAAAGAGATGGAGGGCGCGCCCCCCATGTAGATAGTAAGCCTGAAGAGAAGAAGTTTGTGAAGGAAGGAAGTATTCACACTATCTTTGGTGGACACCACCTGGGAGGTGACAGCAATCATGCTATGGAGAGGTATACTAGAGAAGCAAGATACCGACCTCTTACAAATGTGAATAGTTTGGAGTTGAGGCCGCCAAAGTTGTTCAAAGGAGAATTTGCTGATATCACTTTCACTGAAGAAGAAGCAAGATGGGTACACCATCCTCATAATGATGCTTTGGTAGTGGCAATTCAGATTGGGTCCAAGAATGTGCATCGAGTTTTTGTTGATAATGGAAGTTCGGTGAATATTCTGTATTATAGTACTTATCAAAAGCTGGGACTTTTAGATAAGGATATGCTTCAAGATAACGGATGGATCTATGGTTTTTCGGGCGAATTTGTAAAGGTCATGGGAGCTATCAAGTTACCAGTAACTCTCGGGGAAGGAACTCTTTCTGTGACACAAATGATGGATTTCATGATTTTGAATGTGGAATCATCACACAATGCTTTGGTAGGACGTCCCTTGTTGAAGGAAATGAAGGTGGTGACCTCCATCTATCATCTTGCAATGAAGTTTCCTACGCCAAATGGTGTGGGAACAATTCGAGGATCTCAGCATGACTCGAGAGACTGTTATCACAAGGCAATTAAAGGGTTCAAGAGACAGCAGGATGGAGGGCGCGCCCTCAGTGAAAGTAGTTCTGGAGTTATGAGTATTGCTCTTGGAGAAGTGAAAGTCCATTATCTTGTTCAAGAGCCAGAAGAAGAAACGCCTTGTTACAAGGCGCGCCCTGAAGAAAGAATTCCAGTGTTGGATGATCTTCAGGATGGGATTCTGGAGGAAATTGAAGAAGACTCAGAGGAGGTGATTTCAGTTAATATCAGAGGGGAACAGGTTGAAGGGAGGCGAATGTTACTTGAAGGCTTGGTGCATACCCTTGTTGAGGAAGACTTCCCTCTTAAAGAGGACGCGCCCTCCAAGGATGCAGCACCAATCGAGGATCCCCGAAACTTTGATTTTGATCTTGATCCAAGAACACCACAACCTGTGGAAAAGACTGGTCCTGCAGAGGATACTATTTCAATTTTGGTGGATGAAAAGGATTCGAGTAAGGTTTTGAAAGTCGGATCTCAATTGAATTCCAAGTTGAGAGGAATGCTCACTAATTTTCTTTTGAATAATCTGGATGTATTTGCTTGGAGTCATGCTGATATGGTGGGAATTGATCCAAAGGTTATGTGTCATCATCTGAACATAGATCCCACCAAGAAGGGAATTCGTCAGAAACGTCGACCTGTGAGTGGAGAAAGAGCTATAGCATTAAAAGAAGAAATTGATAGACTTCTAGATGTTGGTTTGATCAAGGAATCATACTATCCAGATTGGTTGGCTAATCCAGTTCTTGTCAAGAAGCCTAATGGGAAGTGGAGAACTTGTGTGGATTTCACGGATCTGAACAAGGCTTGCCCTAAAGATAGTTTTCCTCTCCCTCGAATTGATCAATTGGTGGATGCCACAGCTGGCCATGCTCTTTTGAGTTTCATGGATGCTTACTCGGGCTACAATCAAATTCCTATGTATGAACCAGATCAGGAGCATACTTCTTTCATCACAGATAGAGGTTTGTACTGTTATATTGGAATGCCATTTGGTTTGATCAACGCTGGAGCTACTTATCAGAGGTTGGTGAACATGATGTTTAAAGATCTGATAGGGAAAACCATGGAAGTGTATGTGGATGACATGCTTGTTAAATCTTTGAGGGCAGAAGACCACGTGAAGCATTTAGAGCAGATGTTTGGAGTATTGAGAAAGTTCAGAATGAAGTTGAATCCTCATAAATGTGTGTTTGGAGTGGAATCTGGAAAGTTCTTGGGATTCATAGTAAACCATCGCGGGATTGAGGCGAATCCAGCTAAGATTAAAGCTTTACTAGACATGAAATCTCCATCTAGTGTGAAGCAAGTTCAGAGTTTGGCTGGGAGGATTGCTGCATTAAATCGCTTTGTATCAAAATCTTCGGATAGATGCAGAGAATTCTTCAAGGCAATCAAGGGAGTGTCCAAAGATTTTGTGTGGACTCCTGAATGTGAAGAAGCTTTTCAGAAAATCAAGGAGCAGTTGGGGAATCCTCCGCTCTTAGCCAAGCCTGTGGAAGGAGAAACCTTGATATTATACTTGACAGTTTCGGAATATTCCATTAGTGCAGTATTGGTAAGAGAAGAGATTAATCATCAGTCTCCGGTTTACTATGTGAGCAAACGTTTGCATAATGCAGAGATCCGATATACCAGTATGGAAAAGTTGGTTTACGCTTTAATCTTGGCGGCAAGAAAACTTCGTCCTTACTTTCAAGCTCATGAGATCGAGGTTCGTACTGCTTATCCATTGAGAAGTATTCTTCACAAACCGGAATCTTCGGGAAGAATGTTGAAATGGGCCATCGAATTAGGGCAGTTTGATTTGGAATATACACCAAGAACAGCAATTAAAGGTCAGGCTTTAGCGGATTTCATCCTGGAGTTTGATTCAGAGACCGAGGAAAAGTCAATTGTATTAGTGGAACCTGGAATTCCTCCTAAGAGGGCGCGCCCTCTTGAGGAAATTCCCCAACCTTGGTGGAGGTTGCACGTAGATGGAGCTGTAAACAATGGAGGAGCTGGTGCAGGTGTAATTCTGGTGACACCTGAAGGAAATCAACTAATGAGTGCTATTCATTTCAAATTCGAGGCAACTAATAATGATGCGGAATATGAAGCTTTGATTAATGGATTGAAAATGGCCTTGGAAATGAAAGTAGTAAATTTGGTTGTGTCAAGTGATTCGGAGTTAGTGGTCAGGCAGATCAAAGGAGGTTTTCAGTGTAGAGGTCCGAGAACAGAGCTCTATATGAAGTGTGCACAACGATTAATTCAGAAGTTTCGTGAAGTAAGGTTGGAATGCATTCCTCGAGATGAAAATTGCTCTGCAGATGTTTTGGCTAAGTTAGGATCCCAGAAGGATGCTATGTTGTTAGGAACAGTTCCTCTACAAATTCAAGAAGTGCCAAGTATTCCAGAGGTGGAAGTTATGGAAGTGGAGGGTACTTCGTCAGTTACCTGGATGACTCCAATTCTAGAATATCTCCGTAAGGGGATTCTCCTAAGCGACAAAATTGAAGCAAGGCATCTTCGATATCATGCTGCTAGGTTTGTGGAGTATGATGGAATTCTGTACAAGAGAGGTTTCAATCAACCGCTTCTGAAGTGTATAGACGGAGATGAATGCAATTATATCCTAAGGGAGGTACATGAAGGAATTTGTGGCAATCACTCGGGGGGTGGTTCGTTGGCAATGAAGGTGTTGAGGCAAGGTTATTATTGGCCTACTATGAAGAAGGATGCCTATGGGTTTGTCAAGGCATGTGATAAATGTCAGAGGTTTGCCAATTTTTCAACGCTGCCGGTGACTACTTTGACTTCTATGATGAGTCCATGGCCATTTGCTATGTGGGGATTCGATCTTATTGGAGAACTCCCCAAGTCCAAGGGAGGAGTCAAGTATGCTGTTGTTGCTGTAGATTACTTCACCAAATGGGCGGAAGCAATGCCCTTGGCCACAATCACAGCGAAGAAAATCAAGGATTTTGTGTTCAACTCTATTGTGTGCAGATTTGGGATTCCTTACAAGCTTGTTTCAGATAATGGGAAACAATTTGACAACAAGGAGTTGCGAAAGCTGTGCGAAGACTTGGGAATCAAGAAGGAATTCACAGCTGTGTATCATCCTCAGAGTAATGGGCAGACTGAAGCTATCAACAAGATAATCAAGCATACCTTGAAAACTAAGTTAGAAGAAAGCAAAGGGAATTGGCCTGAGGAACTTCCTATGGTCTTATGGTCTTACAACACAACACCAAGGACCACAACTGGGGAATCTCCTTTCATGCTGTCTTATGGATGTGAGGCAATGGTGCCAGTGGAAATTGGAACAGGGTCATTCCGAAGGGATTTCTATGATGAGGAATCGAATATGATAAATCAAAGGCTAAATCTTGATTTCCTAGAAGAGATGAGGGCAAATTCGCAGTTGAGGTTGGCAACTTATCAGTAGAGGGCTGCAAGGTACTATAACAAGAAGGTGAAGATTCAGCCTTTCAAGGTGGGAGATTTAGTTCTGCGGAAAGTTATGCCTAATACAAGAGTAGCAGCACATGGAGTTTTTGGTCCCAACTGGGAAGGACCTTACAAGATCAAGTCTATCATCTGGGAAGGAACTTATCATCTAGAAGACTTGGATGGCAACATAATCCCAAGAGCATGGAATGCAGAACATTTGAGAAAGTATTATCAGTAGGATGCGGCTTTGACCCCCTATTGTATGAAGGCTTATATTTAAGTTATAGACTAGTATAAATAAATCTTCTCCTAGTCTAGGGGGTAGTACACATACGCCTTCTTTAGTTCTAGTCGAGACTTGTTGTTTTTATTCCACGTTTTTTAGAAGTTTATTCTCCTTAGCTTGGGGGGTAGAACATGTATACCTTCCCTTGTTCTGCTGAGATTTGAGATTATTTGAAGAAATTTTTTCAAGTATCAAGACATTTTTTCAAGAATTTCGAAGACTTTTTTGATTGAAAGTATAAGAGGTCGTGCCCATTTCTTAGGGCGCGCCCTCAACATGTATGACAAGTTAAAGGAATCCTGAAAAGGGTAGTGCCTTAAGGCGCGCCCTCAACGAGAATGAAGAATCTTTGTGTTATTTTTGCCAAGATTAAAGATATTTTCTTGAACGAAATTATGAAGAAAAGGTTGCACCCCCATCAAGGGCGCGCCCTAATTTGAAGAATTTAATAAATGAAAGCATGAAGATAAATAATGAGCATAGCAAAAGTTCAAAAGGCACTAAAAAGTTAGTAATTACAAATTGTAGGGTTTTACAAAGGACCCGCACCTTAAAAGTTAAAGTATGTACGAAACAGATTTAAAGATTAAAAACCTAAGGCGCGTCCTTAGGGGGAGAAGAGGGGATGACTTTGGAAGGTGAAGGAAGCACATCCTGAGCATCGTTTGGGCGAACCGTTTTAAGGGGAGATACATTTGCGGGAGGAGAGCTTTGAGTAGGGATAGCTGCAGGAGAGGGTTGAACATTGTCAGTAGAGGGCGCGCCCTCAGAAGCATCCTCTAACCCTAGTTCCACTCTTTTTGCCTTAATGACTGAGGCTTGGTCAACCTTAAACTTTGTTATATCCGCAGCAGCAGTAGGTCCAAATTTCCCCCAGTCATAGTCAGGATCGTTAGCCAGAAAGCCAATAAGATAGAAGTTAAAACCCTTTTCAAAGTTTTCATCTTCAATGGCTTCTCTCTGTTCTTTTAACTTGGCTTTTTCGATTTCTAAGGCACCTTACTGAGCTCGGAGTTCCTCCACCTCTTTCTCTAATTCGTCATTTTTGGTATTCAAAAGAGTGCGATGTTCAATGGATTCATCCAGTTCATGCTTCAAATCAGCAATTCTGTCATTTTTGGCATCCAGATCTTTCTTCCATTTATTATCATTGTCGACAATCATCTTCGAATACTTCCTATTCTCAGTTTCAAGTCTGTTGATGTGGAGTTTTTCCTTATGAACCCTCTGGGCGCGCCCTAGAGATTGAATAAGCAGTTGAGCAGATGCCCGAATCATGGACTGAGATTCCTCATCCGCATTCATATTTTGCCAAATGTCAACCTCTTTTTCTTCAACAAGGGAGGCAGCAGCAGGGCCAATTAAGGTTTCAACATATGAGGGCGCGCCCTCATATCTTGGCTTCTTGCCTCTGTCAGTAATAGGTTCTTGAATATCAACACTCCTTTTCAGAGATTCTGTGGATGGAGTGACTATGTCATTGGAATTCTTGTCCTGCACAGGGCGCGCCCTGGAGTCAGATGTATCCGTTTGGTCGTGTTTCTTTTCTTTGTCATTCTTCTTTTTGGCAGCTCCAAATCCACGAGGAATCCTGGGAGCCATATTTGTACAAGACAAAGAGGAAAAAAAGTCAGGTTGTGTCTTGGACATAGAAGGATTAAATACGTATAACATGACAAATTTAGGACAAGTGATAAAGACGAACAGTTAAGGCGCGTCCTAGCCTACATTGTAACCATTACCTTCATCAGAATCAGAATTTTCACTATCACTAGATGAGAGTGTGGGCACAGGGATTCCCTTCTTAAACTTTCTAAATTTGCAAATGTGACCAACTTTATCAGATAAAATTCCAACCCTCTTTAAGTTTTCTTCTGTGATTAAAGATTGAAGGTTGAATTTTTCTGAGGCAACTTTCAGAACAGCTTTTGCCCGGATTGAGGCCGCGCCTTCAAGTGTTTTCTGTGTTCTCTTATCTGTTGGAATTTAAAGGAATCAATAAATGGTTGAAAATTAAAAAGATAAGGAAAGTACAGGGCGCGCCCTCACTTACTAGGATTCGTGTTGAATTGTACTCGGACTCGAGGAACATCCCAGACATAGTAAAAGGGTTCTTTCCAAAATTTTAGATGACTGATTCTTCCTTCAGAAAAACCCTTGTTGTTGTGAGGCTTATTGATTACAAGATAATAGTAGCCAATGCTGGATTGTCGAAGGCTGAAGAAATAACTAACTTCATGCATAGAGGGGGTTCCTAACTCAAGGTCGTGATAAAGGATAAATAAAGCTAACACAAGTTTGTAGCTATTGGGGGAGAGTTGGATAGGTGCTATGTCATACCATCTTAGTATTTGTTGAAGGTAGGGATGTAAGGGCGCGCCCACACCAAGAGCCACCAGCTTTGGGGTTAAGACCATCCTTGGAATTTTAAAATTTCTACCATAATTGAAGATGTGAGGACGGTGATGAGCATGTGGGATGGCCCAAATTCCTTCTTGACCATAATACTGCATGGCCCATCCTACTTCGTCACTTGTAGCAATGGAAGACATGTTTACACAGGCAAGCTTGCCCCGCTTCTTTCTGAGTTGATTTTTCTCTTTTTCGGGTAGGCCATTATATCTTCCCCAGTCGATATCAATTTCTTCCTCAAGGACTTCCCAGTGTTCAAATGGGACATGAGAAGGTAGTGGAGATGTTGGTTCGGAATCAGCCATGGGTGAGAGGGACGATGCCGAGGGCGCGTCCTCTGAAGAATAAGTATCAGAAGGATGCGTATCACTAGAAGAATTAGAGTTTGGAGTGAAATCGTAGTCAGAAGGATCTGTGTATAGGGGGTTTGGGGTTTTTTCAGGTATTGGTGTTGGAATTCTTTCAGGTATTTGAGTGTTAAGGGGAATACCATCAAAGGAGTCTTCATCAGAGAAATTCATTCTGCCTTCGTTGAAATCTTCAATAAGGCGCGCCTTGTCTTCAGGAGAAATAAACGAAAAAGGGCTCCTATAAGGTTCAGGAGATAAGGGGGGTGGCAATGGAGAATGGATCCCTAAACTTTCGTTGAATTCCCTAAATGGGTGAAAAGGCGGAGACGCGCCCTCCAGCTGCAAAATTAAATGAAAGAAGGGACTTAGGGCGCGTCCAAGAATTAAATAAATAGAAGAATTATTTGCAAAAATTGAGATCTAGATGTCTAAGGCGTGTTCTGGGTAAAAGGCGCGCCCTAGAGTATAATGATTAACAGCATAAGGATGCACCTAAAAGATCTTCTAAGGTATTCTAGAGGTGTCATGAAGAATCAAATTTATAAAGGTACGTCGTGGCATCAGAGGAATACAAGGCGCGCCCTGTGTCAAAGGCGCGCCTTGAGAATTGATTAACTATACCAATTTATCAGAAACGTATTTTGAAAGAGTTATAACAGCAAAAATGGATCAAACATGCATACATACACACATATATACAGAAAACATGAAGAATATGAAGAAAAACCAACAGTTGAATCACAAAATCGGACAAAATACACGGTGAAAATACAGATTGCGGGCATAAAAACATACCTTGGAAGTTCTGGAACAGGATTTGTGGAAGAGAATCGACGAAAAACGCTGTGTTTAGCCGGATTTTTGCTCGGAAAATTGGAAATAGCCGGAGTAAGTTTCTGTAGAGAGAAAATAGAAAAAGAGTAAAGTAAGAGAGAAGGGGGGTATTTATAGGGGTTTGGAAAGATAGTGGATGACAGCTGTTAAATCTATTGGAATTCTGAGGACGCGCCCTCTTCCAAGGCGCGCCCTGATGAAGTTTTGTGAAAAATTTTGGGCTTTTCAGAAGAAATTCCATACATCATCTCTGATTTCGTATGAAATTGGGGGGTAGTTGTTATAGCCAAAATTCGGTTCGGGTATTTTCAAGATGGATTCGGGTCAATAACAAATTCAATTTGGGATTTCAGAGAACAAATTAGGGTTTTCTAGACGTTAGGGCGCGCCCTGGGGGTTTAGGCCGCGCCCTGAGTTATTCTGGAATTTCGAGATGATAATAATATCGATTTCGTGTTCAATTATTGAAGAATTCCCTCCTGTCGTATCTCAGGAGGGGGATGTCCGTCGCAGAAGGCCTCCAGGGGTTTGCCTGGATATAAGGACCCTTCTTAGACGCTAAGGGAGGCATCCGTGCGCCCTAAGGTGGAAAGATGGGGACTTTTTGGTGTGTGCTTTGGGAGCTCTGTTCCTGTAGCCAATGGGCGCGCCCTCATTGGGGAACTTTGGAGTAATCCTGCACTTTGCACCCAAAAGCTCTGGATCACCTGTCCTGCTATCTGGTGGGTGCTTCTCATTCGGGGGACAGGGATGCGTTCTGCACTTGGGGTAAACCATGGCTATACCTGCATCCTTGAAATCAAGAAATAGCTGGTAGCGGATAGGATTAGTCCTCGACGGGGGAAGTTTCCTTATCCGTGAAGTCTTGAGATCCTGGATGAGCCTTGGGCCTTTGTGGTTAGGCCTCATAATAGAACATTCCGGAAGCTGGTCCGTTATCCAAGCCCATTTGGGTTTCTTGCTCTCCAAGAACTACGTCTGGCTTGATCCTCTATAAATATAGAGGTACGGAGGCAAATTGAGGGGTTGGAAGTCGAGAGCTCTGAATAGCCGCCACTAACCCTATCAATCTCAGCCACCAATTACAAACAGCCACCACACACCACCACTCTTTTCGGCAAAGAACCACCGCTGTAGATCTTGTTTCCGGCGAAGTACCTCGAAATTTGTTGTTACCAAATTCCTCCGTCAACACAAACAATTAACGAAACAAAACACGAAGGTATAAAGCAAGCATATCAGTAACTGTAAAAACGAAGGAAGAACAGAAGACATACCAGTAGCCATAGCTATATCAGTATATCAAACAAATATGTAACACAGCTGAGTCGTCAGGATTTGCTCGAAAAACCTGACTGTTCTTGAAGAGATAATTGCCCCCACTTACACTGTGTCAGGATGCAGGCAATATTCTTTCAGGATAAAACAGCTACGAGTTAGATGGTCACAGTCACCAGAAAACTCGACTTCGACTAGCACCTCAGTCGCCAGAAAAACCTACTGGTTGAGTACAGAATATAAAGGGAGAACAGAGTGTATAGAGAGAACAGAGAATGTATGGTGTGGACAGTATATTTACAATCAGTAGCTTAGGTCTCTATTTATAGGAGAGGCCAAACGTAACTGATATCACCCAATTAATATTGTAACTCCCATTCTAATTAATTAGAATGAAGCGGTCGATTTAATATAATCAAAACGGCTGTAACAGCTGATTTTATATTAAATAAATCGTAACAGTTACGTTATATATTTATCCACATTATGACTTCCAATTAATAGAATAAACGCTCAGACTCTACTGTCAAAGCAACGCAGAAGTTACTGTCAACAAGACCCGACAACATCTTTAAAGTAACTGTCATCAGTTTGAACTT
Source organism: Kitagawia praeruptora (assembly GCA_037693485.1). NCBI lineage: Eukaryota > Viridiplantae > Streptophyta > Magnoliopsida > Apiales > Apiaceae > Kitagawia > Kitagawia praeruptora. Next base: position 25,023,895 of record CM075351.1, on the reverse strand, counting down.
GACAGTAAGTTTACTTTCTGACAACAACCTTGTTCCTGACAATAAGTTTTACCTTCCTGACAGCAACCTTGTTCCTGACAGTAAGTTTTACCTTCCTGACAGCAACCTTGTTCATGACAGCAAGTTTTACCTTCCTAACAGCAACCTTGTTTCATGACAGCAAGTTTACTCTCGAGAGTTTACAGGAGTATAGTCCAACTCTTGACAGCATGTTTATAATATTAAAATAAATCAATAATCCATGCAATAAAATTCCTCGCCCAGGTCGCCTCGCGTACGCGAGACGCCGAGACATTCGCCCAAATCGCCCTTCGACCGAGCCGACCCGAGTCGAGACGTGGCGTGGCGTGTCGTGACGTGGCGGGGCGGGCGGCGGCGGCGCGCGCGCGCGCGTGTGTGTGTGCGCGTGGAGCACACAGTAACACCATGCACCATCATACACCTTAGTAGTTGTACACTACCCATGTGTGTGATTCTATATAAAGCCAACAACCCCCCTTATTTATTTCAATGTGGGATAAATACTCATTCTCATTTCAAGCTTATTCAAGCTACTAACTTCAACTCCATTTCTCTATGGGTTTCACTAAGAAAATTACTTAGACCCATATATGAAAATTTAAGTTCCCATATCAAGGAACAATTTCCAATCGTTAAAATCCGGAATTAACATCAAGAACATAAAATAATTATGCCCTAAAAACTCCATTTTCTAACAATCCCCCACAAATCCATACAGAAATGCTTCAAGGTTTTTCATCATGACTTGTTTTTCAGAGTCGGTACCCTTCCGGGTTTGAACCCTCCTAAGTCCCCTACTTCGATGACTACCGGATTCAGATGGAATGTTTAACCTTGAATCTTAATCCGTTTGATGTAATCATGTTCCATAGACGACGACAAATCAAAGGTTGTGGTGCCAATCTACGGCTTTGAGACATTAATGGTCTTGTCTCGATCCTGTTCATCGAATGTTTCAAGGAATAACCCTTCCCTCTAATTGCGACCACACAATTACATTCGCTTAGCTGGGCATCTCCAGAGATGTACTGCTACCATCTCGTCGAATGACTTGACCCCATTCAGAGTTATAATAACTCTTGCTTACTAGCAGTGTCAGTACCTTCTAGGTTTACAGGGGATAGACTCAGATACAAACAGTATCATCTATGTAGCAAAGGTACTACCAATTCATCCTTACAGCTTGTTATTACCACATTGAATACACTTCAAGGGATCTCCTCTCATGTGTATTGGGTTCCCACTGATGATGAACTATGATGGGTTGACAGCCCCATCCCCAACCTCGACTTAAGGACCACTGCAGGTTCCAGTCCTTTAGTTAAAGGATCAGCTATATTATTCTGAGTTCCTATGAACTCTACAGCAATAATCCTATCAGACACTAAACCCCTTATAGACTTTAGTCTAACTTGAATGTGTCTCTTTGTTTTAGCATTATACTTTTTACTGCTAATTTTGTCGATAGTTGTTTTACTATCACAATGAATAGCAAACGCAGGAAGAGGTCTACTTACTACAGGTATCGCGGACATAAGTCCGTGTAACCATTCAGCCTCCGTCCCCGTGGCATCTAGCGCACACAACTCAGCCTCAAAAGTAGACCGAGTTACTATAGTCTGTTTTGTCGACTTCTAGGATATTGCTCCACCTGCTAAAGTGAACACGTATCCAGTCACTCCATTGGAACCAGACTTCTTAGCTATCCAACTTGCATCACTGTACCCTTCAAGTACACCAGGAAATCTCCTATAGTGTAAACTAAGGTACATTGTGCCTTTCAGATATCTAAGTACTCTATCAAGAGCATCCCAATGAGTTCTGTTTGGACAGCTTGTATATCTAGCCAACTTAGACACAGAATATGAAATATCTGGTCTAGTACAGTTAGCAAGATACTGTAAACTTCCTATAATCTGAGAGTACCTTAACTGAGACACAGGTACTCCTGAAGTATTCTTGACAAGGGCAACTTTAGGATCATAGGGTGTACTAGCAATTCTACACTGTGAATAACCATATTTCTCAAGTATAGATTTCTCTATATAATGAGACTGCGATAAAGTTATTCCCTCAGCTGACTGAGTCAGCTTGAGACCAAGAATCACACTAGCCTCACCCATATCCTTCATTTCAAAATGGCTTTTCAAGAAAGCTTTCGTCTCGTTAATAATCTCAATATTGGTTCCAAACAGTAATATGTCATCTACATATAGGCACAAAATGACACACTCACTACCTTTAACTTTGGTGTAGACACACTTATCACTATCATTAATATCATAACTGAACGGCACTATAGTTTCATCAAACTTTTTATGCCAATCCCTAGGAGCTTGTTTCAAGACATAGATGGATTTGATCAACTTACATACTTTCCTTTCGTTACCAGATGCAACAAATCCCTCAGGCTGATCCATATAAATCTCTTCTTCAAGTTCACCATGAAGAAAAGCTGTCTTTACATCCATTTGATGGATGATAAGACCATGTACGGAAGCCAATGCTACTAGCATTCGAATTGTTGTCATTCTAGCTACTGGAGAGTATGTGTCAAAGTAATCAATGCCCTCCTTTTGCTTAAAACCCTTAGCTACCAGTCTAGCTTTGTACTTATCTATTGATCCGTCAGGGTTCAACTTCCTTTTAAAAATCCATCTACACCCGATAGTAGAACACCCAGGAGGGAGATCAACTAACTCCCATGTTCCGTTAGAAACAATAGAGTCAATTTCACTCTTTACAGCGCCCTTCCAGTGCCTAGACTCTGAAGAATCCATAGCTTGTAGGAAAGTTAAAGGTTCATCCTCGACATTGTAAGTGATAAAATCACTTCCAAAATCCTTGACTACCTTTGCACGCTTACTCCTTCGTGGTTCCTCTACCTCCTTAGCAGTAGAGCTACTACTAGGTTCCGCCCCCACATTTGTCATCTTTTCCACATGATCAGGAATAGAACTTGATGTGTGAGTAGGATCTTCATTAGAAGTATCTTGAGGCATACGAGTCTTCATAGGGTAGACATCCTCAAAGAATGTAGCATCACGAAACTCAACTATCGTGTTTGCCACTATACCATCTATGTCAGATTTTAACACTAAAAATCTCATAGCTGTAGTGGTCTCAAGATAGCCTAGAAAGATACAATCAACAGTCTTCGGACCTAGTTTCTTTCTCTTGTGTTCAGGGACAAGTACCTTAGCAAGGCACCCCCACACACGAAGATACTTAAGACTAGTCTTCTTGCTCTTCCATAACTCATAGGGTGTCTTATCCATGTGTTTCAGAGGGACTCTATTCAGAATATGGCAAGCCGTATTCAGAGCTTCTCCCCACATGTATTTAGGCAGCCCAGAGTTAATAAGCATACTATTAATCATATCTTTAAATGTTCTGTTCTTTCGCTCAGCAACCCCATTAGACTCAGGTGTGTATGGTGGGGTAACTTCATGAACTATTCCATTGTTTGCACAAAATTCATTAAAAGCGTTACTCGTATACTCACCACCTCTATCAGATCTCAATCTTTTAAGCACCTTACTAGTTTGTTTTCCTACTTCAGTTTTATATATAATGAATTTACTAAGTGCTTCATCCTTATGTCTAAGTAAATAAACATAACAGTATCTACTACTATCATCTATAAAGGTAATGAAGTATCTAAACTGGTCCTTAGTCAACACACCACCAAATTCACAAATATCAGTGTGTACTAAATCTAACAAGTCTGAATCCCTAACAGTATTATGAAAAGGTTTCCTTATTTGTTTAGCAGACACACATACTTGACATTTAGAATTCTTTTCTATAGTGTGTTTTGGAATCAACTCTAAGTTCATCATATTTTTAAGAGCACCAAAATTTAAGTGACCAAGTCTAGCATGCCATAAATCAGAAGATTCAATACAATTAACAGAAGGAGTAATATTATTAATCAACCCACCCAAAACGGGTTCAGCATTTATCACAAATAAACCATTCGACAAGTAACCCTTGCCAAAAAATGTACCAGTATGAATAAGAACTACTTTATTACATTTGAGAGAAACTTCAAAGCCATTAGCTACTAAACAACTACCACTTATTATATTTCTACGCATGTCGGGAACATGAAGCTCTCTTGTCAGGGATAGAATACGTCCCGAAGGAAACTTCAGGTCCACGTTTCCTATTCCATGTACTTGAGCAGCACTTGCGTTCCCCATCGTCACTGTCAAGCTATGACTCTGTTGATAAGATACAAATAAACTAATGTCAGCACAAATATGCACTTTAGCTCCAGTATCAATCAACCATTCATTTGACAGATAAGTGGAAAATAGTACAGGGTTGTAGGTAACATACCGGTCCACGTTGGTTTCAGAAGCCAAAGCCTCACCAACAACCATGTTCGCTACAGGCCCACTTGAGGTTCCAAGCACAGCATTCGCTTGAGCTACACCCTCGGCTTTCTTTGCTTTCTTCGTAGGGCAGTCCTTACTCCAGTGCCCAACCTGCCCACAAGACCAACATGGTTTGTTTGCCTTTGGTTTCTTGGCCTTATCCTTGTCATTCTTAGGTTTACTACTATTACCCTTCTTAGAGACAGCCTTCCTTTTCTGTCCTACAGTAGCTACATTTACCTTCGAACTTCCATGCTCAGTTGGCATCACATGTCCCTGTTTGGACTTGTGTTGTTCTTGCACCGAGATGTCCAGCATAAGGTTGGTCCATGTGATCTCTCCTTTCTGTCTTTTCAGGGAGAGAGAGAACTCTTCCCAAGACTTTGGGAGCTTTTCAATCACACTCATCACCTTAAACTTTTCGGGGAGGTCCATTCCAGACTCCTTCAAAGCATGCACTATCATCTCGAACTCATGCACTTGCTCAGTCATGGACTTATTGTCCACCAGCTTGAAATCAAGGAACCTAGCCACAGAATACTTTTCCAGACCTTGTGAGTCAGTATTATGTGTCTGGTCCAGCTTCTCCCATAAGAGTTTTGCGATGTAGGCATCAGAAGAGTACACATCAAACAATGTGTTGGTTAGAGCAGCCAGAATTGCTGCCCTAGCAACCCCATCCTTCTCAGCCCACTTCGCATAACTCTTAACTGATTCAGCCTTCTCTTGATCCACAACTGGCTTCTCATATTCCACAACAGGCCATAGACCCTTTACAGTCAACCACAACTTCATCCTTTTCTGCCAACGAGAAAAGCCAACGCCCCCATTGAATTTCTCAGGCAAACCAGTCAATTCAACGGGTTGTGGAAAACTATAAGTGGTCCAATCAATGACCCCAACAGATGCAACCGAACTACCACTAGCAGGAATCTCACTATCGTTAACCATTATGCTAAATACTATATAACGAATTATCTCTTCAATAATGTTGGAAATATTGACTACTACAGCAACATAGAGGCAGTTATATATCGTATTTAACAAGCCAAGGCCAAGCAAACAATTAACGAAACAAAACACGAAGGTATAAAGCAAGCATATCAGTAACTGTAAAAACGAAGGAAGAACAAAAGACATACCAGTAGCCATAGCTATATCAGTATATCAAACAAATATGTAACACAGCTGAGTCGTCAGGATTTGCTCGAAAAACCTGACTGTTCTTGAAGAGATAATTGCCCCCACTTACACTGTGTCAGGATGCAGGCAATATTCTTCCAGGATAAAACAGCTACGAGTTAGATGGTCACAGTCACCAGAAAACTCGACTTCGACTAGCACCTCAGTCGCCAGAAAAACCTACTGGTTGAGTACAGAATATAAAGGGAGAACAGAGTGTATAGAGAGAACAGAGAATGTATGGTGTGGACAGTATATTTACAATCAGTAGCTTAGGTCTCTATTTATAGGAGAGGCCAAACGTAACTGATATCACCCAATTAATATTGTAACTCCCATTCTAATTAATTAGAATGAAACGGTCGATTTAATATAATCAAAACGGCTGTAACAGCTGATTTTATATTAAATAAATCGTAACAGTTACGTTATATATTTATCCACATTATGACTTCCAATTAATAGAATAAACGCTCAGACTCTACTGTCAAAACAACGCAGAAGTTACTGTCAACAAGACCCGACAGCATCTTTAAAGTAACTGTCATCAGTTTGAACTTGACAGTAAGTTTACTTTCTGACAGCAACCTTGTTCCTGACAGCAAGTTTAACCTTTCTGACAGCAACCTTGTTCATGACAGCAAGTTTTACCTTCCTGACAACAACTTTGTTTCATGACAGCAAGTTTACTCTCGAGAGTTTACAGGAGTATAGTCCAACTCTTGACAGCATGTTTATAATATTAAAATAAATCAATAATCCATGCAATAAAATTCCTCGCCCAGGTCGCCTCGCGTACGCGAGACGCCGAGACATTCGCCCAAATCGCCCTTCGACCGAGCCGACCCGAGTCGAGACGTGGCGTGACGTGGCGGGGCGGGCGGCGGCGGCGACGCGCGCGTGTGTGTGTGTGTGTGCGCGTGGAGCACACAGTAACACCATGCACCATCATACACCTTAGTAGTTGTACACTACCCATGTGTGTGATTCTATATAAAGCCAACAACCCCCCTTATTTATTTCAATGTGGGATAAATACTCATTCTCATTTCAAGCTTATTCAAGCTACTAACTTCAACTCCATTTCTCTATGGGTTTCACTAAGAAAATTACTTAGACCCATATATGAAAATTTAAGTTCCCATATCAAGGAACAATTTCCAATCGTTAAAATCCGGAATTAACATCAAGAACATAAAATAATTATGCCCTAAAAACTCCATTTTCTAACAATCTTGAGATTATAATTTTCCGCCATTGATTAACAAATTGTGGAGTATGGGGGGGTAGTAGAGGAGAATGGAGATGACAGATGAGTACTTATTTCAAATAGCAAAGTGTGTATCATCGGCCTTCTCGGTGGCCAGTCGGTTGTGGTCTAATTTTAGGTTGAGTAGGAGGAAGAGCTCGGAGAAAGTTGAGTCCGGTTCGGATTTAGGGGAATTGGTGGATTCTGGTGGCGGTGAGATTTGTCCTGCTTACCATATCTTCCATACTTCTTGTTATCTGTTGAGGTAAGTCCGTGTGAATTATGCCACGGCCCAGGTATGTACTCTATTAACATAAGTATGTACACTTTACGTGTTATCTGTTGATATACATTTTTTTATTTGTTTGAGGTGTAGTCGGTTTGTTGAGATATCCCTATGTTTAGAACATTGTTGTTGTTACATGTCTCAATTTTATTAAGATATTCGTGTTCGTGTGCCCTGTGACCTTTGCCTTGTATAAACTTTCGATTATCTGGTGTTTAGACAAACATAACTTGTTAATTATTCTTAATGTTCTGGGGGTTTTTGGGTGTGTATGTGTTGTAGTGTGTGTTTTGATCTTTAGGTGGAGATAATTTTTTAGGGATATTGTTTTTGAGATATTGATTGCTTGATTTCGTTAATTAGTGTATCTTTAATTGTTTTCGGTTACATTTTATAATTCCGTGATTAGTGCTTTATTAAATGATAATGGTTTTCATTAATGGGTTGATTAATATATTTTGAATTTTAGAGTTCAGGGTTAGTGATTTTGGGTTTTATTTTATTGATTTGTTTCCTTCTTTGATTGATGGTCTACCATTATTTTTTTCCCTTTAAGCTGTTGCTAGATTAGTGCCTTTTTTCTTGCTTTCATGTATATAATATTTATTTATTTATGTGATTATATATTGTCTTTATTACTTGCGGTCAACCCGGTTTTACACTGGGTCCTATTATGCATGTTTAATTGCTCTTAATTGCCATTAGTAGTCCTTATTTCTAGTACTTAATTGTAGGAGATATGTGATTGCTTTTTGGTTTTAATAAGCGAACTATTCTGGTACCCTGGAAAAATTGCAGTTTGGGGGCTATCTAAAATTTCTAGCAAATTTTAGTTTTTGTAATAATGCTATGCACAAATTTTGGATCTGATTTAAAAATTAGGAGAGAATTGGTTGCTATCTACGTAAATGCATATTTTGATTCATATTTTTCAATTATGCTCTTATTGACATACTTTGAATAAGTCAATATTTATTGTGCTATTAAATCACTCTTATATTTTAATTGGTTTTGTGTACCATGAATGTTTTATTCATTGGAGGCCATGATTGATGGCATATATACCTTTTTGGAGTAAATTTGTGCCATAATTGGTGGCTTGTCAAATTTTGTGGAGTTTTTTGAATGATTTGGAGTGAATTTTTAATGTGCATGTTTTTGTAACCGTTGCAATTATGTCTTCACCTTAATGACTATATTTTAATGGTTTTAAATATTTTCTTTTATAATTAAATGTGTCTGCTTAAGGGAAAGTTTGGGACCTAGGTGTATGTCTAACCAAAGGTATTCCCTTTGGTTGGGACTTTTTAGTATAGAATTGAGTGACAATATAGGAACTCAATCTAGTATTTGTTTTAAATGGATTTTGATAGTTTTTTGTTATATAAATTACAGGTTAGCTTTTAATTTGGCGGGAGAAAATGGACTGAAACAAAGTTTTGAAGATAGCTTTTTGACAATTTGCGGTTAAGGGAGTTGGTGGACACGCGTTTGGCAAGATACACATTTTTATGGAAGAATTCTTAGTTTTGGAGTGCCGATTATGGTTTTGCTTTAGGCATATTTTTCTCCCATTTTTGTAGTTGTATTTCCCTTTCGGGTGATTTTCTTTTCGGACTTAAAGGTTCTATTGTCTAAATGTCCGGGGGCAACAAGCGTGCCTTTCGGTTAGATAATAAACTTTTTTGAATGAAAGAAACCCCTTCTTACGAATATTGTATTCGATACAATTCATTTATGGAATATATTCCCTTTGACAAAAAAAAAAAAAGTGCACCTACATTGACTTGTGTATATTGGCCCACCAATTTAGGCAAGTTCTACAAATTAATTATTTATGATGATAATTGAGGTTGACCTTCTGCAAATCATTACTCTTACAGGTTGTTGATATTTACATGGTTTTAGCCCACATAAAGATATTTGTTTTTTGAAGAGCTGTCTGGAATATGATACCAAGTAACAAAAGAGAAGGGTGCATATGTTTTGACCCTCTATGTAGCATCCCAAAATCCGGGGTACAGATATGGGGCCACTAATTAATAAACAATACTATACATCTCTGAATATAAACAACATTAATAATAAAAACCCCTTAAACCAAGATCTCTTACAGGTTATGGTATGAAACATACTATCGAACTGCATCTTTACAACTCAATCACCGAATAAAGAATATTACACAATTTTATGAATATACAAAGTCACTATCAAACTAGATATCCCACCTTGACAAATCTCGATCCATTATCCACGAAGTCCATGACTCGAACGTCTCCTCTCGCGGCCTATAAAGCAATACCCACTGACCACTAGTTCCTCTGATTATCTCTACTGATTATCTCTACTAACTGGAGAAAATAAACAGAAGCAAGAATGAGCCAACAATGCTCAGCAGGTGTAAATAGTGATGACGATTCAATAACAACAACTTTGATAAGCAAAAGAATTTCATTTCATCATTTGAAAGAATTAGTGATGTCAACTTTTAGATTGCCACGAGGGCCACCAATTTGGGAGTACTCTTTTTTTGGGAGTACTCTTTTAGATGCTACATTGACTTGTGTATATTGGCCCACCAATTTGGGAGTACTCTTTTTTTTTGTTAAATACAAATCAATAATTTTTGCGGATACACCATCAAAATTGTTGTCTTTATGTGGGCTAAAACCATGTAAATATACATCTTTCAAACTGAGTTGTTAGTGGTGTCGCTCTAATTTATGTTTTCAAAAAAAAAATGTTATAGTAATTTCATTGCAACGTTATTCAATTTTAAAGTAAGCCATTAACTTTACAAAAAAAAAGAAGTAAGCCATTAACAGTGATAAGTTTTTATACTCATCCATTTCATTTTAATTGTTCAATAATATTCATTAGGCTCTTCTATGTATAATTTTAGTTTCCAATTTTATCATTTATCTACCCCTATTTAATATTAAGGATTCATTTATCAAATCTGAACTATATTTTCTTAATGGTTAAATTTTGGATCAATTAAAATTTGAACCATTAAATAAAACTCTCTCATACACTAGCTGCCTCTCTTCCATGAGAGTCAACCGTCCCATTCTTCCATAGATCCCGACATACAACCTTTTCCATCACCTCCATCCTCCCATCAATTCCTCATCCGCCTCAACCCATATTCTAAACCCCTCTTTCTCGTTTTTAGTTTTTTCTTCATTAAATCGAGCTTTAAGTCCCGAAAATTTCGTTCGAATTTTCACAAATTTGCTTCAAATTAGAGCTCGTTTTTGTAAATAAACACAATTCTTAACTCAAAATCTCTTACTTAACATCATATCAAAATTTGGTATAAATCCGAGATCTTTGACTTTTTGAATTTGTATCGCTTTGAGGCGAAGTAACGCATTATGAGTCGTGTGTTGTTCATTTTATTGTTAGTTGTATCGCTTTGTGCGAGTGTTCACTTTCATTATTGTAAATGAATTATATGGTTTATTAATTGGGAGATCTAGATTTACCGCATCGTTGACACTTTCAGCATGTCTATAGCTGGTTTCCGGCATGTAGATAGTTGGGGTACGTTTGAGATGGTGGTGAAATCGCATGTGCTCACCTTTCACAACAAAAGTTTGTTCATAATATGAACCCTTCGCTATCTCTAAGCTCAGTTTCTGCAACTATCCACAAAATTATTGTGAGAGTCAATTGTGAAGCTACTGGTTTCAGGAATGATGCAGGCTGGATTGCTCGGACGGCCATGGAAGTTATTTTTAATTTTAAGAATACTTGTATTCAGTTATTTAAACAATCCGGAAACAAAGCGACTAATTATTTAGCTCATTCATTTGTTTTTCAACCTGGTTGTACGGTCAGTTGGGGAGTTGTCTTGACTGAGACTCTTTCAAGTTATTTAATCATACACCAACATCAATAAGAAAATCCTCCATCAATATCATAAAAATTTTCCAATATTTTCATCAACTTTAGTAAGAATACTCAAGTTATGGTATAAATATAATATGAGATTAAATGTTCAACAACAAAATATTCAAATACAAGTTAGTTCAATTACACAACTTTAGAATTCATTTGTTTGACTTAAAAATTCGGACGCATGACTTTTAAGTTCAGTTGTAGAACACTAAAACTATGGTATAAATATATATGAGATAAGTAACAGAATGCGGTTAAAAAAGTAAGTTCAGTTGTAGAATTTTGTAAAAAAAAATAAGCAAGTTTGTAAAACTTTTTAGTTCATGTGCATAATTTTGAAATTCAGTAGCAAAATATTGTATTTTTACTACGAAACAAAATAAATTATACAGTAAAATCCTATTATTTTGAGGATTATTTTTTTTTGTAAAATAAGTTTAATCAAATAAATTAAAATTTTTGAAGAAAGAAGATTTGAAAAAATTGAAAAAATCATCCAAAATTATATGAGATAAAAATATTAATAAACATAAACATTTCTAATAATTGAGTCATTGATTAAATTTTTTTATTTCAATTAATTGAAAATAGTGTAGTTTTTATTTTCAACAATACCCTTACAAAAATTATTTAAAAATGAATTGAATATGGACAGTTGATTTAGAAGTAATCCATCGACTAATAATGATTTTTCAGTTCTCTTTTAGTGTTTGATTCTCTTTTGATCCGAATCATGTAAATATTATTCATAATTAAATTATGGTCAACTGAAATATGAGGTTAAAAATATTATGATAAATAGTTTTATTAAAAGAAATTAAAAATAAAAACTTAAGATAATCAATTACGATTCGTGCTTTGTACGAGTTATGGGCTAGTATGTATAAATAATATACTTTAATTTTAAATATTTGGTTTTATTTTTCTTTTTCTCAAAAATATTTTAAAATAAGAATGCATATATATGTATTTAGCTTGATCTTCAATCAATCACAAATGACAGATTTGTTGGTGCACTAATTAAAGTTGTCAAGTTGGGAGATAAAGACAAAAAATTAATTAAATTTAAAATTGTTTGATTGTGTTATGCCTGAATTTGGCATAAGTCCTAAACAGGCCAAGTGGGCTAAAATATCGGTGTATCACACATGATGGGCCTAGGAATGAGGAATGGGTCATTAAAGTCCGCCATCACAGGGAAGTCCATCACATCATTTTACAGCAGGGTCGCCAGCGAGCCCTGGTAGCGGGGTCGCAGCTCACGAGGTCTAGTGAGGCCTAGAGGTCTAGCGTGGCCTAGCATGTTACTACGAAGGCTTATGGTCAGGCCTAGCAAGGTCGCATAAGTAGGTTATCTCCATGCATTGAGGATCGCCTCGTATGGCCAGACCCAGCGAGGTCGCATGCGAGGCCATCTAGTCAGTTTCGCTAGTAAAGATAATTATAGCATTAAACAAGCTGCGAGTTCCCCTTTATGGGTCATGAACAGAATAAATGGGTAGAAAAGCAACCCAAGGAGATGACTAGTGGATTTGGGCCAAACCGAGCCCATAGAAACCCTAGCCCATCTAGATAACTTCTTCTCTAAGAGAACTACGTATGGCTTGATCCCTATAAATAGGGTACGTAGGCATCTTGTAAAGGATGAGAAACAGTTCACCACTGATTATCAATATACAAGAGCAGCCACATCAAAACACAAAAACCCTAATCCCAATTCTTCTTATAGCGAAATATCTGTATTTTGCTCCGTAAATCCAGCAACCTCCATAAATATTGTTATACAATATTCTCCCTATAACATTTGGCGCTAGAAGGAGGGGATCGCTAGTCATTGATTGGGAGAACGATGACTAAATCTCACAAGAAGAAGAACGGAGATCGGGAGACCCCGGGGTCGCATAAGAAAGACATAAACGACCCTCGGAGGAATAATATACCGGAGAGCGAGGCGCGTATAGATGGGATCGAGGACGAATCTGAGAAGGAGCAAACCCCCCTGTTGTCCAACAGACAGCCTTGCCTGGCGAAGTCATGTCGTTCTTGAAAGGCCTAGGTGATCAAATGATCGAGGTAAGGGCCTCGGTGGCAAAGATGGAGAAGCGACATAATTCTAGAGGCTTCAAGAGGAATACAAGGACAGCGGATCGAACTCACCAAGCAGAAAGTAGCAAGGGTCCCACCAAAAAGCTAATTGGGGACTTTGATGATGTGGTGACGGATCGGACGAACCCTGATTGGGAGGAGGAAGTAGCTACGATTGATAAAGAGGGATCGAAAGCGAAGCCCGCCTCGTCAGAAGGACGGTCCGTTAGTGTCTTTGACCGAGTTGGAAAGAAACTCAGCGAGCACGATCTTCATCTCAAGTTTGTAAAGCTCAAATCTAACAAAGACGGAGGTCCCAAAGATAAGAGTAAGGGCTCTTATCAACCCGTATCTCCTCGAAAAGATCGTGAGCGGTCATATCGTCGCAATGACAGACCCCCCTCTCCTCGCAGAGAGCGTGAGCGGTCCCATCATCGCGAGGACAGACCCCCTTTCAATCGAGAGCGTGAGCGATCCCAACATCGCGAGGAAGACCCTAAAAACAAAGATCACAGGAATGACCAGGAAGAGTCTAGTGCCCCAAAAAAGACTCAATCTCATCATGCAAGCACTGGAGGAAAGAAGGATGGAGACAAAGAGGCGAGAATTGGGGATTACAAATTAGAAGATTTAAAAAAGGCACTGGATGCGATGAATAACGAGAAGGGGATTTTCAGCAATATGGGTTCCTCCTCGCCCTTCACTCATGAAATTCGCACTGCCCCACTACCTGTAGTGTTTCGAGGTCATCACTCTGACATGACCTATAACGGGGAGACTGATCCAGCCGAGTTCGTTATTCGATTCAACAATGAGATGGACGTGTACCAAGTATCATTGCTAGCAAGGTGTAGGCTGTTCGCGGCTTCGCTAAGAGGGAGCGCTCAGCAATGGTTCTCGAAGCTAGGGTCCTTGGTGGTCATAGATTCATGGGAACAGCTCGTGGATATCTTCATCAAACAGTTCCAATCTTCAGTGCTCTATGCACCTCCTGTGTCAACATTGGCGAACATAAAACAGAAGGAAGGAGAAACTTTGCATGATTATTTCAAGAGGTTCAATGCTGAGGTGCCTCGTGTTCGAGGCGTAAATGATGAGGCCGTGAAAAATTTCCTTATCGCTGGGGTAAGGGAAGGAACCAAATTTTGGGAGAAATTACAGGAGCAGACCCCTGGTACACTTTCAGAATTGCACCGGGTCGCTGAGCCCTTTAAGCGTGTTGAAAAATCATTGGCAGATCTCAAGAAAAATGTTGGTTCTGGTAGTAACGGAAGTAAAGGAAAGGGGGTAAAAAGAAGGGATTCTAGAAGCCCCAGGCGAAGACAGGATCGTAGCCCGAGCCCGAAAAGAAGGGATCGCGATTCCTCAAGACGATCCCCACCTCGTGCTCGTCCAGCTAGAGACGAAGACAAATTTGTTCCCTTAGTGGCTTCAGTTGATCATATCTATGCTGTCAACGCTAATAAAGGGATGTTCACGAAACCTCGTGCTATGGGTCCACAAGGGACTTGGAACACTGCAAAGTATTGCGACTTTCATGAACAAAAGGGGCATGATACTGCAGACTCTTGGCAACTGAAGGAGCAAATTGATCAGTTAATTCGAGAAGGGAAGTTGACTGAGTGGGCAGTTCGCGTAGTGAAAAAACATCAAGGAACCCTAGGAAAATCAGGAGTAGGATATCATGCGGTACCCCATTCAAGCCAAAATACAGAGCCTCGCAAGGAGAGAGAGGAGCGAGGTAATAGTATTCATGTGATCGTTGGAGGGCCACATATTGGAGGAGAGAGCAACAAAGCAAGAGAAAGATATGCTCGCGAGGCCAGGGAGCGACCCCTCACCAATGTGCATCATTTGCAGGAACGACCCCCAAAGCTTTTCAAGGGGGAAGATACGAATATAATGTTCACTGAAGAGGATGCGAAGTGGGTACATCATCCTCACTCTGATGCTCTAGTGGTTCGAGTTCGCATTGGTTCCCAGAATATCTACAGAGTGTTGGTGGACAATGGAAGTGCCGTGAATGTCTTGATGTATGATGTATACAAGAAAATGGGATATGTAGACAGAGATCTAATTCCTACAGTAGGCCACCTCTACGGATTCACCGGGGCATCAGTAAGTGTGAAAGGACTCATCAGGCTTCCCATCACTTTGTGGGACGAGCCCTGCATCACTACGCAGGTCGCTGATTTCATGGTCGTGGATCAACCATCTGCTTACAATGCTATTGTGGGGCGACCCATCTTGAAAGAAATGAGGGTGGTGACTTCTATCTATCACCTCTCGATGAAGTTCCCTACTCCGCAAGGCATGGGATGTGTTAGAGGAATTCAACATGAGTCTCGAGAATGCTATAATCAGGCCCTTAAGTCAGCAGAAAAGGGAAGAAACTTTATGGAAAGCGACGAGGATGAGAGGGCTCGCAAGTCGGCATCACGACCCTCAGTTGGTTGCAACATAATTTCTATTGAGGAGTTGCCTGATGATTATTTTGACAACTTGGGCATACAGGTAGAACCAGTACCAGGGGCAATTATGATGGAGGCCTCGCAACCTGTGTTGGTTCTACAAGAGGGAATTGTTGAAGAAGCTAGCGATGAAGAGGAAAGTCCAGAGCAGGCCGCTGTACGAGCCCGTAAGGGGAAATGGGTTCGCAAGGAAACATCAACATTGGTAGACCTGCCTAATGGTATCACAAGAGAAACAACAATTGTGAATGAGTATGGACATGTTGGAGCGATCCCTGACTCGGTGGCGGGAGTCATGAGGCAAGATGAAGCAGAATCTAGTCAGGCTCGAGATGTTGAAATTGACCTGGACCCTCGCATCCCTGAGCATGTGAAGCGAGCTGGGGCCGCAGAGGATACCTTATCTGTTCTTGTTGATCCCAAGGATTCTACGAAGGTTTTGAAGATTGGATCGCAGTTGAATCCCGATCTTAGGGGAAGGCTCGTGGAGTTTCTTAAAGCTAATTTGGATGTATTTGCATGGTCTCATGAAGATATGGTAGGGATCGATCCTAATGTGATGTGTCATAGACTTAATCTTGATCCATGCAAAAAGGGAGTGAGGCAGAAAAGAAGACCAATAAGTGGAGAGCGAGCCGAGGCTCTAAAAGAAGAAGTTGACAGGCTACTCGAGGTCGGGCTCGTTAGGGAATCATTTTACCCTGACTGGCTCGCAAACCCTGTCCTAGTTAAGAAGCCAAATGGCAAGTGGAGGACATGTGTGGATTTTACTGATCTGAATAAGCATTGCCCGAAGGATAGTTTCCCTCTTCCAAGAATTGATCAGTTGGTAGATGCAACAGCGGGCCACGCACTCTTAAGCTTCATGGATGCCTATTCTGGGTACAACCAAATACCAATGTACGGGCCTGATCAGGAGCACACCTCGTTTATCACAGACAGAGGTCTCTACTGCTATATTGGGATGCCCTTTGGTCTCCTCAATGCAGGTGCTACTTATCAGCGGCTCGTTAACATGATGTTTGAGAAGCAGATTGGAAAGACAATGGAGGTCTATGTAGATGACATGCTTGTGAAGTCCAAGGAGGCTGGGGATCATATTACCCACCTCGCAGAAATGTTCGATATATTGAGGAAATTCCGAATGAAGCTCAACCCCCAGAAGTGTGTTTTCGGGGTCGAATCTGGAAAGTTTTTGGGTTTCATTGTTAACCACAGAGGCATTGAGGCTAATCCAGCTAAAATAAAGGCGTTGATGGAAATGAGGTCGCCAAGAAGTGTCAAGGAAGTACAAAGTCTGACTGGGAGGATCGCAGCATTGAATCGATTCGTTTCTAAATCATCAGATAAGTGCCATGAGTTCTTTAAAGCAATCAAAAAGGTGGGAAGGAGTTTTGAATGGACACCTGAGTGCGAAGAAGCTTTTAAAAGGATAAAAGAGCATCTGGGCTCGCCTCCATTACTCTCTAAGCCCAATGAAGGTGAAGTTCTTATTGTTTACTTGGCAGTTTCAGAAAATGCCATCAGTGCTGTTCTCGTTCGCAAGGAGGAAAAGCTTCAGCTCCCCGTATATTATGTTAGTAAAAGACTGCTAGATGCCGAGACTCACTACACCAACATGGAGAAGCTCGCCTATGCTGTGGTTTTGGCTTCGCGAAAACTGAGGCCATATTTTCAGGCTCATAGTATTCAAGTTCGCACTGCGTACCCACTCAGGCAAGTAATGCATAAACCCGAGGCCTCGGGAAGACTTTTAAAGTGGACCATAGAGCTGAGTCAGTTTGACATTGAGTACAAGCCTCGAGGTGCAATAAAGGGGCAAGCTTTAGCAGATTTCATATTGGAGTTTCCTTCTCAATCTGAGGAAGATGCCTGGGCTCTCATAGCGATCCCAGAAGTGGTTGACCCCAAGCTCAAAAACGAAAATTCAGCCTCGTGGTGGGAATTATATGTTGATGGGGCATCTAACAAAGAAGGAGCCGGAGCTGGGATCGAGCTTGTTTCACCTGAAGGTCGCAAGTTGAGTAGTGCTGTTCACTTCGCCTTCGAGGCTTCTAATAACGCAGCAGAATACGAGGCTCTCATAATTGGCCTCAAGCTCGCAATAGAAATGAAAGTAGAGAATCTCAATGCATATAGCGATTCTATGTTGGTTACGGGTCATGTTGGATGTGGTTGGCAAGCCAGGGGACCCCAGATTGAGTTATATTTAAGGTATGTGCAAAGGCATATGAAGTCATTCAAGCAAGTAAAGGTGGAGTTTATCAGGAGGGCAAAAAATCAAGGAGCAGATGCCCTCGCAAAAATGGGTTCGCGACGCGAGGCTACTTTACTTGGGATTATCCCATTGGAAATTCAAAGTAAACCTAGTGTACCAGAAGAATTTGTTATGGAAATAGCGAGCCAGGAGTCAACATGGATGGCCCCTATATGGGAGTATGTAAAGAATGGGATGCTACCTCAGGATAAAAAAGAAGCGAGGAGGGTCAAATATCAGGCGGCTCGCTATGTTATCTATGACGAGGTATTGTATCGAAGAGGGTTCAATACTCCACTTTTGAGGTGTGTGGATGGTGAAGAATGTAACTATATTTTGAGAGAGGTCCATGAAGGAATATGTGGCAATCACTCGGGGGGTAGTTCCTTAGCTCAGAAAATTTTACGACAAGGATATTTCTGGCCCACCTTGAAAAGGGATGCTTTTGAGTTTGCTAGGCGATGTGACAAGTGCCAAAGATATGCAAATTTCAGTAATGCTCCAGTTGCTCACCTCACCTCGTTGATGAGCCCTTGGCCCTTTTCTATGTGGGGAACAGATCTTATTGGTGAACTCCCTAAAGCTAAGGGAGGAGTAAAATATGCAGTCGTTGCTGTGGACTATTTCACTAAGTGGGCCGAGGCCGAGCCTCTTGCTACCATCACAGCTAAAAAATTGAAGGACTTCATGTACAGAGCAATTGTTTGTCGCTATGGGATTCCATATCAGCTCATTTCAGATAATGGGAAGCAATTTGATAGCAAGGAGATGAAAGAATTTTGTGAGAGTTTGGGAATCAAGAAAAGTTTCTCTGCTGTGAGTCACCCTCAGACAAATGGACAAACCGAGGCCATCAACAAGATCATCAAGCATACCCTAAAAGCGAAGTTGGAGGAAAGTAAGGGTAATTGGCCCGAGGAGCTACCAAAGGCCTTGTGGTCATATAACACGACCCCAAGGTCTACCACAGGCGAGACTCCATTTTCTTTGACATATGGGTGCGAGGCCATGGTGCCCGTGGAAGTAGGGTCAGGCTCGTTCAGAAGGGAACATTATGACCCCAAGTCAAACGAGGTCAATCACAGGCTCTACTTAGATATGATTCAAGAGTCAAGAGAAGAGGCTCAGCTTAGGCTCGCAGCTTATCAAAGGCGAGCCGCAAGGTATTATAATGGAAAGGTTCGCGTGCCACATCTTCGCGTGGGGGACTTGGTGCTTAGGAGAGTGATGCCTAACACTAAGGTCTCGTCCCATGGGGTCTTTGGAGCCAATTGGGAAGGGCCCTATAAAGTTTATGGTGTCATCAATGAAGGGACTTATTATCTAACTGATATGGATGATAAGGTCATGCCACGAGCTTGGAATGCAGAACATTTGAGAAAATACTACCAGTAGAAGCTTCGCTCCTGGTGGTCTCCATCTACTATTACTTAGCATGAATAAATTCATACAAAGTACTCGGGGGGTAGTGATCATATAGACACCTCCTCGTTATGATGTAATGAAAGTTGGGCTTTGTCCCTAGTATTTATATATATGAAGTTTGTTCTCCAAAAAAGTTGTGCAATTTTAATTCTTTTTTCAGTGTTAAAAATTTTCATGACTAGGCCAGCACAGTGTATGCGAGGCCGAACACCCCTCAGGTCAACGAGGTCACGAGCGTGCACTTACTGCGACCTGAGGGAATGTCTTCAAAGTTTAGTTAAAAAGTATCTCCTCAAAGAAGTTCAAAGTTTAAAAGAAGAGACAAGGTCCATCTTGAAATTTAAAAGAAAAAGCTACAAATTCTATAAGGGAAGCTTCGCAGATGCGAGGCCAATCTACTTGCTAATATTTCAGATACATAAAGAATGTGAGCATTTTATGAAGTGAAAGCAAACGCAAGATATTATGTGAAGAAATGAAGATAGTTATACACAACAGTTTCTGGGTCGCTACGCGAGCCCAACATACTTCAAAGTTATCAGAAGATTATCAAAAGAATATTACAACTTGCGAGACATTCAAGGGGTGTCCGCATCCCCAGTTCAAAAGATCAAAATAAATCATGCGACAGGTTCTGAGGGTTTGTCTTCATTAGCAGCCTCGCTTGGTTTCTTCTGATTGGCAGCATCAGCCTTAGCAGCCTCGCTAGCTATTCTGGCTGCCTCGTTCGCATCCTCTTCTGCAATTTCCTTGCAAAGGTCGGCTGCGTACTCAGCATTACCAGGGCCGAGCTGCGACCAGTCAAAACTAGGAACCTTCCCGATGAAGCTCTTCATAAAATCAGCTTGGGCGGCTTCCTCGATGTCCTCCCGGTTGACTTGAGCGGCAGCGAGTTCCTTCTTCAAGGTGTCCAACTCTTCCATATGCTTTTTCCTCAGTTCTTCCTCGAGTTGCTCCGCCTCGGTCAAAGCCTTATGGAGAGCTGTCTTTTCATCACCAACTTTTTTAAGCTCGGAGCGAAGGGTCGCTGTATCAGCCTGCAAGGCTCGCTTGTAGCTCTCCATCATGAGCTTCTTTTCTTCCTCAGCCTTGGCTTTCAGGGACTTGACCTCTTTCTCCAACCTTTCATTAGCCGTGACAACGCATCTTAGCTCGCGTAGATGCGAGGCTTGACGAATGAAGCCCTCAGCTAGGCATTTGGAAACCGCCTCAGAGTTTTCAATTAGCTCGGCCCCCACCCACTCAGTGCACTCCTCTTCAGTAGCATGAGTGTATCCATGCTTAGCATATAGATGGTGTACTGGTGTTGTATCCGCAGGTTTTGTTACCTGAGGCAGAGAACCAGTCTTACGCTTTTTTGGCATGTGCTCAGGGGTCGTTTGGGGAGGTTGAGGAGCGACCTGGGCAGTTGTTGTCAATGGAGGAGGAGGAGGAGGAAGATCATTTTTCTTCTTGGATGGAGTGGCCGTTGGATTTTCAACAGGGGCCTCCTTGTTTTTTGAGCAGAAAGGGGGTCTGCGGCTTCTTCCTGACATACCTAAAAAAGGGGAGAGGAAGTCAGTTAGAGATAATCATTGTAAAAAGTAAAGATGCAAAGACAATAAAGAAGTTATTGAACTACAGTATAAAGTATTCTTACTCTCTTCCACTACCACTTTAGAGGACGAGGCCTCCTCTCGCATTTTTCTCTTTAGCGAGGACTTCCTCGCACTTGAAGGCCCCACCTCAGAAGGAAGCACGATCCCCTCCTTTAGGAATCTGCATTCAACCATGTTTTCTAAAGAAAGGAGGGTTCGTACATTCCTGTCTTCGCGAGGCATCTTCAACACATCATCAGCTCGTGTTTTCTCTTCGCCCTTCAGGACGGTTCGCACTTGGCCTACTGGAAGATAGTTAAATGAAGTCTTTATTCTGGGCACCTCGTGAACGTAAAGATAAGGCCCCTTCCATGAGCCTGCGTTACTTGGAGTGCTGTGGTAAAGATTTTTCTAATTAAATTCTGGCCAGACTGAGAAGTAGACATAGCCGAAGTCAGATGGCCCGCATCTCTTCAATTGCAAAAAATAACCCATGGTCCTTGCATCAAGGGGGGATATCTCAACTTGTGATAGATGATGTAGAGGGCTATCATTGCTCTATATCCATTGGGATTGATTTGGATGGGAGCGAGGTGGTAGGTCTCGCACACATCTCTGATGAATGGATGGAGAGGCGAAGAGACGCCGATTTTCATCATGGCAGACGATAACACCATACGAGGCACTCTTCCTCCATTTTCTGTATAATTAAAACGGTAGCATCGCATTGAAGCCTTTGGCAGGATAATTTTGCCTTCAGGTCTGTATGTGTCGACCGCCTTCTTCAAGGTCTCAGCATTAAGAGTTGTGGATAAGTCCCTGCATCCCAAGATGCGAGGTTGACCAGGCTTCACTTTCGAGCCCTCTTCGATATCTTCGGGGCGAGGTCCCCCAACGTAAATAACACCCTCTAGCTCCGGTTGAGGGGTCGGTATGTAAGGTCGTGGGGAAGCTTCAGGAACGTAGTCGTAATCTTCAAAGTTAACTACTCTAGCCACTTCATCGAGGCCACCATCGTCAGAGGAGGGTTCCTCATAATCGGAGTCATCAGAGTTCGCCTCGTTGTCACCTCCACCCTCGATCTCGTAGTAAGCATGGCCAAGGGAGTCTATTGATGAGGTGCTGGTCAGAACTATGGGGCTTATGTCGAGAAGATTCTTGTTGAGAGGAGAAA
Organism: Kitagawia praeruptora; assembly: GCA_037693485.1. Lineage (NCBI taxonomy): Eukaryota > Viridiplantae > Streptophyta > Magnoliopsida > Apiales > Apiaceae > Kitagawia > Kitagawia praeruptora. The sequence continues at coordinate 25,001,883 of CM075351.1, read as the reverse complement.
GAAGTTTGGGGACGCTGGAAAAGAATTCCTGCCCTCTCTTCAGTAGTTTATCAACCTCACCCTGAACTGACGAGGCTTGGACAGCTAAGGGAATATTGACTGATTGACTTTGCGAGCTGGAGGGTCGTCTGGTTCTCCATGTGTTTAAAGGGGTCTCTCGGGTAAATTCCTCCTGGGACCATTGAGGATCCATATATAGTTTGAAGGAGTTGGTGCTTGCACTTGTGGCCTTAGCAATGTTTGCGGCCGCGTGTTCGCTAATGGAAATGTGAGGGAGAGGTGAAGGAGTCCTTGAGCTATCGCTGGACATCTGAAAAGATTGTGAAGTATTAGTGTGTGCACTTACAGAATATCAAAAAAAAAAGAGGAAGGAAGAAAAAATTCAATAGAAAGTTCTAAGTGTCCTCACTCCACTCACGAAGGTTAGAGTGTGTCGCACATTAATTATATTGTTGATCGTATGTCTACCTATTAAAGGGGTAGCACTCTTCAGTATAGCGAGGCAGGGCTCGCAGCATGAAATTAAGTGTGTGGGGTCGCAATTAATCAGGCTCGCATCGCATGTAATTATAAGCAAAAATTTACAAAATTACGAGCTACACATGCATTCAAATGAAGAACAAGAGAGAGAAACTTACTTTTTGATGAAGAAAGGTTGAAGATCTTGAGAAAGATTGGCCTCGTTCTTGATTGATAGCGAGCTGGGTTTCTGTTTGATCCGGGAGCAAATTGGCAGCACTTCGGTATGATGTTAATAAGGAAAGTGACAAATGATTTGAAATTTGAGGTTTATATAGTAGTGAGGAGAGAGACGAACATGCTACACGTGTCATCATCTCAGCAACTGTGACCAGATCTAGAGACGCGCCAGCTGTTAGCAGCTATTCAAATTCATTGGGCCTACGATGAGAGCCCATAAAGGAGTGATTAATAATGGGCCTTGGCCTCGTATTCAATTTTCTAGAAGACATTCTTTGAGTCCACATCGCATTTCTAATGGCAATATGGACTCGGGGGGTAGTTGTTATGCCTGAATTTGGCATAAGTCCTAAACAGGCCAAGTGGGCTAAAATATCGGTGTATCACACATGATGGGCCTAGGAATGAGGAATGGGTCATTAAAGTCCGCCATCACAGGGAAGTCCATCACATCATTTTACAGCAGGGTCGCCAGCGAGCCCTGGTAGCGGGGTCGCAGCTCACGAGGTCTAATGAGGCCTAGAGGTCCAGCGTGGCCTAGCATGTTACTACGAAGGCTTATGGTCAGGCCTAGCAAGGTCGCATAAGTAGGTTATCTCCATGCATTGAGGATCGCCTCGCATGGCCAGACCCAGCGAGGTCGCATGCGAGGCCATCTAGTCAGTTTCGCCAGTAAAGATAATTATAGCATTAAACAAGCTGCGAGTTCCCCTTTATGGGTCATGAACAGAATAAATGGGTAGAAAAGCAACCCAAGGAGATGACTAGTGGATTTGGGCCAAACCGAGCCCATAGAAACCCTAGCCCATCTAGATAACTTCTTCTCTAAGAGAACTACGTATGGCTTGATCCCTATAAATAGGGTACGTAGGCATCTTGTAAAGGATGAGAAACAGTTCACCACTGATTATCAATATACAAGAGCAGCCACATCAAAACACAAAAACCCTAATCCCAATTCTTCTTATAGCGAAATATCTGTATTTTGCTCCGTAAATCCAGCAACCTCCATAAATATTGTTATACAATATTCTCCCTATAACAGATTGTAAAACGTATAGAAGTTAAAGTTGAAATTTTATAAAAACACTAAAAAATAATACTTTTTAACATTCATGTCTGTTATCCGGTAAAATGGGCAGTATCAGTTATATAGGCCCGTTTATTACTTAAAGTTGACTAGCATTTTGCCCGTACTTTGTACACGGCATCTTACTTAATTTAAAATGATAATATCCAAAATTTAACAAATTTGATTGATTTCTTAAAACATCTTATTTAATTTAAATTTACAATACCAAAAATTTAACAAATTTGATTGATTTCTTAAAAAGATATTGTATGCAATTATATAAATAATCAATTCTTAGAAAGATATTATATACAGTTATATAAGTATTTAATAAAATAATGATATGCTAAAATTAATATAAAAAAGTAGCATACAATTCTATTTTAACAATGTAAATTTATTTAATTCATCAAAATCTGCAATAAAAGTAATAAATATTTTTACAAATATTGTTTTCTAATTGAAAACAATAATAAATTGTCTTCATTATTCAAATGCGGAAATGATAATCCCTTCACCCCCAATGGCTCCAAACCATTAAACCTCATATAATATCAAGAACATATTCTATTAACTATGAGACCTCGTAGTTAATATAATATGTAAATGTTGGAGAACAATGAGACCACATTTCAAGTAATTTTTAATTTTTTTGTTAATTTTTTTATGAATGGATAGAGGGTAGAATTATAAGAATTTTGTTTGAAGATGCCCCTAGCGGGGCCCTTAAAAATAGCTTGAAATGTAGCGAATATGTGTGTTCTCACTGTTCTCATTTTAATTTTCTTTTTGTTAATTTTTTTTATGAATGGATAGATGGTAGAATTATAAGACTTTTTTTGTGAAGATGCCCCTAGCGGGACCCTTTAAAATAACTTGAAATGTAGTGAATATGTGTGTTCTCACTGTTCTCATTCTCAACATAGCGTGACCATTAAACTGTATTGGTAAATTCATGTATGAAAATACAGTGTATATATATTATTAATATAGATTCTTTTATTAAAAATAAGTAAATTATACAATTAAATAAGCAAGCCAAAATATCAGATAAATATTCTAGTAGATTTATAGTTTATGTTCAAATTAAGGTCTTTCACCATGGCTCTCGCTTTCTGAAATTGTTGAATTTTATTTTATTGACTTTATTATATTAAAAGCATGTTCTTATTTAAACGAATATAATAATTTGAATTTGAATATATTTTTAAACTACTTATTTTGATGGGTTGTTAATTTTTTGTGATCAACTTAGAGGGATGACCAAAAATAAAATTATTGGGAATACATAAACCCATTACCCACGTTATGATAAACAATACCTATAAAATGGAAGTTGCTTATGTGGTTCAGGCTTGTTAATTACTTCAATACTTCATTAGCTTGATCATCATGTGGACCATCTTTCTTTTTATCATTTATGTTGCTACTATGTAGTCTATCTGTAACTAACATTTTTCTTTTTATCACTTATGTTGTTGCTATGTAGTCTATCTGTAACTAAACATCTCTCTCTGCTTGTAATCTATATTTATAAATGCAAACTTCTTCTTGTATTGTATTTTGTTTTCAATATTTAAAATTATGTAGCTGGAGGAGAAGAGAAAGGCTGGAGGTGCAATCGTAGTACTACAACATTACTGAAAATAAGTACAATATCATAATAGAATTTTTTGTTCCAATCTAAATTGGGTCGCTCCAAATGCTGTGTAATGACAAAAAGGGGCATTAAAGAAATAAAGAAGATTAAAAAATGAAGGATAATACTGTTTACCAAAAAAACAGGTCTCCGCAAGAAGCTCACTTATTCACTTTTATCTTCAAATAATGTATGATTACAAATTATAACAATCACATTTTCCACTACCTATTCTCTCTCAAAAAGCAAACTAAACTAAAAAAGGGAAAAGTTAGTGCTTTTATATTTTAATATGGAGCTCAAGTGAAAGTGTTAAATATGAGATCATATATGAAGTGAAATGGAACGCGAGTAAAGAAGATATTTAGAGCATAAATAAGAGCAATGTTGTCTGACCCAGAAGGCGAGGCTTGTGACGTGGGTCTGAGCTTCTAAGTATGCTATTCCATAGTCCTTTCGGAGACATCCGATAAAAAGTATGCTATTCCATAAGACCTTCTGGTACGTAGCATGTCTACCCCATTAACCTTAAGTTGAACAAATCCATAAAGAACATAAACTTGCTTGAAAACAAAATAATGTCTATAAGTATCAAATTGAGTCCCAAGATTATTTACAAATAACATGGTCTGTACCGTGTCAATGTTATTAACTGGTAATCTTTCCAACTACCTTTGTTATTATGACATGTAAAATCGAAAATTGAAAGGCCAAGGAAATATTTTAAAGGTACCTTTCTGGTGTCCTATATATTATTATAACATCGGGTAATTCATTAAAACTTTAATTCTTAAATTCCAAACCAAAATCAAAACCAAACAAATATTATCATGTCTAATTTTTAATACTGTGAAATCAATAAAAACTTAACTCTTATGGCCAAACTAAAAACCAGAACCAAGCATATATGACCCATACGGAGGTCTAGTACACATACCTTAACCTTACTTCAAGGGATTGAGATGTTAATTTGGTGAAAACCCCAGCTTTCAAATCTGAAATGTGCAAATATGCTTCAAAATCCAGCAGTGTGAAGATTTGAGCGGCTTGGACTTGAAGGTGAAAAATGACAGAGATAGATTTGAGTAATGACAAAAAGGAGAATCAAATAAATAAAGAAGATAAAAAAAAATAAAGGATAATAGTAGAGGTTTAGATTTGGGTCGATCCAATTGGGTTACTCCAAATGTTGTGTAATGGCAAAAAATAGTACATGTTTAGATTTGAGTCGATCCAATCTAAATTGGGTCGCTCCAAATGCTGTGTAATGGTAAAAAGGGGCATCAAAGAAATAAAGAAGATTAAGAAAATGAAGGATAATAGTATCGTTGACGGAATTCGAACCTTGAAATTTTAGTAAATAAATTTAATCATGTAACATAATTAATCATTAGATCTAACAGTTCTAATTTTAACTAAAAATCTAACGGATATTATTCGTTGTATAAGAATTTTTATTATATTTTGTTAGTGGTTAGAAGATATGATATCATATTTTTGGGTATGCAATTAGTAAATAAATTTAATCATGTAATATATTTAATCATTAGATCTAACAGTTCTAATTTTTAACTAAAAATCTAAAGGATATTATTCGTTGTATTCGAATTTTTATTATATTTTGTTAGTGGTTAGAATATCTGCTGTCATATTTTTGGGTATGTATTAATTATTGCAATATTATGTTTTAAATTAAAAGTCAACGTGTTTTAATTAGAGAGAAAAAAATTATTGATTGGAAGATATGATATTTTAGGTATTAATTATTGCAATATTATGTTTTAAATTAAAAGTCAACGTGTTTTAATTAGAGAGAAAAAAATTATTGATTGGAAGATATGATATTTTAGGTATTTATAAAAGGTAAAATCATCAATTATAAGTAAACATCTTTTAATTGAAAAGGGCAATCAGCTAATTATCATTAATTGTATTATTAATAAAAAAATGAAGGATAATAGACTAATAGTAGAGGTTTAGATTTGGGTTGATCCAATTGGGTCGCTCCAAATGCTGATTAGAGAGAAAAAAATTATTGATTGGAAGATATGATATTTTAGGTATTTATAAAATGTAATATCATATCAATTATAAGTAAACATCTTTTAACTGAAAAAGGAAATCGGCTAATTATCATTAATTATATTATTAATAAAAAAATGAAGGATAATAGTAGAGGTTTAAAAAAATTATTAATTGGAAGATATGATATTTTAGGTATTTATAAAAGATAATATCATATAAATTATAAGTAAACATCTTTTAACTGAAAAAGGCAATCGGCTAATTATCATTAATTATATTATTAATAAAAAAATGAAGGATAATAGTAGAGATTTAGATTTGGATCAATCCAATTGGGTCGATCCAAATGTTGTGTAATGATAAAAAATAGTATAGATTTAGATTTGGGTCGATCCAATCTAAATTGGGTCGCTCCAAATGCTGTGTAATGACAAAATGAGACATCAAAGAAATAAAGAAGATTAAAAAAATAAAGGACAAAAGCAGTAATTTTTCTGTGTAATGACAAAAAAGGACATCAAAAAAATAAAGAAGATTAAAAAAATGAAGGATAAAAGCAGTAATTTTCAAAATTGAATACTAGCAGACATTAGGAATATATTGATATTGATATTGATAAGTGTCAGTATAAGTAAGTGATAAGTAAATTAGAGTTTATAAGTTAGTAGATTGTTTCGTAAATCAAAACTTATGAATTAGTGGAGTGTTTGATAAATTAGAACTTATAAATTAACTTTTTTTATTATTTTCAAAATATTTGTTTTTTAATATATATCAATGGATAAATCTTGATGTGTAAAAAATTTGATATATACATATCAATTTTCTAATGAACGGATCAAAATATATATGATTTTGAAGATTTGAAGGATATTATATATTGCATGTATAAAGAAAGTAGACTAAATTAAAAGTTGAATGTTAGGATTTACAACTTTCAACTTACATATATATATAAATTAGTGGATAGCCAAGTGGATCAAGGCAGTGGATTGTGAACATTATTTGACCCATTATTAATTATAGAAAGTTTATATAAAAATGTAAATACTATTAATATATTCTCTTAATATTTATGGTAAGATTATTAATGAAAATTTGAATAAATCTTTTAATTTTGGTAAGCTTATTAATACATATTATCACATAACATATATAGAAAATCTAAGTAATTTTATCTTTAATTGCATTTGTTACAATATAGAAAAATAATATTTTATTAATATTATTTCTTTCAATATTAATTTATTTAATCTTAAATATAAAATTATTTTCTTTATTTAATCGTTAGTATTATGTATCATAATTATTATTATGAAATTTAAATTTAAACTACGTGTACGTAGCACAGCTATAATCAAGTTTCAACTTATTTTGCCAAACATAAGGTTAGAAACCAATTTCTCATCATATAAGCCCACTTCAATGGGGAGCCAAACACGCACATAGGGTTAAGTTTGGTGTCCTGTTTATGCTTTCTCGATGAAGTTATTGCTATATAAGGAGAATAGGAATTTGGAGCTGATCCAAAGACAATTTTTTTTAAAAGCAACAACTTCAGGTGGACAAGAAGACACTATTGGATGTGGCAAGTTGATTACAAGTGCTCTAAACAACATTTCCAAGTCTAATGTGTGGCTACTAATACACTCGAGTGTTGCAGGGTCCTGATCCTCTACTAACTCTAAATATCTGTACATATTTAGCCGCTGTCTGAATCATAGAGTTTCAACTTGGGAAAGGGAATGAGAATGAGATTGGGTCGACAAACCAAAATCCAAACTGCTCCTTACAAATTTTATAGTTGTGCAGTTTCACAATTAAGAAGTTCCTACTGAAAGAGTTATTACATTGATTGAATGTAGGTCGGTACTAAAATAAGTAAAGCCATAAAATATCACATGATATAAATATCAACCTGGAATGAGTCAAAAAGGAGAGAAAAATGGAGACAGACAAGAAAGGAACCAAAATCAAACTGAAGAGCATACCACAATATATGATTATCATGATAAAGCCTAAATGTTGTCTAAATCACAACAAATGATCTCCAGGATGGTCCATCACAGCTTGACTTCAGCTCCAGTCTTCTGGAATACCTCTTGTCGCGTCGCGTGCAAGACAAGTAAAATTTCAGAAGTGTCCTCAAGATTCTGCAGATGCAGATTGAACACAGCAGAACCACTTTTTCTGCAAGTAAGCACAGGATCAGAATGTAGCTAAGGTGCCAAGCTTGTGACTAGAATTTTACAGTTGTACTTCTTTAGACTAGGGAAGAAAAGGTAATGGTTCTGGAAAAAAACAAGTCAATGTTATCATCTTTTTCAGTAGTAGATTTATACAATGAACAACTTTAATTTCTAAATCCTACTACTGTTTCGTCAATTTGATATAAATAGTTCCTCCCACGATGTTGCATACTGCATTACAGGGTAACACATCAAAGTATATACGAGCAGGGAGTAGAAAAAGAAAATGTTATTGTAAATTTGTTTGGAACCGTCAATTAATTCAAACACAGCAAGTGACAGTTCAGGGCATAGAGGATATACATGATTATAACTTTAGTCATTTCAAGGGACAAAGTACCAAATGTATATTGTAAACCAGGACCATGAATCTTTGTTTTATGATAATTTACTATAACCTGAATCACTTGACTAAGAGCTATACATATTCTCCACAAAATCAAAAGTGTACTAGAATGATCCTCCATGCTATTGATAGAGGAAGCACCCAAAATGCAAGATCCAACTGAAAAGAAAATTTCAACAGTACAGCGTGGGAAAGGGAATAACAGAGGGAAAGCAAAATGTGACAAATTATGCATAGCAACAATATATTTAGCATTATGGTGACATTTTTTCAGTGTCGCTCCTGAAGGTTGGTGGTGGTATCCCCTTCAACAAAAAGCACTACTTTTTTTTTTAAGCAATCAACATTTTTCTGACAGGTAAAAACTAGCATTCATTTAAGATCATACATGGAAAATCACAAAAAAAGGAAAAAAGAAAGAAACGAAAATGACACATTATGAAGTCCTAAACGAGTTTGATTAATGGGTTAAAATTGACTGCATCTTACAGACTGAGGCTTTCCGAAGGTTGTTTTACGCTTGAACGTCGAGCCATCTTTTGGTGGTGAGTCAGCATTGCCACCTGTCCTTTTCTCATTCCGAGCCTTATCAAATATAACTGTGAATCCTTCAGCTGACGCAGGGTCATTGACATCCCATTCACCAAACTTTGGCAGTGGTATACCTTTATCCTGAAAAAAAAAAAATAATTCAAGTATTATTATATTTTTCATCTCATACCAAGAGAGAGGACACTTCATAATTACAGAGGACGTAAATCAGTTAGATTAAAGATAACCGGGATGTTTCAGAAGTAGATGCCCGGCTTAACTTAGTTAAGCTCGTAATTCAGATATTAATGCAACGATCATATAGAATTTGGCAGAACAACATTTACTCATCTAGTTAAGCTTGAAACTCATCGTTAGGTGAAGTCGTGTGTCATCTAGTCTAAGCTTGAAACTCACCGTTAGGTGAAGTGGTGAAGAACATCTAGGCTGAGTAAAGCGGATAGAGATTAGAGTGTAAGGGTGTGTTCACTTGGAAAGAATGGAATGAGGTAGGAATGGAATGAAAATTGTAAACAAAATTTATGAAGAAAGAGGGATGTTGGGGGAAATAATGAACAAATATGAGGAAGAATAAGATTTTTATGATGAAGATTGCAAGGAAAATGATGAAGATTGGGAATGGAGCATTCCTTCCAAAACATGTGGGTTAGAATTCTAGTTCAAATTATTGGAGAGGAATGAAGCAAGGAATGAAATTTATAAATACTTTCCCCAATCTCCCCCAAATAATAGTATAAATTTCATTCCATTCTCCCCTCATTCCATTCAATCCAAGTGAACATAGCCTAAGTGGATAGATAGCATTTTGATATTAATTTCAAATTTCAAACTAGTGGTAACCTCAACCGGAATTTTTTTGGTTAACTGCAATAGAACAAGACATGCCACATTGTGCTAGCTAATTGCGCGTTTTAGTCAAAGTCAGTGCTAAGCCTTGCACTTGGGTGTCATCAGAAGCAGGTTGTGTTTTCTGGCCCAATCTAAACTCAAAAGATTAAATGGTAGTACAACCTATAGTGAAATGGAAACAAGTGCAGCCTCATAATATTCTGCAAAATGGCTAAAATCTTCAACGCTGGTATACATTTGTTCCAGTAATCAACTATTAAAAGTACTCAAAAGAACCCATTCTCCTTTACACGGTAAAAAGAATAAGACAAGTAACAAAATCAGCTTAAATTCATAATCTTTTAAGTAGAGTTGAGGTCCGCGTACATCTTACTTAGCCCTAAGAACGTAATGAAACGAATCATAAAAAAATGACCATAACCAAGTGAAACAGGATAGGTTAGCATTCAAAATACAAATAAACTTTCTTGTTTATCAATATAATAAACACAAGAAAAAAAAAAATTACGTACATATCAACCAAAATAAAGTAAGCAAGTTAAAGCAAAACACAACATTGACAATATAGATAAAAAGGACACACATAAAAAAGGACAGTATGCAATATAGATACAGTAAAGCATGTAGGAAATGAGAATAAGTACCTCCATGAAAGTTATGAAGATGATGCAGCAGCAGAGAAAGGCTTTCTTGTTTCTTGTTCTGTAAATAAAATTTGATTGATCGCTTTTTAAAATCCAAGAAAGGGAAAGAGTTTAGTTGTACAGCTGGCTTTCAACACCCATGTGATGGGCCAATTGTGGGGTCCACATTTCTAAATATTACTCCCTCCGTCTCATAATATGTTTCCTGTTTGAAAAAACACGTTTACCAACGCACATTTTTTGATCGTTAATATCTTAAATTTTGTATTAGTACTAAATATAAAAACTTCACTGTATTAAAGTACTCATAAATACGAATCCAACAAGATCATTCATGACTATATTTTATCTTATAAATTATGTGTAAATTAGTAGTCAATCGCTTAAAATGAACAGTGTAAAAAGTCAAAACAAGAAACACATTAAGGCAGAGAGGGAGTAGTAATTATGATGACTATAAACAAAATATGTAGTAATAAAAAAGTTTTTCAATTCAAATTAAAATAAAAGTGAATTGGTGAAATTACCAATTATTTCAATTTCATTTGAAACTCCACTACTTCTCTAAATTTCTTTTTGAAAATACAATCTAATTATTTTCTTGCTATAAAAAAGGTTAAAGTTGTATTTTGGTGTCAGTCATATTTTTCTAAAAGTTTATAGTATTTCTGTAAAAATATAAAGAATTATTCTGCAATTCTTTTCGTAATTTAAATTGACAATTTTAAGTATTTGGTTGGTTTAGTAATGGATTATTAAATGAAGAAGGGTGACAGCATACACAAAAGAAGATTTGATAATTCTGACAAAAACGCACGCATGATAAGAAAGTATTTTATTCTCTCGTACAATGCACTAGTTTTTCACCTTGGTTACTGTAATTTGCAGTTCTCTACAAAAATGCAAGCTGGCTCCTTGTGCTAACCAACTCACTTCAAGATGTCTGTTTGTATTTTACTCATCATATTCTTTTCCCACTTCCTTTCTTTGAATTTACAGGGACGATGGAGTACTTCACACACATGCCCCCGAGAGGCTGTGATCCAGATAAACCAATGTCTCGGCATCGCTAAATTTTGGGTGTCCATTTCATTTTTTGAATTAAAACTAGGGATTTTGGACATTTCCAACCTTCTAAAATTTTTAGGTAAAATTGAATAAATGATATCATAAATAAAAATTATAGAGAATATGTAAAACAAATTCCACTCCAATCACGCATTCTTTTTGTCTAAATATGTAGTCAATCCCGTGATGTTGGTTATATTTGTCGAACAACTTGAGACTTGTCATAAAATTACACATCATCTATTATCATAATAAAATAATATATTCTATATATAACATTTTGAAATAATAATAGCATACTATTTTTATCAAAAAAAAATTGCATACTATTTTTAAAAAATAGTCAATCATTATAGCCACTACCATCGAAGAACGTACAACGGTTTAATAAATTTTACATAATTAGTATTTTACATCATTTTAGCCGACCAATTTAGTCAATACGATTGAAGATGTTACGTGCTAATTTTGGTAATTGGTAATAATAAAGAAAGTATGCGGCAACAATTGATGGCAAACAACAATTGATGACAATGGGGACTTTTAAAACAATAAGTAGTTCTGTGTTTAGTAACAATTTGTAAAACGATGTATTTTTTGTATTTTTTATTATTGGAGGGTACTCTTTTTTCCCTTGAACTTTTTTCCCACACGGTTTTGTTGTTGGAGGGTTTTAACGAAACCTTCCTTTTGTGGGGTTCTTCCATTCTGACTCTAAGTGTCCAGAGGTAACATGCGTGTCTTTTGGGTTAGATGATGAATTTCCTTCTTTGGAAAATCCCCTATATACAAATATTGTATTTCGGTACAATTTATGTACGAGTAAGTCAATCTTGACAAAAAAATACGATTGAAGATGCTCTTATGATAAAAATTAGCCCCCCTCCCTTCCTTTTGTGGGTCTACATTCCAATTTTGTTTAGCATACAAAATATGTTGTGTTTAATTTTTGAATAGTGCTAAAGATATTAAATTTAATTGTTACAAAATGGGAGTAGTGATGTGAAATAGTAAAATATTTTTTTTTTTTGAATAAAACATACTTGCTTATATTAATTTAAATCCAAATCAAGATTACATGAGATAAAATCTGGAGCAGCACTAGTCCACTCCGTAGGACCTGACATAGAATATGCAGCTTGTGCTAATACATGAGCCACACTATTCGCAGATCGACTAGCAAAAACAATCGACACTTCCTCAAAGTGTTTAAGACTACTACTACAAGTTTCAACAATAGTATCAAAGTTTGATCTCCCTCGATCCCTCTGAAATGCATCCACTAGTAGCTTGGCATCTGATTCAAAGATGCACTTTTCTTTTCTCCATCCTCGAATCCATTTTAAAGCTTCTTTCAAACTGCACGCCTCCGCCTCTCGCACCTGTGTAGTTCCATGCAATACATTGCATCTTGCTCGAAGAAAACGGCCTCTACTATCACGAACCACGCAACCGATCCCAACATTGCTGGCTCCTGCACAAAACGATGCATCGATATTTATCTTTATCCACCCTTCTGGTAGTTTCACCCATGTTTTACAGTGTTCAGTAGTCATACTCCGATTTGTACCCTCTGAAACTCGAGCCCGTTTCCAATCAGCCACCAAATTAAGTGCCATGGCCTTAATGCCAAATGCAGACATATTAACTCTCACCCACACCCATTTATTCCTCCTCGACCATAAGCTCCAACACATCAAGCCCACCATAATCCATTGTTCCCGTGTACCCACTTCGAGCACTCGTTTAAGAACTGACATGACGGTATCATTCTGTATGACTCTGACTACGTTTTGCAATCCCACTGAGCACCATACTTCTCTAGCAATACTACAAGTGAATAGAACATGCACTGCATCTTCTACATCTGCATGACACCAGGGACAGCAAGAAGAAATATTCACCATTTTACTCCGCAAAGCCATTGCTGTTGGTAAGACATTAATACAAGCCCTCCATAAGAAATTGATCATCTTTCCCGGTAGTTGTAAACCCCAGATCTTCTTCCAAAAGATTCGATCCAAACCTGCATGTTCACCTCGAATTTTCTTATAGCAGCTTTTAACAGAGAAAATTACGTTGTCTTCTAACACCCAATACCACGAATCCTCTTTACTCTGTATAGGAAGTGGTATTTGTAAAATGAGTCTCCTATCCCATTCATTGAACAAATCTGAGACCACCTCCACATCCCATGCTCGTTGAGTTTCATCCAACAGATTCTACACCTTGATATCCTGTAACTGTTCATATTGTTCCGTTGTGATATACCCATCATCCAAAGCAGGAAGCCAAGGCACCTTCCATATTGTAGTCGTCAACCCATTACCAATCCTCTTACGTACCCCCCGCTTCATCGTTTCCTGGGTTTCCATAAGAGTCCGCCAAAGATAACTTGGATTTGAACAAAGTGAAGCATTTAAAAAATCTGAATTTGGATAATAGCGTGCCTTCATGAATTTACTAACCAAAGGATTGCTCTCCACCATCAATCTCCATGATTGCTTTGCCAACATCGCTATATTAAATTCGTTCAATTTCCGAAAACCCAACCCCCCTTCTTCTTTGACTATGCACATTCTATCCCACGATAACCATTTAATCCCCCCATTCGTTTCTCCCTTCCCCCACCAAAAGGCATTCATGCGTTTTTCAATCTTGTCAGAAACTGTATTAGGTATCAAGAACAACTGCATCCAAAAATTAGGTATGGATTGCGCGGTTGTTTTGAGCAATGTAACTTTCCCATGTCTTAATATAATTTGATTGTTCCAGTTCTGTAATTTTTCATCCACCTTTTTTACCTAAAATATTTTTATTGAAGGATATCGGTGTTAATGTACGTGGATTCATTATATGTCGTTTTTGTACCAGATTTTGTACGTTTAACAATTTTTTTTTGACAAACAAGGAAAATTTCATTAATATAAATCACTTTCCAAGGCCTTAGCTACATCAATAGGAACAGAACTCCTACCGAATAATCAATCTGGAAATGAATATGTTACACGAGCTAACTCATGTGCAACCATATTAGCAGATTGTCTAATAAATGATATTGACGTTGTGTTTTGTTCAGCTAACAAGCTTCTACAATCCATTATAATAGCACCAAATGGAGACATTTTGTGAAAAAATAATTTTCATATTCGAAATACTACTCGAGCCTAGTTATATTTCCACAACCATTCGGGATTAGGCCTAGTTATAGTGATTATCCTAGGAGAACTGGTATGGAAACCCAGAGTATCAATATTATCCGTCACTCCCTACAGGAAATCAGGTTTGGCATTTCCAAGACTGATTGTAATGATATGGAATTAGAAATTGACTAGAAAAGTTTGCTCCAGACTAGGAGGTTGTTTGGCAATGGGGAATTAAAGCTAAAAATAGCTTTAAGTCGTTTTTGCTCTGTTTTAAAGAAAAGTAAAGCCATTGATCAAGAAATGAAAAAATACTCAGAGAAGTTGTTATTATCTCAAGCTTACAATCATTCATCTTGTCCTGCAATACACTGTATTACTACATTTATAGTCGAGATTCTGTAACAGAATCTCTAACTAACTCTTACAGTAAATTGACACTTATACCCTTGACATTTATTGCTAATTACAACATATCCCTCTGACTTTATTGACCATCACAGTTGATCACTAGTTGACTATGTCTGATCTCTCCTTTTACTCCCCCTCAAGCTGTGTGTGGATGGAAGAAACACCCAGCTTGTTAATCAAGTTGTTATGCTATTTTGCAGTCAATTGTTTTGTAAAAACATCAGCAATCTGAGCATATGTAGGGACATGTCGAGTCACAATCTCTCCAGCAGCAACTTTGTCACGTACAAAGTGACAATCGATCTCAACATGTTTTGTACGTTCATGTAATACAGGATTAGCAGCAATGGCTAAAGCTGCTTGATTATCACAATGAAGCACAGTTGGAGATAGCTTTGACAATCCCAAATCCTGAAGTAAAGTCGACAACCAAGTAATTTCACAGCTTGCTAGTGCCATGGATCGATATTCTGCTTCAGCACTAGATCGAGCAACAACAGTTTGCTTCTTGGATTTCCAAGAGATAGGAGAAGCACCAAGCATGATACAAAAACCAGAAGTGGATCTCCTTGAATATGGACAACTAGCCCAATCTGAGTCACAGTATGCTGTTAATTGGGCAGCAGATTTAGATGCTGCTGCTTACAACCAAGAATAACCAACCTGCTTTTAAAACGATCTAGTGTAATCACCCATGTACCATTTTTTTCTAAGGCTTCAATCTCAGTATTCATTGCATCAATCCAGTGCAGATTTTTAACTGCCTGTTTGAAAGAAGTTGGATCTGCATTGGTAGTGACTGAAGTTAAAAAAACAGCTAAAGCTTGGTTCAATAACCTGATCCACCACTTTTGACACCAGTTGAGCATCTGAAGACACCAAATTTGCGGCATAAGTCTCCATCCAGACAGGAGGTTTTCTGCTCCTACTGGATCTCCAAACTTGCTGATGAGTATGATGTTGTTGACCAGTACCAGAATCTGTGTTTCCAGTATCAGATTCTGCATTTTCAGTATCATTTATAGTAGTTGAATTACTTGTATCAAGTGCATATTGGATACCAAACTCAAAATCATCCAGATAACCACAGTTTCGAGTATTAGCAACAAGCATTGAGACAGGCAATGGTTCTAGATATTGAGTAGTAGCAGTTTTGTTTAGAGGAAAAATATTTTCCTTAAACAATACATCTCTGGAAACAAACATCTGCTTAGTAACAATATCCAACAACCTATAACCTTTCTGAGTTGGTATATAACCTAGGAAAACACAAGGAACACCTCTGGAGACAAATTTGTCAGATGTGTGATTTGGATTAGCTGCAAAAGCAAGACAACCAAATGACTTCATCTCTGTATATTGTGGTGTTTCTTCATATAGGACTTCATAAGGAGATTTATTTTCCAAAACAGATGAGGGAAGTCTATTCATTATATAAACTGATGTTAAGACACACTCTCCCCAGTAAGATATATCTAAACCAGATTGAAATTTCAATGCTCGAGCCATCTCCAAAATATATCTGTGTCGTCTCTCTACCCTTGCATTTTGTTGTGGTTTATATGGACATGAGGTTTGATGAACCATACCAGTAGATGCAAAAAATTCAATACAAGATTTATCTTGAAATTCCAAAGCATTATCTGTCCTTAAGATCTTAATATGTGCATTAAATTGAGTGACAGCATATGCATGAAATGCCTTGATACTGGTAAGAAAATCAGACTTGTATTGAAGCAAGTAAACCCATACCATCCTAGAATAGTCATCAACCAGAGTTAAAAAATATTTGTATTTACCTCTTGTAGCTATTCTGTATGGTCCCCAAATATCAGCATGAATCAGATCAAATCTCTTTTTAGCATGAGAAGAACTTAGACCAAAAGGAAGTTTAGTGAACTTAGCCAAGGGGCATGTGACACAAACATGAGCAGGTACAGTCTTGATTTGACTTTTAATCTCTGGAATTGACAGCACCTTTTGTTGTGGTGCATGACCAAGTCTGTTATGCCAGACCTCATAAGATACATAATCTGATTTTTCAACCATATTGCAGATATTAACTGAATTTGTCAAATAATACAGTCCTTTCCTCAATATACCCAGACCTTTGACATTTTCAGTATTTTGTTGCATAATTAAGCACTTGTCAGGATAAAACATTACTTGACAATTATTATCTTGTGCCAATTTATGAACAGACAACAAATTGTGATGAAATTCAGGAACACATAACACTCCCAGCAAGATCAGTCCATTCTCCAATTGTACATCACCAACATGTGTGATTCTAGCAGTATCTCCAGTTGGTAGTTTAATACTCATATTTGAAGAAGCACTAGTCACATTACTTAGTAATTTGAAATTTGCAGTCATATGATCAGTAGCTCCAGAATCCATGATCCATTCCTCTTTATCAGATTTATGAGAACTAGAAAAACCAGAGAAAGTAGTAACCATACCAGAAAAAGGACTATCTAACTCAATATTATCTTCTTTCTGCATAGTAGGTAACAGTTTAAGCAATTGTTCAAGTTGTTTAGTTGACAATGTCACCTGATCAGTCTGATCAGATTGACAAATTTCAATTTCAGCCGAATTCACCATTCGTTCACCACTACCTTTGTTTTCTTGCCATTTACCAGCAGGTTTCTGATTTCCAGAATTCTGATTTCCAGACATTCTCTTATACTTGCTATGCCACTTGGGATAACCAATTATAGTCCAACAGTTTGCTTTATTATGCCCTCTACCACCACATTCAGGACATCTCTCTGCATTACTCTGAGTATTCTTACCATACATGGCTACAATATCATGTCCAGCCATAGATTTGACATTTTCTCTTTGTGATTCCTCTTGCTGAATCAAAGAACACGCCATTTCTACATTTGGCAATGGTTGCATCATTAAGATCTGACTTCTTTGCAGACTATACTCATCATCTAAGCCATTCAAGAATTGAAATAACCTAGATTCTTGTTTCTGCACTTCTAAAGCCTTAAGAAAACTAGTAATTTCCTCAGTAGTAGCATTGAGTACAGGTAAAGTATTCATATCTTCTAACTCTTCCCAAAGTGAGCTAATAGCAGTATAGTATTCAACCAGATTCATTCTGTTTTGTTTGAGACTAAACAAATCTTTGTTGATTTTATACTTTCGTGATCCATTAACAACTTGAAACCGAGAAGCTAAAATCGACCAGATTTGACTAGCAGAATTGATAAACAGAATTGATTTCTTGATTGAATCAGAAACATTGTTATGTAACCAAGAAATTACCATCGTGTTACATGTATCCCATTGAAGAGCATCAGTTGCATCTGTTATGCTTCGAATTTCTGCACCAGTTACGAACCCTAGCTTTCGTTTTGATGCCAATTGAATCTCCATTGATCGTTTCCAAGTTCGATAATCCTCTGTACCTTGCAGTTTTGTAACAGTAATCGATGCAGGACCATCACTCGGATGAAGAAACAACGGATTTTACAGATCTGCAAATGAGAATCTACTTGTCGCCATTGTTAATCTCGACTTCAAGCTCTCAAATCACAGAATGAAGACGATGACTACACACGCTTCTAAGATTCTACACTCCAATCAAGTATCAATCAAACAAATCAATGACAGCTCTGATACCATAAAGAAAAGTAAAGCCATTGATCAAGAAATGAAAAAAATACTCAGAGAAGTTGTTATTATCTCAAGCTTACAATCATTCATCTTGTCCTGCAATACACTCTATTACTACATTTATAGTCGAGATTCTGTAACAGAATCTCTAACTAACTCTTACAGTAAATTGACACTTATACCCTTGACATTTATTGCTAATTACAACATATCCCTCTGACTTTATTGACCATCACAGTTGATCACTAGTTGACTATGTCTGATCTCTCCTTTTATGTTTGGGTACCACGGTTTTATGCCGGTTTTAAGCTAAAAAACTGATGTAAGTCATAAGTTCCATTTAGGTACTTTTGACTTATGATTTATCGAGTTTTTTTTTTTCTCGATTCTTGTAAAGTTTAAATATTATGAATTTAAAAAAATTTTAAGTCAAATTTCACTTTTAAGTCAAAATTATTAAACACCCATTTAACTTTAAGTAAAATTACCCAAACACATTCATTCAACTTAAAATAAACAACTTTACTTTCTCCTTTAAGTTAAAAACACCCCCATTAAGTCAAAAGTAATTTATTTTAAGCAATCCCAAACGATCTCTAGATCCTATAATCTGCTAATTTGGATATCGATGAAATACAGTAAAAATCTTGACAAAATTAACACGTACTAAACTTTGCTCTCAGTCCCAAAATTAAAAACCTTGATGAATTAACAAAAAACTCGATCGTGTAATAAAAAATTCGATCGTGAAACTCTTGTTTTATAAAGGTTTAATTGCAGATAATAAAATGTGACTATGTAAGTAGCTTCGGGATAATGCAGAGCAGGTACAATGAATTATGCAGTTACACTAGCTAACATGTATTGCCGCAAAGTTCCTTGTTCTAATGGATAACTCAGAACCAACTGCGCCCATTTTCGCTTTGCTGATGTCTGTAGTTTGTAAGTTATTAATACATTTGTCTGCATGCATTAGCCATGCAAATAAGTCTGAGTCTTGAACTGCCACCTAACCTGCTATGTGTCATCTTTCTGTGAGGATTTTCAAGCCCAAAATTTTGATATATACAACTTGTGGTTCTACCATCTCTTCATTTTTCTCCTCCTCGATCTATATCTATCGATCAAATTCAGGTGGTTAGCCAGCAGGAGCAAGATGTGTTCAACAAATTTAATTTTCCTCTTTGCAGTTTCGGTGCTTCTGTCTGCGATAACTTGTTCAGATATTAATCCAGAGACTCACGGAGAAGGTATATGTCAGTATCCTGATTGTACTCCGCAACTTCCACCACCATCCACATACCAGCCATACGTTGCTCCACCGCCTCCAAAACCAATTAGTCCTCCACCTCCTCCGCCTCCAGCACCAACTCTACCTCCTACAGCACCAACAGGGTATTCGCCATACGGTGTTGTTCCACCGCCTCCAGCAGGCTATCCAGACAATTGTCCTCCTCCACCTGCACCTCCTGCTCCTGAGGGTCAGTACTGCTGTGTAAACGAAACTGATTCGCCTCCAAGTCCACCTCCGAGTCTGTACAGTTATGTAAACGAAACTCCGAATTCTGCTGCATCACCACCTGCCTTGCCTTCTGTCTACAATTTCTACAGTGACATCTGCACCGTGGTTCTTAACATCTTGCCCCTCTTTGCTGCCGTTCTTTATGTTTAAAGGTCTCCTTGTTATCTAATTAATGTCTATTTTAATATCTGTTGTCGAGTCTATTAATTTCTGTTTGTCTTTATTTTGGAACATTTTTTCTTTTCGTCAGATGTTAAATTCAGGAGATTGATCTGTAATTTTTATGTTCTTCTAATTGAATGATTATATTAATGTCAACAAAGAACGGTAGCTCTGGTTCAAGTTTTAATTGCTCAGGCTTTAAATTGATTGCTGTATTCTTGTTTCTTGACAATGTGTGGGCAAGCAAGCAAGGGTCTTGCAGGCCAGGCTCGTTGTCTATTTAAACTTTGCCATATAGGGCAGATCATCGGATTTTTTAGACCACAAATATCTGATCAGTTAGTGTTTCAGGTTATCGGATTGGACACATCGATCGAAAAAAATAATTTCCGACTCTAAACTTTGTTGTACTTTAAAATCGAAACTCTGACAAGAAGAAGAACATTCATGAAATGAAACGGAGCAGTAATACATGGAATAGCTGCACTGCTGCAGTAACAAAACAAATGGTTGCATTCATAAACTTCATGTGGATCAGATCCTTTAATCATTTGGATTTTGGATCTTTTATTGGATCTATATTCGTTTATATAATCTTCGATCCGATTAGATATCCATATCAGGTTCATAATTCATTAAAATGCCTAATCCAATATGAACGAGGAGTCTTTTTCTAATGTTCAATGCATATACTCTAGAAAAATTATGTTTTTTTTTTTTGCCAAGTAGAAAAATTATGTTTCAATAGTATATAATAGTATTAAATTATCAAAATACCAAATTTGATTATTAGTAAATTTGGGGTTTGATTACTTACAAATACATAATTATACAAGATTTTTTTAGCTTCATCTCGGGTTCGATTCCTTACAACTACATCATTATAAAAATTTATTTATTTTAATTTTTTAGCATTATCTCGGATTCAATTTTTATAACTACATAATTAAATAGTGTTATTAATTTATTAATATTAATATTTTAATCTCAATTCGTGTTTAATATGTGCCCGTGCACGTGCTCCCATACTTCGTACGAATTATCGGCGCATGTTCTTATATAAAAAATTGCACACAAATTTAACAAGACAACGAAGAATCCTACAAAATGATTAAATTATTACCGCATGCGAAATCACCAACATGGAGATTTTTAGCAAATCGTCGGGTGTTCCATTCTATCATAATTTTAAATAAAATAGTCCTAAATATTATAATTTAAAAAGATGGTCTTAGATATCACTCTAAGAGACATTATCGTCCAATATTTTGAAATTTTTTTTTTGTTTTTTAACGCTACATTCTGTAGCGTTATTGGGGAAGAGTGGAAGGAAAACGCTACTCTAATTGGCGTTTGAGGGGAAGCAACGCCAGTGCCGTTTTAGGGGAGTCAAGTGGCTAACGCCATTTCAAGTGGTGTTTGGTTTTTTTTTTTTTTTTAAATATGCATTCGCAAACATTATTAAAAAACTTATAACCAATTGGTCAATTCAAATTGTGTGTTTTTTTTTTTAAATTTATAACCAAATGTTCCATTCAAATTACATTTTTTTTATTGAGTTCGACGGTCTGATTTTTAAAAAATCGGGAGGAATCCCGATTTTTTAAAAATCAGGATAAGTTAGGGTTTAGGATCTGACAGTGCATTCCTACTTCCAAAACACACGTAACTTACAAATTATATGTATGTATAAATATGTATGGACAATTCATACTACAAATGATACAGATATATTAATATTAGAATACAAACAGATGAAACAGACAGATGATAATATAGAGAGAGGGAGATGAACTGGGTGGTGGTGAGTTTCAATAGAAAGACAATCACGCTTTTCAAGGCCACTAGAGTTTAGTAAAAGTATTTCAGAGATACGCTATACTGTATCGCGTGTTGGGTGGGTAATTTAGGCCGAAAATCCGTCAATGAGTATATAAGGCCAAGGGTTAGAAAAATTTAGGTAATTTGGTCATTTTCTCATATTTTATCTTATCTTTTATAGTAATATACATCATCAGTCTAAGGTCAACATCGCCTATATATTAATAAAAAAAAAACCTTACATAGGACTAGGGGAGTAATTATCTAAAACGGTAAAACCCTATAAAACAAAGATTTTAGTATAAACAAAAACAAGGCACAGATCATGCCATTTGGCTAAAATCACAAGAACGCCATTGCAAATTTTCAATATTTACAATTATACCTCAGGGTTTGCTGGTAAAATTAAGTGAACACGAGGGTATTAATGTACTAGAGTGACATAGGCACATTAACACCCGTGCTATAAGACGATCAGCGAAGAAGGGCAGTGAAGATTCAAAAGCCATTTGAGAAGTCAGTGATCGGCGTCAGTATATCCGGCGGGTTAAGCAGCGATTTCCGGCAATGGTGGTGGCTCAGGGAAAATGGGTTAAGGTTATTTCTTGTTTTTTATTTATCATTTTAGCTAAATTTTATTATTAATATGAGACATTTTAGCTAATTTTGGTTTTACCCTCTTTGACTAAAATGAATACCAGATTCTTTACTGTTTACTAGTTAGAGTAAAAGGAGTGTTTGGTTTTTAGATTTTTTGAAAAAAGAGAGTACCTCTACCTAGGCCATAAAATATCGAGACAACAAGTACTTTTTATCAACGATGGAAGAAAATTTTGTTCAATCATATTAAGAATAAACTGTCTCTGCCAAGTTAGTATGGAGAAAATATATTAATTTATCAAGGCTATTGATTCATTAGGTATACATTTATCGAGTTTTTAATGTAGGATTAGTTGTTTTACGAATTAGTAGGGGTAAACGAGTCAAACTGTTCATGAGTTACTCGAACTCGGTTCATAAAATATTCGAATTCAGGTAGGTATAAAACGAGTCGAGCTCGAGCTATTCGAATATTTTACCGGGCCAAGCTCGAGCTTTAAGTTACTCGGCTTGTAAGGTTGTAAGGTTCGCGAACCTAATTGAGCCTTTATTATTTTTAATTTTTATACTATATTATACATATATTTTTATAAATTATTTAATATTTATATATAATTTATATATTTAATCTAGTCGAACTCAAGCCGAACTTGAGCCGAACTGATCATACTCGAGTTTTTACCAATATTTCTAGGGGAGGCACATAGTCCGAGCCGCACCCTCCGCGTACCCTCGGATTTTGACTAAATGTTTTATAGGTATAATATATTTGCGAATGTAATTTAGTTGGAAAAAGTGTTCATTTTATTACGGAAACTCTGATTTCAAATTCTTTTATCAACATTTCCTCAGAATGTCTTCACATATCAAGACATATAGCTTGTTTACATAGTACAATTACGACATTAGATTTCTAAATATGTCCTTGTTTTCGAAGCAATGCCGAGGAAAGTATTCTCTCAACATCTTTACTCTTTCAAGTACCCTCACTGGAAATCCTCCCTCCGCCACTGAATAATTCGATGAAATTAATTCGAGCTTTCGAGCCGAACTCGAACATATCGAACTTTAAGTTGACTATCATCATATTCCCAGAAGCTTATTACCAATTAGTAAATATTCCCAGAAGCTAACTTTAAGTTTGTATATGATCATAATTCTATGCTACACATTTAGCAAAAAAAAAATTGTATGCTACACCAATGTTCCCTTGCTCATTGCTTTAGGAAATTACATGGGGTTTTGCATTGTCTTGTTATAGTGGCTAGAGTTTTAACTGCATAGAGCATGGTTTATAATAACGAGAAACGGGTTGGGATCAATTTTATTGGTGTTTATAGAAAAAATTCTGAAATGGCTGAAACTCGCTACTTTTAAAATCCTTAACATGCAAAATGTCATCTGTTCAGCAAAATCAACCAGGAGAGAAATTAATGATTACTGAATTTTTATGTGATAGATTCCTCAAGTTTAGATAAAATGTCTAGTAGCAATCAGCAAATACTAAGACTTTATTTGAGTACTTGACCAAAATGAGTGGTTTGATCCAATAAATAGTTGTGTTGCCAGAAGGATGATACTTGCTTACATGAAAATTACAATAGCTTAACCGTTTTTAAGTACATACAAAAAAGTGTTCCCCATTATTTGAACTATGTTTACATTGTACTTTATATTTGAATTTTAACTAGTAACTAAAAATATTCTGTTGCAGTTTGTTTACTCACAGTTGTCGGAAGTTGTTCATAAGTCATAATGTTTCTGTTTTCAACAAGTCATAATAAGCTTGAGGCGTTGTCTGTACTCTTTTTTCCAATATGTGAGAATTCTCTGCAAGTGGAATGCGACATTAGTCACAGACTCACAATGCTTTGGCACCTTAACAAATAAATCAGTTCTTCATATTTAAACTAATTTGGATGAAACTTCAACACCATACAGACTTACCTCCAATCTCAAGCCTGAGATTCGTTATAAGTAATTCAGTGACTAGAGAAGGAAGATGTTCCCTTTAACACTGTATTGTATCTGAATGTTCGTCACACATCTACATTGTTGTATGGTGAATGTAGTAGTTATAACTATTTTATATGAATGTACCTTGGTTTATTTTTACTGGTAGCATAGTAGCATGATATGTAAGATAATAGCCCAGGAGAAGTTTCATATAATACTGAAGGGCTTCCCACTACTAGCTTAAGTGTTTAACAATGTTATCTTCACCCTATGCAGCTGGATCAGAAAGGAACTGGTCCTGGAGCAAGAAGTTCACATGCAATTACCATGGTAGGACAAAAGGCCTACGCCTTTGGTGGTGAGTTCAAGCCACGTGTCCCAGTTGATAGCAACTTATATGTGTTTGATCTCAATGAGCTAACATGGTCGGTGGTAAGTGTGACCGGTGATATCCCTCCACCACGAGTTGGTGTAACTATGGTATCTATTGGCGACACTATCTATGTTTTTGGTGGTAGGGACTCTACACACAAGGAGCTTAATGAGCTTTACTCTTTCGACACATGCACAAGCAAGTGGAACTTACTTTCTAGTGGGGATGCTGGGCCGCCTCATCGAAGCTATCACTCAATAACCTCAGATGATCGCCATGTGTATGTATTTGGTGGCTGTGGCAACAATGGCCGTCTTAATGATCTATGGGCTTATGATGCTGTTGACAAAAAATGGTTAAGTTTTCCCTTGCCTGGAGAGAACTGCAAAGGCAGAGGCGGGCCTGGGCTGGCTGTAGCCCAAGGGAAGATCTGGGTTGTGTATGGTTTCTCAGGTGTGGAGCTTGATGATGTGCATTATTTTGATCCAGCTAACGAGAAGTGGGTCCAGGTAGAGACAAGTGGCGAAAAGCCTACAGCTCGTTCTGTGTTTTCAACAGTTGGGATTGGGAAGTTGATATTTATATATGGTGGGGAAGTGGACCCAAGCGATTTAGGCCACTTAGGTGCTGGGAAATTTTCTTCTGAGTTTTTTGCATTAGACACAGAAGCATTGGAGTGGAAACGCTTGGAGGATGGATCAAATTCAAGTGATCACCCCGGGCCTCGTGGATGGTGCGCTTATGCAGCTGGTCAGCTAGATAACAAAGAGGGATTGTTGGTGTATGGTGGCAATTCAGACAGCAATGATCGCCTAGGTGATATTTACTTTTTCACTCCTTGATTGGATGCAGATGGAAAGTAATCACTGAAGGTTTGCGATGCATATTACTAATGATGATGTTTAGTAGGTTTGATTATGTTGGGACATGTTTTTACTCAATAAAATAATATGCACTGTTTGGTTGTATAGTAACTTGATTTACCCTATTCCATCAAACATAAAACATAATATGTGGGAATTGCTGTAGTGTTCAATATAACTCTTGATGTTTGATGAATTAATCAAAAATACCAAGTCGCTCCTTAATTTAATCAAACAAGCACTGTTCCCTAAACTGCGGATACCTTTACAGTTAGTGTTCTAGGAGAGATAGGTGCCTACGAGGAGACATGCGGGTTCCTGTGCTAGACCCACAGCAACAAAGCTATGAAGAACGTATGCTTATGCTCTTTAGGTTGATGTCTTATGCTCTATTTTTCTATATTACTAGTATATCTGGCTCCTGAGTTTCGCTTTGCTGCTTGTTGCCTAGCATTGTTAGAACATAAAATATATTTAGGGGCTGGAAAATCATGAAGACAAAAAATCATCTCTCACACCGTTCATTTTCTTGCCAACTACCAATGGACCACACAAGTGCTAAAGTAGGAAAGAATATTTGCTTATTGCTTGATGCCTTCTCTTTTGTCAGAGTAGAGAAGTACAGTAATGTGTTTAAAATCCAAATTGCTGAAAAACCAGCTTGTATAGGACCCATATACAGTAATATGCGTTTCAAGTGGAGCTGTAATGAGTGAATCAGCTAAAGACTGCTAGTCCTCACATTCTTGTAACAAATCTAGAATGATACACTGCCATAAAGTTGTAAGGTAAGGCAGTTAAGATCTATTTTTTTTTGAACAAATCGTACTTGCATTACTTAAAAATTATCAATTTCGGGTACATGATTAAAAAAACAGGAGGAGTGACAGACCACTCTCCATAGCCTGACATAGAATTTATGCAGCATTTGCAAACAAAAGAACCACATGATTCGCAGACCAATACACGAACTACTAGCACTTGATAATTGTGCTTTAATGATTTTGTACAAGAACTGGTTTCTTGACAACAGCTCGCACCAACCTGATCTTCCCTCCAACCCTCAAGCAAATTCCGAACCAAGTGTTCAGAAGTCTCAGTTGAATAAACTATGGTTAGAGGAACGAGGCTCCAGCTATCTACGTGCCGTATACCAGCTATAGACATGCCGAAAAAAGAAACCCCCAAAGGATGAACAATACCCCAGCTATCTACATGCCGGATACCAGCTATAGACATGCCGAAAGTGAAGATCCCCCACAGGTAAAGAACAATCTTTGATTGTAAAGTATGAGCTCTTGCAACAATCGTCAACATCCCATCTTCGATGCAGACTTTCCAGATCTCGTAGACCTTCCTCAAAACCAAACAAACCAAATAAACTCTCACAATGAGAGACAAACAAACTCTCATAAAGAGAGACAAATGAACCCAATTAATGGGTAAACAAGCCAAAAACTCACAATCCTCACAGAAGGAGGAAGATTATTGAAAGAAATAAAAAACTAGACAGGAAAAGGGGCCTCCGGTCGGTGGATAGACCACCGCCGGAGGAGAAGGACGGACTGATGAAGAAGAGGATGAAAGAAAAGTTTCTTTCTTTCGGTGGAAAAAGACACGTACAAGTTCTTAACACCTTTCCGTCAGTTAAGATCTATTTAAAGCTAATAAAACACAGACACAATGTCAGAGTTAAATTTTGGTCCCTGTATCAAATTCAAAGCATAAAAAAAGAAGAGGATAAAATTCATTCACAAATCATACAGAGGAGCACCAATAGGGATCACTAGCACACACTTCACACCTGAAAATAATTACAATCAATACCAAAGAAAGCAGCCTTACCAATAAATTTTGTAAAAAAAAAAAAGAGATGATATAGCAATCATTTTATATCTATTATTGTTCTTCATGTGTCACCAGCTCACCCTGTCTGTAACCATCGAAAATCTTTGATACTCAAAGAGAAACTAGAGCTCCTAATGACAGTCCCAAAAGTGCTGTCACCACAATCCTGACACCCCCAATACTCGTAGAGCTGTTTTCATCGCTTGCTGTGTCATCTGCTGCATCTTCATCATCTGAAGGCCCTGGCGCCTCTGCTTCCTCGTCATCCTCACTCGTTGAACCTTTCTTACTCTTTGGAGCATCTGTGTTGAACAGCTCCCTAGGTAACAAAACTTTGTCGATCTTGTATACAGCCAGTGGCTCATCATCTACCAATGTTGCTTTTATACTTGCTGTTACCACCTTAGTCTTTAATGCCACACCCTCGTCATCATTTTGTACTGTAAAATTATAACTATTCACCCCCTCAAGTGCCAGAGTATTCATGACACCGTTATGTGACCTTAAAGTTCCCATAGAATTGTAATCTGCCACACCATGATATAGCAGTATCAACATTTTCCCTTCCTCTGTCAAATTCTTGTACTTGGGCATAAAAGCTTTGAGAACGTCATCGCTCGGACAGAAAATCGTCAATCCTCCATCAACAGTTTGAACAAAAGTGTCCAAAGCGCCTTCAGAAGTTAACAAGTCTGAAAATGCTTTGCATCCTTTAGCTTTCATGATATCAGTTATATTTACTGATGGTGCGGCTACAGGAGCTTCAGCTTCGGGGGATGTTAGTATCTGACTTATTTGTATCACAGATATGTTGTAAGGCTTTTCTACAATAGTTTTTACAAAGAAGGACTCAAACTTGGCAGCATTGTCTTCCTGTGCAAATCCCACACGCCCACCTTTAACATCTGTAATGTTGACATAGCCAGATATTCCTTCTGCCTTGCCAGTGGCTTGAAACATGGTGGCAGTAAGGGTAGAACGGTGTGTGATTTGGTGAAGTTTCTTGCTGCCAAAGTAGTCGGAAAATACATGAAGGGCGAGGACATTCTTGATGGTGAAGATTGAGAGATGTTTGGAGAGAAGATCAGCCATACCTGCATTATCTACAGCGCAAACAGTGATGGTCAGGCGACGATTTATCTCAGCTGCAAGATGCGTGATGGTTAGGTAATGGTTAAAGCTTGAAAATTCCGGGTGCTTGGCGAGGATACGTGTGATGTTATGTGCATGGGTGGTGGCAAAGAAAAGGGTAAGTAGGAGACCGAGTGTGATCCCTGAAAGGAGTTTCATATTGTGAAGTATGAGAAATTTCAGGGGTAGACACTAAGACAAGGCTTTAGCCTTTAGAGCTTAAGGTACTTGTGTTTAAATCAAATGGGAAGATTTGTTAATCATTTAAAGGGTTACAATGCATGCATTATTGCTAATAGGTAGATAGAAAATGACTCATTACAACAGGAATTGTATTATTTAACTTTAAATTACTATATGGCAACTGATGATTAAGAAACTGAATGTTTTAAGCTCGGTCCACTGGGTTATGTATGTGAATGTATTCGTAAAGCACTTTCAACTTATCTCATTTAACTTATTCAGATGGTTAAGTTGCTTTGAAGTGTTCGTTTAAGAAGATATGGCTACTTTAATTATAACATTAGAGGAAAAACTTGTTGATTTTCACCTCTAAATGTTGTCGGTACCTTGACTGTCGGTGTATTCATGGACTAACACGCAGATTAAGTGGTTAAGTGTGTGATTAAGAAATTAGAACCTACATGATTAAGAATGAAAAAATCATTTTCCATTTTGTTGTTAAGAAGGGGATGGGATATCAAATCAGCTTTGAAATTAAATATAGATAATAGTACAATTAAAGTAATATCGGCAACAACAATGATATTTTAATAGTAATTATTTTCTACTACTCGTAGTAGATTATATTGTCAGTGCATCAGTAGGTCCTCTTGCCATGAGTTTACATTCATGAAAGCCATATGTACAGTCTGTCTGAGTCTGAGTTGTTTTTGGTTTCTTGTGAGTAGAAAAATAATGATGTCTCACCAACAATAAAATGGATAATAAGATTAATAATTACAGGAAAAAAATGGGAGAATCAATACTACTACCTCCATCCCAAAAAGAATGACCCTCTGACTTTTTCACGCATTTCAATGTGCTCGGTTGAGCTACTTAGAAGTAATATTTTTATAATTTTTTTGTTTTGTATAAAAATATAGGATTTATATTTTAATACAAAACAAAAAAATTAAAAAAATAATATTTACAAGTACCTCAATCGAACGCATTGAAATGCGTGAAAAAGTCAAAGGGTAATTTTTTTTGGGACGGAGGGAGATTACAGTAATCAGCCATTTAAATAAGCTGCCATTAGATCCAAAAATTCCAAGCTGGTGGAAGTATATGTTATTAAGCTGTAGATAATCTAAAAACTAGTAGCTGATTTATGTTAAAACTTAATTTTAATCTCTAATGGTTTAGGAGAAAGAGATCACTAATGATTTAGGAAAACAAAGCACCATTGATTTTAACTAGTAGCTTGTGTATCTTCAATTTATATCATAAATCTCTATAAATTAATTAGAGAGTTATTACGATTCTAGTGATTAAGTGCAAAAAGAAGAAGTTATAATTTAGCCTTCTTTTAAAAAAGAAACTAAGCATTCCCAGTCATACAAGTGAAACTAGTAGTAATATTTATGTCTCAGAAATGCATAAATCATAAATAAGGATATGCATTGATAAAATATTAAAATTAAAATGTGGCCCATGCAGGTCTCGAACCTGCGACCTTCGCGTTATTAGCACGACGCTCTAACCAGCTGAGCTAATGGGCCGATGACAAGTGATTGATTACTTTAGTATTTATTATAAGTTTCATTTCTTATGCTTCTAAAAATAGCTAGAAATAAAGCGCGAACATGGCAATTAAACAAATCACACCAAAACAATCATGTCATTACTTTCAGAACTTGCATTGGCTAAGAAAGCCAAGTTTAAAAAAATAAATATTAACTTTAAGTCTTTAACTGATCTTAAAAAATTAAAGAAAGCGTAAATATGAACGACATCTTATTAAAATTAAATTTGTTTTTTTTAGTACGCGAGATAAACCGCACATGTATCGACCACATTACAAGGTAAAAACCTATATTGGTTTGGTTAGATCGACATTCATTTATAACTAAGCTGCACCGCCATGCCTATTTATAACGAACCAGCAATTCCAACGAGCGAACCAGCACGTCTAGGCCTTGCATTAATCTGCAAATAGATCGAATACAGCACCCTCTAAGGGGCAAGTTCCTCTCTCAACAAATTACGTGTTGGAGGGGAATGGAACCCTTGACCTTGTGAACACAAGGCAAGGGCATTGCCAAAATTTAATTCTAAAATTAAATTAAATTTAATATTAAATTTAAAATTAAATTTGTTTTTAAAGATTTAGAATTCTGGTTGGGGCCAAGGTGTGGAACATGGAGGTGCTGGGTGCACTGAGGTGCAACCTAAGGTGCTATTGCCATATGAATCTGCCTTGAGTTGTTTATTTGCTCAAGTTGCTTCATTCAGCTCCTCTGACTTCAACTACATTGTACTTAGATTTCTTTCATAATTTACTTTTTTCGTTAATATTCATAAATCTCCATGCTTTTCTTCAACTGCATCACTAATCTAAGTATCTGACCATCTTTACTCGCATCTGAATCAGTTTCTAATGAATATGTTAATTTTAATATGAAAATGATCAGGAATAGTTTGTGAAGTTTTTCTAAGGCCGTGTTTTACAGGATGATCTCACATTTTCCCCTTAAATGTTGTTAACAACAAATTGCTGAGAAAATTTTTTAGAGGCTGCAGAAACATCAAACACAGAACTTTTGTGATTAAAAATAATATCTTTTCGTGTTGATAAGAAAATATTAATGTGTACAGATATGTAAGTACTCTGGCTTGGCAGTTTTTCGCAGGAAAGTAGTTCTGATCAAGGATGATAAGAAATAGGATTTGTGACATTCTGGAGAATGATCGATGTCTTCATAATCAGAAATCGCGACAGCATTTGAATCTCCCAAGTCCCCGTGTCACCATTGGCACTACCTAATGGAAGTTGCACCAAAGTACATGTCTAATGTCTTCATCTTCCTGGTGATTTCAAATATTAGGTAACAATTCAATTATGTCGAAGCTCTGTACTCAATCTTAATTCATACATATAGAGTGTGGTGACTATTAATATCAACAGCATATGATTAATGTTTCGACTCATTTCTAATTTGAGATTAACTACAATAACCTTATGATACGTGGTTCTTTGAAGGATGGTTGTACAAAAGTAACTACATAGATGTTAACACTCCCATCTAGTTCACAAGTAGCGCGTACACGGACATAAAGAGATCCACTGCAGTCTGCAACAATAAAGGTGGATAGACCATTGTGTTAATAGATTCTTTTTAGTTATATCTGCCACAAATCTGTGTCTTAATTAATATGCTCTTCATAATTAAAAACGCATAGACAAAAATGTACTTCGCATTTACATGTATGGAAGCATTAGTAGTATATACACATCTATCTACGAATTTTAACAACTGAGAAGGGACAATATAATCCTATGGTTTAGTAGTACAAGCAGGAGTTAAGAAATGGCCAGCAAGTCTAGGCGAAATGTTAGCACACTGAGAAAAAGCAGGTCCATCCTTACCGGTGTACACCAAATTTATGTCTATTATCTGTTGGAGTTAATCTCAAACAATAAGTTTAAATAAGTTAATATGATTTATTTGCTTGATTTCATCAAATAATTTGTTGAAATCTTCTGCAAGTCTGCCAATGGTAGATGGACGTGGTCATCTAAATTTATGGAGACATTGTAGGAGCAGTGGAAAATAAGGCTAGTAATTGAGTTATTTTAGGAGTTTTAGTTTTAGTCTTTCCTTGTATGTAGGTCATTCCGTGTTATTTTCATTCTATAATTTGTAACTTGTATCATGCAATTCTATGTAAGCTGTTTTAGCACATATCTTTGTTTCTCTTGAGTTTCATATATACTATATATCAGTATATCAATTGTTTTATTTTCTACATTATCTCCACATTCTGGCACGCTATCCCTCTGCTGCATACTGTCTTCACTACTAGTTTTGTTGATGATGTTCCCCTTATCCCTATAAAGCTAACATCACTGATCTTTATACGAGAGAGTGCCTAGAGTAATTTATAAAAAATACTTAACATACTAACTAAGGAGTTCCCCCAAGTGATGCACTCGACTCAGCTGCTGTAGTAGAAGGCTCAGGTGTACCTCTTCTCTACTAACCACCTGTTGGCTTCCATCTCCAAGCGATACACAATTGTAACGGACCCAGCACCAACTACAACAAATATGAGCCCGAGCACGGAAAGCCCAATCCAAGTGAAGAAGTGGATTTTTACTAAAGGCCCAAGTGGAACTCAAATGAAGATTGCTTAATAATAATTAAGCAATCCAGCCCACTTATTTATTAATTTATTTTTAATTCAATAGTTGGTTGGATAGGGGATATATACATCTGAATTGTATCATTCACATCTTATGATGGTTATTGTTATAAAATATTGCTCTCTCTTCTTCCTGACACCTTTGGTGATTATCTCTCTTCTTTTACTATATTGTGTTATATCTTGTTAGTTAACAATTGGGGAATCCCACTTGTTACAATTGGTATCACAGATCCATGACCTCGGGAGTCAAACGGATGAGTGTCGCTCAAGTTAACGACGCAGTTAACGATCTTATGGATGAAATGGCTATAAGTGGATCTAAGTTGCAAAATAAAATTCAAGAGATGGAGACCAATCTCAAGCACCTGCAGGAGTCCACTCAAGCCAATAACACTATGGTCACACAGATCCTCACTCATCTCAAACGGATTGACAATGAGAAGGATCCGGGTAAGCTGCCACTTCGAGCTTCCTCCAGTACTACCCTAGAGGATCAGACTAAATCAGGTGTGAATTATCTCGATTTTTCTTCTATAAAACACAATAAAGCTTACACACCTAAATTGCACTTTCCCCCTTTTGATGGCGAGGGTATACGAGGTTGGATTCGGAAATGTTCATTGTTTTTTAAGTTTTTACCTATGAGGGATGATGAGAAGGTAGAATTTGCAGCTCTACATCTACATGGTAAGGCAGAATTATGGTATCAATCGTATGTTATTGATAAGCCTGAACCCCTCTGGGATGAATTTTTGGTGGATATATTGACTCGGTTTGAAACCCATAAAGGGGAGGGTATCATTGGGGAATTTAAGCTGTTGAAACAAACGGGCAGTGTGGAGGATTATTATGAGAAATATGAAGAGTTAAGGGCCCTTATTAATTTAGAGGTTCCGAATTTACCTGAATTCTTTTTGGTGGGCAACTTTGTGGGGGATCTGAAAGATGAAATCAGGCATGGAGTGCGGAGGTTCACCCCCACTACTGTTTGCAAGGCTGTGGAATTATTTCGTATGGAAGAGGCACTGTTGGAGGGAAAAGGGGTACTAACCAAGCTAACCCAGAAATCACCTTCAACCACTATAGCCTATCATATTACCAAATCTTACCCTCAAATTACTTACCCATCACCTACCAAAAATACCACAAACACAACAGAGACAACCACTAGACAGAACTCACTACTACCCACCCCTACCAATAAAACCACAACACAAGTCAATCCCATTCGAAGACTTACACATGCTCAGTATGAAGATCGAAAGAAGAAAGGGCTGTGCTACTATTGTGAGGGCAAATATTCCCCTACCCATAAATGTCAAAACCCCCAACTCTTCATGATAGGCTAGGAGACAATCAGTGATGATAGTACCCCACCTGATTCACCCCCACAACAGGACCTAGTCATTGAGGAATGTTATGAATGGGGAAATTTCTTTAAGTGCCATGGATGGAGGTGCCCACCCCAGCACGTTCAAGGTCAGAGGGCAAGTAAGGAAGGTCAACTTCACTATTTTGATCGATTCGGGAGCTACTCATAACTTTCTGGATCCTCAGGCAGCAGAAAGATTGAACTGCCAATTATAGGAGGTTAAGCCAATGGTAATTAGCATAGCAGATGGCGATAAGTTGGTCAGTCATCAACTCTATCCACAGTTGAAATGGCGTATGGCCAAGCAGAGTTTCTCTACTTCATTAAGGGTTTTGCCTTTGGGGGGATGTGATATAGTTCTTGGAATGCAATGGTTGGAAACCTTGGGTCCTGTGCAAATCGATTTTAAAACAAAAGAAATGCATTTTACCTGGCAAGATGAAAAGGTGGTTCTAAAAGGGCTAGATGATATTTCCCAGCTGAAAGTTACCACATCTAAGTCATTACATAAGTATTTGACTAGGAATTCTAATGTGCTTTGCGGACAGTTAAGTATGGCCACAGCTGAACCTCAATTGTTGACCCAACAACCATTTCAGGAGTTAATCGATCAGTATCAGGATGTCTTTGCGGAACCTACAGGGCTGCCTCCTTCTAGAATACATGATCACTGCATTCCCTTGAAAGAAGGAGCCACACCAGTCAGCCAAAGACCCTATAGATACCCTCAAGTCCAGAAATCAGAAATAGAGCGAATTGTGAAAGAAATGTTAGAATCAGGCATTGTGCAGAGCAGTAACTCGCCTTTTAGCTCTCCGGTGTTGCTGGTTAAGAAGAAAGACCACACATGGCGAATGTGTGTAGATTATAGGAAGTTAAATAAGCAAACCATAAAGAGCAAATACCCTATTCCAATCATCGATGACTTGCTTGACGAATTACATGGGGCTGTAATTTTTTCTAAATTAGATCTTCGGAGTGGGTATCACCAAATTCGAGTGGCTGACTGTGACATTCCAAAAACGGCGTTCACGACTCATTTTGGCTTATTTGAGCTCAGGATAATGCCCTTCGGGCTAACTAACGCCCCTGCCTCATTTCAGGCTCTAATGAATACAACGTTTGCTCAACATCTGCGAAAATCAATATTAGTCTTTTTCGATGACATCCTCGTGTACAGTAAAAATGTGCAGGAGCATAAACAACAGCTGATAAAAGTTCTGGAATTAATGAGGCAGCACAAGCTGTACGCCAAGCTTTCTAAATGTTAATTTGGTCGGAGTAGCTTGGAGTATTTGGGCCACATTATCTCTGGAGACGGGGTTTCTGTAGACCCAAGTAAAGTTGAGGCCATGATGCTATGGCCTACACCTAGAACCATCAAGGATTTGAGAGCATTCTTGGGACTTACCAGATACTACCGAAAGTTTGTTCAAAACTACGGTACTATCAGTAAACCACTCACCAGCTTACTTAAAAAGGGGCAATTCTCATGGAGTGAAGAAGTTGACCAAGCTTTCCAGCGTCTCGAACAAACAATGACCACGACTCCCGTCCTTGCAATGCCCAATTTCAATGAAACATTCATCGTCGAAACTGATGCATGTGAGTCATGTGACTATGGTTTGGGAGCTGTACTAATGCAACAAGAGCGACCAATTGCTTTTCTTAGTAAAGCACTAGGCCCTAAAGCTTTGGCAATGTCTACATACGAAAAGGAAATGCTTGCAATAGTCACTGCAATGCAGAAATGGCGACATTTCTTGGAGTTAGGCCACTTCATAATACGAACTGACCATCAAGCATTACGGTATTTTCTATCCCAGAAAATCACCACATTAATGCAACAAAAATGGTTAACTAAGTTGTTGGGCCTGAACTATGAGATTTAGTACAAAAGGGGGCACGAAAATACAGCAGCAGATGGACTCTCCAGAGTGGTACCACAGGCAGAAAAAGGCACAGCCATGGCTATGAGCCAAGGCATACCTTGTTGGCTCGAAGAGCTTCAAAACAGTCTTCAAGGGGATACCCAAGTTCAGGAGATGATGCTCGAGGCATTGAGCACCCTGACTGGGCCAAAGCTTTGCCATCCCCAGAATGGAATACTCATGTACAAAGGAAAAATATACATAGGGGCAAAGGGGCATTGGAGGGCCACCATTATACGAGAATTTCATGATACCGGACATGGGGGACATTCTGGGATTGAAAATACATATTTCAAGGTAGCTCAACTCTTTTATTGGCCCCAAATGAAGGAGGAAATCAAGCAATATGTGAAAGAGTGTGACATCTGTCAACGCCACAAGTCTGAAAATGTAGCGTACCCAGGATTATTGCAGCCTTTAGAAATTCCTTCCAAGATTTGGAGTAGCGTCTCCTTAGATTTTATTGAAGGTCTTCCTAAATTCCAAGGTAAATCGACAATTTTGGTGGTTGTGGACAGATTAAGTAAGTACGGCCACTTCCTTGCATTAAGTCATCCATATAATGCCAAAGATGTGGCCAGGTTATACTTTGACAATGTAGTCAAGTTACATGGGCTTCCCCAGACCTTGGTAAGTGACAGAGATAAAGTCTTTATTAGCACTTTCTGGAAGGAACTCTTCACGATGATGGGAACCCAACTGGCTATGTCTACTGCGTATCACCCTCAGTTCGATGGGCAGACCGAACGAGTCAACCGGTGTTTGGAAACCTACTTAAGATGTGCAGTTAGTGAACGACCCAAAACATGGGCCAATTGGTTGTCCATAGCGGAATGGTGGTACAACACTTGTAAACACAGCTCAATAGGCATGACTCCCTTTGAAGCACTTTATGGATACCCACCTACTTCCATTCCTATGCCGTTACAGACCAACTGCAAGGTAGCTGCTGTGGGAGAGTATCTTAGGCAACAGCAAAGCGCAGTGCAGGTCTTGAAAGAAAATCTCCTCAAAGCACAAAACAGAATGAAGCAATATGCTGATCAGAACAGAACAGAACGAGTGTTTCAGGAAGGTGACATGGTATACTTAAGGTTACAACCTTACAGACAAACCACCATTGCCACCAGGTTCTGTCTCAAACTATCTCCAAAATACTATGGTCCTTTTGAGATTGTGAAAAAGATTGGCACGGTCGCTTATCAGCTTAAGTTACCAGATACTGTCCGGATTATAACCATGCTCGGTTCTGCAGATTCGCATGTATTTTCCATCCAGCCATAACTAATCAGATATATGATCACAAAATACACGATTAACTTCATAATAAATTTGCATGATTGTTACTCGATAATGTCCGGAGAAGTATTTTTATTCTTTTTTCTTTTATTCTTTTTTTTTGACAAGATTATTTTTAGTTTTCTTGATCTATGTCATAACGAGTAACGACCATTTGCCTTGGCGCCAAGATTAATGATATAATTACAAGTAAAAGCCATAGCCACAGACTGAGTTGATTCTGTAGTCATGATTTTGAATTTTATATGAAGGAAAATGTTGAGATTAAGTTTGGAAAGAGAAACTTTGAAAGTTTGTAGGAAAATGTTGAAGGCCATAAAATCTGAATGGCTGTAATAAAGAATTTAAAAATTTTACTTACTGTATCTGCCTAATATCTAATTTTGAACATTGTCGTATTGTATTCTATGCACCAGTGCATCAATTTCAATTTCTGTGTTAGTTGTTTAGCACTGCGCTTTAAGGTTTTATCTACTCATAAAACTCAAGACATGCATTCTATTAGCCTTGATCCTGGCCGGTAGTGAAAGGGGCAGAGTGGTGGTTGAAGAGTGATAGAAGTATTCACCCTGCCATGGAGCTTTGGGAGTTCAGATAGGTTAAATAACACCCAACATAAGTTGCAACGATTGCCAGTGAGTTAGGAGCCAGATGACATTGTAGGGGAAACTATTATTCGTATGTGTTGGCCTTAATATCTCAGTAATTTAGCTTTCTTATAGTCGAGTTATTATAGGAAGGTGACATGGTATACTTAAGGTTACAACCTTACAGACAAACCACCATTGCTACCAGGTTCTGTCTCAAACTATCTCCAAAATACTATGGTCCTTTTGAGATTGTGAAAAAGATTGGCACGGTCGCATATCAGCTTAAGTTACCAGATACTAGCTCTGTTCACCTGTATTCCACGTGTCATTACTAAAGAAAAAACTGGGCAAAAAGGCCATTCCTATAGCACAATTACCTGAACTCGGCGAAGAGGGTCAGTTCTTAGTAGAGCCTGTAGCAATCTTGGACAGAAGACTGATCAGACGAAAGGGTGGACCAGTTACACAGGTCTTAGTCCAATGGTCCAATACCCCTACCACTGATTCAACGTGGGAGGACTGGGGTACTCTCAAAACAAAGTTTCCCAGGTTCCTTCCATGGGGTCGAGGAAGTTTTGAAGGAGACGGGAATGTAACGGACCCAGTACCAACTACAACAAATATGAGCCCGAGCACGGAAAGCCCAATCCAAGTGAAGAAGTGGATTTTTACTAAAGGCCCAAATGGAACTCAAATGAAGATTGCTTAATAACAATTAAGCAATCCAGCCCACTTATTTATTAATTTATTTTTAATTCAATAGTTGGTTGGATAGGGGATATATACATCTGAATTGTATCATTCACATCTTATGATGGTTATTGTTATAAAATATTGCTCTCTCTTCTTCCTGGCACCTTTGGTGATTATCTCTCTTCTTTTACTATATTGTGTTATATCTTGTTAGTTAACAATTGGGGAATCCCACTTCTTACAACAATCATCACCGGTCTTAATATTAGAGTTCCTGATTGTCACTCCATTTGACCTTCCTATGTGAATTCCGTCAGTATTCAAATTGTTCTCCGTGCAATGATGGTAAAAAGGTGAAGAGTCAAATTCTGACAACTTAGTATGTTCATATCATCATATGAAACAACTTGCTATCGCGGGAGGTCACATGTTGAACGGTGGAATTCCTTAAACGGTGGAATTCCTTAAATGGTTGAATCTTATATTCTGTTCAATTTTCATAACAAAAAACAAATGGACATCATCTATGTTATCATAGAAATGGTCATTGGTGAATATAATTTACTTTCATATATATAGTGGCTACCTGATAGTTGCACACATATTCAAACCTTAAACATTTAAGAAGTCTGCATTTTTAGTTGACAATATAGAGACATTCTGCACTTTAATATAACTGGAAAAAGTATTAATGCTTTTTTAAGTAAATTTATGAAGATCGGGAAAATCGTTAGTTACATGAATGGAAGTTAAAAGTAGAGGACATAATTTCAAAGTAATGTTAGGTAATACTTGAGAAAATTGTGTTTCAAGATTCGATATGTATTTAGCACCAAGTGAATTTTTTTGTTTAGTACTAACAAAATGGAAACAAGTTATACCATAAGTGGTCTTTACTATGGGAAGCGAATTGCATTTTCCAGTTTTTTGCGCAATCATTTTTAGACCAGGCGACTCATCCTTGGCCAGCAAATGTACCTCCTCCAGAGAGCGTCAAAACATCAATGGATTGGAAAATTATCCAACCATCCTGGGACTTAATGTCAACGGGAGCGATCAAAGCATCAATGGATTGGAAAATGTCCAATCCATTGATGCTTAGACCAGGCGACTGATCCTTGGCCATCAAATGTACCTCCAGAGAGCGTCAAAGCATCAATGGATTGGAAAATTATCCAACCATCCTGGGACTTAATGTCAACGGGAGCTATAAATGTTCCTTGAGACCGAATAGAAATGGGAGCTTTACAGGGACCCTGATACACAACTGGTCCAACCATATAAGCTCCTGTCCTGATTATAACCGTGCTCGGTTCTGCAGATTCGCATGTATTTTTCCATCCAGCCATAACTAATCAGATATATGATCACAAAATACACGATTAACTTCATAATAAATTTGCATGATTGTTACTCGATAATGTCCGGAGAAGTATTTTTATTCTTTATTCATTGAGTAAATTGCAAAACGGTGGCTGTAGTTTACACTGAATTGCAAAAAAGTGGTCGAATTTTCAGATTTTCATTTTAGTGGCTATCGATCTTTTTTCATGTATTTTTTTGAAAATTAAAAATAATTTTGGCCACTATTTTAGAAATCAAAAACAATTTTGGCCACTTATTTTAAAAATAAAAAAAAAATTGGCCACTAATTTAAAAATAAAAAACAAAGTGTGGCCACTAAAATGAAAATTTGAAAGTTCGGTTACTTTTTTGCAATTCAGTATAAACTACAGCCATCGTTTTGCATTTTACTCTTATTCTTTTGTTCTTTTTTATTTTTGACAAGATTATTTTTAGTTTTCTTGATCCGTGTCATAACGAGTAACGACCATTTGCCTTGGCGCCAAGATTAATGATATAATTACAAGTAAAAGCCATAGCCACAGACTGAGTTGATTCTGTAGTCATGATTTTGAATTTTATATGAAGGAAAATGTTGAGATTAAGTTTGGAAAGAGAAACTTTGAAAGTTTGTAAGAAAATGTTGAAGCCTGAAGGCCATAAAATCTGAATGGCTGTAATAAAGAAATTAAAATTTTTACTTATCTGCCTAATATCTAATTTTGAACATTGTCGTATTGTATTCTACTGGATGATAGCCCATGCGAAGCACGGGTCAAAATAATTTATTAAAATTGATCATTTTTTATTAAATTTTATAGGAAATATTTTATTTATCATTAAAAAATACTATAAAAATGGTAAAAGTACAAAAGAAAATTACGATATTTATGGAACTTAGTATTTTATAAAAAAAGAATTGTAATTACATCAAAATCCCAATATTTCTAGGAGACACAAATTTAGAAGTAAGTATCATTAAAACGTGATTTCACTTACAAATAAAATAATAGATGATAAGGGCCCGAGAAAATTTAATTAAATTGATCATTAATTTATTATAAAAATTTACGTTATTTACAAAGAATTTGCTTATTAATAAAGGTCATTTTATATATTATTTATTTAAGTTTATTTAAGAAAATTGAGAAAAAAACTAAATAATTCCGATATATACGTTAAAATGTACATGATTATGATAAATACGTTATTTCTGAACTGAATAGAGTTATAATAAAAATTACAATTATAATAGTATTAACAATTTATTATTTTAATAAAAATAATATATAATCCTTGGAGAAATAGGAATATTATGAGTGGAAACAATTTTGGTACCGAAGTACCATTAAAAATGTATTTCGTTTGTTATAGATAAGCATGTCACCGTAGATTAACATTTGTATTCGTAGTCATTTTTTTTTATTAAGTTGTAATAAAAAATTATAATTGTAATATAATTTATTTATTTATTTTATAAAATAACATAGAATTCTAGAGAAAATAGGAATCTCGGGGTGAAACCAAAATATGGTACGAACCAAATTTGGTATAAAATAGTACATTAAAAAGGGGTTTTGTTATTAATACACGTTATAGATATAGATTTATTTATTATTTATTTAAGATTATATTTTAAACAATCAAGAAAACATAACATACATGGTTCTGGTTCTAATATATACGTTATTTGTACAATTCAGTAATATTATAGTAAAAGAATTATAATTATAACAAAATTCCAAACAATTGTTTTAGAAAATAATATGAATTTTAGGGGAGTAGGAATCTGTGATGAAATAAGGGTGAAACCAAATTTGTTACGAAAATATCATTAAACAGAAATCTATAACCTTTATTAATAAGCGAAACCCTCTTTTAAATGTATCTAAAATTTGGTTCGCACTATATTTTGGTTTCACCCGTTTTTGGTTCGCACTATATTTTGGTTTCACCCCTGAAATCCTATTTTCCCTAGAATACTATGTTGTTGTTTTTTAAAAAAAATAGAATAAAAATAGAAATCCTATTATAATTATAATTCTTTTTGTAATTTTTATCTTTTTATAATTATAATTCTTTTATTTGTAATTTTAAAAAAAAATTATATTTTCCCTAGAATACTATGTTCCTTTAAAAAGAGTTAAAAATAGAGTTCTTATTATGATTATAATTCTTTTGTTTATAATTTTTTTAACTTGAAAAAACCAACGATCAAAAATCACCAACAAATAGAGGGTAAATCACCAACGAATACGTAGCCAGATCGTATAACATTTGATAAAACACTAACGAATCTATAACCTTTATTAATAAATTTCTGTTTAATGATATTTTCGTAACAAATTTGGTTTCACCCTTATTTCATCACAGATTCCTACTCCCCTAAAATTCATATTATTTTCTAAAACAATTGTTTGGAATTTTGTTATAATTATAATTCTTTTACTATAATATTACTGAATTGTACAAATAACGTATATATTAGAACCAGAACCATGTATGTTATGTTTTCTTGATTGTTTAAAATATAATCTTAAATAAATAATAAATACATCTATATCTATAACGTGTATTAATAACAAAACCCCTTTTTAATGTACTATTTTA
This sequence comes from Kitagawia praeruptora, assembly GCA_037693485.1. NCBI lineage: Eukaryota > Viridiplantae > Streptophyta > Magnoliopsida > Apiales > Apiaceae > Kitagawia > Kitagawia praeruptora. The sequence goes on along the minus strand of CM075351.1, from coordinate 24,959,067 downwards.
TACCAAATTTGGTTCGTACCGTATTTTGGTTTCACCCCGAGATTCCTATTTTCTCTAGAATTCTATGTTATTTTATAAAATAAATAAATAAATTATATTACAATTATAATTTTTTATTACAACTTAATAAAAAAAAATGACTACGAATACAAATGTTAATCTACGGTGACATGCTTATCTATAACAAACGAAATACATTTTTAATGGTACTTCGGTACCAAAATTGTTTCCACCCATAATATTCCTATTTCTCCAAGGATTATATATTATTTTTATTAAAATAATAAATTTTTAATACTATTATAATTGTAATTTTTATTATAACTCTATTCAGTTCAGAAATAATGTATTTATCATAATCATGTACATTTTAACGTATATATCGGAATCATTTAGTTTTTTTCTCAATTTTCTTAAATAAACTTAAATAAATAATATATAAAATGACCTTTATTAATAAGCAAATTCTTTGTAAATAACGTAAATTTTTATAATAAATTAATGATCAATTTAATTAAATTTTCTCGGGCCCTTATCATCTAATATTTTATTTGTAAGTGAAATCACGTTTTAATGATACTTACTTCTAAATTTGTGTCTCCTAGAAATATTGGGATTTTGATGTAATTACAATTCTTTTTTTATAAAATACTGAGTTCCATAAATATCGTAATTTTCTTTTGTACTTTTACCATTTTTATAGTTTTTTTTAATGATAAATAAAATATTTCCTATAAAATTTAATAAAAAATGATCAATTTTAATAAATTATTTTGACCCGTGCTTCGCACGGGCTATCATCTAGTTTATTAATAAAGGTTATAGATTCGTTAGTGTTTTATCAAATGTTATACGATCTGGCTACGTATTCGTTGGTGTTTTACCCTCTATTTGTTGGTGATTTTTGATCGTTGGTTTTTTCAAGTTAAAAAAATTATAAACAAAAGAATTATAATCAATAATAAGAACTCTATTTTTAACTCTTTTTAAAGGAACATAGTATTCTAGGGAAAATATAATTTTTTTTAAAATTACAAATAAAAGAATTATAATTATAATAAGATAAAAATTACAAAAAGAATTATAATTATAATAGGATTTCTATTTTTATTCTATTTTTTTAAAAAACAACAACATAGTATTCTAGGGAAAATAGGATTTCAGGGGTGAAACCAAAATATAGTGCGAACTAAAAACGGGTGAAACCAAAATATAGTGCGAACCAAATTTGAGATACATTTAAAAGAGGGTTTCGCTTATTAATAAAGGTTATAGATGCACCAATGCATCAATTTCAATTTCTGTGTTAGTTGTTTAGCACTGCGCTTTAAGGTTTTATCTACTCATAAAACTCAAGACATGCATTCTATTAGCCTTGATCCTGGCCGGTTGTGAAAGGGGCAGAGTGGTGGTTGAAGAGTGATAGAAGTATTCACCCTGCCATGGAGCTTTGGGAGTTCAGATAGGTTAAATAACACCCAACATAAGTCGCAACGATTGCCAGTGAGTTAGGAGCCAGATGACATTGTAGGGGAAGCTATTATTCGTAAGTGTTGGCCTTAATATCTCAGTAATTTAGCTTTCTTATAGTCGAGTTTGAGTCGAGTTGAGCATCCTTTTTGTTTTTAGCATCAATTCATGTTCATTTTCCTCTGGCATTGGTTACATAGCCTGAATGGGATGCTGGTAGCATGATAAACAGAGGAAACTCATGTAAAACAATCCTGTATATACCAAGAAAAATAATACAATGCTCAAATAGCAGTCACAGTAGAAAGAAAGAGGTCACAAGTGTAAAAAATATGCTACAAACATCAAATGGTAAAAACTACTCTCCCACAAATATATAGAGGGCCCAAAAAATTCTCATACCAGAGAACACATCAACCTAAAGATAAATAAATACATAACAAAGAACAAACTGTTTTAGTACACAATCTAAGCTGCTTGGTGTGTCCTATAACCACCATGTCCATATCCATTAACTCCATTTCCATTTCCATTGGCTCCATTAACACCCTGTGGGTATTTATCTGATTCATCATCTTTCCTCTTTAGAACAATAAACCATGTTAAGGCTTCTAATATTGCTGCAACAGCCGCCAGAAATATGATAACACCAATGTATGCTCTTTTCCATTTCTTAGCCGGGTCCAAGATGTCGAATCCTTCGAATATATTGGCTATGCTTAGAGCTATAACTGCGTATCCGATTGTGTGGTGATAAATGTTCCAGTACAATCTGTATTTGTGATCCTTCTTTGGCCTCAAGAGCAGAGCAAATACCTGGAATCAGGACACAGACAACATAAATTTTAGTGGTTACTTCCTTTCGAATATAAAAATATGTTATGCTTGTAGTAATAAGCAATGGATACAGTTTCATTTCCTATATGCTTGATTAAGGACAGAGTTGAAGTTGGGACTTTCAAGTACCTGAAGAGTTCCGAGGCAGAACAAAGTTATGCCAATATTTCTGTGCTTGTCATATGTAATTCCAGGGGAATCACTACCAAGTTTGAGTCCAGTGCCCCATCCGGCAACACCAACGATGTAGGCTGAAGATTGGCAAAAAGCGTGAAGGTAAAACCAGGCCGGATCAGCTGATTTAAATACCTTCAAGTACCTAGCTGTCAATGCCCCCAAAGGCAATAAAATTCCCCAAGCCACTGTGTTCAGCACACCATGAACCTGCAAAATCATCACAATCAGAATCCAGTACCGATCATACCCTGATCTATAAATTGATTGCTAAATTTTTGTAAAAAAAATCTGTGCATCACATATGAAAATTGTCCCCGATATTAGACTCTTGATCAACAAAGACCTAGGATTAGACCTAGGATCATGGGACAGTTTAGTAGTAATAGAGTATTCCCAAGGTCGAACTTAACTCTGGTGCGATCTTCATCCCCCTCTAACTCGTATTAAAACAAAAAATCTCACCATAAACATGGTAGATACCCCTCTATCATCTGACATTAATTCGACGGATCAAAACATAGGGGAGTGACACCTCTATTCTAGTTATTCGCTCTTCTAATCGGATCTTTAAACAAACTATTAATCATTTTAACCAGTTGGAGAAACCAAAATACACGAATAGGTAAAAAAATTCATGTAATACACATACCGAAAAATTAATTAGTCTAAGCAGAGATTTTAAAATAGTACTAAAATCAAAAGATTGATCGACTTACATTTCTTTTTCGTCTCTTGGAGTTCCCAACGCCACCACCAGCACTAGTTTGGCCTGAACTAAAGTCCACAGTCCCAACAGAATTGGTATTAGCTGAACCTTGTGCATGTGCACCCGGATTATCACTAGAAACAGGCCCTTGTTGCCACACCTGATTAAAAGTTGTTCGCCCTGTTGGAAGGTCTAAGGTAGCATAAATAATGATCTCATTCTTACTACTTGAAAACTCCGCATTAAGCTTCGAAACATTAAAGCTCAATGGCCCTTCAGTCAAACTACTAATAGCAGTAGATGCCACAGGTGAAGTGTAGGCGCGCATGGCACCACTTGAGTTCTGGAAAGCCACCAAGCTTTGAGCACCAGCCATTCCTGTTTTATCAACATTTAGTGCCCAAGCAACCCACTGTGAGGATGAGACACCACCGTGTCGAAAAGCTATATCAGCAGTGTGGTTTGCGGGATGATAAGTCCAATGCAAGAATGAATTTTGTACAGGCAGGCTACTACAAGTGCTGAATACATTGTTACGTGTGAATGCATAACTTTTACAATCTTGAGCTAAAGTTGATGCAAATACATAAAACAGGACACAAGAAAACACTAGTGTTTTTTGTAACCTGTCCATTGATCTCAACTTGAGATTTAGCTGAAGAAGGATCAAGCAACTTAAATTAAACTAGACCAACCCAGAATTTGTAGACCTGCAGATTCTGAGAATGTGGGCTGTCAATATTGACACACAAGTTGATTTTGCAAGGCAAGTCTTTGGTTTATTTGTCAGGAATGGAGAGGTTGAATTATCAATGAGAGAGAAGGGTTAGTAGACTTTTATAGAGACAGGTTATACAAGGAAGGTGGAAAGGAAGACAAGTTGAGGTTTCTGAGATTTGATTATTGGTACAGAGTTGGAGGGTTGTTGACTGACCTATTCTTTTGTGGAAACTTGCTGCATAGGAGTATTATACATGTATGGCCACGTCCGTCCGATTAATGACTAATTGTTGCATCATATCTTATCGTATTCATTAATACTTTTTTTATGGGAAAATAAGGGAATTCATTCATTCGTATCATGTGTATGGCAAAATTTTGGAATTTTCATCTTATCGAATTTATCATATTTATTGAAAAATATGTTGTAACAATAATCTATTACGGACTTGAACCCCATGTATACAAATATGCTTGTGGATGTAAGGTTCAAAGAGTAAAAACAAAGGAATAGTTTGGTAGCATGGTTATAGAGAGTCCCACTCTAGGGAGAACCATCTTACGTGGAGAACCGTGGAGAACCACTTAAAATGCATTAAATAGTCCTTTATATAAGGCCCCTGGCGGGGCCCCTTCACATAAAAGTCTTATAATTCTACACTCTATCCATTCATCAAAAAAAAAAAAATTTTAAAAAAAACTTTTAAAAAAATTTAAAAAAATGTTGTCACGTCATCATTTTTTGAAAATTTTTTTAAAAAAAAATTTTTTGTAAATTTTTTTTATAAATAGATAGAGTATAGAATTATAAGACTTTTTTGTGAAGATGCCCCTGCGGGGCCCTTATATATAAAGCAATTATAATGTATTTTAATTGGTTCTCCACGGTTCTCCACGTAAGATGGTTCTCCATGGAACAATGGCCTGGTTTATAGAAGCAGCCTGGAAAGTCCATGGGATTTGTTATATGTATAAAGAAAGTATGAACTTACATAATGAGTACAAATTACGTATGAAAATGTCCCTGTTTTCTGATTAGGCTTCCATTTCACAACAACTCTCTAGTACCATTTCTATCTTCAAGAATTAGCTCAGCTTCAACTATCAACCCATCAAATAAGATAGGAACTTTTTACTTTAGATTAAGGGCATGATGGAAAGTTCATGCTAAACACGCGTCAAGATTAATATAATTATCATTTAATTTAAAGATTATGTGCTTTACAGAACAATATATTGATCACGGGTCTAAGAAATCATGTTTGGAATCATTAATCTTATGTTTTATTTGTTCAGGTGTGGCAAGAATCAAGATCTTTAATCTTATTTTTTTAACTCTTCTGTATGCTGAATTATTGCTTATGTCTAATTTAACAGATTTCAACAAACATAGGGAGTGTTTGGGGGAACTTTTTTCCGGAATAAGTCAATTTATTTTAGGACAAAGTTAGAGAATATTCCCAACTTTCTAACTTATTTTCCAACTTATTTTTGCAACTTATTGAATCTCAAACATACATTAAATACTTGAATAAAAACAAATTATTAAAATATAAATTTTTTTCCCGAAAATAAGTCCATAAATCTATTTTAAGGCTAGCCAAACAAGCACATGTATAGAACACCCTTATAAATATACAACTTCTAATATAGAACACCCTTATACATACACAACTTCTAATTAATATCATAAATTTTAAAAAAGTTTATGAAATTCAAGTTAAACATTTCATATCTTAAAAATTAATTTAAGTCTTGATTTAAATAACCTAAAAATTTAAATCGACTGTCATCATGTTGAATTAGTAAAAATTCAAGTTAAATACACTAAAGAATACATTTAAAATTTAAACCGAGGACAACTCTAGATCGTCGATTCCTTGCTTCCAAATTACGTATCCAATCATTTCTTTACATGTATAGTTTCATAATTTATTTTTAAAATTTTCATTTTTAAATAAAAATTTAAAATTTTATTTTTAAAAAAAAAACTAAATATAAATTATAAAACTAAATTTTTTAGAAATCTTAAAATACATCTTCCTCCAAGCCTCACATCTCACACAATTGAAAGTTAAATTATTAAGTTAAAAGATAAATAAAAGAGGGGATATTTTAACATTTTTCCTCATTTGAGAATCCATACTTTTAGGTCGAAAGTGAATCATAGACATCCATCATTTTTCGCAATAACTGCTTTCGTATCTAAATTTATTAAAAATATTTGGAGTGATAGAGGATCGAACCTGAGTTTTCCGTCAATCGTTTTAAAAGTTTAAAATGTTAGAGTAAGCTCCAATTGAATGTTTATGTTAGATTTTAGTAAAAAATTGGTTATTTCTGCTGGCCATTTGAGATTATACAGAATAAACAAAAGAAAAGAATGGGTCATTTTTAAGTTCAAAAAGAGACTGTCAAACAACCCTGTATACGTGAGTATGACACAATCCTAACATCACGAGAAGAAGAAAATGTTTTTGTTAATCAAAGCGAACTATCTTATGGCTTATGCTTACACATGAATATATTCTGTATGTCTATTAATCTGAATATTTTAATAAAAAGTAGGATTTGTTGGTTCTACCGATGTTCCTAAACCTGGTCCAGATCATTGCCCCCAAATATAATACTCCTATACTGTATGTTTGTTAGGTTTTCTAGTACTGTAAATTAAAATATCTCACTGCATCTGCATGTCAATTATATCATACGTGAGCGGTTGCGATCAAATAATTTGCATGGGCTCCTAAATATGCTCGTCAATTATAATTTTTTTATTATTTAAAATCGTAACAGCACGATGCCAGCGAATATAGTACTACAAAAGTAGGTTCGCAATTCACATAGGGTTCGGTCTCCTGTTACATATGCAGAAGTATTGTTACACAACATACGGTTTTATAATTGTTGTTCCAATAATCCTTAAAAAAATTTTGTAGCAGAAAATTTTTGTGGTACAATATTAATTTTTTTTTTAAAATTAAGACCGTTGGATAGTTGATCCAACGGTGAAAAAATCGTATGATTTATAAACAGTACTTAGCAACGGTCTGTTTAGACCGTGAACCATTCATATCTAATCACCACTTGGATAGTTTTACGATAACTATACACAGAGGAAGTACAAACTATCAGTCAAACGGTTTCTTATTTTTCATTAAATTATTTATCATACAAATAATAATATAAGAAATAAATAGGTATTATTTCTTGCTGATGACTCTGATAATGAATGACTAGTGTCTGGTAGAACAAATTGTGGTACGAACAAATTGGTGGTCACATTTTTTATAATTGGATGAAGTTGAATAATATTTATTTTTTAATTGAATTTAATTAAAATGTCTATTTTGAAAAATGTCGATGACTAAGAGCATCTCCAAGGATACATCTATTATCTTTCTATATATATTAGATTTGTGTTTGTGTTTTAATTAAATAAAATAGTTATATATGTTGTGATTAAAATAATTAGTCATGTTCAAATAGAATTTTAAGTTTAGTCCCAATATGTCCAAGATATTTAGTTAGAATGGATTTTTAGTATAATTATATTAGTCTGGTTAAAATAGGATTCTAACTTAGGCCTAATAAGTCCAAATATCAAACTTTTTATATTCTCTCAAGTATTGTATAGATTTATTTTGGGTTTAAGAATATGTTAATTAAGTCTGATCCAAGTATTTATTAATTTTTTTACTTAAGAATATGTTAATCAAGCCTGACAAGAGTAACGACCGGCTACGAAACTTTTAATGTTTCGGTTTAATAGTATAGTATAGATGTAGGCCTATAATTATTCTTTTGTGATAAATTATTTACTTTTGTTAACAATATCATAAATGGAGCGCATAATTGTTTGTAACTAATTTTGGTATGACATTTTTATATGAATTAAACTATATTAACTATTGTTAGTGAAACTAGAAACAACTAATATATATGAATAGTACATATTAACAAAAGTATGAATAGTAAGAAAATTATCCAAAATATATAATATACAAATAAGCTTGGATAACATAACCATTATTTATAAATAATTACATAGAATATGTGGTTTATTTATAAGATGGAATTATGAGTTATCAATTATTGGCTAAATACTTGCATGAAATAAATAGTTGAATTATAAGGATATTTTACAATAATATATTGGAATAAATTGTATATAACATTTGACAAAGTATAATAATGAATTCAATGTCAAAGTATAGGGAAATGAGACATGAACAATTTTAGCTCATGATGTTGGAAGCACGAAAAATATTTATCGAGACGTAATTCATCAATTCTCAAGCGCATAGGTCAAAAGAATGATAAGTTTGTTACGCAAGGTAGATCTGTTAAGTCAATTATTCATAATTGAATTTGTTGATATCTTGAAAGATAAATAGATGTCGAAAAAGAAACAAAGACAATGAATTCTTAAATATCAAGAGATTAGAAGAAAAGAGAGGGAAAAGTTAGAAAAAGAGCTTTAAGAACTTAAAGAACAAGGCATGGGCAGAGTTTCAAAGGATTGTTATTAAAATCAAGACCAGAACTTACACTTTCGAAATGGAATAGTTTGAAGGATATTTAGATTTTATCTTTAAAATGGTTATAAATTTGCTAAAGGGATGCACCATTTTCGAAGAACCAATGGTTAGAATTGTAAGTATTCTGAAAAGTCATCTTAAGTAGAACGCACCCACCGAATACTCCAATCATATTCTATGATCCACAACAAATTAAAAAAAATGTTATGATTGCTATCAGTACTACTCGTATCAAATTTCAAATTATAAACTTGCACATACTTAACTAACGACATTAACATAAATTGATTTATAAATATATTTAAGCTACCGGCCCGTGCCTTGCAAGGCTTGTAACCGTGTTCTCAAGGTGCCTACGTACCCTTGCTTATATAGGGATCAAGTTCACGTAGTTCTTCTTAGACTAGAAGTCTGGTTAGGCGGCAATAAACTAGGTTCCTAATTCGTGGGGAACTCCTTTTCTCCAGATTTCAGCCACGAATAGGCGACCTAAGTCGAATAGAACTCGAATTCTAGTCCGACTAGGAGTATGTTTACAAGTTCTCGTCCTATTAGATGTATTCAAGGATCAGCTGCGCCCAAGGAATACATTCCAATAAGGAGTTGATGTTCATGACTTGCTCCTAAAGAATAGGAGGCTTTATCGTACTATAAATCTGCTGGAATAAATCTATTTTCGCACAGGAAGCTGTCTCTCAGGAACCTGTCTGCAGGAACCTGTTTCTCGGGAAGCTGTCTGCAGGAAGCTGTCTCTCGGGAAGCTGTCTCTCGGGAACCTGAACCTGTCCAGATCCATTTCACATGCTATTTAGCCCCATTTAACTTAAGGGACCTCAATCATAACCCATATTACTCATACGGATTGGATCCTTAAGCCTAATGGGCCTAAATCTAGCCCATGGAGATTTTGGGCACAACAGGCTCTATGCAAATCCTTGTAAGGGCATAAGGTGAATCCAACTGGTTGTTTATATGAACCTCTGCTTAGGACAAAAAACCGAAACCAATTGGGCACCAAATGAATCCCTAAAAGGGTACAAAGAGAATCCATCAAGATACCAACCAAATGCGCGTGGATGCATGAAGCACCAAGTGAATCCTTTTGGGCTCTAAGTGAACCTATACGGGCACATAGAGAATCCATAAGGGCACTGGATTAATCCTCTACAGGCATGGAGCTCTTGCTATAAGCACATTTTCTTCTATTCAGGTATCGGCTGGTTGAGAACTTCAAGTAGGAAGCTGCTAATCAGAAACTATCAACAATTGGCTTCTAACAAATGTCAATGAACTTGGAAGCTGTTACATATAAGCTTCAAGTATATATGAATGAATCTGCAAGATGTCAGTTACAGGAAAATAACAAGGAATCTACTAGACACATATAAATGCAACTAGACCTGGAAGCTGTTACCTACGAGCTTCAGGTGAGTAACACAAAACCTGTTAAATAAAGGTAAATACATGGAACCTGTAAGCTACAGGTAAATATCAAGGAACCTGCGAGGTGCAGGTAAATATCAAGGAACCTACGAGATGCAGGTAAATATAAGGAACCTGTAATATGTTAGGTACATGTGCATTCTAACATCTAGAAACATAATCAATACATAATCATAACTTTATCGCATATACGACCACAATATCATAGATGTTTAAGCATGCTTTAGGTATAGTAAGAGTTTGCTGAGCGTACCTGGGAGGTTTTCTACGAGTATCTTAGCATAAAAGGAGAGGAATCACCTGGATCTTTCTGTAGACTGATCAGATGTGAAGTGGAAGCCTCCGTTAAGATTTGAAAACTTATTGACGTGTTCCTGATGCAAGCATGCTGCTCTTCAAGATACTAGACCAAATCAATCCTCAAGGTTCTTGAACCAAATATGAGCTATGAGGTTTCTAAACTGCATCCTAGCTGTGAGGTTCCTGAATCAAATCACGAGCTTCCTGGACCTGATGGTGAGGTTCATGATCTGAATTCTCAAAATTTTGAAATCCTCAACTTTCAAAGTACCATGTGCTATAGTAATTGTAATTGTACTACCCCCCAGTTCTTCAGGGAAGCTTGTCTTTGATGAAGAACTAACTCCAAGAAGCTTCACAATTCTTCGATAATTTCTAATAAGTCGTTGAATATTCATCCATGAAGTTGAGTACTGTGTGTTTTCTTCAAGATGCTCATATCATATTCTTGTAGATACTCTTCATCAAAATCTTCAACTATATCGAATTTTCTTTAACGCTCGAATAAATACTATAACCTCTTCACATCATTCTTGCTTGTAGCTTTAACATGTCTTCTCATTTCTTCTTTATCTTCTTACGAAACATGCTGAGAATGAACCTCTATACAAATATCCCAATACAGTACCTCTAAGCTTACGCGAGCTAACTCATTGTAAGAAACAAGAGATACTTAAAGAGATTACTTGTGAGGTATTTCTCGTAGGTCACTGAATTGAATGAGGCATGTTCCTTGTTTTACAAGCTAAATGTATGACGTAATACAAGGAAAAGAACTACTCATAATTTCGTTGAAAACTACTAGAAAGAAATAGGTTTACTTGCTAGGAAGGTATACATGCACTACCCCTAGTTCTAAGAAGGAAATACATATATAAATAAAGGTCTCTCAACTATACTTTAAGGAAGCTCTCAAACTTTCAACTACTGGTCACCTCGAGCTATCCATTCCGCGAGCTTCCCGGCTTTAATCAACTCCTCAATTTGGTCTTTCAATGCTCTGCATTCGGAAGTATCATGGCAATTATCCTCATGGAAGTCACAATATTTCTTTAGATCTTTCCTTGCTCCTATTGGTAAAGGTGCAGGCTTTACAAATATTCCTTCTTTCCTATAAACCGTGAAGATGTGGTCCACTGGAGCAACCAAAGAGGTATAACTATCGCACTTTGTCTTCAAATTTGCTTTACTTCTTTTGGAGGAAGCTCGATCCCCAATAACATATGCTTGCGGGCTTGGAGACCTCTCTCGCTTGCTTCCTTTGTGACTAGCTTCATCTCCAAGATCTTCTGTTTCTCTCAACTTCAACAAGGATTCTTCCACACAATTATATAGTTCAGCTTGTTTATAGAATTCAGCTAGTGTACCAGGTTCACGTACTTGTAGCTCCTTCCAGAAGTCTGAACCAAGGAAGCTCATAATGACCTCGTCAGGAGCTTTCTTAACTCTAGGAACCTCTGCATCGAAACGTTTGAGGTACTCTGTCAAGGTCTCATCTGCTCTCTGTTTGATGTTGGCCAAGGTATTGGTTGCGGGTGCAAAAGTGATGGAAGCTCTAAACTGAGTAACGAAGAGTTTCCCCATATTCTCCCAGGAATTTATAGAATCTGATGGTAACCTCTTAAACCACTGATGAGCTCCACCATAAAGGGTTGCAGCCAATAATCTACACCTTGTTGGCTTCTTAACTTGATAAACATCCATCTCTGTATTGAAACGACCCAGATACTCCACAGGATCCGTAGTGCCATCAAATTTAAACTCGTTTGACATACGATAGGATTTAGGTAACGGGGATTTTCTAACCTTCTTGGTGAATGGAGATGAGGTCATCGCACCTGTTATTGACTGCTTTTCTTCCTTGAGTTTCACTAGAATCTTCTCGATGTCTTCAGCATTCAAATCACCAGCTCCACCATCCTTTGCTTCCTTATCTTTATCATCGACTTCCTGTGAATCTGCTATACACGAATCGTTCGCGATCTCGACTGAACTTGAATCATCTTTAATTATCTCGATGGAAGGTTCCTTAACAGGAGGTTGTTTATCCTTCGGTTCACCATCTTCTTCACCTTGAGTATCTTTCTTTGGGTCTTCGATCTCCTCCTCGGCCTTTTCTTCACGTTCTTCTTCATCGACGCCTAACTGCTTGGAATTAATCTTAGCTTTTTTACCCTTCTTACCAGCTGCTAACTTCGACTTCTTCTTCTTCTTCGGTGTTATTTGTTCGAGGGTTGTAAGCCTTTCTTCAATCGACTTTAGATGCTCTAGGACGTCAGCAGGAGTAATCTTCTTCGCTTTCGGGGTTTGATCTTTCTCTACAGATTGTGTTGCTTCGCTATCAGAACTGCCTGCCATCTTTCCACTCTTAAGATGATAACTCTCCCCTCCTTCTAGCGCCAATGTTGATGAGTGGATATCGTAACAACTTTTGAGAGGTTTATGGTGAGTTGTAAAGGCTAACGATCAACTAATCTATGGAGAATGGAGGTTTTTTTGTAGGGGTTGAACTGAGCTCGAGAGCGTTTACAAGAATCTCACGAATTCCCTTGAGGCTTGTGTCGTGCGTTCTCAAGAATCTCGTAGGTGTATTGTGAGGCTTGTAAAAACATGTTCTCAAGGTGCCTACGTACCCGTGTATATATAGGGATCAAGTTCACGTAGTTCTTTTTAGACTAGAAGTCTGGTTAGGCAGCAATATTCTAGGTTCCTAATTCGTGGGGACCTCCTTTTCTCCAGATTTCAGCCACGAATAGGCGACCTAAGTCGAATAGAACTCGAGTTCTAGTCCGACTAGGAGTATGTTTACAAGTTCTCGTCCTATTAGGTGTATTCAAGGATCATCTGCGCCCAAGGAATACATTCCAATAAGGAGTTGATGTTCATGACTTGCTCCTAAAGAATAGGAGGCTTTATCGTACTATAAATCTTCTGGAATAAATCTATTTTCGCACAGGAAGCTGTCTCTCAGGAACCTGTCTGCAGGAACCTGTTTCTCGGGAAGCTGTCTGCAGGAAGCTGTCTCTCGGGAAGCTGAACCTGTCCAGATCTATTTCACGTGCTATTTAGCCCCATTTAACTTAAGGGACCTCAATCATAACCCATATTAATAATACGGATTGGATCCTTAAGCCCAATGGACCCAAATCTAGCCCATGTAGATTTTGGGCACAACATACACCAACAGGGGGTTTCCCTGAGCAAATTAATTCTTAGGCTCGGTTCCTCCGAACCTCACTCCGAACCTAATTCCAATTATTTGTCAAAATATTGTTATATAGAGTATTCGAACCCATGACCTTGGAAACTAATTTCACTACCATAACCAATTGATTTATCTTAACATTTGGGTCTATATTAAAAATCATTGGCTACATACATAAACACATACATACATACATACATACATACATAATTATTAATTATACATACAGATACATAAATAATTATACATGCATACACACATACATACATACATACATACATACATACATACATTACATACATAATTATTAATTATACATACAGATACATAAATAATTATACATGCATATATACATACACACATACACACATACATACATGCATACATACATACATACATAATTATTAATTATACGTGCATACGTACTATATACATACATACATACATACATATATACATACATACATTTATGTTGTACAATCTATTAATATTTCATTATTTGTAATATATTAATTGTTGTATAATTAATATGCATATTTATATATACATACACATGTACAAACATAAATACATACATATTTAAATTTATGTGGATACATAATAATATACTATAATATTATATACATATATACATACATACATACTATATAACATACATACATGCATGCATACATGCATGCATACATACATACATACATATATACATACATACATACATATATACATACAACATAACTATTAATTATACATGCATACGTACATACATACATACATACATACATGCATGCATGCATACATACATACATATAATATATACATAAATTTATGTTGTATAATCTATTAATATTTCATTATTTGTAATCTATTAATTATTGTATAATTAATATGCATATTTAAACATACATACATACATACATATACTATAATATTATATACATATATACATACATACTATATAGCATACATACATACATACATACATTTTTGTTGTATAATCTATTAATATTTTATTATATGTAATATATTAATTACTGTATAATTAATATTCATATTTATACATACATACACTTGTACAAACATAAATACATATATAAATTTATGTGGATATGTTATAATTACTATAATATTCACTAATCACTAACATATACCATATCTTATTAATCGTTTTAGATCTATTGTAATTATTTACGAATTAAATATTTTAAAAAATATCCCAATACAAAAAAAAGAATCTTCATCCGTATATAAGTATAATAGAAACTTGTATTAACATTAACTATCATAAAACTCTTCAATCACATCTTTATTACGTAAACGCACAAAACAATATAACACACACACACACATATAAATGGGTGGTTCCATGAGCAAATTTTTTCATATAAAAAGTCATATTTACCCCTACTAATTATATCTATGTTATATTTCTAGGGGTATTGCAACACCAACATATTTATTACATAATAATAACTGATATGGACTAATATGTATATATTATTATGTAATTAATATTTGTATGTATCTCTGTATCCATCCATGTTAACTCTATATATTTATATTTCGAAGTACGGTTTTGATTTTATCATTGACCAATTTATTACATATCGTTCAAGTTTTTTTGAACAAAACAAAACATAGAGTAAAATATAAAATAGATTTAATTTAACCAGAATTATAATTTGCATGTCACGTTCGGGTATTGCATAAATTCTATTTACTCATAATAATTGTTGCGAAGATATGAACAATTGAAGATATCAACAATTCAATCCTACGTGATTACGCATAATACATAAATATTTGTAATCTAGAGCATGCTCGTGCCTTGCACGGGCTACGAAGCTAGTTCTTGCCTTAGCCCCTAAAATAAGGATTATTAATAATATAGGAAATCAAAATGATATTTCACTACAATGATAGTCCCTATATAGATACCCTATATTTTAAAAGTTTGAAATTTAAATAAATCAACCAATGGGAAGGGGAGCAGATGACGTGAAGAAAGACAGGGGCTGATATTTGGATCCTCACATGTAGGGATCTATTTTCTCTCCCCTAAAATATATTGGGAAGGGGAAAAGTGGTTGGAGAGTGTTTTTTGGAAGAAAATCCCTAAAATTGGTAAGGGGTGTGCATCCTTAGAGATGCTCTAAGTTTTAACTATTTGGCTTGGTACACATTCTCCCTTTGTTTCTCTCTTTTTCTCACAGTCGCTGTCTCCCTTCTCTGTTCCCTTCTCTGTTCTTAACCGGTGGGGTTTTTTCCGGTGGAAAATCCCTTTTATTTGATTTGTCTTCTTCAATAATCATCCTTTTTTGGATAAGTATTTCTATCCTTTTGATTTGCTTTGGCTTGTTTTTCTAGATCTATGTTATCGGAGTTTTCCGTTTTCTTTCTTCTTCGATTTAAGCGGAGTTTGTTGGATTCGAGAGTTAACCGCCTATCTTGTAGTTTCGTTTGTCAGATCTAAAAGCTTTTTTGGATTTTTTTTATTTATTTTAAATTTGTTTTTATTTCGTTTTCGGCTTATATTTTTTAGTTTGATTTCTATCCAGATTTGTTATTCGCTTCTTGATTGTGAGCGGGGATCTTGATTTAGTGACGAAATTTTGTATAGAATTGCAGTTATGATCAATAGTTCAAACGATAGCTCCATTGGGGCATTATGAAGTAGGTACCAATAATCTAGCATTGTGAGTGTGTACCAATAATCCAATGAGAATGCATGAACTGTATACTTGTATAATACAGAGTAGCACTCTATGGAGAACTACCTTACATGGAGAATCCTATGATTCTGTAGTAGAACCAATATTTTTCAATTTTTTCTGATTCTGTAACAGAACCAAATTTTTTTTTCAAAAAAAATCGAAACTGACACGTCAGCATGCTGCCGTGGCACCTGCCACGTCACCTGACATGTCATCACTGCTGATGTGGCAGTGCCATGTCAGCAGACATGCCACGTCAGCTTTGTCCAGAATTTTTTTTTGTGTTGAACCTTTTTTTTATAGAGCCAAAAAATTAAAAAATTGGTTCTGTAATAGAATGAGAAATTAATATAGAATAAGTGGTACTCCACGTAAGATGGTTTTCCATTGAACAATGACCTATATATACATTATCCTTAAAATATCGTTTAACTGTCTTTTCATAAGAACAAACGATTGCAATTTATTGTTTGTTCAACTCGATCATTGGTGTAGATGACGTATGACTTTTTATTATTGAATTAACACATTTGTTCTTCAAAAAAAAATGTGGATGAATATCATGAATTTTATCCATTGAAATACGTACCCAAATCATAGTTGGGTATTAATTTTACGCATTCTTGATTGAGGTATTAAGATATTTTAATATTTTTTTATATATAAATTTATATATGATATGCATTTGTGAGTTGGGTATTCACACATTATACACATTTATCATTTGAGTATTACATATTCCATACCCAACTCACAAATGAATATCACAATTTTTTTAATACACATTTGTGAAATGCGTATCTTATATAAATGGAATATTAAAACCAGAAATGCGTACCCCATCGTTAAAAACAATCATCACACCCGACAATTGTTATTTTAATTAAAAATTATTTTTTAAATAATTTTTCCAATTATATACTCAATACTCAATACCAGTAGGGATGGCAACGGGTCGGATCGGATCGGGTTTGGCCAAATCCGAATCCAAATCCAAAGTTTTCGGATCGGATCGGGTCTGGATCCGGGTTTGAAAATCAAAATCCAAATCCAAATATTCGAATTTTATCGGGTTTCGGATCGGATTCGGGTTTAAATCGGGTTTTTAATTCAAATTTCAAAAATTAAAATAATCATATTAAGCAAAACATAAAAGTATAAATAAATTCAAAATTTAATATATAAAAATATTGTAGTTGCATAAAAAATATAGAATATTATAAATAAAATTTAAAAACTATAAGAAAAATAAAGAATATGTATATAGTTGGGTTCAGTGGAGACCATGTTTTTTGTGGAGTCCTGGAGTCCATTTTTGTTCTTCATACATTCATCAGCATTTTACATTGCATTTAATAATTTTATATTACATTACATTGCATTTAATAATCTTCAAAATCCATCACAAATATACATTATATTGTCCGCAATGACAAAATATTGAATTTGCAGAACAAATTTTATATTGCAGAACCAAGTGTTCAATAACAAAATTCTAAAAATTAATTCAAGAGATGTTTAGGCGTGTTTCGAAGCAGTTTACGATCATGTTCAGGAGAAAAACGTTTTTACATTGGTAAAACATTGTTAAATGTGGATGAATATATGCAGAACAAAGGTGGACTCCAGGACTCCACAAAAAACATGGTCTCCACTGAAATTTGTTATATATATATATATATATATATATATATATATATATATATATATATATATATTTTAGATATCATAAATAACGTGATATTATTTTTATTTAATCACAATTTTTTTTATTAATTTTTTTTATTAAAATTCTAATATATTTATATAAATATATTAGAATTTTAATAAAAATAAAATAAAATGTGATTAAATAAAAATAATATCACGTTATTTATGATATCTCAAATATATATGTGGCTGCTCATTTTGTTTATTTGTTTGATATGTATCTCAAATATATAAAATGATAAAATAATTAATAATTAATATTAAATGTACATAAATATACTATATATATCGGGTTTTTATCAGGTTTCGGGTTCGAATCGGGTTTGGATCGGGTTTCGGGTCGGGTATCGGATTGGGTTACCTAAGATCCAAATCCAAACTCTTTCGGGTCCAAAAATAAGATCCAAATCCATATCCAAATCCAAAAAATCGGGTTCGAATAGACCCAAATAGATCGAATCAGGTCGGGTATCCATCAGATCCGATTTTTCTGCCATCCCTAAATACCAGCATAATATGCCACAGTCTTTCCGATATTTGTGATAAAGTATAGAAAGATAAACGTGTTGAAGCAGCTGGGCAAATGAGAAAGCAGGAAAGTGGGGTTAGTTAAGTTTGGGATAACTGCTACAGAGTCACTAAACAAAATTGAGTAGTCCTTACTGTAATTAACGTGGGGGAGGGGAGGGGTAGGTCCCGGTCAGGTTCTAGACACTGGTGGGGTTGGGTTTGGTCAACTGATAAGAAAGAGCACAAAAGTAGCATGATAATTGACAAGTGTATTTACCTACCCTAAACTTACCCAGTCACAACAACAACTGTTGTAACATCTTACTGCCTCTGTCCATTTGATTTCTTTACATTTTGATTTTGCACGGATACCAAGGTAACATGATAGAATGAATAAATTAATTAAGTATAGTGGGTGTAATATCCTTTATATTCTTAATTTGTGCTAGTGAAGGATTTGCATAATTCCTTAAAATACCCTTGAAAATTTATCCTCCCAATACAACTTATGCCTATTTCAGTAATTTCCCAAATATAAAATATTATGTCAGCTTACATCATCATCATTAATTAGTAAAGGATTTGCATAATTACTTCAAATATCCTTTAAAATTTATCCTCTTAATACAACTAATGCCTATTTCCGTAATTTCCCAATTATAAATATTATGTCATCTTACATCATCATCCTTAATTAGCATATGATAATATCTTAATAAATCCCCAAATTATGTCGTGTAACATCATCATCCTTAATTAGCAATAAATATTATCTTATCACATCCCTAAATCATCATCCTTAATTAAGGAAAGATTCGAATAATTCCTGGCAATATCCTTGATAATTTATCAACACAATAAACTAATGTCTATTTATGTAATTTCATCCTTAATTAACAAAATATAATATCTTATCACATCCCCAAATTATGTCATCTAACATCATCATCCTTAATTAGCAATAGATATTATCTTATTACATCCCCAATTTTTTTGCACGCTCACGTTACAATCACAGAGGCTACGATCAGAGAGGCTAAGCAGGTATGAACCTTAATCTCATTGTATTTATATGTATATATGTATATGTATATGTGTATTACTATTAAGATCAGAGAGGCTAAGCAGGTATGAACCTTAATCTCATTGTATTTATATGTATATATGTATATGTATATGTGTATTACTATTGTTGTTTTGGGCAATCAAATATCAATATATGATATTGATGTTATACATATCTTTTTTTGTGAATTCATAAGAAAGCATGTATAATATTGGATTATTAGTGTCGTTGTGTAAAATCAAAGACTGATTCTTGATATTATGTTCTGCATTTTCCATTGATTCCAACTGTAATTTAAAAACTGTTGTTCTCATCGAATAAATGGAACAACAAATCTAAGATGGATGGTTATTTTTGGAGGATATGTGAACATACTGGTAGAGAAGTTAAACTTCCGTTATCCTTTCCGTGCTACTCGCTGTACTCTGATTGTTTAGGAGTGACAGAGTTGGATAGGTGATTGTTGTGTATTCAGTTTCGACACAAGCACGCAAACAGAACTTCTTTAACTAATCCCTAACCACCAGCCCAAGAAGTTTCGAATAGTAGTATTATGGTTTTTAATGGTGAAAACCTATTTTAAAGTTATTATCAGCCAGGGTGATCGCGGTGCGGATGGTGAAAATCAATTTTTTGTATATTTTTTCTCATATTGATGTTTATTCATTTTCAGAAATGGATGAGAATCAGAATAATCAAACTCCTAATTCTATTCCAAATAAGAAGCGTGGACGACCGAGAAAGGAGAATTTATGCAATAATCTCCTAGGAGGTTCTGAAATTTGTTCTACAAACTTAGGTATAATATTTGCACCTTCATGAATATGATTTTATCATATTATACAATCATATTATGTACTGCTTTTCTTTAAATTTTAATATTATAGTTTAAACATACAGATATACAAACTCCCGCTTCTCTTTTAATTAAAAAACGTGGGAGGCCAATGAAGAATGCATTTGACATGCACAAGATCCAACAATCACGCAATTATGTAGGACAACTGTCCTCCAATGAACAATATTCTGCATCTTCGGCCCATTTTGGCATACAAGGTCATGTATCATATTCATTTATTATCTCCAATTATTTTCTGTTTACAAAATCTATCAATAACTATTTCCGTAAGTTAATTTTCCAACTTAATACAACTTACGCCTATTTCCGTAATTTTCCAATTATAAAATATTATGTCATCTTACATCATCATCCTTAATTAGTAATATATAGTATCTTATTACATCCCTAAATTTATGTCATCTAAGAATAGATTATATCTTAATTAGCAATAGATCATATCTTAATACATCCCCAAATCATCATCCTTAATTAGTGAAAGATTTGCATAATTCCTTTAAATAACCTTTAAAATTTATCAACACAATACAACTTATGCCTATTTACGTAATTTCCCAATTATAAAATATTATGTCATCTTACATCGTCATCCTTAATTAGCAATAAATAATATCTTATGACATCCCCAAATTATGTCATCTAACAATATCATCATTAATTAAGAATAAATAATATTTTATTACAATTTACATCCCCAAATCATGTCATCTAACATCATCATCCTTAATTTTTAACTATTATTTACCTTACTACTTATTTGCAAGGTCATTCTAGACAATTAACTTATTTTATGATTCAATGGATAAAACCCGTTTACCCAATAGAAATCATTCAATACAAAATAAACTTGGTTAGTACAAGACCCGGATACCATATTAGAAAATGGGTATGACCCGTTAGTAGTAAATCAAATTTTATGCAATATTTTGTTATTGAAAGACAATAATTAACACCATTTTCCATGATTTTAGCACATGAAATTTGTTGTTGATTTTAGCATTTAAACTTCCTAAATTTTAGTCCGTATATGCAATCATCCAGTACAAAATGTACTTGGATTACTACAAAACTGGGTTACCAAAGTAAAAAATGGATATGACCCATTAGTGTTAAATCAAATTCTAATTATATGTTATGAAAAGGCAATAACTAAGCATTATTCTCCTCCATGATTTTAGCACACGAAATTATATACTTGGATTACTACAAAACCCGGTTACCATATTAGAAAATGAATATGACCCGTTAGTGGTAATTCAAATTCTAAGCATTATTTCTGTTATGGAAAGGCAATAACTAAGCACTATTCTCCTCCATGATTTTAGCACACAAAATTAAATTTTAATTTCGTCATTTTAAAATTCCTAATTTTAGTCCGTATATGCAATCATCCAGTACAAAATATACTTTGATTACTACAAAACTCGGTTACCATATTAGAAAATGGATATGACCCGTTAGTGGTAATTCAAGCATTATTCTGTAATGTAAAGGCAATATCTAAGCATTATTCTGCTCCATGATTTTAGCACACGAAATTAAATTTTGATTTCTTCATTTTAAACTTCCTAAATTTTAGTATGTATATGCAATTCACACGGTTATCACTCTTCGATTTCTTCATTTTAAACTTCCTAAATTTTAGTCTGTATATGCAATTCACACTATCATCACTCTTCATCGAATTAATCCATCATATCTTCCAATATACCATCTATAAATGGTCCTTTTTCCATCTACAATATTCTACACCTCGAAATCTGCATTGTAATGGATAAAACTGGTACGCAAATTTTTTGTTTATATGTTAGTTCTGTTATATTTTGAATCTAGACATTTGCTTGATCGTGAAATAGGTCGTAAGAGGATTCCGCTTGGTCCTGTTTTTCCTACTTTAGAACGAAACTGTAAGCGAATCATTTATACTTGGATTCTTTTGCTTTTTTATGTTTCAAAAACTTGCATTTCCTGATGCATTTTTTCTGGGACATCTTATTAATTGTTATACATCTCCAATCCATATATTGTATGGCCCTTTCACAAATTTGAATCTTTTGGTCAGTTTTCGGTCATCTCTGAAACTGCATTGCATAATTTAAGGATTTGAAGCATTGACTAATTTTTTCTTTGGTTTTTCTTGAACTTGCTTCTTTGCATCAAGCCATTGTTATCTTCGATATTGAGACGTTGGCTTATTACAATATGTTTCCTAAGACATGATAATCAAATCTATTTTGTGTTAAGTTTTCACAACCAAACATGGTTTATATGTTGGTTACGTTATATTTTGAATCTAGACATTTGCTTAATTGTAAAACAGGTCGTAAGAAAATTCCGCTTGGTCCTATTTCTCCTACTTCAGAATGAAACTGTAAGTGAATCATTTGTACTTGGATTCTTTTGATTTTCCATGGACTATCCATAATATGACCTATTTTCAATTATTTGTGATTAACTCAAAACAATATTTCTATTTAATTCATAATAAAATTTGAAATTCAAATTACTTATTTAATACACAATCTTTCCATTTAATTCAAAATTTTGCTTGATTTTCTCTTATAAGTTTTCTCCCAAATATTTTTTAAATATTTTTGAATTCATAATTACTCATTTATGGAAATATGACTCATTCAAAATGTTGCTCATTTCTATATGTAATGTATTCCATTGTAATTCACAATATTCACGGATTATCCATATTATGTTCTATTTTCAGTTATTTATAATCAAGTCAACACAATATTTTCATTTAATACATAATAAGAATTTGAAATTCAAAGTACTTATTTAATACACGATCTTCCCAATTATTTCAAAATCTTTCTTGATTTTCTCTTATCATATTCTGATCCATTTTCAATTATCTATAATCAAGTCGACACAATCTTTTCATTTAATACGTAATAAGAATTTGAAATTCAAATTACTTATTTAATGCACAATTTTCCCAATTAATTTAAAATCTTGCATGATTTTCTCTTATCATATTATGATCCATTTTCAATTATCAATAATCAAGTCAACACTATCTTTTCATTTAATACGTTTTTGAAATTCAAATTACTTATTTAATACACATTAATCTTCCCAATTAATTCGAAATCTTGCTTGATTTTCTCTTATCAGTTCCCTCCCATATATTTTGCAAATAATTTTAAATTTATAATTACTCATTTATGGAAACTATAACCCATTCATATAGGATATAACTACATATCAATTAGCATTAATTATTCATATATCTATCTTTCATTTTTTTTAAAAATCTCCTTTTTGACTATTTCAAAATCTTGAATTTAAACGTATTTTTAGGATCAAATAGATTTGTTGGCCCAATTTTCTAATTGGATTTTTAGAATTTTCAAATTTAAGGATTATAAATAACTAAATTTTGAAATTGAAATTCTAAAGAGAAACCTAGAGCTGAATTTGTACTTTTTTACATACATTGTTGGAGTTAGTAAAATATGAGATATAAGAAATTTTCATAATTGATTGATATTTTTTAGTTAAAATTTTTAATATTACAATATTTAAATTGCAAGTATTCGTTGGTAAGAGAGGAGGGAGAAATCTTGAACTAAATTTTAAATTTTTTATAAACATCTATGCAATTAGTGGAATATGAGATATGATACCTTTTCATATTCAATGTTTATATTTTGTTGCAATTTTTTAATTTTACAATATATAAATTGCGAGCCATCGCCGTTAGGCGATGGCGAGAAGCCTTGAACTGAATTTATAAATTTTTATTATAGACATCTATGCAATTAATGGAATATGAAATATGATACCTTCTCATAATCACTTTGAGTTTTTTAGTTACAATATCTAAATTAAGGGCAACGACGAGAAAACTTAAACCAAATCTTTATATAAACTTATTAGATACATTTATGCCGTCATGAAATATCTTAAAATACATTTTCATAATTGAATTTTTATCTTTTAATATTGATTTTCAGTTTTAAAATGTTTAAAATGCGAGAAGTCACGGGGGACAACGAGAAACTTTGAACGGAATCTTATATAAATTTTTGTATACATTTATGTGATTATTGAAATATCCAATATGCTATCTTTTTTATAATTTTTTATACATTTATGTTATTGTTTTAATTTGATGCTTTTGACATCGATTAAAAATATGATTCAATTTAACATAATTTTTTTCATTTCTTTTAAATTAAAATTAGAATGTTTTGTTAAACAATTTTTTGTAATTTTTAATCGCATGTGTACCGTAAGTTATCATTGATAATATGACTATACATTGGACGAGGTCAATATTGTGAATAACAATGATAAACATTAATCTTTAAATTGATATTTAAAAAAATATTATTTTTAGATCGCGCGGGCAAAATTCCCAACATGATAATTATAATTTGTAAATTACAATCAATTAATATCAATCATAACTTAAACTTTGATTTATGTAAAATTGCAATCAATTATTAATAATCATTTCCATAAAAATTGATTATGTAAAATACATAATCATGTATTTTATGGCTAATTTTATATCAAACAAATCATACAAAATAGAATATCATTATAACATTATAATTTCTAAAATCATCTAACAACAAGATCATGTGTATTTCTTATAATCTTTTTGTTTAAACTATTTCTAAATTTTTGTTAATCGATTGATTTCGTAACTTAGCAAGATAATTTTTGATAACATTTTAATTATTGTTTATATTGTGTGAGTATCAAATATAATAAATTAGCAAGATAATTGTATTGTATAAATCTTAATGGTACATCTTAAATTTTATATCATGTTCTTTAAAAACGTGCTACCCACATGAACGATAAATGATGAGATAAACAATAGAATGACATGGAAAGACCTGGTCGACCCCAGCCAAGGGCTTGGGGCGAGATTTATTTCTTTAGATAGAATAGTATATTGATTTAGGTAAAATTTGATATAATTAATTATTTATTATATATTATATCATTAAATATCTAATTCATACATATATACATAATAAATAATAAAGCTGCCTATATACATATTTTTATTTTTATTCACTGAATTTTGTATATTTTTCCTTTATAAAACAAATTAAATCAAATTGAACATCATTATAATTCCTAAAATCATTTAAAAAACAAGATCCTTTATATTTCTTAGAATCATTTTGTTTAAATGTCCCTAATTTTTTTGTTAATCCATTGATTTCATTTAGCATGAATATCAAATTTAATAATCAAACAAGATATGGTATCAAATTAATATTCCTTCTCCTCACATTAAAAATAATAAATATGTTTGATCAATTATTGTTAGTGACCCGAATAAAATGGAGGATCAAACTTTGTGTGACAAAGAAATGGCCTTCTGGTTTTATCATAAGCTGATACAAGAGATGCGTTAAAAGGACACAACTTTTTTTTTTTGAGAATCGAACCCATGGCCCTGGGACGAGATAAACTCTTACCACTTGAGTTATTTCATCGCGCTTGGATACAACTTAATTATACTGAACAATGATGTTGTTAAAGATATATGTGAATATTGTTTGTTCATGTAATTAGTTAAGGACCTTAACTAATTACATGAACAAACAATATTCACATATATCTTTAATAGATGTAAATATATCGTGTTAATAAATATATGTTGATGTCGATGACTTATTCAATGTTGCAAGTTTTTTTGATAATCTTTTTCCTATAACCGTCATGTTTTTTTTAATTATTAGTTAATTGGATAAATAAATTAAGTTTCCCGTGTGCGAAGCACGGGCCATATTGCTAGTTGTTAAAATAAATGAAATAATGGATGTAATAGTGATTTTTTTTTTGTTAAAATAAGTGTAGTAATGGGTATAATAGTGTAAAGTGTTGAAAAAGTGGAGTGAAGTAGTGAATATAATAAAGTATTTTATTGTTAAAAATTACGGAGTACTATTTTGAGTAATGTAAAGAAATGGAATGAATGACCCAAAAAAAAAGTGTAAAGAAATGAAATGCACGGAGGAGGGAATACATCCCTGCACTCTGCACTTGCCGTGTCTAACATTCCTGTTTGTCCGTTTCCGTACGCCTGACACGGATTACGAGTACAATTCCTTTGGTTTTGTGAATTTTTCATGTACTCCGTATTAGTTTTTGTACTGAAATAGAGGTACTTATACTTAATTACTCCCTCTGACCCATGTGATTCTTTACATGGGGCTGGGGCACGGAGATTAAGGATAGTGGATGTAATATTGTTAAAATAAATGAAGTAGTGGGTGTAATAGTAATTTTATTATTAAAGTAAGTAAAGTAGTGGGTGTAATAGTATAAAGTGTTGAAAAAGTGGAATGAAGTAGTGGATGTAATAATGTATTTTATTGTTAAAAGTTACTATTTTTAGTAATGTAAAGAATTGGTGGGACGTCCCAAAAAGAAAATTGTAAAGAAATGGATGGGACAGAGGGAGTACGTCTCTAGCTATAACATTAATCGAACTTCGATTTTGTTGAAATTTTGAAGGAATTTCGAATCCATTTTCTGATGATCTTCATTAGAATCAAAAGGACTAATAAGGATAGATCAATAACCGAAACCGACAAAAATCGAGCCAGAACAAAGTTAAAATTCGAAGCGAGTATTGCTCTCCAATAATCCAACGAGAATGCATGAACTAGGTACTTGTATAATACAGAATAGCACTCTATGGAGAACCACCTTACATGGAGAATCCTATGATTCTGTAGTAGAACCAATATTTTTCAAATTTTTTTTCTGATTCTGTAACAGGACCAATTTTTTTTTTCAAATAAAATCGAAACTGACACGTCAGCATGCTGATGTGGCAGTGCCACGTCAGCTTTGTCCAGAATTTTTTTTTTGTGTTGAACCATTTTTTTTAGAACCAAAAAATTAAAAAATTGGTTCTTTAATAGAATCAAAAATTAATATAGAATAAGTGGTACTCCACGTAAAATGGTTTTCAATAGAACAATGACCTATATATACATTATCATCAAAATATCGTTTAACTGTCTTTTCATAAAAACAGACGATTGCAATTTATTGTTTGTTCAACTCAATCATTGGTGTAGATGATGTATGACTTTTTATTATTGAATTAACACATTTGTTCTTCAGAAAAAAAAATGTTGATGAATTTTATCCATTGAAATACGTACCCAAATCATAGTTGGGTATTAATTTTACGCATTCTTGATTGAGGTATTAAGATATTTTAATATTTTTTTATATATAAATTTATATATGATATACATTTGTGAGTTGGGTATTCACACATTATACACATTTATCATTTGAGTATTACATATTCCATACCCAACTCATAAATGAATATCACAATTTTTTTTTAATACACATTTGTGAAATATGTATCTCATATAAATGGAATATCAAAATCAGAAATGCGTATCCCGTCGTTAAAAACAATCATCACACCCGACAATTGTTATTTTAATTAAAAATTATTTTTTAATCATTTTTTCAATTATAAACTCAATACTCAATATCAGCATAATATGCCACGGTCTTTCCGATATTTGTGATAAAGTATAGAAAGATAAACGTGTTGAAGCAGCTGGGCAAATGAGAAAGCAGGAAAGTGGGGTTAGTTAAGTTTGGGATAACTGCTAATACAGAGTCACTAAACAAAATTGAGTAGTCCTTACTGTAATTAACGTGGGGGAGGGGAGGGGTAGGTCCCGGTCAGCTTCTAGACACTGGTGGGGTTGGGTTTGGTCAACTGATAAGAAAGAGCACAAAAGTAGCATGATAATTGACAAGTGTATTTACCTACCCTAAACTTACCAGGTCACAACAACAACTGTTGTACTAACATCTTACCATCACTGCACTTGCCGTGTCTAACATTCCTGTTTGTCCGTTTCCGTACGCCTGACACGGATTACGAGTACAATTCCTTTGGTTTTGTGAATTTTTCATGTACTCCGTATTAGTTTTTGTACTGAAATAGAAGAGGTACTTATACTTAATTACATCTCTAGCTATAACATTAATCGAACTTCGATTTTGTTGAAATTTTGAAGGAATTTCGAATCCATTTTCTGATGATCTTCATTAGAATCAAAAGGACTAATAACGATAGATCAATAACCAAAACCGACAAAAATCGAGCCAGAACAAAGTTAAAATTCGAAGCGAGTATTGCTCTCCAATAAAAAACTAACATAAGCCTTAATTTAGATTGTTTCGAATATTAATCAAAAAACGTCCGTGTCTTGGACTTCACAAATATGTGAACACCGAAGACCCTCGAGTCTTTGAGTACCTTTAAAAAGTTTTTGTGCTGCCCATAATTACTTGGTACACATGCTCAAGACCCAGCTATACTAGTAGTATTCTATAACCGCAGGGGCGGGCGGAAAGAAAAGGTGCAGGCGGACTCATTCAATCCAACAAACACGCAACACTTAATGTTAAAGAACAAAAATATCTGGTCTAGCTTAACAAAAATAAAATAAAAATCTGATTATAATATTTTCTTAAGAAAGCTTAACAAAAATCTAAACTAACGTTCAAAGGAACGACAAAACTAGTTGACTAAGTAAATGTGTGTGTGTAATCTTTTGTTACAGCAGAAAACAAAATGACTATAAAATATGAAGATCATAAATAAAAAATTCAAGTCTTGCAAATTGCATTATAACATAATATTATTATATATATAATCAATTTAAGTACATTAATGATAATTTGACCCGCAAAACATTGATGCAATACTTAGTCCAAGAATATAGCTCTCCATAATAAGAGGCAGCGATGATTCAATATTGATTATTGAATACACAGCTCAGGTAGCACCACTGAAGTGAACATCAAGTAGCAAGTTAACATTTCTTTGGTGAAAAATGCAGCTTAAACACTGACAAGACAAAGGAAGCTAGGATGATATATCCATGCTCAACATTGCTAACCTGGACTTCCCAAAGGCACAACTTAAAAAAAGAAAATCTGCAACAGCATACAGAACCACACAAACTTTAAAGGGTAAGTTGCATATATGGGCCATAAACCCGCTCAAACAGGTGTGCTTGGAGCAGAAGCACTCTTGGTTTTACGTCGTGGTAAAGGAAGTACGATAGCTTACTCTACACTAATACCAGAAAGACCACAGCCCTCAAATGCTGCAGGGAACCCTTCTAATTTTAGATTTCATTTCAAGCATCTCAGTAGAACGTATAAAAAATTAAATGATAATTTTGCTGTTCTCAGCCCAATTGTTAAAATCATGCCCCGGCATGAAGGAAAAATAGTTTTGATGATGTTCCTCAAAAGCATGCAACATCCTCAACACATCTTAAATCTTTTGCGAATCTTAATTTTTTGGCAGTGTACGAAATTAACTTTAGAGTTGCAGAACTGTTCAGATTATCAGATATATTATTCTTAATAAATCACAGCAATTCTACAGCATATGATCCTCACATATATGCAATATCCCCATCAAATCATAGAGACATTTGGGATCTTGAATTTTAGACATAGTAGCAACTGGATATAAAGGTGGAAGTCCTGTTTGAAGGTCGACACTGTATATTCAGTTGTCTTCTGGAAGAGGTTTAAAATAACATTATTTTGAGTAACTAACTTGAAAGATAATTGTTATCTTGGAGATGTTCATATATAAACTGAATGAGTTACTCAAGTGATAAACCATGCATCTTCTCGATATAAAAGTTGAATCAGGAAGAGAAGGCGTTGGTCTTGGAATTAAGATCTACAGGATTGAAATATTTCATCGATTAAGAATGTTCAATGAATTTACCAGCTAGCTGGTGCAGTTCCTCCATCTTTAACTTTGTTATCGGTAACTCTAATGTTACCTGTACAAGAAAATATGGAAGTAAGAAAAAGAAGTTTACGGGTTGATTGACACTGGTTCTTTTACTTTGCAATATGCACATCAAAAGATGCTGCAACTCAAGTACTCAACTGTCAACCAGACACTTGATATAGTTAGCTTACCTCTTGGAAAATTTTGCTATAAGAAGCATCCACAAATCCCTACAGACATGATTAAAACATTTGGTCAATAGTGTCAGACAAAATTTGGGTTTTTGTAAGTGTTAAGAGAGAGAGTACCAATTTTCGGAATAGGCTGAGGGAAGCTTCATTTGATTCTCCAATTTTGACACGAAAACTGTGAATGCAGAACTTCTCAACTGCAAACACCATCATCATCAAAACCGATTTCTTCCCAAGTCCTTTGCCACGACTATATTATTAAGAATAAACATGATAAGACATTTAAGGAGCACACTGGCACATTAAACAAGTGTATGATTTCTAGAAGACAAGAAGCACATCAGAATATTCCAGAGAATTCGACAGGGGATGCAATATAACGGTTGCACAAAGTGTAGCCAACTAAAGAACGTTCTATCTATTCTTGAAGACTAGATCAGAAGAAGAAAGGTAGGCTTCATAAAATAATTTAATAAATCTAGAATATTATTTTAGAATTCAGAAGATATGCTTCCATACACAACCAATAAAGAAATTGATAGACAAGCCTGTGAAATAAGGATGCCAAAGCCAAGTAGCAATACAGTCAAAATAGACCTGAAATGAACAGAAAACTTAAAATACCGGTAGGAAAAGGGGATCCTACACCAAATTTGACGAGTCCATAGTTCCATGCAGATTGAATATAATTTTTATAAATGTGAATAACACTTGTACATATTGATAATTATTTTCCTCCATTTTTAGAAGTATGACACAACTAATAATCAGTTCACCTTTAAAAAAATGGTACAAGTACATGTTCTCTTGTTATGTTAAGCAAATTTGCTGTCAAATGGCAATGGTGCGACTGAGGTTTATGAGGTACATAAACTTAATTTGAAAGAAATTAGCCATTTAGAAAAAGTGCGGAACATGTACACACTCCCTTGAATTGTTTTTAAAACTACATAAAATTGGTCTTCAAAGTAATTGCAATATTCTTATACCACCTTCCTAAGTTTTATATACGACTTGTAATATTAATACTTGCAAGGGTTTAACTGCATTCAAACTACTCGAAGGTGTAAGTGGCCCTTGGAGCTGCATATACTTGATACAAGGACTTATAGATTCAAATGGTAAGAAAGATGCCAAAAACTTATCAATCTCCTTTCTCATATGTGAACTTTACTCAAAAACCTGCATGTATTTTATCCTATAGCCTGGAATCTTGTTTCTCTTATATTCAATTAACAGCAGTTTTCTTTTGCATCTGAGAGTACCCACAGAAATACACTAATGCCAATTAACTCTAACAGTGAAGCGAAGAACGATTGGAACATGATGACATATATCTCAAATCTACTGTTGTCCTTCGCAACAAAATAATGCAGAATAACAGTTGGCATAAGATTCTCACAAGAAGCAAATACTATAGTATCAAATTCTAATAGATTGGACACCAGATGAAATAAGAGTAACCAGTCGAGAACTGTAAACAAATACCTTTTGGGTTCGGCAATCATTATTTCTATCTCTGCTATACGAGAATCCTCCAAGTCATTCATGTAGATATTAACATCACCAACCATAGCTGTAAACAAACACTGCATTAAATTCAAAAATAAGCAGTAAAACAAAAGATAGATTATGAATTATATCCTATATATAATTAGCGTAAGAGCATTGAGGTGGTTGGTTTGGTCGTCACTAGGCCCACACAGCTAAAATGTTGGCGTTAGAACAGTAACAGGCATCCTTTTTTTTTTTTTAATAATTTGTTGGTAACAACTAGGTATTAAGAAAACAAAATATACACTGCTTTAATTTATATAAATGAAAATATGACTAATAGACAATATTCTATTACTATATCTTAATATTTTTGTAATATTACAATATTTTAATAATTTTATAATATGGAAATAGTGAATAAATACTAAATTAAAATATGTATTCTTACATGACATTAATTCAAACTAGAAAAAAAATTTAAAGAAACAAAAATTAGAAAAAAGGCATTAAAATGTAAATACAAATTCTAATTTATAACTAATGCAAGAAAATTAAGATGGTTTAGCTGTAATTGGTCTCAAAAGATTTTTTTTGGGTATTGAAAAATAAATTAATATGCACTATTATTATTTAATAAAAATAAAAATCTATATAGTAATAAATATTCAACATCAATATGTAAATATTCTGATAATGTACAAGTATTTGAATAAAAATAAAAGTAACTAATTGAAGAAAATTATAATAAGGTTTTTATTGGTAATTAAGGTTCCATTTTTTTTTTTTTGCTAAGCAATTAACATTCCATTTTTGACGAGTAGCGATTTATATCTACTTCAATTATTATTAATTAAAATCAACTGATATTTCAGAAAATACATCAAAAATTAAAACAGTTAAATAAAATTGTAGAAAATATTTCTATAAATAATTCATAAAATATCCATGCATTGCACGGCTATTAAGTTAGTACAAGTAAAAGGGTACAAGTAAAAGGACATTAAGCCAAATATTCAAGTAAGAGGCGAGTACATAGCTACTACTAAGAATTGATTTAATTCAATTTAAACATCTTGTGTGTAAAATTAGGGGTGAGCAAAAAAATCTGAAAACCGGATTATCCGATTTTCCGATCCGATATCCGATTTTGAAAATCCGGAAATTAGGATATCCGATTCGAAAAAATCGGACCGGATATCCGATCCGGATTATTTTTATGAATTCGGATACGGATCCAGATCACAACTTTTAACAAATCCGGATATCCGGATCCGATCCGATTTTTAATATCTATTAAAAATAATTTTTATATTTAATAAATCATGAATTTATTGTAGACAAATAGCTCAACATTGAACATATTAAATTAAGTAAAGAATTATCACTAATAAATAATGAATTTGTCCAAAGTGATTAATAAATTAATGAATTTATTCTTAAATCAACCTTGATAAATATTTTCTCTTACTTAATCATTTTATCCAAAGTGATTGATTAAGAAGTTATAATATTAAAAAAATTAAAAACAAAGCAAATGGAAGAATATTTTCTTTTAAAAATATTTTCACTTAAAATTATGAATTCGAGAGCTAGCGTGAGCTAGCGTGTTACTCTTTCTATCCCGTTTATATTGGTCATCAATCAAAAAGCACGTATTGAGCAATCAAGTGAAAATTGTCATACTTACTCTCAATTGTTCGCATTCTTTGAAAAATGTAACATTATTAATACTTTTTTTTTAAACAACATTATTAATACTTAATTTGCTTTATTTAGGAAATGTGGCCACAATTTTTGGGACATGCAAAAAAAGAATTGTGGCCAATATAAACGGGATGAAGGTAGTTTTCATATCTTTTAAAAAATATTTATAAGAACTCATTAAAGAAATGAATGGTAGTTTATGATAGGTTATAATAAAATTAGGGAAAAAATGAATATACAAATGTTAAAATATGAGATGATGATATCTAAATTTTTATTAATTAATTTATCATTTGTAAAGTTAATGATAATTTATTAAAAATGTAATAAAATTCATTTATTTATAGTAACAAAAAAAATTTATTTAACTAATTCGGATCCGGATAATCCGATTTCCGATCCGGTTTAAACGGATATCCGAATTCCGGATATCCGATTAAACCGGAACCGGAATAGATTTTTCATAATCCGAAAAACCGGATATCCGATCCGAATTTTAAAACCGGACCGGATATCCGGTTTTGCTCACCCTTATGTAAAACCTATTGTACATATACCTTTCTCAATTATTATTGGTTTCTTTAACCTACATTTCTACTATTTACAACTTCAAGGGAAGGGTTTCCGCTCCTTCAAACTCATTCCTATCCCAAACACCATTTTTAAGAAGTTATAAGAAATATTCGTTGCACCCCCCTTTTTTCATTCCCGCCCATCACCCCCTTCTTCCTCTCAACTTTGCAACATCGGGTTCCGCTATAACAGTCACTGGTTACTGATGGGGGATGGGGCTGGATTATGGTTTGGGGGAGACAATTCTCCCGTAGAAAACAGATAACACAACTAATATCCAATATCAATAATAATCTGATTTGCTTACAATAATCAATCCAATATTTATAAGAATCCTAAACAATATTTCCTAATTTAAATAAGGTAATAATTAATATAATTAAGTAATTCTAGAATACTCTAACTAATGGGCTTCCAAAGCCATACTCTAACTAATGGGCTTCCAAAGCCTATAACATTGTTCCCAAATAGTTTCTTTGGGCTTCTAACGGGCTGTCCTGCATCAATTCTCCAACGCAGAAGCTTTACAGTGGATAGTGTCATCGCGCAACTTTGGTTCCGTCATTTTCATAAAATCGACAGATTAACATTTTCCATTAATTCTTCTTGGGTTGTCTTTACCACTGTAAAATCTTGTTACCCTCAATTTTTCATAATTATATCACAAATTCTAAGGACCCAAAAGTGATCCACATGTGAGCAAAACGTAGCAGTTTCTTTTCAGGACCACTCTACACTAAAATGATCATTACTCTCAAACCATAAGTCACCTTATCATGAACTTTATATGCTTAGAAACTACAAGACAAGACCTTTCCAAATATGTGCAGTAGGTTTTAAGGAAACAAAGTTTGGTGGTCTGAATTCCCACTACAAACAGATCATGTCTCAAGGAACTCCAACAATCACTTTTACAACCTTAACTTTCAAATTCTACTAACATGCTTCATTACCATCATCAAAACCACCAAGATTCTCATCCTTAACGCATACTCTCTCCGTCCCACTCATTTCTACCCAGTTTTTTTTCATTACTTGGCACGCATTTTAAGGCTCCTATAAAGTATAGTTCCACAACTTATTTTTAAAATTTTCTTTTTTTGAATAAAAATAGAAACATTAAATTTTAATTCAGAAGAAAAAAAAATTATGAATCTATACTTTTTGGGAGCCTTAAAATGCGTGCCACACCCCCGTCCCCCAATGGGTAGAACTGGGACAGAGGGAGTATAAGACTACATAATCTAAGAACATGGCTTACAACATAATAACAAACATCAATCCTCAAGATCTCATCACCAAAGGCCCAAAACACCAGGAACTACACTAATACCTATAGATCTTGAAATATAAACCATAAACTTGACATGAACTA
The DNA here is from genome assembly GCA_037693485.1 of Kitagawia praeruptora. Taxonomy (NCBI): domain Eukaryota; kingdom Viridiplantae; phylum Streptophyta; class Magnoliopsida; order Apiales; family Apiaceae; genus Kitagawia; species Kitagawia praeruptora. Next base: position 24,923,679 of record CM075351.1, on the reverse strand, counting down.
AGAGTGGAGGGATCTTATACCTTTCTTGAATCCTTAAAACACTTAGGAGAGGTATAGCAAGCTTGGAGAAACTTGATCTATACTTAACAAACCTTAAATTAACAAGAAACATCAAGAACACACTTAGTAATTTTCGGAGTTACTATACCCCTCCTGAAAGAATGGGAAAAACGAGGGCCTTACCATGCTTTTCTGGATGAGGCTCCTGAAGAAAAGTTGTAGAGCATCTCAATACCTTTCCAACAAGCTATAGAACACAAGATTCCAGTGAGAAACGAAGGAGTTATGGCTGTTTTACTCAGCTGCTATATGTTTTGGCCGAAAATGAAGATGGAAAAGGAAGTGTCTTTCTTGCTTTCTTTTTGTCAAATAATGATTTGTGTTGATACATATCAGTTGTATAATTGTTGTAGTAGCTATAGCTAGGTTCCCTTTTCCAAGCCTACACTAGACTAATTTACTTGGTGATCCATGTTTTAAGGGACTATGTTGGTAACTAGTTGGTTGCATGGTTTCTTGTGCCAACTAGTTTGGTTGCTTGCTTTATTGACTTGGTTGATGGGTTTGACTAGCCAACTTGCATGGGTTTGCATGGAACTTGGTCACCTTAATTATTATTCCTTATTTATCGCTTAATTCTTCGTTCCAAGTTCGATAAATCCTCAAAACATTTCGTGGTGGAAATTTCCTCAAGTAACCTTCAATATTCGAAGTACCTCAATTTAATGTACATATTCTATGAAATTCCTAAATTATAATTCTCTTGGTCTTGGCATCGTTTCGTATTTCTCGATATCCCGTTAAATACGTCCATTTGAAATAATGGGTTTCGTCAAAAACTAACGACTTTTACATACACTCATTTGCATCGTAAAGACGTAATATCAATTCAAAATCTCCATTTAATAATTCGCACATAGCGGGGTTGCAAAAAATTTTCTTACACCCATAGAATCACTATTCATCGAGGTTTCAAATATTAGCAAAAATTTGGGTTATTGCATTCTCCCCTCCTTAAAAGGATTTCGTCCCGGAATCTAAAAAAGATGGTCGTGAGTAATATTCCAGCTTCACCCTGTCCAACTCTCAGGTTGACACTTCAATCCTTTCGTTCTCTCACCTTGCTTTCATCAGCACCCTAGTGTTTTCCATGCAAACCCATGCAAGTTGGGTAGTCAAACCCTCAACCAAGTCAATAAAGCAAGCAACCAAACTAGTTAGCACAAGAAACCATGCAACCAACTAGTTAGTAGTTACCAACATAGTCCCTTAAAACATGGATCACCAAGTAAATTAGTCAAGTGTAGGCTTGGAAGAGGGAACCTAGTTAGTTACTACAACAATTATGCAACTGATATGTATCAACACAAATCATTATTTGACAAAAAGAAAGCAAGAAAAACACTTCCTTTTCCATCTTCTTCATTTTCGGCCAAAACATACAGCAGCTGAGTAAAACAGCCATAACTCTTTCGTTTCACACTGGAATCTTGTGTTCTATAGCTTGTTGGAAAGGTATTGAGATGTTCTACAACTCTTCTTCAGGAGCCTCATCCAGAAAAGCATGGTAAGACCCTCGTTTTTCCCATTCTTTCATGAGGGGTATAGTAACTCCGAAAATTATTAAGTGTGTTCTTGATGTTTCTTGTTAATTTAAGGTTTGTCAAGGATAGATCAAGTTTCTCCAAGGTTGCTACACCACTCCTAAGTGTTTTAAGGATTCAAGAAAGGTATAAGATCACTCCACTCTTAGTTCATGTCAAGTTTATGGTTTATATTTCAAGATCTATAAGTAATAGTATAGTTCTTGGTGTTTTGGGCCTTCGGTGATGAGATCTTGAGGATTGATGTTTGTTATTATGTTGTAAGCCATGTTCTTAGATTATGTAGTCTTATATGCGTTAAGGATGAGAATCTTGGTGGTTTTGATGATGGTAATGAATCATGTTAGTAGATCTTGAAAGTTAAGGTTGTAAAAGTGATTGTTGGAGTTCCTTGAGACATGATCTGTTTATAGTGGGAATTCGGACCACCAAACTTTGTTTCCTTAAAACCCACTACACATATTTGGAAAGGTCTTGTCTTGTAGTTTCTAAGCATATAAAGTTCATGATAAGGTGACTTATGGTTTCAGAAAGAGAGAAGAATTGGGTCGGTTAACTCCGTACCAGCAGAAGAGGAGTAGAGGAATTACCCTTGGGATGATTCAGTTCCGGATAAATACTATAAAGTAAATCTGATAGGTTTCAACTGTTATTAGTAAGACTTGCCTTCAGGTGCAGTTTGTATAAGTGAAGTTGTGTAAGATTCTGGATTGTATAAATGAATTGTAATAATTAGTGTTACTCTGGTTTCGTTTTTTAGGCTCTAACTTTTTTTTTTTAACTAATTTCTGAGGCTCTAACTTGTAAGTATGAAAGATTGAGGTCTGGATTGGTGTATTGTTGAGTTGTATAGTTAATACAGGTATGATATGGATGGATGGTGATGTGACGACCTGAATCCCTGACCTCGGATTTGGGGGCGTTACAGACATTCTTTTAACAATAGCACGCTTGCTTCAAACCAGATCTATACATGTTAACCAAGCTAGTTTCATCAAGATTAAAATCTGAACGGGTGGACAAGTGATAAAACTTACTAGTATAATCAGCCACAGACAGATTATCTTGTCTCAGTTGGATAAACCTGATATGATTTTGTTGTTTGTAGTTAGCCGGCAGAAAATGTCGTTGCATTGAAGCTTTCATTTTTTCCCATAACAAGAATTCTCCTCTACCAACATGACGATTGCTCCCCTTTTCTTTATCCCACCACATACGAGCTGTACCTCGTAGTTTAGCTTCAGCAAAATAGATTTTCCTTGCATCACTCATATTATGCCACCCGAAAAAAACTCTCCAAACTATGTATCCAATCAAGAAACACATCTCCACGAGTATCGCCATTAAATTCAGGAACCTCTAACTTTACTCCTCTAACTTCTCATTAACAACATTCCTTTGATTTTTAGGCGGCTCTTTTATTAGTTCAACATGACCAATTAATTGATTAATACTATTTTGCATGGCTGTTTGTTGCCTAATCATAGCAGCCATCTGTTGTTTCAACTCATCAATTGAAAATTTATACTTTGCATTCTTCTTCTCTTACTCTTGAATATGTCCTTCAAGTATTGCATTAACCTCGGCAGCGTTCACCATTTTTTTCTTTTTTTATTGTTGGGCAGGATTGTGAAAACAAAATCAGAAGCTAAGGTGTAGGGGTAGGGCTATTGCAGAATTTCTGAACCTCAAGGTTGTGAATTCTGGGAAGACCAGAGGCTGGTTTCAGTAATAAAATAGTGGCGTGGAATACCAATTAATAGGCTGAAAGAGAAAATAGATGGTGTTTGAACTTCTTTTGAATGGAATATGTATTTTATATGTATGCGAAGTGTTTGATGTAAGTTCCGACAGAAAATAACTAGGTAGAGATTTAATGGGTGATATAGGTTGATTCAGCGATGTGTAGAGTGAGGAACAATGGCTTTTGATGGCTGTTGGGGGCTGTTGGTAACTGCTGGCGATTGCTGGTGGCTGGTTGGCGGTTGCTGGTTGGTGGCAGGAAGATGGCTCTTGATACCACTTTGATGGGGGATGGGGTTGGATTAGTGTTTGGGGGAGACAATTGTCACGCAGAGAACAGACAACACAACTAATATCCAATATTAATAAGACTAAATGACATTTTGTACCCCTTATGTATATGGATTTTGTCAAATTGATCCAGATTTACGTTTTTTAGCACTTTGCAACCCCTATCTTCAAATTTCGCTTCGAATTACAACCCTTCACTAATATTCTAGACCAAAAAGGAAGGTTTTTATTGATGAATGGGACAGATGTATACAGGTTTAAGAGGTACTATGTTTGTCTTGAACCATTAAAGACCTACATCCATCAAGAAAGACTTCCTTTTTGGTCTAGAATATTAGTGAAGGGTTGTAATTCGAAGCGAAATTTGAAGATAGGGGTTGCAAAGTGCTAAAAAACGAAAATGTGGACCAATTTGACAAAACTCATATACATAAGGGGTACAAACTGTCATTTAGTCTATTAATAATAATAATCTGATTTGCTAACAATAATCAATCAAATATTTATAAGAATCCTAAACAATATTTCCTAATTAAAATAAGGTAATAATTAATATAATTAAGTAATTCTAGAATACTCTAACTAATGGGCTTCCAAAGCCTAAAATATTGTTCCCAACTAGTTTCTCTTTGGACATCTTAACGGGCTGTCAATACTAATAGCAAGGAATTCTTGACGATATCAAGCTAAAAAACAAACAATTCTTCCCAAATAACTGAATTCAAGGCCAACTACAACTCATCCCAGCCTAATTACAATACTAAATACCCCTAATTTAACGAATACATATATACCATAAATTTAACTGTAAACCCCTATACGAGAGGTCGAGTCTTGGAGCCATAGCCAAAATTGACCATTACCAAAAAAACCAATCTTTATTAAGAGCATCTCCAAGGGTAACCCCTATTTTCATTCCCTAAACTATAATAAAATAATGGTTACCTAAAATATAGGGAACCAAAAAGTTGTTTTACTCCAACGGTGTTACCTATATTCGTTACCTATAATTAAAAATATAATATTTAATCAATATTCTAGATAATATAGGGAATGATGAGAGTGTGAGAGTAGATATATGTCATATTATAAAGAATGAATAATGAGTTGGCATTATAGGGAAGCAAAATGGTTCCCTACATGTAGGGAATCATTTTTTCTCACCTAAATTTTTTTAGGTAAGGGGTTATGGGTTGGAGTAGGGCTGTAAACGAGCCGAGCCGAACACTGACCAGGCTCGGCTCGAGCTCGATTAAATAGTTCAGGCTCGAGCTCGATCGAGCCATAAAATTCAAGCTGGAAGCTCGGCTCGACACATATGTGATATGTTCGAGCTCGGCTCGAAAGCTCGAATCAATTTCACTAATTATCAACAAAAGCTCGAATACCTTAAGTTTGGCTCGAGCTCTATTTCTATATAAAAATATTAAATATTTATATAACAATATATAAATAACATAAATAATATATATAAATAATAAAATATATATAAGCTCAATTAGGCTCGCGAGCCATACGAATCGAGTAATATGAAGCTCGAGCTCGGCTCGATCAACTATTCGAATAGCTCTAGCTCTAGCTCGAGCTCGGCTCGATTACTATCGAACCAAATTCGAATATTTTACGAGCCGAGCTCGAGTAGCTCACGAACAGTTTGACTCATTTACACCCCTAGGTTGGAGTACTCCAATTTGATTTAGTTCCCTATAATTGCATATGTGGCAAAAATATAGGTAAGGATGGAGGTGGGTTGGAAATGCTCTAACAAAATCAAAGTTAAACACATGCTTTAACCACACACAGAACCAAACATTAACAAACACACATAAATCATACCAAACATTAACAACACACATAAATCATATACAAATCACAAAACACTATCAGAACAAGAAAACCTAGTATTTTTAGTTTTAACTTAATCAACCTAAAAGCATAAAAATACAAACTTTAATTAAAAGAGCTTGTGAAAATGAAATGGACCTTCAACATGGGCTTGTCCATGTGTAAATGGTGTCAAGATCAAATCTTTATCCAATACAATGAAAGTATGCTTAGATGGGTCATGAGTCCAAGACTGGTGCATCTCATATTCTTGATCAAGAGTAAGTGGCTCCGACCCGGTAGCGGATAAAAGGGTCAGATCTTGCATCCATTGATGATACTTTGGCACATGTTGTTTCAAGTATTGTACTAGTATCACTTTCTCCTCTGCTTCTAAACTCACCTCCATCTCTCTCCTCTGTGTTTGTATGTATATATGTGTATATGTGTAGCGTTTTAATGGTGTTGTTTTTGTGGGTTTTAAAGTATCTTTTAAGCAACCCGTTAACCCGAAATGTTTAACCAGTGTATCGGTATTAGGGCTGAGCAAAAAACCGAAAAAATCCGAAACCGAAACCGAAACCGTTAAAACCCGCTAAAAACCGAACCGTATAAAATCGAGCCGAAACCGAAACCGAATCCGATTATGCGGTTTTGGTTTCTTGTTGGAACCGATCCGAAAAAACCCGAAACCGATCCGATTAAAATAAATAAATAAATAAAATATATATATTTATTTATTTATTTATATTTAATAAATACACATATTTTTTGAAATTAAAACAAAGGTTTTAATTTGTTGATGCCTTTGACATTTAACCTTTTTACTAAATCTTGTGCAAATTAGCTGCTCCATAGAAGGCAGTATGATTCATTGTGGAAATTATAGTTGGTAGGTTTAATTATAAATATGATACTCCCTCCGTCCCTTTTGATTCTTAACATTTCATTTTTTCAAAACTTTCTGGCACGCATTTTAAGGTGCATTTTAAGGATAGTTAAATAACTTTTTTTTAAAATTTTCTTTTTCTGTATAAAAATTTAATTTACATTTTTATACAGGAAAAGAAAATTTTAAAAAAAAGTTATTTAACTATCCTTAAAATGCACCTTAAAATGCGTGCCAGAAAGTTTTGAAAAAGTGAAATGTTAAGAATCAAAAGGGAGGGAGGGAGTACAGGATTTTGCAGTTATTATGTATTTATGTCGATATATTGTAAACATAAATAGGCTTGCGCCTCAAAACTTGCATCTTTATAATTTTATCTACTGCTGTACCAATACATTTTGGCCAACCAAGACAGACTACCAGTACCACCTACGAAAGCTTTTATATCGTTTTTGTATAGTGATGGAATGGAATTGTCTGAGTGTTTATTTCTACAAATTTAATCTTAGACTTTGGTAATTATTAAAATTTTGTATGTTTCGAGAAAATAAATGTTTCATGGATGTAATTTTAAAATTTACATACTTTTCATTTAAGTAAGGTATGTCGGTTTTATAACTTTTATTTGAGGCGGTTTTAAAACCGAAACCGAACCAATTGCAACCGATCCGACAATTTTGAATCCGAAACCGAACCGACGGTTTCGGTTGCGGTTTCGGTTTTAGATTTTAAAATCCGAAGAGTTTCGGTTTCGGTTTTACCATAAACCCGATCCGATCCGTGCTCTCCCCTAATCAGTATAATGGGAGAGAGAGAGAGGAGAGACTGGTCCCGCCGGTTTATATTATTTATTTTTATTTTTATAATTATTATTTTTTATTTAATTAAAATTGAATAGTAAATTAATTTTTAAAATCTAAATATATAATACAAATACTAGAATCCATAACCTTTTATTTATTTGATTACAGTAGTATTTAATAAAAATGTGTAAAACTTGATGAAAAATTATTTTTATTTCCCGAGTACATATATAAGAAGTATTTGTTTGATTTTTATGTATTTAAAAGTGTTTTAAATGAAATCCCAAATTTATCAGTAATGTAATAATGTATTTTAGATATGCCAAATTATTTAGTGATTAATTTGATATTTAACTCGAAAAAATTATGTCACTCATAATTCGATTTTTTAGAGTAAATTTTGTTTGTTTTAATAAAAATCGCGAAAACTTGTGTTCTCTTTTAAACTTCACGCAAATTCAAGAAGATAAAATGAAGATGCAACGTAAAATTTGTGTTACATAAAACATAAAAAGTGTTCACGTGATAGAAGTATAAGATAAAATAAAGGGAAATTCCTAATGGTACCACTGGTTAATTGGCTTTTCCAAGTGGTACCAATGAGTATTTTAGTCTTCCAGGTGGTAACATTGAAGTATTGACTTGGCCAACATATAGCACTATGGTAGTCCAAACGTTAAATAAACGTTATAAGTTATAATTTAATTAAATAATTTAAAAGGAAAACTAAATTAAATACAATTAAAAACATAAAGGAAGGGGGAGCGGATGACTGCTCTCTCTCTCTCTTTCTTCAAACAAATCTCTCTCAATCTCTCACGCAACCTCTCTCCCTCATCCTCTCCGGTAAAAAGGGTGTGTGTGTGTGCGCGCGTGTATAGGTCGTGGGGTGCGTGTGTATGAGCTATGGAGTGTGTGGGTGCGTGGTTAAAGCTTCTATCTCCACGATTATATGGTAAGGGTCGAATTCGATCCTCTCCCCTATTTTTGCCACTGATTTTTTGCTGGGTTGCTGGGTATGCGTGTTTCTGTATGTGTCACCATGTGTGGCCGCGCGTGTGTCTCATGTATGCGTGTTTCTGTGTGTGTCACCATGTGTTTGTGGTTTAGTGTGGGTGTGATTGACCGTGTGCGTGTGGGTGTTTAAGCGACAATGTGTGTGTGAATAGTGTTGTGTTAATGCTCAATCAGTGTGGGTGTGTGTGTAGGCTTTGTTAGCTGTATACCTTGATGAATTGTGTAGTGAAATTTGAAGTCATCCCCTCCCCTGTTTTGGTTTCGACTGTACAATGTGTGGGTGTGATAATTTAACAGTTTGTTAACGTTTGAACTAACAGAGTGCTATATGTTGGCCAAGTCAATACTTCAATGTTACCACCTGGAAGACCAAAATACTCATTGGTACCACTTGGAAAAGCCAATTAACCAGTGGTACCATTAGGAATTTCCCTAAAATAAATAGTAGAAAAATTATCTTAATGGGTGATGGGTGATTTCTAAAAATCGATGATATATTTTTAATCCGAATTTTTGCAATGGTATTGTCATCACTAATACTCTAATAGGATGCATGGGAGCACTCTCATTCCACTCCCCATTCAATCCCCCATCCCCATATTTGCAAACAAATACTGAGTTTTTGCAAAAAAAACCATCTCCATCCGGATCCTCATTTTGGGGAAAATTTTAGGGACCAAAAACTTAATCCCCAAATTTGATGTTACACTATTTATCCCCATCCATTCCCCCATCTTATTAAAATAATATTTATAGTAGTGAGTGGGTTTTGGTTGTTAAAATTGTAAGTGAAAGAGAGAGAAAGAAGTAATATAAAAAAAATATAGGGATATGGGGATGGAAAATGGGGAATGGGATGTAGAAAATTTGTTTTGGGGATTTACTATTTTTGTTTGGTGATTTACTATTTTTAGTAAGTTTTTGGGGATAGGGATAAGGACCCCAATGCTAATGCTCTCATGCCAGTTTATCGTGATCTTAATATAAACTTATAAATTAGACCATCCCCTGATCAATTTACAACTTATAAATTATTAATACTAACTTATAACCCGTGCAAAGTATGGGTTGCTTTTAATTTTTTGTAATTTGTTTATAGTGTAATATTATATTATAAATATTAATTTTAATTTGTTATAGTGTAATTTGTTATTTGTTTAATATGTTTTTTAATATTAAAAAATAGGGTTGAACCAAACTACCAAACTACCAATTATCCCCTAATTTAATACTATTATAAACGAAATAGGATATATTTGGTTGTCGATTTGGTACTCTTTTATTGGTCACTCATTTTGGTCACTCTTTGATTTGCTTAAATCTCTATTATTATTATTAATAAAAAAATGTTTATTAATAATAAAAAAATGTAAAAAAACACACAAAACACTCTCCTGTTAAACACTCTCCTATTAATAAAAAAAAATTTTTAAAAAAAACACACACACGCCACTCCTCTCGATCAAAACTCTCGGCTAAATCTTTGCTTACCCGGGAATGTTTTTAGGTAGATAAAATATTAATTAAATTTATTTTTAGTTGAACTAAAATTATGGCTAAAAAATAGGGTTGAAACAAACTACCAAACTAACAATTATCCCCTAGTTTACTTTTTATAGTATAGTATAGATATGTAAAAATAAACAAGCCTAATATTTTACAATTCAAACCAAGCAACAAAGATCAGTTGTAAGTAAATATAGGAAAATGTTAAAGGTTTTAAATTGGTTTCCAAAATTAATCCCAAATACCACGTGTTATGAATTGATTGGCTAGTAAATAATAATTGTGAACCCCTCTGTATTTACATGAATTTTCATTAATTCAAAAAATATCTAAATATCAAGTAATTAGCACCATGTCATTTGATAATAAATTTTGGTACCCAATTGGTACTTCTAGTTCTAGCACTACTCGTAAATATATATAGAAAGAGTTATTAATTAAAAAACCCAACCAACTTTCTATTTTTTTGCAATTTAACCAATGAACTTATTTTTTTCTCATAAAAACCTAACAAACTTTATTAAACTGTGAAAATAAATTAACTATAGTTAATCATTGTTGTGTGTATTAACTATTGTTCAACCACATCTTTATTAAATAAGTAATAAATTATTAATCAAAAAATTCATTCAAATTATTACTTCATTGTAGTTTATTATCTTTTTTTTATAAACCAAAATATATTTATAATTATGAAATATTAAACTAGATTAAAATAAAATATTTTAATAATAATTTTAATTACAAATTTTTCAATTGCATTGTTAGTTTATGTATTTTCATATTTTTAAAATTTATATTTTTAGTATTTGTACCCTTCCCTATTTTTATGACAAAAAAAGAGTGATCTGATTTATCATAATTAAAATTATTTTCTGAATTCAATAAATTTGAAAAATAGGTATGTAATATGGACAAAAATCACATAAAGGACAAAGGCATGCATGACTTTTGCTAAGTTTGTCCGGTAATTTTTTAAAAATTAATAGTTCCGTGTAATTTCATGATTTTATTATAATATTGTTAATAACTAATATGAAATGAAATTTGTCCGGATTCATTGGGTTGATCCATTTTAGGAGGAAAAAAACAAATATAATCAATTTTGGGGAAAAAGGCAAATAAAAGTTTTATAATGAAATTAATTGTCTGACTATACATAAAAATGGTTTAGCAAGTATGTAAAAAAAATTATATTAAAATTTTAAACATTAGATAATAATAATTAACCATGGTTAAATTTAGGACAAATTTTTTTTACAATTTAGCAAAGTTTGTTGGGGTTCTTTATGAAAAAATAGTTGATTGGTTAAATGGCAATAAAATTTAGAGTTGGTTGGTTTTTTTTTTGACTAATTGCTCTATATAGAAATGACTAAAACGGACCGGGGGTCCGGGGTCCCTGGCCCCTCCTAGGTTGGGGGAAATTTGAAAAAAAACAATTTTTTTTTGAAAAATCTATATATATTCTATTATTTACTTGTCCTGATCCCTCCTAGTTTATTTGTCTTCTTTTATATCCATTTTTGTATGATTTAGTGGAAAATATCCATTTCTTTCATGATCTAGTGAAAAAATTTCATTTTTTCCTTGATTTAGTGTGAAAAAAATCCGCTCTTCGCACGGTTCAAAATTTTTAAGAATTTTTGACCCTCTCGCATTATACTTTAGGTCCGTCACTGACTAAAACTCTTACATAAAAATTATGAAGGAAAATCATTAACACATAAAGGAACTTGATTATTGAGAACACTGCATGATGCCAAATCCTCAGTTTAAAATCTCATCAAACATAAGAAATTGGCGAATGCAAAATCACTCTGCAATATTAGAATCACTCCAATCATCTTTACAGATCTTGAATGGAAAATTATCAACAACTACCTATCTTCCTTTGTTTATTTTTCTTAAATATTAAATCAGCTTCAATCTTCCTAGAAAGCAATAATTAAGGAATACAAATTAAGACAGCAACAATTTAGGAAATAATCAAGTTTCTAAATGAAGATCTTTGAAACCAAATCTCTGCAACTAATCCTCTTCCAGACTTGCCTCTGAATTAATGTTAACATGCCTATCATCCTTCTGATTTGCATCAATTACCAGTCCTCCTGAAGAACTTGACTCTGGCAAGTTTTGCTGAATGTATGCAGCAAAAAGATGTGGATGTAAACGCTGGAGTTCCGAGGCTTGTAACCAAACAGAGTCTGAATTTGGACGATTCTTCCACTGAACCAAAAACTTGTAATATCCTCCCCGTCGAGTGGAAACAAACTGATGGTCAAGGATGTCTGCAATCTCATCACGCGGAGCTATATCCTTTGGGATTCGCGGAGCGGTTGTTACCTCAGAAGTTGGTGACGTAGAAGATTCACAAATATCACCTTTAAATGCGGTAAGGTCTTCAATGTTAAAGACATGACTAATACCAAAATCAGAAGGTAACTCAATAACATATGCATTAGTTCCCAGTTTCTTTATCACTTTAAATGGTCCAGCTCGGCGCGCATGAAGCTTAGTAAAGCTCCCTGGAGAAAAACGCTCAGGCCTTAGACGAACAAGAACCAGGTCACCTTCGCTAAATTGTCGATCCTTACGCTTTGAGTTTGCTGAAGCTGCATAAGAATTCGTGTGGAAAGTAAGACGTTGTTTACATTCTTCATGAACATCGCGCATATAACTAGAAAAGTCCAAAGCAGCCTCGCTTGGCCTGGGCGGCAACGGTAACGAGTTAATATCAAGTGGAGTGCTTGGTCGAAAGCCATAAACCACTTCAAATGGAGCACAGCCTGTTGACCTGTTGACAGAGTTATTAAAAGCGAACTGTGCATGAGGAAGTACCATATCCCAGGCTCCCAGCTAGTAACATTATCCGCGACAAGGCAACGTAATAAATTTCCCAAACTCCTGTTGGTTACTTCGGTTTGGCCATCGGTTTGGGGGTGAAAGGCACTTGAAAACATCAACTTTGTCCCCATTTTTGACCACAAGGTTTTCCAGAAATAACTGACAAACTTAACATCCCTATCAGACACAATTGAATTTGGAATGCCATGCAAACGAACTACTTCCTGGAGGAAAATTAATGCAACCTTAGATGCGTCAAATGTTTTTTGACAAGGAATAAAATGAGACATCTTGGAAAAACGATCAACTACCACCATAATCGAGTCGTGTTGTCGAAGAGTTTTTGGTAATCCAAGAACAAAGTCCATAATAATATGCTGCCATGGTTTTTCTGGACTAGGAAGCGGCGTATAAAGTCCAGATTGATGTTTGGTTCCCTTATTCAGTTGGCATATTCGGCAACGATCAATAACAGTGTGTACATCCCTACGCATCCGAGGCCAATATAATCGATCAGCCACCAGAGCATAAGTTTTATCATACCCGAAATGTCCTACTAGACCTCCGCCATGTAATTCTGAAATTAGAAATTCCCGAAAAGATCCTTGCGGTACACATAATTTGGACTTGAAGAATAAGAATCCATCACGCAGCATGTAGTCACTGCTAGATGGTCGATCCTGATTGGACAGATCCCTCCATATTTTATCAAAATCCTCATCATTAGCATACTGCACTTTCAGACTTTCAAACTCTACAGCATTAACAGATGAGATATGTAACAAATGAGGTCTTCTACTCAAGGCGTCAGCCACTTTATTCTCAACCCCTGCCTTATGCTTGATAACAAAATCAAATTGCTGCAAATAATCCATCCAAAGGGCATGTCGGGCATTCAACTTATTCTGAGAATTCAAGTGTTTCAAGGAATCGTGATCTGTATAAAGAATAAATTCCCGATGAATTAAATAGGGCCTCCAATGCTTTAGCATTTGTATTAACGCATAAAAATCCATATCATAAACGAGTAGCGTTTGCGAGTATCGTTAAGCTTCTCACTATAGAAAGCAATGGGATGACTTTCCTGACTCAAAACACCTCTGATTCCCACATGCGAAGCATCACATGCTACTTCAAAGATTTTTGAGAAATCTGGCAACCTGAGAACTGGAGCTTGTCCAATCTTTCGTTTGATTTCTGCAAAGGCTTTGGCTGCTGCATCAACCCAAACAATTTTTTTTTCTTTTAAACACTCGGTGATTGGAGCCATTATAGTGCTGAAATTACGAATGAAACGCCTATAAAATGTGGCCAAACCATGAAAACTTCTAACTTCTGTAAAATTTTGAGGTGTTGGCCATGTTTGAACAGCATGTACCTTTACTGGATCAGTCTGGATGCCCCTAGCAGAAATGACAAAACCCAAAAACTTCACACTACTCTTCATAAACGAGCACTTCTCTTTATTAATAAAGAGTTGTTCCCTTCTCAAAACTTTCATTACCTGCTCAACATGGCTCAAATGGTCTTTCACATTTCGGCTAAAAATTAATATATCATCAAAGTAAACAACTACAAATTTCCCCAAAAATGGTTTTAGAACTTGCGTCATGACACGCATAAAAGTGCTTGGTGCATTAGTTAATCCAAAAGGCATAACTAACCATTCAAATAACCCATCTTTTGACTTAAAAGCCGTCTTCCATTCATCCCCTGGTCGTATGCGAATTTGATGATAGCCACTTCGGAGATCAACCTTGGTGAAGATAGAAGAGCCACTTAGTACATCCAACATGTCATCAAGACGTGGTATGGGGAACCGATATTTCACGGTTATTTTATTTATTGCACGACTGTCCACACACATTCGCCAACTACCATTCTTCTTCGGTGTGAGCAAAACAGGAACAGCACATGGGCTACAACTTTCTCGAATAAACCCTTTATCTAGTAATTCCTGAATTTGTCGACTAAGTTCTTCATTTTCTGCTGGACTCATTCGGAAATGTGGCACATTAGGCAAACTTGAACCAGGGGTTAAATCAATAGCATGTTGGACCTCTCTCATAGGAGGGAGTTCATTCGGCATGTCATCTGGCATGATGTCCTGAAATTCTTCTAACAATGATGAGAGCTCTGCTGGAATATTGTTGTCCCCTTGCTTTACATCACGTTTGACTATCATAAGCACTAGATTATCCTCCCGCATAGCTTTAGTAAACTTTCGCATTGTCAAAATTGGAAAATCCTCTTTCTTTGACTCAAATTCAGAAATATGTAAGGGATCCAAAACAAACTTTTTACCTTTAAAATCAAAGGAATAAGAGTTAGCATACCCGTCATAAAGAACCTTTCGATCATAGAGCCATGGGCGTCCAAGTAGCATGTGGCAAACAGTCATGGGAATTACATCACACCAACCTTCATCTGCATAAGCCTTACCCAACGAAAACTTAATCAAACAACGTCGTTTTACAAGGACAGAATTAGTCTCATTTACCCAACTAATGCGATAGGGAGCGGGGTGTTTTTCTGTTTTTAACCCCAAACGTTCAACAACAGCTTCAGAAATCACGTTCATACCACTCCCGTTATCAATGATGACGTTTAGAGCTCGACCATTATGCTCCATTCGTGTATGAAAAATATTGGTGCGCAGCCACTCAAAATTGGCATGAATTTCTTTTTTTGATCCCGTCAATACCCTTTTAATCACACAACTTGGCAAGTCAGATGCAATCAAATGCTCTTCTTCATTGGAATTATCGTCACTGGACTCCTCTGATTCTATATCATCATCAGCTTGTACTACCAATAACTCCTTTTCACATATATAAGCCAGTTTCTTATCTCTGGTTGGGCACACAACAGCATAATGCCCATAGCCTTTACACTTGTAACATTGGGGTCCTTCACTAGTTACTTTCATTTTCATTTTTGAATCCCCACCTGAACCTTTAAATTGATCTTGTGGGATTATTGATCTTTGGAGTGAAGTTGCAGTACTATGTTCTTGTCCCGTACCTGTTGGGATCACTTTCTTTCCAACTATCGGGCCTGATTGTTTCTCAATACGAAGAGCCAACTGGTACGCTTCCTCTACGTTAATCAAACGGGTAGTCCACATTTCCCTGCGTAATTCACTTCGTAGACCAGTGCGGTATCGTGCTAAAGTTTGTTGTTCAGTCTCTACAATCTTGTTGCGTACAGTTAACTCATGAAAACGATCAGTAAATTGATCAACAGTCAATGACCCCTTCTTGAATTGCAACATCTCCTCAAACATCATTTGCTCGTAGTCAATAGGTAAGTACTTCTCCTTCAATCTTTCCTTCATCTCTTCCCAATTGGAAACTGCTGGACGTCGAGTGCGGCGCAACTACTCTTCCACACTTCCCCACCATGCTCGTGCATGCCCCTTCAGTTTCATCCTCACATAGCGAACCTTTCGATCCTCTGAAACAGTGAACCAATCAAAATAATCCTCGACTGATGTTAACCAGTCCTCGAATGCATTCGGCTCTAACTTTCCAGAAAAATCTGGCACATCGACCTTCATCCTCTTTGTCAGCTCATCAAGAGGTTGATAGTTAGCACCTTGTTCAGCATGTCCTCGACGAAAGTTCTGTCTATGATGCATAACTCGTGGCCCATGATTCTCAAACTCTTGATATCCTTCTCCACCTTGTTCTTCCCTCTCAACTCTGCCATTTTCATCTACCCTTTCCGCATGAGTTGTTCTACGCCCTCGTCGATTAAGAGGATCATATGCTTCTCGCACATACCGCTCATCCATTGCATCAAGGCGTTGATTGATTTGCTCCAAGACTACCACAAGTTGGTCAATTTGGGTTTGTAATTGAGGTTGGTTTGTATTCTGGTTGTTACGATTTTGGTCATCTGTGTTTGTGTTATTTGGGTTTGAATTATTTGCCATGGTGTATGAATTGCCACTGCGGGTTCTAGGCATGAGACAAGAAAAAGAAAAAAAAATTGTGGTGAAGGAACCTGTCTCTGATACCAAATTGATGCCAAATCCCCAGTTTAAAATCTCATCAAACATAAGAAATTGGCGAATGCAAAATCACTCTGCAATATTAGAATCACTCCAATCATCTTTACAGATCTTGAATGGAAAATTATCAACAACTACCTATCTTCCTTTGTTTATTTTTCTTAAATATTAAATCAGCTTCAATCTTCCTAGAAAGCAATAATTAAGGAATACAAATTAAGACAGCAACAATTTAGGAAATAATCAAGTTTCTAAATGAAGATCTTTGAAACCAAATCTCTGCAACTAATCCTCTTCCATACTTGCCTCTGAATTAATGTTAACATGCCTATCATCCTCCTGATTTGCATCACTGCATGGGTATCCAACAATGACTGCTAGAATTCAACTGAAAACCATATACGAATGAACGAAAGTCAGGGAGAGAAACAAATTAATTCAAAGATAATAGGCATCTTTCTCAAAGGTAATACAACAATGTTAATGAACCTGATAATCAACCAAAAAGAAAAGGTTGTCGCCCTTTTTTATGTATCACTTTCACCACAGATGCATGATGCATTTTTCACCAATTGCCGCAAACAGATTTTACATCTCGCAGAAATTCAAAAAAAAAACAACATCTCTAAATGTAACACAAACACAAAATCTTTTATAGTTTCTATATCTAAAACTTAATTTCCTCGGAACAGGCTTTTAAGGTCTAGATGACAAGTTCTTTTTTCTTTTTTTAAATTTTCAGATGGAAATGTGCTAACAATGTAGTATGAAAATTTCACAGTTAACCAGCTACACCATCCTCTTCAGCTACTATTATAACTCGATTCCAGTATTCTCCTGGCTAGCAATACCTGCAGCAAGTGAAAATAGCATTGTTAATATGTGTAGATTGTAGATAAGTAGAACCAATATATTTTTAATGAATAAACTAGAACATGAAAGTTTTATTTCAAAAAAAAAAGGAACATGAAAGTGTGAAAAATATGTCAAAGTTCAAAACTGCATCATCTGCCAGAATCCACCAGTAAAACAACTATTGTAATCATAATTCATAAACCAAGACCAATCAGGCTATCAGCAGCTACAACAATGCCAAGATGCTCATCAACACAACAAGAAAGATTTCCAGTTGACCATGTTTGGATAATATTACTAATGTACGAACCCTCGTCTTCCAGCAGAGACCTTTGTAGCAAGAAGCTCCTTTTATGGTATATATATGAAAACTTTTAATGTACAGTACTTGGTTTCTCTATATTACATAAATAAAAAGACTAAATGACAGTTTGTACCCCTTATGTATATGGGTTTTGTCAAATTGGTCCAGATTTACATTTTTTAGCACTTTGCAACCCCTATCTTCAAAGTTTGCTTCGAATTACAACCCTTCACTAATATTCTGGACCAAAAAAGAAGGTTTTTATTGATGAATGAGACAAATGCATGAAGGCTTAAGAGGTACTATGTTTGTCTTAAACCCTTAAAGGCCTACATCCATCAAGAAAGGCTTCCTTTTTGGTCTAGAATATTAGTGAAGGGTTGTAATTCAAAGCGAAATTTGAAGATAGGGGTTGCAAAGTGCTAAAAACGTAAATTTTGACCAATTTGACAAAACTCATATACATAAGGGGTACAAACTGTCATTTAGTCAAATAAAAATTAATATCGACTCTTTAAATGTCAAACTGAAGCACTTTTAGACTCAAATTTGTTGTCACTTGAATCATATTATCTTGTAATTAGTAAACTGGGAACTGTTCATATGATAAAATTTTGATTCCAAAAATATTCAATCTATCATATCAAACTCATTACTAATACCAGTATTCTAAAAAGCGGTAAGCGGTTCTAAGCGATGAGAGGACCTTCTAGCGCTTAAGCGGTTAAGCGGATGCTTAAGCGGAATATTAAGCGGGTCATTAAGCGGATTAATAATATATATTTTTAAATTTTTAAATATAATATTACTATATGTGAATTAAAATTATATAATAAATAAGTAATAAAAATCTAAACATAAAATGTTCCTCATAAGAATGAAATATTTTATTATTTGATATAGTTATATTTATATTATAATAAATATTAATATATTCAGAATTAAAAAATTAGCAGGTCAACATCTCTTTTACCGCTTAATCCGCTTAATGATCGCTTAAACCGCCTAATCCGCTTAATAAGCCGCTTAATCTTCAAAAACGCTTAATCATCCGATTAGTACAAAATCGAAACGCTTTATGGTCCGATTCCGCCTAGGCGGCCGCTTAATCCGCTTTTTAGAACAGAGACTAATACACAGTGTTGTAAAAAGCGGGAATCGGACTTAATCGGTGGAGGCACCGTCTAGGGATTAATCGGGTAATCGGGGATTAATTGGAATGATTAATCGGATCATTAATCGGAACTAATTTAATATTATTTTTAAATATAATTATTATTAATATACATAATTATTTTATTATTTTGATTATGCATGAATAATTATCATATATTTATACAAATATATTTAAAATATATAGCATTATTAAAGTAAATATAAATTTTAAGATCTAATTTTTGAATTGGGGTCAATATGAGAGAAAAAATTGATAAAATTCATGATTTAACCGTTTAAAATATTAGTTTCGTATATGAGAACAACATTTTTCTTAAAATTTATTCAATTTTATACTTTTTGAATTTTTTTAATTTTCTACATATTTTTCAATTTTTTTTATCAATAATGCCGATTTTTGACCGATTAATCCGATTTTTGACCGATTAATTCCGATTAATCCCGATTTTTCGAAAAAACGATTTTTTGGCCGATTTTTGTAAAATCAATTCGGTTCCTTACCGAACAGCGATTAATCGGCTATTAATCCCGATTAATCGTCGACTTTTAGAACAGAGCTAATACATAAGAATAGGACTACATTACATTATTTAATAAGTAGTGATCTAAATGTAAAAATGAAATGTATAACTTGCTTTTCCTAAGTTCATCCCCTAGATTTTTTAGAACAGATACTCACTTTGTAAGACATATAAATCTAATTATTCAAAAAAAAGTTCAATCGATTAAAAGGAAGTCTGATTGCTAAAAATCTCAGAGATTAAATTGTCAATTCCAGGAAATAAAAAATTAGCATCATTTTCTTCATTTCTCAGAGATTAAGTTTGTACATCTCGGTTTCAATCAATTTCTTTGATATTTTTAAATTTATATATTGATATATCTTACAAATTAGTACCACAAGACTTAATTCGGCTATTTGATTTTTTTCTCATATCCTGGGGTCGGTATTATCTGGATCACTGGATGCACTTTACATCGTAAAATGCTTATTATTCGTTTCCTGATCTATCTGGGCCAGATTAAAAATTTAATCATTTTATGAAATATTGCCAACCGAATCAAATAAAACGTGTAGTTACACCAGTGCAATGCGATACTCGGAACATTATTTATTATCTTCTGTGACTTCACACATGTCACAGAGAGTTATTCACTTATTCTTACAAAATGCAACAATACAGACAGCAAAATAAAATAGAAACTAGAAGCAATATAGCTGAGTAGCTTTTCCACCGGGACTGATGGAGTGACACAGAGAATCTTTAACTTTAAGCATTGATAATTTCTCCGATGATGGTTCCTTGATCACAACCAACTACAATCCTGTTGACAGAGATATAAATATCGTTTTTTTTAGTTTCGACTTTCGAGTATCAATATAAAAAAAATTGAAGTCTGTTGTGAAAAAAAAATATTGAAAACAGCTTAAGTTTGTAGTGATTGTAAGCACACTTACTGGGGCGAACTTGTCAAGCATCCGATTGTCCAAACTCTTCCAAATTTGCTGATCAATGTGTTCTCAAGCCTAAAGTCGACGAAAGTAATTTAATAAAATTTGAGGCTGTGAGATGGATGGTTGTAATGAAATTTAATGGAAATTACCTGTAAGTTGTGGCATTCCATATACGAATGGTCTCATCTTCTGAACCTGTGATTATCAGTGGTCCATTGGGAACATCGGCAAGAAAACGTACAGAAGTGACATTGTTTGTATGGCCTTCTAGAGTCTGAAGGCATATTCCAGTTTGGTAATCCCACACCTGATTGTACATTTTTACATATGTTAACACACACGGAAATAATTAGCAGCGATTGTAGATTTAAGTAAATTTTGATGACACACACATACCTTAGCAGTATAATCATCGGAACCTGTAAGGAGAAATGAGTTATCTCCAGCGACGAAGAATTCAACAGTATTTACTCCTTTAGAGTGGCCCTCTAGCACATGCTTTGGATTCGGAGATCCAACATTCCATATCATTGTTTTGGAATCAAGGGACACACTAACAAAGGTGTTAGTCTCTTTCGGAATGAATACTGCTTGCATAACATAATGATCATGTCCCTCGAAAATTTGAGTGCATTCCCAGCCTTTCTCCCAGTCCCAAAGCTTGATGAGCTTGTCATCAGACGCTGACAAAACATAAGGAAGGCTTGAATGCACATCCAGTGACCTGATGTAGTCTGCGTGTGCTTCGAATTCTTTAACCTTTTCTGCTGTGCAATAGTTGTACACGCGAATCATTTTGTCATCAGCTCCAGCGACAAACCAATCTTTTCCAGTTATAAACTTTGCACATCTTACTGCAAACAGTCATACACAATTCATACTTAGTGTTATAGTTATAACCTGTCATAAAAGAGTAAAAAAGGCAACTAAATTTATGTCATCAAGATATAAAGAGTGGTGGAAATGTACCAGGTGATTCAGTGATTTTAAAGGACTTCTCTGTTTCCTATAAAATTAACCAGAATTTGAGCAGGCAGTTGAAAAATCTATTAATATTGTGAAGAAAACACAGCCACAACTCGAAACATAAGACATTAACTCACTTGGGACTGATAGTTCCAGATGCACACAGTTCCTGAGTACAAACTCAGTAGTGCCCTGCACAAAGAACAAGAACATCATCCTCATTGTTCTTGTATAAAAATTAGGAGAATATTGGGCTTACATGCAATGCATGCGATTTAGTAATGAGAACGTTCAGAAGAGTTGGAGAACTTAATTACCATGGTTGTGTTGGATGCAAATCCACACACTTAACTCTCTCGGATCGTCGATCAAATTCGTTCTGCATACATTAACTATAGTTATCAGATACTGTGACACCAATTAGTTAAAAACATGATACATTTACATGTAACACACCTGAATCTTGATTGCCAAAGACTGTTGTTCGCCAAACATACCGCGAACCAGAAAAGAAAAGAAAACAAAAATGAAATGTTTGATGAGTACAAATTCGAGATCATGTTACATAAGAGAAATGCAGCATTTTTATCTAAAGATTCATACTTAAAGTTGATGAGTTATGAGCTCACCATATTATAAAGTTGGATGCTGAAACTGTGGAGGAAATGCAGACTTGTTGGTTAGAGCCTGAGAGGAGTAGTAGTAATATTTTGTGAATATGATGAAACTCTGGAAAATCTAGCATATATACACGCTAGGAAAGGGAAGCCTTAGCAATTAAGATAATCTTCACAGGGTTCGTTGGATCTTCTTCATATAGAAACTTCAAACTTAAGATTGTACAAATTCTTTGGTGTCAATGGTGTGTCACAACATGATCTTATAACCGTTGATTTCTGCATGAGTTACAAATTGATGGTGGAGATCAAAGAGTTGTAGTGTCTGTGTTTCTATTTTTGACTAGTTGCAAATTTGCAATGCAAAGTTGATTTGCTACGAACTATGACACGTTATTCTGACTTTTCAATGTTTTCCTATTGCTGCCAAAATTAAGATAGTCATATTATATACTAGTATATATTTTAATTTAATACTTTAAAAAAAAATTGTTTTGAATGAAATAATTTTTAATTTAAAATTGTTTTTAATCTTACTCCAGTATAATTTTATTCAATATTCTCTGTAACTATCTATTTATACTTTTAAAAAAAATTGTTTTGAATGAAATAATTTTTAATTTAAATTTGTTTTTAATCTTAGTATAATTTAATTTAAAGAAATTAAATTAAATAGATAAATCTTGTATAATTATGTAGTTGTAAGGAATCGAACCCGAGTTAAGTGATAACCAAATTTGGTACTTTGGTACTTTGGTATTTTGGTACTATTATGTACCATATACCATTAAAACATGGTTTTGCACATAATATAGAGTATAAATTTACCTCACATCCTCTGACAATTTAGTCATTAGAAATGAATCAGTATAACCAATAATCCAATGTTGTTATAGGATTTTGAGATGCAACACATTGGTCCATTTGAGCCATTTTCTCCTATTTGGGCCTGTATTATAGGGATGGGAATGGGTCGGGCTCGGCTCGGATTTTGCAAAATCCAAATTCAAATCCAAATATTTTCGGGTTTCGGGTTTCGGATCGTATCGGGTTTCGGATCCAAACTTAATATCCAAATCCAAATCCGTCAGGTTTCGGATCGGATCGGGTTTTTTTCGGGTATTCAAAATTAAAAATAGTGTAAATAAGTTGCTTAACAAAAAAATAAAAAAAATTGTGTAAGTAAGTTAAAAAATACCGCTACATCCATGACAATTTATTTTCTCGATCTTTCCATATCTTATGTCTCAAAGATATGTGTATGTATAATATGTATTTATAATATACATTTATATATAATATATATGTATATGGGTTGGACTCCATAGCAAACACCTTATATAACAAACAATAAAGAACATCTCATATCTAATAGATCCATTGCCCCTGGCGGGGCCACCCAATACAAAAAGTTCTTATTTTTTTACCCTCTATCCATCCATCATCTCAAAAAAAAAAAAAAAGTTACTGTTCATGATGATGACGTCATCAGTGACGTCATCATGAACAATAAATTTTTTTTTTTAGTTTTTTTTATTTTTTTTCTGGCTTGACAGAGGGTAAAAAAATAATAACTTTTTGTATTGGGTGCCCCTGGCGGGGCCAAAGGATCTAATAGATCTAAGGTGTTCTTTGTTGTTTGTTATATAAGAGTGTTCTGTATGGAGCAAAGGCCTATATATATATATATAAAATAGTGTATGTATAATATGTATTTATAATATACATTTATATATAATATATAAAATATAAAATATAATAAATAAAAGTCGGGTATTTTTCGGGTTTCGGGTTCGGCTCGGGTTTTGATCGGGTTTCGGGTTTCGGATCGGGTTTCATGAAATCCATATCCATATCCAAAATCTTTCGGGTTTAAAATTTAAATCCATATCCATATCCAAATCTAAAATATCGGGTTCGGATCGGATAAAAAATCGGATTTCAAATCGGATATCCGTCGGATCGGATTTTTTTCCCATCCCTACTGTATTATTATGTATTATTATCTAGGTAGTTAAACTATGGGGTGTTTAGGGCAACTTTTTTCTAGAATAAGTCAACTTATTTTAAGACAAAGTTAGAGATTCCTAACTTTCCAACTTATTTCCCAATTTATTTTTGCAACTTATTGAATCTCAAACATAAAAAAAAATTATCAAAATATAAAATTTTTATCCGAAAATAAATTCATAAATCATTAATATAAGTTTTGCCAAACAACCACCATATAGATCAACCACAACAGGATCCTTTTCTCTTCCTGACTCTTGGCCTCTTGGGGAGATAATAAAATTATTCACATTATTTCTTCAATCTCATGTCTATTAGGTCGCGGTAGCCGGCACCATCCTAGTAGTGGAGTAATAGTTTTTAGGCCCATTGGCATGGCTTACATTTAGGTTCCGTTTGATAAATGATGGAGAAGACCCTTAGCTAAAATCATAAATATATTATCATAAATAAATTTTATAGAAATTATGTAAAAAGAACATAACTCCAATGGAACATTATGTTAGCAAAAAATTTAGATAATCTCTTTTCGTTGGCTATATTTGGTCAACCTCTAGAGACCTGTAAGGAAGATTTACATGATCTATTACCTTAAAAGATATATATTTTATTAATAACAACCTGAAATAATAATAACATACTATATTTACAATATATACAACATTATAGCCAATATACTATTGGAGCATAATTTTTTACATGTTCGGCAAATTTTACATAATTAATATTTTATATGATTTAGCCAACCATTTTTAACTAATACCATTGGAGATGCTCTTAGCTAACCAAAGCATCCACCATGAATACCATGAATACCATGTAGAATCCAGTAAGGCAAAAGAGAATGAGGCAGACCACATTATGGATTTATTGCAGATGTTTGAAATATCATCAGGTCAAAAATTTAACAAGGAAAAATCATCTGTCTTTTTCAGTCGGAACACTGATCAAGGAGTGAAAGAAGTAATTCGTTCTATGCTACAGTTTAGAGAAGCAGATGCAAACACAACCTATCTTGGTTTACCTAATATGATAGGGAGGAACAAATCGGTGGTCTTGGATTTTTTGAAGGATAGGATGAAGGAGAGAGTGCAAGGTTGGGATAAGAAGTGTCTGTCAAGAGGAGGGAAAGAATTAATGTCGAAGTCTGTTGCACAAGCCCTTCCAAATTACGCGATGAGCATGTTTTTTCTCCCACAACAACTATGTGAAGACATGGAGAGGATCATGAATAAGTATTGGTGGAAGGGATCTAATGGTAATAAAGGTGTTCATTGGATGCAATGGGATAGGATGTGCACAAAGAAATCTGAAGGTGGTATAGGTTTTCGGAAACTCCAGGATTTCAACGTGGCTCTTCTTGGTAAACAAGGATGGAGATTGATTGTTAACACAAATAGTTTGGTGGCAAGAGTGTACAAAGCTAGATATTACCCTAGAGGGTCTTTCTTAACAGCCAAAGTGGGAAGCAATCCGAGTTACATTTGGCGTTCGATTATGGAAGCTCAGGTACTGTTGAAGCAAGGAGCTGTTCGTCGTGTTGGCAAAGGTACTTCAATTAACATAACTCAAGATCCATGGTTACCTGGAGGTGACCCTTTTGTTCAAACGGATCATGAAGTTATTAGGAATAAAAGTGTTGATATGTTGATGCTGCCAGGCCAGAATAGTTGGAATATTGATTTGATAACTGATATCTTTTCAGAAAGAGATGCCCAATTAATCTTGTCAATTCCTTTGAGAAATGCAGATGCAGATAGTTGGTTTTGGAAATGGAATAAGCTTGGACACTACTCGGTCAAGTCAGCATATGCAGCCATTCGAGACGCAAAAACCAGCAACAATACAGATGATAACATTCCTTGGAAAAAAGTTTGGAATATGAAGATCCCTTTGAAGGTGAAACATTTTATTTGGAGAGCTATGAAGAATATTTTCCCTACGAAAGATCAGTTATTATCCAGGAGAGTTTTAGTTGTTGATAAATGTCCGGTTTGCAATGAAGAGGTGGAGACAATTTATCACTCGTTGGTTTCGTGTCATTTTGCTCAAAGATGTTGGCAAGCTTCAAAAGTTAGAATCACGGAGGATGATCAGTTAAGTTTTAGCAGTTGGATGACCACAATTTTAAAGAATTGTAGCAGTAAGGAGATTCAGGAAGTAGTTATGCTCTGTTAGTCAATATGGAAGAACAGAAATGAAGTGGTGTGGAACCAGCGTGAAGGAGAGGTTTCAGAAGTATGCAGTTCATCAAGGATAATGCTTAACCAATGGAAGAACGCTCAAGATAAGTCGTTTGATATTTTTCTTGGTTTTATGAATCAGGAAGACGGCAAGGAGTGTTGGGAATATCCACAGGAAGGAACGGTTAAGATCAATGTTGATGAAGCATTATTTGAATCATCTAATTCATACTGTTTGTCCATGGTAGCTCGAGATCATGAGGGTGCCTTAATCACTGCTAGTACAAGCTGCAGACCTGGTCGAGTAGCCCCAGATTTGGCCGAAGCTTTGAGTATTAAGGAGGCGTTGAGTTGGATTAAAACTCAAAACACATCCCCAGCAATAGTGGAGACAGATTGTTTACAAATGGTTCAGGCGATCAGATGCTCTACTATCCAACTGTCGTATCTTGGGAGAGTAATAGAGGATTGTAAGGTGTTACTTAGTGAGCTCAAAAATCGTCATGTGACGTTGATATTTGTTAAACGTTCAGCGAACAAGGTGGCTCATTTCCTAGCGAGACACAACAGTTCGATTGCTGATCGTGTGTGGAATGCGGGTTGTGTTTACCCGGGACTCCACAATGTATTGAGAAATGATTTGATTTAATAAACTTCACATTTTTGGGCAAAAAAAAAAAAAAGAGCTGTAATTTGAGTCGGGCAGCTAGTGAGCCCGCCCGGCTCGAACTCGTTTAAGCTGGCTCGACTCGACTCGTTTAGTTAAACGAGCCGAGTTCCGGTAGAGGTTACGGCTCGACTCGTAAATTTAAACGAGCCGAGTTTGCCTAGAAAATTAGGCTCGTTTAAGTGTTATTTCGATTTGCTCGACTCGTTTAAATAGGCTCGTTAGCTAATGAGTCGGCTCGACTCGTTTAATTAAATGAGTCGAGTTCGGATAAAATATTAGGTTCGTTTAGTTAAACGAGCCGGCTCGACTCGTGAGAAAAAACCCGACTCGAATAACTACCCGGCTTGACCCGAATTACAGCTCTATATGTAATCCATGCTCTTACGCTAGGTGAAATGAGGATCAGGAAATGCAGGGGAAGTAAGCTGCTGTCGGTTCAAAAAACAACTAGTACTAGTCACACACACTTGTACGTGCCGTCTTGGGTGTTTGCTTATTCCGTCTTGGGTGTTTGCTTATTCCGTAAACCAACCAAATCTTCTTCCGCACTTCACCTTCCCTGCGTCCCTCACTCCTTAGGGTGTGTTCACTTGGAAAGAATGGAATGAGGTAGGAATGGAATGAAAATTGTAAACAAAATTTATGAAGAAAAGGGGATGTTGGGGGAAATAATGAACAAATATGAGGGAGAAGAAGTTTTTTATGATGAAGATTGCAAGGAAAATGATGAAGATTGGGAATGGAGCATTCCTTCCAAAACATGTGGGTTAGAATTGTAGTTCAAATTATTTAGAGGGGAATGAAGGAAGGAATGAAATTTATAAACACTTTCCCCAATCTCCCCTAAATAGTAGTATAAATTTCATTCCATTCTCCCCTCATTCCATTCAATCCAAGTGAACATAGCCTTAGTTTTATACTATATTTACTTGTGGCATCTAGTGTTCAAATCTTCTTTTATTAACACATTTCTCTTTGATTAATGCTAGAAGTACCAAATTGGGTACCAAAAAATTTGTTACCAAATGACATGACACTAATTACTTACATTTTGGGATGTTTTAATTGGATGACTCTGACGGATTCATTACAATTATAACAAATCAAAAAAATGTCATTTCATTTTGTAACTATTTTTGGTACCCAATTTGTTATCTCTAGCATTTTTCTTTGTCTTCCAACTTCACAAGATTCGAGTCACCAACGTTTTTTATGGCTTAAAACTAGGACACACAAGCTCACTCGTGCGGCCTACGACTTTGACCAAATCTACAAATAAGACTGCACACCCTGCACTCTATCTAGCTAGTAAAGGGTTCCGTGGATACCATTCTTCATGTTCCTCTTGACTTCATGATGCAATTATTTAAATTCCCATAATTGATCGTTACATTACATAATACTCCGTAATAAGTGTGAACAAGTCATCATGTTTACCTGACTTGTTTCCTGCATTCTAGTATACTGTACAAGCTTAGAGCATTTTTGTCATTGAAGAGATAAAAAGGAAAAAGTTATACAACTCTTCTTATTACTATTTGCAGCTTACTAGCTTCACTAATCACTTTCACCCTTTACATTACTACTCTTTCATAATAGAAGTTATTTAATTAGCTGTTGCAATGGATACTGCAACTTTTGACATTTCGCCTCTTTCAAGTCCATTTCCATCTCCAAATGTTGCTGCACTACTGAAAATCAAAATCATAACATGGTATGTAGCTCTCTCTCTCTCTCTCTGTGTGTGTGTGTGTGTGTGTGCGTGTTTTAGTTATGAGTTCTTAACCATCTACGTTTCTTTCTCAAGTCTCTCTCTGTGTGTGTGTGTGTGTGTTTTGGATATGAGTTCTTAACCATCTACGTTTCTTTCTCAAGTAATCTGTCTATTTTGTGTGTAGGAGCCAAGAGACTGGCTTCCCCGTTTCGCTTTGTGTTCGAGTTGCTGATAAAACTTTTAACCTCCACAAGGTGATTAAAATCTTAAGTTTAGAACTTAACACTTGTTTGTTATTGTATTTTGCATGATTGAGCAATGCACTTAGACATCCTGAATACAATTCCCTCATAAAATAAAATATCTTTATTAAAAAGAAGGAAGTTCTTTTTATGTACTTGGGTGCTTTCTTGATCACTTAACATAATGCCTTGCTTTTTCGCAGTATCCCCTGATTTCCAAGAGCGGATACTTTAACAGGACACTTGGTGAATCAAATGAGATTAAGCTACCAAAAGATTTTCCTGGTGGACCAGAAACCTTTGAAATGATTTCCCTCTTCATCTACGGCTCATCAACATTAGTTGATCCGTTTAATGTAGCTGCTCTAAGATGTGCAGCAGAATTTCTCGAAATGACAGAAGATTACTGCTCTGGCAACCTCTGTCAAAGGTTCGATATCTATCTGAATCAAGTTGTCTTACAAAGTTGGGATGACACTTTAATTGTTCTCCGAAAGTGTCAAACTTTGCTTCCATGGGCTGAAGATCTGCTGATTGTGAGTCGTTGCATCGAGTCACTTGCTTTCATGTCTTGCATGGAAATTCTTGATCCAGAGAGGAGGAGGAACCAACCAGTAGTTACGTTGGAAGTTTTAGCTAGTCAAGCTTGGAGCTGTCAAAAAGTGAAGGAGACTGTGAGACAAGACCTCTGGATCAAAGATCTTATTGAGTTGCCATTCAGATTTTTCAAGAGGATAATAGGATCTTTAAGAAGACAAGGTATGAGGGAAAAATATGTCAGTCCTATTGTTCTTTTTTATGCAGATAAGTGGATCCAATCAACCAAGACTCGCCAATCCTTGGGTGACAAAAATGGCAATGAGAATACAAATAATAAAGATTTGACAGTCTTTCAAGGTGTCATCAGTCTGCTTCCCATGGGGGAGAAGGCCAGTAAAGCGATTCCTGTTGGGTTTTACCTCTCACTGCTTTCTAGATCTCTGCAGTTTGGCCTAGCAAGCAAAAATATTCAGGCAAAGTTACAAGATCAAATTGCTTCCATTTTGCATACAGCATATCTTGAAGATTTTCTCTTCCCAGCAACCGGAAGTGATTCGTTCTCTTCTAGTATTGAACTGGCCACAATGGAGAACATATTTTCGACATATGTGGCATTTAACATGGACTCGGATAATATCCATTCGCTAAAGAACTCTATTGTTGCAGAACTATGGGATGCTTATCTAACACATATAGCTACTGATCCAACAATGAGTTTGAAAAGAATCATGGATCTTGTTGAAATGGTACCGATGTCATGCAGACAAAACCATGACCATCTCTACCATGCACTAGACACCTTTCTGCAGGTAATCTTTTTACCTGTAGCTCAACAAAATTGTGAATAAATATCTAATCTTGATTACGTACATTGAATAAAATGTCGCTCTATTGTAATTTGTGGATTCGGTTTTATTAGGTGCACAAAGACCTGACACAAGAAGAGAAAGCCATGGTGTGCAAAAACCTCAAATGCCAGAAGCTATCACCAGAGGTGTGTATCCAAGCGGTTCAAAATAATTTAATGCCACTGCGACTAGTTGTGCAGGCACTTTTTGTTCAGCAACTAAATACACATCAAACGTTGAAAGAGTGCTCAGACTCATTCAGATACGAAGCACATTGTAAAGAATTCTCTGGAAGCCTACCAAGAAGCCAAAATCTGGAAGATTACGCCAGTGGAGAAACAGGCAGTAGACCCCTCAACTCATTTCCGCAGCAAAAAGATTCAACATTGCAAAGGTCGGAGTTCTCACAAAAGGACTACGAATCCACAAGCTTCAGAATTCAGACTTTAGAACAAGAACTCACTACATTGAAGACAAGGCTTGAAATGCAGAACATTTTGAAGGCAAAAAATCCAAGTTCAGCTAATCCACAGGAGTCGAGGTCGTGTAATTTGGACTCAGGCAAGAAGAGAAATCCATTGACAAGTTGCATTGGTTCTGTTAACTTTTCGTCCCAAAGAAAGCATGCTAGCAGGTTACTCAAATTATTCAGAAGAATTAGTTTGTTTAGCAGTGGTAGGAGATTACACAGAAAGACCAGGACTGGTTGAGGGACAAGGGCAGTGTAATGTGTTAATTATAGTTTTGAACTTGTGCTGATAAAAAATGAGTGAGCGGATCATACTTTTGAATCTTTAGCACTAATAACTCCTCTCGTCTTCATAAAAACATTTTAATCTTTGTGCATGAATGTAGGATTGGTCGCAAAACCAGCTCTAAAACTAAGCTGATTATTATATTGAATAGGGTACGTATCGAAAAAAAACAAATTTTAAGGGTATAATTTTTTAATGTTAGTGAATGAGGCCATGAGGGTATAGGAAAAAAAACAAATTTCATGGACACAATTTTTTTTAAAAAAAGATCTTGAAACTTTTCAGGATCGATCCTATTGTGCGAACAGTTCCATTAACTTTTTGGGCTTAACATCTCTCAGACAAAAGGATTGCAACATTTATTATTACTTTCGAAAAGGAAAATTTATAAATAAATAAACAGAGAGTATAAATATATTTTGAATCTATTATCTATACTAATATATAAATTCCGAAACATTGAAAGTTTGGTTGGTTAGTTAGTTGGTACCTATTGAATTTACTTATTTACCCTTACTCAATTATGAATAAAATTCATCCTACTAATTAATCAATTTCCTTTTTCAAGTTAAACATATTATCTTTTCTTTTTTGCAATAACTAAGTAATTTCCCTTTTCAAGTAAAATACAATATCTTTTATATTTTATCTAACTAAAATTTCTCATTTTTTAATCAATTTCGTTTTCCAGGTTAAACATATTACCTTTTCTAACTTTCAATAACCTGTAAACATAAAATCTTTTACATTTTATCTAACTAAAATTTCTCCTTTATTAAAAACATTGCCACAATTATATAATATCATGGACGGTTACCTTTTCCAGCCAAAACACGTTACCTTTTTTTTTTTCACTTACTAAAACCTCTTTTTTCCCAATTATATCACGGGCGTTTCTATTTAATAAAAATAAAATAATAATATTATAATACTAATAATTAACCAATTACCTTTTTAGTTACTAATTAATCAATTTCCTTTTTCAAGTTAAACATATTATCTTTTCTATTTTGCAATAACTAAGTAATTTCCTTTCTCAGGTAAAATTAAATATTTTTTATATTTTATCTAACTAAAATTTGTCATTTTTTTGTTGAGTATTGAATACGGTAAAAGAATACAGAGGGGGGGTGAATGGATTCTTGAACTTTTCTTGGATTGAGTCTATGTAGCAGATAAGTGCCTGTGTGTGTAGAAGTGAAGGTGCGGATAAAGAAACAACACAAGACACAATATCACTTTAATCTAATATATTATTAGATAAAGGTTGCTACAATCTGTGAATACAAATGGTAGTATTCTCAGCTTCGTTTTTCTCAGAGAGATATAGCTTACAGTGTATGAAAAACTTGACTCACAAAAGTTACTAAGTTATGAAGTGAGGCTGTGTCCTTATAGAACATGGATACAGCCTACTTACTACAAATAAGGTAGCTAAACAAATTACTTTCTAGTCTGTCTATCCTTTTTGAGTAAGTGTCCAAACGGTTACAGATTTGACTTTGCAAAGCCTGTTTAGATCCACTTCTTTAGCTCCTTGTCTCTTCTATATCTCTCCAAGCTTCCTTGTAGGCTTTCCAGAGCACGTTACAGATTGTGGTCCATAAAGTGCATTGACTTGTTGCAGGTTTCTGACTTGTACAATTTTTTCAGTATTTTGTCTCCAAGAATGTATTCGAGAAGTGACTAAGTAAGTGATTCGAGAACTAGAATTGACTTGATCGATAACTCTGAGTTCTCGAATACTGTTATATTGACATATCGAACCACTTCTCGAATAGCTCTTTTCCATCAGGATTCCTTGAGTTGTCGAATAGAACATTTGACTTATCGAATCCTCGAGATATCGAATAGCTTTCTGAGTTCTTGAGATATCGAATGAAACTTTGACTTGTTGACTCTTTGAGAACTCGAATATCATCTTGACTTGTTGACTTCTTGAGTTCTTGAATAGAGTAGTAGACATATCGAATCCCTGAGATATCGAATGAGATATCGAACAGTGTATTCAGAGATATCGAATAGTGTCTTGAGATATCGAATCTCTGACTTCTCGAATGCTGGACTTCTCGAATAGACAAATATACTTCTCGAATTGGTACTTAGGCAAATTCTTCATTCCTTCAAATCCTAACTGTGATTATTTGACAGTCTTTAACTCCTTGCTTGAGGCATGAACCTTGGAACTTCTTTCAAGCATTATTCTAGACTCTATTTGTACAATTACACAACTAGGATTTGATACCTACTACAAGTACAATACAAACAGAAACTCTACAACTAGAGGTTCCCTCAGTTAAGAGGTCATGTAAGTAATGCAAAGCATTACAAACAATTAGGCTTGTTATTAGATGTGTACATGCATGCCTCTGTGACTAACAATCTCCCCCAAATTGTGAGTGAGACCCTTAGTCACAATTTCATGTCTGATAACAAGCCTAACATACATAAAGATAAAACTTTAAAAGTACAGGTATGTATATTGAACACATAAATGGAATTACAAGATGAATGCTCTTACAGTATGATGAGGTACTAGCCATTTTCATTTGATTGCATCTCCATTGCTTTGGCTTGTAGATCATCATATGCTTTCTGTTTCATTTCTTTCTCCTTTCTTGCATTCTCATCTATTTCTCTTATGATTTCTGCCATAGCATCCAATTCTTCAATCATGATAGAGTTTTTGAAATCTTCAAGCACTGGCTTCAGAATGTAGGCAGGATAGTGACTGAGTAGGTTCATTCTTATATTGACATTGTCTCCATTTCTTCTCCTATACTTCACCACATAGGGATCAAGCTGAACTCTACACAATCCCTTTGCCCTTAGCTTTTCTGCTTCAATCTCCAGTCTGTCAATTTCTTTCTCCCTTTCTAACCACTTCTCATAGCAGCCCTTTCTTATCTTTTCAGCATAATCTCTCTTCATTTTCACAAAGTCAATCAATTCCAGCTTCCATACTTTCTCCACCTTGTCTTTAGAGTCCAGCAATGCAATGATTCTTTCTATCTCATACAATTTACCCCAATTCTGACAACCCCCTTGTTTGAATTTCATTCCTCTCCCATCAGTGTACTTGATCTCAAGGTGGTCATCTACAATTGCAGCAAAGCATATCTTTTGGGCTCTTAGAAATTACAATTGCTCTTCATCAAAGTCTTCATCAAGTGGCTGGAGTTTCAATCCTGGAATGATTGTTAGGGCTCTTGATCTGGATAGCTTCACTCTTCTTGCAACATGTTTAAATTTCATCCTCTTGACATGGTTGCTTGGCAAAAATCTTTGACCTTTGTTGGTAGACCATAGTAGTATTCCATTAGCAGTTTGCTTTCTGAAACATACACATGGTTTCTTGACTTGAATCTTCTTCTCTTCTTGAGGTGGCAACACAGTTGCAGAAGCCATAGATGTAGATTTTGCTAGGTCACCACTAACAGTATTCACCCTAGACTTAGAGCCTTGTGTTGTGGTGAGGTTACTGCTAGCAATGCCTAAGGCTTGCTGTTTTCCAATCTTCCTCTCATAGATTTTGCCTTGGTCATCATCATTCTTCTTGTCCTTGTCAGCCTTCTTCTTTTTGTCTTCATCACCCTTATCTCTCCTGTGATGTCTTCTCCTCCCATCACTTTTATCTTCAGAATCATCATCCTTATTTCTCCTAGGTTGAGCCATCTCTGGAATTTCACCAGTTGCAATATAAGTTCTGAGGATGTGCAGTGCCTCAGTTTCTTCAGCATTTCTGGCTCCAACCTTCTTCTGTAATTGATCAATGATAGCAATGATCAGTCTGTGATTTCTAGTGGTGAGATCATGGGGAATGACCAATTGCTTGATATCTTCAATTCTGGTGCCAGACTGATAAATGATTGTCCATGGCTTCTTGATCACTTCTGGTAGCCTTGAAGGTTGGTCATTCCTCAAGTCATCAAACAGACTCTTGTTGTTCTCATTCTTCTTCTCAATAAGCTCAAGTATGGCGTCTATCTCTGAGTGTTTCAGTTCTTGTAGAGTCTTGTATGTTAGATGCCATATCTTCAATTTGGATATCATCACTATCTCCTTAATCCATAGATTATTGACTTTCTTAGGAATGACAGTGATGCAATCAATCTGCTTCTTCAACTCCCTCAGATAGAACTGAGTGTCACCAACCTGTTCCCTTGTGGCTTTCAGAAACTCCAAGAAGGCTTTATCATGATAAACATTGGAGTTAGCAACTTCTTGTAGCTTGGCCTCAATAACAACTTTAACTTCTACAGGCTTGGCACTCTCAGGTATGGAGGTTGGAGATTTGTCAGATGGCATACTCCCTGCAACTACTGTTGTAGTTATGGATTGCTTTTGTCCTCCAGGAGTAGTGATGTGCACAGTTGGTAGAGTGACAACTGGCAAGGTAGATGGAGGCTCATCCACTTTGGATTTTCCTTTGCCAGGCACATTTGGTAGAGATTTTGAAGTTCTTTGTTGACCACCCTCTTTTATTATTATGCCTTTCTCCCCCTTTATATTTGAGTTCCCTTTCTCCCCCTTTGGATTTGAGTTCCTTGTCTTCTTCTCCCCCTTAGGCTTGTTGTCAGGCACTGAGGCTGTAGAAATGTCCTTTGGGATTGAAGATTCATCAGGGAGAGGGAGACCCATATGCTTCATCATAGCAGCTAACATGGATTGTTGATGCAGAAGGACATCAGCTGTGGTGGATGCTTGAGTGTCCAACTGATCATTTAGCAGTGCCACCTTGTCTGTAAGATGAGCATTGGACTTGGTGAGAGAAGCCACCTCCTTCTCAAGTGCATGCACACTACGCCATAGATGGCCTATCGCAACCTTTTGGCATGGGTGTTACCACTAAGGGTGTTACCATAGCTATCAAAATTTTGACCTATCGCAACCTTTTGATTGTGGTGTTACCATAGGCATAAAAATATGTTACTTTAGTCATAAAGGGTGTTAACAGTGGGTAACACCATGAGCTGTGTTACCATAGAGTATTCATTAACAAAATTTTTATTTCATTTAAAATTAATGATTTAATAATTATTTGACTTTAAAAATAATTAATTTTAATAAAATCATTGACATAATCATTTTAACACGTAATATTCCATCAAATAATTAAACTATTGATTTTTCATAAATATTTAAATTTTGTTTATAAATTTCAAATAAAAAGATTTTAAAATAATGTAATATCCAAACATTATTAAATTTTAACTAAATTCATTAAAAGTTTAATAAAGAAAACTAAGTTACGTATAAGTTGTGAATTATTATAAAATTATGAAAACAGTAGATTTAATAATTATATTTTAATTATTAAAAAAAACGTAACAAATTATTTTTTTTGGAAAAAAAATTAATTTTCCATAAAATGAATAAAGTTTGAAAAATAATGTTAAGTTTGATATAAAAAATTTGTATGCATTATTGAAATAAAATTATAAAAATTAACATTGTGCTAATAGATCCAGTTATGATTTTATAATAAAAATAATACATGTTTTAATAATTTGAAAAAAAATACAACTATTAAAAGATAATAAATTATTTAAAAAAATAAAAATTTATTTTACACAAAAATGAATGCATATTAAAAAAATTATTTTAAATTTTTAAAATTAAAAATTCATTTATGGAGTGACTTATGATATTATTTTTAAAGTATAATATTTTTAACAAATATAAAAAACAACCAAAATATTATGAAAGCAATAAATTAAATTAAAAGAAAATTTGACATGAAAGGAAGGCTTGAGAGTGGAGATGATGGGGCGGGGAGTGAAAATGTAGAAGCGGCAAAATTGCCGCCTTGTTTTTTGAAGAAATTTTATTAAACAAAATTGACAATTATTTAGACTACCACACAAACACATACAACCTTACAACCCTCTCTCTCTCACTTTGAAAGTAGCGGCTATGTTTCTCTCGCTGTCAACATATGGGTTCTTCAAGAAAAAGGGTTTTAAAGATTTGGGGTTTGTGGGCTTATTTAGTTATGATTTCGATTGGGGTTCCATTCAATTGGTTTTACATATCGAGTTCAATTAGGGCTTAGGTTTCTTACAAATAGATTTAGGATTCTTTAGTCATGATTTCTTGAATTGGGTTGTTGCTTCACGCTTCAATTACGGCTTCTTCAAGTGGGGCTTTCAAGTGGGGTTTCACTTCTACTGGACTTGTTATTTCATCTTGGTTTTGATTCAATTAGGTATTGTACTCATTTCAAATAATCTTTTTGATTTGTATTATTAATTTGTGTTTGTATGCTTCAGATATTGGATGTGTTTTATTTAATTACGAAAAAAGTGCTCAGAAAGCTAAGGCTAACAAAGGCATCGTCTAAAATGAAGGAGATTTTGAGATGGGTTGCTGCTGCCAAGACTAAAATGAGATGGAAATTTACAAGTTGCAAGGTACACCAAGTTACAATTATTACGAAGTCCTATTTTTTTCTTGGTTCGAAGTTTTAAGGTTTAGGTTCTTCGCTTATTAATTCCATTTATGTTTCAGGTTTTGCATTTTCGAAATAAGGCAACACTAAAATCAATTCCAGGTGATGAATTAAATAATGAGTCTCCAAAGATTAGTTTCAGATGGGATGTGGAGAATTGTTCATTCTACTAGGAATATGGACCAAACTAGTAAACCAGGACTTATTCTAAGCTTCTTGCCACAAGGGCAATGAGGGTAATATACTAATATGTTATCTCTAAAGTTCTAATCATTCAATAATTGTGATACTAGTTACTTTAACTTCTAAGAAGTAGAAAGTACTATTGAAAGTTGAAACATATGCACGCTAGGCTAAACAAAATTAAAATTCTGTTACAGGTTTTTGCGTTTGCTAATAAGTACAGAGGTGTGTACAACAGTACATTGAGAAAATGGGTTTGCCCCTTTTACTGTGATTTTTCTTGATATGAGGTAAAAAATACCACCCTTTCCAAAAGATTAAAGATTTATATTCTAGTGTTCATTATCGTTGAGAGCACGGTATTGGTATATATAATTTATTAGAGCTCAATGTTGGTGTATACAATTTATGCATAGGATGAGTTATTGTGGGCAAACTTTAGTAGCTAATGAAGGTGACAATACATTTGGGTGGGATAACAAGCATGTTGGTGCAAGAATTCTTCTCTCTAAGGTCAACTTGCTGGTCAATTTATGATCTTATTGTAATGGAAGTGTCGGATTATATGTGACTGGACATTGTAATGGAATGTTATAGATTATATCTGGCAAGGTTAGATTTATTATCTAAAAAGGAAAAAAAACAGAGAAAATGGCGGGGTTTTGTGATGTGTCTTTTAAGATTGAGCTATGAGCTAATGTAAAGATTGCGTTTTTGTTATGTTGTCATTGTTTGTCTAGGATAGAGAGTACAAATAGCTTTGTGGTATTCTGGTAGAAGTTTACGGAAAACAAGCTGTGCATGAACTAGTTTTCTGAACTTGGAAATGTTTGCAGGTACAAGTTCTATGTTGTCAGCGGTTTGCTATTCCTGGTTGCTGGAGACTAAAATGAGGAATATCGAGGGAGTTGAGGGGGATGGCAGTTCAGTGGCGGTGTTGCAGTGTGTTTGCCTGGTTGATGCTTACCAGGTCGAACCCTTTCTTAATGTCTTAAACATGGATGCACTATTTTCTCTAGCTGCAAGGATTAAAAAAACATTCGTTGTGACCTTGTTTATCTTTTTTTTAAACTAATTTTCAAAACTATTTTCTGTTGCTCCTGAAGTTATTGCGACAGGTCCTGATTTTCTTTATATGTGTTTATATCTGTAAATACATATATGTTCCCAGATCCTTCTTTTCCTTAATTCCTATTATCTAACAAATAGGATCTTTTAGTATCTGTCGAAGGAAATTCTGATGTTTATATTGTGGGATTGTGAAAGTTTCAAGACATTAAACTATTGTCATACATGTTTTATTTTTTATTTTTTTTAGAATGGGTTAGTAGCTGTGCTGTTTCTGCATACCTGTGGAGGCAGAATTTTAAATAATACGAAGTTCTTTTAAAGTACTGATTATTGAGAAGCAAAGTTTGGTGCTAGATAGAGCTATTATATGTGACTGAGACTTTCAATTTAGGGGCACAGTTACAAATCAGGCAATTATGCACTTATGCTAAACAATTATCTTTTATAAAGTATGATCCATTGGTCCAAATGGAATGATGTATTTTGCTATCTTTTAGTAATTTGTTTTATTATTACTTAAGAAAGTGTGGAGATATTTAGGAAATTTAATGCCAAGCACACTACGGAAATCAGGAGTATTTTTTTTGCGTCTACTTGCTTATATGATCTGAAATTTTCTCACTTTACGTCTACTTGCTTATATGATCTGAAATTTGCTTATATAGTTACTAGTTGATATTATCATATATAAGTTTAAAAGTTGTCATGCTTTATTTATTTATTTTTCGGAAAAACTTGACAAATGTTATTTTCATGTTTCTTCTCCAGATGGTCCTCTTCACTCTTCTCACTCTTCTGTTGAAGAGTCTGACCCTGCATCAACAAGGAGATGCAAAAATGCAAGCCAACTCAAGGAGATGCTAGTACTATTACTCATGGTTTGAAGGCAATACAGAAATTGCATAGTACCATTTGAGCTAGTATGCATGTTATTAGCTCTAGTACTTGTATGTTTTAAGTTTTGTTCATTAGCTAGTGTTGGTAGATATTTTTGGATGATTGGTTTTATACAAGATGATGTTATTGGAATGATGTTGGATGATGTTATTAAAATGTAATTAATTTCGTTCTTGATTTCTTTTACTTGAAAATGTAATATTTAAATGTCAATTTTTTTGTTAAAAAATTATTTATAAATGATTTTAATTATGTAACACACAATGTGTTATAATTGGTAAAAGAGGGTGTTACAATAGATTGTTGACCCCACCTAGATGTGGGCCCCACATTTGTCCCTGTGCAAAATTGTATTATCTTTTGTAACACACAAACTATGTTACTATAGAGTGTTTAAGATGTTGCTATAGAGGTTTTTGGTAACCACATTTGCTATGTTACCTTAGGCTGTGTTTTGATGTTACCTTAGATACCTGTAGTTACTGCTGAGAACCTAACACAGCTGAAGTGTTACCATAGCCCTATTTTGGCCTATGGTAACTTCAAAATGGGGTCTATGGTAACACAGTTTGGGGGTTGCTATAGGCCATCTATGGCGTAGTGGCACTTTGCTGAACAACTCAGTAGATTTGAAGCTAGACAGGGATTGTTCTTTGAGTCTCTGCACTTCAAATCTAGTCATGTCATGTACTGGGACTTCAGTGATCAGTCTGTCTCCATATAGATTTTTGAACATGGTCCTCAGCATGGCATTGGCATCTGTGGTCTGATCAGATAGAATTTGAAATTGATGCCCCAGACCTGTGACAGTATCCTTTAGCAGAGCTAGCCCATTATCCATCTTGGTGCAGGTGGTGTTGCAGTGTTTGATGTCTTTGAACAAACTGTCTAGCTGAGGGAATTTGGCATCAAATGTCCTCTTGATTGCTTCTACTGTGGTGGTGGTCTTATCACACACTCTATTGACCTCAGTTTTGACACCTTTTCCCAGATAGTGAGCAGCCTTGAGGAATCCCTTGTGTGTATCATTCATAGCCTCATACACTTCACCAGGGGTCAGAGATTTGGCATTGGAACCCAGTGAAGTGAGGTATTCCTCCCTGAGATACTGAAGTGCTTCATCAAGAGTAATATCATATTTTCCTTGCAACCAGGCATCTACGTTGCCATCTCTCTCAGCATCATCAATGATCTTTGTCTTCTGCACCTCCACATCATCCCTATGGCATAACAGAATAGCCTCATAGTCTGGATTAGGCATGTCTGCAGTGAGAAGGTTCTGAGCAATCTTTGTGAACTCAGGAATCTGATCCACAATTAAGCTTTGAAGTGGTTCAACCGTCAATTGTTGTGGAGCAGACCCTGATCCTGAAGCACTGTCATATTGCACAGGCTTCAGCCATTGTGACATAAAGTCAGAGCTAGAGCTAGGCAAGCTAGACTCCTCAGTTACAGATGCAACTTTTGTAACCGGATGGATTGACTCTACTACTGGTGTCACCACAGAAGTGGGATGAATTACACCAGCAGTTGACACAGGCACAGAGTCTCTAGTAAAAACTAGTGGAACCTCTGTGTTTGTGATGGTGTCATCAGGAGATGCCTCAGCATGCATTCCCTCACCATCTAAATGTGGGTTCTGAGTGGTGAACAAAGTGTCATGCACTAAGTCACTTGAAATTATTGGCTCATCAAGAGAAAAGAATTCTTGATGATCAATACCTTGCATCTCAGTTGCCTGAGTTGCAGGTTCCAAAGAAATTTCAGAGTTAGATTCTGGAAGAGAAGTGTGTTTAAGAGTAGATTTTGGCAACTCCCCTTGAGAGATAGAGGGAGTTTCAAATGTGATGTGCTCTCCACTCAGTGTTGTGCCAGCCTTATCACTCCCATGTGTTGACTCTATACAAAAAGGTGCATTGGGGAGGATGCTTGATTCTATAGGTGCACCCTGTTGAGAGGATACACCTAGTGAGCTGTGTGCCCCTGATTTTACAACTTCAGCCATTTGTGTGACTGAAGAGGTGGTCTTAGTTTTCTTCTTCTTTGTCCTGTGTAAGGGTGACTCAGGTTCCTCACTTCCTAGACCTAATTCAACAGCTAATGCTGCTTCAGATAAGATATTTAATGGTGCAGACATTACTTCCTTTCTCTTCTTTTTACTAACATCACCCTTTTGAGAGGATGATGCAGTTGGCTCAGTATGTGGTAGAGTGTTTGGTTGAGAGGGTTGGTTAGCAGGCCCTGGGTTAGCATTTTGTTCTACTTGCTTGGGCTGTGCTAACTTAGATTTTGCATCAAATGTTGGCATGTTGTGGGGATAAGTCCTAAACAAACTCTCCATATGGGGAGTTATGTTCAGTCTTACATCCACATCATTCCTAGTCTCCAAATTACCAAAAATGAGTTTGGTCATGGACTTAGGATAGCCTATTTTATTTTTATCAATCCCAGGCAATTCAATCAATGAAGCATTTTTATAATTAAGTACAGATTGAATAAAGCGAGGGAAGAAAATATCAGTACCTCTCTTGGTTGTGTTCTTACCAAGTCTCCCATATAATTCTTGGAGGATGATTTGGCCAACATCAATCTTCTTTCCATAGGCCAAAGCATATCCAATTTGCTGCACATGTGCACTGATTTGATCAAAGCTTGATTTCCTGGCAGTGAAGACTTGGAGAAGAGTTGCAAACACATAGCTCCACTCCTTTCTCAGATTCTTCCTGTTTAGCTTTCCAAGATTGATCCCATCTGAGTAGTTGATGAACTCAAAGAATTCCTCTAACTCTGCATTATTGGCCATTCTGTCAAATGACTCTTGTTGTAGGCCCAGTGCTTGGTTCATGTCTGCAGTAGTGATAGTGATTTCCTTATATTGAATCTTGCAGTAGATGATATATGAAGTGATTGCGTTTTCCAGGGCTACAACCTCCACAATAGCAGAACCCCAAAACTGTTCCAGGATATCTAGATACAGAGTTGGGTTGGCAAAGAGTGCATCCTTGATATATGACTCCGCCATCCATTTCACAAAGCACTTAAAATTGGCATTGGGTGCTTCAACATCACTAGTGAGAGCGATGAAATTGGTGTTGAACTTTACTGTTGCCATTTGTGTAGAAGAGAGGAAAGAAATTGAAGGTTGAAGAAGAAATTTGGCTTTTCGTAGCTAGGGTTTCAGGGGTTTAGAGAGTGTAGATGCTTGAGAAATCGAATGAAATGAATCGAATAGATGTGAAATTGTATAAGTATGAAGTACTTGAATTGTCGATTAGCAGAAAGTTTTGTATCGACAAGTCAGGCATTCGAGAAGTAGAAAACAACTATTCGAGAATTCAAGAAAGGCTTAATCGATAACTCAAGCAGATAGAAACTCACAGCTGGCAGTTATCTAACTTAGAAATAATTCTAAATTAAATAATATATGTTTTTATGAGTGAATTAAACTTTTAGACAAAAGTCCAAAATTGGTTAAAATTCAGGGAGAATTCAGGCTTTTCAAATGATTTGAGAACTCAAATATAGTGTTCGAGAACTCAATCATTCGAGAACTCAGTTACTCTATTCGAGAAGTCAAGAATACCTCTATTCGATATCTCAGAAAGACTCTATTCGAGAACTCAAGAGTACTCTAATGAGACTTATTAGAGATGTCGAATAGTGAATCATTCGAGAAGTCTGACTTATCGAGCTATACTCATCACTCATAAAAATTTGATTTTCACTATCTTTTAAAATTTACCAGACATATTCATTGAAAAATATCCTAGCAAATTAAATAGTGATTTTCTCAAAATTTCATAGAAATTTTAAGTTAATAGAAATATGATTTTCAACATATGCAACAGATTTGAAATATTTATAAATCATATTTCAGCCAACACTCACTCCAAAAATATTGAGAATTTAGATAAAGTAAGTGTTTACTGCTGCAACAATCTAGATGGTGTATTCACTTAGCCAGAATCTGAAGAATTCAGCATTCCAATCTCACTTACCAACCTTGTGAAGGTGGCTTCATCTAATGGCTTAGTGAATATATCAGCTAGTTGTTTATCTGTAGAGACATAATGCAACTCAATGGTTCCATTAGTTGCATGTTCTCTTATGAAATGATATCTGATGTCAATGTGCTTTGTTCTAGAATGATTGACAGGATTGGAAACTATAGAGATTGCACTTGTGTTGTCACACATGATTGGAATTCTTTCCAACACAAGTCCATAATCTCTAAGTTGATTTCTAATCCAAAGTACTTGAGCACAGCAACTTCCAGCAGCTATGTATTCAGCCTCAGCTGTAGAAGTTGACACAGATTGTTGCTTCTTGCTATACCAAGAAACTAACCTTTGTCCAAGAAACTGGCAGCTTCCTGAGGTGCTTTTCCTATCCACTCTGCATCCAGCATAATCAGCATCAGAATAACCAACCAGATTGAACCCTGTGTCCTTAGGATACCATAATCCCAAGTTAGGAGTGCCCTTCAGATACCTAAAGATCCTTTTTATTGCAATCAAATGTGATTCCTTTGGATTTGATTGAAACCTTGCACACAAGCATGTAACAAACATGATGTCTGGCCTACTTGCAGTGAGGTAGAGTAGAGAACCAACCATGCCTCTGTAGACTGAGATCTCTACTTTCTTGCCTTTAGCATCTTCATCCAGTTTAGTGGCAGTGGCCATGGGTGTCTTGGCAGGTGAACAATCTTCCAAGTCAAACTTCTTCAATAAATCCTTGATGTACTTGGTTTGACTGATAAAGATACCATCCTTCCTTTGACTGACTTGCAACCCTAGAAAGAATGTCAACTCTCCCATCATAATCATCTCATATCTGCTCTGCATGAGTTTAGAGAATTTCTCACACAGCTTCTCATTTGTAGAACCAAAAATGATATCATCCACATAGATTTGGACTAGGATAATATCATCACCATGCTTCTTGTAAAACAGTGTCTTGTCCAATATGCCTCTAGTGAATTGATTTTCAAGAAGAAATTGTGATAAAGTGTCATACCATGCTCTTGGACCTTGCTTAA
Source organism: Kitagawia praeruptora (assembly GCA_037693485.1). Taxonomy (NCBI): domain Eukaryota; kingdom Viridiplantae; phylum Streptophyta; class Magnoliopsida; order Apiales; family Apiaceae; genus Kitagawia; species Kitagawia praeruptora. The sequence goes on along the minus strand of CM075351.1, from coordinate 24,879,161 downwards.
GTCCATACAGTGCCTTAAGCAATCTGTAGACAAATTCTGGGATGTGTGGATCCTCAAAGCCAGGTGGTTGTTGCACATAAACCTCTTCTTCCAACTCTCCATTTAGAAATGCACTCTTGACATCCATCTGATAAACTTTAAAGTTTGAATGAGCAGCAAATGCCAAGAATATTCTAATGGCTTCCAATCTGGCAACAGGGGCAAATGTCTCATCATAATCAATGCCTTCCTGTTGAGAGTATCCTTTTTCAACCAGCCTTGCTTTGTTTCTTATTATTACACCATCTTCATCCATCTTATTCTTCAGAACCCATTTAGTTCCAACAATGGTTCTATTCTTTGGTGCAGGCACAAGTTCCCATACTTTGTTCCTTTCAAATTGATTCAGCTCCTCTTGCATGGCAATAATCCAATCTGGATCCAACAGTGCATCATCAAGTTTCTTAGGCTCAACTTGTGATAGAAAACATCCATAGAGGCACTCATTTTGAGTTGCTCTTCTAGTCCTTACTCCTGCATTAGGATCTCCAATGATTTGCTCTGCAGTGTGTGATCTATCCCATTTCCTCGAGTGTTCAGCCTGACTTCTCATTCTTGATGTTGCTTCATCATCCACATCATGGTCATCCTCATTTCCTCCCCCTGTGAAGTTGCCATTACTCACAGGTGTGTCTTGGATGCTTGTTTCTCCACTATCGATTGGCACAAATTCCTCTCTTGTATCATTAATCACTTGAGTTTGTTGAACTTGAGTTTCAACTCTAGTTTCAATCTCCTCATCAGAATCATCTAGATTATCAAACTTCAATGGATCTTTGTCTTCATCATTGGCTTCTTCTAGTCCAGGTAGTTTGCTGTCATCAAATGTTACATCTGTGCTTTCCATAACTTTCTTTTGACTGATGACATAAACCTTGTATGCAATTCTTTCCATAGAATAGCCAAGAAAAATTCCTTCAAATGCTTTTGCATCAAACTTTCCAACATATTCAGAATTATCCTTTAGTACAAAGCATTTGCTTCCAAAAGTGTGAACATACTTTAGAGTAGGTTTCTTTCCAGTCATCAAGTTGTAAGGTGTCTTTCCAGTGTTTTTGTTGATGAGGGTCCTGTTCTGAATGTAGCATGCAGTGCTCACAGCCTCAGCCCAAAAACATGTAGGCATTTTTGCATCAAGTAACATTGTTCTAGCAGCCTCAATTAGAGTTCTATTCTTTCTCTCAACAACTCCATTTTGTTGTGGAGTCCTTGGAGCTGAGAATTGCTGAGAAATGCCATTCTCTTTGCAGAATGCTTCAAGTGTGGCATTTCTGAACTCTGTTCCATTATCACTCCTCAATGCAATCACACTTGCATCGTTTGCCTTTGCTTCCTTGTCAACTTTCTTTATGTGCTCAATAATTACTTGTGGAGCCTCATCTTTTGATGCCAGAAATTCCACCCATGTATACCTTGAAAAATCATCAACCATTACCAGGGCATACTTCTTTCTTCCAAGTGACATTATGTTGACAGGCCCAAACAAATCCATATGGATGAGTTGTAATGGCTTGGTTACTGATGTCACTGTCTTTGACTTGTGGCTTGATCTTTTCATTTTTCCTTTTTGACAAGCCTCACACACTCCTTCTTGACAGAATTCGAGTGTGGGCATGCCTCTCACTAACTCTCTTTTGACTAGAGAATTAATGGCCTTGAAGTTCAGGTGTGATAGTTTCTTGTGCCACAGCCAACAATCTTCATTTGATGCTTTTGAGTAAAAGCAACAAATTTTGTCCTTGTTTGCAGAGTCCATATTGGCTACAAACAGGCTTCCCTTCCTTACTCCAGATAGAGCAAAATCACCAGTCTTCTTGTGGGTGATCAAACATTCATCTTTGTCAAAATTCACTTTGAATCCTCTATCAGTAAACTGACCAACACTTAGCAGATTATGCTTGAGCCCCTTGACTAGTGCTACATCTTCAATGATGACATTACCAACTTTCAGCTTGCCATATCCCAATGTGTTACCCATGCTGTCATCTCCAAAAGCAACCATTGGGCCAGCCTTTTCCTCATACTGTGATAGCAGGGCCATATCACCAGTCATATGATTTGAGCATCCACTGTCCAAAATCCACATGACCTTCTTTTCACTTTCTTTGCCCTGAGAATCAGATGAAGATGAGTCATCCTTGGAGTTGGCCATCAAGGCATAATTGCAGAATTCTTGTTCCTCTTCATCACTCTCAGAATCATCCCAACACTTCCCTTCAGCTATGTAGGCCTTACCATGTGTCTGCTTTTTCAGAAGGGCCTCATACTTAGCTTCGAGCTCAAGATAATCTCTATCCTTCTTTTTAGGCTTCTTGCATTCACTGGCAAAATGCCCTAGGTCATTGCATCTATAGCACCTTACAGATGACCTATCCACATAACTGGTTTTGAACTTATTTCTGTTTGGTTTCACAGGTGCCTTGTTCTTGTTGGCTGAATGGTTTTGAGTTTTGGGTTTGAAGGGTTGATTTCTTTTAAATCTGATGTTTGGAAATTTTCTGGCCATGAAAGCATATGAAGTATTTTCCATCCCATCAAGTTCTTCCAGAGTGTAAAACTCTTCTTCTTCTTCCTCCTTTTCCTCAACAGGTTCACTCACCCCAGCTTCAGTTTCTTCATCATCTGCTACCTCCTCTATTCGTAGCTAACTTGCAGATGCTTTTAGGTCCAGAATAGATTTGTTGATAATCAAGGCACATGATGTGTTTATCATCCTACCTTGGTTGGCTTGGATAGCCCTTTTCTGAAGCAACTCAAGTTCATGAGTCTTTAGGACTCCATAGAGCACATCATAGGTGACTTTGTTCAAATCTCTCTCTCTTAGAGAAATGACTCTTTGCTCCAGATGATTTGGTGAAGACAACAGAAATTTCATATTTAACTCCTTGGTGCTGTAAACCTTTCCATTCATCTGCAACTCAGTAACTAGCTTGTGAAACCTTTCAAACATTTCAGTGATGCTTTCCTTGGGCTGTGCCATGAAAGCTTCATACTGTGTGACCAGTATCTGTTTCCTGTTTTCCTTAACCTCATCAGTCCCTTCACACAACACCTCAATGTGATCCCACATCTCTTTAGCAGACGTGCATGATGCAATGTTTGCAAACATTGACATGTCCATGGAATCAATGATAAGCAACATGAGGTCGCTGTCAAGAGCAACCTTCTCCCTTTCTGACTCTGTCCACTTTGATGGATCCTTGGCCTCATAAGTTCTTGGGATAGTTATGGTTCCAACAGTCTTCTCTGGTATCTCTTGTTGTGGAACAAAAGGACCATTCTTGAGGATCTCAGGATACGAGGGATGAGAGGCTTTAATGAACAACATCATCTTTATCTTCCAGAGGTTGAAGTTTTCTTTGTCAAACTTAGGGACCTTCACCGTTCCTGTAGTCTTTGGTGTATTCGAACTCATGATCGTTTCTCTGTTTTTGAATAAACAGCCCGCTCTGATACCACTTGTTGAGTATTGAATACGGTAAAAGAATACAGAGGGGGGGTGAATGGATTCTTTAACTTTTCTTGGATTGAGTCTATGTAGCAGATAAGTGCCTGTGTGTGTAGAAGTGAAGGTGCGGATAAAGAAACAACACAAGACACAATATCACTTTAATCTAATATATTATTAGATAAAGGTTGCTACAATCTGTGAATACAAATGGTAGTATTCTCAGCTTCGTTTTTCTCAGAGAGATATAGCTTACAGTGTATGAAAAACTTGACTCACAAAAGTTACTAAGTTATGAAGTGAGGCTGTGTCCTTATAGAACATGGATATAGCCTACTTACTACAAATAAGGTAGCTAAACAAATTACTTTCTAGTCTGTCTATCCTTTTTGAGTAAGTGTCCAAACGGTTACAGATTTGACTTTGCAAAGCCTGTTTAGATCCACTTCTTTAGCTCCTTGTCTCTTCTATATCTCTCCAAGCTTCCTTGTAGGCTTTCCAGAGCACGTTACAGATTGTGGTCCATAAAGTGCATTGGCTTGTTGCAGGTTTCTGACTTGTACAATTTCTTCAGTATTTTGTCTCCAAGAATGTATTCGAGAAGTGACTAAGTAAGTGATTCGAGAACTAGAATTGACTTGATCGATAACTCTGAGTTCTCGAATACTGTTATATTGACATATCGAACCACTTCTCGAATAGCTCTTTTCCATCAGGATTCCTTGAGTTGTCGAATAGAACATTTGACTTATCGAATCCTCGAGATATCGAATAGCTTTCTGAGTCCTTGAGATATCGAATGAAACTTTGACTTGTTGACTCTTTGAGAACTCGAATACCATCTTGACTTGTTGATTTCTTGAGTTCTCGAATAGAGTAGTAGACATATCGAATCCCTGAGATATCGAATGAGATATCGAACAGTGTATTCAGAGATATCGAATAATGTCTTGAGATATCGAATCTCTGACTTCTCGAATGCTGGACTTCTCGAATAGACAAATATACTTCTCGAATTGGTACTTAGGCAAATTCTTCATTCCTTCAAATCCCAACTGTGATTATTTGACAGTCTTTAACTCCTTGCTTGAGGCATGAACCTTGGAACTTCTTTCAAGCATTATTCTAGACTCTATTTGTACAATTACACAACTAGGATTTGATGCCTACTACAAGTACAATACAAACAGAAACTCTACAACTAGAGGTTCCCTCAGTTAAGAGGTCATGTAAGTAATGCAAAGCATTACAAACAATTAGGCTTGTTATTAGATGTGTACAGGCATGCCTCTGTGACTAACATTTTTAATCAATTTCCTTTTCCAGGTTAAACATATTACCTTTTCTATTTTTCAATAACCTGAAAATACAATATCTTTTATATTTTATCTAACTAAAATTTATCCTTTATTAAAAACATTACGAGCAATTTTTTTAGTAAAATAACATAATTATATTATAACGACTATTAACTAATCAATTACCTTTTTTTATAAAACAAAAAAAAATACAGGGGTTAACCCTTGCTCTATGACAGGCCATAGAGAGGACTATCTACTAACCATCTACCACATAGAAGATTGTAAATAGAAAGCTACAAATGAGGGCAACAAGCTCATAATAAGGTTGTAAGAACCCTAATTTTTGCAATATTTTCTTTTATTTAATATCATGTGGCAATGTCAATTTGGAGCCTTTATAGTCATCCCTGTTGTTTAATGGAATTGATTGTCTGAGAAACTATGTTGTTGCATTCATTATATGAGATAAAGGGAAGGTGGTTGAAAGCAAGAGTCTTGTTGTTAGTAAGATTTATAAAACTTGGGATTTGAGAATGATTAGAGTGTTAAAAGATTTATTAAGGATTATGACAAGGAATTATGGACATTCGATGAATTTACACAATTAAGTACTTAAGGAATTATAGGGGAAATCTCTACGCGACAAAATATTATTACGAGAGATTAATTAAGATACGATACGAATTAAAGATTAGATAATAAGCATTGGTGGGAGAATAATAATACAAGGAGTAGTATTGCATGCAAGCCCATGCAACCAAGTAGTTAGAAACCTAGCAAACTAGTTGGCCATTGGAAGATGAATAGTGTTTAGTTGCATTACTTTTTCAAAAGTGGAGACAAGAGTACATGAGAGCCATACCTATAGCCATACCTAGTGTACCATGCTTGTACATACAATTATATGTATCACCCAATCAAACACACAACTAACACAAACACAAAAAAAAAGAAAATCAAACTCTCCCCCCCCCCTTGATATTTGCTCTCGGCCAAGAACAAGTGAGGAAGAAAGAAAAATTCTTTCTCCCACTTCTCATCACTCATAATTCATACCATAATTCCTAGGTCATCTACATCATCTAATCAAGGTATGCTAGCAATTTCACTTCATTTCATCCATCCAATTCCAAGTTATAAATTGTTAAAGTTTGGATGAATAGTAACCAAGTTTGTTCTTCCTTTAGATCTTGCATTGTGAGTGTTGTAGGAGGCCATCTAAGCTGTTTTTAAGTTATATAAAGATTGTTCAAAGTCTCTAGGAGCTCAAGAAGGTATGAAATCTCAAACCACCCTTGATTATGTGTTGTTCATGTAGTATGGTAGTAGATCCATGCATTTTAGGGGTTATCTTGGATGTATGTGTATTGGATAACATGGATCTTAGGTTTTGATGTTGAGATGGTGAATTTTATGACTATGGTGAACATATATATCTCCATGAGTGTTATGAGTCATGATCTAAGTGTTTTAAGTGGTGTTTATGTTATGGAAGCATGATAAATGGTTGATCTAAGTGATTTGAGCTTGCTGATTTTATCCATGAACTTTGACCTGTGTTGTGGCACGATTTTGAACACCCAAATGATGTTCCCTGATATCCTACCTTATATTTATGGAAAGATAATTGAATGTAGTTTCTGGATATGTAAGATTCATAGCTAGGTGATGTGTGGATTTTTAGTTATGGCCGGAGGAGTGAATTTTGTTTCTGGACTATGGACTGCATAAAGTGACCCCATTGTGAACCTTGTTTAAACACCTTAAAAATTATTTGGGATCATGGAAAAATTAGAGAAGCTATGAAATACAGTGGTGAAGGCTACCCAAAAGGAATTGGATTAAAATATGAATTTTTGGATTTTATAAAAATGCTAGAGTAAAATTCGTGCAATGGAAAAAGGTCGATTAGTGGAACATTATTCTAGGGTTAGTGGTTATGGTTCGAACGTGGTAACTAAATTAAGTCGAGTAAGTGACGAGCGTAAACGAGTGATGTCATGGACCTATAGTGGGGCTAGGGAGTCATAAGACGAAGTCGTTAAGTTAATTTCGTATCCCCTTAAAACCCCGTAATTTGAAAGAAGTTGTTAAGGTACTAACGAACGATTATTGTTTATGCATAGATCGTTCGAATTCGCACGCTCGACCACCCCAACCAAACCAAGGCACGTTTACTTTTCAAAACTTATCCCTATACAAGGATTTTCACTGTTGTGTTTGTAGTTTTCAAATGATATCAAATGCTATGTTTATCGAAGTATTGATGCAATTGAGATTGAACAAGTACATGTATGCTTTTACCCCTTGAACTTAGATTGAAATGTTTTCTTCGGACAACGACTCTAGCAATAGAGGTCGTAGCGGTCCGTATATACTATTGACCGGGGAGCGGTATATTATTATATCGTATCTATATTGCGAAAACCCGACGGGGCATTCGGGTGGTATCGTATATTCAAATAACTATTATTATATCTTCGTAAATACTCGAAACCCTATCTTGGATTAAAAGTTTATTTATTAAATAATTATTTTATTAATTATTAATATTAAATCTTAAAATATCATTTAATAATTATTGTTCACTATTTTAAAAACAAAGCTAATCCAAGATACCTTTAATACTTTCAAACTCGAACTCTTTCGAACTCAAAACATTTTCGAAAACCCCCGGTCAGGTTTTGCTTCTTGTACGTTTTTCAAGAATTATCGGTCGACTGAGGTCGAACTTCAACTACTCGAATTTTTTATCAAAATGATTTTTGAAAAGAAAAGAAAAAGGGGACTCTGGCAGGTGTGGGAATCGTTGACGAACGATTCCCGGGATGTGTAAGCGGCCGTGAGCCAGGCGGTCCATCAATTATTATTCCGGCCCAGGTGTTGCCGAAGGATGATTACGGATGTAGTTTTCATCGAGGGTGATTACGGATGTAGTTTTCACCCAAGGGTAGTTACGGATGTAGTTTCTATCCTTCTACTAGTAGAGAAGACCCGCGGATTATTGGACTTGGATGTGGCGACTGATCATCGTCAATCCTTGTCAGGTTTTTATGTTTTCTTCCAGTCCCATCCTCCACTTTGGAAAAATACTCAAACACTGCTTCTTGGGCCTAAGTGCCAAGTTGCCGATAGTGTGGTTTTTGATGAGAAAATATTGACATCGTGCAGTATCTGGAACTGCAAGATTTTCTATAAAGATTGGCACGTGTTAGTGCACTCTTGCAATTGTTTCAAAGAATGAAATGTTTTTGTATGAGAAACCTTCTAAGCTAATGGAAGGATAGAGGTTTGCAATGATGTATTCCCTGTACATTATGTTAACCGTAGAGTGTTTTGCCGAAACTGATATACTCATACGTATATATTTTCAAACTTGAGATATATTGAAATGAGAACCTTGTAAAGGATTCATATGTTATTCTTAAAGCTCCTTAGTGAGTATAAATGTTTTATTCAAACTCGGACATATATATTGTCGAGTTATGTTTTGTAATCTGAAATATATACCCATATAGTTGGGAATATTTTCGAAATAAACCACATTATTATTTTACAAAACAGTGAACTTGCTGAGCATTATGTAGCTCATTCTTGCTTTATAAAAACTTTTCAGAAAGGGAAGAATTTGGTCGATTAACTCCGCACCAGCAGAAGAGGAGTAGAAGAATTACCCGGAGATGACTTAGTCCCTGATAAATACTACAGAGTAGTCTGATAGGTTTTCAACTGTAATAGTAAGACTGTCTTCAAGTGTAGTTGTATAAGTGGAATTGCGTAAGACTCTGGATTGTACAGATGAATTGTAATATTTAGTGTTACTTTTGATTATCGTTTCTGAGGCTCTAACTTGATTGTGTGTAAGATGGAGGTATGGATGGATGTATTGTTGAGTTGTAAAGTTAATACAGGTATGATATGGTTGAATGATGATGTGACGACCTGAATCTTTGACCTCAGATTTGGGGGCGTCACAGAAATGGTATCAGAGAGATAAGTTACAGTACTCAGAAACGAGAATGTTGAGAGTTAAGTCTAAGTCGGAGAATGACATAAGAGATCGTAGTAAACTTTTATTGGAATACCAGAAGAGGTACCGGTGAGTGGAATAGACTAGAGTGTTTATTGGAGGTATTATACTAGGGTCGATAGAATCCTTAGAGACCTTCAGAATGATGAATAGAGGTTTGAGAGTCGTACATGACCTATCATAAGTAATAATGTAGAAAGCAGAGCGAAATCTCAAGAGCAGCTGAGGTAGAGGCGATATTGCCAATATAATCGGATGACTAGGCTGGCATAAATTTTGTGGCCCATAGTCCTCCACAGTTTAGGAGACGGCATTTTAAGAATCAAGAAGTTTAGACTTCCCTACATATTTAAGGGTACTTAGTACTTGGAATAATGAAAGTCTTTTACTTTGGCTATAAGATCCGATTTTCGATAAGTAACGGGTTTACCTGAAAGGTGGTTACTATGCCGTTGTGGATTTCATTACCCTTGATGGTGAATTTTACATGTGTTATACGAGAATGTTATCATAAGACGAGCGCGATAGATAATTCCACGCATGATTCGGACTCTAGAGCATGGTAGTTCAACTTAGAGAACAAACAAGTAGAATTAACAAAGCGACTCTAGTGAAGTTGAATATGGTTGCAACGAGCGATACAGTGATCTCAGAGTCTACCAAAAGAAGGGACCAGTGAGTCTATACTGGAATTCTTTGATAGAAATTTTAGCAGAGACTACGCATGTATACTTGTAAACCTATATATTGTTGGTAACGTATGTTCACGTGCACACACACCGCCACTGAACCTATGGACTGCATTGAGATCCCTGAGAGATCTCTTTGATCTGTTCCCAGGGGGAACTGGCCACTTGTGATTCATGTCGGAATGCATGAAGTAGGACCCTATGGACTTAGCAGGTGTCCCCGGAATGATGTGAAGCTTGGTCTTCAAGATAAAGCACGAAGATGATGGATATATTTGTGAAACCCTAACTCGATAATTGACTCTAAGATGAAGATTGAGAGACGCACTAGTTGGTGTCTTGTATTACGAAGACGAAGAGATGGAGTTACCCTCATAGTGGTGATAATGAGATGCACGAATGATTATTAACTCATTTTGGTAACTACCGGCTGGTGCACTACTTCATTTTAAACTTTTCATTAACCATGTTACCTCGATTAGTTTATATCAGGTAATCCTTCTAGCTTTCTACATCAAATTTGTGGAATAACAACCAGTGATATACTCTCCCTAAAGCAGAACTTATCCGAAGTAATTTTATTTGACCCATGAACATTCTATTCAAAAATTTATGATGACCTTGTTCGGCTCAGGACTATTTACACTCCCTTTCAATTATCCAAGGAATGTTCAACAATTGTTTCCTTAATTAATCAATGAATATTCCTAAACGAATATTGATATTTGACTATTTCTTTCATACTTGCATTCTTCAGTCGAGCCCATAAATATTTATCCACTTGTTGAGAACAGGGATGATCTAACATCCAGATATTCCTCATGAATCCTTTCTCCTATTCAAAATGAGATTGTGCGTCTTACGTTGAAATCATAGTAAGGATATCATTCTGATATTGGTATTCCGAATTTAATTATATTGTCGGATCTGATAAAGCATGTGTACGGCGGCACCCTTGGGTGGACCGTTTCATTGATAAGTAATATTTGATGAGAGGTTATCGATTGTTCCAATACCTAGAACATTCTCTTCAGATTTTATAGTTTTCTTTTTTTTCAAACTTAATAACTTCTTATTTCCATTTGTTGTCCGAGTAGCCTAAAGTTTCTTCAATGGCTACGATGTTGAAATTCTGTTCTATCCAATTGAAACTGGCTAGTCGTTATGTCAATATGAATGACTAGTTGATTGTTCTAACTACTCAAAATTGTAATGTTGTGAAGAACACCTAGCTAATTGTCCTAGCTGGTGGTGATTTCTCAAACGGGTGAACTAGCAAATTTTGTCTCGCTAGCTGCTAATGTTTCTTGAAAAGGACTAGTTATTGTTCCACTGGTCCAACTCCCAATTTAATTCATTCCGCAATGCATTTTGCATGTGGTAAAGTATGATGATGAAAGTTTTGACGAATAACTTGATTGAGACCTAGTGGGGTCGCCCACTCGACTTGAACTCTTACCCATCTTCGTATCAGACTTTATATCCCTTGAATATTTTATTCTTTCATTCATACAATGAGAATTCATTTGAAACCATTGATTACTTGAATGACAAACTACTTCATTCTTTAATTGTCATGGAGTGGAATTGCTTTCTATTGGCTGACCTTCATCAATGCGACTTTAGATTTCCTCTTATTTTTCAAGAGGAAAAGTATTAACCAGATGTAAGAATTGTATAAAGACCGTCTTTATGACTTTTGTATCCAACAATCATTGCCCTCGTGCAACATTCTCTATGATATCACATTACAAGATTATCAGGACATGAAGGAATAAACCTTGTTGTATTCTTTTTGTCCATCCTTACATCTCCGAAAATCGAGACTCCTAGTATTTGGAACCATCAACATTCTTGGAACATCCAATGTGAGATTCTTATTGAAATTATCTATTGGACCTTGTTATTTTGAAACCATTCCTTTCAAAAGTGATTACTCTAAGGTGAACGGGAGGTACAATTGTGAACCGTTGCACCAATATGAGATCAAAAACCAAATGTTGTAATTGTGCAGCAAGAGCGTTATGCCTAATTATTTAAAATGGGAATAACATGTCGGGGCATACCACAGGGCCTTTAATATTAGTTTGAGGAAGGTTATAAGAAATGATGAGGTGGTTGGGAGTACGCTCCTACCAATCGTTGTCAGGATGTTATATTAATGAATTCTGGAGTTACCAAGCCTTTTTCCTGATCCAAGAAATGCAAATCGATTGCGATGTAAGATATATCCTTAGAGGAAACTAACATGGAAGTGAGATGGACAAGAAAGGAAGAAATATCGTGGCAAGAATATGAAGCTTTACTTAGCTTAAAGGGATTGAGGCACATAGAGAGACATAAAGTTTAAAAGGCCCCAAATAGCAAATGGATGTATGGAGATATGCCAATGATCTTTCGAGATTACCACCTAATCAAGTTTATTGGGAATCGCAGCAGCATGCAGGCCTCAGTCTGATTGGTGCCAGTTGTGAAAGAGAATGAGCGTATGACATCTTACATATACCATCGAGAATCGATACCTCTAACCGGAGATGTAGGAATTGTTGACGAGTTAAAACGCGTAGTTGTTTTTCAAAGATAAGGTTGAAAAGCGGGTTAATTTCACCAACTCAAGATCGACCTCTGTACTATGCCAAAGTTGGCATTTCACACTAATATAAACTTTATAAAATTATGGTAGTATTGTTTGAGTGGACTAATGAGTCAGAAGCCTTTATGGATTAATGAACAAAGTTTTGGAATGAAATGAGATATTAGCAACAACCTCGTTGTTAACTATACTTGATGATAAAAAGAGGACTTTGAGAGTCACGATGATGCGTCTTTCAAGAGTTTAAGAGGTGTGCTGATGCAGTAGAAAGGGGATGATAGCCTATACTTCTAAACAACATAAATGTTACGGGATAGGATGTACTAACCGTGAGTCGGGGATTAGTCATGATAGCGTTCACGCATAAAACTGAGACGTTAACTTTATGAGAAAAGTGTGAAATTTTTTTCCACAAGTGCCATAAGTATATCTTCATACTAGAACTAAACATAAGAAAGAGAAGGTGACGAAAGGGAGCAGAGAGTGTGATGGAGAAATTTGTTATTACCCAGGAAAGGCCAGTGTGGTGGCCGATACCTATAGAAGGGATTATTCGAAATTGGAATTTAGTTAGTATTGACCAAGAAAGTATAGTATATACGATAAAGAATAATGTTAGAGGAAAATGACTAAATTATGGGGAAGGACAGATGTATAGAGAATTAAGGGAATGTTTGGCAAACTGTTAAGTACAAACGCAATATGTTAAAAGCAGAATGATAGAGATCTAGTGGATTAATTCCGCCTGTAGAAAATCTTGAACGTGGACAGGATTATAATGAATTTCATAAGTAGGTCGCCAAAGACCGAGCCAAGAGATGGCCCTGGTTGATTTATAATTGCTGAACCAAGTGACTTACCTACGAGAGACTTTCCATTTAGAAGATTATCGATTTATATACGGAAGAGATGGTGGTGCAATATAAAACTTCTGCAGCGAGTACGTCAGATAAAAAAAAAAAACTTAAAGTTAAATCTCGAAGGCTGGAGGTGCTTTCATGTATATTTAACAAGAGATTAAGCGTAGGTACAAATTTGATCTGTGGCTGACGGACAGGGAAGAAGAATTGTCCAGACGATCGAATTTATATTTAGTGTCGTGCCTTAGGTTTCACGGGGCAGTCGAGAATAAAAACTTATCCATGAAATGAATGTTGTTATCACGATCATCACCATGCGGACGTAAGGACGTCTCCTGTAGAGCGCACTATGAAAGAAGAAGTTTCGCTTCTCTTGCGTTACGAAGAAGTCAATGAACGAGGGACATAGTAGCTGAACTGGTTCGACGTATACCGAAGACTATACAGTATCCATAGCAAGTGGTAACGGTTGACGGGAGGCAACACATGCCTGCTAATCAAGCGAAGGAATATGAGGAATACCGTGCGTATTGACGTTGTCTCGGATTACAAAACACGACCACAAAGTATTCACGGGCCAACGATACAAGAACTCAACACGGATACTATGAACAAGGTAGAAGAGGAACGTGTAAGTAGTGGGATGGAAATTTTCAATCATAGAACAACCGATAAGGAATACAGGTCGAGGAGAGTATGCATTGAGGAACAACATTAAAGCGTTGGTGAGACCAAGGTGAGAGAACAAAAGGGTTGAAGTGTCAACTTGAGAGTTGGAAAGGGTAAAGTTGGAATTGTATCCACAACTATCTTCCTTAGGTTCTTAAGATAGAATCCTTTTAGGAGAGGAGACTGCAATAACCCTAATTTTCGTGAATATTCGAAACCTGGATGAATAGTAATTTTATGGGTGGATGAGAAATTTTTGCAATCACGATATGTACGAATTATTAAATAAAGATTTCGAATTGATATTACTTCTCTACGGTGCAGACGAGTGTATGTAAAAGTCATTAGTTTTTTTTTTTTTTTTTACGAAGCCCATCATTTCGAATGGTCAAATTTCATGAGATATCTAAGGAGATCGTGGTAAGGCATGGGGTTCCTGTGAGCATTGTATCTGGTAGAGACCCAAGGTTCAACTCCAGTTTCTGGAGGAGTTTTCAGGATCGTGTGGGGATCAAGTTAGACATGAGTACTGCATACCACCCCCAATCAGACGGACAGAGCGAGAGAACCATCCAGACCATAGAGGACATGTTGAGATTATGTGCCATCGATTTTAAGGGAAGTTGGGATGACCACTTGCCGTTGATCAAATTTTCCTACAACAACAGTTACCATGCGAGTATAGGAATGCCCCCAGATTTATTGGACCTTTTGAGATCTTGAGACGAGTTGGAAAGTTAGTCTCTGAATTGGCTTTACCCCCGAGCCTGCAGCAAGTGCATAATGTGTTCCATGTGTCCATGCTACGACCCTACCATGCCGACTTCCGACACGTGATAGAATATGATCAAGTGGATCTGCAACCAGACTTAACATATGTGGAGCAACCCGTAGAAATCATGGATAGAAAAGAACAGGTGCTGAGGAACAAGGTTGTCAAACTAGTGAGAGTTTTGGGGAGGAACCAGAATGTCGAAGAATCAACACGGGAACTAGAGAGCGCGATGCGTGAAAAGCACCCCCAACTGTTTTCAACCTGATTCCGGGACGGAATCCTTTTAAGGAGGGGAGGCTGTAAGAACCCTAATTTTTGCAATATTTTCTTTTATTTAATATCATGTGGCAATGTCAATTTGGAGCCTTTATAGTCATCCCTGTTGTTTAATGGAATTGATTGTCTGAGAAACTATGTTGTTGCATTCATTATATGAGATAAAGGGAAGGTGGTTGAAAGCAAGAGTCTTGTTGTTAGTAAGATTTATAAAACTTGGGATTTGAGAATGATTAGAGTGTTAAAAGATTTATTAAGGATTATGACAAGGAATTATGGACATTCGATGAATTTACACAATTAAGTACTTAAGGAATTATAGGGGAAATCTCTACGCGACAAAATATTATTACGAGAGATTAATTAAGATACGATACGAATTAAAGATTAGATAATAAGCATTGGTGGGAGAATAATAATACAAGGAGTAGTATTGCATGCAAGCCCATGCAACCAAGTAGTTAGAAACCTAGCAAACTAGTTGGCCATTGGAAGATGAATAGTGTTTAGTTGCATTACTTTTTCAAAAGTGGAGACAAGAGTACATGAGAGCCATACCTATAGCCATACCTAGTGTACCATGCTTGTACATACAATTATATGTATCACCCAATCAAACACACAACTAACACAAACACAAAAAAAAAGAAAATCAAACTCTCCCCCCCCCCTTGATATTTGCTCTCGGCCAAGAACAAGTGAGGAAGAAAGAAAAATTCTTTCTCCCACTTCTCATCAGTCATAATTGATACCATAATTCCTAGGTCATCTACATCATCTAATCAAGGTATGCTAGCAATTTCACTTCATTTCATCCATCCAATTCCAAGTTATAAATTGTTAAAGTTTGGATGAATAGTAACCAAGTTTGTTCTTCCTTTAGATCTTGCATTGTGAGTGTTGTAGGAGGCCATCTAAGCTGTTTTTAAGTTATATAAAGATTGTTCAAAGTCTCTAGGAGCTCAAGAAGGTATGAAATCTCAAACCACCCTTGATTATGTGTTGTTCATGTAGTATGGTAGTAGATCCATGCATTTTAGGGGTTATCTTGGATGTATGTGTATTGGATAACATGGATCTTAGGTTTTGATGTTGAGATGGTGAATTTTATGACTATGGTGAACATATATATCTCCATGAGTGTTATGAGTCATGATCTAAGTGTTTTAAGTGGTGTTTATGTTATGGAAGCATGATAAATGGTTGATCTAAGTGATTTGAGCTTGCTAATTTTATCCATGAACTTTGACCTGTGTTGTGGCACGATTTTGAACACCCAAATGATGTTCCCTGATATCCTACCTTATATTGATGGAAAGATAATTGAATGTAGTTTCTGGATATGTAAGATTCATAGCTAGGTGATGTGTGGATTTTTAGTTATGGCCGGAGGAGTGAATTTTGTTTCTGGACTATGGACTGCATAAAGTGACCCCCTTGTGAACCTTGTTTAAACACCTTAAAAATTATTTGGGATCATGGAAAAATTAGAGAAGCTATGAAATACAGTGGTGAAGGCTACCCAAAAGGAATTGGATTAAAATATGAATTTTTGGATTTTATAAAAATGCTAGAGTAAAATTCGTGCAATGGAAAAAGGTCGATTAGTGGAACATTATTCTAGGGTTAGTGGTTATGGTTCGAACGTGGTAACTAAATTAAGTCGAGTAAGTGACGAGCGTAAACGAGTGATGTCATGGACCTATAGTGGGGCTAGGGAGTCATAAGACGAAGTCGTTAAGTTAATTTCGTATCCCCTTAAAACCCCGTAATTTGAAAGAAGTTGTTAAGGTACTAACGAACGATTATTGTTTATGCATAGATCGTTCGAATTCGCACGCTCGACCACCCCAACCAAACCAAGGCAAGTTTACTTTTCAAAACTTATCCCTATACAAGGATTTTCACTGTTGTGTTTGTAGTTTTCAAATTATATCAAATGCTATGTTTATCGAAGTATTGATGCAATTGAGATTGAACAAGTACATGTATGCTTTTACCCCTTGAACTTAGATTGAAATGTTTTCTTCGGACAACGACTCTAGCAATAGAGGTCGTAGCGGTCCGTATATACTATTGACCGGGGAGCGGTATATTATTATATCGTATCTATATTGCGAAAACCCGACGGGGCATTCGGGTGGTATCGTATATTCAAATAACTATTATTATATCTTCGTAAATACTCGAAACCCTATCTTGGATTAAAAGTTTATTTATTAAATAATTATTTTATTAATTATTAATATTAAATCTTAAAATATCATTTAATAATTATTGTTCACTATTTTAAAAACAAAGCTAATCCAAGATACCTTTAATACTTTCAAACTCGAACTCTTTCGAACTCAAAACATTTTCGAAAACCCCCGGTCAGGTTTTGCTTCTTGTACGTTTTTCAAGAATTATCGGTCGACTGAGGTCGAACTTCAACTACTCGAATTTTTTATCAAAATGATTTTTGAAAAGAAAAGAAAAAGGGGACTCTGGCAGGTGTGGGAATCGTTGACGAACGATTCCCGGGATGTGTAAGCGGCCGTGAGCCAGGCGGTCCATCAATTATTATTCCGGCCCAGGTGTTGCCGAAGGATGATTACGGATGTAGTTTTCATCGAGGGTGATTACGGATGTAGTTTTCACCCAAGGGTAGTTACGGATGTAGTTTCTATCCTTCTACTAGTAGAGAAGACCCGCGGATTATTGGACTTGGATGTGGCGACTGATCATCGTCAATCCTTGTCAGGTTTTTATGTTTTCTTCCAGTCCCATCCTCCACTTTGGAAAAATACTCAAACACTGCTTCTTGGGCCTAAGTGCCAAGTTGCCGATAGTGTGGTTTTTGATGAGAAAATATTGACATCGTGCAGTATCTGGAACTGCAAGATTTTCTATAAAGATTGGCACGTGTTAGTGCACTCTTGCAATTGTTTCAAAGAATGAAATGTTTTTGTATGAGAAACCTTCTAAGCTAATGGAAGGATAGAGGTTTGCAATGATGTATTCCCTGTACATTATGTTAACCGTAGAGTGTTTTGCCGAAACTGATATACTCATACGTATATATTTTCAAACTTGAGATATATTGAAATGAGAACCTTGTAAAGGATTCATATGTTATTCTTAAAGCTCCTTAGTGAGTATAAATGTTTTATTCAAACTCGGACATATATATTGTCGAGTTATGTTTTGTAATCTGAAATATATACCCATATAGTTGGGAATATTTTCGAAATAAACCACATTATTATTTTACAAAACAGTGAACTTGCTGAGCATTATGTAGCTCATTCTTGCTTTATAAAAACTTTTCAGAAAGGGAAGAATTTGGTCGATTAACTCCGCACCAGCAGAAGAGGAGTAGAAGAATTACCCGGAGATGACTTAGTCCCTGATAAATACTACAGAGTAGTCTGATAGGTTTTCAACTGTAATAGTAAGACTGTCTTCAAGTGTAGTTGTATAAGTGGAATTGCGTAAGACTCTGGATTGTACAGATGAATTGTAATATTTAGTGTTACTTTTGATTATCGTTTCTGAGGCTCTAACTTGATTGTGTGTAAGATGGAGGTATGGATGGATGTATTGTTGAGTTGTAAAGTTAATACAGGTATGATATGGTTGAATGATGATGTGATGACCTGAATCTTTGACCTCAGATTTGGGGGCGTCACAAAGGTCCACCTATATCTATCTTTACAAGCAAATTTTTGAAACCACTTAGAACTAGCTAACTTGGACTTTAATTCTATCAAAATTCCCTGTAATAATTTCTTCGGACCAAAATTTCCTTTATCATGCCACCGGGCGTTCCGTTCCCTCCAAATATGATAACAAAAAATCTGTCCAGCGAGAAGAGCAAGAGAGCGATCCACATTGTCCGAAATAGCACCCCAAGAGTAAGTGAGATCCATCCAGGTGTCGTCCAGAAGAGGAATATGCAAGAGGCTAGCTAACTGCTGTAAAATATACCGACTATAGTTACAATTAGCAAACAAATGGTTCAACGTTTCGGAGCATCCTACACACAGCAGACAGTGTTGTGGTATAATAAGACCAAATGCAGCTAATCGATCAAAAGTAGGCAATCTGCCATGACTTAAAATCCATTGATGATGTGCATATCGTAAAACACGAAGCTTATGCCAAACAAAGGAGTGCCAATGCACCTCCGGTAATCTCCTTCGAACAGAATTCCAGATGTGCCATACTTTTACCTTCGAAAGTGGAGTATCCCCCCAACAAATAGTATCAGATTTCTGCAAGTCGAATGCTGGGGTATCAAAGCCCACAAGCCACGAATGAAGCCCCTGGTGTATGTAATGAATTCGAGTGTGAGGGATTGGCAAAACCCAGTTACCAGATGCTATTAGATCATGAACCGTAGAATTCACAGTAGACCTTGCTTGAGAAATTATGTGATCAGATGTAGATGTTGCGAGACATTTTGAGTGCCACCATGGGTCGAACCACAAAGAAGTGTTTCTACCATTCCCCAATTTATAGAGTAGAAACTGTTGTGCTATTGGACGAATTTTAAGAATACTCCTTCATATCCAGGAGCAGTCACTAGGGATCTCCATACACCAGAACTTATTACGTTTAAGAACAGTCATATTTACCCAAGAAGCCCAGAGAGAAGAGTGCTTACCAACTATTCTGCACAGAAGATGTAAATGTTGTGCAAGATTCCATTCCTTAGTATTTTTGAAACCAAGCCCCCCCTCCTCAAGAGGAAGACAAACATTATCCCAACAAATCTTTGCTCCCCCTTTAATGTTTACATTCCCCCGCCAAAGAAACCTAGAAAAGATTCGTTGCAAACATTTATGAACAGCTACAGGCAATACAAAATGCTTGGACCAATACGATTGAATAGAGAAAGAGACAGCCTTCAACAATTGAGCTCGACCAGCTAAAGAAAGAAGGAGGGTAGTCCAACTTGTGATTCTACTAGTAATTCTCTCAATGAGGGGAATACAGTCATTAAAAGACAACTGCGAAGAAATTAGAGGAAGACCCAAAAATTTAACAGGTAAATCTCCATGAGGAATATTATATTCTCTATCAAACCAATCTCGGAAATCTAACGAACAATTTCCAAAGAAGACTGAGCTTTTGTTAGCATTCGGAGATAAGCCACTCCAAGAAGCAAAACGTGAGATGCACTGCATAATGTGAGATATTGAATCCTTATCACCATGAGAAAACACCAAAACATCATCAGCGTATAGCAAATGAGATAACTTGAGCTCTTTACAACGCCAATGAAATTTAAAATTCGAAGGGACTCTAGATAGCATGCCTGACAAGATATTAAGGGCAATAGAGAAAAGGTAGGGAGAGATAGGATCTCCCTGTCTGATTCCTTTCTGTCCCTTGAAGAAACCATAGAGAGATCCATTTACCTTGACTGAATACGAAGTAGTTGATATATAGGCCCAAATCCACCCCATAAACTTACTTGGGAATTTCATGTGATTCAGAGCAGCCATAATGAATTCCCACGATATAGAATCAAATGCCTTGTGTAAATCCAGCTTTATAGCACATTTAGAAGACCCTGACAATCTAGAGTAACCGCGAAATAATTCTTGCGCCATTAAAACATTGTTAGAAATGCTTCTCCCGGGAATAAAAGCTGATTGTGAAGTATGTATGATACCAGGCATCACTCTCTTGAGTCTCCCAGCTATGATCTTGGCGATACATTTATACGCAACGGAGCAAAGCGATATAGGTCTAAAATCCCTCATATTCGACGTAGTAGTTACCTTGGGAATTAAAGCAATGGCAGTTGAATTAATTCCCCTGTGCATGATTGATGTATTGAAAAAGTGAATAATCGCTTCACAAAAGCAGTCCCCTGTCACTTCCCAAGAAGCCAAGTAGAATTCGACAGAAAACCCATCGGGGCCAGGAGCCTTATTTTTCTTCATTGCCTTCAAAGTTTGCATAATGAGATCCCTAGTAATAGGTGCTTCCAGATCATCTGCTTGCGCCACAGTGATAGTATTGCACTGAACCCCCTCTAAGTTAGGTTCTACCAAAGTCTGAGAGGTACCAAGGGTATTTTTGAAGAATTCCACTGCGACATCAGCCAAAACACGTTACCTTTTCTCAAACTAAAATCTTTCTTTTTCCAATTATATAATATCATGGACGATTTTCTTTTTTCTTACTAAAACATTTTTTTCCAAATATATCACGGGCGTTTCTATTTAATAAAAATAAAATAATAATATTATAATACTAATAATTAACCAATTACCTTTTCAACTAAAACGTATCTTATTTTCTATTTTTTCTAACTAAATTCCCCCTTTTTTAGAAATATCACGATCAACATTAATTTCTCATATTTTCTAAAAAGTATGAGTAATTTTATTTAGTAAAATAACATAATTAAATTTAATTACTATGAACTAATCAATTACCTTTTTTACATAAATCATATCATCTTTTTAATTTTCACGTTATCTTTCTATTTTCTTTAACTAAAATATCTCTTTTCCGATTATATCACGGGCCGTCTATTTAATACAATAAACTTATAATATTAATAATTAACCGATTACCTTTTTCAGCTAAAACGCTCTGTTGTAGAAATCGTCTGATTTCTGAAAAATTGACGATAAATCGGCCAAAAATCGGTCAAAATTTTGGAACCGATTCGGCCGATTTTTAAATTCCCCCTTTTTTAGAAATATCACGATCAACATTAATTTCTCATATTTTCTAAAAAGTATGAGTAATTTTATTTAGTAAAATAACATAATTAAATTTAATTACTATGAACTAATCAATTACCTTTTTTACATAAATCATATCATCTTTTTAATTTTCACGTTATCTTTCTATTTTCTTTAAATAAAATATCTCTTTTCCGATTATATCACGGGCCGTCTATTTAATACAATAAACTTATAATATTAATAATTAACCGATTACCTTTTTCAGCTAAAACGCTCTGTTGTAGAAATCGTCTGATTTCTGAAAAATTGCCGATAAATCGGCCAAAAATCGGTCAAAATTTTGGAACCGATTCGGCCGATTTTGCAAAAATCGTCGATAAATTGCCGATTTTTCAACCAAATCACCCGATAAATCGTAAATCAGTACCTCAACCGAATAGTTCCGATTTCCGAAATTTGCAACATTAGTAAAACGTATCATCTTTTCTATATTTTCTAACTAAAATTCCTCTTTTAATCGCACACAATATTAATTTCGCTTTTTCAAATAATATTACGAACAATTATATTTAGTAAAATAACGTAATTAAATTATAATCACTATAAACTAATCAGTTACCTTTTCACCTAAAACATGTTACCTTTTTTACTTTCTCTAACTAAATCCTCTCTTTTTCTAATCATATCACGGACATTTTATTTAATAAAATTAAGTAATACTTTTACAATTACTAATAATTAACCAGTTACCTTTTTCAACTAAAACTTATCATCTTTTCTATATTTTCTAACTAAAATCCGTCCTAATCTAAGAAATATTACGGATAACATTTATATAATTATTATCAAATCATCTCATATAAAAATTTAAGCTTCTAAAATTTATGTTTTAAAAAAATTAATTTAAACTAACAAAAAAAATTCATAAAATATTTAAAAAAAATCCGTGCATCGCACGGGTTTTAAGCTAGTATATATAATAGCCCAATAGGGGCTATAATTGTTGAGACATTTTATTCCATCTTAAATCCTTACACATTTTATGGGTGAAAGACAAAAATAGCTGTTTTCCGGGAAAAAGTAACGAAAATGACCAGTTTTAAAAAAGTGCGTAAAAATGACCGATGGGATACGCATTTGCCAAATGGGTATTCAGAGATACGCATTTGGCAAATGCGTATCCTTTACTTTTTTTAAAAAAAATGGTTACGCATTTACCAAATGAGTATCCTGGGATACGCATTTATCAAATGCGTATCCTTTACATTTTTTTTTAATTCTAAAAAATTTATTTTAAACTAAAATTATTTTAGTTTGACAGACTGATTTTTTTAAAATAATTTTTTTCTTACGGAGTCCACCAGCCTGATTTTAAAAAATTGAATTTAAAAATTTTATTAAAAAATTGAATCCGGCGGCCTGATTTTTAAACGCTAACAGGATAAGTTAGGGTTTAGGGTCTAGGATTTAGGGTACAACCCTAAATCCTAAACCCTAAACCCTAATTTCGTATACGGTTTAATCGTCGTTCCGAATATTTCTAAACCCAAAATGGAAACGTTGAACCCCAAAAGTTAATTGTTGAACCCCTAAATTTAATTAAAATTGTATTTTTTTAAATTTTAATATTTTAGTTAAAATATTAATTATGCAAATTTTTTGGTTTTATTTTATTTTCCACCAATTTGTTCCACCACTTAGTTTTTTGGTTTTATTTTTTTTTTCCACCATTCTTCTTTTCCACCAGTCTTCTTTTTTTGGTTTTTGTTTCCACCAGTCTTCTTTTCTGTTCCACCACTTAAATTTCTTTTTTTGTAAAGGATACGCATTTCCGAAATGGGTATCGAAGGATACGCATTTGCCAAATGCGTATCCAAGAATACCCATTTCGGAAATGCGTATCCCATCGGTCATTTTTGCGCATCTATTATTTTTTAAAAATAATGATATTTGTGGGAATTGAACCTAGGTCTCTACAATGTGTAGAAAGCTTCTTACTACTACACCACTCACTCTTATTTATTTTTGTATGATACACATTAGATGTGTGCAGGTGTGTCGTGTGATTTTAAAAAATATGGTACTTTAGTTAGTGCGACATATTAAAAAATTTTAGGTACCCAACAAGGGCCTTGTTGAGACATTTTATTCCATCTTAAATCCTTACACATTTTATTCCATCTGAAATGACTGATTTACCCCTCTATTCATTATTTTTAAAAAATAATGATATTTTTGGGAATTGAACCTAGGTCTCTACAATGTGTAGAAAGATTCTTACCACTACACCACTCACTCTTATGTGTTTTTGTATGATACACATTATATGTGTGCAGGTGTGTCGTGTGATTTTAAAAAATATGGTACTTTAGTTAGTGCGACATATTAACAGATTTTAGGTACTTTAGCTATTGCGAGATATTAACAAATTTTAGTCATCAATTTATTCTTACATACATTGATACGAATTATAATATATTATGTTATATTAAAAAATAAATTAATGATATATAAATTTTGGTTTGGTTATACTAGACAAATCAATCACATGTATTTTAAATCTACACATTATAGATGTGTGTGTTGCTTGAGTGAAGTAAAATATAATATGATAATTATTGCGATATATAGCAATCTTTGATCATAATTTTATTTTTATATTTGTTGATTTGGATCATAATAAATTATATTATATCAAAATATCAATTTGTGATACATAATATATAGTTTGTTTATACATTTTAAAAAATAATAATGATAATAATAATAGTAATAATAATAATAATAATCAACATAAATAAATATTTGTAGGGTCACCGATTTAATTCACACATGTTTCTATCACTAGACCATTCCGTCACATGTGTTTTAAATCGTACACATTATAGATGTGTGTGCATGTTACTTGAGTGAAACAAACTTTGATATTTTTAATTATTGTAACATATTAACAATTTTGGGCTATATTTTATTTTTACATTTATTGATTCGGATTATAGTATATTATGTTATATCATTTATTAATATTATTCTCTATCGATGTCAATATTTAGAATTATACAAATTATTTATTTGACGAATTTATTGATTTATCAAATATTTATTTACCAAGACATAGTTGATTAAAAGGTAAATTTTTAGAATTTTTTAAAATAATTAAAATATCAATTAAAAAATTATAATAAATTTTAGAAAATAAGTAAAGCTAGAGGCTTGTAATTCGCTAAGAGAAACAACAAACTCATTCAAGTCTTTGGTCTATCTGTTCACTCCAATTAGGATATTTGGATGAAGCTGTATTTGATAAAAAGAAATGATGAATTCATTGTCAAAGCATGAATATAAGGCATATGAGCAACTTCAACTTATGATGATAGAAGTACGAAAAAATATTTTAAAGTGTGATAGGCATGTAGTTACACAAGATATATTCACTAAGTCAATTAGAATTATCTGGTGTTTTAAAAGTCTAACGGACAGATGAAGAGTAAAGGTGTTAGGTCCAAAATAGTTTGTAGAAGGGGGGGGGGTTGAATACAAACTATACCGTTTTATCGAATTTGATCTTTTCTTAAAATATTAAATCAAGAACAAATTGATGCGGAATAAAACGAATACCAATATTTCAAGTTGAATATAAAATTATATTAAACTTGATGGGGTGTGTCTAAATACACGGATACAAATTACAAGGTTTGATGACCAAACTAATTATTACAAATTCTATAGAAAATTCGACATGAACTTTTCTATATTTGTAATAAAAAGATCGAATGCTAAAAAGCTATTCGAGAGATAAGTTCTAGGGAACTTAATCCGCTAGATAGTTCCAATAGTACAAGTAAACTATTTCTAGTGGTTTAGATTTAACGATACAAGCTAGAAATAATTTACAAGAATTAAATTAAGCTCAAGGAACTCTTTCTCTTGATCTCTTTTCTCTCCAGGGTCTGTCTTGTTTTTGGAGAAGTGAAGATATGTATGTCCGTGTGTTGCCTTCTGTTGTATATAACAAAACAAAGCTTCTGTCTTTGTTTTACACATGTTTAGACTATCCAGAGACTATCAAATGCCTTAGAGACTATCCAGGGCTCATTTAGACTACCGGTGTGACTATCATTTAGACTATCTTCTGAGACTACCGGTGTGACTATCTTCTGAGACTATCTATTTAGACTGTCTATTTAGACTATCATTTAGACTGTCTATTTAGACTATCTTTTAGACTGTCTATTTAGACTATGCTGAGATAGTCTTAAAACAATAAAATCATAGTCTAAAACCATTTCTGATAGTCTTTAGAAATCTATATTAATTCTGAATTAATTAATTTAATAATTAACTTAATAAATAAATTAATTCTTGAAGAATTAATTTATTAATTAAATTAATTAAATACTTTAAATTAATTAAGAAAGAATTAACATAATTCTTTTTCTTGGCCATTTAGACTATCTTGTAGACTATCTAGCAAATAGACTATCAATTTGAATTAAGAAACCTGGCCAACTTTTTTTCATTTCTTTGGACACGTGGCACCACCTGATTGGTTTATTTCAAAACAAAAACCACCTGCCCCTTCCATTGTTTGATTGTCGTAGGTTCTTTTAGATTAGCCCCGTAGAAATGCTTTTTGTCCCGCACAACTTATAATCTTTAATTAATAAATAATTATTTTAATCCAGAAACTATAAAAATAAATATCTAATATTACTAGATATTTATAAATATAATTTTCTAAATAAATAAAATATTTATTAATATAAGTAAATCCTTACGCTCTAAGCTGCGGTCTCTTGAGGGTCTGGAACCGGACTCCTTTTGCTTAGCAAAATATACATCAATTCCAACCGGGGTTCCAGCTTTACGAATATGTCACTTTGCATTTCTTTGTGATAATTCTTTTTCCTCATAGCCAGTCCACTTGATAGTAAAATCCTTGTGGTTAATTAATTTAGCACTTCTGTTGCTTGCACAATGATTTTCCCTTTGTACTAGTCTTGATAGCTTTGAACCACTGAAGTTAATGACCAACAACCACTGTGTAATGTTGACACTCGATGCACGGTCTGGTTCATGAGTGACTAACTGCAATGACTGTTCTTCAAATATTGACTTTAAAGCTGTGGTTCCTGTCTTCCTTTTCTTCACTCTCTTTCAAACCTTTCTAATCTGTATTCTGCCACTGTAGGAACCTCTTGTCACTATAAATAGAACCCACTGTCTTGATTACTCCACTGACGCTTGATCAACTGAATGAACTTCTTCAAGTGTAGTATAACTCAAAACGGTAGATTGACTTTGTCTTCTTTCTCTTGACAGTTAAGCATTTGAGATCCTTGTGACAGTACATATACTATTTACTATTACATTCTTGTTTAAGTTGAGTTGAATCCCCGATGTTTACAAATAGGGTAAACATATGACTTTCAATCTCCCCCTATTTGTTTGTTAAACATTAACATACAAATCCTAGAGGATAACTCAACTAAAAACAAGAAGAAGATAAAGCATTAAAGAACTATAGTAAATAATACAAAAAAAATTTCTGGTTTAGATATAACATTTCCAGAATCTCAGTAGATGAAATGATAGATGATTGTTCCTCTAACACTGAACTGGTCTTCATTAAGTAACTCATCTTCATTTCTTGACATATCTGCCTGATAACCCTTTACATCTAACATTGAACATTATCAGCAGATACTTGGAAATTCTTCAGTGGTAAAGAATATGACTTGTCAACCACATACTGAAGAATTCTTCTTTGTCGATTCATACTTCTCTCATTCCTTATGTCTCCCTACCTAAGGTGATATGTCTCCTCCTTGTAACGGTGAATACTTCTCATCTCCCCTGACAAGGCGAATATTTCTATCTCCCCCCGACAAGGTGAATACTCCCCCTTTCTAAGGTATATCATGTTTCATATCTCTCCCCCTTAGATAGAAAATCTCCCCCTCACTAAGGTAAGCTTATAATCTCCCCCTTAGTTGAGCATATCTTACTAAGGTAATCTTCGAGTATATCTTCTTCAATATATCTCTCCCCCTTAGTTGAGTAATCCTCCCAGCTTTCAATTATAGCAATCATCCAATAAAATTAGATGATACCAAATATTCAATTAGAACTCACCTCTTACCTTTAGTACAACAGATTCTTTATATATATATAACATTGTCTGCTACAATAAAGAAAAGAAGCTTTGCTTGTGTTGAAAGATTTTCATGAAGACTTCCAGAATAGAAGTATGTAGACTGATCAACTTTGCCCTTTAGATATTATAGAATGGCTTCACTATTGATCATCTTGACAACCAAATCTCCCGACAATTTCCTTATATCTCCCAACTGTTCTTCCACTGTGTTTGGGGAATAGGGAATGGGATTTGGTGTTTCTCTTTCTTCCTCACTGTGAGTGTGTGATTCTGTTTCGTGTACCTCACAAGTGTTTAACTCATCTCTCCACTCATATCACTTAAAATGAGTGATCTATCATTTCTCATCTCTAAATGTGTTTACACTCATTCTCACTAGTGTATCACTCTTATCTCTCATAGCTCCAACATCCATGTGTACCTGCAAGGAAAATTCACCATAGCCCCTTCTAGAGAGGTCACTGGTGGTGCAATGGGGTTTGACAAATCCCTAATACTTGTTGGACTCGTCAGACGAATCTGAGTCATAATCTACAAGTTGATAAAAATTTCCCTTTTTGTGGGTTTCAGAATTGAATTCTGAGAAGGTAAACAATGAAATCAAAACTTAGAATTAAAATCATGTTTCCTTCTAATGTCGGTGAAGACATCTCCTTGTTTAACTCATCAGGTGAATCTGAATCATAGTCAACAAGTTGCCGATCCGTACCTATGTCGGACCCGTTACCCACAGGATCCAGAGATGTTCCCTCTTGGAAGTTAGATAATGATCTTGCTCTTAGTTCATTGAAGAACCTTGAACTTATAATCCTAACCGTAATATAGTTGGAATACAAGTTTCCGTCAATTCATCCTTAGTGTGTGCAATCTCACTTTGTGCATAGAAAGTATTTTAGTTTGTGTATGAAGTAGTGACTTACCAACAGATGCCCTGGCTAACAGGCGAATTTCAATAGACTCATCCTATTGAGAGAATGAATCCAGAGATTGTTTTAGTGCCATTTTCAGCTCTGCATCCTTTTGGGAGAATGCAGGCGAGCTTACAGATACCTCAAGTTGTATACATCTATTCTCCTTGAGAGGTAGAGCTGTGGGTTTACTATCCCTCACATCCTTATTTGCTGCATCAAGTGCAGTTACTCCCTTATTGACCTCTAGTCTAATAGGTTACTTCCACTTTAGGGGTAAGTTAGGATGTGTTTAGATTTGGATTTATAGTCCGGGATAAAAGTTGTTGGGTTTACAACCTCATGACTAACATGTGAGAAAATTTCCACTAGGAGCTGAACCTGCATCACAGAGCAGTAGACCAATATAGAGATAGAATGCATTTGCAATATATCATAACATTGAATGAGAACATATACATTATATCATGTGAGAAATGATGTACAGTTATGATTTCAAAAAGTTTTTACAATATAAGCAATCACAACTGTAGAAAGATTGAGTTTTCTTTTAAGAACTGTTAATGTGCAAGAGTTTGTATTTATGCATAAAACATTATATTATCATGTCTCTTAATGAAAACTAAGTCATTTTATTTTTAAAAGACACAAACTCTTGACTTCGCAGTAATTAAGAAAGAAAGATTTTCTTTAAGTGCTTATCTTGTGTAGAGAACTTTAACACAAAAGTTAGTGAAAAGATCAAACAAGCACTAAATGTCGTTTAGGTAGCAAAGATTACCAAGTACATAAGTACATATAACCAATGTCTCTCCTTTGGCACTGTATTACTTAGCAAAACATAAACTAAGTAATCGTCTGAAGGATGTAAAAAATTCTAAGAACTATCATATGCATAAAGTGGTGTATAACCTGGATTAGAGAATTTAATTTTAAAAGTTCTCACCACTTTAAGATCTGATAGGAGACAGAATGTAACTTTAAATCTCACTTATACTTAGAAAGTCAAACATCTTAATATATACTAACACTAATGATTTGTTGATAAGACACTCTTACTTAGAATAATTCCTAAGTAATATCATCAGAGCTAATATATACCACAATTAACATGCAATAAAGTATTAGAGCAATTAGCAACTGTTAGTAAACAAATATTCACTATTTGATACCAACTGATAGTATTTATCAAACACTTTAGAAAGCAAGTAATTGTGTTTGTGATTACTTTACCAAGATTAAATTATGAGCAAATAAACCATTGAATTGCTTCAGATCATAATTTAACTAAGATAAAAATAATCACTGTTAAATACTAAATATTCAATGATGGCAATTGTTTGATATTGAAAAATTGAATACCAATTGTCAGAAAGAATATTAGTATCTAACTACTTATGATTATCATCCACTGATATCCATAAGCACGAGGAACTAGTTGACAAAAAATTCACAAGTTCTTAAGATATAACATTTTAAACTCATGACTTCAAGGCAACTCCTCAATAATAACAATTGTTAACTCCTAACAACTGCTAGTTATAGACAAACTTGGTTCAATAAATAAGACTCGATTACCAAAGCTGTCTTGTCTACAATCTTAGAAAAATATTCTAAGTCCAATACATCTTGATCCATTGTATATAACATTTATTACCAAGGTGATCAGAAGCTTGCAAATAAGCATAAAATTATTCCAAGTAAATGAACTATGGTCACTTTAGATATAACAAAATCCATAGTCCTACTCAGAGAATTTTCATACCATGTATAATAGTAGGAGTGAATTGTAAAAGATATAACAATGATTACTTAGAGGAGTCCTAAGTAATTTCACTCGCACTAGTACATCACAATTAGTTAGTGAATAAAATTCTAACTAAATATCATTAAATGATACAAGTCAAAACTTCAATAGAACTAATTGTTGGAAATATGATATTAATTTTAGTGAATTTCAGAAAATGGAGCATTGATAAGTTCACTAGAATTAACATCTCTCAACTAAATTGATAGCTAACAGGAATGTTAGGTCCAATTTAGTTAGTTGTATATTTATTTTAATAAGTATGAGGTACAGAGCAAATACTAATATTGAATTGCTTCAAGTTCCATAACCCATATAAGTTAAAATAAATAACAAATAAATAAATAAATCCTAAATCTCTATGAGTTAGATTTTAGCATTTAAGTATTTAAATTATCCTCAAATAATAACCAATGAAATATATTCATTTATACACATGGCAATTATCTAATAGATAATTCTCAGCGTGAGGTCTGGATGTTAATAAGTTCACAAGTCCTTTCAATATGGACATTTGAATACTTGTGAGCTTACTTAAGAATTACTTAACAGATGGGATTTACAAATCATAGAGCATTAATAAAATCCCAAGTTTACAAACCAATCTTGAAAAATTAATTTCATCAAGTGATTTAGCAAACATGTCTGCAAGTTAATCTTAATTAAAGACATGCTCTCGAAAGAATTGATACCTTAAGCAAGATGCATGGCCTTGAGTGTTCCACAGAGTTGTTGGAGATAAATTTGTTTCCATGTGCTCTCATACTTTCTTACAACTCATTTGATCCGTCTCTATGCAGCAAAACATGTCAGAGCTGATGTCTCTAGGGTACCATCCACTACAAGAAAAAGTTCAATAGACATCACACATTAGACATCGGTTACTAATGCCACTGATGTTAAAAGATGTAATAACATCACCCCGCATTAATCTGATGTCTTTGTTTTTTTAAGACATCGCTTATTTTAAAACTGATGTCTAAAGTTCAACTAAAAAAATTTCAACTCGCGCCCACTTCATTTGTTTCCCCCTTAGTCAAAATTTCCCCGTTCTACACCAAATATTTTCCCCCCTTAATATTTTTTCCCCCATTTCAGACAAAACTAAGACAACTAAAACAAAAAATCAAAAAACTAACACAACTCACCTCTCTCGACTCTCTTCTCTCTCTCTCTCTCTCTCTCGACTGAATCTCTGTCTCTCATCTCTCACCACCACCACTCACCTCTACTATACTCACCACCACCACTCACCTCTGCTCTACTCACCTTCATCACCACTAACCTCATCTCTTGTCTCTATTTGCTCGTCTGCACGAATTTGGGTCTTCTCTACACAAATAGGTTCTCCTCTGCTATTTCTAGGGTGTTCTTTATTGATATTGGTAAGCTTTAATTTGGGGTTTTTTTTTAATCAAAACCCTAATTTCTTAAATTGGGATTTTTTACATCGAAACCCTAATTTTTTTAATTAGGGATTTTCATTTACTTGGATGTATTTGTTATACCCTAATTATTTTGGATTTGTTTAGAAAGCCTTATGGTATATGGAAAGTTGGAAGCTTAGATGAAGACACTGCTTAGACGATAACAGTGCATATTCAAGCAAAGAGAAGCCTCTCTTAAGATGCCGCGAGAACAATTCAAAGCGTGTGATGCAGAGGGAAATAGTTCACCCTCAACGGCACAATTCGTTTGAATGGTCTGATAGCAATACACCAGGGAATTCATATGGAGTAAGTATCTCCTCTTTGTTTTAGTTTCAAAAACCTTCTCTTCGTTTTAGTCTTGTGAAACCTTTAGGCTTTTCCTCATTAACAAAACTAAAGAAGCGGATAATATTGTCAAAAAAATGGATAGTTGAGTTATTAAAATGGTTCATAGGATGGTTGAATAATCTGGATATATTCGCATTGAAAGAATGTTTCGCAATGCGCAGAAAGGGAAATCTTTAGTACATTTGTCATGGACAGCAAATTACAACTTCTTGCTTAAAAGTTACAAGGAAATCTTAGTAAGCAAAGATATTAAAGATTTTATTGTATCCGTGTATAATAATTTTTGTCAGCAAACTAATTACCAGAAAAACATTTATTTATTAAATAACAATATAAATTTGTTTCCTATGTCGTAAAACTTCGAATGTATAGCTGCATAAAACCAGAAGCACCTCATTCTTGTTGATATGTTAATATGTTGTTTTTTTGGCTATAAAGTAGAAAGTTGGAAGGCTTTGTACATGATAAGTGCATAAAATTAGTTTTGCTACTCCTCACAGAAAAAGAAGTCCAATACTCCAATTACTCCTCACAGAAAAAGAAAGTTTGAATTTATGATTATATATATAATTTTTTGGCAAGTATTTCTTATGTTGACCAAAGTTTTTCCATATACAGTATGGTTATGGTTTCGTTTGGTCTAGGGAAGGGGATTATTATAGGTATCTTACAGAATAAAAGATGGGTAATGTTCGGAAAGATGTTGCTGATCTTTCTTTAAAAGCTTATGAGCTACAAACACACTTTGTGGATAAAAAAATGTGGTTTAATGTTAGTAAATGTCTATTAGTTTGCTCTTGAATATCAAGTGACTTGTGTATTGTTCTGTTTCAGGCTTATCTATGGCTTTTGTCTATATAATCCAGCTACCAATTTGCTTGAGATATTTACATAACAAAATAAACTTATTATGTTCCTTTGTAATAACTTATTGTAGGTACCTACTGCTTCAGCAAATGCTGAATTGGATCCAACACATCCCATTCGGCTAAGATTGGCATTGAATTTTCCAGTTTTTTACAATGAGATTATGAATTCATCTAAAAAGTAAGTTATGGTTTATAGGCTTGCATGACAATTTTATCATTTATACTTTATCTAACCTGGGCAGACTTTTATATACCAGAGCTTGTTGCCTAGCTAAGCAGACATTTGATGAAGCCATATCAGAGCTTGATACCCTAAATGAGGATTCATACGAAGAAGGTACTTTAATTATGCAGCTACTTAGGGACAACCTCACCTTGTGGACTTCTGCATTGTCAGAGGATGGAGGTAATTGTAGGAATTGTCAGTTTCTGTTATGATTACCCATCAAGCTTTCTATGATATATGATCAGTAGGGTAGAAGAGCAGAGTACCTTTGAGGACAAAGGAACACATTACATTAGTATTTCTTTAAGGTGAAATTGCATGATCTATTAAGAGTAAACACACCAATAGTTTTTGGTTTAATTTAAAGTTTTTGATAGTAGCATAGGTAGTTTATTCCTTTGCGGTAACAGAGGTTTAATGACATTGACAAATTTTCAAGGATCGCTTTTAACAAGATTATATTAGGCCATATTAACACACTCCCTTTTAAGCAATATATGTTACCGCTAAGTGTGATAGATATTATAGACATATATGTTATTATACATGCTTTAGTCAAGTTTGTAGTTCTTCTTATCTTCCTAGTGGACAGCAGATATAACCACTCAGAACTTCTGTAACTATACTCTGGGTGAATACAGCTAGCTATATTGTACATTCTAATTGTTTACCAGTACCATTCTCTTGTAAAACAAAATATATGATTCAGTTTCCCAACTTTCAATGTTGTAGAATCTATTTATTTTAATCTTCTTTTATATTTTTTTCATGATTATGACAACATCTACCCTTTATTCTAGCTTTTTGTTTGTCTGATTTAAATTCCATTGATATGTTTGTATTTTGATGCCCAGGTTCTTGTTACCCTACATCAGGTTTTCATTCCGTATCTATCTAATCCCATTCTGTTGTGGTACAGTGTATACGAAGGCCGCTTATCTTACTATTATATGAAATTTCATGTTGTGCTTGCTAAGCTGTATCGCCTTTTATACATATAGGTGACCAATAATGATGGTATTTAGAAATTGGCTTGGAATGTAATAGATTTCAACTCAGAAGCTGTAACTTTTAGTTATGAGCTCAATAATGATATAAAATTTAAACTTAGGTTTTGTTAAAAACAAAATGCTTCTTGCAGTGACCTTAACATTATCTGTAGGAAAATGAAATGACAAGAACATGTTGTGAAGAGTCAAGCATAGGTGCAATCATCCCCAATTTTGTGAGCATATTATTGCTCTTATATTTACTTCATGAGCTTGCATAATCTTTACGATGTTAATCTGTTGCACTAACAAGCTATTATGTGTTTATGTGTCTTGTGCTCTTCATTTCCTTGATGTACAGATATTTAGATGTTCATTTTATTGTCTGCTAGGGTGTAAGATCAGTGTTTTTGTCTCAAACAATTGACGCAGACTCTAAAGCAGAACAAAATCAAGTCAATCCAGTTCGTAATGCAGAATACAATTATGGCAGCACCAGATTCCGCTATCTCCATGCACATTTCAGGTAAACAAATTAATTTTTCAAAACTTTTTATTTCTTATCAACTCTATCATGATAATTTGGAGAGCATACCTTGTTCTTTTAAAAGCAGGTATACACACTGCTTGTTATTGCATATGCTGTCATGCATGTCGACGATGTCGTGAATTTGAAATCTTAATTAGTCATTAAATAACAAAAATATAAAGCATATGAAATATTAGAAAGTGCTTGTGCGACTAATGGGTTCCTAGCTTTATTCTGAATTTGCCCTGTATGGCGATAAGTATTGTCCTGTTACATCTTAAATCAAAAGCAACTATATTCATACTGACATAGTGTTTATCTAGAAGCTTGCTTCTTATCCTTAGATTCATACTTGCAGTTATCTAAATAATAATTATCTCACTGGAGGCATTCCAACACAGCTCGCGAACTTGACAAATCTGGAGATTTTGTAAGTACTGCATACTCATATACTAATTTCCTGGTGGTTTTTCCTTGACAGATATGATGTGAACGTTGCATGTATTACATATCCCTAATTTAATAGCCAACACTGATGCATGCATCTATCCTTTAACAAAATGTAAGGAACGATCCCAGATTTGTCATATTGAGCAAGACAACGTGGAACCATTGGTAAAGAAAGCAAACTATCTTATAAAATCTAAACTGACTTTATTTGATGACTCATATCAAACTTTAAGTTGTCTCCAGTTAAATTAATACTAGTAGTGATATCTGTGTGCTGTGCCTGACTATAGCAACAAGTGTTGCAACTGACTTTTGCTCCAATAATTATAGTCGAGTCCTTTAAGACTTTGGTGACCAGCTACTGTGTGTTTGTTGCAAGAAATTGAACGAGGCTGTAATGGTGGAGGTGTGTTTTAAGTTCAAAACATGCTAATTTTTCAAGAAATATAGTTATGCGTAAAACTTTTGCATTAAATACCAAATAATGATATATTTAACAGAATATATATTAGTGTCAAAAGCATTGAATCACCAGCTGAATATACCAATTTCCACCAATTGATTGTAATGTAGAAGCAAGATCATATGGAAATGAGTGCAGTAGATTCCCAAGATGTAGTGATCGAGTTTCAGGACTTTAATCTAGTAATTATATATGATAGAATTAACTTTGAGATTAGCTCGGAAATTGCTCGTTAGAGAGACTGATGGTAATATATAAGCATTATCAATGTGTTTTTCCGCAAACTAAGATCTTTGTAGCTAGAGCAGGTTGACTAGAATCAAACTGATCTTTTGTCGCATTTTTGTTCTAATAACTTTTTCCATTATATTATCCAAACTATTCTGATTTTTACTAGTCCTTTTTGTGGACTTTTAAATTCTCATTTAGCACTCTTTGGACATGATCATTGCATACGTATATAATTGTGTTTAAAGCTGATAAGTCTTTTAGGAATCAATAATATTACTCTGTAGTTGTGTTCATTGTCCCTATCCTATGCCACTCTCGCAATCTCTTATACTATCATATTATTGTGCTTCAGCTGCTGCTTATGAAAAGAGGACAGGTGATATACTCAGGACATTAGGCAACAATTCTCACAATTATAGAATATTTTGAGGTACCAGTTGTTTTGATATTCTTTTTATAAATTGGATATTTTATTTGTTAGTTTAATGGGAAACTGAGTGGATTTTCACAATCAATTGAAGGTAATTCCTAGGATCCTGAAAATTAAAGAAAAAACAATCCTGCTACATGGATGCTAGAAGTGAGTTCAGTTGCTGTAGAACGCCGACTTGGGATGGATTTTGCAGAGCACTACAGATCATCAGCCCTGCATCAGTAAGTCAAGAATTAAATAAGCATGAGTTATGTGTTGAGGGGGGTGTAGTGTATGTATCCCGTGGAACTGATTCGTGTTTTTATAAACAGAAGGAACCAGGCTTTAGTGAAGGAGTTGAGCATCCCACCTTCAGGGGTGAGAGACCTTTATTTCGATACAGAGTATTCCCAGCCAACATGGGGGCAATTTAAATCATGCTTATGGAAACAATGGCTGAGTTATGTAATTTACTTGGCAATTTACATGTAGTCATGTTTACTTGTTTTGGATTTGGTACATTGGATATGCAGTTTATGTAAATTGGATGTTGATGACATTGATTTTTATTTTGTCAATAGCCACATAATGACAATTGTCACATCTATTATTAGCAAATAAAGTGATTTCTATTTGTTTTTGTCAAAATATTTAAGGTTTTCGTAAAATTCGAATAAAAAGTGATTTCTATTGACAAAATAATAAACCTTATGAGGTTTATGTGTCTCTTAGACATCAGATTTTATAAATAAAAAGTGATTTCTATTTGTTTTTTCAAAAAGACCTGATGTTTATACCTACATTAGACATCGGTCTAGGATAATGTCTAAGGTCATTATACACTTCGGTTTTTTTAAAAAGAAACTGATGTCTATAAGAACATTAGACATCAGTCTAGAGTGATGTCTAAGCTAACTATAGACATCACTTTATCTGCTAAAATTATGATGTCTAATATCGAAATAGACATCTTTTTCAAAGAAAGAAAGTGATGTGTATGTGAAAAATAACTTAGTTTATTATATGTTTTCTAGAATATAAGGCATGCAAGTTGTTTATAAAATTAATTATATCTAACCTATTTTGTAGAACAACTGATGTGTATTGAATGAAAAACTGATGTCTATGTTAGCATAGACATCAGTTTCTGACTGATGTCTAGAATAGACATCTCCCACCTAGACATCACATCCAAAATAACATAGACATCGGCCAGAAACTGATGTCTATTGACCCTTTTCTTGTAGTGATCTCCGCAGATCCGGGTCCAGCTTAAGACATCTGAAAATCATTTGTAATAACTACAAGAATAGATTCTCAAGAATCCACTTGGGACCATGCACATTTGCATAATTGAGAATATAATATGTGTGTAAGTGATCTATTAGCAATTGAATAAGATAATGAGCTGATGATGTTAACTCGAATAACTTGTAGAAGGGGGGGTTGAATACAAGTTATATAATCGTGTCTGATTTTTGCTTGATTATATGAACAAGAATAAACGAATGAATCAAACTCTGTTTGTATTAATAAGATCAAATACAAACTCTACCAAAGGTGTACAATACCTTTAGCAGCTGCTGACAATACAAATCTCTCTCTCTGTTTGTTTCGAACTCTCGAATACAAACCTTATACAGAGCTACGAACACGAACTCACAACTTCGTCGCTCTTTTTACAATGACATAGAGAGAGTATTTATAATGCTACCTATCAACTAATAACAGAAAGATATAATCTATACATGACAATGTTCTGCCTTCTAGTCGATAGTTTCCTTCAATAGAAAACTCTTTCCTTCATAATATCTTCTTGCTTGTTCTTCAAACAACGATCCTGTTTTATAGCACTTGCCAGTTTCTGTAGCATCCATAATGACATCATCAGTAACAAGACTGATATCAGGATTTCATCTTGCATCAGTATCTGATCATCATCAGTATTAGACTGTCATCAGGATTTGCTCTTTGTTCCTGATATGTAGTCTCCGATACACTGTTCATTCCTGACTAAACTGTACAGATAATTGTCTTACACATAAATCCTATATACAGTGCTAAATCCTTTATAAGATCAGGATTACAAGAAGTATGATGTGTAAATTCTATTCTTAACATCACAACTTATGAATTATTCCTAACAATCTCCCCCTATTTATGCTTTAAAATCTGAAGCATAAATATAAGTTGTGGATGTCAAAACATATAACAATACAACCAGAATAGAATTTATGAATGTAGAATTATGAAGTTAAGTACCTCCTTCTCAGATGTAGACGTTTATCTAGTACTTAGAAGAAAGAATTTTAACTATTAATGCTGCTCTTCCTTTACCACTTCCTAGCTGAGATTCACCACTGTCACTCCTAGTTCTTCTTTTTACCTCCCTTTGTCTGCTCTTTATCTCCCCCATCTTTATCTCCCCCAATCTGGTGGTGTTGTTGTTGTTGTCTTTGAATTGTCTTTATCTCCCCCTTTTTGACATCAGCAACATTAATTCCAAGAGATTCAGAAACAGAACAAATGATATTCATCAGAACTGCTTGATTTTCCATAATTGTGACTTGGTTATCTTCAAGTGATTGAAGTCTTGTTTGCATAGCAATTTGAGAATTCTGAATATCTTTCAAAACATCAGAATGAACTTCAATGTTGGAAGTGCTTCTAGTATCTTCAGAATCAGAATCAGAAAGAACTGTATCTTCAAGTCTTGTAGAAGAAGTTGCTTGGTTTGTATGATATTCAAGTAATAAAACCTGATTAGAATTATCAACATCTTCATCTTTCTGATCTGGAACTGAAACATGATCATCATCTCCTTCACCAGTATTCTGTGTACTAACATCTTCAAATCCTGACTCCTCCTTAGAGTGATCAGAGACTGTAGATGTCTCAATTCTAGCTGATATTGGAAGTACATACAAAGGAACACTAGGATCATTAGGAACTTCATCTGGTACATATGTATCAAGAGATTGCTTTATCCTGGCACCTCTTCTGTTAATGATTCCTGCAAGCCTCTCCTTTTGCTTCTGAGCTTTAACTTCTGGCTCTGCATTGTGATGTGCTAGGTCATTCTTCTGATACATTTTGATGAATGAATAAGTACCAGCATCCATACCTAAATTTTCAGACCAAGATTCAGGAAAAACCTGATCCCAGAAATCAAACGATGGTTTCCTAATTTTCTCTCCCTCACTATGGAGTTGATCATCCATACCCTCATTCTCACTTTGACTTACTAAAGTCAACACTCTTTCTACCTCACCTTTTGCCTGGTCAAGAGCCAGCCGCTCTGATTGTGGATCTAAGTCCATCTTTTCAAGTGTATCACTCAAATTTGGATAAGTGCTCTCATGACCTACAGAAAAATAGAGTTTAGAAGGAGTTTTTATACCTGAACTCACATGGAGAGAGGGTTCCTCATATGGCAAAGGGCTTAAGGTTTTCTCCAAGGAGTGAGCTGCTATAGTCTCTGAACCCA
Organism: Kitagawia praeruptora; assembly: GCA_037693485.1. Classification (NCBI taxonomy): domain Eukaryota; kingdom Viridiplantae; phylum Streptophyta; class Magnoliopsida; order Apiales; family Apiaceae; genus Kitagawia; species Kitagawia praeruptora. Next base: position 24,839,483 of record CM075351.1, on the reverse strand, counting down.
TACAATCATCTTCTTTCTTTCTAGAGACTACAGGCTCCAGTATACCACTTTCAGGTTCTTTACTAGACTCTGATGTCTTCAGTAATACTTCATTAGACACCATAGTTAGTACATCACCGTCTTTAAGTGTTGTTTGCTGAGACTCACCCTCAAGGTGGATAGACTCTGACTGAACAAAATTTGTTTGATCTTCAAGAAAACCAGTCAAAGTTATTCCTCCCATATCATAGGGTATCTCACTTGCAATCTCAGTCATCACAGAAGACCTTTCAACATCAGCTATCACAGCTCCTGAGTCATCCTTCCTCTGACTAGATGGTTCTTGTGTTGCAGTGACTGTGATCTGATCTTTCCTACTATTCACCACTGGTGCAATAGTATCTTCTGTTGACTGCATTCCTCTATCTACTTCCTCCTGTTGTTCACCTTGAGCTGAGGCATCTTCAATAATGACATCTTTGTCAAATAAATATGCATGAAGTGATTGAAGTGTAACATGCTTCGAGAGTCCAAATTTCTTGACTAATTGTCTTCTGACAGATACATAGAAATACATCTTCATTAAGTCAAGTCTTTGATGTAGAAGTCCATATTCTTCTGGAAATAAAAGTTTTGGTACTCTTTCAACCAAAAAATCTAGAACAGGCCTTGACAACTTCACTTTGAGAGAAATTAGTCCCATAGCCAGTCTGTATGATAATGTAGTTTCCCATGAAGAATCAATATCCAGATCTCTCTTGTCAGATACTGACATAGATGTAGGTTGATGTGTAGAAACCTGCATAATGTTAGTTGGACTAGACTCTGTGTGTGTAGGTGACAATTGAATCTTTCTCCTTGTTCTCCTGGTATAGTGAGCAAAAGATTTATCCTGAGAAGACTCAAGAGGTGTAGACACAGAAGTGATCTTGGGATGAGATCCTTTTTCAATAGACACAGTCTTTTGAGAGACAGTATCCAGTAACTGTTTTCCCTTTTTAAGAACTATAGCCTTTTGGGAGACTGCAGCCTGGCTGTGACTAGGTTTTCCATCTCTTTGTGCTAACAGAGAAAGTTGAATTGCAGCCTTCAATTCTGCTCTCTCAGCAAGAGTTAAATCATCATCATCTTCACTAGAATTACTACTACTTGACACAACAAATCTTCTCTTCCTTACAACTGATGTCTTTTGAGAAACACCAGAGGTTGGTTTCTTTGAAACAATAGGCTGTGGATCAAAATTTGGTTCTTGAATTGTTTCAGAGACTATAATGTTTTGGGCTACTTGGGTAGACACAGGTGGGTTCTCCTCCAATTGAGATTCCTGAGCCATTTCACCACAAAAGAAAGAAGAATTGTAGAAAGTAGGAAGATGAGTTTTAAGAATTACCTGAACATGATGTGGATAATGAATTGCAGGTATTTCATCTAGATTCTTTTCATTGTCCTTCTTTGTAATGTCAGAGAAAATTCTCTTTTGCTGTTCATAAGAAGAAACACAATGTTCCCTACCAAATCTAGCTTCAACATCAGGAATAAAATGGTTAATAAACAATTGCATAAATCTATGATAATAAACCATTTTCCTGTTTTGATCTCTTAACCCAAGTTTAATACTCATCTGACTTAAGATAATGTGACCAATGTTAATTACTCTGTCATAAAGCAAACTATAAGCAATATGTGATGTAACAGAAGTAATTTGCTGAAAAGAACTACATTTACCAGTAAAACATTTAGCAATTTGATCAAAGAAGAAAGACCATTCCTTTCTAAGAAAAGACCTATTCAACTGGCTCATGTTGTCTAGAGGTCCACTATAACCTAATGCAGACAACATAGTTCTAACATCATCATCAGATGGTACATTCTCATAATTCAAACTAACAGGTAAGTGAAGTACTGAATTAACAACAGATTTAGTAATATCAAATGAATCTTGTCCTAAATGTAGAACAATCTTACCTGATTGACTCTGAGTAGAATCAATTACCTCAGCATTCTCCTAAGCTTGTGAAACAGCTGCTTGATTAATCTGTGGAGATGCTGTCAATGCATAACTTAATGGTCCATACGCCAGAAAGTCCATGATTGGATGAAAATCAGATGACACTCCTTCCTTGTTGGTGATAGCTGCTACATGATTGTTCGTCATAAAATCAAAGTCACCAAACTTGAAAGTCACTGATTTAGGTAATCTTCTTTGAGCTGCCATTTTTGATCTGAAAAGAACTTGAAAATTCTTGAAATGAGTTAGTGATTTTGAAAACTCGAAAGTGTTTTTTGCTTTAGAGAATATGAAATTAGAGAAAGCAATTACACGATTAGAGTTTCAAAACAAATATATTTCACAAATCTTTCAGACCACTATCCCACGTTGACACGTAGATTGACAGGTGTCAGTCCCTGAAAAGTGCGGTTACCCACGATTTTTTGGAAAATAAGAACCAAAATTGATTTTCATGAAATAAATCAGGGTATTATCAAAATAAAAATCAATACTGATCAGCTTCCTTTTCCTGTTGTGACCTCCCATCAAAATAATCACAAAATACAATGTGATTTAAAAATATAATAATTCTCAAATCCTGATGGTCACACATGAAATCCTGATCAATATCATCCTGATTTCAGAGACTTAATTGGAGTTTCCACGTGGCATTCTTCTTTTATCTGAAAAAGAAATAAACAATTAATCTGAACAAAAATCAATTGGTTAGATATATTCAAAATTTCTTGAAAACAAGAAATACAGTCACACGCAATAATTAGCATCTGACTTCATTAAAACTTCCAAGTGACTGTTCAGCTTCTCACGTCTTTCTTTAAAAGAAACAGACGCCTTATGCCATTCTCCATAAACCTTTCAATTTCTTTTCTTCTCAACAATGCTTCTCAAACCAAAATTCCATTCAAACCCATTCTTTAGATCTTTCACGGTCGATGAACATCCTGTTCTTGATCATCTCTTTGAAAAGATGACTCTTCTCATCGAACTAATCATGGATGGATTGGTTTTCAATAATATCCAGAGGTTTCTCCTAGAACATCCATCTGTTGGATACAATCTTCCCCTAACCTCCTCAAAACTTGAGGATGAAGAATTTGGCCGAGAGTCTGAGGTTGATCTTGATGGGGATGCTATACATTTAAGTTAGCTGCTCTCATTCAAGTCGCCCAGACAAGGAATCCAAGAGCAGACGAGGCTGTTCAATCCCCTGATGGATTTCTTGAGATGCTCCTTGTCCTGTACCTCAGAATTCATATCAATAGACAAGTATAGAATTATCAGTAGAAATTAGACAAAAAGATGTTGTATTTCATTTCGATATATGTAATGCTTTCAATTAATGAAAATACAATTACTTGTTATCTACTTGTCTTTTGATTGTTGAATGATGTATAAATTATCAGTATGCAAATATCAAAACATGCTGGCATAGACTTAACACATCATAGAATTAGATTACTACACAAAGTAAACGTCAGGATCTGAAACAATTTTCACAATCCTGATACTGACACAATACTGATGACGTCAGCATCCTGATAACAAATTTAATCCTGATGATTATTAACAAGTCTATCATACTGAAATTTATCAAGGCAAAGTGTTATAGCTAAAGCATTTAACAATCAAATATAGATCCTGACAAGAATATCAAGTCTATAAGCTAAAAACAACATACCTTGCTACATATGCAGATGTTAAAGATCTAAAAATTTAACATTCCTAACTCACTTACTAATCTACTGAATGTAGTCTCATCAAGTGGTTTAGTTAGAATATCTGCAAGCTGTTTGTCAGTAGGAACAAAATGAAGTTCCACAGTACCATTCTCAATATGTTCTCTAATAAAATGATACCTGACATCAATGTGCTTAGTCCTTGAATGTTGAACTGGATTTTCTGCAATTTTAATAGCACTAGTATTATCACAAAACATAGGAATATTACTAAGTGTCATACCATAATCCATCAACTGATTTCTTATCCAAAGGAGTTGTGCACAACAACTGCCTGCTGCTATGTACTCAGCTTCTGCAGTTGAGGTTGAAACAGATTGTTGCTTCTTGCTTGCCCAAGAAATCAATCTATTTCCCAAAAATTGACATGTACCTGTAGTGCTTTTCCTGTCTATTTTACACCCTGCATAATCAGAGTCTGAATAGCCAATTAGAAAGAAATCAGATTCTCTAGGGTACCACAAACCAAGATTTAGAGTTCCTTTGAGATATCTAAAAATTCTCTTCACAGCAATTAAATGAGATTCCTTAGGATCACTTTGGAATCTAGCACATAAACAGGTAGAAAACATTATATCTGGCCTACTTGCAGTTAGATATAACAATGAGCCTATCATGCCTCTATAACTAGTATTATCCACACTCTTTCCCTTAGGATCAGAGTCTAGTTTAGTGGCTGTTGCCATGGGTGTTTTTGCAACTGCACAGTCTTGAAAGTCAAACCTTCTTAAAAGATCTTTGATATACTTTGACTGATTAATGAAAATACCAGTCTTAGTCTGTTTGACCTGCAAGCCTAAGAAATAATTTAATTCACCCATCATGCTCATCTGATACTTAGACTGCATAAGCTTGCTAAACTTAGCACACAACTTTTCATTAGTAGAACCAAAAATAATATCATCAACATAAACTTGAACTAAAAGCAATTCACCTTTTATCTTTCTAAAGAATAGAGTTTTGTCAATTGTACCTCTTGTGAAGCCATTTTCAAGAAGAAATTTAGACAAAGTCTCATACCATGCTCTTGGTGCCTGCTTTAGTCCATAGAGTGCCTTGTCAAGTTTGTAGACATGATTTGGAAATTTTGGATCAACAAATCCAGGTGGCTGTTCCACATACACTTCCTCATCAAGTTTGCCATTTAGAAAAGCACTCTTTACATCCATCTGGTATACCTTGAATTTTGAATGAGCTGCAAATGCAAGAAACATTCTGATTGCTTCTAATCTTGCTACAGGTGCAAAGGTCTCATCATAATCAATGCCTTCTTTCTGAGAATAACCCTTGGCTACCAGTCAAGCTTTGTTTCTTACAATCATACCAGATTCATCTAGCTTGTTTCTGAAAACCCATCTTGCACCAACAATAGATCTATCTTTAGGTCTTGGTACCAGTTTCCAGACTTTGTTTCTCTCAAACTCATTTAACTCCTCCTGCATTGCAATTACCCAATCAGGATCCTGTAAGGCTTCTTCAACCTTCTTAGGTTCATTCTTTGAGAGAAAGCAACTATACAAGCATTCATTTTGAATTGATCTTCTAGTTCGAACACCACTATTTGGATCACCAATTATCAAATCTTCAGTATGATCCTTTGTCCATTTTTTAACAGGTGGTAGATTAACTCTTCTAGTCTCTCCCCCTAAGTTAGTGGTATCTCTTGTAGAAGAATTCTCTCTACCTTCAAAAACTCTCCTTTGATCAATAGAATCAGTAGATTCCATATTGCTGCTAGTTACTGATCTTTCCTCAGTAGACTCTGAGAGATCAGTTCCTGATGGAGTAGACTCTGAAACATCAATTCCTGATGGATTAGACTCTGAAAGGCTAGTCTGCTCCTGATGATCACTGTGTTCTCTTTGATTTATTTGCTCCCTCTCAACAGTAGCATTCCTTTGAGAAGCAATAGAAATTCCTTCTGGAGAACCTTCATCATCACTGGAGAGTATCTCAGAATTCTTCAGATTTTCAAATTCCAATTTGTCATGACTTTCATCAGTTTGCAAAATTCCAAATTTCTTATCATCAAATGCAACATGAATTGATTCCATAACAATGTGAGTTCTGAGATTATAAACTTTGAAGGCCTTAGATGCTGAATATCCTAGAAAAATTGCTTCATCCGATTTGGCTTCAAATTTTCCAAGTTGTTCTGGATGAACTTTTAGGACATAGCATTTGCATCCAAAGATGTGAAAGTATTTCACATTTGGTTTCTTTCCTTTGATCATCACATAGGGAGTTTTTCCATGACTATTTACCAAGGTACAATTTTGAGTGAAACATGCAGTGTTAATAGCTTCTGCCCAAAAATAGGTTGGAAGTTTTGCATCTGCAAGCATGGTTCTTGCTGCCTCTATGAGAGTCCTGTTCTTTCTTTCCACTACACCATTCTGTTGAGGTGTACCAGGTGCAGAAAACTGTTGAGTGATTCCATTGTCTGCACAATATCCCTCCATTGTAGAATTCTTGAATTCTGTACCATTGTCACTCCTAAGTACTTTGACTTTGTACTCAGAGTTATTCTGAATATTCTTGACAAGTTCAATGATTTGCTGAGGAGCTTCATCCTTCTTGTGTAGAAAGAACACCCATGTAAACCTTGTGAAATCATCCACTATAACTAGAGCATATCTTTTCTTGCTGATAGACATAATGTTTACTGGACCAAACAAATCAAGATGTAGCATGTGAAATGGTTCAGTAATCGAATTTTCAGTCTTGCTCTTGAAAGTGGTTCTTCTTTGCTTTCCAAGCTGACATGCATCACAAAGTCCAGATTGTGCTTAACAAGTTGATTAAGCTTCTTGAAATTAAGATGTGAGAGCTTCTTGTGCCAATTCCAGCTTTCATTACTTGTTGCTTTACTGTAGAGACATCTAACAATTCCTTTAGATGTATCACTTAAGCTGGCTTCATATATGTTACCATGCCTTTGACCAGTTAGAACAATGTCTCCATTCTGTATATTCAAGATTTTGCATCCTTCTCTGTCAAAGATTGATTTGTAACCTTTATCACCCAGTTGACTTATGCTTAAAAGAGTATGTTTCAAGCCTTCAACCAGTGCTACATTTTCTATGATGACATTCCCCAAAACAATTGAGCCATATCCCAGAGTTTCTCATTTGTTGCCATCTCCAAAAGATATTACTGGGCCAGCTTTCCTCTCAAACTTTGTAAGCAGGGACTTCTTTCCAGTCATATGTCCAGAGCATCCACTGTCCAAGATAATTGAATGCTTCTTTCCTGTGCCCTGCAAACAAAAGGTAACTAGTTAGAATTTTTTAGGACCCAACTTTGATTGGATCCTTTCTTACTAGATTTAGAGACAACAGGCTTTGAGAATTTTGTTTTTACTTTACCTGTTGTAGAGTCAACTTTAGACTCTGATTTCACAAACTGTTTGTGACTAGGAGTTTCAGATTTCAAAGAATAATAGTCATAATACAATTCATGATATTCTCTACACATGTAAATGGAATGAAGTAAACTACCACAATGATAACAAGCTTTTTGTGGTTGGTATTGAATTTTCTGAGTCTTGGGGAATCTGGACTCAGTTTTCCAAGAAGGTTTTTGATTGCAGTCTAGGGCCAAATGATTATGATTTCCACACTTATAGCATTTTTTCCTAGGTGCATCAGGTACATTCTTATAATTATTCTCTTTGTTAATACCTTCTTTTCCATTCCTATTTCTCTTGATCTTGCTAGACTCTGAAAGACCATCTAGTCTCTGTTTCAACTGAGACTTAGACAGAAACCCTATGTTTACATTCTTAGGTTTCTCTAACACTTTCTCATCTGAATTACTATTGTTAATCCTTTTGTGTACAACAGGGGTACCTTTTGAATCAACAAATTTAACATGTTTAGGTTCAGAAACAATTTTCTTACCTTCAAATTTAGATGTGCTAGCTTCTACCTTACTATCATCATTGACAATAGCTACTTTTTCTTCTTGTCTAGCCTTATTAAAACCTAAACCATTAACCTTACCACGAATTCCACTTTCAAAGATTTCTATAGTCTTTTTACTGGATTTGTTAATGGTCTTAATCACATCTCTCTCTTCCTCTAGTTCTTTTCTGACATAGTCATAAGCCTCAAGAATAACACTATAATCATGCTTAGCTTTATCAGAACTTAACTTGTATTCTTCCATTTGAATTAACTCAGATTCAAGAAAATTATTTCTATCAACTAATTTATCATTCTTAACCTTAAGTTCATCTCTTTCACAAGTAAGAATTCTAAAATTAGTCATAAGATTCTTAAACTCAGCATGGATAGTTCTAATTTCATCAGAATTTAAGCTATCAAATGAATCAAGAGAGTGAAGTGATACCTTAACAGAGGATGGAGAAGTTTTCTTTGGAGATCCAGGTTTATCTGAGACATTTGCCATCAATGCAATGTTGTCATAATCCAATTCATCTTCAGAATCACTGGAATCAGCCCAATCCATCTGTGTGACCATAAGTGCATTACCCTTTCCTGAATTCCTAGGCTTCTTACACTCACTAGCAAAGTGTCCAAGCTCGCTGCAGTTAAAGCACTTGATCTTGGCCTTATCAAGCTTGACAATTGTACCTTTGCCTTTGTCACTCTTCTTCTCCTCCTTCTTTTGAAAAGGTCCTTTGCTAAATCTTCTCCTGTTGGATCTTCCTTTCTTGAAGGCTTTAGCAAACATAGCAAAGAGTTCCTGCATCTCAGATTCGGAATCATTGTTGTCAGAGTCCATATCAGTAGTCTCTGACTCAGAACTTTCTTTGCTTTTCTTCTTCCTTGAATTCTTTACAGCAATCTCTTCATGCTGTTCTTCAGGAAGCTTCTTTACTTCAGATTGAGCAGTAAGTGCAATAGTTTTCATCTTTCCTTCACTCCTGCTCTTCTTCTGCTGCTTGTCAAGTTCATAAGCTCTCAATTTTTCATATACTGCCTCTAATGAAATTTCATCCAGATCATTAGCTTCCTCAATTGCAGATATTTTCTCATTGTAGAAATCAGGCAAAGCTTTCATGAACTTTGTATTCATATCCTCCAAGTCATAATATTTACCATGCATGGCCATCTCATTGATGAGTTTTGTAAACCTATCAAAGGTATCAGTAAGTGACTCACCAGACTTGGATTCAAAGTACTCATACTGTTGTATAAGTAATGTCCTCATATTCTTCCTGACAGGCTTAGTTCCTTCACAGTGAACCTTAAGATTGTCCCATATATCCTTAGCAGTTTTACAAGAGAGAACATAGTTAGTGAGAACAGAATCAAGACTGTTGAATAATATGTTTCTCACTTTAGCATCTTTAAGAACGTTCTCCTTGTCCTTATCTGACCACTCAGATTTAGGCTTCTCTGCTGTATGTTCTGGAATAACTTCACCAACAACAGTTGCTTGTCCAACAACCTTCGTTGGGATAAAAGGTCCATCTCTGATTCTGTCAAGATAATCAGGATCTGTTGCTTCCAGATGATGCAACATTTTTACTTCCCATAGAGTATATTTGTTTCTCTTGAGCATAGGAATCTTAGTATTTCCATCCTTGTAACCAGACATGATTGCAGATCTTTATGATTATTCGAAATCAACCTTCTCTGATACCGATTGTTAACTCGAATAACTTGTAGAAGGGGGGGTTGAATACAAGTTATATAATCGTGTCTGATTTTTGCTTGATTATATGAACAAGAATAAACGAATGAATCAAACTCTGTTTGTATTAATAAGATCAAATACAAACTCTACCAAAGGTGTACAATACCTTTAGCAGCTGCTGACAATACAAATCTCTCTCTCTGTTTGTTTCGAACTCTCGAATACAAACCTTATACAGAGCTACGAACACGAACTCACAACTTCGTCGCTCTTTTTACAATGACATAGAGAGAGTATTTATAATGCTACCTATCAACTAATAACAGAAAGATATAATCTATACATGACAATGTTCTGCCTTCTAGTCGATAGTTTCCTTCAATAGAAAACTCTTTCCTTCATAATATCTTCTTGCTTGTTCTTCAAACAACGATCCTGTTTTATAGCACTTGCCAGTTTCTGTAGCATCCATAATGACATCATCAGTAACAAGACTGATATCAGGATTTCATCTTGCATCAGTATCTGATCATCATCAGTATTAGACTGTCATCAGGATTTGCTCTTTGTTCCTGATATGTAGTCTCCGATACACTGTTCATTCCTGACTAAACTGTACAGATAACTGTCTTACACATAAATCCTATATACAGTGCTAAATCCTTTATAAGATCAGGATTACAAGAAGTATAATGTGTAAATTCTATTCTTAACATCACAACTTATGAATTATTCCTAACAGATGATTCCTCTATAGCCTGATTAGGTCCTAGTTAGTAGATCCTGAACTTGTTGGGTCAAATATCTCTAGGGTACCATTTCCTCGGATTTGGGTCCAGCTTAAGATTCTTGATTACCAACTTGTTAGGTCCAAATTAATAGGTCAAATCCAGCTATATTGATTGTTGGTAGGTAGTCATGACAGGTATAGAATCTTCTGAAAAGAAACAAAAGATCCTTGACTAATTTTTATTGCCATCATTCTTTTGACTTACTTGTGCTCCAAATAGAATTATTCTTTTGGCTTGCATGAAGTAATTCAAAAGAAATACAACTTTACCAATATCAAAATAGCAAATACCTTGATACCAATTTTTAGTTAATAAACCAACATATAATATAATCAAGATATCATTGCACATATATATCATTGTATTTGTGCCTAATGATGTAGAGAGTTCTATAAATATGACACTAATTGTTAAAAGATACCAACTGTTAAAAATTGATACCATATGTTAAATTATAGTTAGGGTGTCATACCATGTGTTCCATGCTTGCTTGAGTGATGATACCGGTTCATACTAACCTGTAGAGATCTTCCATTATCTCACCAACCAGAAGTGCACTTGTTCACATTCCTCTAGCATCCAGATTCAGTAGGTCCAGATGTCCATTATAATCTTGAATGTGTAGCAGGTGCCTGATATCCTCAAGTCTTGTCACTGGTGCTTCTTGTCAGATATACTGTCTGATCAACTTGTAACCTTGCATCCAGTTTGGCCTTGTCCCTTATAACAATGCCTTGACATCCAGTTAGACTTCTGGTTATCCTTGTACCAATTACAGCCTTGTTGTTTGGTCTGGATACCAGCTTCCCTTCAATCTACCTTTTGTACTGATTGAGATCATCTTGCATTGCAATCACTCAATCTGGATCTTCCAGAGCCTTTGTAGCTTTCTTAGTTTCTTCTGAAAGAAAACTATAGAAATAATCATTGGTACTTGAAAATCTGCTAGTCTTTTACTTCCACCATTAGAAACACTAAGAACTGGGACAAAGAGTTAATTGAGTCAACACTCTTTGTCTTGGTAGATATGTTCTCATAGTGTCCTTTGATTTTCAATGTGGTGTTAAGTTGACTATTTGATCCTTCAGTTGCTCCCCCTAAGCTGTTGCTGGGTTTACATGAAGATTCTTCATATTTCACATTGGTTGGATCTGAATCATCATTACCATTGACAGCTGGAGCTAGAAGTTGTTGAACATCACTAAGACTATCAATCATCTTCTGTTGATTAATAACAATCACCCTGTAGGCTGTTGACTCCATTGAGTAACAAAGGAAATTATCCTCTTGAGCATTAGCTGACTGCTAGGATGCTCACTTATATTTAACATTGCAAAACAATTTCTTTCATAACTTGTGGGGTCTTACTATATTTCTTACTGATCAGGGTTTAAGATGTGATCAATCACCATCAGTGGTGTCTTGTCTTCAGATTGTCTGAACAACAACTTGTTTGTTGAGAGAAACCATCAGTCATCACCACTAAAATATATTTTACTTTGATGTAGAACTTCTGTGTGATGCTTCTTTAACTTCCCTTTATGACATACCTCGTAATTTCATTTTACGTTAATTTCAGATGAGGCAGTCTCCTTTACTGATTCGATTTTCAGGAAAGAATCTCTTGATTTGACATTCAGGTAAGAGAGCTTCTTTATGTCATAGCTGAGCTCTTGTCTGATGAAGCTTTAGATTAAACCTTGTAGACTTCACCTTGCCTGAGTACTCCTGTTTGATGAAGTTTTAGATAAGATGTTGTTGACTCCACCTTTGCATGAGATACTCTTGCAGAGATTCCAGATCAGCTACGAATAAGTTTCCTTTCCTTTATCCTCGAATAGCAAGATTACCATCTCTCTTGTGTAAGATCAGACACTTCTCTTTGAAAACTATAACGTTGTATGATCCTGAGAAGTTGTGCTTGGGACCTTCCACATAAGAGGTATTATTACTGACAACATTCCTAGATATTGAATAGCCATGACCCTAGGTCATACCCTTGCTGTTATCACCAAGGGATAAACCACTTGGTCTGTCTTCACATCACATTAGATAGCAGGGTTCTTTCTTCGATGATATGCTTTGAATAAATCATTAACAATGCATAATCGATTAACCCGTTAATCCCTACATTCACAAATGGATAAAAAGTTCTTGGTACCCAAATTTACTTGGGTCCAGATGGATTAGAAATTTCTCTTTTATTAGAGTTAACAACAGTTTTAACCTTAACATGCCCATTCTTATCTTTGACTGACCATTTCTCCTTTTTAATGTCATTGACAAAATAGTCACTGAGCAAGGAGAATAATGGTTCCTTCCTAACATAAGGAGGACTAGCAGTCTGTGCCTTAATGTAATTCTTAAACATGCTTTTTCTATAATCAATGCAAATGCTCGGAGATGCATTTATGATCTTTGAAATAAGCAGACATGATAATAAGAATACATGGCATACATTCAACATTTAAAACATTGTAGATAAGAATTATGCAAATTAGGCATGTTATGCATTTTAGAAAATTCAGTACTATCTACTTTAACCTATGCACATGCAACAGGTAGCAAGTAGATTTACAGATATTCAATGATTTTCTAAACGTACATGGAATAGAAGAATTAACAATCAATCACTAATTCTATCCAATCCATTCATGTTGCTATATGACATTATATAATCTCTATTACCTAAGTCAGTTTTACAAATAACTTGATGTTCTACTGACATCCTAGGTATTTATTCCATCTTTTAAACTTTTTAAACCTTAACAAACAATTCAGAATGAATGAGCAAATCTGTTCTACTGGGGATCCTGAAACTAGCTTAAGCAGAGGTCTTAAATGCTTGACATATATCATTTAAGAATTAAGAGTTATTGTCTAAGGAACACTTCTAACTCACTATTGTAATTAATCAAATTCAACAAATATCCATACACATATTAATATCTCTAAACCAAGGATTTAACAGTTAAAAGCTAAGATCTTAACATGCTTTGAATTTTTGAGAATTACATATTACACTAGTTTGAAGAATTGATACCTGAGACATGTGAGGTGAATCATCTTCAGAGATTGCTATGAAAGCAAGATATACATTATGCTCTTCTCATCATCATATGATCCATCCCAACTCTTTCCTTCAGCAAGATAAGTTCTGCGCTGATGCTTCTGTTTCATCTCATTTAATGAATCCCTATTCATCCTTGTCTGTTAGAATTCTGTACCATGTTGCACACCTTGATAGTTACTTATCACATAAAGCTTTTCATAATTGCAACTATCATGTCTTGTTCATTCCACCATCTCAGTCTTGTAACCACCTCTTGAGTTGAACTATATCTTGAAGAGTTTCTGCTTCGGAGTAGATAGGCCTGATCCCTGGATACAGTTTTAATACTTTTTCTGAATTAGTAACTCTTCATGTCTGTTCTGAGGTTCCATAATTAATTCTTGACTGAGATGTCTAACTGTCTAGTCCATTCTCAAACCTCCTTGATTCCACTTTTCTAAAATCTCTATTGATTCCTTGAAAGATATTTCTTGGTACAATCCACTAAGTGTAGTAGATGTTACATTGGAGCAATGCACTGAGTGTTTGTATATCACAGAATCAATAGAATTAATTCAAATCTTCGAGAAAAATTCTATCCACTAAAATCTCTTCCATTCCTGCTTCTGAAAAACCAGTGAATTCTATGGATATAACTTTGAGGAGCTTCCACAAATTTTTCTTCTGTAGTTAAAAATTAATTTCATTGAAAAATGCATCTTCTTCAAAAGATTCAAATCATCTTTGACAACCCGGAGGAATCTTCAACTAACAATCTTCTTAGAACCATTGGCTTAGAATAAATTCAAAATATTTAAAATTCAAAAACTTCAAGGACTTGAAAATTTTTTAGAAATAAAAAATCTGAAAGTAAGTTCAAATTAATAAAAATTCGAAATTAGAGTCAAATTAATTAAGAATCAAAAAATCTCAAGAAATGAAAATTTTTGATAGTTAAAGAATCCGAAAATAAATTCAAGTTAATTAAAATTCGAAATAATCAAGAATTAAAAATTTTGAGAATTAAACAATTTAAAAATAAATTCAAGTTGTTTAAAAATCAAAATTTCCAAGAATTAATCATTTCAAGAATTAAAAAAATTGAATATAAGTTCAAATTATTTAACAATCAAAAAATCTCAAAAATGAATATTTTTGAAGGTTAAAGAATTCGAAAATAGAGGAGTTGACTTTTTGGTCTAATACTGAATTTAATTTCTGTATGGGTCAACAAACTTGAAAATCAATTGGAGGACCATAAAAATAAGGATCTTGATTTGTGCGTCAATCAAAAGGCTCGGATACCAATTGTTAGGTCCAAAATAGTTTGTAAAAGGGGGGGTTGAATACAAACTATACCGTTTTATCGAATTTGATCTTTTCTTAAAATATTAAATCAAGAACAAATTGATGCGGAATAAAACGAATACCAATATTTCAAGTTGAATATAAAATTATATTAAACTTGATGGGGTGTGTCTAAATACACGGATACAAATTACAAGGTTTGATGACCAAACTAATTATTACAAATTCTATAGAAAATTCGACATGAACTTTTCTATATTTGTAATAAAAAGATCGAATGCTAAAAAGCTATTCGAGAGATAAGTTCTAGGGAACTTAATCCGCTAGATAGTTCCAATAGTACAAGTAAACTATTTCTAGTGGTTTAGATTTAACGATACAAGCTAGAAATAATTTACAAGAATTAAATTAAGCTCAAGGAACTCTTTCTCTTGATCTCTTTTCTCTCCAGGGTCTGTCTTGTTTTTGGAGGATTGAAGATATGTATGTCCGTGTGTTGCCTTCTGTTGTATATAACAAAACAAAGCTTCTGTCTTTGTTTTACACATGTTTAGACTATCCAGAGACTATCAAATGCCTTAGAGACTATCCACGGCTCATTTAGACTACCGGTGTGACTATCATTTAGACTATCTTCTGAGACTACCGGTGTGACTATCTTCTAAGACTATCTATTTAGACTGTCTATTTAGACTATCATTTAGACTGTCTATTTAGACTATCTATTTAGACTATCTTTTAGACTGTCTATTTAGACTATCTTTTAGACTGTCTATTTAGACTATGCTGAGATAGTCTTAAAACAATAAAATCATAGTCTAAAACCATTTCTGATAGTCTTTAGAAATCTATATTAATTCTGAATTAATTAATTTAATAATTAACTTAATAAATTAATTAATTCTTGAAGAATTAATTTATTAATTAAATTAATTAAATACTTTAAATTAATTAAGAAAGAATTAACATAATTCTTTTTCTTGGCCATTTAGACTATCTTGTAGACTATCTAGCAAATAGACTATCAATTTGAATTAAGAAACCTGGCCATCTTTTTTTCATTTCTTTGGACACGTGGCACCACCTGATTGGTTTATTTCAAAACAAAAACCACCTGCCCCTTCCATTGTTTGATTGCCGTAGGTTCTTTTAGATTAGTCCCGTAGAAATGCTTTTTGTCCCGCACAACTTATAATCTTTAATTAATAAATAATTATTTTAATCCAGAAATTATAAAAATAAATATTTAATATTATTAGATATTTATAAATATAATTTTCTAAATAAATAAAATATTTATTAATATAAGTAAATCCTTACGCTCTAAGCTGCGGTCTCTTGAGGGTCTGAAACCGGATTCCTTTTGCTTAGCAAAATATACATCAATTCCAACCGGGGTTCCAGCTTTACGAATATGTCACTTTGCACTTGATAGTAAAATCCTTGTGGTTAATTAATTTAGCACTTCTGTTGCTTGCACAATGATTTTCCCTTTGTACTAGTCTTGATAGCTTTGAACCACTGAAGTTAATGACCAACAACCACTATGTAATGTTGACACTCGATGCACGGTCTGGTTCATAAGTGACTAACCGCAATGACTGTTCTTCATATATTGACTTTAAAGCTGTGGTTCCTGTCTTCCTTTTCTTCACTCTCTTTCAAACCTTTCTAATCTGTATTCTGCCACTGTAGGAACCTCTTGTCACTATAAATAGAACCCACTGTCTTGATTACTCCACTGACGCTTGATCAACTGAATGAACTTCTTCAAGTGTAGTATAACTCAAAACGGTAGATTGACTTTGTCTTCTTTCTCTTGACAGTTAAGCATTTGAGATCCTTGTGACAGTACATATACTATTTACTATTACATTCTTGTTTAAGTTGAGTTGAATCCCCGATGTTTACAAATAGGGTAAACATATGACTTTCAAAAGGGAAAAGGATGCTTAAAATGAAGAAATTAGAAGAAAAGAGATGAAAGAGTTAGAAAGATACTTTTAAGAAGTGATAGCGCAAGGTCTGAGTAGAGTATTAGAAGATTTACAAAGTTTTTGATTAAAATCAAGAGTAAAACCTACACTCTCAGAATGCAATATCTTGAGGCTATTTGGTTTGTATCTTGAATATTATTGGAGATTGAACTAAATGGATGTATCATTTTCGAAGAAGTGGAAGAACAGTTTAGTATTGTAAGTGTTCTGAAAAATCATCTTAATTAGACGATGCCCATAAAACACTCGAATTTTATTTTATGACTCATAAAAAAAACTAACATGACAGCTATCAATATTACTCATATTATTTTTCAGATTATAGATTTGAACATACTTAAATATGTATACAATAGTCACATATGTCATTAATAAGCAAAAGTTCATTAAAATTAATCACGAACTTTAAAAGACATTGATCATGTATAATTTAATTTAAAAATATAATTTAAGATAGCGACCCGTACCTCACACGGATTTTTATGCTAATTATTGATGATAGTAGAAAGTAGGAAAAAGCTAGAAAAACACAAAAGAACACGAGTCCACGATCCACATTTCACAAACGTCGTACCAACAAACAAACAAATCTCTTGGACAACGGGAGGAGGAATATAAACCAAAATGCTTTTACATAATGGGGTCCGGTCCCTGGCAAACGCATGCCAGGGACGGATTAGTTGGCATACGGCTTTTAAGCCGTTGAATCGTTGATCCAACCGCTCTGATTTAAAAAAAAAATTCGTACCGTACCGCATAAACTTTATGCGGTACGGGCAAATTACCAAAATATCCTTACTGTTCACGTACCGCAGAAAGTTTCTGCGTTACGGTGAACAGTAGATTTTTTATATGAAAACAGGGGGCAGTTTGGTAATTACTCCGTACCGCATAAAGTTTATGCGGTACGGTACAATTTTTTTTTAAATAACAGCCGTTGGATCAACCATCCAACGGCTGAAAAGCTGTATGTTAAATAAGAGGTCCCTGGCATACGTTTGCCAGGGACCGGGAGCCTTACATAATACAATTGGAGTAATACTAAGATCCTGTCAATTAGCTGATATCTTTTAGTTATAATTGATTGAATTACTGTTGCTGTTTTGACTATCGATTTGAATTAGCTGTTTTGATTAATGGATTTAAATTAATTATTTTGAATAAAAGTGTTTGGTAAATAGTTTTTTAAGTAACTTTTTGTAACACATACCAAACCTCTAATTATAAAAGTTACTAAAATGAGCTTTTTCAAAAATTAATATTTTGATCCCAAACCTCTAGCTCAAAGCTCTAACAACCAAACAATCAAATTAAATATTTGATTTGATCAAACCACTATTTCCAAACACCTGCTAAAGCTAATGCGATGCGATCAAGTGTTGCATGTGTGGCCCATCAACTGCTTTTTACACGGTCCCACTATTCAACAAAACCTCAGTCTAAATTCCCCAAATCCAATAAATAATAAAATTTCTTCAAATTTAATTCCAAAATAAATCCCAAATTTCACGTAATTTGTGATTGGTCATACTGTTTATGTTTTTATTTAATTTTTCATTTTTTATTGATAGAAGGTCCTCCAAGGAAATTCGAATATGCATAACAACCGTTAAAATTTCATTTTTAAATCTCGAAATTTTATAATAAATTATTATCAAACATACAATAAATAAAAAAAATAATAGGAAACAAAATTAAAGAAATGAAAAACTGAGTTTCCAAATGAATTAAGGTTGTTATTCTCAACAAACACACACAAAACACTGACAAGACAAACCTTTCTCTCTACACTAGCACTAGAGTAGTTTGTTGGTTGTGATCTTTCCTTGATTCCTTCCTAGCTTTACCTCACTTCATCTGCATCTACACACACACAGATATATACATATATAATTTATCTTTTAATATTATTATTTTCCGCTCATCTTTACTCTTTATGCCGGCCGGCCGGCCGGCGACTGACCGCTTCTATTCTACCTACCGGAATTCTGCTTTCTAAATCAAGGTAATTTCTAATTATCTTTTATGGTATATATGAATTGTAATTTAAGTTTTTTAGGGTATTTTGGATTATGATTGGCGCACCTGATCTGCTGTGAAATTACCTTATATGTATATCCCTGTGTGTTAATTCTGGCTTTCTCTCCCGCTCCCTGTGTGTTAATTCTCTCTCTCTCTGTCTTTCTCTCCCTCTCCCTGTGTGTTAATTCTCTGGCTTTCTCTCCCGCTCCCTGTGTGTTAATTCTCTCTCTCTCTGGCTTTCTCTCCCTCTCCCTGTGTGTTAATTCTCGTGGGTTGGGGCTGTATATTATCAGTTGATCACGTATGGTTGTGTTTTACCTATTTTTCTTGATATTGCAGCATGATAAACAATTCTTTCTATCTGTGTGTTAATTTATTTAGAAAAATGCTAGATAACTCAAAATTTGTCCCAAATGGTTACGTGCCATCCGTTTAATCTATCTATTATATCTATTATATTATTAATAGCACAACATAGGTTTTGAGAAGACAATTTAATCCATGTCATCATCCACGTCAGCTGCCACCTGGATGCCACCTCACCTATATTGATAAAAAAAAAATTGCTCTTAGTGAGAATTGAACCCCTAACCTCTTAGATACAAATGAGAATCCCTACCACTATGCTAGACATGGAACTTGAATATATTTTAAAACTCATTATTAATATATCGTGAGATAACCCTCACATATTATATTAATGACAAAAAATTGTTCTTACAAGAATTGAACCCTTGACCTCAAATTTAAAAGGGAGCTTGCTTACCACTAGGCTACACAACAATTTTGAAAATATTATAAAACAGATTATTAATATATCGCGAGACAAACCCCATATATTATAATAAAAAAATTGTTCTTAATAAGAATTGAATCATTGACCTCTAACTTAGAATGGAGACTCCTTATCACTATGCTACATCAATTTTGAATATATTATAAAAATCAATATTAATATATCATGAGACAATTTAATTATCATGAAATTACTAAATTATCCCTCCTATATTATATTATTGATAAAAAAATTATTTCTAATGAAAATTAAACCTCTAATTATTTCTGCATTTCTTTCCCATGACGACTAACTTAGAAATGAGATTTTTTACTATTATGCTAGATATCAGTTTTGAAAATATTTTATTTTTGATTATATATACATCATAAATAGATAATCTTTTAGATATATTTTGCGTACTAAGCATTAACATGTTCTAGCACCATTTATTTAAGAGAAAAAGGATCCTGAGATGTATCGCAAGTAACTTTTCCTGAGATACATGCAAAATAGCTTTAAATTTTATTGGGCCCACAAAGCCAATTAAAAAATCCTGAATTTACTAAAATGTCCACCCTATTTTTACATATAAAAGATGGGTATCTTAGGAAAGTTACCTGAGATATATCTCAGGTTCCCTACTCTCTTTATTTAATTATAAAGTAACATAAAAACATTGTAAGTGAGAATCCTTACCACTATGCTAGATATGAGTTTTGAATATATTCTAAAACTCATTATTATTATATCGTGAGAAAACCCTCATATTTTATATTAATGATAAAAATATGTTCATAAAGATAATTGAACCATTGACCTCTAACTTAGAAAAAAAATTATTTACCACTACACTAGACATTAATTTTTGATATATTGTAAAACTCATTATTAATATATCGAGAGACAATTTAATTATCTTGAAATTACTAAATAACCCCTCTATATTATATTAATAATAACATTTCACTAATATATCGCTAATATAATAAAGAAAATTGAACCCTTGACCTTTAACTTAGAAAAAAGATTACTTCCCATTATGCTTGATATTAGTTTTGGATATATTAGAAAACTCATTATTAATATATCAAGAGACAATTTAATTATAATGAAATTACTAAATTACCCCTCTTTCACTAATATATCGCGATTATAATATTTTACAAACATACATACAATTGCAGATGCTAGAGCTTTCCCGTGCCTTGCACGGGCTACAAAGCTAGTTAGTAACTTGCCTAATAAAAATATTAGACTGCCATGTGTCATGCCACATCATTTGGGACAACGTTTGGGTTCCCTAGCATTACTCATTTATTTATTTTTGGGTCATAGAGGTGTAATCTGTACATGTTAATACATTATGAAAGTTTTTTTGTCTGCCAAAAATATCTAATTGATTGATTTTGGATTATCATTATGCTTTTCGAGGAATTACTAATTGTTACTCCCTCCGTCCCTTTTTAGTTGGCACATTTGTAAAAAAAAATTGTCCCTAAATAGTTGTCACATCCCTTGTTCCAATACATTTTTTGCCAATTTTTCCATATGTACCCCTTTATTTCTAATACCAATGTTTGACTTTATATTTAATATATACACTCATAACTCATCATTCAATGTTAAGATTAAGGGCAAACATGTAAACAGATTACATAATTAAAATTTTCTTAATATGTGTGTTTTTTGCAAATGTACCAATTAAAAAGGGACGGAGGGAGTATTTTGTGTCTGTTGTGTTGTATATTTTATTATACATGTATGCTAATTAGCTAGGGTGGTTAAGGTCAATTATGAGAAATTTGAATATTCGCGACCTCAATCTCTGGTTCACGGGAAGAGGATTATTAATATGTTTTTTGTAAAGGATTATTGGATTTATACTTAACAAGATATAACCGTTTCGCTTTCCCATTTGAATTCTACCTTTGCTTATTTTAAAAGATGTATATACTATTATTAGCGATTTCAATTTTAGGAATGCCTGATCAGGTAGCAACGTTTTTCTATTGAAATATGTTAGTCACCGTCACCCTCACCCACTGCTAATGGATATCTGGTCATATGATTTAGCTACAAGGTGTTTATTTTGCATTTTTTTTTAAAAATCTGGTCAGCCAGGTGACGACCTGATATATCAAATTATTATTGTTATGTATTTACCAGTTTATAGTAATAAACTCTGTCAAATAATGAAGAGTTTCTGAAACACGTAAAATCTTAAATAAACGAGAACTAATTCTCAAAGATATCTAGATTCCTAATAATTAATTAATCTCATATATCTAAACTCTATTTTCAAAGAAATGAAAAATATTCTTCATTACAAATATGTTTATATCTAGAAAAATGTAAAATAATCGACAACTATACTTACTTATATGCTGCTCAGTCTCCTTTTCCTCTTCTTTGAAAAAACTCGACCTCAGAATAATTGAGAAGGCAAACAAGACTCCATGTAAAAGGATGTGCATGAGAGTGGGACCTCAAAGAATTGATGACATGAATCCGTAAAAGCTAATAGTAGATATCACATATAAACCCTACTCCTGTGAAGCCTTCTGGAATCACAGAGTTAATATGGAGTGTTTAAGAAGTCCATTCGGCGTTGTCAAGAAGAAACATAGAATTATTATAGCCTCTTGTATCATCTCTACATCAACTTGTCTTCACGTATAGGAAGAATTAAAATATCAATTTAGGGAAAAAAGCTTTTCATCATATTTGCACACCCGAAAGTTTTTGGAAAGTGATACCTTATGTATTAAATTAATACCCGGACTTGTCACGTTAGATTCTTACACAATACAAGGCTTGAGTTGACATGTGGGTCTTGTCAACTTTATGCATAAATCATCAAATATCTTTGCTTTATTCATCTTATTCTTGATTTCTTATAGTTATCATACACTGGTTAAAGTTTTTATTTTAATTTCATCATATTTATCAAAAACCACTTAATATTCAAAACCACGTTGATAAGATTGGTTGATAATATTAATACCAACAAAATCATGAAGTAACCAATCAATTCGAAAATTTTGAGCTTTAGTACTACGAGATCTATATGCAAAAAAAATGTTATGTGAGAGTAGGCAATGTTATGTCAAACAAAGGAGGTTACAAGTATCTACAACTCATTTAAACAGATTTTCCAAAACTAGGAGATGAGTGAATTATATAGATAAAAATAAATAAAATTAATTCTACTAAATGTCTAGATTCTTAATTGATGATTGTTAAAATATATTCATATTTTATTTTATTACAGTCCAAAGTTTTACTCTTTCTTATTATTTGACCCGAATTTTTGATTGTAGTAGCCTCGATACTGGAGAAATCTTTTTTTTTTAATATTTATTAATTAATCGAGGTAAAAGATATTGTCTATATTATAATTGGACCGAGAATATGTATTTTTTTTTGAGTAGGGAAATGTGTTATTTATCCAGGTTATCAATGAATTGAATATTAATTTATTGAGTTTTTACTGCATTTTGATTATATATTATACATGAATTAAAAGTATATTTACTCAAATTTTTCTTTATCCTGCAGTTTTGGAGCATTTATCTATCTGTAACTATTATAGAAGCTTTCATTTAAATTTTCTTTGTGACTCTAATATTTTGGGGATTTGTCAGAATTTAGTGTAGTTCATACCTGGATTGGAAGCTTTTTAGGCATTTTTTTGATGCACTCTCATAGCTGCCGTCAGTTTTTTATTATATTCATTGTATGCCTTTAATTTAGGTTATACCAATTTAAATTTATTGATATTTTTTAATATTCACAGTGCGTGCTTATTTTTAGGTTTCTATACTGAACACATGGTATATGAGGCTCGTATCGAAGTTTCAAGTTAGTTCTCGTACAGTCATCAATCTTAACATTAGATTAGTATGTGAAGATAATATTTCCCCAATACAAACTATATTTGTATCTGATCTATTGCTAGGATGCTGAAAACTCACATGGTCACTTCAAGGGAAAGCATGGCCGATGCAATTTCTTCCGACAAGTTGCAGCAAGGAGAGAACTTAGATGTGTGCCATGACACAATGTCCAACCAAAAAGGAACCCCTCCGTCTGTAAAACATGAAAAGCAAGAACCAGGTAAGCTGCAGCAGAGGCAAAACCTGTTCGAGCCAGTGATATTACAAGTAAGTCAAAAGAGCAGCATCAATCAGGTAAAGTCAGAGAAAGGGCTAAATTATCTGAAACCGTTACAGAGCCTTGATGATGTGACAAATGCACCACAATCAAACCAGGATGAAAGTTCTATATCTATAGTGCATAAGACTGAGCCAGTTATTGTATGTCAGAAGCAGAGCTTTGATAGTGCCACTCGAACATCTGAATCTTGTCAAGAAGGCAGCTCCCTCCCTACAATACTTGAGAAAGAGTTGGATAATTTGCAGGCCGCACAGAGCGTAAGTACTGTTATCCTACCCTCAGAAATCACTGAATGTGAAAAAGCTCTTTCTACTATTCCTGCGGATGTGCCAGATGGCCCAGATACATTGCAGAAAAATCATGATCATGAAACCTACCTCTCTGAATCACAATCTGATCAAGAGAATTCCAGTTTATCTATAAAGCAGGACAAAATCTTGGAAAAATTACCTCAGCGTAGGAACCCTGATATTGGTGTTCAAGCATTACCATCTGTTCAAGAAGGGAGTAGTCGCAGTAAATTACCTGAAAAGCCATCAGATGATGGATTTAACTGGAGAAAATACGGGCAGAAACTGGTCAGAGGGAACCAATTTGTTCGAAGCTATTACAAATGCACATTTCCAAGTTGCCCTGCCAAAAAGCAAGTGGAGCGATCACATGAGGGGAATATAACTAATATTAATTGCCGGGGGAACCATGAACATCCCAAACCTCAACAAAGTCCCCAAACACCTGTATCTGTGCAAGCAAGAACACCAGAAAATTCTTCTTTGGTCGGGAGTGAAATGCCCAGAAGCGAAGGTAAATGATGAAATTTACCACTGTGTTTTATTTTTGAACTTGCCAGTAAGTTAAATTGTCTAATGTATTTGACTATTATTTAAAGATGAAACAACCAACATTCACAAGGAAAAGCCTCATCAAATTGTGCTAGTAGAAACTCCTAAGCCGTTGCATGTTTCAGCAAGCCTTGATGTTATGGAATTTACCGCTTCAAAATCAAATAAAGCAAAAGACAGGGTTGATCATGATGGTGATCGGGACACTAAAAGAAGGTATATGGATAAGATATATATATATATATATATATATATATAGCATTTGTTGAAGCAGGTGATGTACTGTTGTATAGCTGTACACTAAATTTTAATTTGTAAACAGGAAAAGGGATAGTTCTATCAGTGACGATAATTTGGCTTCAGCTAATAGGGCAAATGGTGAATCACGGATTGTTATCCAGACTACAAGTCTGGTTGATATAGTGAATGATGGTCATCGCTGGCGGAAGTATGGACAAAAGTTAGTGAAAGGCAATTCAAATCCAAGGTAATACATCCTGTCTAATAGTTGTGGTCGGCTGGCAATGAAAAATAACAATAAATGGTCTTGACAGCAGATTCCTGTCTTCCCTGTATATAGTATGATCATTACTGGGTTGGTTAGTATGTGCCAGTGTTTATTCAATTTGTTGCACTAACATTCATATGCCAGGAGTAATTAATTTCTTTTACTAGATGAACTTGTATTTATTTCTGATTAACTTGTTGCACTAGAGTGATAGAGATGCCTTCATTACCCAAAAGACCATAAAAGAAGGCATGCTTTATTTTAGAATAAGGGATAAAATAGTTGGGCTTACTGGCTCTATTCCAAAAGAAGGCCTGCTTACTTCATGTAATAAGTTTTCTGTCATAGGTCTGCAATGGCTGAACTAGATACATAAATATATTAAAGTGAGTTTGTATTAAACCAAGTCAAGTTATGTTCATTGCATAATATATTTCTCACAAGACCTTTGGGCGAATTTTCAAAAATGTCGCGGGGATTAAAAAGATTCTGATATTCCTTTAATTTTACATTACAAAGGAAAATAATTAAGAACATTTATTAGTTTAGGAAAATAATTAATGTTATTTTCCTTCATGTTACTAGGAGCTACTACAGGTGTTCAAACACTGGTTGCCCTGTTAAGAAACACGTCGAGAGGGCTTCCCATGATCCAAAAGTGGTTATTACCACATACGAGGGACAGCATGACCATACTATACCTTCTGCACGGACAGTTACTCATAATGCATCAGAAGCTGATACAAATGTAACGCCCCAAAATGGTGAATCAAGGTCTGAAGCAGAGGAAAAGGAAGCAGCAGATCTCGATATGGTTGTTCATGTTAGTACACCTGAATAACCACCAACTTGCCCAACATAAGCAGAACTTACTGCAAGCTACTTTAATGTAGTAATTTATGATGATTATTGACCTAGACGAGGATACTTTAGAGCACTTTCTATCTTTGTTTTTTTTTTTTTGCATCTGTTTATTGTTTGTTGCTGTTTGGGAACACATAGAAGGGAAGGTGAAGCTGGTTAACAAGAACTGCTTAGTTAGGGGAGGTTAGTAATTTTATGTTTTCATTGGGCAAGTAAAGATGTATGTACTTCTGTTGGTTGTAAAAATTATTCGGAGGAACTAGTAACAGAATGTAGGTTATATTAGAGGTATCAGATTCTTAGTAACCGTTCACGGTCTATTTTAGCATCGTTATGTTTTATGCATGTAAAGTGGTGAATTTTTCTACCTACTGTCAAGAGCAAGTAACATCCATGTTCATTTTAAGCTAAAGACTAGGTCAACTGGAGGCCTTAAAATTTCAGTATTATAGCTGTATAAATTTTAGTATACAAATTTATCCAGTTAAAAAGAGAGTTAGTTAAGTTTTATGAAGACGGGAGATCATTTATAAATTTGTAATTAAAATATTGTAAGAAAAGTGAGTAAAGTGGTGTTTATGTAATAAAGTGAGTTTAAATGAGGAAAGTAGTGGGTGTAGTTATTTTTTATATTACAAAATTTTATTATTTTGGGTAAGCTTTGGAATGTAAAGAATTGAGAGAAAATCCAAAAAAAAAAAAAAGTGTAAAGAAATAAAAGGGACAAAGGAAATATTATCTTACAAAACATGTTCAGTAAAAATCATTATTTAACTTGAAATCTTGTTTGTTTTGCAAATTAAATAAGACGACAAGTTGTAGAAAATACAACATATACGATTTTCAAGAGTTTCAAAATAATAGTGATATTCATAGAACACATTTCGTAAAAAAATAAATTTCAAAATTTGAATGCAAGACGTAAATAAGATGTAAATGGTATTCAATTGAATGGTGGTCTCTATATAACTTTTTTCAATTAAAAGTTATACGGAGTATTAAACTTTTTTAATTATAGTTCCAAAAGTTACATCTACATACCCTTTTTTTTTTGCTAAATTATCTATAGACGATTCAACATTAAATATTAAAATAAAAATAAAAAATGAAGTATGGTATTAATTGTTAGAAAGGTATAGTACTTAGAATATAAAAATGAGAAATGTTAAAATGTATCTTAACTACATTTTAGTTTGTGGAAATTGATCTTGTGAATCAGTTCTAAAATATTAAAATGAAAATAATTTTAGCAATAATAAAATTACTAAATCTAACTTAGGAGTTTCCATGACTTTATATAGTACAACACTTGAGTAGTGTTCACTTGTGTTGGCTAAGTGTTGCTCCATCTCCTACGCGGGCGCGCAGGGGGGTGCGAATTGTGGGCTTTCGAGGGGAAAACCGAGGCTTCGTAAGCCTTCGGGCTTTCCGCGTGTGCGACCTGCGGACACGAATGCAGCAGAAAATTGGGCCGGCTAAACCTGGACTAGTTTTGCTATTTTTATTATTTCCACTGGGCTTTAAAATAAATAAATCAAAATCTGTGGATATGACTTTGCATCTATCCAAGAACAAAGGTGTAGGAGTCTCCCAACTGGAATACTCAAGGATAATTGGTAGTCTGATGTACCTGATGAGTTGTACTAGACCAGACATTGCGTACTCAATTAGTAAGTTGAGTAGGTTTACGAGTAATCCGGGAGCTGATCACTGGAAAGCGATCATACGAGTACTAAGGTACTTGAGGGGAACTCGAGACTATGGTTTGCATTATGGTAGTTATCCAGCAGTACTAGAAGGCTATACTGATGCAAACTGGATATCTAGCAAAAAGGCACTGAAGTCTACGAGTGGATATGTGTTTACACTAGCTGGAGCAGCAGTGTCGTGGAAATCCTCCAAACAAACTGTGATAACTCAGTCCACAATGGAAGCTGAGTTTGTGGCATTAGATAAATGCGCACAAGAGGCTGAATATTTACGCCAATTTCTGGAGGATATTCCGAGATGGCCGAAGCCTGTGACGGCAATAGGACTGCACTGTGATAGTCAGTCTGCTATTGGCAGAGCACAGAGCACAATGTATAATGGAAAGTCCCGTCACATTCGACGACGACATAGTTCCATTAGACAGTTAATGTCAACCGGAATTATCACTATTGACTTTATACCGTCAAAGGATAATATCGCGGATCCGCTAACCAAAGGGTTATCTAGAGAACTGGTTGACAAATCATCGAGAGGGATGGGCCTTAAGCCTATTGCTTAACGGCGTCATGGTGGACACCCAACCATTGCTGACTGGAGGTCCCAAGAACTTGGTTCAATGGGCCAACTAAATCATGATGACCAAATCACTGTGGGGGTAACCCCTGGCCTATTCCTATGGTGAGAAACAGTGAGACCCGTATGGTACGAGGGTAAGCTTTACGCTTTTAATGATCTTTGGCAAATACATGGAGTTCAATAGCATTGAATGCATGGAATTCGGTTGAGTAAATGCGGGTTACTCTTTAAGATAGAGATCACCTATGTGGGAGAGAAGTGGGGCCGCTTCAAAGGAGAATTGCGAGGCACAATTCTTTAGAAACTCCTGCAGAACCAGGACGATGTTCCATGGCCAAAATGGACATAATCATGAGAGCTGAACGAGTCAGAAAGGGTATAGTGATAAGTATATCATCGTTTACACAAACGGTCGAACAGTTCAAAGACAAACACGTCTACTGTCTACCAGTAAAGTCGGTATGCTTACTCAAGCGAAGGTTCAAGGAGCATTCTCTACCTATCGTATGCTATATCTGATCGAAGAATTCTATCACCAAACCAAACTCCGTGTCTGTCTGTCTGGTTTGTGCTACTACATTATCAATCTCATCCATGTGGGGGATTGTTGGAAAATGTGGGTTTTAGCCCCACATTGACTAGTCATTTTGAGCCTAGTTTTGAGTGGTCGTATATTGCGTGTGCGCAATGGGTGATGCTTGGATTTTGTTCTCCTCCGAGAGAGCTTTCCGAGGCATGTTTAATTACTCAAAATGGTTAAGGGATGAATGAGATATGATAGCTCAAAGATGGTCCCTTAAGAGTGGAAATTTTGTTTAGATAATGGAAGTCCCACATTGAAATGGAAAAGGAGTTTCCATGACTTTATATAGTACAACACTTGAGTAGTGTTCACTTGTGTTGGCTAAGTGTTGCTCCATCTCCTACGCGGGCGCGCAGGGGGGGTGCGAATTGTGGGCTTTCGAGGGGAAAACCGAGGCTTCGTAAGCCTTCGGGCTTTCCGCGTGTGCGACCTGCGGACACGAATGCAGCAGAAAATTGGGCCGGCTAAACCTGGACTAGTTTTGCTATTTTTATTATTTCCACTGGGCTTTAAAATAAATAAATCAAAATCTGTGGATATGACTTTGCATCTATCCAAGAACAAAGGTGTAGGAGTCTCCCAACTGGAATACTCAAGGATAATTGGTAGTCTGATGTACCTGATGAGTTGTACTAGACCAGACATTGCGTACTCAATTAGTAAGTTGAGTAGGTTTACGAGTAATCCGGGAGCTGATCACTGGAAAGCGATCATACGAGTACTAAGGTACTTGAGGGGAACTCGAGACTATGGTTTGCATTATGGTAGTTATCCAGCAGTACTAGAAGGCTATACTGATGCAAACTGGATATCTAGCAAAAAGGCACTGAAGTCTACGAGTGGATATGTGTTTACACTAGCTGGAGCAGCAGTGTCGTGGAAATCCTCCAAACAAACTGTGATAACTCAGTCCACAATGGAAGCTGAGTTTGTGGCATTAGATAAATGCGCACAAGAGGCTGAATATTTACGCCAATTTCTGGAGGATATTCCGAGATGGCCGAAGCCTGTGACGACAATAGGATTGCACTGTGATAGTCAGTCTGCTATTGGCAGAGCACAGAGCACAATGTATAATGGAAAGTCCCGTCACATTCGACGACGACATAGTTCCATTAGACAGTTAATGTCAACCGGAATTATCACTATTGACTTTATACCGTCAAAGGATAATATCGCGGATCCGCTAACCAAAGGGTTATCTAGAGAACTGGTTGACAAATCATCGAGAGGGATGGGCCTTAAGCCTATTGCTTAACGGCGTCATGGTGGACACCCAACCATTGCTGACTGGAGGTCCCAAGAACTTGGTTCAATGGGCCAACTAAATCATGATGACCAAATCACTGTGGGGGTAACCCCTGGCCTATTCCTATGGTGAGAAACAGTGAGACCTGTATGGTACGAGGGTAAGCTTTACGCTTTTAATGATCTTTGGCGAATACATGGAGTTCAATAGCATTGAATGCATGGAATTCGGTTGAGTAAATGCGGGTTACTCTTTAAGATAGAGATCACCTATGTGGGAGAGAAGTGGGGCCGCTTCAAAGGAGAATTGCGAGGCACAATTCTTTAGAAACTCCTGCAGAACCAGGACGATGTTCCATGGCCAAAATGGACATAATCATGAGAGCTGAACGAGTCAGAAAGGGTATAGTGATAAGTATATCATCGTTTACACAAACGGTCGAACAGTTCAAAGACAAGCACGTCTACTGTCTACCAGTAAAGTCGGTATGCTTACTCAAGCGAAGGTTCAAGGAGCATTCTCTACCTATCGTATGCTATATCTGATCGAAGAATTCTATCACCAAACCAAACTCCGTGTCTGTCTGTCTGGTTTGTGCTACTACATTATCAATCTCATCCATGTGGGGGATTGTTGGAAAATGTGGGTTTTAGCCCCACATTGACTAGTCATTTTGAGCCTAGTTTTGAGTGGTCGTATATTGCGTGTGCGCAATGGGTGATGCTTGGATTTTGTTCTCCTCCGAGAGAGCTTTCCGAGGCATGTTTAATTACTCAAAATGGTTAAGGGATGAATGAGATATGATAGCTCAAAGATGGTCCCTTAAGAGTGGAAATTTTATTTAGATAATGGAAGTCCCACATTGAAATGGAAAAGGAGTTTCCATGACTTTATATAGTACAACACTTGAGTAGTGTTCACTTGTGTTGGCTAAGTGTTGCTCCATCTCCTACGCGGGCGCGCAGGGGGGGGGTGCGAATTGTGGGCTTTCGAGGGGAAAACCGAGGCTTCGTAAGCCTTCGGGCTTTCCGCGTGTGCGACCTGCGGACACGAATGCAGCAGAAAATTGGGCCGGCTAAACCTGGACTAGTTTTGCTATTTTTATTATTTCCACTGGGCTTTAAAATAAATAAATCAAAATCTGTGGATATGACTTTGCATCTATCCAAGAACAAAGGTGTAGGAGTCTCTCAACTGGAATACTCAAGGATAATTGGTAGTCTGATGTACCTGATGAGTTGTACTAGACCAGACATTGCGTACTCAATTAGTAAGTTGAGTAGGTTTACGAGTAATCCGGGAGCTGATCACTGGAAAGCGATCATACGAGTACTAAGGTACTTGAGGGGAACTCGAGACTATGGTTTGCATTATGGTAGTTATCCAGCAGTACTAGAAGGCTATACTGATGCAAACTGGATATCTAGCAAAAAGGCACTGAAGTCTACGAGTGGATATGTGTTTACACTAGCTGGAGCAGCAGTGTCGTGGAAATCCTCCAAACAAACTGTGATAACTCAGTCCACAATGGAAGCTGAGTTTGTGGCATTAGATAAATGCGCACAAGAGGCTGAATATTTACGCCAATTTCTGGAGGATATTCCGAGATGGCCGAAGCCTGTGACGGCAATAGGACTGCACTGTGATAGTCAGTCTGCTATTGGCAGAGCACAGAGCACAATGTATAATGGAAAGTCCCGTCACATTCGACGACGACATAGTTCCATTAGACAGTTAATGTCAACCGGAATTATCACTATTGACTTTATACCGTCAAAGGATAATATCGCGGATCCGCTAACCAAAGGGTTATCTAGAGAACTGGTTGACAAATCATCGAGAGGGATGGGCCTTAAGCCTATTGCTTAACGGCGTCATGGTGGACACCCAACCATTGCTGACTGGAGGTCCCAAGAACTTGGTTCAATGGGCCAACTAAATCATGATGACCAAATCACTGTGGGGGTAACCCCTGGCCTATTCCTATGGTGAGAAACAGTGAGACCCGTATGGTACGAGGGTAAGCTTTACGCTTTTAATGATCTTTGGCGAATACATGGAGTTCAATAGCATTGAATGCATGGAATTCGGTTGAGTAAATGCGGGTTACTCTTTAAGATAGAGATCACCTGTGTGGGAGAGAAGTGGGGCCGCTTCAAAGGAGAATTGCGAGGCACAATTCTTTAGAAACTCCTGCAGAACCAGGACGATGTTCCATGGCCAAAATGGACATAATCATGAGAGCTGAACGAGTCAGAAAGGGTATAGTGATAAGTATATCATCGTTTACACAAACGGTCGAACAGTTCAAAGACAAGCACGTCTACTGTCTACCAGTAAAGTCGGTATGCTTACTCAAGCGAAGGTTCAAGGAGCATTCTCTACCTATCGTATCTATATCTGATCGAAGAATTCTATCACCAAACCAAACTCCGTGTCTGTCTGTCTGGTTTGTGCTACTACATTATCAATCTCATCCATGTGGGGGATTGTTGGAAAATGTGGGTTTTAGCCCCACATTGACTAGTCATTTTGAGCCTAGTTTTGAGTGGTCGTATATTGCGTGTGCGCAATGGGTGATGCTTGGATTTTGTTCTCCTCCGAGAGAGCTTTCCGAGGCATGTTTAATTACTCAAAATGGTTAAGGGATGAATGAGATATGATAGCTCAAAGATGGTCCCTTAAGAGTGGAAATTTTGTTTAGATAATGGAAGTCCCACATTGAAATGGAAAAGGAGTTTCCATGACTTTATATAGTACAACACTTGAGTAGTGTTCACTTGTGTTGGCTAAGTGTTGCTCCATCTCCTACGCGGGCGCGCAGGGGGGGGTGCGAATTGTGGGCTTTCGAGGGGAAAACCGAGGCTTCGTAAGCCTTCGGGCTTTCCGCGTGTGCGACCTGCGGACACGAATGCAGCAGAAAATTGGGCCGGCTAAACCTGGACTAGTTTTGCTATTTTTATTATTTCCACTGGGCTTTAAAATAAATAAATCAAAATCTGTGGATATGACTTTGCATCTATCCAAGAACAAAGGTGTAGGAGTCTCCCAACTGGAATACTCAAGGATAATTGGTAGTCTGATGTACCTGATGAGTTGTACTAGACCAGACATTGCGTACTCAATTAGTAAGTTGAGTAGGTTTACGAGTAATCCGGGAGCTGATCACTGGAAAGCGATCATACGAGTACTAAGGTACTTGAGGGGAACTCGAGACTATGGTTTGCATTATGGTAGTTATCCAGCAGTACTAGAAGGCTATACTGATGCAAACTGGATATCTAGCAAAAAGGCACTGAAGTCTACGAGTGGATATGTGTTTACACTAGCTGGAGCAGCAGTGTCGTGGAAATCCTCCAAACAAACTGTGATAACTCAGTCCACAATGGAAGCTGAGTTTGTGGCATTAGATAAATGCGCACAAGAGGCTGAATATTTACGCCAATTTCTGGAGGATATTCCGAGATGGCCGAAGCCTGTGACGGCAATAGGACTGCACTGTGATAGTCAGTCTGCTATTGGCAGAGCACAGAGCACAATGTATAATGGAAAGTCCCGTCACATTCGACGACGACATAGTTCCATTAGACAGTTAATGTCAACCGGAATTATCACTATTGACTTTATACCGTCAAAGGATAATATCGCGGATCCGCTAACCAAAGGGTTATCTAGAGAACTGGTTGACAAATCATCGAGAGGGATGGGCCTTAAGCCTATTGCTTAACGGCGTCATGGTGGACACCCAACCATTGCTGACTGGAGGTCCCAAGAACTTGGTTCAATGGGCCAACTAAATCATGATGACCAAATCACTGTGGGGGTAACCCCTGGCCTATTCCTATGGTGAGAAACAGTGAGACCCGTATGGTACGAGGGTAAGCTTTACGCTTTTAATGATCTTTGGCGAATACATGGAGTTCAATAGCATTGAATGCATGGAATTCGGTTGAGTAAATGCGGGTTACTCTTTAAGATAGAGATCACCTATGTGGGAGAGAAGTGGGGCCGCTTCAAAGGAGAATTGCGAGGCACAATTCTTTAGAAACTCCTGCAGAACCAGGACGATGTTCCATGGCCAAAATGGACATAATCATGAGAGCTGAACGAGTCAGAAAGGGTATAGTGATAAGTATATCATCGTTTACACAAACGGTCGAACAGTTCAAAGACAAGCACGTCTACTGTCTACCAGTAAAGTCGGTATGCTTACTCAAGCGAAGGTTCAAGGAGCATTCTCTACCTATCGTATGCTATATCTGATCGAAGAATTCTATCACCAAACCAAACTCCGTGTCTGTCTGTCTGGTTTGTGCTACTACATTATCAATCTCATCCATGTGGGGGATTGTTGGAAAATGTGGGTTTTAGCCCCACATTGACTAGTCATTTTGAGCCTAGTTTTGAGTGGTCGTATATTGCGTGTGCGCAATGGGTGATGCTTGGATTTTGTTCTCCTCCGAGAGAGCTTTCCGAGGCATGTTTAATTACTCAAAATGGTTAAGGGATGAATGAGATATGATAGCTCAAAGATGGTCCCTTAAGAGTGGAAATTTTGTTTAGATAATGGAAGTCCCACATTGAAATGGAAAAGGAGTTTCCATGACTTTATATAGTACAACACTTGAGTAGTGTTCACTTGTGTTGGCTAAGTGTTGCTCCATCTCCTACGCGGGCGCGCAGGGGGGGGGGTGCGAATTGTGGGCTTTCGAGGGGAAAACCGAGGCTTCGTAAGCCTTCGGGCTTTCCGCGTGTGCGACCTGCGGACACGAATGCAGCAGAAAATTGGGCCGGCTAAACCTGGACTAGTTTTGCTATTTTTATTATTTCCACTGGGCTTTAAAATAAATAAATCAAAATCTGTGGATATGACTTTGCATCTATCCAAGAACAAAGGTGTAGGAGTCTCCCAACTGGAATACTCAAGGATAATTGGTAGTCTGATGTACCTGATGAGTTGTACTAGACCAGACATTGCGTACTCAATTAGTAAGTTGAGTAGGTTTACGAGTAATCCGGGAGCTGATCACTGGAAAGCGATCATACGAGTACTAAGGTACTTGAGGGGAACTCGAGACTATGGTTTGCATTATGGTAGTTATCCAGCAGTACTAGAAGGCTATACTGATGCAAACTGGATATCTAGCAAAAAGGCACTGAAGTCTACGAGTGGATATGTGTTTACACTAGCTGGAGCAGCAGTGTCGTGGAAATCCTCCAAACAAACTGTGATAACTCAGTCCACAATGGAAGCTGAGTTTGTGGCATTAGATAAATGCGCACAAGAGGCTGAATATTTACGCCAATTTCTGGAGGATATTCCGAGATGGCCGAAGCCTGTGACGGCAATAGGACTGCACTGTGATAGTCAGTCTGCTATTGGCAGAGCACAGAGCACAATGTATAATGGAAAGTCCCGTCACATTCGACGACGACATAGTTCCATTAGACAGTTAATGTCAACCGGAATTATCACTATTGACTTTATACCGTCAAAGGATAATATCGCGGATCCGCTAACCAAAGGGTTATCTAGAGAACTGGTTGACAAATCATCGAGAGGGATGGGCCTTAAGCCTATTGCTTAACGGCGTCATGGTGGACACCCAACCATTGCTGACTGGAGGTCCCAAGAACTTGGTTCAATGGGCCAACTAAATCATGATGACCAAATCACTGTGGGGGTAACCCCTGGCCTATTCCTATGGTGAGAAACAGTGAGACCCGTATGGTACGAGGGTAAGCTTTACGCTTTTAATGATCTTTGGCGAATACATGGAGTTCAATAGCATTGAATGCATGGAATTCGGTTGAGTAAATGCGGGTTACTCTTTAAGATAGAGATCACCTATGTGGGAGAGAAGTGGGGCCGCTTCAAAGGAGAATTGCGAGGCACAATTCTTTAGAAACTCCTGCAGAACCAGGACGATGTTCCATGGCCAAAATGGACATAATCATGAGAGCTGAACGAGTCAGAAAGGGTATAGTGATAAGTATATCATCGTTTACACAAACGGTCGAACAGTTCAAAGACAAGCACGTCTACTGTCTACCAGTAAAGTCGGTATGCTTACTCAAGCGAAGGTTCAAGGAGCATTCTCTACCTATCGTATGCTATATCTGATCGAAGAATTCTATCACCAAACCAAACTCCGTGTCTGTCTGTCTGGTTTGTGCTACTACATTATCAATCTCATCCATGTGGGGGATTGTTGGAAAATGTGGGTTTTAGCCCCACATTGACTAGTCATTTTGAGCCTAGTTTTGAGTGGTCGTATATTGCGTGTGCGCAATGGGTGATGCTTGGATTTTGTTCTCCTCCGAGAGAGCTTTCCGAGGCATGTTTAATTACTCAAAATGGTTAAGGGATGAATGAGATATGATAGCTCAAAGATGGTCCCTTAAGAGTGGAAATTTTGTTTAGATAATGGAAGTCCCACATTGAAATGGAAAAGGAGTTTCCATGACTTTATATAGTACAACACTTGAGTAGTGTTCACTTGTGTTGGCTAAGTGTTGCTCCATCTCCTACGCGGGCGCGCAGGGGGGGGTGCGAATTGTGGGCTTTCGAGGGGAAAACCGAGGCTTCGTAAGCCTTCGGGCTTTCCGCGTGTGCGACCTGCGGACACGAATGCAGCAGAAAATTGGGCCGGCTAAACCTGGACTAGTTTTGCTATTTTTATTATTTCCACTGGGCTTTAAAATAAATAAATCAAAATCTGTGGATATGACTTTGCATCTATCCAAGAACAAAGGTGTAGGAGTCTCCCAACTGGAATACTCAAGGATAATTGGTAGTCTGATGTACCTGATGAGTTGTACTAGACCAGACATTGCGTACTCAATTAGTAAGTTGAGTAGGTTTACGAGTAATCCGGGAGCTGATCACTGGAAAGCGATCATACGAGTACTAAGGTACTTGAGGGGAACTCGAGACTATGGTTTGCATTATGGTAGTTATCCAGCAGTACTAGAAGGCTATACTGATGCAAACTGGATATCTAGCAAAAAGGCACTGAAGTCTACGAGTGGATATGTGTTTACACTAGCTGGAGCAGCAGTGTCGTGGAAATCCTCCAAACAAACTGTGATAACTCAGTCCACAATGGAAGCTGAGTTTGTGGCATTAGATAAATGCGCACAAGAGGCTGAATATTTACGCCAATTTCTGGAGGATATTCCGAGATGGCCGAAGCCTGTGACGGCAATAGGACTGCACTGTGATAGTCAGTCTGCTATTGGCAGAGCACAGAGCACAATGTATAATGGAAAGTCCCGTCACATTCGACGACGACATAGTTCCATTAGACAGTTAATGTCAACCGGAATTATCACTATTGACTTTATACCGTCAAAGGATAATATCGCGGATCCGCTAACCAAAGGGTTATCTAGAGAACTGGTTGACAAATCATCGAGAGGGATGGGCCTTAAGCCTATTGCTTAACGGCGTCATGGTGGACACCCAACCATTGCTGACTGGAGGTCCCAAGAACTTGGTTCAATGGGCCAACTAAATCATGATGACCAAATCACTGTGGGGGTAACCCCTGGCCTATTCCTATGGTGAGAAACAGTGAGACCCGTATGGTACGAGGGTAAGCTTTACGCTTTTAATGATCTTTGGCGAATACATGGAGTTCAATAGCATTGAATGCATGGAATTCGGTTGAGTAAATGCGGGTTACTCTTTAAGATAGAGATCACCTATGTGGGAGAGAAGTGGGGCCGCTTCAAAGGAGAATTGCGAGGCACAATTCTTTAGAAACTCCTGCAGAACCAGGACGATGTTCCATGGCCAAAATGGACATAATCATGAGAGCTGAACGAGTCAGAAAGGGTATAGTGATAAGTATATCATCGTTTACACAAACGGTCGAACAGTTCAAAGACAAGCACGTCTACTGTCTACCAGTAAAGTCGGTATGCTTACTCAAGCGAAGGTTCAAGGAGCATTCTCTACCTATCGTATGCTATATCTCATCGAAGAATTCTATCACCAAACCAAACTCCGTGTCTGTCTGTCTGGTTTGTGCTACTACATTATCAATCTCATCCATGTGGGGGATTGTTGGAAAATGTGGGTTTTAGCCCCACATTGACTAGTCATTTTGAGCCTAGTTTTGAGTGGTCGTATATTGCGTGTGCGCAATGGGTGATGCTTGGATTTTGTTCTCCTCCGAGAGAGCTTTCCGAGGCATGTTTAATTACTCAAAATGGTTAAGGGATGAATGAGATATGATAGCTCAAAGATGGTCCCTTAAGAGTGGAAATTTTGTTTAGATAATGGAAGTCCCACATTGAAATGGAAAAGGAGTTTCCATGACTTTATATAGTACAACACTTGAGTAGTGTTCACTTGTGTTGGCTAAGTGTTGCTCCATCTCCTACGCGGGCGCGCAGGGGGGGTGCGAATTGTGGGCTTTCGAGGGGAAAACCGAGGCTTCGTAAGCCTTCGGCCTTTCCGCGTGTGCGACCTGCGGACACGAATGCAGCAGAAAATTGGGCCGGCTAAACCTGGACTAGTTTTGCTATTTTTATTATTTCCACTGGGCTTAAAAATAAATAAATCGGTTTGATTGATTTGATTAAATCCGAGATATGATTTAATTGCAGATATTGAGTAGTGCACAAGTCTTATCTCTAACCTTATCGTTACAACCTATTTTAATTAACGCGTTAATTATTTTAGGCAGTTGTGTAGCGAGCAAGGTTTGTCAAACCTATAAATACCCCCCTTAGGGTCTAGGTTTATTCATCTCATTCGCAGCCTAAACACATTCATTACCTCTCTCTCCCTGGTGATAGTTTTCTTGCTCGTTTTTGCTCACCGAAGGTGCTGTATTTTGCAACGCCATCGTTCTCTCGTTTTATCCTGGGAGGCTATCGTTTCACACACACGGTGAGAGGCGAAATAGCTTTAAGGAGACAGCTCTTCCGCTGGACTCGAGATTCTCTTATATCCTTCTGTTCTGTTATTTTTTGTTTGTTCACTGTTATACACCGTTTTGTTATTCGCATACATATTGTTATTTCTCACAGATTGTTTCACA
Organism: Kitagawia praeruptora; assembly: GCA_037693485.1. Classification (NCBI taxonomy): domain Eukaryota; kingdom Viridiplantae; phylum Streptophyta; class Magnoliopsida; order Apiales; family Apiaceae; genus Kitagawia; species Kitagawia praeruptora. Next base: position 24,800,641 of record CM075351.1, on the reverse strand, counting down.
CCTATAAATAAAGAACTAAAAAGAAAGGAAAGGGACATCATATCCACAATAACCTTTCTTGATTCGTATCAATACAAGTATACAACCAATGCACCAACTCCTAGTTATAAAACAAAGTCATAGAATCCGGCCCTTCTAAGCTCCAATGGTCAATCTCTTTATTCTTCACATCATCAGGTGGCAATAAAGAGATAAACATCAAAGTATAAACTACTTCTTTATTGACAAGACCAAACTGTTTTAAAAATGGTTTTGCATTATGGCTGAGCTTTTATTCTGTTTGCCTCTTTATTCTCATTTCTTTTATACCTTTTCCACAAAACCATTTGAATGTGACAAATGGATGAAAGAAGAAATTATGTTGTTTATAGATATTTGGCGAGAACAATTGTTCGGCACTCTTATGTATCATTCTACACATATTTTATAAATTATTATTCTGCACTTTTTCAAAGAGTGCAAAACAATAATTCAACTATACTCATGTTAAATCTCTCATTCATAGAACGAGACCCTCATGCATACTTACATTTGCATATAGTAAAAACACACTTTCAACCATGTTTAAAAAAAACTACTATAAGCAACTTAAGATATATCATGCAAAACATAGATCAAACAATCCATCAAGTCTAGTTGAATATTGATTATGTATGAACTACTATATTTATTAACCATTTCTTAATAGTCCTGCAGAGACCCCCCTACGTCTCTTTTCTTTACTTTAGTTTCTGCTTGTACTACTTCCTTTCTTCTTAAACTAGGTAAGATTATACCAACAAGTTTACTCCAGACTAAACCTAAAAAAACCTTACAAACTTGTCACGGATTGTCTGTACCAATATTCTTTGCGGTCCCTTCTTGTAATTGAAAAAGAACGACGAGAAACCATCTGTTGCTTCTTCATAACTAGGTATGCTGTTATTTATAATGTGCTGCTTCTGTAGTATAATAATGCACCAAGTTGTAGTTTGATATTCTGTCCTCCCTATATCTGTAACCTTCTCTGTTCCTGAACCTATGTAGCTGTCGAAATTCTGCTCGTCATTGGAGATGCAAATGGACTGTCTGGAAGGTTTAGTCCCTGAGTGCTGCAACATCAAGGAAAACACACGACAAAACATAACAAAATGTCATTTAGTTAAGACACAAAATGGAAACTCCTGCAAAGATTGAACATGCTGTGCACTATATTAATTTTTAAAACTGCAATGAATGTGACACATATACTTTAACATTAAAAGGTTTTATGGACCAACAATGAGTCAAGATCAAAAGACAAAGTAATTCATGTTCAGAAGAAAAAAGTTCGCGGTCTTAAATCAGCTGGTCATGAGTAAATAAAGGTCGAGCCTTTCCGGAAATCAGTCTGGTGCCTAACCAAATAAATGCTTTTAAATGAAAATAAGGCCAACAAGCTGGTCACTCTATGACAATGAGTCAAAAGGAATAAGAAAAATACCTCTCCTGATCATTGTATCTGGTCTCTATGTGCTTCATGGTCTCTTCAGTAGTACCAGAACCATTATTAAGAACATCTAGTAAATAATTAAATCGTTCTGCAGATGGAAAGTTTGGTTGTTCTTCATGTGCTTTATTCATAAATAAGAAATACAAGAATTAGTTCCATGAACTATAGAAAAGACGAATTATTTTTCTAAAAAAAAATCAGTTTATTAAGTATAATTATAACCTTCAGAAAGCTTCATTTCGCTTGGTGCATAGCCGAAGTATGGATGATGGTTCATAGATTTAGCTGCTAACTGCATATCAGAAAAGCGCATTCTTTCAAACTCAAGTAGACGTTCATGCTCCTCCATAACCTGCTTCCTCAGGATGCCTGAATTATCATAGAATCTTGGGACTGCCAAATAAGACATAAAACCAATGGTGTGAATAAAATATGCAAACCATTAGCTAACTACACATATCATTGAAAAAAGAAGACCTCACTTGAGTGTATATCAGATTCTGCATCGACGATATGAGAACCATAGTACATGGGATGCTGAACTTTTTCGGAAAACTTCCTGCGGGAAAAGATGCTAGATTTGAAAAACAAACTACAGTTAAAGGAGCAAAGTACAGGAGAAACAAAATATATTTTGGATAAATGAAGTACATATCTCCTCTGGAAATACTATTATACTCACCTCTCGGAAAGCCTTGATTTTTCTCTGTAAGGCTTTACAAGAACACGGGCACCACATACAAAATGAGGATTCCCTTTAGCCAGAATTTGTTTTACTGACTCTGGGTAAACAAAAGTCACAAACCCAAACATTCTTCTCTGCTGGCAAGGAATCCTAACATCTTGAACAGGTCCATATTTACTAGAAAATTTAAAAACAACAGAAGTGATAAATACTGTTAAAACTAGAATCATATTTGGAATGATAGAGTAATCCTGGCTACAGTTTTCTATTTTTTTTTCTTACTTGAAATAGTTGGAAACATCTTGCTCTGTGAAAGTGCTCTCAGCTGGAAAAGTTAGATATATCTGGCGAGAGCCATTTACTATTCCACCATGCTCATTTCTTTCTCCATTGTAGTCCATGTACTCCGGAACATCTTTTGCCAATATAACACAATGCTGGCCATGAGGTCTGTAGCTAAATAACAGAAAAACTTAACAAGTTAACTACTCTTTGAACATGTGGAACTATAACATATCTATAATAATGACAATTCATTAGTTTCACCTGTCTATAAGTCTAATGCTGTTCTTAAGTCGCGCAAGAAGCTTAGTCAAGCTATAGCCAGCTTTTCCATGTCTCTGGCTCTCCGTAAGATACCCCTCGGCCTGAAGTGTTTTCCCATATTTCTCATAATACAACATCGGCAAGGAAGCAATTGAAACTGGTAACCCTCTTCTTGATTTCAGAAGTTCAGTGATCTCCACTTCTAGCTTCTCAAGCGATCCTGGTGAAAAATCTTGATCTTCATTTGCAATTTCATTCATATTCGAATGGTACATTTGAGAGAAGCTTTCCGGTATTAGATGGCCATGAAAGTAGCGACAGTTGCTTCCATGTTTACAAAATCCTTTGCTGAAATAGTGGCAAACTTTGACCGGAAATTCAGGCAAACTTGGAGACCTTCGGTTGGCTCTCGGGCCAACTGCAGTTTTGGGCAAATAGTAATTGCCTGACACATCAGACTGATTGGAGTTCGCAACATCCATTTGATCTTCCAATGAGAAGAACTGAAGTTGGTTCTGAAGGCGATAATCATCCAGAGCAGATTCTGTGTATCCTAGTGGGACATATTCCAAGTTACGAACTGGCAGCTGCTCTGCAGGAACTTGGGGGTCCCAGTAGGGATTCGGGACTCTAAGCGCTGAACTCAGAGATGGAACGGACCGAGACGCTGAGAATGAGGTGAACTGCAAGGGAAGCTCTGAGATTGGTGTGGGAATCATCTGAGGAGGTGAAACCGAAAGAGAAGCTACTGGCTTGGATGATAATCCAGTTTTAGCCTTGTCAATCAAAGAGAGTAGTACATTATCTGGGCTGAATGCTAATCTAATCATCTCCCTCTCACCATGATCTTGCAGCAGGAGATAACCAATGATTTTAGACACATTTTCTGGTTCTAGTTTCTGGATTCTATTGTAGACAACTTTGGTAGAATCTGTAAAGTCCATCTCAAAATTTCACCTAAAAATCCACTGAAATCAACACCATTGATCTAACGTTAGTGTGTAACTACACAAAGAAACTGTCTACAAATATAAACAATGATAAACACCTCTTACACGCAAATCTACGGTTGAATAAGCCATTATCTTATTATCAAATTCACTGTAAGTTACACAAAAATCTTGATTATAACCATTGAATGTGTTTTTTTTATTAGCCCTCACTATGCCACATGACACTCACTAATAACTTACCAGAACCTGCAAACTGTTGTCCAGATTGGAGAAATGCAAAAACATTTTATAATTACTAGAAAAACAAAACTTGTTAAAATCAGAATACTCCAAGAAAAAAGTAAAAATATTATTCACAAAATTAGCAAGAAGTGAAAGAAGATATTTCATTATATGCACATGCTATCATGAACATGAGAACTCATCACCCACCAAACAAACATGATTGGACGCTAGAAACTCATTTTAAATAGACTAGCTATTCTTTCCAAAAATGATTAGTACAAAACATTATCTTTAAATAATAAATTTAAACAATTCTGGGAACAGAACAATGACCCCTTTGAAAGAGGAAAAAAGTCCAACATCAGAAATTAATTGGTAAATATAACAAATCCAGAACCCTCTTCAAACCAATGGCTTCAACCAAACATGAAACTAAAGCATGCATTTTAACATTCACAAACAGGCTTCAAAGTTCAAACTCATGTCTAGAAACATAAAGTGGGCAAAGAGATTGAAACACTCAAAACTAAAGTTTGATTTTTGCTACAAAAATCCATATAAATCTTAGTGTAGAACAAGTAGAAACATCATGCTACCACAACACACACACACATACAATGAGAAAGACAAATTAAAAACAGTGAAAAAATAAATTATTTAAACAAGAGAAGGTAAAGATCTGACATACCCTGAAAACCAAAAGAATTTATAGACAGAAGAAAGTCAGAGAGACAGCAAATCCATGAACTGAAATTCCTCTCCCATGATTACTCCATCTCTCTCCTCTCTCTCTCTCTCTTTCTCTCTGCAACTCTCTGTTTTTTTGGTATATCCAAAATAAATACTAGTAGTAAAAAATATATACAAAACAGATATATGTGACTATGTAGACTACTACTCTATGTACATGGATATGTACATTTTAAAATAAAAAGAACTGCTGTGTCCCACTACTCAAACAATCCTCAAGAAAAGACAGCATTCTTAAGAAACAAAATGACAGAAAGTAAATATACTATATCTTTAAAGGGCAGTTTGTCTTTAGTTTTAAATAAAATCAAATCAAACCTCCTAAATACTCTTTATACAAAACATATAAACATGCATTTACACACACATGTACACACACTAATTTATTACAACTATCTAGTACTATATGTGCTTTGCATGAAGTAGCTAGCCTAGAAGTATTTAAACAACCTATGTAACTTTGCTCTGACACTCTATATATATATTTCACTTTTTGCATTAAAGTAAAATATTAAAAATTAAAAGGTGGAAATGTTGTTACAGATATTTGCGGGAGATTTATTGGAATTTAGGCTTGAGTTTCGAATTTGGATGAACTGGTCATGATGGTTAAATGACTCAAATGCCCTTATCCATTTTAACTGCTTCAAAGTCAATCCCACTCTTATCTCTAAATTCAGTTTCACAGTTTTATCGGCTAAGCTATAGTATATCGCTTTTACTCTCTTTTTTTAAAATTTTTTTTTTTTTGTACAAATCTCTTTTCATTTTAAAATGTTCCAAAGTAGATTTTTTAGTTGCCAAAATCTATTAATTTTTTAACGTAATTTATGCTGATAATATACTATAGCAGATGTAAAATCTTAAAATTATTTTATTAAAAATTAGAATGATTATTCCCTCTCATTTTTTTATAATTTAATTTCATTAGTTGGCACGCATTTTAAGTGTATATATAAAGTATAGTTCAATAACTTTTTTTTTTGATTTTTTTTAAACAATTAACTTTTATTTAGAAGGAAATTAAATTAAAATAATTTATGGAACTATACTTATATGAATATTATTTTTTTTTGAAAAAATACTTATATTAATATTAAAATTCGTATCAAAATTTTCTATACCTTGTAAAGAACCTAGTGGAAGAGGAATATGGTGCTGTTTGGTAAAAATTTAAATAAGTTCTTATGGACTTATTTTCGGATAAAAAATTTATATTTTAATAATTTTTTTTATAAATTTATTTAATATATGTTTCAGATTTTATAAGTTCTAAAAAATTTATATTTTAAAAAAAAAATTTATAAATGTATTTAATATATGTTTGAGATTTTATAAGTTTGATAAAAACAAGTAAATGAGTTAGATGACAGAGTCAACTCAGTGACACAGTCTACAGAAGAGGCAATAGAAAGAGCAAAATGATCACGTGATAAGGCAAGAGCTTATGATATTTGGTGAGTGGGACACCGGACCCATTGTAGTCTATTGATGAGGTTGGTTGGCCCCACATATGCGTTACATTACTAAAACGTATACGGAGTAGTATTAAATTTAAAGAGTTTTTTTTTTATCATAAGATGCCCAGTGACGAAATTTTTTTTGTTAATTTTATAGTAAGTGTTGGACTGAAATTTAGGTTACATATAAAACATTGATTTACTGACAAATAAACTCACGGGACTTTTTTTAAAAAAAAATTGAGTGCCAACATTTTTAAAGCAGCAATATTTTGTAAGAAAAACGTAATCGGGTGGTTGTTCGGCCGAAGTTATACATACTTATACTAGCTTATAGTAACTTATAAGCCGTGCAACGCAGAGCTTATTTTTTAATATTTATAATTTATAATCAAATAATTTTTTAAAAATTTATATGTTATTAATTTACAGATCCAATTATTGTTAAAATTGATATATATAAGATTTTACATGTTCGATTTAATATTTGTATTCTCTTGAATTCTTAAAATTTGATTTGGACAATTTTACAGTTCACATGAAATCAACAAAATAAACTTTAATTTATTGATGGTTTAACGATTACTTTCCAATCAAATCAACACAGAAACAATAGAGAGAAGAAATTAACGATTTTTTACGTTAAAAATTCTATTCGATTTATGAATTCTACTTATAATTAGTTTTGATTATCAAAATACCCGTATTATTATTTGAAGATAGTTTTACTAACAACCAAATACAATTTTAACGATAAGTGTAAGAGAGATTTTGTCCAAAACTTTGATAATCGGTAGTCCGATCCTCCGCACGACAAAATTAATTAGAACCGTTAGTACTTGGATCTTAAAATATATAGATGAAAACCGTTGGATCTTGCACAAAAAAATATTTTATATTTATATATGTTATAAACTAAACAGTGTGTTATATATTGAAATACGAAAAGGTGTATGTCAATTATTTAAATCATATATAATTAGGTTTTCTACATTAAATATCATTATCATTGTAGGACTTCTATATTGAATAAGATTAATTAATTTAAAAATTCATAATTATATTTTTTCTTAAGATTTTGAGTGTTTCTATTTGAATAAAAATTATTAATTCATCACTAAATTAAAGATAAATTTATGAGTTTCGCGTGGATTGTAAAATTATCCAAATCTAATTTCTAAATCTCCAGATAGAGCCCAAATAGTAAATATGAATTTTTTTTAGACTAATAAAAAAAATTCAATTCTAATACAACATTTTTTAATTATATCCTTTTCAGATTATAATTTTATTTTTAAAATTCAATTCTAATACAACCTTTTTTAATTTTATCCTTTTAGATTATAATTTTCTTTTTAAAATTCACTTCTAATGCAACCTTTTCTAATTACATGTTTTTTTATATTATAATTTTTTTTAATTTGATATAATCTTGATCGTCTATATTGAAAAATTTTAGATTCGACGGTGATGGTATAGTGATCAAAATTATGGATACGATATCTTTTACGCTTATTATATATAAGAACTAGCAATATGCCCGTGCTACGCACACGGTGATGGTTTTTTTCAAATTTTTTTTAAAGATTTATTTTGTTTTTTTATAAAGAAAGACATTTGCTTATGAAGCATAGATAGATAGTCGTAAAGAAGTAAAGATAGATGTCTAACGTGTAAACTTTATAATCCGAAATCCAAAACAAACACTTCAAAATATGAAGCAGGAATTGATTTTTATTACAAAACAAACCAAATTGAAGAGCAAAACCATAGTACGTAAAAATTGAAAAGCAAAACAAATTATTCTCGAAATTAAAAGGAAACATCGGCAATCAATAGAACCATTGCAAGCTCTGGAGCAGGAAACAGTTACCAGCTAGAAACAAAGGCTCACACATCCTGCATTTAAGAAAGTAGCAAGGTTTTGTAAATTAATAAATATTGGATTCATAACTACAGAACAATAATAATTGTTACATATGCGTTATTCTGTCAAGTATGTCAATACGAAAGAAAGATATGAACCATTTTAATCTTCTTTGAACATGATTTTGCAGAGCCTGGAGTCTCTTCATTGTTAGATACATCAATCATGTTCTGAAAAAAAACATTAAGAATAAAAAAAATTTACAATCTACCAGTAGTTCCTCACAATGAGGACATGAAGTCATCTGTTTTATACTTACTGCCGAGTAGCTGATTGAATTACACCCAACCATGGTAGAATCTGAGGTTGATGCACTTGTAGCCAACATGTCAAAAGCATCAGTGACAATGAAGATTTTGCTGTTCAGCAAAACATTGTCATGACTTATCTGGATTTTGAAAGTGTAATCTTTCCCAGTCATTGCATTAATTTTGCTTGGATAGCCACTGGTTTCTCCTTCCTAAAGATATTAACACAATACAAAACAGTAATTAACATTATAACAAAAACACGGAGGAATTTTGTGACATGTTTTGTACATACATTGATAGTATCGAAAATTAGTTTTGTGGCAGTTTGACCAATCAGTCTCTTAGCAGCACGATCCTTAAATTGTTTGACAAATCATTGATGATGGTCGAGGTAATTTTTAAACGATAGTCTTTAAGCATTTTTTATGCAAGTATATATACATTTTAAAATCTAAAATTCTATTTTAACTGGAAAAAACAGAAAAAATTGGTGTTTTTGAGAGATCATTTCTAAAAGTTGTCTCTCAGCATTGCTTGGAGGAAAGCGTAATGGTATGATCTGTTCTAGTTTTATTATTCTTTCTTCTATTCTCATCAATAATGAGTATTTAGAAGAAAAACGTATATTATGCATTCTTCAAAATTTATTTATTCTGATTTTATGTATATGTAATATATAACAGTTTGTACCAAAAACGATAAAGGATAAATACAAAGAAAAGCTTGGTTGTATAAATCAACTTGAAATCTTTGGTGAAAGGTGTCCTGTTTTGTACAACTCTACTGGTGGCTATTTGTCACAGCTTAAGAAAATGATCCAAAGGTTCAATCTGCAAAAAAAAAGACTATTGTGTTCACAATAAAGGAAAATAATGTCTTGTTTGCAAGGATTTACCAAATCGATGGTACAGAGATAGAGTATGAAAATCGCTCTGTTGAGAATTCAGATTATAGCCAAGCAAATTGGCTTTGGAGCATTAACTGGAACTCTGAATCAGGTTAGTAAACTTGCTGTCAAATGTGTAAAAAGTTGACTTGAGAAAGTATGTAGCTTGGTTTGTCGATGCTAGTTTGTAATTACAAAATCTTTTTTATTGTGTAAACAATGTTCAGATATGGATGAAGACATGGATGGAGATAGTGGTAAAGAAGAAGAAGCTGTTGAGGAAACCAAAGTTTCCAAGAATGCCATGAAAAGCGTAAGTGTATAGTTAATTCCAGTTTAACTATTATATTATTATAATATAACTAAAGGAGATCATATTGATTCAGATAATGTTATCATGGCATTCTAGTTTCTTGAATGCATTAAATTGGATCAATATTCCTATTTCTAATTTTGTCTTAAAATAAGTTACATAAATGTGGATTTACTTATGTGTTTGCAAAATAAATAAACGTGTTTTATAGGTGAACTTATTCAATGGAAGATACCCGTTATTTGTCATAGTTATAGAACGTGAAACAACGAAAAGCAAAAACCTGGTATGTGTTCCAATAAAAAAATTTATCATGTACGTAATCTTTATATGTTTAGCTACTGTTTACAAAAATTAATTACTATATAATTTTATCAGAGATTACCAGAGAGATTCATTACGGAGTATGGAGATGATCTACCACATAATATCAGACTTAGATTGCCCAATGGACGGGATATTCATCTACATTTCAAAAAGAGTGAAAAATCATTATATCCTATTTCTGCAATGATTAAAGAATGCATGAGACTTTTTGGTTCCACTATGATATACTATTATGAGGGTAATGGAAATTTTCTGGTATTTGTATTAAAAGAAGATTTCTGTGAAGTGGATTATTTTCAGTTCAGAACTATACCACGGGCCACCGTGTATGATCAAGGTAAGTTACAAATTCGATTATTAAATAGTATATGTTGATGTTATATTGGTATGCTATATTGCTTTATAATGAAGTGGTTAACTATTTCGTTACTTTTTACTCATAAATTTTTAGACAATATCAATGGAGTGGGATGGAAATTTCTTTTAACTGCTAATGAATCTGCTTTTGATTTTGGAGAAATAGTAAGTTACCAATTTATGCACAAATCTTCAATACTGTTAGTGTAATTTTAAATGTATTGCTAATCATTTAAAATAAGAATCAGATTGTTAATCATAATAATGTTTTATAGGTAATCCCGGCAAGATTCTGCAGAATGTTTGGAAAAAATATTCCGGACAGTGTTTCAATTTGTTTGTCAAATGGATCAGTGTTCCATGGTCGTTACTTGAATGAAGAAAGGCAACTTATAGGACTGTCTGATATGTTTGGCTTGAATTCTCTTGAAGAGAATGATTTATTGCTGTTCACTTACTGTGGTGTCGGAAAGTTTGAAATTATCATTTTTGATAATGGAAAAGTTGAAAAGTATGTTGATACAAATCCTAATGTGACAGGTATATGATTTATATTCTTATTGGTACATATTTTCTTTATTTGAAACATTCTGTGATTTTTAATACATTTACTTGTAAATCTAAATTTCCATATTTTTTAATTGTTCACATTTTTGGGAAATAGAAGCAGGAATAGTAGAATATAGCAATGATGGTGTTACTGTCTTGAAAGGTACTACTGCAAATTTGATATATGATGCTGAAATGAACGAACCAGAATTGGAAAACAATGATGGAAATGCAGTGGTTGGCATTGAAATGAATGATCCAGTAATAGGCTTTTCTGCAATCATGACAAAATGTAATGTTGATAACAAATCACATGGACCGGTATGATTTACGATCTTAATAAATCTAATTTTTACAATACAATTTTGATAGTTATCAAAATAGTATTGTAGTATTTCTGCTTATTAAGATTATTTTGTTGTGTGCAGTATATCCCAGGATATGTCAATCCAGAAAATCGCAAATGGATAGCTGGTGAGCATGTTAGCTTTAGAAGTGCAGATCAAGTTTGGGATATTGGAGTGGTATACTCCAATGGCCTTGCAAGGTTTTCAGGAGGCTGGAATAAGTTTGCAAGAGACAAAAAGGTGAAGAAAAATGAAACTTTGGTGTTCAATCTGTTGGAAGCTGAAGGAGGATTGGTATTCGATATTGAATTTCCCGGACGTAGTTAAATGACATTTAAATTGTTGAAATAAGTTCCTCATGGAATATTTTTGGGTGTATTCAGAGGATTTAGTAGTTAGTAACTATTATAATCTATTCATAACTTTTATGACATTATTGCGATAATATTTAAAACTCATATAAGAGTTCAGATACTTGGATAATGCATCTATGTTATTTGGTATTTCGCAATGTGTAACTACTTAGTTATATAGCAGTAGTTTTCTTATTCTATTGCTGGATTAATTTCCATCATTTTGGCAAAGAATAAAAACAACGTACTAAGTAGAACAGATTATCATTTTCTATCATTTTGCCAGCGTCTTCATAGTACTACTTCAATGTTCTCTACAATCGTCTATCTAACAGATTAACTTGAACAAATGTGGGATTATCACGCTTGCTTATTAACTAATTTTTTATCCAATTTTTATATGTCATTACCCAACATAGCATCCAACCCTAAAACAATAAACTGATAGTATATTGTAGTAGTTCAATTTGTAGTAGTTCATTAATGTTGTGTTTCTATGTAATCAGTTTGTTTTCTTATTAGTTTTTCTGCATAACTCAAATCCAAATGTGATGAGATGGGATCTGATTCAACTAAATATTTCGACATGCTGGATCAGAATCCATGAAAAATGTGAAGTTTAAATATTTCTGAGGACTGAGCATGGCTACATTCTTCAAGAAAAGATGAAAATTATATTGCAAGGAACTAATAAGTGAATTGGAGAACAAAGTAATATGTACTGCAATCGCCTTATATTAGTAAAAACCATAATATTCATCATGGAGAAATTTAAAATTCATTGCTACATGTCTTTATTAGTGAAAATTTAACCAAAAGCAAGGTTAAATTCCTAATCAGGAACAACTGGTAGATTGTAGAAGACCTCGTCAAAAACAACATTTGCTGTAAAATGATTTGATCTTCCAGAATCCCCCTCAATGAGAATGTGAAGTCCATCTGGTGAAGTTACTCTTGACACAGTAACATAAAATTGACCGTGAGAAAAGACAGGACGTGGCAGAAATAAACCAACTCTATCCAATGACTGACCTTGGCTTTTGTTAATCGTCATGGCATAACATATCTGCAACGGAAATTGTATTCTTTTGAAAACAAATGGCCATTTTGTGTCCGTAGGTTGCATCTCAATTCTTGGAATTAGATGTCTAGTACCAACATGAGATCCTGTTAAAATTTCACACTCAACACTATTCTTCAAACATTTGGTGAGGACCATCCTAGTACCATTACAAAGCCCGGTAATTTGGTTGAGATTTCTCATCAACATGACCACAGCTCCAACTTTGAGCTTCAGTTCATGTTTTGGAAGACATGGCATATTAATTGAATTCAAGTATTCAATTGGAAAAGAGGACTCGTACTCATCTTCAACATCTCCATATACATCATCTATTGAATCTTGGCTTAAGTATGAGTGTGATGTACCTGGAATAAGCTCCAATAAATGAGAATTGATGTCGTCAACAATAGCATTTGTTGGAGTAAGGATTGCTCTTTCTCTCAAGTACGTTTGAGAATTCATGTTCTTGGAAAAATCTGGATAAGTGACATCAATGATACTCTTTACAGAACTGATGTAATCTTCTATTAGATATTCCCTTGGAATTAGAATCTCAGGATTCGAATGAGATTCTTTAGGATGGATATTTTCTATCTTTCCATCACCAACATCCAGAACCCACTTACTAAATTCAGCAATTTTTTTATTCTGAGCATCGGAATTACCAGAACCTAAACGCATGTTTTTCCGAAGGAGAAATACTCTATAGGAATCCCACAAATGGGACTGGTTCAGTGATGCATTGACAACTTCACTCCTTGATGCTTTTGGAATTACTGGAAGAATCTGACGGAAATCGCCACCAAACACAATATTGATACCGCCAAATGGAAGCTTCTTTCTCTTTGGATCAACGGCTGACATTATGTCTCTAAAAGAACGGTCAACAGATTCAAAACCGTGACGATGCTGCATTGGAGCTTCATCCCAAATGACCAGATTTGTCTGCTTGATTAACTTGGCAATGTCACTGCCATGCTTTATGTTGGCTACAGAATATTGATCCAATTTAATGGGAATCTGGAATCTAAAATGGGCAGTCCTACCACCAGGTAGTAGAACAGCAGCAATACCGGAAGATGCAATAGGTAAGACTATTTTACCTTCACTCTGCAAACGACAACATAGAGTTTTCCAGAGATATGTCTTACCACACCCGCCGCTTCCATAAACAAAAAACATACCTCCATATAGGCTGTTAACCGAAGAAATAATGGAGTTATAGACTTCAAGTTGTTCACTGTTGAGGTTTGAATGTAGTTTGTCATGCTGTGATTTCATATCATCCTTATCATAAGAAGTTTCTTCCTCAATTAAACGATTACACGAATGCTGCATGAAAGCTTCATCTGGAAATGGCATTGTTGCATAGTCTCTCAAAGATTTACCAACCTCGTTCAATAACTTTTCAACCTCTGTAAAAAAAAGATAAATTAAAATACCTTAATAGATGGAAATATTACTTGCACTTTTATAACACTTGTATTACTATTATTTTTGTAGTAGGACGAATAATTTTTTTTTATAGATGAACATAAGTATTAATGGTAAATATGCAAATATGATTGGAAATACCTGCAAGAGCATAATTCTCTAATTCATCATCAGTTAAAGTGAGAGCCTGGTTCCCAGTTTTTTTCCGCTTTGAATACAAAATATCTTCGGACAAACTTGACCAATGCTGTTTCCACAATTTTCTTGGATCTGCTACTGGACAGTTGGTCAATATATGCACAAACATTGCTCTAAGTTGTCCAGGCAATGCGGTTTGTGCATTTTCACGTAGTGCGTCATCCCACTGTTTGTCATCTTTAAGCAGCCCAAGGGCATCACATGATTCTTTGAATGTCTGGTAAACTTTACCATCAATGGTACATAAATCAGTAAAAGATGTAGCACCTTTATTTCGCATAAGAAGCATACGAAGATAAAATGCATCACCACTTGATGCATGGACCTCGGATAACCTGCCAACAACCATACCACGATGTCTTTCTTTCCACTTGCATGAACGTGGCTGCCATGTAAACCCTTTTGGAAATTCCTGATAAGTATACTCTCGAGCACTTGGAATTGTTTTGTTGGCAATGAACCAAGCTTCTAGTTTACTCTTTCTAGAATTTGCTTCACTTGCAATCTGTTCCAAATTTTTGGTATTCACTTTAAAGCTTACGCTCTTCCCTCCGGGAACATGAACGGGTAGTCGCTCAACAGATGGATATCGGTAATGAATGTCATAACCTAGGATCCTCCATGCAGCCTCAGAAGCACAAACATAACGTCCATCAAGATAGTGTTTAACCTCGTCTACAGTCTTACCTTTACCATTGTTTACATTAGATGCATTGTTCCCTTTTTTTCGCTGTAACAACATTGTGGCATTGTCGTGGCCTTTCAGACAATACTTGAATAAGTATTTCAATGATCGTGAATTATTGCAAATCTCCAAATTGATATGACATTGGAATCTAACCAATAAATCTCTGTTGTACGGAACAACAAATTGATTGTCAAGAGAATTTCCATTTTTAACAACACTTCTGTTCATCTTCCTTCTTCGATAAACTGGAAATCCACTATCATCAAAAAACGTGTGGCCATTGTACCTGCACATTTAAATGTATTATTGTTCAAATCATAATATGATCTTGGAATGACAAATGGAATATATGTGCCAAAAAAAATTAAAATGCCTAAAATTAATTCTGTACCTCTTGGGAAAATGACGGATGCATTTTCCATTTGCCATGCACGGTGAATAGGAAAAGTCCTTCCCACATGGACCATGAACCATGTAATTTTTGACAGCATTGTAACAAATTGGATCAGAGTCTTTGTCAGGAATTTCAGCAGAAACTAACTTATCAATGTCCTCTATATTTTTTGGACGATCGTCTGGGTGCAACCAAACCAACATATGTGTGTGGGGAAAACCACGCTTCTGAAATTCAATTACGTACATGACTGTTCTAAAAAGTAAAACAAATTGATTGATACAATACATTTTTGTATGCAAAAGATATTAAGAAGAAAAAACACTTTTGTAAAGCATACCTCCAATGCATCTACCAAAGTAATTCTTATTTTTTATTAAATCCACTAACTGGTCTACTTTCATTTTAAATACCCTTGCGACAACATCAGGAGCATCAGCTACATCAACACCTGGCAGATGTTCAAGCATGCGTTGTATTTCGGGCCACTTGGTATTGCAGGTCATTGTCAGAAATAATGAAGGATGGCCAATTGAACGGCATATTGCAAGGGAATCTTTAAAATATTGGGACATATACCGTTTTGATCCTGTAAATGTAGCTGGAAGAATAATATTCTTTCCAATATGTGATGGATCTGTATCACCCTTACGCAATGAATCACGTATGGAACTATATAAGTCCGCACGTATTATTGTCTGATGAGTTTTCACCCAATCAAGCCTATACTGCTCAACTGCGGTAAAAGCATCAACAATGTATTGTTGCCATAGCCTCCCACAAAGATGGGGAGTTAGTGCTGAAAATAGAATCCAATAAGTAGCCTGTATTAGGTTCATAACCATCATAGCACTATATAAATTATAACTAATATTAGCTTAAAATTTATTTGTACCTTCAGAGGGCCTTATCATTAGCTTATATGCATAATATTCACGTAGCGAGACAAATAACCGGTGTTTTGTTTCATCTGATTCATCATCAGGATAAAGTACCTGAACTGGACGTCCACCCTGCTTAGGCTGTAATTTGATTTCAGGATGAAAGCCATCATCACCAAATGGAAAGATCAATGGATACTGCAACTGCATAAAATGTCGGTTGGTCTCGTAAATCCTCTTAAGCTTTTTATTTTTTTTCATGACAATTATATCTCTCCAACCAGCAGAATTTTCAAGATCTCCAACAATCAACGCTCCAACCTCGTTGGAAGGTCCAACATTATTTGGTCTACCAAATGCAGAGGAACTTGATAATAAAGTAAGCGTGAGTTCTTCAGGTTCATTGTTCTTGAAGCGATCCCGTGCCATTCTAAAACCATGAACCAATGAATTATGCTCATTGAGCATTAATAAGAGACCATTCACAATATAAGGATCCGTGCTATCACTACCAGGAACTGCATTCTTTCTGTTTTCCACTTCATTATCCGTATCATATACATAAAGCTGACAGTATTTAGGTGTTTCACCATTAACAGGACATATGCTTCCTATTAAATGGTAATTCTGACCTTGCAATTTAAACGTGTAAGGTGCCCTTCCTCTGTTTATCTTGTTGTCAACTTTGCCGCCAAGAGATGTAAATGCAAACAATGAATTGTAAATCCTGATAAGTTTCTTATAGTGGGAAGTTCTGGGACCTCCAGAAAGAAGATTTGCTAAAAATGGAGGTGGTTGCCTTTCTGGTGGAAGTTTAACCTGACCATTTCGACAACAAATGGAAAACGTTGGATTAGCATATTTGTTGGATTTATTATTCCGCTCTGCATTCCACATGACTGCTTTACATTGAGGACATATTTTATCTGGTCCACCAATATCCATATATCCTTCCCACATATCTGAAAATGGAAAAATAATTATTAGACCTTAAATACATTAAATAAATAATAAGATACATAGTACATGTTTATACCTTCTGGTGGTACATCACCTCCATATTCATTATCATCGCTCAAATATTCAGAATGGATTGCTGGATATGGAAATAATAAAATAAGAACTAATAAACAATTTACACTTCAATATGTAATATGTGCCTAGGAGATATAAGATTAAAAACTTACAATGTATATCATCGTCATCTGAATGATTTGAATCTGGTTGAAATAATAAGGTAAATGTAAAAATTGATGTAATGATAAACGTAAAAATTGATCATGTTTTATGTTTCGAATCACCTGAAGCACTAATGTCATTATCTTCTGCAACGTCATTGAAAGATTTCAACAAATTTTTACTCTTTGAAACAGAAGATTCACCGTGTTCAAAAGTATTTACATTCTCTGAAATTTGAGGAACTACATTAGAAAACATAAAATCTTTAAATACAAATAACAAAATATAAACACATTATTTTAGTGAACTTTATGGCTTAATTTGTGTCATCTATCAATTCATCTTACACAACCAAATTGTATGAAGATATTGGTGAGCCGAAGTAGTAAAGTCTTACTTTTTGGTAATATAGTCGATGCTGGCAGCTGAAAAGTTGTTCTTTCACTTGTTGTATCAGGTCTGCTAGTTGAATTCGTACAACTTGATTTGCGCATGACAGACTTGTCATAAGAAATATCTACATAAAACGTACGTATGCTATTAGATTTTGACGTTATGTATCTAATTGATTTTTTAAAAAGAAACCATAAAAAATACCTGATAAAACAACGGTGGACAACCTCCGAGCTGATGGAGAAATCAAAGGCATCATACTATTACATTTCTTAGCATTTGATGAACCTGTGTAAAATGGTTAGAAAATACATGTTATTTGGTTATAGATCAATTAAACTAAAATGAAATTGTACCGGATGTATTAAAGCGCGTCAAGATACTGTCATTGCCTCCATGAGATTGAGTTACAACAGAATTACCACTTATTTGACCTATACAGAAATATACAGAAAAACATAATGAATGAAATGTTCCATACAATTGAAAAATAAAATAAAATAATATACAATTCAAAATGAACCTGTTAAAATTGCACTTGCATAGTGGGAAGTCAATGGAGAATTGTTTTAATTGTAGTAGGAGTATGCTGCATGCTTCCTAACCATTTAATAAGTTACAAACGATTACATCATATGTGAAAGAACCACAATAAATTGAAAATTATTAAACATGACAATATGATTATACCTGAATAACTGTTAAATGGAAGCTGTGTTTTGATTGGTTCTCTTTGTTTATTCAGGATAGGAGTTTGATGAATTATTCCTGAATATGACAATAGGAAATGTGCAAATGTTAATAATAATAACACAAAAATTTTTATCATTGTAAGTTAGTTGTAAACCTGAAGAGGTATTTGACAGTTGGCGTGAAGTCCATGGTGATCCCTTCGTAGATGTAATGGGATTATTCTGCGTGATACCTTTGTCAAAGTACAAAAAAATTAAAATGCAAACTAATATGTAATGAGAATGGATTTATTAGCATTGTGTAATAGAACTATTAACCTGCTTGATTGCCATTCTGTTTTTACCAGAAGACTGGTTTTGCACGGAGGTAAGCTGCTTTGAAGAAAGCAAATTTTGGTCTCCGATACGATGACTTCTAATAACATGGGAAGGTATATTCTTGTCTAGTTCAGAGAGTGGGTGATTTGCTGCATGACTACTTCTACTAAAAGATGGAGAGATATTCTGGTCCAATTCAGACAACGGGCGATACATGGAATCTAATCATATGAAGAAAATAAAAATAATCTTAAACTGCATCCAAAATTGGAGAAGATAACATGTAGAATTAAATCGTACCATTTATTTGTAGATTTGGAGGAACATTCTCAGAGTTGGTATGTACTTGTCTTGTGTAATTTGATGATTGACTTGCAAACTTATCGATTGGATTCATCATACGTCTTCTCAAAACTATACACATTTAGATCTTGTTTAAATATGACATTCTGTAACAACAACAAAATATACTATGACAACAAAAATTGTATACCAGGTTTCATCGAAGAAGGAGATAATTGGTTAGTTAAAGGTGGACGTTTGGAACCTGTACACATGAGAAAAACGAAGAAACTTATACGTAAAAACGTAATAGATTATGGAGTCATAATGGGATTTGTTCGAAACTAACCAGATGAATTTCCAAAGGTTGATGCTGAGTTTGTATGATTCTTATCCATTACTGAACACGAAACAACAAATTATAATTGCACTGTTAAACAGGAGGATGTAACCATCTAAACATTTACGCCATTCTAAGAAGAAACCTTCTGCATCATTCAGATTCTATTGTTGATTGTGATCTGTTTGCCATGGTATTTTAAGAAACATTGGTTTGACATAGTAAATAATGAAACAGTATTTAGGATCATTATTAGATAACCTGATTTGAATAGCAAATAAGTAGGCTTAATTAGTGGAAACACTTAAATTTGAAAAGCGCCAACTATGTTTTTTTGTTAAACTGGGTAACAACCGGTTCGGGTCAGCCCATTTATCCTGCGGAAAATACCAAAATGCCCTCAAATTAGGGATAAAATAGTAAATTCCTCATGTTCCTTCACTAGCAGGAATTTAGTTTTATGATATAATTATTAGCTAACATGTCTTTTTATATTATAATTATTTTGTAAAAATATTATATATGTAACTAATAATAATTTGTTTATTTGACTTTTTCTTTACATCTTTTTATTACTTGATTTTCCTCCAAAATTAACGTAAATTATATGCACATATGAAGTACAGAAGATAAACATGAATTTTTGTTTTGAACCGGAACTATTTACTAGTTAATGTCAGGTTTGATTTGGATTGTTTCCCGAAAGCTAGGGATAGTAATTTTCTATAAAATAGATGAGGGCTACTTCGTGGTTAATTGCTTATGTACTCTACATTTTTTCAATACTATCTTGTAAACTAAATTTTTGGCGTGTACTAATATCAAATTTAATAGATGATTAATGATTTTCTAATATTAAATTTAATAGATAATTAATGAGTTTTGAAAAGTGAATTTTATCATATGTTTTTTTGGTATATTTAAAGTTAAAAATATTAAATTTAATTATGTTGTTAGATCTATGGTAATACTCGATTATTATCCCTTTTACTTTTATGATATAATATGATATAATAAAGATATAATTATTTGTATTAAAATTTGACTTAAAACATATAATTTATATTTATATTCGAATTTTAATATATACTAGCTTAAAACCCATGCGATGCACGGATTTTTTTAATATTATATTAAATTTTTTAATTATTTGAATTAATTTTTTTAAAACATGATTTTTGGAGACTTAAATTTTTAAATGAGATTATATGATGATAATTATATAAATGTTATTCGTGATAATTCTAGAAAATGGGGAATTTTAGTTAAAAATTTAGAAAAGATGATGGATTTTAGTTGAAAAAGATAATCGGTTAATTATAAATAATTATAAAATTATTTTTTTATTAGATAGAATACCTATGATATAATTGGAAAAATAGAGGATTTGGTTAGAGAAAATTAAAAAGGTAACATGTTTTAGGTGAAAAAGGTAATTGATTAGTTTATAGTAATTATAAGTTAATTATGTTATTTTACTAAATAAATTGCTTGTAATGTTTTTAGAAAAAGAGAAATTATTGTTGCCCGTGATATTTCTAGGAAAAGAGGGATTTTAATTATAAAATATAGAAAAAATGATATGTTTTAACTGAAAAAGTTAATCGATTAATTATTAGTATTATCATATTACTATTTTATTTCATATAATAGAACTGCCCTTAATATACTTGAAAAATGAGATATTTTAGTTAGAGAAAATAGAAAAGAAAACGGGAAAATTAAAAAGGTGACATGTTTTAGGTGAAAAAGGTAACTGATTAGTTTATACTAATTCTAATTTAATTATGTTCAATTACTAATTAAAATTGCTCCTAGTGTTTTTTAGAAAATGAGAAATTAACGTTGTCCGCTATATTTCTAGAAAAAAAAAAGGAAATTAATTAGAAAAAAAATAGAAAGATGATATGTTTTAGTTGAAAAGATAATCGATTAATTATTAGTATTGCAGTGCACGGATTTCTTGTATTATGTTATAAATTTTATTTAATATTAAAATTATGTTTTTATATAATCATTATTTTAATAATTTTTCTAATTTTAATTTGTTATAATTTAATATACTCATGTTTAAAAATTATAATAATGTTTCCTTATTATAAACAACGTATATGATTTTTAATATATTTTATTAATAATTGAAAATTTTGGTGTGATATTTTCGAGTATATATTAATGATTGTAAGATTTGTTGTAAATTAAAAAGGTAACGTGTTTTAATTAGAAATATTAATGATTGAAAAATATGATACAATTGATCTTTTTAGGTGTTTATAAAAGGTAATATCTTCAACTGAAAGTAAATATGAAAAATGCAATCGACTAATTACCATTTATTATATTATATTGTTATTTATTTTAGGTGTTACATTTTACTTGAAAATTATGGTGCGATATTTTCGGTTATATATTAATGATTGAAAGATTTATTTTAAATTAAAAAGGTAATGTGTTTTAGTTCGAAAGGAAATATTAATAATCGAAAGATATGATATGATTCATGTTTTTACGTGTTTATAAAATGTAATATCTTCAATTAAAAGTAAATATGAAAAAGACAATCGACTAATTACCGTTAATTTTATTATATTAATGTGATATTTTCGGGTATATATTAATGATTGTAAGATTTGTTTTAAATTAAAAAGATAACGTGTTTTAGTTCGAAAGGACATATTAATGATGGAAAGATATGATACGATTGGTGCTTTTAGGTGTTTATAAAAGGTAATATCTTGACTACTTACCATTAATTATATTATGTTATTACTTATTTTAGATTGTAAGATTTGTTTTAAATTAAAAAGATAACGTCTCTTAGACTTTTAGTTTGAAAGGAAATATTAATGATGGAAATATATGATACAATTGATGTTTTAAGTTGTTTATAAAAGGTGGTATCTTGACTAATTATCATTAATTATATTATGTTATTACTTATTTTAGGTGTATTTTTTTTATAATGAAGGGTAAATAATTAAATTCACGAAGTACCAAAAATAAGTACAAAAAAATAGGTACCAAAATTTTAATGTTTCGACTTTTATATAATAGTATAGATTTGTTTTAAATTAAAAGGTAACGTGTTTTAGTCAGTGTTCCAGAAATCGCTAGGCGGAGCTAGGCGGTTGAGGTACCGCCTAGGGATTAATCGGGTAGGCGGGGATTAATCGGACGGATTAATCGGAGCATTAATCGGTTGTATTTAAATATTATTTTTAATATTTATATTTATATAATATTATAATTACAAAATATATCATATATCAATTTTTATTGTCCGAATAAAAACAATCTTAAGTTCTTAACCAAGTAGATATCAATTTCCCAAATATTTTTGTCAATTTTTGACTTTTTCAACGATTTTTGCAAATTTTTTGCCATTTTTTGTCGATTTTTGACTTTTTCAGCAATTTTTATTACTGACCGCCTCAGCCCGCCTCAACCCGCCTCGGACCGCCTAGACCGCCTAACCCCGACTTTGACCGATTTTCTAAAAAAACGTTTTTTTACCCGCCTAGACCCGCCTCGGGGCGTTTTGATGGCGCCTAGCGCCTAGGCGCCGCCTAGGCGGCCGCCTCAGCCGAGTTTTAGAACACTGGTTTTAGTTCGAAAAGAAATATTAATGATGGAAAGAAATAATACGATTTACTCCCTCCGTCCCTCGTCCCTTTGAATTCTTTACGTTTGCGGACCAGTTTATGGCACGGATTTTAAGGTGCATTTTAAGGATAGTTCTATAACTTATTTTTGATATTTTTTTTTGTATAAAAATAGGATTGTTCTATTTTTATACAAAAAAATAAAATATAAAAAATAAGTTATAGAGGAATATGTTTTTAGGTGTTTATAAAAGGTAATATCTTGACTAATTACCATTAATTATATTATGTTATTACTTATTTTAGATTGTAAGATTTGTTTTAAATTAAAAAAGTAACGTGTTTTAGACTTTTAGTTCGAAAGGAAATATTAATGATGGAAAGATGTGATATGTTTTTAGTTGTTTATAAAAGGTAGTATCTTGACTAATTATCATTAATTATATTATGTTATTACTTATTTTAGGTGTATTTATTTTTTTTATAATGAAGGGTAAGTAAGTAAATTCTCGAAGTACCAAAAAATAGGTACCAAAAAACAGGTACCAAAACTTTTAATGTTTCCGTTTTTATATAATAGTATAGATTTTATTAATAATTGAAAAATATGGTACGATCGACTACTTACCATTAATTATATTATGTTAATATTTATTTTAGGTGTTTTAATACATATTTTTCTTTATAATGAAGGGTAAATTAGTAAATTTACGAAGTACCAAAAAATAGGTACAAAAAACTGGTACCAATTTATATAATCATTATTTTTTACATAATTTTTAATTTTAATTAATATAATTTAATATACACATGTTTACGTATTATACTAATGTTTCCTTATTATAAACAAAGTATATTTTTAATATATTTTATTAATAATTGAAAAATATTGTATGATATTTTCGGGTATATATTAATGATTGTAAGATTAGTTTTAAATCAAAAAGGAAACATATTTTAATTCGAAAGGTAATATTAATGATTGGAAGATATGATAAAAGGTAACATCTTCAACTAAAAGTAAATATGAAAAAGGCAATCGACTAATTACCATTAATTATATTATGTTAAAATTTATTTTAGGTGTTTTAATATATATTTTTCTTTATAATGAAGGGTACATAAGTAAATTCACGAAGTACCAAAAAATAGGTACCAAAAAATTGGTACCAAAAAACAGGTACCAAAAAATAGATACCAAAATTTTTAATGTTTCGGAATTTATATAATAGTATAGATATATTTATTTATTTATTAAAATATAAAAAGATTAATGAATTTCCGAATGATAGATTCCGAGTAACTACATAGATCAAAGCAAATCAACGTGTATCAATCTTAGAAACACGACCCGTCTTGCTTCTGGCAAAGCCACCAATTGTCTATGTTATATAGCTGAATTAAGGTACATGGATCACAGTCTTCTACTTCTGATAGAGTTTAATATTATATTTAGCGCATGATTTAATATTTTAATATTTAATGGATGATTTAGTTTAATATTTTGTAGTTGTTGAATCCCTAGATCTATGGTGATACTCTTATATTATCCTTTTTACTCTTATTATATAATAGGATATAATGATACATGATGGTGGGTTGTATTAGAATGTAAGAGCATGTCTAATGGGAGAGACCTTTTAGGTAAAATTTGAAATCAATTACCATAAATAAGAATGATAAAGAATGTGTAAAAATTTTTGCATTCCAATGGGACAAAACTCTTGTCTATAATTATAGATAATATCTTCATGTTGGCTATATTTGTCAAACCTGACCTGTAGTGAATTGCCACATCACTTATTTTTATATTAAAATTATATATTCCATTAATAACAACTTGAAATATTAATAACATACCATTTTTAAAATATAGTCAATCATTATAGCCAATAACCTCAGAACACAATGTCTTACAGGTTCAATAAATTTTACATAATTAATATTTTATGTAATTTAGCCAATCATTTTTAGCTAACACCGTTGGTGATGCTCTAACTGAACATAATTGAGTTGAATATCGTTAGATTTGAGTTCGAACTCGATTAAAAAAATTCAAGAATTTGATCAATTTTCTATTTTAAACTTGAATTCAAATTTAAAATTTGATTTATAAAAAGTTTGAAATGTTCGAATTCAGCTCGGAAGCTTAATCGATTTCATAAAATATTGAAATTTTTTTGAATATGATTGGTTCGGCTCAAGTTCGGTTCAAGTTTGATTCGAATTCGACTCAATTAAATATAAATATTAAATATTAAAATAAAAATTTATATGATATATAATATATAAAAATTAAAAATTATAAAAATTCGATTAAACTCCCCAACTTTACAAACTGAATAATTTGAAACTCGAATTTCAATAAAATATTCAAATAATTTAAGTTCAAATTAGATTAAATTATTATCAAACCAAATTCAAATTATATTGAATTTTAAAAACAAAATTATAATCTGAAAATGATATAATTAAAAAAGGATGTATTACAATTGATTTTTTTTTTAATTTTTTATTAGTAAAAAAAATCATATTTACTATTTGGGCTTTATCTTGAGATCTATAAATCAGTTTCGGATGATTTTACAATCCACGCGAACCTCATATAATTATCTTTAATTTAGGGATGATTTAATCATTATTATTGAAATAAAAATACTCAGAATCTCAAGAAAAAATATAATTACGAATTTTTACATTAATCACATACAATGTAGAAGTCATACATTGATAATGCTATTCAATGTAAATAACCTGATTATATTTGATTTACATCATTGACATTTACATTTTCCAATTTCAATATAAATACACTTTTTAGTATATAAAATATTAAAACATAATTTTTTTTTATGATAGATCCAACGGTTTTCATCTATTTATTTTAAGATATTTGTTGTACGGAGGATCCCAATTATCAAAGTTTTGGACAAAATCCCTCATACACTTATTATTAAAATACATACACTTATTATTAAAATTGTATTTGATTGTTAGTAAAATTATTTTCAAATAATTACAAGAGTATCTTGATAATTTAAACGAATTATAAGTAGAATTCATAAATCAAATAGAATTTTCAACGTAAAAAATTGTCAATTTCTTCTCTTTTTTGTTCCTGCGTAGGTTTAATTAGAAAAAAAATTAATAAACCACCACTAAATTAAATATTATTTTGTTAATTTCACGTGGGTTGTAATCATCCAAATTAAATTTTAAGAATTTAAGATTGAGTATAAATATTAAATTGAACGTGTAATGTATATATATATATATATATATATATATATATATATATATATATATATATATATACATATATATATATATATCAATTTTTTAACAACAATTTAATATGTAAATTAATAAAAAAATATAATTATAAATATTAAGAAAGGAGTAGTACTTGCACAGGTTATAAGCTAGTATATAATAAGCGTAAGAGGGATCTTATCCATAATTTTGGTTTGGTCGCTGTACTACCAAAAAAATCTCAACCGTCAAATCTAATATTTTTAAAAATAGACGATCAAGATTATATCATATTAAAATGAAAATTATAATCTAAAAAGGATATAATTAAAGAAGTTTGTATTAGAATTGAATTTTAAAAATAAAATTATAATATGAAAAAGATATAATTAAACGGATACAATTGAATTTTATTTATTTTTTTAATCTTAATAAAATTCATATTTACTATTTGAACTCTATCTTGAGATCTAGAAATCAGATTTGAATGATTTTACGGCCTAAGCGAAGCTTAAAAAATTTTCTTTAATTTAGTGATGATTTAACAATTATTATGGAAATGAAAACACTCATACTATCAAGAGACAATATAATTAGGAATTTTACATAATCATATTCAGTGTAGAAGACCTACATTGATAATTCTATTCAATGTAGAAAACGTGAATTTTTATATTAATCATGTTTAGCGCAGAAGACCCACAATGATAATCCTATTCAATGTAGAAAACCAAATTATATGATTTAAATTATTGACATACACTTTTGAGAGAATTACCAAAATGCCTATTTTTCCTAAGTTTTTGCCCAAAATACTGATTTTGAAAAAAATGACCCGAAATACCGACGGGATACGGAGTTTCGGCCTCCGTATTACCCTAATACGGTACACCGTGTACCGTATTATGCATGATACGGAACACGGTCTTCCGTGTTATGCATGATACGGCACACGGTGTTCCGTGTTAGGTGGGTGCGCAGCACTGTCACGGAACACCGTCCACCGTATCATGCATGACACGGAAGACGGAGCTCCGTATCATGTCCTGTTACGGAGGACGCTCCTCCGCATCACATCCCCTATCACGGTACACGATGTACCGTACGTGTCTCGTCAGTAAAAAGGGCCATCCAGTTTGCCTGGTGATTATTTTGGGCCATCACCCTACACTTTTTCGTATTTCAATATAAATACACTTTTTAGTTTACATGTTAAAAAATAAAATATTTTTTATGCTATATCTATTGGTTTACATCTATTTTTTTATGATCTAACGGTTCTTATTTAATATTTTGTACCGGAAAACCAAACTACCCGCTACCAAAATTTTGGACAAAATCACTCTTACACTCATTATTAAAACCATATTTGATTGTTAGCAGAACTATCTTCAACTAATAAGTAATAAGAATGGTATTTTGATAATCAAAACGAAATATAAGTAGATTTCATAAATCGAACAGAATTTTTAATGTAAAAAATCGTCAATTTCTTCTCTTTTTAGTTTCTGCGTAGTTTTAATTGAAAAATAATTGTTAAACCATCACTAAATCAAAAATTATTTTGTTAATTTCATTTGGGCTGTAAAATCGTCCAAATCAAAATTTTAAGAATTCGAGATAGAGTAAAAATATTAAATTGAACGTGTAAAATCTTATATATATAAATATTAAAAAAATTTAATTTAATTATAAATATTATAAAAGGAACCGTGCATTGCATGGGGGTTATAAGCTAGTATTTTACAAATCAAATTTGATAGCTCCCAAATATTTTGATGCATTTACACATGGTTCTAAAAATTCCCGGTTCAGCCGATTAATCCCCGATTAATCCTCTATAAGGTAACTAATCGATTCGATTTTGGAAATCCGATTAATCCTGTGAATTTATTGAAAATGATATATTTATTTGTAAATTAGACTAATATATTAAATTTTTTTGTAACATTTGATTAATACTTCGATTAATTCTCAATTATCCAATTAATCTTAAATCGATAACTCAACCAATTTATACGAATTATCAACTTTTACACCTAAATCGATATATATAGGGCCAGCCTTAGTTAAATATAGGCAGGCAAGTTGTCAAGCTTTGACTACCACGTAATATTTTTGTGATTTGTACTTGCCATCCTTATCTACTCCCTCACGTGAACCCCCAAAAACATTTGCAACCAGTCCTGTCAGGCAGACTGGCACGGTGCGGCGAGATCGAGAATTCGAGTTCTAACTCTATCAAAAGATTTCAAAATTGAAGTTAATTTAATGATAAATTTAACCTTTGCTCACAATTGAGTTTGATGACCGTTATTTTCAGGCTTTAGCTTAATGTAAAAATTTGGGTTTTTTAAAATTTGACTTGATTAGATATTTAGATGTATTACTTACTCCCTCCGTCCCACTTTTATTGTCCACTATTTCCTATTTTCCTTGTCCCAAAATAATTGTCCACATTTAATTAATAAGGTATATTATGTGTTAATTATGTTAACTTTTATAGAAAATAGTACAATTATTTGGTAACTATGAGTTTAATTGACATGATTGAATAAAAGGTGGATTTTGATAGATGGACAATAAAAATGGGACGGAGGGAGTATTCTCTAAAAACATTTGAAAAATATGTGAATTAATAAATATAAAATTTGTACAAAGCTCTTGAGCTCACAAATTCAAATTTTTGTAACTAAATCTGTAATAAAAGGAGTTTGTATATTTAAAATTTTCAAGTCATCAATTAAATCAAACTTTTATTTGAAAAGTGCATAAATACATTTTGATTCTTAGTGATATTTGTACTTTTTCAAATATAATTATTAATATTTCACTTTTATTTTTAAATATAATTTATTACTCATTTTTTGTTATTATATTATGTATAGTATACATTATACATTAAAGTTAAGTTATTATATAATATATAAATAAAAATTATTACAAAAATCTGTGATTGACGAAATATAGCTAATCCAATTAAATATTTATTACTAATTTTACTTAAAAATCAAGTATTATTGATAAGAATAAAATTAAAAAATTTAGACAATCTATCTATCTATACTATTATATAAAAGCCGAAACATTAAAAGTTTGGTTCAAGGGTACCTATTGAATTTATCTAATTACCCTTACTCAATTACAGATCTATTAACTAATCAATTTCCTTTTTCAGGTTACGCATATTATCTTTTCTATTTTCAAGAACTAAATAATTTCCTTTTCCAAGTAAAATATAATATCTTTTACATTTTATCTAACTAAAATTTCTCATTTATTAATCAATTTCCTTTTTCAGTTTAAACATATAACCTTTTCTATTTTTCAATAACTAAATAATTTCCTTTTTCATTTAAAATAGAATATCTTTTACATTTTACCTAACTAAAATTTCTCTTTTTAAAAACACTACGAGCAATTTTGTTTAAAAAAATAACTTAATTATATATAATTGCTATTAACTAATCAATTACCTTTTTCAGTCAAAATACGTTACCTTTTCTCTTTTCTCTAACTAAAATCTCTCTTTTTCCAATTATATTATGGATGGTTACCTTTTTCAGCAAAACACATTACCTTTTTTCTTTCTTCTTACTAAAACCTCCATTTTTCTAATTATATGACAAGCGTTTCTATTTAATTAAAAAGTTAATAATAACATAATACTAATAATTAACCAATTACCATTTCAGCTAAAAAATAATATAATTATATATAATTATTATCAAATAATCAATTACCTTTTTCAGTCAAAACACGTTACCTTTTCTCTTTTCTCTAACTAAAATCTCTCTTTGTCCAATTATATCATGGACAGTTACCTTTTTTCAGCAAAACACGTTACCTTTTTTATTTCTTCTTACTAAAACCTCCATTTTTCTAATTATATTACAGGCGTTTCTATTTAATACAAATAAAATAATAATATTATAATACTAATAATTAACCGATTACCTTTTCAGCTAAAATATATAATCTTTTCTATTTTTTCTAATTACATTCCCTTTTTTTCTAGAAATATAACGGGTAGTGTTAATATCTCATTTTCTGAAAACTATGAACAATTTTATTTCATAAAATAACATAATTAAATTATAATTACTATAAACTAATCAATGACTTTTTCCACATAAATCATGCACGTTACCTTTCTATTTTCTCTAACTATTTTTTTTTTAAATTACATCACGGACAGTTCTATTTAATAAAATAAACTAATAATATTGTAATATTTTTAATTAACCGATTACCTTTTTCAGCTAAAACATATCATTTTTTCTATATTTTCGAATTAAAATCACTTTTATAATAGAAATACCACGGACAATATTATTTTCTAATTTTCTAAAAACATTACGAGCAATTGTATTTAGTAAAATAACGTAATTCAAATATAATTACTATATCAATTACCTTTTTCACCTAGAACATATAATCTTTTTAATTTTCACTAACTATTCTCTATTTTTCTAATCATACCACGAACATTCGATTTAATAAAATGAAGTAATAATTTTATAATTACTAATAATTAATTGATTATTCTTTTTAACTAAAACCTATCATCTTTTCTATATTTTCTAACTAAATCCCTCCTTTTCTAGAAATATCACGAATAACATTTATATAATTATTATCAAATCATCTCATATAAAAAAGTAAGCCTCCAAAATTCATGTTTTAAAAAAATTAATTTTAATTAATGAAATTTTTTATATAATATAAAAAAAATCCGTGCATCGCACGGGTTTTAGGCTAGTACTATTATATAAATGCCGAAACATTAAAAGTTTGGTTGGTCGGTATGGTACCTATTGATTTTACTTATTTACCCTTGCTTAAATTACAGATAAAATCCATCCTAATAACTAATCAATTTATATCTTTTATATCTATACTATTATATAAAAGCCGAAACATTAAAAGTTTGGTTGATCGGTATGGTACCTATTAATTTTACTTATTTATCCTTGCTTAAATTACAGATAAAATCCATCATAATAACTAATATTTCTACTTTACTAATCAATTTCTTTTTTCAGGTTAAATATATTACATTTTTTTTTCAATAACTAAATAATTTCCTTTATTTATATCTTTTATATAACTAAAATTTCTCCTTTACTAATCAATTTCTTTTTTCAAATTAAATATATTATTTTTTTTATTTTTCAATAACTAAGTAATTTTTTTTTTCAGGTCAAATATAATATCTTTTATATTTTATCAAAATATAAAAATTGAAACATTAAAACTTTGGTTAATTGATACAGTACTTGTTGATTTTAATTATTTAATCTTTCTTAATTACAGATAAAATCTATCTTGTATCATAGTTAAAGTATGAGATAATAAAATCCAATTTAACATTTCATACCTTTCCTTCGAAACCAGCTAACTATTTTGGATATCAAATCTTACTCTTAATGGATCTTAGTTTTTTTTTTTTTTTGTTAATAGAATGGATCTTAGTTAGTGATATCAAATTTCAAAAAATAATCAACCAGGCACATATTTTGAGTTTTTGAAAGAGTAATGTTAGGGATTCTGTTGTGCCCAAAATTTTACATGGGTTTAATTTAAGGCTCATGCGCATTAGAGGTCCAATCTGGATGGTTTACTTATAATAAGGAGGTCCACCTGGTAAGATCCAGCTGACCAGGTCCACCTAGTTAGACCAGCGTGGTTAGGTACGGTAAGGATATTGGTGCAGTTGTGGAAGTACCGATATAGCTGTAACTGAGAGGTACGAATACAGCCGTAGCTGAGAGGTACGAGTGCAGTCGTAGCTGTGAGGTAGGAGCACAACTGTAGCTCCACCTCCACCTGCGCTTGTTAGAAGAGAAGTTATACAAGGACTCTTCCTCCTATTCTTTAGGACCACGTAAATATCTTCAATAAATGGACTTCCATTTGGCTTCTATCACAACAAGTGGGATAAATACGTTTTATACATGATATATACATGATATGTGCAAGTGTATCTTCTTGGATGAGCTTCCACATAGTCCTAAGGGAGCTAGGACTCTTCCTATCAACTGAAATATACCAAGATCAGCCTTATCAGGAGGGAAAAACATATAAAAAATGTGGCTTGGTCATCAAGAAAGGCGTCCATAACCTAGAGAACTACATCGGGGCTTGATTCCTATAAATAGGATAAATAGGATATGTAGGCAGTTGGCAAGGGGGTTCGAAAAATCACTTCTCGATACACAAGGCACGTGTACCCTTAGTGAAACGTTTACCGGGTGGTTTTGGCCGGAGTTCATAGCCATTTCCGTCCGGTGACCTTGCTAATTCAGTCCCAAAACGCCACGAACCTCCATCCGCTTCGGCAGTTGGAGCTGCAGCTGAGGTTCGCGGGCCTGCTCCTCTGTCCGAGATCCAAGGACAGATTCCGTTTTTCCAACGATATTCTCTCGGGGTGTTGGTGCAGATTTTTCTCACAACATTTTTGGCGCTAGAAGGAGGGGAATCTTCGATCTTTTGAGAAGATCGATGTCTAAAAGCTCCGGCAATGATCGTACCTTGAAGAACGACGGAGGTGATTGTGAAATTTGCCTGAAAAGAAGGTCACTAATCAGGATATCATGGATCATATCTATTGGATGGGAAGAAGAATCAATCTTTCTGGAAATAAATCTGAAAAGACGAAGAAATGAAGGAGGAATCATGGCTTGATGGACGAAAGTTCAAGAAAATGATGAAGGTTACCTCTAACCACCTTCATCCTAGTCATTTGGTGGTAAAGAAAGGCATAAATGACGATATATAGCTTCAGAATGCACATACTTTTGGCTTGATGAAAGCGGCCTGGAAAAAATGGCCGAAAGATGAAGTTTTCATATGTTAATTTTCGTGGGAAATGCCCGGAAATGAGGTTCTATGATGAGAGCTTCCGACCCAGAAGCTCCACTGCTAATGGAGGTACGACCGTCTAGAAAGGTTCAGTTGAGAGGTTCTAGTGGCAAAGACAAGAGAGACCTCAATCTCGAGGTTGCACCTATGACAAAAGGTTTCTATAAAGTACCCCCAAATACTTCATCTTGGCATCTGATAAGAAGGTTTTTATAGACAGAAAATGGTGAATCTCAATTTAGAGGTTCAATCAGTTGGAGGTGAAGGACTATTGAAGCTCCCATAGTGAATATTATGAAGTAAAGATCTGGTTCCTACCATACTACATGTCGTAAGAAGAGTAAACTGGTGAACCTTCTTGGGAAAGAAGATACGAACCTCTCAATGGAGGAGGTACATGTGACGCTAAATATGAACCTCTTGACCAAGGAGGTACAACTGGACCAGGTACGCAGTTGAAGCTGTTTATTCAATCTACTAGATATTTGGATGTAGCTGGACCTGGAGATGGGAAAGGTGTAGCTGAAGAGGTTCACTATGTTTCTTGTGCTGAATCGTTGAGCTGAGCTAACGTGAGCTTCACTATGTTTCAGCACATGGCTGCTCTAATGAAGGATAATGAAGTCAAGGCGCATCATGTGGAAGTTATGATTGAGGATTCTAAAAAAAAGTACAAGGAAACCTCACGGATTCTAAAAGAGGAAGCTCCTTGAAAGGAACCACCTCGACTCATGAAAGCTTCGAGAACTATAATTATGGTAATCTTCATGATGAATAATCTCGAGGAGGTTCACATACCGTAAGCTCGTAGACACGATAAGTTGGAAGGTATCTCACAAAGAGGTCCTCCTGCTATAAGCTCCTCAAATACTGGAAGCTGGGACTTAGAGATACCTCATGGAAGGAATTACAAGTAGAGTTAATGATAATAATCTCAATTAGGATCTGTAAAAGATGCTACTGGACAAAGAAGGAGGTACGAATGACCTCTCGGTTATTAAAGGAAATAATGCGAGGTTCACATATGGAGCTACCTACTATCCGCCTGATGCAGAATGGAAATCTATGTTAAAGGCATGTAAGCAAGAACCTCTCAAGGTAAAAATTACTAGAGCTATGAAAATTTGAGAAATAATGGAGCTCCAAGTATATCAGTACCTGTTGGAGGAGCTACAGCTATATCAACACTTGTTGGAGGAGCTACGGCTATCAGTACTTGTTGGAGCTATGACGAGTTGTGCAAGGCCCAGCTCCAGGGATGTTTATCCAGACTTCTCCTTAAGAAAAAATGCATTGAAGAGTCGGGGGGTAGGTGATACTGTGCTACATGGAAGCTTTTTATAAAAGCACCTAATTTTTGAACAAATAAATGTATGTGAGGTTCAGGTACGGCTGTATTCATGACATCCACCTGGAGCAAGATCCTAAAAGTATGCGTACCTGAAACTGGTAGCAAAAGGTCCAACTAACTGAACCTATGGAAGCTGAAGTTATATACTTTCTGACATCAATGGAATCATGGAACGAACAACATACGCACTTTGATTGAAGGATTCACTTACTGATGGTGTGAGTACAATCATCAGGGTACAAAGGTGTGTTTATATGGAAAATATGTGTGGGTATACGTGCATCAAGCATGAGCTGTGAGAAGGTTCTACAACATGAATTATGGAATCATCATTAAGGAAGAGTAACATGGTCTTTCATGGAAGGGGTATTACAAGTCGTGGCTGCTTCTTCTGTGATACCTCTTGTTTCTTACAATGAGTACGCTCACGTAAGCTTAGAGATTCATGATGAAGGGTGGTCGAACATAGCTGCGAATTATATAAGGTTCCTCTTGCATAAAATGGCTACAAGGAACCGGGGGGTAGTTGATACTGTCCCGGATGACATCTTGAAAGTGCAAAATTATCGAGCAAACGAGAATTTCAAACAAATAATGAGTCAGGTTCATTGATATTCATCTGCAGGTTGAAGTTTCATTCTCTTCTCCGGTTGTTGCAGCTGTTGAGGTTCATTCGCACTCACCTGTAAGTAGCAGCTTCTTTGGTATTCACCTACTGGCTGCAGGTTGATTGGTTTCAGCTGCAGGATCAGCTTCTTGGTGTGCACCTGTTGGTCGCAGGGTTCACATTCTTGTGGAGCTTCCCTATATTTTCCAGCTCGCGATGTTCAAGCGTGGCTTGAACGGATTTGGTTATTGGAATACTGGAAAACCTCCCCGGTAGACACCTTTGGGTAGCAGCTTCTTAGGGGAAGTAAAACGGTGTATTAGGTACGACTATCACGCTTAGGTTTAGGGTTTGATCTGTCACTAAAATGTGTCATTTTATTTGCATGACTTATGTGGATTATATGTTTATGTGATTATTTGCTATTTGTTTATGTGAAACATGTTTGTTCAGTAAATCTGGAGAATTGCTTTCTTGTTAATGGTATATGTGTGAATCTTGAATGTCTGAATAGTTGAATCTAGCTCTTCGTTATCTTTAGTCATATGCCAAATAACTAGGAGGGTAGTGGGAGTATGGACCTGCTAGGTAGATCCTCTTAGGTACAAACCTCCGCGGAGAGTATGGCCTTGGTCTTTGAAAAAAAAAGTATGAGCTCATTAATTCGGTTATTGAAGACCTTTCAGAAACAAGAGAAAGGGTATCTTGAAAAGTTATACGTCAAAGAAATGGTGCACCTGAAGATTTTGAAATGAGAGTCTACGAAGCTATGGAACAGATCTGGCTCGCAAAGATCCTATGAAACTAGGTTCGCGAGGTGCCTTAATGAAATCTGGCTTGCGAAGTTCCTATGATTAGGTTCGCAAGGTGCCGTTTGGCTTGCGAAGCTCCTATGATTAGGTTCGCAAGGTGCCTTAATGAAATTTGGCTTGCAAAGTTCCTATGATTAGGTTCGCAAGGTGTCGTCTGGCTTGCGAAGCTCCTATGATTAGGTTCGCAAGGTGCCTTAATGAAATCTGGCTAGCGAAGTTTCTATGATTAGGTTCGCAAGGTGCCGTCTGGCTTGCGAAGCTCCTATGATTAGGTTCGCAAGGTGCCGTCTGGCTTACGAAGCTCCTATGATTAGGTTCGCAAGGTGTCGTCTGGCTTGCGAAGCTCCTATGATTAGGTTCGCAAGGTACCGTCTGGCTTGCGAAGCTCCTATGATTAGGTTCGCAAGGTGCCTTAATGAAGTTTGGCTTGCGAAGCTCCTATGAAATTAGGTTCGCAAGGTGCCTTAATGAAGTTTGGCTTGCGAAGCTCCTATGAAATTATGTTCGCAAGGTGCCTTAATGAAGTTTGGCTTGCGAAGCTCCTATGAAATTAGGTTCGCAAGGTGCCTTAATGAAGTTTGGCTTGCGAAGCTCCTATGAAATTAGGTTCGCAAGGTGCCTTAATGAAGTTTGGCTTGCGAAGCTCCTATAAAATTAGGTTCGCAAGGTGCTTTAATGAAATCAGGTTCGCGAAGCTCCTATAAAAATAGGTACGCGAGGTACCTTAATGAATTCTGGCTCGCGGAGATCCTATGAAACTAGGTTCGCGGGGTGCCCTATAGATTCTCTTTGTGCCCTCATCAAAGCGATACATCGATATATACTCTCATTTTTAAAGCTTGTATATGATCGAAACAGGTTCGGTGGTATTCAACCAACAAGCTATAGGAGGTTCATGCATCATAATGGCTCGGGGGGTACATCAGATTTTCATTGAGGAGCTCACAGATTGAAAAAGAGGTTCTCATCATAAGTTTGTAGAGTGGGAGCTTCTGCCAATTATTGTCGTAGTTCAGGTTTTGGAAGCTCAATGTATCTTTACAACAACAGGAGCTCCATGCAGAAGCTCCATGATTTGGTACACAAGGAATTCTTACACGAAGGTTATCTTAGCAGGAAAAAGGAGCATCTCGAAGAATCAGATTACGGTTGTCAAGAGAATTGGCTGGAAGCTAGTAGGTTCAGATACAAAGCTGAGGAAGCTTATGAATGGAACTGGGATGTCGTACGTGATCTAAGGTATACGAAAGGGTTTCATTTAAGGATTCAGATTGAGGTACGTGTGTGGAAGCATTGTGCTTCCTGTTTTTTACGTCGAGTTACCTCATGTAAGCTTGGAAGTATGGTGCTGAAGCTATGTATCTATCTGAGAAGGTAATGAAGGATTGGACCTCTTCTTGTATTGGTTCCTTTTTCATTCTATGGCTACAAGGAACTGGGGGGTAGTTGTTGTGCCCAAAATTTTACATGGGTTTAATTTAAGGCCCATGCGCATTAGAGGCCCAATCTGGATGGTTTACTTATAATAAGGAGGTCCACCTGGTAAGGTCCACCTGGCCAGGTCCACCTAGTCAGGACCAGCGTGGTTAGGTACGGTAAGGATATTGGTGCTGCTGTGGAAGTACCGATATAGCCGTAGCTGAGAGGTACGAATACAGCCGTAGCTGAGAGGTACGAGTGTAGTCGTAGCTGTGAGGTAGAAGCACAACTGTAGCTCCACCTGCGCTTGTTAGAAGAGAAGTTATACAAGGACTCTTCCTCCTATTCTTTAGGACCACGTAAATATCTTCAATAAATGGACTTCCATTTGGCTTCTATCACAGCAAGTGGGATAGATACGTTTTATACATGATATATACATGATATGTGCAAGTGTATCTGTTGAGTATAGAATACAGTAAAAGAATACAGAGAGGGGGTGAATGGATTCTTGAACTTTTCTTGGTTGAGTCTGTGTAGCAGATAAGTGTTTGTGTGTGCAAAGATGTAGGTGCGGATAAAGAACAACACAAGTCACAATATCACTTTAATATAATGTATTATTAGATAAAGGTTGCTACAATCTGTGAATACAAATGATAGTATTCTCAGCTTCGTTTTTCTCAGAGAGATATGACTTACAATGAATATGAAAAACTTGACTCACCAAAAGTTAATTACTAAGGAAGTGAGGCTGTATCCTTATAGAACATGGATACAACCTACTTACTACAAATAAGGTAGCTAAAACAAATTACTTTCTAGTCTGTCTATCCTATTTGAGTAAGAGTCCAAACGGTTACAGATTTGACTTTGCAAAGCCTGTTCAGATCCACTTCTTTAGCCCTTTGTCTCTTCTATATCTCTCCAAGCTTCTTTGTAGGCTTTCCAGAGCACGTTACAGATTGAGATCCATAAAGTGCATTGGCTTGTTGCAGGTTTCTGACTTGTACAATTTCTCCAGTATTTTGTCTCCAAGAATGTATTCGAAAAGTGACTAAGTAAGTGATTCGAGAACTAGAATTGACTTGATCGATAACTCTGAGTTCTCGAACACTGTTATATTGACATATCGAACCACTTCTCGAATAGCTCTTTTCTCTGGGAATCCTTGAGTTCTCGAATAGAACATTGTGACTTGTCGAATCCCTGAGTCTTTGAGATATCGAATGGAATTTGACTTGTTGACTCTTTGAGAACTCGAATACCACTTTGACTTGTTGATTTCTTAAGTTCTCGAATAGAGCACTAGACATATCAAATCTCTGAGATATCGAACAGTGTATTCAGAGATATCGAATAGTGTCTTGAGATATCGAATCCCTGACTTCTCGAATGCTAGACTTCTCGAATAGACAAATGTACTTCTCGAATTGGTACTTAGGCAAATTCTTCACTTTCTTCAAATCCCAACTGTGATTATTTGACAGTCTTTATCTTCTTGCTTGAGGCATGAACCTTGGAACTTCTTTCAAGCATTATTCTTGACTATATAAGTACAGTTACACAACTAGGATTTGGTGCCTATTACAAGTACAGAACAAGTAGAGACTCTACAACTAGAGGTTCCCTCAGTTAAGAGGTCATGTAAGTAATGCAAAGCATTACAAACAATTAGGCTTGTTATTTGATGTAAACAGGCCTGCCTCTATGACTAAAAATCTCCCCCACATTGTGAGTAAGACCCTTAGTCACAATTTCATGTCTGATAACATGCCTAACATATATAAGGATAAAACTTTAAAAGTACAGGTCTGTAGAATGATTGAAGAAAGTACATAGAAGTATTCTTACAAGTTATGAGAAACTACTAGCCATATCCTTTTGGATTCATCTCTTGAGCTTTGGCTTGTAGATTCTCATTTTTCATCTTCTCTTCAGCTTCTTTGGCTTTCTTCTTTGCATTTTCCTCCATGGCAAGAATAATGTCTTCCATTGCAGTGAGTTCTTCAATTAGAGGGGAGCCTGACAAATCCTTGAGTACTTCATTCAGCTGTTTCTAAGAATAGGAACTGATGTAGTCCATTCTAATCTTTACATTTCTACCATATTTCTTATACTCAATGATGTAAGGATTAAACTTGACTCTGTACAGACCCATAGCTCTCAATTCATCAGCCTTAGCTTCCATTGCAGCCATCTCCTCCTTCCTCTTCTTTAGAAGCTCTTCACTGTTCTTTTTCCTTTCTACCTGGTGATCTCTTTTCATTTTGACAAAGTCAATTAACTCCAGCTTCCATATCCTTTCCACTCTGTCTTCAGAATCCAACATTGCAATTATTCTTTTTATGTCATATAGCCTGCCCCAGTGCTGGCATGTTCCTTGTCTGAATTTCTTCTATCTTCCATCAGTATATTTAATTTCAAGAAAATCATCAACAATGGCAGCATGATAGATTCTTTGAGCCCATAGAAACTGCAGTTGTTCTTCATCATAGTTTTCATCCAGAGGTGGTAGGTTCAATCCTGGAATAATTGTCAGTGCCTTTGACTTGGATAACTTCACCCTTCTTGCAGCATGCTTGAATTTAGTCCTTCTTGTATGATTGCTAGGCAGAAACTTATGACCTTTTTTGGTAGACCATAGTAGTATTCCATTAGCGGTTTGCTTTCTGAAACATACACATGGTTTCTTGACTTGAATCTTCTTCTCTTCTTGAGGTGGCAAAACAGTTGCAGAAGCCATCAAATCAGATTTTGGTAGGTCATTACTAATAGTATTCACCCTAGACTCAGAGTCTTGTGTTGTGGTGAGGTTACTGCTAGCAATGCCTAAGGCTTGCTGTTTTCCAATTTTCCTCTCATAGACTTTGCCTTGGTCATCATCATATTTCTTGTCATCCTTCTTCTTCTTCTTGTTTTCATTACCCTTATTACTCCTGTGATGTCTTCTCCTTCCATCACTTTTATCTTTATCCTTGTCTTGATCACCATCCTTGCTTGGGTTGAACTTGGCAGACTCAGGTACAATGCCAGTTGCAATGTATGATCTGAGATAAGATATAGCTTCCAATTCTTCTGCTGTTCTTACACCCTTCTTCTTGTTCAGCTTCTCAATGATGGCAATAATGAGAGGTTTGTTCTAAGGGACTAGATGCTTAGGAATGATCAGCTGCTTGATATCATCAATTCTGGTTGCAGCTTGATAGATGATGGTTCTAGGGTTTGTGAATACTTCAGGTAGCCTTGAGGGTTGATCATTCCTTAAGTCATCAAAAAGACTCTTGTTATTTTCATTCCCTTTTTCAATCAGTCCAAGGAACACATGCACTTCTAAGTGCTTTAGGCTTTGTAGAGTGTTGAAAGTCAAATGCCATATTTTTGACTTAGATACCATCATTATCTCCTTGAACCATAAGTTGTTGAATTTCCTAGGAGTAATAGTGAGGTAGTCAATCTGCTCCTTCAACTCTCTCAGATAGAACTGAGTATCACCAGCCTGTTCCCTTGTGGCTTTCAGAAACTCCAAGAAGGCTATATCATGATAGACATTTGAATTAGCAACTTCTTGTAGATTGGCCTCAGTAATGATTTCAGCATCTACAGGCTTGGCACTTTCAGATTTGGATGATGGAGGTTCATCAACTGGCATGCTCCCTGCAACCACTGTGGTTGTGATAGATTGCTTCTGACCACTAGGAGTAATGACATGCACAGTTGGTAGAGTGACAACTGGCAGTGAGGTAGGAGGCTCATCAACTTTGGATTTTCCTTTGCCTGGCACATTAGGTATGGATTTTGAAGCCCTTTGGTGACCACCCTCCTTTATCTGTTTACCTATCTCCTTAGGTTTCTCCCACTTTGGATTTGAATTCCTTATCCTTTTCTCCCCCTTAGGCTTGTTGTCAGGCACAAAGGCTTTAGAAGTGACCTTTGGGTTTAAAGACTCTTCAGGTAGAGGGAGACCCATATGCTTCATCATGGCAACCAACATAGATTGCTGATGCAGAAGAACATTAGCTGTGGTGGTTGCTTGAGTGTCCAACTAATCATTGAGAAGTGCAACCTTGTCTGTAAGATGAGCATTAGACTTAGTGAGAGTAGCTACCTCCTTTTCAAGTGCATCTACCTTGCTGAACAATTCAGTAGATTTGAAGCCAGACAGGGATTGTTCTTTAAGTCTCTGCACTTCAAACCTAGTCATGTCATGCACTGGAACTTCAGTTACCAGCCTGTCTCCATATAAATTCTTGAACATTGTCTTCAACATGGCATTGGAGTCTATGGTTTGATCAGATAGAGATTGAAATTTATTCCCCAGACTTGTGACAATATCCTTTAGCAGTGCTAGCCCATGATCCATCTTGGTGCAGGTGGTGTTACAGTATTTGAGGTCTTTAAGCACACTGTCCAACTGAGGGAATTTGGCATCAAAGGTCCTCTTGATTTATTCCACTTTAGTGGCTGTCTTATCACACACTCTGCTAACCTCAGTTTTGACTCCTTTTCCAAGATAGTGGGCAACCTTGAGGAATCCCTTGTGTGAATCATTCATGGCCTCATACACTTCACCAGGGGTCAGAGATTTGGCATTGGAACCTAGTGAAGTGATGTATTCCTCCCTGAGATATTGAAGTGCTTCATCAAGAGTAATATCATATTTTCCTTGCAACCAGGCATCTATATTGCCATCTCTCTCAGCATCATCAACTATCTTTGTCTTCTGCATCTCCACATCATCCCTATGGCATAGCAGAATGGCTTCATAGTCTGGATTAGGGATGTTGGAGGTGACCAAGTTCTGAGCAATCTTGACAAACTCAGGAATCTGATCCACAACTAAGCTTTAAAGTGCTTCAACCGTCAATTGTGGTGGAACAGACCCTGATCCTGAAGCACTGTCATGTTGCACAGGCTTCAACCATTGTGACCAGAGGTCAGAGCTAGAGCTAGGCAAGCTAGACTCCTCAGTTACAGATGCAATTTCTGTAACCGGATGGGTTGACTCTACTACTGATGTCTCCACAGAAGTGGGATGAGTTACACCAGCAGTTGACACAGGCACAGAGTCTCTAGTAAAAACTATTGGAACCTCTGTGTTTGTGATGGTGTCATTAGGAGATGCCCCAGCATGCATTCCCTCACCATCTAAATGTGGGTCCTGGGTGGTGAGCAAAGTGTCATGCACCAAGTCACTTAAATTAATTGGCTCATTAAAAAAAAGAATTCTTGATGATCAATGCCTTGCTCCTCAATTGCTTGAGTTGCAGGCTGCAAAGAAATTTGAGTGGTAGATTCTGGAAGAGAAGTGTATTTTAGATTAGAGTTTGGCAACTCCCCCTGAGAGATAGAGGGAGTTTCAATTGTGATGTGCTCTCCACTCAGTGTAGTGCCATCCTTATCACTCCCATGTGCTGACTCTGTACAGGTAGGTGCATTTGGGAGGATGCTTGATTCTATAGATGCGCCTTGTTGAGAGGATACATCTAGTGAACTATTTGCCCCTGATTTTACAACTTCAACCATTTGTGTGACTAAAGAGGTGGTTTTAGTTTTCTTCTTCTTTGGCCTGATTAGGGGTGACTCAGGTGCCTCACTTTCTAATTCTACAGCCAATGCTGCTTTAGACAAAATGGTTAAAGGTGCAGAAGCAACCTGTTTTCTCTTCTTCTCCTTTTTACTAACATCACCCTTTTGAGAGGATGATGCAGTTGGCTCAGTGTTTGGTAGAGTGTTTGGTTGAGGTGGTTGGTTAGCAGACCCTGGGTTAGCACTGTGTTATACTTGCTTGGGTCTATCTAACTCAGATTTAGAGGCAAATGTTGGCATGTTGTGGGGGTAAGACTCAAATAACTTCTGCATATGGGAAGTTATTACAAGCCTTACATCCACCTCATTCCTAGTATCCAAGTTACCAAAAATGTGTTTGGTCATGGATCTAGGGTAGCCTAATCTACTTTTATCTAAACCAGGTAAATCAGCCACATTTTTATCTAGAAAATTAAGTACAGACTGAATAAACCTAGGAAAGAAGATATCATTACCTCTCTTGGTTGTGTTCTTACCAAGTTTTCCATAGAGTTCCTGCATTATGAGCTTTCCAACATCAATTTTCCTATCATAGGCAAGGGAGTAGCATATATGTTGAACGGGAGCACTTAGTTGGTCAAATCTGGATTTCCTTCCACTGAATACTTGCAGGAGAGTGGCAAACACATAGCTCCACTCTTTTCGCAGATGTGCCCGTTTTAGATTTCCAACCTTGATGGTGTCTGAGTACCTTATTAGTTCAAAGAATTCCACTAGTTGATCTTCTGTTACAAGGCCATCATACTCATTATGGTGTAGACCCAGGGCCTTGCTCATGTCCTCAGAAGTGATGCTGAACTCTTTACCAAGTATCTTGCATTTAATGATATAACCCAGACTGCCATCATCTAGAGCAACTGTTTCTGTAATGGCAGTATTCCAAAATTGCTCCAGATTGTCTAGATACAGAGTTGGGTTGGCCGTAAGTGCTTCTTTGATATAAGATTCAGACATCCATTTGACGAAACACTTGTAGTTAGCATTTGGGGCTTCGACATCACTTGAGATAGAAATGAAGTTAGTGTTGAATTTCACAGTTGCCATTGATTTGGAGAGAAGAGAAAAGAGAATGAAGGTTGAAGAAGAAATTTGGCTTTTAGCAGTTAGGGTTTTCAGGGGTTTTGGGAGCTTTGATGCTTGAGAAATTGAATGAAATGAATCGAATAGATGTGGAATTGTATAAGTATGAAGTGCTTGAATTGTCGATTAGATGTATGTTTTGTATCGACAAGTCAAGCATTCGAGAAGTAGAAAACAACTATTCGATAAGTCAAGAAAGGCTTATTCGATAACTCAAGCAGGTTGAAAACTCACAGCTGGCAGCTATCTAGCTTAGAATAAATTCTAAATTAGGTAAAATGTGTTTTTATGAGTGAATT
Source organism: Kitagawia praeruptora (assembly GCA_037693485.1). Taxonomy (NCBI): domain Eukaryota; kingdom Viridiplantae; phylum Streptophyta; class Magnoliopsida; order Apiales; family Apiaceae; genus Kitagawia; species Kitagawia praeruptora. The sequence continues at coordinate 24,756,504 of CM075351.1, read as the reverse complement.
AAAATTTTAGACAAAAGTCCAAAAGCGGTTAGGATTCAGCGAGAATTCAGCCTTTTCAAATGATTCGAGAACTCAAATATAGTATTCGAGAACTCAGTCAATCGAGAACTAAAACACTATATTCGAGAAGTCAAGAATACCTCTATTCGATAACTCTAAAAGACTCTATTCTAGAACTCGAGAGTGCTCTAATGAGACTTGTTAGAGATGTCGAATAGTGAATCACTCGAGAAGTCTGACTTATCGAAATATACTCATCACTCACAAAAATTAATTTTCACTATCTTTTAAAATTCACCAGCCATATTCATTTAAGAATATTCTAGCAAATTAAACAGTGATTCTCTCAAAATTTCATAGAAATTTCAAGTTAACAAGAAAGTATGATTTTCCAGCATATGCAACAGATTTGAAATATTTATAAATCATACTTCATCCAACACTTACTTTAAAAATATTGATAATTTAGATAAATTAAGTGTTTACTGCTGCAACAACTCAGTTGATATATTCACTTAGTCAGAATCTGAAGAATTCAGCATTCCAATCTCACTAACCAACCTTGTGAAGGTGGCTTCATCTAATGGCTTAGTGAATATGTCAGCTAGTTGTTTATCTGTAGAGACATAATGCAACTCAATGGTTCCATTAGTTGCATGTTCTCTAATGAAATGATATCTGATGTCAATGTGCTTTTTCCTAGAATGATTGACAGGATTGGCAACTATAGAGATTGCACTTGTGTTATCACACATGATTGGAATTCTTTCCAACACAAGTCCATAATCTCTAAGTTGATTTCTAATCCAAAGCACTTGAGCACAGCAACTTCCAGCAGCTATGTATTCAGCCTCAACTGTAGAAGTTGACACAGATTGTTGTTTCTTGCTGTTGATGAGTGGATTTTGTAACAACTTTTGAGAGGTTTACGGGTAGTTGTAAAGGCTAACGATCAACTAATCTATGGAGAATATAGGTTTTTTGTAGGGGTTGAACTGAGCTCGAGAGCGTTTACAAGAATCTCGCGAGTTCCCTTGAGGCTTGTGTCGTGTGTTCTCAAGAATCTCGTAGGTGTATTGCGAGGCTTGTAAAACATGTTCTCAAGGTGCCTACGTACCCTTGTATATATAGGGATCAAGTTCACGTAGTTCTTTTTAGACTAGAAGTCTGGTTAGGCAGCAATATTCTAGGTTCCTAATTCGTGGGGAAGTCCTTTTCTCCAGATTTAGCCACGAATAGGCGACCTAAGTCGAATAGAACTCGAGTTCTAGTCCGGCTAGGAATGTATTTACAAGTTCTAATCTTATTAGAGGTATTCAAGGATCATCTGCGCCCAAGGAATACAATCCAATAAGGAGTTGATGTTCATAACTTGCTCCTAAAGAATAGGAGGCTTAATCATACTATAAATCTGCTGGCATAAATCTGTTTTCGTACAGGAAGCTGTCTCTCAGGAACCTGTCTGCAGGAACCTGTTTCTCGGGAAGCTGTTTGCAGGAAGCTGTCTCTCGGGAACCTGAACCTGTCCAGATCCATTTCACATGCTATTTAGCCCCATTTAACTTAAGGGACCTCAATCATAACCCATATTACTCATACGGATTGGATCCTTAAGCCTAATGGGCCTAAATCTAGCCCATGGAGATTTTGGGCACAACAAGTACCCCCCAGTTCCTCGAAGTCATAGGATGCGAGAGGAACCTAAATAGCTTGATATTTTAAGGTCCAATCCCTTCAGTGCTCCCATGTTTCTTCTGAGTGAACTATGCGGGTCTTTATCTTCTTGCTTGAATCGTGACAAGGGCACAAAGTGAATCCAATTAGGCGCTGAGTGAATCCTTTGACGAGGGCACAAAGCGAATCTAATTGGGCACTAAGTGAAACTTAAGAATGTCAAGGGAACCAAGTGAATCCAAATAAGGGCATAAAGTGAAACTAATTGGGCGTTATGTGAACCTATGCTGAGGGCACAAAACGAATCCAATAGGGCACTAGATGAATCCTTAAAAGGGACAAGGTGAATCTTAAGATTGTTAAGGGAACCACGTGAATCCAAATAAGGGCATCAAGTGAACCTAGCTGGGCGTTATGTGAACCTATGCTGAGGGCACAAAACGAATCCAAATAAGGCACTAGATGAATCCTTAAAAGGGCACGAAGTTGACCTTAAAAATCATAACTTGATTGCTCGAAAGGTTGCTTCATCTGATAAGCTTCTTTTCATTTGACTATCTAATGTTTGTCTATCAGAGGTACTCTAGGATCAATCGCGTCCTAGGAGTACTTTCCAATGATGATTCTTCGTCTCTCTAGCTGGCTTCTTGATATCTCTGATGTCTATGCTCAGGAACTTGGTGCTCAGGAACCCCTCTACAGGAATCTGTACCTGCACATATAACAAATTTATTAGTCTGGGGAGCCTTTATGTGGTTCCCATGTACTTCTTGTTGTCCTCATTGCTGCTGCTAGGCTGACTCGTGCTCTTCTGCTGGGAAGAACCTGGTTCATTCGTAATCTGCTCAGCTACTGGTTCATCAGGACCGTCTTGATACTCATAATCTCTTGACTGTCTTCTCAGCTAGTGCTCATTTCTCCATGTTTGGTCTTTATACCTGGTGTTGGAGACAATCTGTCTCCTGGATCATACAATACTTGTCGATTATAACCTACGACTTAATAGGTCTAAATCTAGCCCATGGTGATTTTGGGCACAACACTAAGAAAACTAGAAAAAATAGATTAGTAATACGAGCTGAAGAGCTCACATATAAGTGATGCATGTATGCAAGTATGAATGATTATCTACATTATATATATGTTGCTACCTTCTCAAGTGGCATATCACTTATCTACTTGACTGATTCAACTAACACGTTCGAGGGCATGACAACATCCTAAGTACAAGTTCACATAAATTTCATTTATAAAGATCATGGAATATGCACATTTAGAAGCAATATGTATCTAAGCATGACAGAATATAAGCTCTAATTGACAAGAAATGTTGCATGATAGTTAAGGATATAAATGCATGAAAGTAGACTTATCTGTGCTTCCTTGTGCCGGTTTGTATTGAGGTTCCGTTACTAAACCTGGAATGGAAGCTCTTCTTTGTGCATGCTCACAATAATAAGATATAGGGGAATTGAGCTACCCCCCGAGCCGTCATGACGCATGAACCTCCTATAGTTTGTTGAAGCGATTGACTGAAAACTGCTTGTCTCGGCTGAATATCACTGAATCTGGAAGCTGTAGCTTATAAACTATAGGTTGAAAACTAGAAGCCGGAAGCTATTAACTGGAAGCTTCTGATGATCATCAAGGATGCTGCAAGCTGCTTTATCAAGAAATTGTTAGTAGTACGGTACCTATTTCAATCATATACAAGCTTTATAAGTGGGAGTATTCATCTTTGTATCGCTTTGATGAGGGCACAAGGCGAATCCAATTTAGCTCTAGGTGAATCCTGGGAAGGGCACTTAGAGAATTCAATTGGGTGCTAAGTAAATCCTTAGTAGGGCATAAGACGAAACCAGTTGAGCTTTAATTGAATCCTGAGAAGGGCACTTGAAGAATTCGACTGGGCATCAAATGAATCCTTTTGGCTTTAGGGAGCACAAAGTGAATCCATCCGGGCTCTAGGTGAATCATGGCAAGAGCACGAAGAGAATCCGGTTGGGCACTAAGTGAATTCCTTTGTGGCATCAAGTGAATCCTTATAGGCTCTAAGTGAATCCTGAAGAGGGCACAGAGAGAATCTATAGGGCACATGATGAATCATTTCAAATTCTAGGGGCACCAAGTGAATCCGTAAGGGCACTAGGTGAATCCCTTCAAATGCTATGGGCACCAAGTGAATCCGTAAGGGAACAAGGTGAATCCCTTTGAAGGATTTTCAAGTACAAGCGAACTTTAGGTTAGGTTACCCATGCTTAGGTTCCCAAAACCCTTAACTAGGTGCCCACATGCTTATGGGACTTTTGAATGTGTGCCTACGATTCATAGGGCTTTTCGAGATGAATCCTTCATGCTTGCAAGTCTTTTCTGGCTATCGAGTGCATGTAGCTGACAGGGCTTTTCTAGGTGAATCTTTCTGGGCTCTATGCAAATCCTTATAAGGGCATAAGGTGAATCCAACTGGTTGTTTATATGAACCTCTGCTTAGGACAAAAACCGAAACCAATTGGGCACCAAATGAATCCCTAAAAGGGTACAAAGAGAATCCATCAAGATACCAAAGAAATGCGCGTGGATGCATGAAGCACCAAGTGAATCCTTTTGGGCTCTAAGTGAACCTATACGGGCAAATAGAATCCTTAAGGGCACTGGGTGAATACATGAAAAATTCTCGGGGAACCTAATGAATCCTTATGGGCTCTAAGTGATTCCTTGAATGGAGCACAAAGAGAATCCAGAAGGGCATTAGATTAATCCTCTAAAGGCATGGAGCTCTTGTTGTATGTACACTCTCTTCTATTCAGGTATCGGCTGGCTAGGAACAGCTTCAGGTATATATCAATGAACCTATGAGCTTCAGGTGAGTAACACAAAACCTGTTAACTAAAGGTAAATACATGGAACCTATAAGCTGCAGGTAAATATCAAGGAACCTGCGAGGTGCAGGTAAATATTAAGGAACCTGTAACCTGTTAGGTACATGTGCATTCTAACATCTAGAAACATAATCAATACATAATCATAACTTTATCGCATATACGACCACAATATCATAGATGTTTAAGCATGCTTTAGGTATAGTAAGAGTTTGCTGAGCGTACCTGGGAGGTTTTCTACGAATATCTAAGCATAAAAGGAGAGGAATCACCTGGATCTTTCTGTAGACTGATCAGATGTGAAGTGGAAGCCTCCGTTAAGATTTGAAAACTCATTGACGTGTTCCTGATGCAAGCATGCTGCTCTTCAAGATACTAGACCAAATCAATCCTCAAGGTTCTTGAACCAAATATGAGCTATGAGGTTTCTAAACTGCATCCTAGCCGTGAGGTTCCTGAATCAAATCACGAGCTTCCTGGACCTGATGGTGAGGTTCATGATCTGAATTCTCAAAATTTTGAAATCCTCAATTTTCAAACTACCATGTCCTATAGTAATTATACTACCCCCTAGTTCTTCATGAGGGAAGCTTGTCTTTGATGAAGAACTAATTCCGGTAAGCTTCACAATTCTTCGTTAATCTCTAACAAGCCATTGAATATTCATCCATGAAGTTGAATACTGCGTGTTTTCTCAATTCGAGCTTCACCTTCTTTGCTATATCATCTTAATGCAGAATTTTTACCCAGAAACGTCCATTCTGGACAGCTTGACCACCCCTTACTAAAAGTGGGATAACTTTCTCTAGAAAAAGTATTTTTACGAACCGTAAATTTTGCTGAAAACTAGACTCCGATACCTTTCCAACGGTATATCATGCTACGTCTAAAACCTTCCAGATCAAAACAGTTTATTCTGCGAAGTTGGCTCAAAAACTGGAGTCTCAGAATTCTGATTTTCTGCATTAGGTTCCTTATCTTCAAACATCTTCCTCGCCTAAGTAATCCATCCATAGCTTCCTTACATTGATTTCTGGCTCCACTGCTACTTTGTGCTTGAAACTCCATGTATAGCTTACGTAGGGTTAGTGCAAAGCTCTTCTTTTTTCTCTTTTTATTAACTACACCGCTTCTTTTGACCACCATGAATATCATCCTAACTTTGGACTTCTTTTTCTTCTTCTTCTTCCTCTTCTTCTTCTTCTTCTTCTTCTTCTTCTTCTTCTTCTTCTTCTTCTTCTTCTTCTTCTTCTTCTTCTTCTTCTTCGGTGTTATTTGTTCGAGGGTTGTAAGCCTTTCTTCAATCGACTTTAGATGCTCTAGGACGTCAGCAGGAGCAATCTTCTTCGCTTTCGGGGTTTTATCTTTCTCTACAGATTGTGTTGCTTCGCTATCAGAACTGTCTGCCATCTTTCCACTCTTAAGATGATAACTCTCCCCTCCTTCTAGTGCCAATGTTGATGAGTGGATTTTGTAACAACTTTTGAGAGGTTTACGGGTAGTTGTAAAGGCTAACGATCAACTAATCTATGGAGAATAGAGGTTTTTTTATAGGGGTTGAACTGAGCTCGAGAGCGTTTACAAGAATCTCGCGAGTTCCCTTGAGGCTTGTGTCGTGTGTTCTCAAGAATCTCGTAGGTGTATTGCGAGGCTTGTAAAACATATTCTCAAGGTGCCTACGTACCCTTGTATATATAGGGATCAAGTTCACGTAGTTCTTTTTAGACTAGAAGTCTGGTTAGGCAGCAATATTCTAGGTTCCTAATTCGTGGGGAAGTCCTTTTCTCCAGATTTAGCCACGAATAGGCGATCTAAGTCGAATAGAACTCGAGTTCTAGTCCGGCTAGGAATGTATTTACAAGTTCTACTCTTATTAGAGGTATTCAAGGATCATCTGCGCCCAAGGAATACAATCCAATAAGGAGTTGATGTTCATAACTTGCTCCTAAAGAATAGGAGGCTTAATCATACTATAAATCTGCTGGCATAAATCTGTTTTCGTACAGGAAGCTGTCTCTCAGGAACCTGTCTGCAGGAACCTGTTTCTCGGGAAGCTGTCTGCAGGAAGCTGTCTCTCGGGAAGCTGTCTCTCGGGAACCTGAACCTGTCCAGATCCATTTCACATGCTATTTAGCCCCATTTAACTTAAGGGACCTCAATCATAACCCATATTACTCATACGGATTGGATCCTTAAGCCTAATAGGCCTAAATCTAGCCCATGGAGATTTTGGGCACAACACTTGCTATACCAAGAGACTAACCTTTGTCCAAGAAACTGGCAGCTACCTGAGGTGCTTTTTCTATCCACTCTGCATCCAGCATAATTAGCATCAGAATAACCAACCTGATTGAACCCTGTGTCCTTAGGATACCATAAACCCTAGTTTGGAGTGTCCTTCAGATATTTAAAGATCCTTTTTATAGCAATCAAATGTGATTCTTTTGGATTTGATTGAAACCTTGCACACAAGCATGTAGCAAACATGATGTCTGGCCTACTTGCAGTGAGATAAAGTAAAGAACCAACCATGCCTCTGTAGACTGAAATGTCTACTCTCTTGCCTTTAGCATCTTCATCTAATTTAGTGGCAGTGGCCATGGGTGTCTTTGCAGGTGAGCAGTCTTCCAAGTCAAATTTCTTCAATAAATCCTTGATGTACTTGGTTTGACTGATAAAGATACCATCCTTCTTTTGACTAACTTGCAACCCAAGAAAGAATGTCAACTCTCCCATCATACTCATCTCATATCTGCTCTGCATTAGCTTAGAGAACCTTTCACACAGCTTCTCATTAGTAGAACAAAATATGATATCATCCACATAGATCTGAACTAAGATAATATCATCACCATGTTTCTTGTAAAACAGTGTTTTGTCCAATGTGCCTCGAGTGAATTGATTTTGAAGAATAAATTGAGATAGAGTATCATACCATGCCCTTGGAGCCTGCTTAAGTCCATACAATGCCTTAAGCAGTCTATAGACAAATTTTGGGAAGTGTGGATCCTCAAAGCCAGGTGGTTGTTGCACATAAACTTCTTCTTCCAACTCTCCATTCAGAAATGCACTCTTGACATCCATTTGATAAACTTTAAAGTTTTAGTGAGCAGCAAATGCCAAGAATATTCTGATGGCTTCCAATCTAGCAACAGGGGCAAATGTCTCATCATAATCAATGCTTTCCTGTTGAGAGTATCCTTTTGCAACCAACCTTGATTTGTTTCTTACTATTACACCATCTTCATCCATCTTATTCTTCAGAACCCATTTTGTTCCAACAATGGTTCTATTCTTAGGTGCAGGCACAAGTTCCCATACTTTGTTCCTTTCAAATTGATTTAGCTCCTCTTGCATGGCAATAATCCAATCTGGATCCAACAGTGCATCATCAAGTTTCTTAGGCTCAACCTGAGATAGAAAACAACCATAGAGACACTCATTCTGAGTTGCTCTCCTAGTCCTTACTCCTGCATTAGGATCTCCAATGATTTGCTCTGCAGTGTGTGATCTATCCCATTTCCTTGAGTGCTCAGCCTAATTTCTCATTCTTGATGTTGCTTCATCATCCAAATCATGATCATCCTGATTTCCTCCCCCTGTGAGGTTGCTACTACTCACATGTGTGTCTTGGATGCTAGTTTCTCCACTGTTGATTGGCACAAATTCTTCTCTTGTATTATCATTCACTTGAGTCTGTTGAACTTGAGTTTCAACTTCAATTTCAGTCTCTTTATTAGAATCATCTATATTATCAAACTTCAATGGATCTTTATCTTCATCATTGGCTTCTTCTAGTCCAGGTAGTTTGCTGTCATTAAATGTCACATCTGTGCTTTCCATGATTTTCTTTTGACTGATGACATAAACTTAGTATGCAATTCTTTCCATAGAGTAGCCAAGAAAAATTCCTTCAAATGCCTTTGCATCAAACTTACCAACATATTCAGAATATCCTTCAATACAAAGCATTTGCTTCCAAAAGTATGAACATACTTTAGAGTAGGCTTCTTTCCAGTCATCAAATTGTAAGGTGTCTTTCCAGTGTTTTTGTTGATGAGGGTTCTGTTCTGGATATAGCATGCAGTGCTCACAGCCTCAGCCCAAAAACATGTAGGCATCTTTGCATCAAGTAACATTGTTCTAGCAGCCTCAATCAGAGTTCTATTCTTTCTTTCAACAACTCCATTTTGTTGTGGAGTCCTTGGAGCTGAGAATTGCTGAGAAATCCCATTCTCTTTGCAGAATGCTTCGAGTATGGCATTTCTGAGCTCTGTTCCATTATCACTTCTTAATGCAATCACACTTGCATTGTTGGCCTTTGCTTCCTTGTCAACTCTCTTTATGTGCTCAATGATTACTTGTGGAGCCTGATCTTTTGATGACAAAATTCCACCCATGTATACCTTGTAAAGTCATCAACCATCACTAAGGCATACTTCTTTCTTCCTAGTGAAATCCATATGAATGAGTTGCAGGGGCTTGGTTATTGATGTAACTGTCTTTGACTTGTGGCTTGATCTTTTCATTTTTCCCTTTTGACAAGCCTCACACACTCCTTCTTGACCGAACTCGAGTGTGGGCATGCCTCTCACTAACTCTCTTTTGACTAAAGAGTTAATGGCTTTGAAGTTCAGGTGTGATAATTTCTTGTGCCACAGCCAATAATCTTCATTTGATGCTTTTGAGTAGAAGCAACAAATTTTGTCCTTGTTTGCAGAGTCCATATTGGCTACAAACAGGCTTCCGTTCCTTACTCCAGACAGAGCAAAGTCACCAGTCTTCTTGTGGGTGATCAAACATTCATCCTTGTCAAAATCCACCTTGAATCCCCTATCAGTAAACTGACCAACACTTAGCAGATTATGCTTGAGTCCCTTGACCAGTGTTACATCTTCAATGATGACATTTCCAACTTTCAACTTGCCATATCCCAATGTGTTACCCATGCTGTCATCTCCAAAAGCAACCATTGGGCCAACCTTCTCCTCATACTGTGATAGCAGGGCCATATCACCAGTCATATGATTTGAGCATCCACTGTCCAAAATCCACATGACCTTCTTTTCACTTTCTTTGCCCTGCAAACACAAAGGTATTACTTCTCCTTTGGTACCCAAACAAGTTTGGGTCCATGTGACTTAGAAATAGTTTTATCATAAACAACATGCTTATCAACTTTCTTGGTGTTAGTCTTCTTGTCACTGTTAGAAGTCTTAGAGCCTGAGGCCTCAGACTTAGGTGACAAAGGTACCTTCCTAGCTTTAGGAGGACTTGAAGACTTTGACCTTGTGTAGTGTGTGTGAGAATTGTGACTGATACAACCATCAATGAATTGCCTTCTCAAATTAAAACAACTAGTCATAACATTCATGTTGCATGGCATACAGTCAAATTTATCATAGAATGGAGCATCTCTATGTCTTAGAGGCACAGAACAATCATAGAAAGGTTTGGGCACACTACCAACAGGTTTCTTGCATGCATGAGTTAGATGATTGGTACTGAAACAGTTCTGACAAGTTTTCCTAGGGGCATTAGGCATATAAGCATAGTTATTATCTTTGTTAATTCCTGACTTGCCATTTCTGTTCTGTTTCTTCTTAGTCACTTTCTTCTCAGATTCACTCTTCCCAACTGAAACAAACTTAACAAACTTCTTAGGTCTTGACCTATCACCTACTGGCTCCTTGGCTTTTGACTTGACACTCTCACTCTTGGAAGATGCTTATTGTTCATTGGATTGTGCCTCATCCTCATCATTCAACATTTGCTTGATGAGTAAGGCATCCTCATCAATTTCAAATGTTGATTCCTTGAAAATTGGATTTTCAGTCTTTTTCAAAATGTGAGGCACTTCCTCTTGGACAACTGTGTCATCTTCAATGACAGCATAACCTTTTCTCTATTTAAGAGTGTCATAATCAAGTCCAATAGCAGCCTTGGGTTTTGCTTGAAGTTTCTCACAGTAGGATTGCACTAGACCAAATGATTTCTTAAATGTTTTCAGTTTGAATTCATTTTCAGCTAATTCATCCCTAAGAGCCTTTTCCACTTGACTAGCACATAGAACCTTATTCTGCAGATATTCAACTTCTTTCTTAAGGTTTTCTACTTGCATAGCAGTTAGCTCAAGTTCCTCATTCTTTTTGGTTAACATTTCATTTCTAGTAGACAGTTTAGCAATTTCTTCATTAGCAGCAGTCATACTAGTATGAATGTTAAACATCTCAACAGATAGTTGTTCAATCATGCATTTATACTCAGAAACAGACATGTCTATAGTAGTGAGAGATGGTACCTGAGGATCTAATGGAGATGTGTCACCCTTGGAATTGGCCATCAAGGCATAATTGCAAAATTCTTGTTCCTCTCCATCACTGTCAGAATCATCCCAACACTTCCCTTCAGCTATGTAGGCCTTACGTTGTGTCTGCTTTTTCAGAAGGGCTTCATACTTAGCTTCGAGCTCAAGATAATCTCTATCCTTATTTTTAGGCTTCTTGCATTCACTGGCAAAATGCCCTAGGTCATTGCATCTATAACACCTTACAGATGACCTATCCACATGGCTGGTTTTGAACTTATTCTTGTTTGGTTTCACAGGTGCCTTGCTCCTGTTGAATGAATGGTTTTGGGTTTTGGGTTTGAAGGGTTGATTCCTCTTGAATCTGATGTTTGGAAATTTCCTGGCCATGAAAGCATATGAAGTGTTTTCCATCCCATCTAGTTCTTCAAGAGTATAGAACTCATCTTCCTCCTTCTCCTCAACAGGTTCATTTACCTCAGCTTCAGTTTCTTCATCTTCTACTACCTCCTCTATCCTTAATTGGCATGTAGATGCTTCTAGGTCTTGAATAGATTTGTTGACAATCAAGGCACATGATGTGTTTATCATTCTGCCTTGGTTGGCTTGGATAGCCCTTTTCTGAAGCAACTCAAGCTCATGAGTTTTTAAAACCCCATAGAGCACATCATATGTAACTTTGTTCAAATCTCTTTCCCTTAGAGAAATGAATCTTTGCTCTAGATGATTTGGTGAAGATAGCAGAAACTTCATGTTCAATTCCTTGGTGCTGTAAACCTTGCCATTCATCTGCAACTCAGTAACTAGCTTGTGAAATCTCTCAAACATCTCAGCGATGCTTTCCTTGGATGCTTTCCTTGGGCTGTGCCATGAAAGCTTCATACTGTGTGACCAGTATCTGTTTCTTGTTCTCTCTGACCTCATCAGTTCCTTCACATAACACCTCAATGTGATCCCACATTTCTTTGGCAGTGGTACATGAAGCAATGTTTGCAAACATTGACATGTCCATGGAATCTATAATCAGCAACATGAGGTGACTGTCAAGGGCAACCATCTCCTTATCTGATTCTGTCCATTTGGATGGATCCTTAGCCACATAAGATCTTGGAATAGTAGTGGTTCCAACAGTCTTTTCAGGAATCTCCTGTTGGGGAACAAATGGACCATTCTTGAGAATCTCAGGATACAAATGATGAGATGCTTTGATGAACAACTGCATCTTGATCTTCCAGAGGTTGTAGTTTTCTTTGTCAAACTTAGGGACTTTCACCGTTCCTGTGGTCTTTGGTGTATTCGAACTCATGATCGTTTTTCTATTTTGAATAAACAGCCCGCTCTGATACCACATGTTGAGTATAGAATACAGTAAAAGAATATAGAGGGGGGGTGAATGGATTATTGAACTTTTCTTGGTTGAGTCTGTGTAGCAGATAAGTGTTTGTGTGTGCAAAGATGTAGGTGCGGATAAAGAACACAAGTCACAATATCACTTTAATCTAATGTATTATTAGATAAAGGTTGCTACAATCTGTGAATACAAATGATAGTATTCTCAGCTTCGTTTTTCTCAGAGAGATATGACTTACAATGAATATGAAAAACTTGACTCACCAAAAGTTAATTACTAAGGAAGTGAGGCTGTATCATTATAGAACATGGATACAACCTACTTACTACAAATAAGGTAGCTAAAACAAATTACTTTCTAGTCTGTCTATCCTATTTGAGTAAGAGTCCAAACGGTTACAGATTTGACTTTGCAAAGCCTGTTCAGATCCACTTCTTTAGCCCTTTGTCTCTTCTATATCTCTCCAAGCTTCTTTGTAGGCTTTCCAGAGCACGTTACAGATTGAGATCCATAAAGTGCATTGGCTTGTTGCAGGTTTCTGACTTGTACAATTTCTCCAGTATTTTGTCTCCAAGAATGTATTTGAGAAGTGACTAAGTAAGTGATTCGAGAACTAGAATTGACTTAATCGATAACTCTGAGTTCTCGAACACTGTTATATTGACATATCGAACCACTTCTCGAATAGCTCTTTTCTCTGGGAATCCTTGAGTTCTCGAATAGAACATTGTGACTTGTCGAATCCCTGAGATCTCGAATAGCTTTCTAAGTCTTTGAGATATCGAATGGAACTTTGACTTGTTGACTCTTTGAGAACTCGAATACCACTTTGACTTGTTGACTTCTTGAGTTCTCGAATAGAGCAGTAGACATATCGAATCTCTGGGATATCGAACAGTGTATTCAGAGATATCGAATAGTGTCTTGAGATATCAAATCCCTGACTTCTCGAATGCTAGACTTCTCGAATAGATAAATGTACTTCTCGAATTGGTACTTAGGCAAATTCTTTACTTTCTTCAAATCCCAACTATGATTATTTGACAGTCTTTATCTTCTTGCTTGAGGCATAAACCTTGGAACTTCTTTCAAGCATTATTCTTGACTATATAAGTACAGTTACACAACTAGGATTTGGTGCCTATTACAAGTATAGAACAAGTAGAGACTCTACAACTAGAGGTTCCCTCAGTTAAGAGGTCATGTAAGTAATGCAAAGCATTACAAACAATTAGGTTTGTTATTTGATGTAAACAGGCATGCCTCTGTGACTAACAGTATCTTCTTGGATGAGTTCCACATAGTCCTAAGGGAGCTAGGACTCTTCCTATCAAATGAAATACACCAAGATCAGCCTTATCAGGAGGGAAAAACATATCAAAAACGTGGCTTGGTCATCAAGAAAGGCGTCCATAACCTAGAGAACTACATCGGGGATTGATTCCTATAAATAGGATATGTGGGCAGTTGACAAGGGGGTTCGAAAATTCACTTCTCGATACACAAGGCACGTGTACCCTTAGTGAAACGTCTACCGGGTGGTTTTGGCCGGAGTTCATAGCCACTTCCGTCCTGTGACCTTGCTAATTCAGTCACAAAACGCCACGAACCTCCATCCGCTTCGGCAGTTGGAGCTGTAGCTGAGGTTCGCGGGCCTGCTCCTCTGTCCGAGATCCAAGGACAGATTCCGTTATTCCATCAATATTCTCTCGGGGTGTTGGTGCAGATTTTTCTCACAACATATTCCAATTTTTTTCCCAAAAATTGTCTCGTGGTATGATGAGTTGGCAGTATGAATGATTTTAGTTGTTGAGATTGATGTGACTGGGTCCATTAAAGTTATAACCAATTAGAGGAGTGACACACATCATTTGTGATAATTGTTGAGAAAAAAATTTGGGAAACCTATAATTTTCTTTTTTTAAATGAACAAAACTCATTCCCATATCAGGATTAACGAACTAAATTATCCGAAGAGTTATATTTCGGCATCGTCATAATTTTTTTAAAAAACAATTTTACTTCTTTCCATAATTCTTTATTAAAATTATAAACACTTGAGTAAACTAGCATTTTGCCCGTACTTCGTACACGGCTTCTTATTTAATTTAAAATGATAATACCAAAAATTTAACAAATTTGATTGATTTCTTAAAACATCTTATTTAATTTAAATTGACAATACCAAAAATTTAACAAATTTGATTGATTTCTTAAAAAGATATTGTATGCAATTATATAAATAATCAATTATTAGCAAGATATTATATATAATTATATAAGTATTTAATAAAATAATGATATGCTAAAATTTATATAAAAAAGTAGCATACAATTCTATGTTAACAATGTTGAAAATTTATTTAATCCATCAAAATCTGCAATAAAAATAATAAATATTTTTACAAATATTGTTCTCTAATTGAAAACAATAATAAATTGTCTTCATTATTCAAATGCGGAAATGATAATTCCTTCACCCCCAATGACTCCAAAACATTAAATGGCTCCAAAACATTAAACCTCATATAATATCAAGAACATGTTATATTAACTATGAGACCTCATAGTTAATATAATGTGTAAATGTTGGAGAACAATGAGATCACATTTCAAGCAATTTTTAATTTTTTTGTTAATTTTTTTTATGAATGGATAGAGGGTAGAATTATAAGACTTTTGTGTGAAGATGCCCCTAGCGGGGCCCTTTAAAATAGTTTGAAATGTAGCGAATATGTGTGTTCTCACTGTTCTCATTTTAATTTTTTATTTTGTTAATTTTTTTATGAATGGATAGAGGGTAGAATTATATGACTTTTTTTGGTGAAGATGCCCCTAGCGGAGCCCTTTAAAATAGCTTGAAATGTAGTGAATATGTGTGTTCTCACTGTTCTCATTCTCACCTGAGCGTGACCATTAAACTATATTAGTAAATTCATGTATGAAAAAATAGTGTATATATATTATTATCTTTTATTAAAAATAAGTAAATTATACAATTAAATAAGCAAGCCAAAATATTAGATAAATATTCTAGTAGATTTATTGTTTATGTTCAAATTAAGGTCTTTCACCATGGCTGACTTTATTATATTAAAAATATGTTCTTATTGAAATGAATATAATAATTTGAATTTGAATATATTTTTAAACTACTTATTTTGATGGGTTGTTAATTTTTTTATGATCAACTTAGAGGGGTAACCAAAAATAAAATTAATTGGAATACATAAACCCATTACCCACGTTATGATAAACAATACCTATAAAATGGAAGTTGTTTATGTGGTTCAGACTTGTTAATTACTTCAATACTTCATTAGCTTGATCATCATGTGGACAATCTTTCTTTTTATCACTTATGTTGTTGCTATGTAGTCTATCTGTAACTAAATATCTCTCTCTGCTTGTAATCTATATTTATAAATGCAAACTTCTTCTTGTATTGTATTTTGTTTTCAATATTTAAAATTATGTAGCTGGAGGAGAAGAGAAAGGCTGGAGGTACAATCGTAGTACTACAACATTATTTAAAATAAGTACAATATCATATTAGAATTTTTTGTTTCAATCTAAATTGGGTTGCTCCAAATGCTGTGTAATGACAAAAAGGGGCATTAAATAAATAAAGAAGATTAAAAAAATGAAGGATAATTCTCCGCAAGAAGCTCACTTATTCACTTTTATCTTCAAATAATGTATGATTACAAATTATAACAATCACATTTTCCATAACCTATTCTCTCTCAAAAAGTCAACTAAACTGAAAAAGGGAAAAGTTAGTGCTTTTATATTTTAATATGGAGCTCAAGTGAAAGTGCTAAATATGAGATCATATATGAAATGAAATTGAACGCGAGTAAAGAAGATATTTAGAGCATAAATAAGAGCAATGTTACCTGACCCAGAGGGTGAGGCTTGTGACATGGGTCTAAGCTTCTAAGTATGCTATTCCATAGTCCCTTCGGAGACATCCGATAAAAAGTATGTTATTCCATAAGACCTTCTGGTACGTAGCATGTCTACCCCATGAACATTAAGTTGAACAAATCCATAAAGAACATAAACTTGCTTGAAAACAAAACAATGTCTATAAGTATCAAAAAGAGTCCCAAGATAATTTACAAATAACATGGTCCGTACTGTGTCAATGTTATTAACTGGTAATCTTTCCAACTACCTTTGTTATTACGACATGTAAAATAAAAAATTGAAAGGCCAAGCAAATATTTTAAAGGTACATTTCTTGTGTCCTGTATATTATTATAACATCAGGTAATTCATTAAAACTTTAATTCTTAAATTCCAAACCAAAATCAAAACCAAACAAATATTATCCTGTCTAATTTTTAATATTGTGAAATCAATAAAAACTTAACTCTTATGGCCAAACTGAAAACTGGAACCAAACATATATGACCCGTACGGAGGTCTAGTACACACACCTTAGCCTACTTCAGGGGGTTGAGATGTTAATTTGGTGAAAAACCCAGCTTTCAAATATGAAAAGTGCAAACATGCATCAAAATCCAGGAGTGTGAAGATTTGAGCGGCTTGGACTTAAAGGTGAAAAATTACAGAGATAGATTTGAGTAATGACAAAACGGAGAATCAAAAAAATAAAGAAAGATAAAAAAAATAAAGGATAATACTATAGTAGAGGTTTAGATTTGGGTCGATCCAATTGGGTTACTCCAAATGTTGTGTAATGACAAAAAATAGTATATATTTAGATTTGGGTCGATCCAATCTAATTTGGGTCGCTCCAAATGCCGTGTAATGGTAAAAAGGGGCATCAAAGAAATAAAGAAGATTAAGAAAATGAAGGATAATAGTATCGTTGACAGAATTCGAACCTTGAAATTTTAGTAAATAAATTTAATCAGGTAACATATTTAATCATTAGATCTAACAGTTCTAATTTTAAATAAAATTCTAACGGATATTATTCGTTGTATACGAATTTTTATTATATTTTGTTAGTGGTTAGAAGATATGATGTCATATTTTTTGGTATGCAATTAGTAAATAAATTTAATCATGTAATATATTTAATCATTGAATCTAACAATTCTAATTTTTAACTAAAAATCTAACAGATATTATCCGTTGTATACGAATTTTTGTTATATTTTGTTAGTGGTTAGAAGATATGAAGTCATATTTTTGGGTATGTATTAATTATCGAAATATTATGTTTTAAATTAAAAGTCAACGTGTTTTAATTAATAGAAAAAAAATTATTGATTGGAAGATATGGTATTTTAGGTATTTATAAAATGTAATATCATCAATTATAAGTAAAAACATCTTTTAATTGAAAAAGACAATCAGCTAATTATCATTAATTATATTATTAATAAAAAAAATGAAGAATAATAGTAGAGGTTTAGATTTGGGTTGATCCAATTGGATCGCTCCAAATGCTGATTAGAGAGAAAAAAATTATTGATTGGAAGATATGATATTTTAGGTATTTATAAAAGGTAATATCATATCAATTATAAGTAAACATCTTTTAATTGAAAAAAGCAATCGGCTAATTATCATTAATTATATTATTAATAAAAAATGAAGGATAATAGTAGAGGTTTAGATCCCCTCGGATCTCCTTTATATATTTATATTATATAAAAGTTCTAATTTTTAACTAAAAATCTGACGAATATTATTCGTTGTATAAAATTTTTATTATATTTTGTTAGTGATATTTAATTCCCACTATTAATAAAATTTAAAATGCAATTGAGTAATTTAAAATGCAATTTAGATATTTACTTTACTTCATTAGAAAAGATTTTATAGGTAAAAAAATAATGAAACTATATATTTAGTTTCCTCTATTAGTAAAGTTTTAAAATGGAATTGAGATTTTTTTAATCATTGGAATTATTAAATAAAAAATTTGAGAAATTTAACAAAATAGAACCGAGTTTTTTGACCGGCGCCACTTTACCTCCCCTCGTTTATCCTTTATATAAGTATATAACAGTTCTAATTTTTAACTAAAAATCTAACAGATATTATTCGTTGTATACGAATTTTTATTATACAAGCTTAAAACCCGTGCGATGCACGAATTTTTTTTAATATTATATGAATTTTTCATTAATTTAAGTTAATTTTTTTTAAAATATAAAGTTGGGAGGCTTAAATTTTTATATGAGATTTGATAATAATTATATAAATATTATCCGTGATATTTCTAGAAAATGAGGGATTTTAGTTAGAAAATATAGAAAAAATTATAGGTTTTACTTGAAAAGGGTAATCGGCTAATTTTTAGTTTTTATATAATTATTATTTTATTTCATTAAATAGAAATTGATACGTTTTAGATAAAAAAATGCAATCGGTTAATTATGAATATTATAATATTATTAGTTTATTGTATTAAACAGAACCTCCCGTGATAAAATCAGAAAAAAAAAGAGATTTCAGTTTTAAAAAATAGAAAGGTAACGTGAAAATTAAAAAGATGACATAATTTATGTGAAAAAGGTAATTGATTAGTTTATAGTAATTATAATTTAATTATGTTATTTTACTAAATAAAATTGCTCATAGTTTTTAGAAAATGAGAAATTAATGTTGCCCCTGAAATTTCTAGAAAAAAAGGGAATTTAATTAGAAAAATATAAAAGATGATACGTTTAGTTGAAAAGGTAATCCGTGATAAAATCAGAAAAAAAAAAAAGAGATTTCAGTTTTAAAAAATAGAAAGGTAACGTGAAAATTAAAAAGATGACATAATTTATGTGAAAAAGGTAATTGATTAGTTTATAGTAATTATAATTTAATTATGTTATTTTACTAAATAAAATTGCTCATAGTTTTTAGAAAATGAGAAATTAATGTTGCCCCTGAAATTTCTAGAAAAAAAGGGAATTTAATTAGAAAAATATAAAAGATGATACGTTTAGTTGAAAAGGTAATCAGTTAATTATTAGTACTATAATATTATTATTTTATTTTTATTAAATAAAATCGCCCGTGATATAATTGGAAAAAGAGAGATTTTCGTAAGAGAAGGGAAAAAAGGTAACGTGTTTGAAAAAGGTAACCGTCCATGATACAATTGGAAAAAGAGAGATTTTAGTTAGAGAAAAGAGAAAAGGTAACGTATTTTGGCTCAAAAAGGTAATTAATTATTTAATACTAATTATAATATAATTATTTTATTTTATTATACAAAATTGATCATAGTTTTTAAAAATGGAGAAATTTTAGTTAGATAAAATGTGAAAGATATTGTATTTTACATAAGAAGTAAATTATTTAGTTATTGAAAAATAGAAAAAGTAATATGTTTAACCTGAAAAAGGAAATTGATTAATAAAAGAGATTTGGGTCGATCCAATTTAAATTGGGTCGCTCCAAATATTGTGTAATGACAAAAAGGGACATCAAAGAAATAAAGAAGATTAAAAACATAAAGGATAAAAGCTGTAATTTTCCTGTGTAATGACAAAAAAGGGCATCAAAGAAATAAAGAAGATTAAAAAAAATGAAGGGTAAAAACAGTAATTTTTAAAATGCAATACTAGCAGACATTAAGAATATATTGATATTGATATTGATATTGATGTGTTCCGCTATCATATATGATAAGAAAGGAATAAATCATAGAATTGTGACTAAAATTTATCCATTTTTTCATTTCAATAATTAAAGTTTAAAATTTACAATATATTAAACAAACCTTATTTTTACTCTTTAAATAGGTGGCTGAAAATCCATTTTTCTAAGAATACTTTCTCTCCAAAAAAATGATCTTTAAACTCTTGTAAAAAATGAAAAGAATTTATAATCAACATATTACAAACTTCAATCACTAAAATGTTAAAGTGAAAAAAGTTTAGTGATTATTTTGCAATTTTTTCTATATATTTTTTTTAAGGAAGTGTAAACAATTAAATTATAGTAGTGGGGTATAAGGTCTATCACTCCTAGTCCTAGACAACAACATTATACAGATAGATTCTCAACATGCATAATTATAACAAAATTTGATCCATATATAGACCCATGCATGATTATAACAAAATCAGACCCATGTATATCTCACATTATCCATGATCGGTGTAAAAGAGTTAACAACATTTATAAACGTTAGTTGTTAGATTCATCCTATAAAAGGCCTCCTAGAGAAGAAGCCGAGAAGAATCGATAAACAATAGAGATACTGCACATAAAATTTCTACAATTCAATTATTCAGAATGTAATTAATAAAAGATTGAACATGTTATCTTCTGGGATTTTGCACCATTTCCACAAGGTTGGCATTCGATCCATAAGAAGAGCTAGATACATAGCCTACGAAACATGTCATGAAGCTTACGTACTTGTACTAGTCCATGGCATTACATAGAAAAAGCTAGCTTAAAAATTGAACTATAGGTTTTTGAGAAAGACCTGTATGGATGATGAGCCCAAAAATTGAACTATAGTTTCTGCTAGCGAGGCTAATTAGCTTTCGAATTAGCGGAAACTCGTGAGTTATTGAGTGAAGCATGCAACAAATGCTGAGACATGTTTAGACACAACTATTATATGATCCAACACACATTGTAGCATGATATTTTACGCAATAGAACAAATTAATTAACTACTCCTGCACGACAAGTTAATCCTTAGTGAAATGTTAATTGCATGAAATTTTAGCTTAAACACCTAGATGTTTTGTTGATACAAAGCATGATCATGATCATGTTTTGTTCAATTAAAAGTTATATTATTGTCTGTCGATCGTCGAATCATATAAACAATGTTTTCATTTATGCCTCACCAAGCACTCGACAGCTAGCGTATATCTAGCAATGAGAACTTGTTATAACTTCCCTAAAATTTTCATCTATATATACACTCACAAATCACACATGTAGAAATCTTGTATATTTCACACTTCCCCTATCGAAATCAAACCATGGAAACAATACAGGGCAACAAAAATACAGAGCAAAATAATGAGCAGCATAAGATTAGCAAAGCTACAAAATCTTTCCTTTTATTCATAAATTGCATTTTAGTCACAGTTGGTTCAATAGCAGGTCCACTTCTCATGAGGCTTTACTATTTGCATGGTGGGAAAAAAAGATGGCTAAGTTCTTGGTTGCTCACTGCTGGCTTTCCACTTCTAATTTTTCCAATATCAGTTTCGTTCTTCAGAAATCGGAAAAAAAATTCTCGAAATACCACGACCTTTGTCACACCATGGCTTGTAATGGCTAGTGCATTTCTTGGTTTTATACTAGGGGTCTCTGTCTACTTATATTCTGTTGGGATTTCTTACCTTCCTATTTCTGTTTACTCTCTTCTGTGCACAACTCAGCTTGCTTTTACGGCTATTTTCGCATTTTTTGTTGTGAAACATAAGTTCACACATTATTCTATAAATGCTGTTGTTTTGATGATTGTTGGATCTGCAATTCTGGGGTTACATTTGGATGGAGATCGTCCGAATGGCGTATCAGATGATAAGTATATGTTCGGTTTCTTTATGACAATTGTAGGATCTGCAATTCACGGATTTATGTTGCCTGCTGTTGAGTACACTCATATGAAGGCCGGAGTTCCAGTAACAACTAATATCGTCATGCAAATTCAGTTTCTCATAATGATGTTTGCGACGTCGTTTTGTACTGTTCCTATGATCATTAACAAAGATTTTCAGGTACATAAATGCATGTAATAACGCTAGCAGTTTGCTAGATAGTACATCTTTCTGAACATATCATTGGATAATTTTAAATTTTCAGTAATTTTAAATGTGGTTCTCAGGTTCTTAAAGTAGCTTTGATTCTCAACCTTCGCAAAGCCATTTTATTTTTATGTACGATAATCTACAAATTGATCTTTATGTTTCACTTGCAGGGAATTGCCCAAGAGTCTAAAGAATTTGGGCTTGGAGCTAGAAACTACTTCATGATAATACTTTTTGCGGGACTGTCCTTACAAATGAATGTTATGGGTAGCCTTGGGGTGATTTTCTGCTCTTCGTCTCTTTTTGGAGGCATTTTAACCGCTTCTTTGGTTCCAATTCAACAAATTTGTGCTGTAATTTTCATAGGCGAGAAGTTTGCGGCTGATAATGGAATAGCCTTAGCCATGTGCCTCTGGGCTTTCATTTCTTACTTTTATGGACAATACAAAATTAATCACAAAGGAAAGAAAGCATCGATAAACCACGAAGAACAAGTAGCAGTCTGAAAATGCAATTGAAATTGAATCTTATGTACAAAGTGTAGTGCGATGTGTTTGCTGCATTCAAACTGCTGCAGTCGCACAAGTTTAAAAAACTTCTTCTGGAGAACATGTTGCTTATATTAGTGATGTTTCAGTAATATTTAGTTTGCAAGATTCTTTAAGGTGTACACTCATTTTGTACATACATGCAAACCATAAATCCCATGAAATCCAAGTACACGAGAAATAAGCTTTGTTGAAACTTACAATCCTATTACATATAGAGAAAGTAAGTTTGGCGAACCAAGAAGAAACAAGGTTGCTGCCAAATGTGAGCTCTTACACAATTTCTAGTTTAGGGGCTTTGTCGGAATGGTCGGACAATTCTTGCACTCAGAACTTTGCACTGAATGACAGACAAACAGTTTACCTAATGTAAATACTTCTAATTACCACAACTAAGGTTTATTTAAAAGGTCAGGCTAATGATGCATAGGTGCTAGTTAGGGACAATCAGTGAAAGGTTAGAGTGCAAATTCATTCTTCTTAGAAAAAATGGTTCATGAAATCTAATTATTGAACTAAGAGCATATGCACCAAATGGTAAAAATTAGTTGATCCGTTAGACATGAGATCAATGGATTGACGTAATGCAACAATATTTTATTGGTCCATCAATAAAATTGAACTCCGCCAATCCGTTAGATACGCATGCTGGGTTCAATTAATGGTTTAGTCTGTATTTTTCTTCTAAAACTAGAGCAGTTTACAATGTGGAATCCTGTTATTAGACAAGGTAAGAAAATTACACCACCTAGACCACTTGTGCACCATTTTTTGAGGAGTCTATTTTAGATTTTGTTAGGATGGATTAGAAAGCGATTATCAAATTGTTATCTGTTTCGTAGATCGTTCTACTGTACCCATCGTTCTACGTTTGCTCGTGTAACTCTGATTCCTGGAGTTTGCTAAACACAATCAAACTCTCTAATTTGACTTGATCTTCATCATTCTGAATGATTTTCATCTACTCCTAGTTAGCTATCAACCTTCCTGCATTGGTAAATTGTTTTTTGTGTACCGCAATATGCACAGTAGTGTCTTTGCTGTAGTTTATTAAGGTTGAAGTGGCAAATTACGTGAAGGTGAAGTCTAGAAATATTTGATTGTTGGGAAGGGAACAGAGGGGTAATCAACAGAAGTTGTTATCAGGATGACTAATGGACGCGGTTTTAGGTACTCTTTGTCCTGATTACAAGATCTACCCTCAGTTATCTTAACATATGTCTTCATTGTCTCTGAGTCATTCTAGCTAATATATTCCCTAATTTTGCTTTTGCTTACTGTGTTCTATGAATATAGTACCATTTTGCCATGTTACTCATGCATACACTGACATGTCGCAGGTTGTTAATGGCGAAGGCAGAGGAATAGAGAGGCATGGCGCATAGGGGACGAAAACGCCTGCAGTTAACAAGTATTTATGTGTAACATCCCACATCGATAAGAATAAGAGTGTTTGAGGGCCTTTATAGATACAAATCAACAACTAATGTATACCAATATGCTAGCACTTTTGGACTGACCTGTGGTGGGTTGTTGGGTCCGGTATGCATTCGGTTGTGGGCTTGGATGTTATAAATGGTATCAGAGCTCTGGCCGGCCGGAAGTGCAGAGGCACTGCCCGGGTTTAGTAAGTTTGTGTGTGGGCTCGACGAGGACGTCGACCCTATAAGAGGGGGTGTTTGTAACATCCCACATCGATAAGAATAAGAGTGTTTGGGGCCTTTATAGATACAAATCAACAACTAATGTATACCAATATGCTAGCACTTTTGGACTGACCTGTGGTGGGTTGTTGGGTCCGGTATGCATTCGGTTGTGGGCTTGGATGTTATATTATGCTAGAAACCTTATTACGCTCATCAATTTGTGAAGTGTAACGAACAGTCAGTCAACTACTTACATGCAACTTACATTGGAAGAATGTTTTCTTTTTATTCACATGGAGACGAGATAATCGGAGAAAGGGGATGTTGGATTGAGGTTTTTATTTTCACTTCAAAACTAAGGGGAATGGGGGGTTGGTCTGGGTCAATAACGCCCATACATTACTCACATAACCATATGGGACTTCTGTGTATTGTTAGCAAGAACTAAGAGCATTCCAAAAGTTTACTTATTCATGCTCCTAACTTGAATTTTAAGGATGAGTGTAAAAATAGTGTTCAATGTCCTAGTTGTTCTTTAAATCATTAGGACACTCCTCTCATACCTTAAAAATAAGGATTCTCTCTCCTATTTTAAGGTTCCCCTAACTTATAGGAGTATTTTATTATGAAACATTGCAAACACTCTCTATCTCTCTCTATTGTATGTTGTACTTTTAATGATCGAAAGTATATGGAACATTGTTGAAGATGAAAAGTTACTAGGATTTAATTTTTTATATTATATTTAAGGAATGAGCTAAATACTGTTGGAAATGCTCTAATAATAGAAGATTTTGAACTCATATTTACAAGTTATCAAGCTCCTCTTTACTATACAGGCATTTGTGATCTAGACTCTTGTCAATTCGAAAATTGGCCCTCAGTGAAAAAAATTGAGCTCTATGGCTCAACATCCTGTTAGACAATCTGCGATTGTTATGCAAAATTACGCAAGCGCACGTTGTCACAAGTAATATATGATTAAATCAAGTTCGTTCCCACAGAGATCTAGAATGGTGTTCAATTCAATTAATGTACCTATGCACCGATGTATGGTTTTTATCCACTGCTAAGACAAATAACAAATTGGATTTTTATTAACTACTAAATTAAACTAAGATGCAAATTATAAAACTAAGAATTAAATTAACTAATAAGAATAGAAATCGAGTTACTTATGAGAATAAAAACATGGGACTCTAACTTCATTAAATACTTCCCTTAGATCTGACGCCTTTAATCACTATGTGCAATGGTTTTGATATCTGATCGGATAACACGAAACAAGTATACGCTACCTGTCAGCATACGCATACCAAACTAAACATACATCCACAAAAGAGATAGAAGATGAATAGACACCAATTATGCTTAGACCCTATATGTCTATAGAATTTGAAAACATAACGGTTGAAGAACAAGTTATCCATAAAGATCACACAGGGCAGTATAAGTATTTTCATCTCACACCACGAATCATATTGATAAACAATTATGAACCTATGCTAGCATGGCAAGTTCTAAATCTCAAGATCCACTTTCACTTCACAAGAGATTAACAATTCAATTTAGATGTTAGCTACGCATCTAAAAGCATTAAGATTAACCATACGAGGATATCAGATATACACCACACACAGTTCTTTAAAGCATCAAGATACTAAGTTCCATAAATAACTCCGTTAGAATCCCATGACAACGATTAGCTCATAATTGAACCGTTCATCATCATGGGATTTGATGAAAACATGATAAATAACAAGATATGAATAAAAGAAATAATATTAAATAAACAAAGAGTTGAGAAAACAAATCTATAATCCAAAGTAACACAAAAGATGAAGTAGATCTAGATCCGTTGCTTGTCACGAGCGTTGAATCCTTCTCTCCTTTTCTCCCTTGCAGATCTAAGCTAGGTTACAATAATAAAACTATGATATTGTGTATATATCTATTACAATGGTAGGATGTGTTTAAATAGGCTCTAAAAGTCTTGCCCAACAAGAAAATACCAAAACAGAATTATAATAGAATTTCTGCAAGATACGTTTCCTAAACTGATTCTGTTTTAAAGGGAAATTCGTAGCTGACTTTTCTTCTGTTTTCCAGAGCCGTTCCAGACGTAATTGGGCCTCTGGACCACCTTAGAATGATAGAGAATCTCGTTATCTTCGCGTGGACTGCTTACGGGCTGAAAACAGACTTATAGAACTCAAGATATGGCCCAAACAGTGAATCTCACGCGTGCAGCCCAATAAATCCGAATTTTAATAAATTAAATCTCCAAAAACGACAAAAACATCCACCATAATCAACATCCTTGTAAATCTGCACAACTAAACAAAACACATCAAAACTACAAGAAACTTGAGCCCAAGACAATCAATTTATGCCGATTTAGAATGCTCCAAGTGGTATAAAATCCACTTATCAGCGATAAATACAAACAATATAATATTTGTGCGTGTGTGAGTAACAGTTATGTGTATAATTAAAACAGACAAAAGAGGAGACAAGGAACGAAAAACCCGAGTCCAGTGCGTGACTGTCTCCTTAAAGCGTATTTGCCCTCACCATATGTGCGAGCGAAACGCCTCCCAGGATAAAACGGATTGCAGTGAGTCCGTCACTTTCAACGAGCTTGAGACGAGCAAGAACTATCACCAGAGGAAGAGGAGAGACTGATAAGTGGATTTTATATCCACTTGAAACATTCTAAATCGGCTTAAATTGATTGTCTTGGGCTCAAGTTTCTTGTAGTTTTGATGTGTTTTGTTTAGTTGTGCAGATTTACAAGGATGTTGATTATGGTGGATGTTTCTATCGTTTTTGGAGAATAAATTAATTAAAATTCGGATTTCTGAGACGGTTGCGCAGTTTTGGACATATCTGGAGTTCTAAAAGTCAGTTTTCAGCGATCTTACTGCCCACGCAAAGCCTGGGAGATTTTCTACAACTTGGGATAAGATTCCCAGGAGCAAATTGCGCCGGGTAGGAGCAATTTGCGCGAAGAACAGACTGCTGGGCGCAAGTTGCCCCTGAAAAATTATAGTTTTTACTATTTTGGCCATATCTTGAGTTCTACAACTCCGTTTGAGGCCCGTAAGCAGTCCACGCGAAGATAACGAGATTTTATATCATTCTAAAGTGGTCCAGAGGCCCAATTGCAGCTGGAACGTTCCAAAAAATCTGAAGAAAAGGCAGCTACGAATTTCCCTTTAAATCAGAATCAGTTTAAGAAACGTACTTCTATTATAATTCTGATTTGGTATTTTCTTGCTGGGCAAGATGTCTAGAGCCTATATAAACACATCCAACCCTTGTAATAGATCATCATCATTAGGAGTAAAACAATTACATATCAATTACTTAGATTTATTTGTATTTTTTCATACTTTGTTTTTGTCATGGTTTCAT
Organism: Kitagawia praeruptora; assembly: GCA_037693485.1. NCBI lineage: Eukaryota > Viridiplantae > Streptophyta > Magnoliopsida > Apiales > Apiaceae > Kitagawia > Kitagawia praeruptora. The sequence goes on along the minus strand of CM075351.1, from coordinate 24,728,978 downwards.
CAGATCCCATGATGACGAGAGGTTCGATTATGGACTAATCGTTGTCATGGGATTCTAACGGATTTATTTATGGAGTTTAGTATCTTGATTCTTTAAAGATCTGTGTGTGATGTATATCTGATATCCTCGTATGGTTATGCTTAATTGTTAGATGTGTAGCTAACATCTAATTTGTTAATCTCTTGTGAAGCGAGAGTGGATCTTGAGATTTAGAACTTGCCATGCTAGCATAGGATAGGTTGGTGTTTTAACATCATGATTTGTGGCGTAAATAGAGATATTATGCTACCCTATGTGATCAATGTGGATAACTTGTTCTTCAATCGTTATGTTTTCAAATTCTATAGAGATATAGGGTCTAAGCATAATTGGTGTCTATTCATCTTCTATCTCTTTTGTGGATGTATGTTTAGTTTGGTATGCGTATACTGAGAAGTAGCGTATACTTGTTTCGTGTTATCCGATCAGATATCATAACCATTGCATATAGTGATTAAAGGCGTCAGATCTAAGCAAAGTATTTAATGAAGTTAGGATTCCATGGTTTTTCTTGCAGAAGTAATTAGATTTCAATTATAGTTAGTTAGTTAATTCTTAGTTTGTTAGTTTACTTCTTAGTTAGTTAGTTAATTAAAACCCAAATTTTGTTATTTGTCTTAGCAGTGATTAAAAACCATACATTGTTGCATAGGTGCATGAACTAAATTGAAACCATAACAAGATCTCTGTGGGAACGAACTCGACTTATATCTGTATTACTTGTGACCACGTACGCTTGCGTGATTTAGTGTAAACAGAGACTGTATATGAGAGGAGGATATGTGTTTTCGAGTAAATAATCCTAATGCTCTAGATGAGTATTTATAGAATGAGAAGACTTGTGCGCTACACAATTGCCTTAATTAATTAGCCGCGCTAATCAATTAAATCGGTGGCAATTTCCTTAATTAATTAACCGTGTTAATTAATTATGTTAAGGCGGTGGCAAAAATCCGTAGTAAAAACGGAAATGATTTTACCGAATCAATGAATTCAATTTATAATCGAATCCATATTCCAACAATCCCCCACATGGATGAGATTGATATCGTAGTAGCACACACCAGACAGACACAGAATTTGATTTGGTGATAGATTCTTCGATCAGATATAGCATACGATAGGTAGAGGTTTGCTCCTTGAACCTTCGCTTGAGTAAGCATACCGACCTTACTGGTAGACAGTGGAGGTTTGCTCTTTGAACTGTTCGACCGTTTGTGTAAGCGATGATATACTTATCACTATATCCTTTCTGACTCGTTCAGCTCTCATGATTATGTCCATTTTGGCCATGGAACATCGCCCTGGTTCTGCAGGAGTTTCTAAAGAATTGTGCCTCGCAATTCTCCTTTGAAGCGGCCCCACTTCTCTCCCACATAGGTGATCTTTATCTTATAGAGTAACCCGCGTTTACTCAACTGAATTCCATGCGTTCAAACCTTGAACTCCATGTATTCACCAAAAGATCATTAAAAGCTTAATAGCTTACCCTCGTACCTTACGGGTCTCACTGTTTCCTCATCATAGGAACAGGCTAGGGATTACCCCCACAGTGATTTGGTCATCATGATTTAGTTGGCCCATTGAACCAAGTTCTTGGGACCTCCAGTCAGCAATGGTTGGGTGTCCACCATGACGCCGTTTAGCAATAGGCTAAGGCCCATCCCTCTCGATGATTTTACAACTATCTCTCGGTATAACCATATTCTCTTGGTTTAACCGGATTATCTCAGTTTAACCATCTGGTTAGTGGATCCACAACATTATCATTTGACTTTACAGAGTCAATCATGATAATTCTCGTTGAGAGTAGTTGTTTAATGATATTATGTCTTCGTCATAGAGGCGAGACATATCATTGCATACATAACAATGTAATCTCCCAATTTGCAAATTATTCACATAAATTATGCATATTGAAGACACATTTTCTTGTAATTTAGGAATATCCATTACAAAGTGACTACCAATTTACCCTCTTACATGCACATATATTATGCAAAAGACTCGTATTCCAACATGAATCGAGCTATGTTTAATCGTCTATTTAGGATTTCCATGACATGACTGCTTACGTTAATGTGAACTAAATTCACTAATGACTTTTAAGTTCCTAAAGTCAAACATCTAACATCCATACTATATCCACATAGTACAATTAGATATCGTTTGCAATGCAGCCCAAACTCACGAGTATATTTCAAACACCTTAGTCTCATTGCAATCACTTTCAAGAGACCAATTTTGATTTGACTCGTGCATCTACTCAGCTTACCAATTGTGTAGCCTATGTCTGTTTTTGTACCATTTTGAAATGTACAATAGACTTTCAATCATTCTTGAGAGATCCTTGTTCATCTATCCTTAGATAGATACATCATATATATTCATTCTAGATATACTAGATTTAGTTACGTTGATCTCTTCAAGATTCACATCACTAACGTGTGACATGTATCCTTTAGGACTTTTAAGTTATTAAGATTTTAATCTTCAAAATCAAAACTTTAAGCCTCATCCAAATTGCTAGAGATGATCATCTTGTCATTATTTCTCGTAATGATCAGATCACTCACGTGCAATTACAACAATTTCTCATCCAAATTACTAGAGATGATCATCTTGTCATTACTTCTTATAATGATCCGATCACTCACCTGTAATTACAATAATTTTATCATCTCATGTGTAAATAACATATACACATTTGTCAATTCATTGATTTTCTATCAATTTTACATCTCAAAAATTGGCATGTCACATTTTGGTAATTATTTTACCAGTCATCAGCTAAGGCTTCAAATCGTAATTGACATTACCAATTTTTAGCGTCCCAAAAATTAGTAATTTCAATTTATCTCATTACCAAGTTTAAGCGTCCCTAAATTGGCAATACTCATTCACTCAGTTACCAAATTTGAGCGTCCTCAAAGTGGCAACTATATCGTTTATTATAAAACCATAGCATATCGCAACAATATCAAATTTCATATGCCTATGCCAATTTTCGTATCTATGTTGTTTCAATCAACATAATCACCAAAATACAGACTTTCTACTCTTTCCTTAACCAGAGAAACCAAGAAAGACTGTTCCAAAGTTCATTGATGTACTTCTAAATTTCACAATGCAGATAATTTAAGTATCATCTTGATGAACCATATTCTTGTAACTCAAGAATATAACATAGAGTAAGTTAGGTCTTCACTTTTGACTATAATCTTTAAATTATCAGTCTGGCCTTTTACTTTTCTTTGACCCATATATTTATTTTCTAAATTTGAAAAATTCGTTTGGGCCAAAATAGCATCTATCTATTTGTGCGTGTGTGAGTAACAGTTATGTGTATAATTAAAACAGACAAAAGAGGAGACAAGGAACGAAAAACCCGAGTCCAGTGCATGACTGTCTCCTTAAAGCGTATTTGCCCTCACCGTATGTGCGAGCGAAACGCCTCCCAGGATAAAACGGATTGCAGTGAGTCCGTCACTTTCAGCGAGCTTGAGACGAGCAAGAACTATCACCAGAGGAAGAGGAGAGACTGTATATGAGAGGAGGATATGTGTTTTCGAGTAAATAATCCTAATGCTCTAGATGAGTATTTATAGGATGAGAAGACTTGTGCGCTACACAATTGCCTTAATTAATTAGTCGCGCTAATCAATTAAATCGGTGGCAATTTCCTTAATTAATTAACCGTGTTAATTAATTATGTTAAGGCGGTGGCAAAAATCCGTAGTAAAAACGGAATTAATTTTACCGAATCAATGAATTCAATTTATAATCGAATCCATATTCCAACACCTTCAATGTATAACACGCTCTACTACAAAGTTATTAGCCTACAAACTTTAAACCTGGAGAAGACATCAATAGCAACATGGGATGCACTTAAACAATGTTCGGATAAATCTTTTAGCCTACAAACTCTGCAAAAATACATCAATATCGATATGGGATGCAATTAAACAATAAAATTAGAAAATAAAATGTATGAACAGTAGGTTATTTTTTATACAAAATAATATATTTAGCAAGATACAATGTTTATATGACCAATAAATTTACAATTCCCTGGTATAAACATAGTTTCAATTTTTTATTTTCAAAAAATTCTACTCTGTACCCGGTGTTGTTATTAGTAACTACTTCATGATAATACTTTTTGCGGAACTGTCCTTACAAATGAATGTTATGGGTAGCCTTGGGTTGATTTTCTGCTCTTCGTCAATTTTTGGAGGTATTTAAACGGCTTCTTTTGTTCCAATTCAACAAGTTTTGTGCTGTAATTGTAGTAGGCGATAATTTTGCGGCTGAAAATGGGATAGCCTCAGCAATGTGTCTCTGAGCTTTCATTTCTTACTTCCGTGGACAATACAAAATTAACCACAATGAAGAACAAAGTAGCAGTCTGAAATGCAATGGAAACTGAATTTTATTTACGAAGTGCTGCGCTATGTATTTGCTGCACTGAAACTCCTACAAGTGTACAAGTTTAAAAACTTCGTCTGGGCAACATATTGCATGCAGCTAGGAGTGAGCAAAAAAAAAAACCGAAAAACCGAAACCAAACAGAAAAAACCGAAAATAATATCGAAAAACCGAACCGAAATAATGGTTTGGTTTCGGTTACGGTTTTATCTCATCAACCGAACCGAATAACCGAACCGAAAATATATTATTATTATATTATTAAATTATATTTATGTATTAAAATATGTAATGAATTTTTATTTTTAATCATACATATATTAAAATTCATAAATTTTCTTTTACAAAACAAGTATATATTTAATGTATAACATATAATGTTATGACTTGCAACATATTTAAGTACTGCTACTTTTTTTCTTTTGTAATTCATGCCTGCATTATAGAACAAATGAACTAGACATTAGTTTCCGGCTGGGTGCCATTCGTGGTAGAAGCTTCGGTCTAAATAATTATGTAGTATAGACGTATAGTCTTCCTGGTCTTCAATCATCTGGCAGCAAAATAATTGGACACCATCTCTGACTTAAGTTTTAGACTAATAAAAATTATTTTTTTATATGTATTGAATTATATATGAATAGATAAAGACTGAAAATAACCGAAACCGATTAATGGTTAACCAAACCGAAAAAAATCGTTTCGAACGGTTCGGTTACGATTAATAGGTAGAAACCGAACCGAACCGAACCGAACCGACATACACGGTTTGGTAACAGTTTTCGATAAAAACCGAGCCGAACCGACCCGTGCACACCCCTACTTGCTACTTATACTAGTGTTGTTTCAGTAATATTCAGTTTTCATGATTCTTAAACTAACACACTCATTTTTTACATAAATGCAAACCACAAATCCCAGACGATCGAAGTGAAGATTCATTAAGAAAAAAGCTTTGTTGAAACTTGCAAAGTTACAATCCTATTATAATTGCTAATTTACCTAGAGAAGGTAATTAGTTTGGTGAACATAGCAGAAACAGGGTTGCTGCCAAATGTATTTGACTCTCCATGAACTTCCATCCTAAATCCACCACGTTTTCAAGGTATATATATTGTTGTTGGATGAATTTCGTAACAATACGAAATTATATCGGAGGTTTGCTAGAATATAGAACGAAATTATGAAGATGTTGCTGTTTTAGGGGATTAAGGTTTATGAAAAAAGAAGGGCAGGGCTGGACTCGGCAGGTGTCTCGATTCGTCTCGTGTATCGGATTTCATTTATGCCAAGATGCCTACGTACCTACCTATGTTTATATAGATCCAGCCCACGTTATGTGCAATTGTGTCTATCCCGAGAGACTTTAGGGATAAAGTTCGTTAATGTGTTAATTACTGATTTTATATGATTTAATCTTGGCGTTGTGATATCTTCTTGATTTGAATAATATTGTTTGAAGATATTTTCTGTTATTCATTGATTGAGATTGATTCTTTTCTCATTCCAGAGAGAGAATAAAACTTAGCAAAATTAATAATTAATAAATATTAGAAATTTGGAAGATTATCAGACATGCCAAAAATATGGCATAACATATATATCCGAAGAAGTTGCTAGTAATTAAAATTGTTATTGTGATGGACTAGAATTCTAATAATACATATAATATAAAATGAATCCAACACGCCAGCAGTCCAGCGTTTTTTGTACCTTTGGAAGCAAGCAATAGTGTAGCTTTTGATACAAAAAATATATTAATTTTGTATCCGAAGCATGAATCTCTAAGTTCGCATCCGAAGGTTATTTTTATATGGTCTTGTCTGAATCTAATGAGTCCAATCCACTTGAACATCCCATGAAATCGAACCCAATGTTTAAGGCGGTGGAAAGAAATTATATGATCGGAGACCAAATTCTAGAAGGATCCAGATACTTGCCGCCAAAGATAATATCATCTCAAATATGGAAATTACTTGCCACCAAAGACAAAAGACATGGGCTGGGCCTAATATTGTCAGAAATATAATCTTAAATCGAATAGAACTACGTGGACTTGATCCCTATAAATAGGGTACGTAGGCACCTTGAGAGGGATCTGAAATTCACACACCCGATTACAAACTCTCAAGAGCAGTCCCAAATATCTCAAAAACCCTAATTGTTTTCTTATATTTACATCTTTATTCTTATTATCTTTATCCGAATACCCAAATATAAATTTAATTTTGAAACTGTCCTTGACGAAAATTGGGTTCAACATTTGGCGCCGTCTGTGGGAATCGTTTAGAGAAAAAAATGAAGATAAATCGATATTAAGTCAGTCACCGATGGCTCGTCAAACATCTTACCAAACTCCTATTCGTTCCTACAATCCATTCGACAATTTTACTGTCGGCGAAACATCTCAACATGTCAGATCTACCATCACCCTAATCGTTGTTGGCAATGAAGGTCGTACATTCCCTCTGGACAGAGCTTTCGATGGTGGACATTGTCATCAAGGTGAATAGCAACCCCCTATTAGGGATGCAAGAAATATCCTCTTGGCATTGAGAGGCAGATCCAATACTCAAGATAGGAGAGGAGATACACCCGAAAGGGGAAGAAACCTAGAAGCAAAGTTTAATCGTACGTCGGGCGACGTGAATCGAGAAGCATCGGAAGCAAGGCAGCGTGAAATTGTAAGGCTCCATGATGATGAAATCTAGAGGAGAATTAGAGAATTAGAAGATCGTGAAAACGAACTAGCTGATGAACGACGCCGACTTCGAGAGAACCTAGGTGGAAGAACACCCCCACGTGGTCGATCACATAATCGACGATCTCCTGCAGGTGACCGATCACCAAGGAGGAGAAGATCTAGATCAAGGGATCGGCATCAGACAGCAGCCGGGGGATCACCGCCCCGTAGAGGCACTCCACCTCAGGATGATGATGATCATAGAAATAGTGGTAGAGGGAATAACGGAGGCCATGGTGGGGGACATGGTAATAATGGCGGAGGTCGTGGAAGTAACAATAATGGTGGCTATGGGGACGATGATGATGATTACCGTCGTCGACATGATGACTACAGAAGGAATGGGTACGATGCTGATGGTGGAGGCTATAATAACAACGAATCTGATGAAGCAACTCTTTTACGAGAGCAACTGGAAAAGTTGGAAAGAAAGATGCGAGGAGGAGGAAACGAATATTACTCAACAGAATCACCATTGATCAAATATATCAGAGACTATGGCCCAAGGGTTGGTCATGCCATTCCAATGATGACTTATTACAATGGGAAAACTGATCCTTATGAGCATGTGACCCAATATGAGAGGCATATGAAGTGTTCTGGCCATGATGAAATTATTATGTGTAACATGTTCGAAGTTTACTTGAAAGATGGAGCACAAGGCTGGTACCGGACTCTTCTCCCCAACTCAGTCTATTCCTATCAACAACTAAGGTCTAAGTTCTTGAAGCATTATGACTACAACGAAAGGATCGGCAAAGTACATAACTTTTGTAGTCCAAGTGCCTAGCCCATATGCGGCAACAAAAGTACAAAAGGAGTAGGGTCCGGGTCTGCAAAGCTTGCATCGGTAACAATTTCAATGGCCTCGGATTGGCCATTCATCTCCTCCTCTTGAAGCTCTTCAACAACAGCAGATTTTTGTGTCCTAGCCTTGCTAGCATTTTTCCTTTGTCTGAGGTAAGCTTGAGCTAATTTCAGCTCCCGAAGCCTTTGTTGCACTGCTGCCTCATCCATTACAATGCACGAAACTACAATGTGAACAAGAAAATGATCAAAACTAGCAAGATTGCATATGAAGGTATATATCAAATTCCTAGTAGCATCAAAGTAAAAATATGCAGATCAAACTAGGAGTATAGTGATGTGTAGCCAAAGGAAGAATACAAGAGTATGCATATACTGATGCCAATGGTAAAATAAAATGTCATACCTTTACTTTCTATCAGAAATGTTTCCGATCGTATTTTGCTAGCAGATATTATCATGGATTTAGAATGGGGAGCCTTTAAGTTTTTATATATCTCAGAAGCAGAAGGATCAAGTTTGGTATTCTTTTTTGGAATTTCTTTCGAGGTGAAATAACTCCATTGGGCGTAATTCTCAATCTTGGGACCAACAAGGAAAAACCAATTCTCATAAAAACCCTTGTTATTTGTGCGAGCATCGGACCATTTCTGTGAAGTGTTCTTGCGTCTGATGGAATAAAAACCAGTGCACTTGCTTGTGGAAAACAATTTATAATGACACCAGAATATATCAATGTTTGGCTCAATTTTACGCGCAAGCATCGAGCGCTGAAGGTTTTTATGTTCAAGAAACTATTGGGTGTAAGCTGTCTAAATCCAACATCACAAGTATCTAATACCTCCTCAAGAAATGGGTGCATTGGAACCCTAAAACCACATTCAAATGCTGCAACATAAATTCCAACTCCAAGATAACTTCCAAAGGAAGCAAGGTCATAGACTCTATCTACATCTTTGGGTTTGAAGATGAGAAAGTTTTCTGGTATCATGAACAAATTTCTTAAATTTTTGATGTCATCATCATCAAGAGTACTAGGGAGATTAGCAGCTGGAACTTCTCATCGTCATCAAATATATCAATATTATTCCAAACAGTAATATTGGTGATAATAGTATTTGAAGAGGACACATCATCAGATTCGTCAACCAAAGCATCTTCCTCAGATTCGGCTACCATTTCAAGACATGGACGAAAATGACGACGAATTTCACGATGATATTCAAGCTTGTTAGGCGATGACATCTGCAATTTCAGGAAGGAAAAATATTAGAGTGGTCCTGAGCAAAAAAAAAAGGGTATGTGCAACTTTTAGTCTAATTATGCTCGGGACACAACTTTTGACTCATTGGTAACATTACTTGATTATGGGATTGGGGACCAACTGAAAGTTGGTATCCGATGGCTATGTATGAGTTATATGGAGTCTAAAGCACTCATTCTTGTATCATTGGAAACAGGGGATACATATTAGACTAAGGACCTTTCAAAGACCATTGGAATTGAACGACCAAAGACCTGTATCCAATGCCTGAGTACGAGGAATGCGAAATTAAGCACTAATTTGCTAGCTCAATTTGTCAAAGGCACCATTGGAAACAAAAATTCTCCTACACTGAAGTATGAACCAATGCAAAATTTCAAGTACATAATGACGTCTACGTCAGAAATTTTGTTTCCAGGGGACATTTACTACAATACCAAAAGTTCAAGAACAGAATTTTAAGTAAGAGCCTATATCATTGGAAACTAAGGTATCTATTGCTACTAACTACATTTGATTTCAATTTTTATTTCGCTTCCGACGATTACTACGGGTGTACTGGCAATGTGTTTGAAAATGAATTATATCCTACAAATTCCATGGAAAGTAACAGCACAAATTTTAGGGTTACGGCACGGTTATCAAGTAAATGGTGCAGCCACTAGACTCAATCTTTTGATAAATTGAAATCTACAAGTATTTCGAATTACCAATGAAGATGGTTCCAAGGGAATAGAAATTTAACGGAATACATACGAATTCAAAAAGGAAAAATTAGTTCGTTAGAGCATTTACATATTCAGATATAGGAGCTCGCCGGAATGTGTCATATAGTACAACAATACCAAAATAAATGGTTGGGTATGTAAAGCAAGAGGTGAAATGGGTTTACCTGTTATAGATCTGTGAAAGAGAAGTAAAATCGTGCCAAGGAGAAGACAGAGTGATGGAGCTCTTTTCTCAAGATTTTCTCCGCCGGCTGCTGTGCAAGACTTGGTATTGAAATTGAAATTAAAAACTACAGAGGGAGAGGTCAAAGCAAATGGGTCATGTTATTTTTGTGGGCCTTACAAAAATTACATACATGTGTAGAGTTAAGTTCTATGGAGACCAACATTTGAGTGGAGACCGTGGAGACCATATACATTATGCACTCAAAATATTGAAAAACATATATTTTTTGCAAAGAATGTTCAATTAACATTATTATTTCATTCAAAATCTTAAAAATCATATATGATTTGTAAGCAGAACATGTTTTGGAGAACAATACGTTCTGCAATATTTTGTTTGCAGAACATACATGATTTTCAAGATTTTTAATGAACTTTGCATGTAAAATATATATGATCTTCAAGATTTAAATGAAATAAATGATATAGTGATTTTCATAGAACAAGATTTTCAATGAATAAGTTTTTGCAATGTTTTGATTGATATTGGTCTCCGGTCTCCACTAAAAATGTTGGTCTCCATAGAACTTAACTCTACATGTGTATATGAATTAGCACACGGATTAAAAAAGGATGGAGTTGGTATCACGTGACCTCAGCTAGGACCCACGTACAAGTTAAATAAAAAAACTAAGGCAATTTAAGGCTTGTGAAACCTACCGTGGATATGAATAAAAAAATCATACACATTTGATTTTATTTCAATCACGTGAAGACTTCAACATTTGGGTTGTTTCAAATTTTAAAAAAAAACATGGCCCACGACCAAATTCAAGGTACTAAACTTCGTTCACATGTTCAAAAATTATGATGTATCCAATGACTTCTTTTATTGGTATCCAATGACTATGCTATGCTCAAAATACCGGGTAACTATACGAAATAAGTTTCGTCACATTTTTTTTTTCGAGGGATCCAAGCAGCTGCATGAAAATAGAAATAAAGATTATTTGATATTTAAGTATTTATTGAAGTCATCGTCTTCAAAAAATATTGGGGACCTGTTGATACAAAAAATATATTAATTTTGTATCTGAAGCATGGATCTCTGAAGAATTACACAAATATTTGATTATAACCATTGTTTATTGAATGATTGAATGTCTCACAAGCGAAATATGCATGCCTATTTATAGGCTTCATTTCACCAACCAAAACATCATGGCTTACATCATGGTAGCCACTATATTTGACTAGCCTTCATTGTTGATTCATCAAATGTGGCTACCTAACATTTGAATACATCCATAATACCCCCCCTCAAGTTGGAGCATGGGGTTCAAAAATGCCCAACTTGGAAAGAAGAAAATCAAAACGAGACTTCCCGAGAGCCTTAGTAAAAATATCCGCCAATTGTGAAGATGTTGATACATGTGACGGAGATAGCAAACCATCAGTAATCACATCATGAATGAAGTGACAATCAACCTCTATGTGCTTCATGCGTTCGTGAAAAATAGGATTCTTTGCAATATGTAACGCAGACTCACTATCACAAAACAACTTGATCGCTTTAGGGTGTTGGACTCCTAAGCTCGACAGCAACCTTTAAGCCACTTAAACTTACTCGTGATAGCAGACATAGATCTATATTCAGCCTCCGTAGAGGATCGGGACACCGTATGTTGCTTCTTTGTTTTCCAAGAAATAGGAGAGTTACCAAGAAATACCAGCCAACCTGTCAATGAACGACGAGTAATGGATAAGCCGCCCAATCGGAATCACACCAACCCTGTAAGGTTAGCTCACTGTCTGCACGCAGCAAAATGCCCAGACCTGGTGTGCCTTTTAAATAACGAACTATACGCAAAGCCCCTTCCCAATGTTCATGGCGGGGCTTGCATAAACTGAGAAAGAATGTGGACCGAATAGGCTAAATCCGGCCTTGTGACCGCAAGATAGATTAATATATCGACCGACCAGCCGTCGGTAGGACTCGGGATCTGGAAGAAATTCTCCGTTGGCAAGACCCAGTTTGTGATTTTGCTCAATGGAAAAACCACTCGGCTTTGCACCCAACAAACTCGATTCAGAGATAATATCCAAAGTATACTTTCGTTAACACAAAAACAAACCTGCTGAGCTATGGGCAACCTCAATTCCCAGAAAATACTTCAAAGATCCAAGATCTTTCATTTTGAAACAATCACTGAGATATGCTTTGAAAACAATAAGTGCAGCTGAATCATTCCCAGAAATAATAAGATCGTCCACACGGACTAAGACATTTATTTGAACATTGCCATTAATATATGTGAAAAGTGAATAATCGGAATAAGACTGAAGAAAACCGTACCCTTTTAAAGCAGCAACTAACTTTGCAAACCAACATCTCGGAGCTTGTTTCGGGCCATACAATGATTTTCTCAATCGGCACACCAAAGAAGAATCCGAACTAGAGAATCCGGAAGGTAATTTCATGTATACCTCTTCATCAAGATCTCCGTGCAAAAAAGCATTGTGAACATCCATCTGATGAAGTTCCTAGTTTTTGGATGCCGCAATAGCAAGAAAGGTTCGTATTGTAGTCAGTTTTGCAACCGGAGCAAAAGTCTCGTTGTAATCTATTCCTGACTTTTGATGATTACCCAACATAACCAAACGAAATTTTAAACGCTCAACTTCTCCATTGGACTGAAATTTTGTTTTGTATACCCATTGACAACCAAGAGCACGTTTTCCTGGAGGGAGATGCTCCAAAGTCCACGTCCCATTGTCTTCCAAGGCTTTTATTTCTTCTTTCATGGATTGACACCAACCATCATGTGTCATGGCCTCCTTAAATGATCTTGGATCTTTTGTATTCATAGTTGCCGCAATAAATTTTCTATAATTTACAGAATAATTCTCACAATTTATATAATGTGCTAAAGGATAAGGAGTACCTGAAGGAGGATCAGAAGATGGAATGTAGGGGGACATACTATTAGCAAACACCGAATGAGTCACAAAATCATGAAACAAGACCGAGGGATATTTTTCCCGAAATCCACGACCCACAGGCTCCAAGGGTTATTGCTTTTTTGTGGTTGTTGTGTGACTAGCTTCGCCAGTGCCTGCTGGTTCTGTACGTGGGGGGCTGTCTACCTGCTCCTCAATATTTTCCCCACCATTATCATCAAAAATTTCAGTATTTTCATCCCCCAACTCGGATTCAAAAAAATCATCATGAATGTCACCACTCGTTTCATAGGCATCTAACACAATATTCTTGTCTTCTGGACAACTAAAAGGAAACACATTCTCAACAAATTTAACATCCCGAGAAACAAAGAAAACTTTTGAATCGAGGTGATACAATCTCCACCCTTTCTTTCCAAACGGATAGCCTACAAAAACACATTTTCGACTTCTACTAGCAAATTTGTCTCCATCTGTTTTTTAATTATGAGCAAAGCACAAACACCCAAACTTGCGAATTGCATCAAAGATAGGTGGTTTTTTAAAAAGAATTTCAAATGGAGTTTTATTTTGAAGCAAAGGAGTTGGTGTACGACTAATTAAATGGGCTGCATCAAGAACACACTCCCCCCAAAAATAAATTGCCAATTTTGCTTGAAATCACAAAGCTCTCCCAACTGTTAATATATGTTTGTGTTTTCTCTCAACCCTCTCGTTTTGTTGCGGTGTTCCCACACAAGAGGTTTGAAAAATAATCCTGGTTACGGCAAAATAATCAAGCAAACATTGAAACTCTGTACCATTGTCACTTTGCACAACTTGAATTGTTTGTGAAAATTGTCTATCAACCATAGCAAAAAAACCCAAGAATACACGAAATACTTCAGTTTTATCAACCAACAAATAAATCCAAACTATTCTAGAATAGTCATCAACAATTATAAAAAAAATAACGGGCTCCAGACGACGAAACATGTCGATACGGACCCCACAAATCACAGTGTATTTTTTCAAAAATTCTAGAAGCTTTATTATTACTTAAGGGAAATCTGTTTCTAGGATGTTTAGCACGCATACATACTTCACACCCCATATCTAGACTGTCTTTATTACTAACATGAGAAAGCAACTTAACTGCTTTCTCGGAAGGATGCTCCATACGACGGTGCCAAAACTCCAAGTCAGACCTTGCTTCAATAGCTCCCATATGGGGCATCGAATCCAGTTTGCTAAAATAGTACAATTCGTCCCTCCTAGTTCCCGTTCCAATCAGCTCCTTCATGTGGTCCTGTATAGCACACATATAAGAAGTAAATTGGATAACACAATTAAGTTCATCATTAAGCTGTGAAACAGAAAGTTTCACCGTTTCACCACTAAAGAGGCCAACACAGTTTCACCGTTTGGCAAATCCTACGGGACATATAAAACTCTTTGTGTCAAATAACCAATATTTTACTCCTGTAACATGATGTGTGGCTCCAGTATCAACAATCTAAGAAGTAACGTCAAACTTACCATTCAAGCGGTTTTCGGCAATCTGAACATTACCCATCAAACCTGTGAGTGCTTCCATTGTTCACTTGTGAATAATTGACCAGGAGAAGGAGTAATTGCATAATTCGAACTCGAGCCAAAGTTGTTACCTGAAGCTGCATTAGCCCTTACAAAACCTCGACCACGCCCAACAGAAGGTTTCCCCCCCTTACTGTCGCCTGTCCATACTTCTGGAAAACCGTGAATCTGATATCAACAGCTCTCGTCATGACCCTTTTTTTTATAATGGGTGCAGTTTTTATCAGACCAACAACAAGAGGTCTCGTGGCCCGATTTCTTGCACTTATCACAAACCAGCCTTTCAGGCCAGCCACGACCCCTCCCTGCGCCAGTATGAACGGTAAATTCGAGGGCCGGGGTTGTCTCCTCTTTGATGTGAGCAATCCCTCTAACACGTTCTTCTTGAGCAATTGTTTGAAACGCCCTGTTTAATGAAGGCAAAGGATCTTGAGATAGCAGCGTGGATCAGAGAGGAGCATAATAATCAGAGTTCAGGCCAAGCAAAAATTGTTGTAGACGATCCCCTTCACGCCTATCAGCATGCTTCTTGCCTATACTACAGGTACACTTTCCACACTCACAATTAATTAATGGCTCATGTTTATCAAGTTCATCCCATAAAACAGAGAGTTTGCTAAAATAAACCACAATTGGCATGGTTTTGGACTGCTCACATCGATTAATGTCAGATTTAATTTGTTGAATACGAGGTCCATTAACAAGACAAAATCTTTCGTGTAGATCAACATAATTAGAAAGCATAGACTTTACCTCCGGGTCGATAGTGTTCATAAGCCAAGAGACAAGCATACAGTGAATTGTTACCCAATCATCCTTCGTACATGGAGGAGCAAAACTTTTGATTGTACCATCTAGAAATCCGAATTTCCTCCTAGAGGACAGAGCTATAAATCGCATGAGACCAATCATTGAAATTGTCACGTTTGAGCCTTTGGGAGGTGATAAAATCCCCTGGCCGATCTTGCGGTCCAAGGTAAAAAGGAGAATTAGACTCGATTTTTGTAAGTGGTGGTGGTGGTGTTTCTCCGTCGTCCACCATGGTTTAAGATACATAAAAAAATGATTTAAAGAGTAAATAGTGAACAGTGAATAGTGAACAGTGAATAGTGAATATTGAAAGTACTATTTGCAACTGTTCATCGTCTTCAACAATCGCCGGAATAGTAACTTGACGGAAAATTTTGCAGAAAATAGAGATAAAAATGCGGAAGAAGGCCTAAAAAAATCAGAGGCTTTGATACCATGAAGAATTACACAAATATTTGATTCTAACCATTGTTTATTGAATGATTGAATGTCTCACAAATGAAATATGCAAGCCTATTTATTGGCTTCATTTCACCAACCAAAACATCATGGTAGTCACTATATTTGACTAGCCTCCATTGTTGATTCATCAAATGTGGCTACCTAACAAATGTGGCTACCTAACATGGTGGTTACCTAACATTTGAATACATCCATAATATGCAAGCCTATTTATAGGCTTCATTTCACCAACCAAAACATCATGGCTTACATCATGGTAGCCACTATATTTGACTAGCCTCCATTGTTGATTCATCAAATGTGGCTACCTAACAAATGTGGCTACCTAACATGGTGGCTACCTAACATTTGAATACATCCATAATACATCCATAATAATCTCTAAGTTCGCATTCGAAGGTTATTTTTATATGGGCTTGTCTGAATCTAATGAGTCCAATCCACTAGAACAACCCATGAAATCGAGCCCAATGCTTAAGACGGTGGAAAGAAATTATATGATCGGAGACCAAATTTTAGAAGGATCTAGATACTTGCCGCCAAAGATAATATCATCTCAAATATGGAAATTACTTGCCACCAAAGACAAAAGACATGGGCTGGCCCTATATTGTCAAAAATACAATCTTAAATCGAATAGAACTACGTGAACTTAATCCCTATAAATAGGGTACGTGGGCACCTTGAGAGGGATCCGAAATTCACACACCCGATTACAAACTCTCAAGAGCAGTCCCAAATATTTTAAAAATTCTTATATTTACATCTTTATTCTTACTAGCTTATAACCCGTGCAATGCACGGGTTTCTTGTATTATATTATAAATTTTATTTAATATTATAATTATTTTTTTGTATAATCATTATTTTTAATAATTATTTTTAATTTTTTTTAATATAATTTAATATACTCATGTTTACAGATTATATTAATATTTCCTTATTATAAACAATGTATACAATTTTTAATATATTTTATTAATAATTGAAAAATATGATGTGATATTTTCGGGTATATATTAATGATTGTAGGATTTGTTGTAAATTAAAAAGGTAACGTGTTTTAATTATAAAGGAAATATTAATGATCGAAATATATGATACGCTTGATGTTTTTAGGTATTTATAAAAGGTAATATGTTCAACTAAAAGTAAATATAAAAAAGGTAATCGACTAATTACCATTAATTTAGATTTGTTTTAAATTAAAAAGGCATGTGTTTTAATTCGAAAGAAAATATTAATGATCGAAATATATGATACGATTGATGTTTTTAGGTGTTTATAAAAGGTAATATGTTCAACTAAAAGTAAATGTGAAAAAGGCAATCGACTATTTACCATTAATTTTATTATCTTAATCGACTAATTATCATTAATTATAACGTGTTTTAATTGGAAAGAAAATATTAATGATGGAAAGATATGATACGATTGATGTTTTTAGGTGTTTATTAAAGGTATTATATCGACTAATTACCATTAATTATATTATGTTATTATTTATTTTAGGCGTATTTATGTTTCTTTATAATGAATGTACCAAAACTTTTAATGTTTCGGAATTATATAATAGTACAGATTATCTCTGTCCGAATACCCAAATAATTTTGAAGTTTTGTGAAAATCGGCTTCAACAGTAGGTTAGGGACATGGCGCTACCGCTACTACCACCAGATATTGTTGGAACGGAAATACTGTTGCGGTTGCCCTTAAAATATCTGCTACGATTCCGCTCCGTTTGTAAGTCATGGAAATCACTTTTTTCGCAGCCTGAATTTGTTAAATATCAAATTAGTGACTCCACGCAAAACCCTGACAGCTATCTCATAACAAACCGTCTCTCATGTGATTTACTCTCTTTATCCAGTTTATCACAAAGTAGACTATTTGATTATGTACCTAATTACTCATTAAAAAATGCTCAGGTACGCATGCTGGGTTCAATTAATGGTTTAGTCTGTATTTTTCTTTTAAAACTAGAGCAGTTTATCATATGGAATCCTGTTATTAGACGTGGTAAGAACATTACACCACCTAGACCACTTGCGCACCATTTCTTGGAGTCTAAAGTCTATTTTGGATTTTGTTGGGATGGATTAGAAAACGATTATCAAATTGTTATCTGTTTCGTAGATCAGTCTACTGAACCAAGCGTGGTTTGTTTGTACGTTTACTCGTGTAACTCTAATTCTTGGAGTTTGCTGCCTAATATCTCGGTACCTATAAGCAGGCCAACATCAAAGGTGCCGTCTGCAATTGTAAATGGAGTACCATATTGGAAAACTTGGTATGGCAAGGGAAAAGTACATTTGATCAAGTTTGAGGTTCGGAATAAAGAGTTCAAGGAGTTGCCTGAGCTTGATGCTGCCCAACATGACTTCCTCGTTGTCAATTGGAAGGACCGTATCTCTGTGCTGGTGTATGAGGCCGGGTGGTCTTCAGATTGTTTGGTGCATGTATATAATTTTGATGAGAGAGGTGGTATTTGGAGTAAGATGTTCAGTATTGGACCCTTAACTCGTCCCGTGTCTTCGTTGTCAACTTGTTTTAAGTATGGTGGTGAGATTGTATTTGTTACTATGTATGGGGAACTTATGTGCTATGATCACAAAACAAATACTGGAAAAAAAATCAAGCATGTTTGGGACAGTCGGTGGATGTTACTAGAGTGGTTTAGTTATAAGCCTAGCTTGGTTTTAACCGACGGAATGAAGCCGGTACATCAGGTAGATCCTGTAATTTGGAAGTAAGGAAGGTACCACTCCCAAACTTGATTTTCTTTTAAAAATTTTAAGCCTATTATCACAAGAGATGTGGTATAAAATCAGGATGATAAATGGAAGTTGTTTTCGCACTTTTTGTGGTTTGTCCCTGAGTTCTTCTAGATATAGCCATTATATTTCTTATTTCGCTTGGTTACTGACTCTGACATGTTGGCAGGTAGTTAATGGGGGAAGGCAGAGGAATAGAGACGGGGACACGGAGGAAGAGAATGCCAGCAATTCACAAGTATTTATGCTATAAACTAAATTACACTTATCAATTCATGAAGTGTAGTTGATCAGTTAGTTATATGCAACTTATCTCGGATGAATGTTTGGATTGAGGTACAGACTTCGTCTGGATTGAGCATTCAGTTTATTTTACTGCAGTAAGAAAAGTGACTAATTTCCTGCGGTTTACTGTCAGTAGGCATGCCTAGAAATTTATATTGATTTGCAGATAAACTTCCCTGAGTCAATAACACCTGCACAACACTCGGTTAAGCATATAGAACTTCTGTATTTGTCTAATAATGCCCGAAAGTTCCCATGAATTATCACCTTCGTGTCCGACTTTCACATGATCGCAATTGTTTAGTTTGTACTTTACCATCTTCATTATAGTAATCAGAGATTCAGTTCTCTATAGATTCAGATACTCGGGTCGGGGAACGCCTTTCCCTGCTAATAAATCCCTTATGATAATAAGGAAGGGAATTGATTCCGCCAGTGATGTTAGACATTCTCCTTCAAAGATGTATGCGCCTGTGAAGTACTTGACAATACATGTTGTCAAGCTCCTCTTTATCGTACATGCATATGTGATCTAGACTTTTATCTATTCCAAAGTTGGGCCTCATGATAACAAATAAACTCTACCGCTCAACCTTCAATATATAAAAATATATAGATATAGAGTAAATTACAAAGAGGTGGCTAAAGTTTGCACCGATTTTCAAAATGTTGGCCACTATTTCAAATTCTCAAAAAAGTGGCCAACTTTACATGTCCGATTTTCAAAAGAGTGGCTGCCGTCAACTTCAGTTAAATTTTCACCGTTAACTAATATATTTAAACAGTAAATTATAGAATGGTGCCCATACTTTACAATAATTTTCAAAATAGTGGCCAAAATTTTATATTTTTAAAATGTAGAAGGAGACTGTAGTGGCCACTATTTTGAAAATCATTATAAAGTATGGCCACCATTCTGTAATTTACTCTTAAATATATTAGTTAACGGTGAAATTTTAACGGAAGTTGATGGCAGCCACTCTTTTAAAAAACGTACATGTAAAGTTGGCCACTTTTTTGAAAATTTGAAATAGTGGCCAACATTTTGAAAATCGGTGCAAACTTTAGCCACCTCTTTGTACTTTACTCATAGATATATAAGTGTGATTCAACTGAAAACGGTTTTTAGCATAAGAACAGTGAGAATAATTGTTTGTGTGTATTGTAAAAATGGTTAATGTAGATTGTCCCTTGTTCTTTTACCCAAGAGAAAGAAAAAAAAAAGAGAATTCGTGGCTACATAAATTAGAGTCTTCTGCTGTTTAGTACAATGTATAACCTCGAGAATTACAATACAATCCTCTGTTTACAAAAGTGCAACCAAGTCGAGAATGATACTGATACAATTGATATTCTTGACAACATAACTGTTGACAATAGTGAGCCACCATACGGCCATTCCGACCAAAAGAATCCAAAAATTATTGTTGTCATTTCATCGATTAGCTAGGAATGATCATCAAGTTCATGTCGTGAGCTTGAAGACAAGCAAATGTGTTTTGTTCTCGACTAAAAGAAACAATTATACCGTAAGAGGGGGCTTTCAATTTCAGCTCTGTGTCTTTGATCTGTTTGTCCTTCTGCGCATCGAGAATCGTCTTAGCACACAAATCCTGTTTTTAGGGGGTGGTGGTGGAGTCGGTCAATTAAATGAAAACGAAGGATGTTTTTTTGCTTAACTTGTGTTTGGACGACTGGCATATATTCCTTGCCAAAGAACCATAGTAGAGCCATATTCCCATATTTTCGGCGCACAGGTACTACATTTATCTCGGTGTTGACAAGGCTCAATATTTTTTGTAAGTCGTAATTGTAACTAGTACACAAGACTCTCCCACGTCAAACAACGCCTTCTGTCAAAGATCTTAATTTACGACATCATAATATTTTTTTTACAAGCCTCAGAATTTTAACATGATTAGACTTTTGACACAAAATGATAAATAGGAAGTACAAACAGTGGATGCAATCACAAAAAAGGACAAAAGCATAAGGGCGTTACAATTATATTGGTTTAGCATCTCTTTTGTCTTTCCACCGTCCGAATATGAACCATCCAAAATATGCATTATACTTGTCATTTTCTTCGCACCATTATCTGTCCTGTCTAATCTCGCATTAGAATATGATATGAAAACATTTAAATATACTGTCCAATTTTTTTGAGCAGAATCATCGTCAGCATAATCTCTCTGAAACAAACCAAAAACTTAACCACGGAAAGTCTAAACCAGACCAAAATCACTCAAATCTAGTAAGATCGAACCAAGAAATACTCGCGGCTTATCTTGCTCAGAGGTCAGGTATGGAGGGCTAAGATGAAAGTAGATCATACCCTTATTTCTTTTGAGGGTTTTCAGTTTTGTTTACGTGAAGACCCGACTCAAGTAGGTACACAAACAAAAGCAGTCAAATAAAATCCCGAAAGAAATAAACAGTATAATCCATCGTTTACTAAGTATAAAGGAGTCAAAAGAACAAGTTAACGCAGCATCACCTAACCATTTATTCCCAGGAGCACAACATTCCAAATGCTACTCTCCAATAGTTTTGGACATACTCATCCTTCTCCTCTCCTTATAAAAAGTCCCTTTTCTTTCATGTACAACAACTCTGCCTAACTAATGCTTGTAGGGTTACTTATCTTCTTGGATTTAGTTCAGAAGTGGCAGATTCTCCTGCTACAGAATCAACTAGAAGGCTGAATACTTATATCAACAGGATTACATTCTTCGCCTATATAAGCACACAAAATTTTGGTAGCTCATCAAACTTGCGAAAAACTAAAATAAGTCTTACCAACCACTCAAGATCTCCCTGTAAATTCTCCACGCTTCAGCTGTGTCTACAACTTTACAGCTTCCGTCTTAATGGGAAAGCAAAGTGGTGATCCAACTGCCGCCAGTTCCTCGATTGCTCTCCTACAAGAAAGATTCAGACAGCTGCAAAAGATGAAGGAGAAAAGAGAAAAGAGAGAGCTAAGGGTGTTCTCAGAGTCTGAACAGACTATGCCAGCTATGTCTTCTGAGCCTACAAGGGAGTCCTTTCAAAACAGTACAGTTTTTCCATCTAGACCACCTTATCAAGATTCACTCTCTCTGGGACTTGATATATACAGCAAATATGTAAACCCTCATTCCATGAATGCATCACACTCCACAAAATTATGGTCAACTGGCGCAGCACCAACAGTTAGCCGATCGTACGCATTTGAAAAATCTGAAGTGGATACCTCTCTTCATTTGTAGGCAGACAATCTAATTAATGTTTCAGTTATCTACTTAGCCTTTTGTTTTCTCTTTTAATTGATGTAAGAAAAGAGGAACAAATAGGAAAAACTATTGTTTATATTAATTTTCATCAACTTCATCCTCAACAAGTACAGTCTCTTGTGGAAAGCCACCATTTGGTGTCCCCGTATTATACATATCGTCATCAGCACTCTGGCCTGAATCTTCGTCCTCTCTCCATTTTCGTTTCCATATTCTGGGGATCATGCGAGTGATTTCTTTGGTTTCTGTAGTTGAACCATGATTTATCCATGTAAATCGCACAGCCTTAACCTTTCTACAATTACCTGCTAAAATCTGCACCACAGAGAAGAACACAGATATTTAAGTGATAAAAGATAACTGTCAATATCTTGTGCCTAACACAAACGTATAATATACAAATAATGCACTAAAAAAAGGGTTTTAGATCCTTTTGATCTTGTCTAATTCCTGAGACCAGGTCATTAATTTTTTCTATGATACAGTACGAACTCAAGATGAATATAATCTATCATTTGGATTCGGTGCACTGAGTAATGGAGACCGGAGTAAATGATGTCACAGGAATGTTCCAGTGTTTTCAACTATAGCCGCTGCTAAAAAGAAACTAAAGCAATCACAAAAAGCAATGGTGTATTGAATCAAACAAGGTTATTCTAGGAATACACAGTCCTGAAATTTAGAGGTTTCTGATAATGTAGTTTTTAAGCAGGATGTACTGATACCAAACAACAAAGAGTTGCAGGCTGCATATGACTGTTGCATTTACAAAAAAATTGAAGTATATGGAACTTAATGTTTATTGTATCCCCATTGCGGACTTGTGGTTAATGTAGTCCCCTGCTTTTGAAATCTTCAGGAAAATTGAGAAAAGGGAAGGTAAAAAGGTGTATGAACACATATAAACCTAGAGAGAACAGTGAACAAACGAAGAATTTGGCACAAAAAGAAATTTCTTTACGAGGACAAAACCAAGATTATCTATGAGAGGTTAGAGAAATAATCTGCAACATGTCCCAGAAGAAAAATTAGTACCTCGAGTTTGAATGCTTGATGCGTAATCTTCTCATCATGAAGTTCACTTTCCTCTTCACTGTAATCACTGCTCTTCTCTCTTTTTGCCTTTTCAAGCTCTATGTTGATACTATCACCCGTTTTTGGGATATATCCAAATGCTTCGCATATGAAACCTGAAACAGTCTCATATTGATGTGCCTGTAATGCATCAAAAAGTAGAACTGCCTGTTAAACGAATATAGAGGATATGAACCAGAAGCATTACATAAATCCTTATAATTGTTTTTTTTAAAAATTCTCTTCTGCTAAGATTCCAAAACTCAGGAAGCAGAACCATAAACCTAATGCTGTATCTCAGCACTCGTGATTGAGGTTTTAGTTGGTGCGGTGCATTTCCTTTAATTACGATCTTGTAGAATGTTCTTGGATGGTCAATGTTGTAAAAACTATTTATAGTTTGAAGGATGACATAGATTTTGTTTGATTACAACGTTCAAGGTCGTGTTAATGATTTTTAGCTGCTGCCTTAGCATGATAATCTGAAATACACCCTAGTTTTTATTCCATAACATTTGTGTGTGAAAAAAACATCAACTATGGCTAACACACGGAAAACACCAACACCTACCAATACCACCACCAACACTACTGCTCGTCACCATTGAACAAGGGACGACACTCCCAGAAACAAGCACTCAAGCTTCGATTCCTCAACCCAAGGGACGAATCCCCAAGTAGCTGGAACTCATGTTGAGGGATCGCAACCCATAGGGACGAATCCCCAAGGCCAAGGCCAAGAGACGAATCCTCTTCAGATGGTTGTCTCCCCTACTAGTTACAGCATACCCCAGGGAGCACAAATCTCAGCTTCGGTGTTCCCTGCAAGTACCAACAGGATCTTTAGATTACCTCCGTACCAAACTGCAGGAGGAAGTGGCCAAGCCTATCAGGTGCATGAGCCATATGAACCTCTGTATATCTGAGGCTTGGGCCCAATTCATGAAGGAGGATACCAAGATTATTCTGGTGGTCCCTATACCGAGGAAGATCGAGATCAGGCCCCGAGAAGGAGGCGTGCAAGTAAGGAACCCACTAGTGGGCGTACCCAAGGAGCAACGGGCAGAGTACCGAGGACGGTCCAAGAGAGGATCAAGGCTCATGAAGCCGAGATCCAAAAGTTGAAGAAGGAATTAGAGAAGGAACAACAAAGGCAGCAAAATCGCCCCTCTACATCAAGGACTGGGCCTGGTGAAATTCCCTTTGTTGATTTGGAAAGGTCTTCAAAGAGGCACAAAAGGACTGAGATCCCGAGGGCCAATCCCAATGATTTAATACAATCAGGAGATCCAGATGATCCCACTCTTTTTACTGAGGAGGTGATGAATGCTCACATCTCCAGAAAGTTCAAGATGCCCACCATAAAAGCCTATGATGGAACAGGAGATCCCGCAAACCATGTGAGGACTTTCTCAAACGTGTTGATGTTGCAGCCCGTGAATGACGCTCTCAAATGTAGGGCATTTCCCCAAACCCTAGCGGGCATGGCGCAAAGATGGTATAGTCTTCTGCCCCCAAACTCTATTGTTCCTTTTAAGGACTTGAGCAAAGCCTGCATCAATCAATTCATTAGTGGAAGAATGCATGAAAAGAACTCGACCTTTGTCATGAACGTGATACAAGGAAAGAACGAGCCCTTGAAAGACAATCTTAAGCGGTTCACTAAGGAAGCACTAAACGTTCCTGATCTGGAGAACAAGGTGGCCATGATAGCCCTGCAACAAAGAACCACAGATGTCTTTTTCAAAATGTCATGGCAAAACACCCCCCGGAAAGCATGGTTCAGCTTCAAGATAGGGCAGAAAATACATCAAAGCTGAGGAAAGTATGAGAAAAGGGGAGGCCATGGTAGGAAGCAACGGAAACAATGGAAACAGTAGGAAGCGAAAGACAGAGTAAGAGTACGATGCTAAGGATAGGTATCCCCAAGTGAGCGAGGATTCCGATTCTGCTCCCAAGAAGAATAACCCGTGGCAAAGGTTCACTGAACATGCAAGGCTAAACATGTCAAGGAGTCAGATTCTGATGGACATAGAGAAAGACAAGGATCTGCGATGGCCGAAGCCACTAAGAACTGATCCCGAGAAGAGAAAAAAGGATCAGTACTGTAGGTTTCACATGGATGTGGGGCACGACATTGACGATTGTAGGCAACTAAAGGATGAAATCGAATTCCAAATCTAGAGATTATAATAATACTTAAAATAATACTTAACACTTGTTTAAATAGTACTTAAAATACAATAATGCTTTTAAATATATTTCTGTCCGATAAAAGCATCCTTAGCAGAGCATCATATATCACTTAGAGTAGTAAATTTATAAGTCAACACTTGACTAAAATTTGCATCCTCATTCATCTAGTATAAATATTATGCCAAACATCCAAAGATGATTGGGACAAGATGGTTGATAGAAATGATTTATCGTTCTAATTGAGAAAACATCAAAACATGGTTGTCATGTCGCTCGAGTAGTCGTCGACTAAGGGAGGTCGACTCAAAATCTCGACTAGCTCAATGTCGATATTTCGGTCGACTAATCGCTCGACTAGTCGACTAATCACTAACTAGTTCAAAAATTCGATAAATGAATAAATTTTTTTTAAAAATATTTAAATAAACTCTAAGACAACAAATATGATTATATGTATGTGAGTGTATCTATACGTGTATTTAATGATATATTATAATTTACACATGTATATAATTGTGTAGATATACTCTAAACTTTAAATGATTGTTAACTGATATTAGTGATGTACTGATGTATATTGTTATGTACATGTAATGATGTTAGTGATTCCAATGTTTTAGGTTAAAATTATGGCCAATGGTATGATTTTACATAATATATACCCATAGTTATTAACTCGTCATATCGCTCCATTTCGGTCATGGACCGAGATATCGATATATCGATATATCGCCCGATATATCGTCCGTATCTCGCCATTATATGTATTTATATATATAATAATAATAATAATAATAATAATAATAATAATACATATATAATTATATGTATTCAATTTTATATTTAAGTAAAAGTATTTTTATTAAAATTAATAATAGCACATATATTTTATCAGCCTTGTATTTTAATTATTACTATATGGTACAAGAAGCAGGACAATATGACAATACACATCCACTAACACTATTATAATAATATTATTCTAAATAAATATCTAGACATGCCACCCATGTGCTTACTTTATAGTAGTATAATAGTATCACCCAGTTCCCAGTTCCCACACATCGTAACACAAACATACACACATTTATACACACACTAACACACTTATATATACACATATACACACACAAGAACGAGGATAGACACACCGCTGCTTCCTAGCTTCTTCTTCTTCTCACTTCACATGAATCTTTTCCGGCGAAGGCTGACAACCTCGACGAGTCATTTTTCCAACAGATCCGAGTCGACCCAGTCGACACATTTGACTGGGCTTTTTCTATTGGGCCGAGTCGGTACCGAGTCACCTGCGAGTCTCCCCGAGTCAGATGCGAGTCCCTTGCCGTTTTCACTCCGACCCAATCGATACATATAAGTTATATGTATGTATATGTATGTAATTAGGGTAATTTTAATCTGATGGGTTGGTTGACCCAACCCGACCCGGACGGAAAATCCCCATTTCGGCCGAGACCGACGAAATGATAGCCATCTCGGACGATATATCGACGATTCGGACGAGATATCGTTGAGTAGCATCTCGTCCAAACGAGATAACCTTCAGGAGCGAGACGACGAAATATCGTCGAGATATCGTCGAGATATCGACGATTTAATAACTATGTATATACCGATTAGTTGAGATTTCAATTAAAATATTATATTATTTATTTGGCAACTAGTCTACGACTAGTCATAGCCGGAGGTCCATTAACTCGCATCGACTTACCGACTTACCGGCGTGACAACCATGCATCAAAAACTTACAGACATAATTTAACTTAAAAAATAAATAAAGCAATAGTTTATAGTTACCTTTCATTAATATTAATTCCTATATTGCAGTATAGATAGCGTATAAAGAATACAATAATGATAACGAATTCTGTAGTTAATGAATTAGAACTAATAATTGCATTTAAGGTTTTATTGTTATATTTTACTAATATTATATGAAACAAAATTTTATGTTTTTTTTTTTTTTTTGAAAGTAAAAATTTTATGTTAATGTTGTATATAATGTATTCTTGCACTAAATTAATACGTTATATAACTTGCACACATTATAAAACTATATGTATTGTTAATAATTATAATATATACAGAGTAAAAGCAGATCACAAAATAAAAAGAAAAGATGAAGATGATAGTGGAAGACAAAGGAAGAAGGAATAAGGCAGAAGGTAGTAGGTAGAAGAAACATACCTACTCTTACAAATGCCTTAGAGAGGATGATTATTACTAGGGCTCTCTACATGTCATCCTATGTTATTATCCAATCACTTATTTCTTGTAATCTTTTTCATTTTGTATCTGACTAGAGCCGAACATAATCTATTTTTCAAAAACAATTACATTAGGAAAAATACACACATAAACATTAAATCGTATGTTATTTGCATGGCAGACAGGATTGCTAGTGAAATTTCATATAAAGAAAGCCTTTTGCCCTTTATTTTAGACATTACAGTAGCTGCTTATTTCAACAAATACAGCTACCTGGTATTACTTTAGGTAGTCCGTTAAGAAATACCACATTAAAAACAGTTTTCTGCCTCCAGCGTACATGTAAAAAGTAAGAACAGAATTAGACACTAAGAACTTTACAGAAGCAAATAACAATTTGCAAACAAACCTCGGGTAAAACGATATCCAGATCCTCTGAAAGTTGGTCAATTGATGTATTTGCATCAACATCAAAGACCCCTTCGGCTCGCATTACAACATAGCCAGTTTTTTTCTGAATTTCCTCCTACAATCAACAAACTGTATATGGTTTACACATGACGGAGGAAAAAAAAGGTGGTAATATATTAAAAAAACATATTAAGCCCCTTCACTCAAATCATAAGCTTTTCTGAGGAGTTGGTTAGCGAACATGATATCCCCAATACTTTCACATTACTATAAGCATCATTGTTTATGATGCCCCAAAGTCCTGCTCATGGTAATCCCCGCCCAAGGTCGATTCACAGCCAAGGTGGGATTTTATGTTATATATTAGGATTTCCTATAACATCATGTCTTGGGAGAGCTGATCAACTAAGAGTTTCTTTATTTGTACTTCTTTGTTCAACTCAGTCTAATAATATGGCACAAACTTTAGTTCCAACATGCCAATCAAATGAAATGCATATATCACATCTGAGACATTAGGGAAAGTACTCTCCGATACAATGAAAATGAAATTTCATATACATCATTACCTTTGTATCATTCTCATCAAAGATTTCACCAACAATTTCCTCAACAATATCTTCCAGAGTAACTATCTGCTTTATCCGAATCACAAAGACAGGGTAAAAGATCCCAGTAAATTGTAATGGTAGATATTAACCATTTATACTGTAGATTAATACAATTTATTGCATATGTCAAAATTGCATAGGCATCACAACTTAATAAAACTGGCAGCTATTCTTATTCATCTAAAGATAACTCAAATTACTCAAGTCAAGGGACTGAAAGGCTTTAAGTGGTGTATTATACTCTAAGACAACATAATCAAAGATGGATCAGGTAACCTAGTAAAAAACAGATGGATTGCATAGACTGCCATCAGGATCAACTTATAATCTTACTATACCTAGTTATAAAGAGATGGATTGCGTAAACCGCCATCAGGATCAACTTATAATCTTACTATACCTAGTAATACAGAGTTGGACTGCGTAAACCACCATCAATATCAACTTATAATCTTACTATGTACACCCTAAAAGTGTTTCGTGTTTCAGAGGAAATACATTACTAAGGAGAAGTAAAGTATTCCGCAGTCGAATATACGCAAACAAGGAACTGCAAGTACGAGGTGGAGTCGAAGTAACAACTAAAAGTACACAGCCAGTGGACCAATAACGGGTGGATAGTTAGAAACACCAAGGATTCGTAATAGAGATTATGTAAGTTATTCGACAGGATTTTTCTGTTCATACTGCATAGCATAAAAGGGATTCTAATTGGGGCTTTATGTTGGTAGAAATGATGAAGGAGTACTCCCAGACCTGTAAAAAAACTTGGGAGATGGTATTTATCTAGTTCTGATAATATGAAGTGATTATATTTCCATAAAATAGCAGCAGATGTCAACTACTAATGTGCAAGAGTTTGAGTCCTGTAAATTTAATTTCTTCATCAAAGTAACCACAGCTGCAATTACATAAACAAGCAAACATCTGCACAAACAAAAATGTATTTCACGGTGTGTGTTTTTAATTAAAGAAAAATGCAATTATATGCTTGTGTGTGTTTTTCAATATAGAAAAGAAGAGGAGCAAAAATAAAAGAGGTAAATATATTTTCTCGCGTGCACTCCTGAATTATTAACTTTGACAAAAGAAAGTTAGAATATAAAAGTAAAATTAAAAAAAATAGCTATGTAAGAGAGTCTCTCCCAATCATCCCAAAAGTGGGAAGAAGTGTTGGGGAGAAATTCTTGATAAGTTTCTCCCTTCTTTCCTCTTCTCTCTTAATAAGAACCCGGGAGCACAACTCAAAAAGAAATACTCTTATAGTTTCTCCTCCTTCCACTTCTTTTCTCTCATTTTTAAAATTCGGGAGGCACAACAGACAGAATTTACATAATATGTACTGTGCGCTTTTGAAGACTAAAATCCAGAATATACAATCAGAAGCAACTATAAATCAGATGAAGGTAAGGATCATAAAAGATATAAAAATTACGAACATACTCCCACAGTTCCTCCGTATTCGTTCAGGACTACAGCCATGTGGACCTTCCGGATGCGAAACTCCCTAAGTAGATTCCAGACCGACATTGAATCTGCAACATAAACAAGACAGAGATATGTTTTGCAATGTCAAGAAGAAAATCACAATTCATTCTTCAACAAAGAAGCATCATACAGCCAGTCAATTAAGCTTAAACTCCTCGCATCACAAGTGTAGGTGCTTAAACTATGTGAGCCAGAACCACAGGACAAGTAAACATGTATCCGCAAGTTATTAAGGAAATAAGAAACTTACCAGGAACAAAATATGCTGGTTTGTGTGCAATATCTCCCACAGATGTACTTTGAAGTACTTCTCCCTGTAAAATAATATTTATGTAAGAATAAAATTACTATGCAAATACTACATCTATTAGCAAAGAGAAGTATAACACCCATAATAGAACTAACTTGCCTTCCGCAGATAATCTAGTAGATCCATTGCATAAGCAATACCCACTATGTTATCAATACGCTGTTCAAACACTGGTACCCTACAGAGGCATTATATTAAACTCTAGTCACTAGAAACTACGAAGTCAACTGATGTGATGACCTTTACATACCTGGAGTATTGATGAGTGACCCAGAACTGGTGGAAATCCAACAGTGTCGCATCTGAATCAATGGCAAGTACGTCTATAAGGGGGGTCATCACCTCCCTAACATGCGTATCTTTTATCTCCAACACGTTTTCAATCATATCCTGCAACATTAACAGTACATACTGGACTTAGTGTTTGTAAAATTAATCAACCGCATGCCAGAGGAAGTTGCTAATTTGGAAAACATTTTCTTCATAAAAAGGGGGGATATTCTATAATAACAAAACAATAACACAGGAGCAGTATTCTCACTAGTCAGTACCACTTGCAGACTGCAAAAGTCGTTTTGGCTTTTCATACTCAGACAGCACCTTCAGATTAAAAACTAGGCTCCACAATGCCAATTAGGATATGGTCTATATACGCTGGACAATGCAAAAGTCAAAATTTTCAGGTTTGGCTTCTCATACTCAGACAGCACTTTCAGATTGAAAACTAGACTGCACAATACCAATTAGGATGTGGTCTATATGCGCTGGAAGCCATGAGAACTCTGGTATCAGTTCACTGTTTTCTTGCAACTAATCCTTGCCCATAAATTGTAAAGACCTTGTCCAATTGTAACGACCTTGTCCGACTTTGACATGATGCCAAAAGTATAGTTTCTACTTCATCATACATCTTGAATCAAACACCAATGTGCACAGTTTTCAGCTTGTTAGAAGTCAATTGAGGATTATGAAAATATCTTTCTTCGGGGTTTTTTAATTTGAAACCATTGGAAAAGGCTTTTCCCATTCATTGATCCACCGCAGAAATTTTTTGTACAAAAGATTTAGATAATCAATCTACATTCTCAAACAGTTCATCCATTAAAGGATTAATTTAGCTAAGAACTAGATATTCTTTTATTAAACATCTACAAGTTTCTCGACAATTTTTTAACACAAAATGCTGACAATATTGAAATCTCTAAGGCATATATTCCTCAAGGAGATCGAGTAAGTATTATTTATCACATTTACGTGTAGCAACAGATGCTAAAGACAAGTAGGCAATAAACATTTGATGATGCAGTTTACCTGTTCTTCTTCCTCTATCGCGCCACTTGACTCAGCAACTCTTAACATCAACTTCAGTTCATCTTCAGTGACATATGGTTCGCTAAAAGAGAAAAGGGAACATTAATAATGTAGAGTAAGAAAACTAATGTTCACAGAAAAATCACTTTCAAGTGACATTTCTTTATGGTTCACTTTATACAATATTTGCTTGTCAAACTACATGACCATATGCTTGTAAGTATAGCAACGGGTAAAAAAAGAGAATTTGATGTTAGACAGGTTACCTTCTTGCTTTTAAACCAAGCAACTTAAGCATCCCCATCGATAGAAATGTTACAATTCTTCCAACAGGATACAAAACAAGAGAGAGCCATGCAACTGGCCTGACCTGAAGAACTCACACGAATCACTGATATAACTAGTCTGGATTAGCAGCAATTAATTAAGAATAAGTTCTGGATATATAAAAAGCATACTGCAAGGTTTTAAAGGTTAATTAAGTTCAGCTAATCAGAAAGCACAACCAAGCATACCACAACTCTAGCAACTTCTGTAGCATGGTGTACCGCAACACTTTTTGGGGTAATTTCAGTTAGGAGCAATATAGCTACCTGAAACAAAGTACAAGAAATCTGAAATTCTTTGTAACAAAGAGTACATAGACATGTAATTCAGAGGGAGAGGGAGAATGTTGTAACAAAGAGTACATAGACATGTAATTCAGAGGGAGGGAGGGGGAGGGGGCGAGAGAGAGAGAGAGAGAGAGAGAGCGAGGGAGAGAGAGAGAGAAAGAGAGAGAGAGAGAGCGAGGGAGAGAGAGAGAGAGTTGGGGGGGGGGGAGGGAGGAAAAGTATCTGAGCACAAGCCTGACAAAAGAATAGCTTTGTTTTTGAAACCAGAAAAAATAAGTTCAAAATTCTGGCAAAAAAAAATATCGTATCAATTTGCTGCTTTTGAAAGGGAAAAAAAAAATTATGCCTTTCTTTTTATAAGAATTCTCACTAATGATAGGGCCAGGAACTATCAATTATCATTAATCGATCATCTCAAATTTATTTTTTCCAAAATAATATATCTAATAGACTAGCCCAACATAAATAAGCAAAATAATAAAAAGTTGATTGAAGCTCATTATGTTAGATGATGTCTAAAAGCTGGTGGAAGAAATGGTAAATCAAAGAAATAACGTTTTCTTAAGTGGTATAAGAGAAATGATTCATGATGAGAAACTAAGATGTGAAGTACCTAAGGAATCCAATTTATAACTGGTCAAGTTCGACATCTGGTGAAGCAAATTCAAAAACACATCTGGGCCACTATAAGTATACGTCCCATTTGAACAGTTAAATCCCATTGTACATGATATTTTAAATTGTTACATACCGTCATCACACCAGTTGCTGCGGTAATACCAGCCTCACCAAAAAGTGTTGTTGCTGCCTCTGTGACAAGTGCTGTAGCTCCAATATTAACAACACTGAAATCCAAGCATAAAGTTTTTGTAAAAGATATTTAACACTGACTTGGAACATAAACATTACATCATCAAGAACTGTGTATTTGAATGAATATAATACGTTGTGCCGATAAGAATGGTTGTGAGAAAGCGAGTGACATCACTACGAAGCATCCTAAATACACCATTCTCTGGCTCTTTTTCAGCCAACTCGCGCACCTGTAAAAACACCAAACTTTTCATATAGATATATTATATATATAAAGACAATGGAGGGAGTGAACTGCTTCAAAAAAGGATAAACTCAGGGCTAAATTATTATCTGGCAAAGAATCAGGCAAACAAAGAAAAACTTCTATAAGGATAGCCTGATCATTCTGACATTAAATCCTTTTGGTCATTACAACATCCCGCATGCAATACTAAAGTATAATTCTTTGAACAAGTACAAATATGGGTAGACATTTGGGACAGGAAACAAGATTGAAAATAATCAGGCCACAGACCACAATGAATAGCTAGTCTGAGGAGAGATACAATGCAGAACTTCTATCGAAGTTCTGGGTTAGTGCTCCTTTCTTCTTTTCATATCTTTCGATATTTGTTTATACCGAGGAAATCCATCATGTCAATTCATAGTCTTGGGACAAAAACAAATCCTACAACATAGACATTTTTCAGATATGATACTGTGAAAATGTCAACTGTCAACATTGTCAACATAGGCAGCACCGTCTTAGACTTTAACACACAGCATACACAGCATAGTCTTTGTTAGTTAGGCACCTCCATGACTATTGGTGCATCTCTATTACTATAAATATAGGAGCTATCTATTGTAATCTATACACAACACATATATACAAATTACTTCTTCTGTGTTACTTCTCTGAATCTCTCTACATATACAATTTGTCATGGTATCAGAGCGAGTTTAATCCTAGGGAAACACATATCAAGAGTTACAAAAAGGTTGCAACTGCAAAATACAAACACTGCCAAACTGCAAGAATTCAGCCGGTTCGAAAAAACATCAAAACAAGAAAGCAAATATACCACTGCGAAGAACACTGGAAGAGGAGACTGCAGAAAAAAGCCGACTGCAAAATCAACCATCCACGCGCCGTCACGCGCCGCCGGACGCGCCGCAGCACCGCCAGACGCGCGCACGCGCCGGCGCGTGAAGGCTCTTCCGGGCAGATTCTGATGATGCTTCTTCAGGGACTCTTATTCTCCTCATCGGAATTGATTTTTTCTGTCAGTTTAAAATTTGTGTGTTTGTTCTTACTGCTGGACTGCTATAAAACTGCTATATATATCAGTCTATAAATCATATATATTTGTTTGAGATGGCGGATGCTACTGACTCTACCGTCACGAGTGAAGTTACTACTTTAAGGAGTAGTAAATCGGGGTTTCATAGTACTCCATACGTGAGTCCTAAATTCAATGGAAGAAATTTTTTGGAATGGTCCAAAGCTTGTACAATGGCACTAAAATCCCATAAAATGATAAAATACATCAATGGGAAAGCTAAACAACCTTTGGGAGAAGATCCTACTTTCGATGATTGGGATTCTGAAAATGCCATGGTGTGTTCATGGTTATCTAACTCTATGGAGGTAGATATTCGAAAAAGCTATATCTTCATTGATACCGCTGAAGATGTGTGGAATTCTCTCACTCGGACTTATTCTTTCTCCGGGAATGTAGCCAAGCGGTTTGAGGTGAAGCGAAAGATGTGGGCATTGACTCAAGGAAGCTACACACTAGCTCAATATTATTCTGAGCTAACATCATTATGGAGTGAATTGGGACACTACACTATATTTGAGTGTAAAACTGCTGAAGATCAAGAAAAATATCAGAAGATGATCACTGAAGAAAAAGTGATGAAATTTCTTTATGGATTGTC
This sequence comes from Kitagawia praeruptora, assembly GCA_037693485.1. Taxonomy (NCBI): domain Eukaryota; kingdom Viridiplantae; phylum Streptophyta; class Magnoliopsida; order Apiales; family Apiaceae; genus Kitagawia; species Kitagawia praeruptora. Next base: position 24,693,682 of record CM075351.1, on the reverse strand, counting down.
GGATGAGTATGATTCAATTAAAAATCAACTTATCGGACAAGTTCCATTTCCTACTGTGGAAGAGGCCTATGGCCGTGTCAGGCTAGAGGAAAGCCGAAAGCAAAGTATGACCCCAATGGTCCCTTCTGATCGATCTGCACTCTTAACTAAAGGTGTCCAGCAATCAGAACCAGAACAACCGGAGCATGTGTCAATAGCTGTAATTGGAGAAAGATCTATTCAATGTGACTACTGCAAAAAATTAGGCCACACTCGTGAGACATGTTTTATTCTGCACCCTCATCTCAGAATTCGAGGACGAGGTGGACGTGGCCGAGGTGGTTACCGTGGTGTCTCATCTGGAAGAGGCATGAGTAGGGGTTCCTTTAATGCTCATCACACTACTTCAGAATGCGAGCCTGACTCTACAACAGGGACGATGACCGCTTCAGAGCTCAACGCCTTCCGCCAATTCATGTCACAAATCAAGACCCCTTCTCCTACAGCTAATTCTGCTCATGTAGGTATATCCTGCCATCTTACTTCTGATAAATATCCAACATCTTGGATCATTGATTCAGGAGCATCAGCACATATGACTGGAGATTCTAGTATTCTGGAATCATATCATGACAAAACAGGCAATATACGTGTTGCTAATGGAGATCTTGCACCTATTCATGGACAGGGCACCTCTCTTTGTCTTTCATCATCATTACCATTATCAGATGTTTTGCATGTTCCTTCTTTATCTGCAAATTTACTATCCACAGTATTACTGACAACCTTAATTGTTCAGTAACCTTTTTTTCTTCCCACTGTGTATTTCAGGATCTAATGACAGGCAAGGTCCTTGGCAGTGGTAAAGTGGTCGATGGTCTCTATGTTATGGAAGGAAATTCTGTATCTCCTTCAAATTATCAGGTGTCATCTAATTCTGTTTCTGAATCCTTGTATCAATGGCATAGACGGTTAGGTCATCCATCCTTTGGTGTTTTAACGCATCTTTTTCCCGCTTTAGTAAAACACTGTAATAAGGAAGATTTTTTCTGTGAACCATGTGAATTGGCTAAACATAAAAGATCAACTTATCCACCCAGAAATAAAAGAAGTTCTACCTTGTTTTCTATTATTCATACTGATGTTTGGGGTCCATTCAGAAATCCTACACATGATGGGTATAGGTGGTTTGTTGTCTTTGTTGATTGTTACTCTCGACTAACTTGGGTTTATCTTCTGAAACAAAAAAATGAAGTTTTCGGGTGTTTTAAATCTTTTCATCACATGTTACAAACACAGTTTAATGCCTCTGTTAAAATCCTTCGAAGTGATAATGGTACTGAATATGGAGGTCCATTTACATCTTATTTGGACACATGTGGTATTATTCATCAAACTACGTGTGTTAAAACTTCTCAACAAAATGGGATAGCCGAAAGGAAAATTGGCCACTTAACACAGGTTGCACGGTCTCTTATGTTAACCATGCATGTTCCTAAATATCTTTGGGGAGAGGCAGTCATGACTGCTGCTTATCTTATCAACCGTCTTCCTACCAAGGTTCTAAAATTCAAAACACCGTTGTCATGTGTTCCTGCACCCTCTTCTCATCCACTTCCTCTTCGGGTCTTTGGGAGCGTATGTTTTGCTCATAATCATGCACCCTCTCGAGATAAGCTTGATTCTCGGGCCCTTAGATGTGTTTTTATTGGATATTCACCCACTCAGAAAGGGTATAAATGTTACCATCCTCCCTCACGTCGGATATTTGTCAGTTACGATGTTACTTTCTGGGAGTCCATTTCTTACTTCTCTCCTGGCTCCTCCTCTTTGCTTCAGGGGGAGATAAACAGACATAGTCTTGATAATGAAACAAATGAGTCAGATCACAGCCTCCTTGATAGTGAATCACTTCCGTTCATGAATATACCTATTCAAAACATTAGCTCAAAATCGTTGCCTACGAATAATGAGTCGGATGATTTAAATAGGTTTGGCATACCAGATTTGATTACATACTCTAGACGAAGAAACGATGATATCACCACTTTACCACATCCAGAGACCTCTGACCTCGAATCAGATCCTGCAGATCCTACAGCTCCTATAACTGAGCCCGATAATGGTAGTACTCTTGATCCCACTTTGGATCTTCCTATTGCTATAAGAAAGGGTGTACGTTCTTGCACTAACCATCATATCTCAAACTTTGTATCTTATAATGCATTATCTCCATCTTCACTTGCTTTTGTGTCATCCTTGTCTAGTGTTTCTGTTCCGCATACTTGGCAGGATGCTTTATGTGATCCTAAATGGAAAGATGCTATGATAGAGGAAATGAATGCCTTGAAACATAATGGCACTTGGGAGTTAACTCATCTTCCCGCTGGAAGGAAGGTAGTAGGATGCAGATGGGTATTCACTGTGAAGCAGAAACCTAATGGGTTGATTGATAGGTACAAAGCGAGACTTGTAGCAAAAGGGTATACTCAAACTTACGGGATTGATTATCAGGAAACTTTTGCTCCAGTAGCAAAGATGGCCTCTATCCGAGTCTTGATATCATGTGCAGCAAATCTTGGATGGGAACTTCAGCAATTGGATGTAAAAAATGCATTCTTACATGGAGACCTGAAAGAAGAGGTTTACATGGATATTCCACCAGGTTTTTTTACAGCTGCGACCACTGGGAAAATATGCAAGTTAAAGAAGACTATTTATGGGTTAAAACAGTCTCCAAGGGACTGGTTTGGCAAATTTCAGGGAGCAATGATTAAATTTGACTACAAACAGAGCAACTCAGATAACACCATGTTCGTAAAAAGACGAGATGAAAAAATCACAGTGTTGATTGTTTATGTCGATGATATTGTGATCACCGGCAACGACACCTGTGAGATTGCTAATGTCAAACGCAAGCTTGCCTCTGAATTCGAGATGAAGGACCTAGGAAAACTACGGTATTTCCTTGGTATTGAGGTCTTTAGAAGTCCAGGTGGCATCTTCCTCTCACAACGGAAGTATACACTTGATCTTCTGAATGAAACAGGGATGTTGGGATGTAGACCTGCAGAATCTCCAATAGAAGCAAATCATAAACTTTGTGGAGATGCTGGTGAAATTGTCGAGAAATCTCAATATCAAAGGTTAGTTGGTCGATTAATCTACCTTGCACATACAAGGCCAGACATATCATATGCAGTGGGAGTTGTTAGTAGGTATATGCATGATCCTCGTCAACCACATTTGGATGCCGTTTATATGATATTAAGGTATCTTAAGGCTGCTCCTGGAAAAGGAGTAATGTTTACTAAAAACAATCATCTCGGGGTTGAAAGCTATACAGATGCAGATTGGGACGGATGTCAAGACGATAGACGATCTACTTCAGGATATTGCACATTTGTTGGTGGCAATTTGGTTACTTGGCGAAGCAAGAAACAACCTGTGGTTGCCTTATCTAGTGCTGAGGCAGAATATAGAGCTATGGCTAAAGGTGTACGTGAATTATTGTGGATAAGATTGTTCCTAGAAGAATTGGGACTTGCATCTGCAACTCCAATGAAGCTGCATTGTGATAACAAAGTCGCTATTGCCATTGCACATAATCCAGTTCAACATGATCGGACCAAACATATCGAAATTGATCGACACTTCATAAAAGAGAAGATCAATAATGATACGATTGGTATTCACTTTGTAAGATCAGAGGACCAGATAGCTGACATATTTACCAAAGGTTTAAATCAGAAGATGCTTCATCCACTTATTGGCAAGTTGGGCATGAGTGATATCTATGCATCAACTTGAGGGGGAGTGTCAACTGTCAACATTGTCAACATAGGCAGCACCGTCTTAGACTTTAACACACAGCATACACAGCATAGTCTTTGTTAGTTAGGCACCTCCATGACTATTGGTGCATCTCTATTACTATAAATATAGGAGCTATCTATTGTAATCTATACACAACACATATATACAAATTACTTCTTCTGTGTTACTTCTCTGAATCTCTCTACATATACAATTTGTCAGAAAACAAAAACAAAAATCAAGCTAGGGTGAACCCCGGATAATTCACTACCTAAACAAGATTTCAATTGTAGAAAAGAGGTAAAGCATATTGATCGGACCAATATCGAACAGAATAATCTCTATTTTTTAAGTTAAAGTTCAACAGATCATAAGTGGAGATCACATCTCCGGACAAAGAAATTAACATTTTTAATATGAATATATTACACATCACACATGATTATTTGGGATAAATTTTACTCTAAGGTATGTAGATTATTAAGCATATTCTAGATTTATGGGTAGAGAGTCCTCAAGAATTTTTCTCCTTTAATTTAATACGGTATCAGATATAGATAAGGATTGTTTTTCCTAATTATATTATTAGATAAAAATCAGGATTAGTTTTTCGAGCTTTGTGCTTATGACCCAACTTATACGACCTCTATTCAAACAGTTGTAATCTTCGCTATTTGACAAAATCGAGTATCTTTCGAGTTGAAAATTGTGAAGATTACTTTTCCTATAAAATGTTTAATATGTTGAACTAGCTGACTGTAACCATTTTTACTTAATGACCTACTTGCAAGTTGGTGCGAAGTTTAATGATATAACATATGTTATACCCATTAACAACAGAATAATAACACACCCTAATGCTTAATTTATTTCTAACACTGAAATAAGCTATTTTCCTACATTTTTGGCTCTCTAGTTAAAGTCAACTACAAAACCACACACAACGTACTATACCGAGAAAAACAACACACTACCATTCCGAGTTAAGTTGATCAAGTTTTGGCAGAAACGAAGCACAAATAAAACAAAAAGTGAAATAACCTGCCTTCCAAGGCCAGAGTGTAGTAATCGACGTTTCAGCCATCGAGAAGAAAGCCGATAAGCCCAAAAGCACAGCCAAGATCAAACCTTGCTCTTTAAAAACAGCTAAAACCTGCAAAATCTTGGGCCAATTAATCTTAAAATACACCCCCGTACTAGCTACAAGTCCTTCTGCAGCCAAAGCTCTTCGACATTTAATCACATTATAGCCCAACACAGCAAACAAAACACCCCATTTGCCTAACCCCCCAAAATTCTCTTTTGCATGACTCAAAAATATTTTTTCACTTTCTTGGTTTACTGGGGACTTTTGTCGAACACTTGGTGTGCAAAGGAAGGAACAACGGGAAATGAGCGAGATGGGCCGGAATGATTTTGATGGGGTTCTTGTGGGGAAGCTCAGATGTGTGTTGAAACGATGAGATGTTGTGAATGGAGAAAATGTATAGGTTGTAAGAGAGCAGTGAGTGCTTGTTTTTAGCTCCATGAGATTGTTAGAAACAAAGGCTTACATGTATGTTTTGTGTGTGTATACACACACGAGCATTTTTAAAGGAGGAGAAACTCTGTTTAAGACAGCGCCAGAAATTGAAAGATTTGAGGGGGTTTTCTGGGTTTGTGGGCTGGAATTTCTAATATATTTTTTTTAAGTATTTCATTAATTATATTAGGAATTATTGTATTTTCTGAGAAAAAATAATAGAAAGATGCATGCGAGTTTTTTCTTTTTCATGCTTACTAAATTATAGTCCGTTTTACGTATACAATAGTTTAAATTTAAATTTTATAATAATTACTATGATATATAATAATAATGATTAAATAAAGAAAATAAATTTATATTTAAGATCAAATAAATTAATATTGAAAGAAATAATATTAATAAAATAATATTTTTATATTATAACAAATGCAATTAAAGATAAAATTATTTAGATTTTCCATATCTGTTATGTGATATATATATTAATAAGCTTACCAAAATTAAAATTTTTATTCCAATTTTCATTAATAATCTTACCATAAATATTAAGAGAATATATTAATAGTATTTAAATTTGTATACAAACTTTCTTTAATTAACAATGGGTCAAATTGGATCTTTCCCAAACGTAATATGGATATCAAACCTAAAAATAGATTATCCAGTGGATCAAAATCAATACAAAATCTTGTCCAAACCTAAATATGGATACCGAAACTTAAATAATGTTATCCACTAATTTATAATATACTAGTATTTTTTTGCCCACGCTTGCGCGCACGGACTGACAATTTTTTTTAAAACAAATATATATTTATTTTAAGATATATGTTTAACGAAAGATGCTATATAAATTATACAGTATATAAATGTAATTTAGTTGAAGGGAAGGATTTTAAAAAAAACAGTATGCAACTATTATCAAATTTTTATATTATATAGGGGAGTTTCAATATATACACTAAATTATATAAATACTATAATACATAGCCTGATGCATTTGCTAGTAAAATAGGCTAACACTTGAAAAACTGCCATAAAATAGGCTTAGTAATCAAGATGATTGCATGTTTTAATATATAATTGTTATTCTGTTGTGGATAAAAATCTAGTATACAAAATGGAAAAATGCAGGAATGAAAATGAATATCAAGTAATATAATTCAAACGATTGATGCAAAAGAAAATAATTGTTTGAAATATCCAAATAGTAAAACGGAGTAAACTCCAGAATTGTCAGGCATATGAATTAGAAATTGCAAAACCACGACATTAAAATGTCGGTTGAAACAGAAGTCTATTACGATTACAATATAAATTATTCAGAATGCAGAAAATTTCTGAACCATCCTTAAATCAGGCTTGACCCACTGCAGACTTGTTACTCAGACCTGCAATTCGCATTAATTCTCTAATCATTTGATATAATTTTGTTTTTCTGTAATGGAAATGAAGAGGAAATTCATTAACCTTCTCCTTCTTTATTTGCTTCAGTGGCACTATGTTTTCTGCCAGCACGCCAAGTCCATCCCCATCTGCATCATCGTCAAGATTTGTGATTGATATCACACCATCATCATTCAATCGTTTCAAACGATTTGTATTGGACGACTTTTCTGTATCAGGAGTCTTCATTGTGTTTTTGGACATTGAATGAAGTGAAGATGACTGTTATAATAATCGTATAATTATTAATTTAGAAATAAAACCAAATGCAATGTACATGTCCAATATAGAAGAAATTACAATGAAATAATAATGAGTGCGATATGTACCTGGGACTGCTTGAAGCCTACACTGAAATCATCATCATCAGGGGAGTTGTTTTCATTTATCTCAAATCCTTGGTACATGTCTATGACAAAATAGGTGTGTGAGCCTTTGCTCACATTTTCATCAGTAACCCGGATATTTATCGTATACTTGTTTCCTTCAAACGTCTTAAGTATTGTTGGGAACTCCCCATTTTTTCCTTCCTAAATTAGTGTAAGATGACCAACATAAATATATTTCATTAAATTTGTACTTGAACATAATAATATTAAGTAAAAAAAACCATATGATACAATACCCTTTCTTGCTCTGCAATAACATCGTATGCAGTTTTTCCAATGATAGCCTCTACTTCTCGATCAAACACAATAAAGGCAGCTCCTCCAGTAGTGTCCTCAGCAATCAAGCACAATCTAAATCTATCACAATTTGAAAAATTACAATGAAAAATTATGGCACTGGTCGACTATAAAGTTATATTTTAATGCGAGAAATATGGTGTAAGGTACCTCTTATCAGGATAAGGTATAGTCCTTTTACATTCAGCACATTTGAATTTACCACTTATCATCTCAACCTCTTGTTGACATGATGTACAAACATCATAGGTCCATTCTTGTGTTTCCTTCACCGTCCTCACAGTAACTTGACACATAACTTTTTCCTGTGTTTACAAAAAACTGTTATATATGTTTTACAATAATAATAGTAGTAGGAATTATTATAAATATTTAGATGTACCATCACAGAGGCATCATTCAGGGTTCTCAACTGAGCAATTGTTACGACTCGGAACCTTTCATTGTCTCTTACAACAGGTTGATATTGGTCGAAATTTGGTAAGATTGCTCTACAATATCCAGATTGTTATTAAAAATCATTAATGGTATAATTGTGTTAGTCTATCTGTTACTAACAAATAATTTATACGATAAAGTATTAATACCTTTGCTTTAACTGAGCAACAGCTCGATGGTTGTAATTTATGAAAAAACGTGTTGCTCCAACATTTGAAACATATGGCTCTTCTGTATTTTGTAAATCAAAAAGAATGTACGAAACAAACATCATGAATTTATATCTCTGTTAAACTACATGTTAAATATGTAAGATAGCAAATTAACATAAACTGCAAAGATATATTATGTCAAGTAATTATACCTCTATACTCATTATGTTTGCAACTTGCCACAATAACAATTATCGGCATCTCAGTGACTTTGTCTAACTCAGACACAAATGATTGAGCCAATTCATCCCAGAAACATACCTTAATCGAAGCACTATATAAATAATCAGATTTACATTAGATTATCAGATATGTTCAGTAATAATTTAAATTTAGAATGGGTAGTGTTGTATATTAATGTGTGGTACCTTCCATCCGTAAGAGTGAACCGAAATGAACACTGTTCAATGGATTTCTGATTTGTAAAATGACGAATAACATCCATGTCCTTTAGCACACCAATAACATCTGCATAGTATGAAATTATGTGACTTGAAAATGAGGGATATAAACATTCATATTATCAATAAATCAAAAAAATCCATACCAATTAAATGTTTGTTATCATCCTTCTTAACAAATTCACGGATGTCACTAATGTCAAAGAAGTCAAATTCCATGTTACGTATCATCTTGTCCGTCTGTGGATTGTCCTCAATGCTAATCACTTTAGTATAGTTTGACAACCATATTTGCTTGTCACCTGTTGTACATCTCAATGACTCCTTCCGGTAAGTTTTGACAGAGAAATTTCTAATCGAGTATATCTTTCCTTCTTCAAAAGTAAGTTTAAACTCGTCCATATAATTTGGCCAAATAAACGCATGCATTCGAGTATGCTGGTTTTTTAAGAAATGACAGGGAAAAAAGTCATACTATGAATCATGTACTCCCTCTGTCCCATCCATTTCTTTACAATTTCCTTTTTGGGACGTCCCACCAATTCTTTACATTACTAAAAATAGTAACTTTTAACAATAAAATACATTATTACATCCATTGCTTCACCCCACTTTCAACACTTTACACTATTACACCCACTACTTCACTTATTTTAACAATAAAATCACTATTACACCCACTACTTCACTTATTTTAACAATAAAATCACTATTACACCCACTACTTCATTTATCTTAACAATATTTCTTGGTCTCCGTGCAAAAAGGCAATGTAAAGAAATCGCTGGGACGGAGGGAGTAGTATTTTTAGCAGTATAAGAGTTCTTATAACTAAAAATAACATGTATAAATTTCTGCAAGTAACCTTATCATCCAACAGCAACATGTTCCGTCCTTTGAATTCCTTATCTCCTTTTGAACTGAAACTGTCCCAGATACGAATAACTCTAACCTTGATTTTCCAGTCATACTTTGTATCATTCAGAGAATCCAAACTATCATACTTTAGCGTATTCGACATGTTTTTCTGCAAGAGATTCAGTTGTATAAATATATTTGCATTAGTAAATATATAGATGTGTAATAGAATAACACAGTAGCATAATTACGAGCTTACAATGAGTATAAAGGATTACTTATTTGAGAAACGTATGAGAAGAATGTGATAAAAAAGTTAATTTTATAACACAAACGGTTAGTACTTTTCACTGATGTGCGGCTTAATTTCTGATTCCAGTGACTGCATTATAACATAATCTTAGGCTTTAATTATCACGTTATCTTTGGCTTTAATTGTGTGAATATAACTGTTGTGAGAGAAAAATGGTACAACACTTCAATGAAATAAATACAAGAATAAACCAAGAAAATCCAGAAATAACAATTAAATAATCGAATTTCAAGCCAAAAACCCTAATCTCATGAACCCTAATCCGAGAGGGAGAAGAGTGATTTTATGGACTGAGTTTGCAAGGTACCCCAGGCTATGATGATCGAATATGACCTATTCAATCCAAGTTTCACAGCTAGGAGCAAGTGTTAGAGGTGTGTGTGTGTATCCAACCCCTTGCAAAGTGCCTACATACTCTTATTTATATAAGAGATCAAGTCTTCATGTAGTTCTTTATGATCATCCTCCGTTTCCCTCTGCTCTATCCTTTGTAACAGACTCCCTTCGATCCATATCTCAGCTGACCTAATTATCCAGTTGTTGCCTCCTGATAATTCCCGCTTTTTATCGTGATATATCCATACATACACGCGCATATATATATATTCCATATATATATGATGTTAATCCTTGATAACTGTTACTGATATACCGTTCCTATTGTTTAGGAGATATCCTGAAGGATGTTACAACGTACATTATCCAATCTCCTACAATATAGGCGATTATGAGCCCGCTGGTTTATTTTCTGGTAACCTTTGGGGTTCATGCGCGTACCCCTAACCTGGCAATCTGCTACCTAGTTGAACCCCTGCCTGGCCTTCACACAGCTTTACCCTTATCCGGGGTTCACATGCACGCACCCCTGTATGAACATATCTTGAACTAGATGCCAGAATCCTGTCCTCCAGTTTATTTATAAAGCATACTAAATTACCATACTTACTCCTTAGCTCAATCTATCCGTCCATATCCACCTGACTCGAGTCCATAACCTTAGTGGGCCTTAAATCAAGTCCAAGACGGATTTTGGGCACAACAATAACCAATTTTATAGACATCTGTTTTAGATTAGTTTTGTTAAGGTATGTGTGTGGTCATCTAATATTTCGTATCTTATAGGCTTGATCATCTATAATGAAGTTATATTGTGGATATCTAAAAATTAGGAATTGATTTGATATCTAAAAATTTAATGCTGATAAGATTGCATATCATAAGTTAACAAATTTGTTAATATTGATATCTTCGTCCTAATGTTTGTATCATTTGAATATGATATGATTGTAGATAAAAATTGGTAAGTGCTTGAGGTATAGTATACTACATAAGTAGATATGATTTTATTTTTAAACTTGATGAAAAGGATGTTGAGTAATTATCACAATTTCTCCAAAAAATTAATTATATAATATAGAAATTTAGTTTGTCGCTAACAGGCTGATTAGCATGTTAATAGAACTGTTCTTGCAACCAAAGTAATGTGTCGGCTACTCTTTCTTATTTTGGCATGGTCACGCGATCAAATCGCGTGAGCATGCACAATGGCCAATAATCAGACGCTTACTACTGTTATATTATCCAGTTTTGGCATGAACATGCAATCCCATCAGCATGACCATGTCGTTCTTTGGCATGATCACGTAATCCAATCAGCATGACCATGTTGTTGTCGGTGTAAGTTACTGCTTTGAATCCCAATATTAGCATGATCATGCGGTAGTCCTCAGCATGATCATGTTCTTGTGCAACTTCTTTCTGATGACTAAGTCAGATCTACATAGCACAGACTCAAAATTAAACACCTTCAATGTTCATTTTGACATTTATATCAGAGAAAAGCACTATTAATAGTCGGTAATAACATCTAAATACATATAAATGTTTTTTTGCAATTTCTTTCTCATGATCGATGGATTTATGCTTCTGTCGTGTATCATCCTAAGGCATGGCCTTCTATTTTAATATATTTGATATGTTTATCAAAACAAACAAAATTATTTGGAACATAAATCCAGCTGCTAAAGCACGACACTAAAACTAACATACGATATAAGATGTTATGAAAATGCATTATTTATAGTCAATACGTTCCTACAAATATGGCATACCAACAAACCTGCCATTGAATCCTTGTACTTAAAATTAAAAATGTAATCATCCATTCAACAAAAATAACAACCAAGAAAGCAACTCATGAATTATAAAAGGCGGACAGCAAATGAAAGTACGTTGTCTTTCTCCATCATTACAAATCGGAGTTTGTCACCGAGAACAAACTTGTTCTCTTTTACGAACTTGTCCCACCCTTTGGAAAATCGTCGTCTCCCACCAGAACAAACTACTCCAACCATCCAATTTCGGCCTTGACTCTTCAAGTAGGCATGCCTAACTGATTTCCAACTATGGTTCTCCAAAACTATCCAAGAAGGAATGTACTGTGAAATAATAGAACAAAATAATATACTAAGTTAAACTGATAAAGAGACGAAATTGATGCATATATATTGAGGCACTGGTAAGACATTATAATACCACTCCGTGAGAGTTCATATCAAGATTTGATCTCAGCAAAATGGATTCGAAGGCTCTGGTCATATCAACAATGTCCTCTGCAGCAGTGACATTTCCTGCACCATGCCACAGTGTATATAGAAAATGTACCTAATTTGGAATAAAAGACTGATTAGCAACTAATGTACTTAGGAATCCATAATTTTTTGTAGCATACCAGTAGTGGAAGATTGAGAAGTAAGAGTTTTTTCAACTCCTTTCCTGGAAAATATTGTTAGGGAAAATTCATTCCTACCAGATAACTCAAGGAGTAGAGTATATCCAGCTTTCCAGTACTTGGACCTTAGGATCTCTTCCAGGCCAACAAACAATTTCTTACATGCTGAAAACGTGAACATAATTTTTTGTCCATTCTTTAAAGTAACATAATTTTTCTATTTCAACATGTGTCGAAACTGATCAAGAAACGCTGAAGGAATTTCCTAATAAATACATGACAATGTTGATGTTTGTAGGATACATGTTGATAAATGATTTATTAATGCTAAAATTGGATGGACTATAAATTGAAGCACTTATAATCTCAGCACAAATTGCATGCTTTTGATAAGTAGGGACAATAAATTTCATTCCAATTCCATTCACATTGTCTGACATAGTTTAAATACATATTAACATTTGTTATCCAATTTATTGTGCTCATATATTTTAGCAGTTATTGTATCATGAATAGGAATGTTTGATGTGATACATACCTTGTAAATAAACAGGAGCAAGTAGGTTGGTTTTGACAGTTGGATATTTCATTTCCATACCACTATGATCAAGTATAAAAACAGTGAATATCGCATCACCATTGTAGTAGAACAACGCATGAAAACCGGATTCAATTTGTAAATCATTAAAAAACAGAACCAACTTTTTAAGCTTATTTGTATCCTTATGGTAATGAACATAGTAACGGTATCCATTGCAGATATCGAGTGTGACTTCTGCTGGCACATGATCTCCACATTGCCTAACAAAGCTTGAAGGTAATCTCTAAAATAACAAAAAGTCACATATAAAGTGAGGAGATACTACAATGAATACTAATATATTATATCGAACATAGCTATAATATACATAGATATAAATAAAAACTTCTTTTATAAATCTTTTAACTAACCATTGAAGTCTTCGATAGATCTCTGGGGAACAGTTTGACCAGAAAAGAAGGGTGTGAGTGTACCTGACGTGTTTCATGTTAAAACTGAACGTATATATAAACACATACAAAGAAAGTCTTGGAGTTGATGAACGTAAGATATTAATTTTAAATGTCCACAGCTTATCAAACTGTCAAACCCAATATGAATAACATCAACATCAAAGTGTAATGCATTTTTTCAAAGTATATGATAATTACATCGAATAAAAAGAGTACTCAAACTCTCTTAACAAAACAAAATTAACCATTGCATATATAAAATTCTGTTGTCATGACAGAGGTCTAGAATTACAACCTTTGCATAATAATAGTCTAAATATATAAACTAAAAATAGAACTTTATTGAATAATGAATATTAGTTACCTCCATTGTAGAACTCGAAGAAGAAAAATATTCAGTTGGCAAAGATTGGGCAAAACAGAGATGGCAAAGATTAGGCAAAACAGAGTTTGCAAATGATGGTCGATATAGGGATTCTAAATGATAGCTGTCATGTACACAGTCACTATGATTACGTTTCGATTTTTTTAATACATATCACTAAGATTACGGAGGTCAAAAACTGATATGTTAACATAGGATATTAAGATATATACATAGATATGTTAAATTTGTTAATTTCCAACTAAATTTGTATATATGGTAATTCTTGACTCATGATTGACGCCTTAAGATATACAAATCATAAAAGATCTTTCACTTGGTTTTATGTAATTAAGTAATTATGCAACTAAAAAAAATAATATCAATATACGTGCTGTAAATTGATTTCGTTTTAAATTGATTTCTATAGTAATTATTAATGTCAATTATCTTAATTGTGATTGGTAAACATAATTTAACTATCAACTCAAAATTGTATCAATATAACTTTATTTAAAATTTTATTTATTTTAAAGTAGTGGTACAAATCCCGAATATTTTTCCAAAATAATTTCCAATTAAAATGGCATAACACATTTTAATCTGTAGGTGCATATGAATATATGCAGTGTGCCATCTTATTATCGGAATAAATAAATAACCTTACATGGAATGGAACCAATAATTAACGTTGTTCAAACTCAAAGGGATAATGATATGCCATTATATGAATGTTTACAATTCAGAAAGACCAAAATATACCAATTTAACATATCACTAATTAATAAATAAACCAAAAAATACATTTTTTTTGCCAAGAAAGAAAATAACTTTCATTACTTCAAAACGTTCATCAATACAATAATGAACTCTAGATGATCCATGTAGAGTGAAGTGAGATTCAACCCTTGCAAAGTGCCTACATATCCTATATTTATAGGAATCAAGTCCCATGTAGTTCTAGGGTTTTGGACTCCTTGTTGATAGCCCATCCACGTTCTGATAAGCCTTATCCTCCTGACCATGCTGATCCATTTGTTATTTTGTTGATGAAGAAGAGTCCTAGCTCCCTTAGGACACTGCCTGAACCCTGGCCTTCCGTTGTACAGCCGCTTATATATATACACAGTGTATATATCACATGTGTTTTATATATATCTTCCTCAACTGAATTGATCCAGTTAATTATCCCAGATGATATGATTATCCAGTAGTTATCCCTCCATAAAACCATAGTTATCTTCATATTTATATGATTTTCCATCATATATCCGCATATATATACATAATCCATGTATATATAATGATTATCCACGATTCCAGAGGTTGTTGGGTCACTCCTGATGTTTAGGTGTTATCCACAAGTCTGTTAGAGCGATATATATCCGTTCTCCTACAATTTAGGAGGTTGCTGGGCCAATTCCCGCGGACTATCGGGGTGCGAGTGTGAACCCCTTCCTGGAAGCCCTTCACTTGTATGAACCCCTATCAGGCCTCCCACACAGCAGTACCTCCATCTGGGGTTCAGACACCTGAACTCCTGCATGAATGAACCCCGAAGCAGATGCCAGAATCTTCATCTTTCAGTATATTTCCAAGGCATATTGGGCCAAAACATCCATACCTAGTCCAACCTATCCATCCATATCCACATTACTCAAACTCGTGACCTTAATGGGCCTTAAATCAAGCTCAAGGCGAATTTTGGGCACAACACATATCACTAATTAACAAATAAAACAAAAAATACATTAATCATAACTACTCCTATATATATTTTCTTATTAATAAATAAATCATTTTAATCTTAATAAATTGGTTTTTCCAAATCAATTTATTTTAAGTGTGATCATATAATTGATTTGAATTTAGTAAAATCATAACTACTCCTATATATATATCTTCTTATTTTTGTATGGCTTTAAGTTTCTATAGAATATATATA
The DNA here is from genome assembly GCA_037693485.1 of Kitagawia praeruptora. NCBI lineage: Eukaryota > Viridiplantae > Streptophyta > Magnoliopsida > Apiales > Apiaceae > Kitagawia > Kitagawia praeruptora. The sequence goes on along the minus strand of CM075351.1, from coordinate 24,677,975 downwards.
TATATATATATATATATATATATATATATATATATATATAGTATCGATTATATGGTTTAAGTATATAAAGACCTGCATTGCTTAATTTTCCATCTCTTTATTGTATTACAGTTATATAATTTGTTAAAGTTACAATATTAAGACAATATAATTTGTTAATTGGAAGATAAGATATTTATAGTGCTTATAATTGTATGGAATTTCGGGATAAAAATCAAGAAAAGATTAAATCATGTACAATTTAAAAGGATTTTATAATTAGTTAATAAAGTATATATATATATATATATAATATGTAGTGCATATATATGCACTACATATTTTACAATTTATTAATTTATGCAAGTAAATTACTTTTATTTTCTATATGAATAATAAATTAGATAACTAATATTTTTAAATGAAAAGATTTTTAATCAGGTATAAATAAACCAAACTCCCCCGAGATTCCACATGTGTAATTGCAGATGTTTACTTTACTAAGTAACAACTTCAAGCTGTTCGTGGTTCAACTATGACTTTGAGTATCTAAGTACTTAAGTGGAGCGCGGACAAAAAACAACTCTTGTATGTGGAGCGCCGAGCGCGAACAAAGAAAGAGAGTAGAACATGATTATAAAACATTTAAATCAAAGTGCATATCTCCATTATAAAAAAGTTTGCATCATGATATATGTTTCTTAGATTGAAATCAACATTTTAATATTGTAACTTTAACAAATTATAACATGCAAAAATAATCAACCCCCGCTCACAACCCCTCTCGCACATCACATGCAAAAATATACTATTATAAGATAAGCATATTTATCCTATATATATCGTCAAAATTTTTTAAATATTTTAAAAGGAAGATTAGATATTTATAGAGCTTAAATTATGCAATTAAATTTATTCTATTTTGATTAGCATATCATGTCTCCACCAAATTTATATACATATCTCTTATCACATAAAAGACTCAATCTTTTTAAAGCAAGAGCAGAATCAACCATTATATAAAAAATAAGTAGAACTTAATATATATGTTATACATTGATTTTGTTTTAAATTGATTTCTATGAGACAAACATTATGAAGATGACAACTTTTTAAATCGAGTAAATCTAAATTTGATATACGTGTCGTGTATTAAGGAGATGATTAATCTAAATTTATAAATGGAGTAAATCATATCTCCTTTACACGTTAAATTGATTTCTATGACACATACATTATGTAGATGACAACATTATTTTTTCCGAGAAATGTTGTATTCAAAATCAATTTAACGTGATAAATTGAAATGATTTGAATTTTGTAGTTTTTCCAAATCAATTTATTTTAAGTGTGATCAATTGAAATTATCTTAATTTTTATTTTTAAAGTAAAGTTTTTAATATAATGGAGGAAAATTTTTTCCAATCCTATATCAGAGCAAAAAAAAATCACATGATTATCCTAAATTCCTTAATTTGATTGTAGCAAAATCATAACTAATCCTATATATATCTTCTTATTTATGTATGGCTTTAAGCCTTTTATAGTATATAAAGTATATACTATACTGGTATAAGTATACAAAGGAAAAAATTGCAAAAGTTTTCATCCCTTTATTGTATTTCTATGCACAGCAATATGAATCCGGTAAGCATGTTACGTGCATTCTTTTCCATCAATTGTTGAGTGAACATTACTTGAAAGTATGTATAATTTACATACATTTGACACTAATTAAGATGAATTTTTTTATTTTACAGCAAGTTCAACTATTAACGGCAAAAATAGGTATAATCTAATTTTTTATTGTAAATGCTATTATTCAAAATTTTGTTGTATATAAGTTGTTAATTTTTTATATATGTGTGTTTTTGGTCATTGGTTTATTGAAGAAAATAAACCAGTAAGGAGGAGTTTTGTAGCAGGAATTTCAGAACACAACTCATTTGGAACACTGGTATGTCTTGAAAGTACATAGTTTTATTTTGTTCAGAATGTTCAAATAACATACAATTCCTAAAATATAGTACATGATTGTCATAGAGTACCTGAACCATTTGTAGAGGAATTTGGCGATACCATTCCTCAAAATATTAAGATAATATGCAAGAAAGGTATCATGTGGAAAGGTCTATATTCTAGTGATAGAGGAAAAATTATGGGATTGGAGGAATTTATGAAGGCTCATAAGATAAAACAAATTTATACTCTACTCGTGGATTATCTAGGGGATGGCGATTTTAATATTCAAATATATAATTCGTACGGGTTCGAAGTATATCAATACAAATGTCTTTCGTTTAGAACCGAGGAACCAAAATCTGAAATAAACTTGAGCGAGTATGTCCTTGGCCTGGATAAATTAGAAGATGAGAAGGTAAGGTCTCTTTTTTTCAGTAGTGCCTATGGAAGGGATTTACGTTACTACGAATTAAGTATATATGGAGCTTATTTTCATGGAGGACAAAATAAGATGGTGAGTATATGATTAATGCATTTATTTATAAGCTTTGTTTTGCCTTTACCTATCTTTCAATATGTTTCTCGATATCTTTGCATGTTTTGCATGTTTCAATAAGATGGTGAGTATATGTTTTGCATGGTGAGTATATGTTTCATCCGCAAATGATGAAAATAAGTTTCTCGAAATGTTTTGCATGTTTGGCTTACCTAAGGATGATATTAACATAGTAATTTAAATTGTTTCACTAAACTTGGAATTAAAATTTCTGCTGAAATTTTACTACAAATCAATATTACTGCACATGGTATAAATTTTTAAATATTGTAAAATGATAATACTTACTGTCTGAAGTAGTATTTTTGGTTGTCTGCATGTATTGACTATCATCTATTGAACGTACAGGTAACTTTCCTTTGTTTTTGGCTACTGCAAAAAAAGTGCTTAATTTATTAGCAGCATAAAATATTTAAATAACCATTAAGATACGTTGAATAAACTACATAGGAAGACTCTTGACTAACCAGATTTATCTCTGCAATCTTTAATCCCAAACCGAGAAGGAAATGTTCTCGTTTTCATGCTATTACCGCTTTGATTTGTAATATCACTGAATGGATAAGTCTTGTTACTACTTGACAACAAAGCAGCATTTTGCACTGTATGTCGTTAATACATTGTATTTTTTCACACATAAAAAAATCTAAAGTTATTCACTAATACGGGTATAATAAAATACTAATGATAGAGTGTGTAAGTAGAAGAAATTGTAACCTCTCCCAATGCCTTTCCCATTAGCTGTATTCTGAAATGATGAACCACCTGTAAAGTAATAAAACATAGTAAAACACCTTTGATAACATAGTAAATCACCTCCAGACGAATCAATACTACGAAACATAGGAAAACCTATAACAATAGACAATAGACATTACAAAGACACGTAGTTAGGATTTGAGGCTAATAAATTAAATATCCTTTAAAAGAAAAATTGTAAGGTAACATAAATAATAGTAGTGAACATTGTGGACTACTTTGATTCGTGATGTCCCCTAAAGGACGGAGAATGGTGTTCAATCCATTTGCAGGTGTCCTGAACATGAGATTATCTGTGACACCTATATATTTAGTTGCAAGAAACGATTAGCGTTTACAAAATGCACTCAGATACGATCATATAAACAATAATACAATTACTCATAGATGATCCAATCAAGTGCAAATTATTATTAACATAGGTCAGTCATTAATTTTAGCAAAGTGTACAAATTCATACCAATGACTTGAACTGGAAAATAAAAAATGACAACTAATTCAAATCTGATGCAATTCATTTGTAAAATGTTGAAGAATTATGAAAAATACTACCTGAATTCAGAGATGGTATATTGTTTTCAGTAATGCCAGTGGGGATATGAGGGATAACAGTTGTAAACTGAGATGATCCAAAAACATTGTGATGTAGGTTCTTCTTATCACTTTTCCTCGCATTGACCTTATCACCTAAAATATGAAACATATAACACGATTATTTATATTAGGATAAATATGATACTTGTAAGAACCCAGATTTTTGGTAAAATTAAAACTTTTTCTTATGTAATAATATAAGGAGTGAATGGTGGTTATGACTGCAATGTAACGAATGTCTATTAAATGAATGGGATGGATTTAAATTCAAATATTTATATGTCATGAAGAATACTTTTGGTTGACAGCATAGATAAGAATGATCTATCTCCTAAGGATATAAGTATATTATTCCAAGAAAGATTATTCTTGTGTCATCTAAATCAATATCTGTTATTAGTCCAGTGGCTCCGAAAAAGGGTTAAGGAACGCCCTAAAGAGGACCAGGGCATTATCATTATATATAAGGAATAAAGGAATAATGAAGAGTGAATAGTGATTTTGGTGGATATGGGTATATTATTGGACGACTCTATATAGAAGTATTCAGAACGGATTTTCGAGCTCGTATTCATGATCCAGGGGCAAGAAAAGTGTATGTAAATGATATCGGATTCAGAAAAATAGCACTTTCATTTTCTCCGAGATTTCCCTGGACACTGCAAGCCTTAAGGAATTATTAAAGGGATTTAAGGAATTTAAATTCGAGAAGTATTAAGTAAGATGGAGAATGGTATTATAATTATTAAGAAGGTTTTCGGTAAAACCCTAACTAGAAACGAATGAGTTATTCCTCCGAACAAGCAAGGAAATTGAGTAATAACCGGACAAAGAAACGAACAAATTAACCAAGAGACAAACAAGTGCAATTGGTGGAAAAAGGAGAAACCTAAGTGACATGTTTGTAAGTCAACTACAAGCTAGGTGGTATAAGTGCACTTTTGCAAAAATGGAGTTGTTTAATGTGGTGCCAACACATGGTCCACTAAGAAGCCAACACTTGGACCTATAGATGAGTGACAACACAAAAGTAGGAGATGCATCCAAGATATATACATAAAGATACATGCATTAAATCATTTCATACAAACAAAACACAACCACCACCAAGCTTATGAAGCTCTCGGCCTAGCTCTTTTCAAGGAGGAGATCTCCACTTCCAACCATCCATTCACTTCAATCTTGAGCTTAAATCAAAGCTAGTATCAAGTAGAAGGTAAATCCAAGATATCATCATCAACCAATATGTTTAACTAGATCAAAACCATGATCAAAGTTCTTGATGAATAGTGTTCTTATGAACTAACTTTTCTTTTCTTGATTTCTTTGGATAGATCAAGCTATATTAAGGCTAGATAAGGACTAACCAAGGTTTACTAAGTTCATTCATACATCAAGGAAGGTATAACGCTCTTGAAAACCTAGCTCTTAGTTAAGTTTTGGTATTTTAGATGAGTTATATGGATTTAATGCATGTTTAGGACCTTAAGTTTATGCATGGGCTTTGTTAAATGGTAAATTAGTCTAGATGAACGGAAAGACATTTCTTGGTCTTAGTTCATGGATAAATAATATGTATGTGTTGTTTGGAGTCTAAACCATGATCATTGGATGGTTTGAATTTTGAAAAACGTGTAAACATAGCCATCGTAATGCCGAAAATTCGTTAACCCTTGAAATCCGTGCATAGCAGTAGCATTAACTCACTGTTAGGCTTCATTTTCTGCCATGTTAAGCTGGATTATGCTATGAGCTTCGTTTTGATATAAAGTTTGTATGAAACGGATATACGGTTTAGGAGATATGGCTGATTTAGTAAAAGTGGTTCGAAACCGTAAACGAAAGTTCGTAACTGTATTTAAACCCCCTTAACTCGAGTAATGCAGTGGTGAATAATGATAATTAAATATTAGAGGTAAAAAGGAAGGTGTGGGAGAAAACCACATGTCAAATAGATCGTTTTCCAATTTTATAAAAATGTTCGAATCGAGGTTAAACGCGAACGAACCCCTGGAAGCATGCTTGATTATGACTTTGGTTAATAACTTAGAAAACGGACGATAAAACTCATAGTACAATCTTGATTCGTAAATGATCGATATTAAAACTTACATGGCTTAAGTATGTATTAAGTGTGGGTGCAATGACGGGTTATAATGGCAAACGTATGTCGAATCGCATCGGTGATAAAAAGAGTTACACTAAGAGGTGTATATCGAGATAATTCGAAAACGTGTTTCGACTTAAGTGAAGTCTATATTTAATCTTGTAAAGTGTTAAGTGATTAATCCCGAATGCCTTGGCTATTTATAGATCATCAAGCTGACCCGGGACACGCTTGACGCTACCACTACCCCTACCCGCACTCGATTTCCAGGCAAGTTTCAAAGTCTTATTGATATACTTGTTCCCTGAATTATTGTTGGCTTATGAGCTAAATAGTTATTATATCAGTTATAAGCCGGAAATTTCTAAGACCCTTAAACGAAGGGCATCTGAACCTCATTCCTTGATTATAGACCGGGAGTCGTTACTTCTTGATATATTGACATTATTTTCAGAGGAAAATAATTAAGTAAATATTTCCCATTTATTATCTGGCGAATATTATTGAGATATTCCTTTGAGATTATTTGATAAATATTATTCGGGTTATTCATCAGATATTTATTTATTCGATGAACATTATCTTTAATATTCATCTAAAGTCGATTTAATATTCGAATATTATTTCGAACTCTCAGTTAAGTTATTTACTTAGAGAATATTCATTCTTATTTCTTCGATAAATATTATTTTGAATATTCATTCGAGTTTACTTATTTAATGAATATTATTTTAATATTCATTCGAGCCTTATCTATTTAATGAATATTATTCCAAATATTAGCTGAACATTGATTTGAACTCCAGTTCTTCGATAAATATTAATTCGAATATTCCCTTGAGACGATGAATATTATATTCGACATTCATTTAAAGTCGATTCAATTATTGAATATAATTTCAGACATTCATTCGATAATCAATTCTTCTATGAATATTATTAAGTCGAATATGCATTATTTATTCATTGAATATTGTCTCAAATATTCAGTCGATAATTATCTCATCAATAAGTATCATTCTTAAGTTGAATATTCATTATTGATCCAATGAATATTATCTCAAATATCCATTTGATGATTATTTGATCAATAAACATTATTATTAATTTGAATATTCATTATTCGTTCAATGAATATTATTCTGAATATTTATTCAAAGATCATTTCGAGCAACACTTTTCCAATATCTGTGACTTAATAAATATTCTTGGAATATTTATTTAATTCTTCTAACTCGTTTCAAAAAATGATTTACTTCATTCACATAGTATCATCGACCTTCGGATATTATATAAATTATTTCAGAATCCTATTATTATTATTATTATTATTATATTATCAAGGAAGGTTCTCAGTAATTCCATTCTTCCTTCGATTCGAATATAATGGAACCTGACTTGAGGAATGTTATTTATCTTGTGACTGCCCGGTCATAAATTATTCGTTTCACTCGCAACTTGGTTGCTATTATTCATGGAATCTTGTGTACCCTCTCATCGTTCGAGGGGTAGAATGTTGGAACAAGTTGGTATCCATTAACAAGCCTCGGCTTGGGAAATATTTGTGAATTTTCCTTTCCAACTAGGTACGACTACCTTATGGAGTCCTATCAACAAGTGCTATACTTGGGGAAAGGGGGACGAACTTTACATTTCAAAGTTATGGGTGTTAATTGAACTAGGAGACGCGTAAGTGGCCGAGTGGCGCCGGTCCAGCAATGGCCCAACCGTTGGCCGGGGGGTTCCAGAGGGCGGGCGATCTGTCGGTACTTCCTTCTACATGTAGAGAAAAAATGATGGGGAGCATGACATGCGACTGATCATCATAGATGTTGTGGCTCCTGGCGCGGCAAGCTCCCGTATTAGTTCATCACCCAAATTTGAAGAATATTCTGTAACATTACCATTGTGGGTAATGCTGAAAAGTGTTTGAACTGGGATTGCAGCATTCTTCCTGCAAGTTCCCCTATCATGAAAAAATGATGATCTGGCTTATCTTTGACATAGCAGATATTCCCACAAAACATAAATATGTTTTGAGTTACTTGCAACTTCATCCTTTATATTGAGCTGGCACTATTTTCGGTAATGCATGGCATATGGTTTCAAAATATATTTTTTGAACTGTCATATATACATACCTATGCAGTTATATTATTGTTGGTGGGCTATTGCTCACCCTTGCTTATTATTATGTCACAACAACAGCTAGGTCACATGGCTCGCGTAAGGCGCACTCGGCGCAAGCAGGTTACCCGTCCCACAGGACTCCTCGCTGATATTGTTGCTGCCATTGCTGAGGTAGCACAGATAGTCAGCTTTTGCTTCCAGTTTAATTATATGTATCAATAATGTTAATCAACGGCAAGAACCTTAAACTTATGATGTTACCCTTTTGGATTGTAATAACTTTTATTCGTAATCCGTAATGTGAGACTTATTTCAATTTCATCTCTGGGACTATAACTGTGTGTGTGTGAGTGAGTGGATTATTGTGGGGTCACAGCATGTGAATTATTTATTGTGGATTCAAGTAAAGTATCAATCATGGAAAATAAGACCGTAACGACCCGATCCCGGACCCCGGATCTGGGGGTGTTACAGAAATGGTATCAGAGAGAGAGTTATAAATCCCAAGAGATGATGCGACGTTATACAATAATAAATTCACTAAGATAATAAGAACTCTTGCCAAGTTCATCTAAAACCCTTATGGGAACTTTTAATTATCATGATAGTAATATAATTCGTCATTGTGTAGGCGAGCGACATCTCTGATCCGGAGGAGTATGAGAGGAAGCACGATGAGGCGATCTAGGCCGCCGAGGGCTCGGCGATGGTAGATGCAGATACTGATGTCGTTGAGTCAGAGGAGGAGGACCCTGAGGTCCAGGTTGACGTTGATACTGATTTCATTGAGTCTGAGGAGGAGGACCCGGAGGTGGTCCAGGCAGGGCAGGACGTTGAGTTAGTTGATGAGGGGGAGGATTTCTGGTATGTATCTGAGATTAGGACTTTGGGGGATGATACTGAGGTAGTTGCTGAGGATGTTGATGTGGAGGACTCTGAGGAGGCCCAGCTTGTTCATGGTGTTAGGGTGATGGAGGAGGATACTGACATGACCACAGAGCAGGTGATGGCTGCTGTTTTAGGCCAGGATGTAGATGAGGGTGCCGAGGGAGATGTTGATGAGCCCGTGGCTGATGTTGTAGGGAGTTCTGGACTTCATGTGCCACCCCTCTCTGATGAGAGAGCCCCTACCCCGCCACCACTACCTGTGAGCCCATAATCATATGAGTTTGAGGCATTGACCCCAGAGCCGCAGCAGGCAGAGGCTGCCCTTCCAGCCGATCCAGCCCTTCCACCCCATGTTCCGACTGAGGGAGTCCCAGCATGTTTACACCACTATGTTGTGGCCAGACTTACTACTGAGGTAGCCGTGGCTGAGGCCAGGCTGGCAGAGTCCCGCAGAGAGCTAGCAGCGGAGAGAGAGGCCCGGTTGAGGCACCTAGGGCTATCAAAAAAATCCGAAAAATCCGATATCCGACCGAAAAATTCGATACCGAATTCGAAAAAAACGGATAATATCCGTATTCGAAAGAAAACGAATAATATTCGTATCCGAATTCGTATCCGAAACTAGCGGATACGGATATAGGCACATCCGTATTCGAAATATCCGATATCCGAAAATATATAAATAAATAATATATATATATATATATATATAATAATTTATAATTAATAATTTAATATTTATAATATAATATATTATTATTGTATTTTATTAGTGCTTTGTCACGGATTATTGTTTCTATTTTTTAAAAAATATTTTTGTACGATCCAACCGTACGGATGTCAATATATATCTAATATAATGATATTCCCCAAGTTTCAGAAAATAAAAAATTAATTTGATTGGAGATCTTAGTAGATCACTACTATTTTCAATATGACTCGTAACTAGTGCTTTGTTACGGATTATTGTTTCTATTTTTTAAAAAATATTTTTGAACGATCCAACCGTACGGATGTCAATATATATATAATATAATGATATTCCCCAAGTTTCAGAAAATAAAAAATTAATTTGATTGGAGATCTTAGTAGATCACTACTATTTTCAATATGACTCGTAACTAGTGCTTTGTTACGGATTATTGTTTCTATTTTTAAAAAAATATTTTTGAACGATCCAACCGTACGGATGTCAATATATATCTAATATAATGATATTCCCCAAGTTTCAGAAAATAAAAAATTAATTTGATTGGAGATCTTAGTAGATCACTACTATTTTCAATATGACTCGTAACTAGTGCTTTGTTACGGATTATTGTTTCTATTTTTTAAAAAATATTTTTGAACGATCCAACCGTACGGATGTAAATATATATATATATAATATAATGATATACCCCAAGTTTCAGAAAATAAAAAATTAATTTGATTGGAGATCTTAGTAGATCACTACTATTTTCAATATGACTCGTAACTAGTGCTTTGTTACGGATTATTGTTTCTATTTTTTAAAAAATATTTTTGAACGATCCAACCGTACGGATGTCAATATATATGTAATATAATGATATACCCCAAGTTTCAGAAAATAAAAAATTAATTTGATTGGAGATCTTAGTAGATCATTACTATTTTCAATATGACTCGTAACTAGTGCTTTGTTACGGATTATTGTTTCTATTTTTTAAAAAATATTTTTGAACGATCCAACCGTACGGATATCAATATATATCTAATATAATGATATTCCCCAAGTTTCAGAAAATAAAAATTAATTTGATTGGAGATCTTAGTAGATCACTACTATTTTCAATATGACTCGTAACTAGTGCTTTGTTACGGATTATTGTTTCTATTTTTTAAAAAATGTTTTTGAACGATCCAACCGTACGGATGTCAATATATATCTAATATAAGGATATTCCCCAAGTTTCAGAAAATAAAAAATTAATTTGATTGGAGATCTTAGTAGATCACTACTATTTTCAATATGACTCGTAACTAGTGCTTTGTTACGGATTATTGTTTCTATTTTTAAAAAATTATTTTTGAATGATCCAACCGTACGGATGTCAATATATATCTAATATAACGATATTCTCAAAGTTTTAGAAAATAAAAAATTAATTTGATTGGAGATCACTATTATTTTCAATATGACTTGTAACTAATGCTTTGTTACGGATTATTGTTTCTATTTTTTTAAAAATATTTTTGAACGATCCAACCATACAGATGTCAATATATATCTAATTTATTGATATTCCCAAATTTTCAGAAAATAAAAAATTAATTTGGTTGGAGATTTTAATAAATTACTATCAAATTCAAAAATATGTTTAAACTTAACTTATCTTTAATTATTTCACTTCTCAACACATTAATCTTGTAGCTCAGCTGGTTGTGACCTTCCACAAGGTTGGGGGCAACCCAGGTTCAACTCCCCATACATGTAAACATTTTGAGAAAAAAACATCAGCTTTCCGGATTTCGGATCCGGATATTATCCGGGATCCGGATAAACTCCACCGGATCCGGATTCGGATATGATTTTCAGAATATTTTCGGATCCGGATACGAATTTGGATATGGTCAGAAAATTTGGATTCGGATCCGGATATGGCAGTATCCGTGTCCGTTTTATCCGATTGACACCCCTAGAGGCACCTGGGTGGTAGGCGTGCCAGGGCTAGAGAGATGTATAGGCAGGTGACCGGCATAGAGCTGAGGACCCGTGTGAGGGTGCGACAGTTACCCAGTGATGGGCATGGCATGGTATCCAGGGCTGATGCAGAGGAGATTTTCCGCCTTGCTATGAGGAGGGTTCGAGCTTTGGCCCGCCGTCGTGGCTGACTGCAGTGTTAGTGATGTATTGGTCTAGTTTTCTAGTCTTGTACGGTCATGGTAGTGCCGACTTTTGGTAGGGATAGTTTTAGCTTGTAGTTCCCTGTTGCAGACTAGATAGATAGACAGCTTATCTCACTTTTGACTAGTTATTATTCGGATGGTTGTATTTCTTTTAAAACTGTTGTTGTATGTCGGATATTGTACCATTTGGTACTTGGTATATATTTATTTCCCTTTTCAGTCATTTCAGTTTCCTTGTGACGCGATCACTAGTTTATTATATTATATATGCTCGTACTGCTTTCGATTAAAACTGCCATGATATATAGAACTGTGGGATCCTAAATCCATTTATGCAGCGATATTGTGAGGAAAACCCTCTAAAATAGGTGAATAAACCTAATGTATATTGTCCAAATTTTTAGTAAAATGCCTCCGAGAAGAATGGGTACTAGGGCTAACCCTCATGAGTCTACTGACCAAGAAAGTCGCAATCAACCTGAGGAAGACCTTGAGTATAATGAAGAACAGGACCAGGATTACAATGAACAAGAAGATTCCCACTATGGGATGGGGGATGAAACTTTTTATACTGTAGATTTTGAAGAGGAAATAGAAGAAGGGGAAACCGAAGTCGAGCATCAGGGGGAGAACCAGGGCAGAAACCCCATGGGACAATTTATGGATCTGCTAAGGCAAAATTTGAACCAATATCCCCAACCACCCCAAGGAAACAATACCACTGTGGCCAATTCCTTTAGGGCCTTCAAGTCCCTCAAACCCCCAGAGTTTCACGGATCGGCTGATCCCGTGGAGGCTAGGGCCTGGGTTAAGGAAATGGAGAAATCTTTCGAGATTCTGAGTATTGAGGAGGCCCAAAAGACTGTCTTTGTTACCTACTTGCTAAAAGGAGAGGCCAATTATTGGTGGGAAGCTAAGAAGAATATGGAGACCGATGCTATTGTAACCTGGGATAGGTTTAAACAGTTGTTTCTAGAGAAGTATTTCCCAAAGTTTATGAAAACCCAGATGGAGCTTAAGTTTCTAGAGCTAAAGCAGAATAACTTGTCGGTGGTCGATTATGAAGCCAAGTTTACTGAGTTATCAAGGTTTGTACCGGAATTTGTGGATACTGAAGAGAAGAAGGCTAACAGGTTTCAGCAGGGGTTGAAACAATGGATTCAGAATCGAGTGGCGGTTCTAGAGATTACAGATTATGCCACCCTGGTGCAAAAGGCAACCATTGTGGAAGCAGGGAGTGATCAGATGCAAAGAGAAAGAGAAAAAGGGGGATTAAAGAGAAAGCATGCCAGCATGGGCGGAGGTTCCACAGGGGGAAGGCCCCCAAATAGGTTCAACCGAGGAGCAGTTTCCCTACCTGGGAAGAGTGTAGGGTTTAAACCATCTGTGAGTGCAACTGTGAGCCAGGGCGGCAAGCAGGCAGGGGTGTCCCGTTCCTACCTTTCCAGACCCCCACTACCAGTATGTGCCACTTGTGGGAAGAAACACCCGAGAGAGTGCAACCAGAAACTGATAACCTGTTATAAGTGCGGACGAATAGGCCACTATGCCCACCAGTGTACCCCGGTTACTCCTGCTACCAGTAAGGGCATTGCTTGTTTCCAGTGTGGTCGTCAGGGTCACATGAGGAAGGATTGCCCAATGAATAAGCCAGCAGCATCGGGGGCAAGCAGAGCTGCCTCCAACAGGCCACCAACTGCTAGAACTTTTAACATGACGGTGCAAGATGCCGTGAAGGATGAGGATGTGATAGCAGGTACATTTTCCCTCAATTCAGTCAGTGCAAATGTTTTGTTTGATTTTAGAGCAACTAAGTCTTTTATATCTAGAGATTTTGCGCATAAATTGAAACTTAAAACTCAACCGCTAAGGGAGTCTTTGCAAGTAGAGATAGCTAATCAGGAAGTCGTTCCAGTTAATCAGATTCACCCCGATTGCAAAATAGAAATAGGAGGACGATCCTTCTGTGTTGATTTGATTCCTTTTAAGCTAGGGGAATTCGATGTTATTTTGGGTATGGACTGGTTGTCTCGTAATAATGCGCAAATAGATTGTAAAGGGAAAAAGGTTAAGTTGAAAACCCCAGGAAAGAAGGAAATAATGTTTAAAGGGATACGATAGACCCAGACTATTCTAACCATGGCGCAGACCAAGAGACTACTACGAAAAGGGAACAAAGCTTATTTAGCTTACGTTATAGACACCAAGAAAGAGGTGCCTAAGATACAAGACATTCCGGTAGTCAACGAATTTGAAGACGTGTTTCCTCAAGATCTTCCCGGATTACCACCAGATAGAGTGATTGAGTTTGCTATCGAGTTAGCCCCGGGGACGGCGCCAGTTTCGAAGGCCCCGTACCGATTAGCACCAGTGGAAATGAAAGAGCTAGCAAAACAATTACAGAAATTATTGGATAAGGGTATGATAAGACCCAGTGTGTCGCCTTGGGGCGCACCATTTGTTAAGAAAAAGGACGGGAGTATGAGGTTATGCATCGACTATCGAGAGTTGAACAAGCTAACCATAAAGAACAAGTACCCGTTACCCAGAATTGATGACTTATTTGACCAGCTAAGAGGAGCTGTGTATTTCTCCAAGATTGACTTGAGAACCGGATATCACCAGCTGAAGATTAAACCTGAAGATATTCCAAAGACTGCCTTCTGTACTAGGTATGGGCATTATGAATTCTTGGTGATGTCGTTTGGACTGACCAACGCCTCAGCAGCTTTCATGGATTTAATGAATAGAGTGTTTAAGGAATATTTGGATCAATTTGTTATAGTCTTTATTGATGATATTCTGATCTACTCAAAGACAGAAGAAGAGCACGCTGAACATTTAAGAATAACCTTAGAGACACTCCGGAAGGAGCAGTTATATGCCAAATTCTCAAAGTGTGAGTACTGGAAAAATGAAGTACAATTTTTAGGGCACGTAATCAACAGAGAAGGAGTGCTAGTTGACCCCTCCAAGATAGAGGCAGTTTCAAATTGGGAACGACCAACCACTCCAACAGAGGTAAGGAGTTTCATCGGACTGGCTGGATATTATAGACGATTTGTTCAAGATTTTGCAAAGATTGCAGCTCCGTTAACTCGACTTACCCATAAAACCGAGAAATTTGAATGGACTGAAAAATGCGAGAAGAGTTTTCAAGAGCTGAAGAAGAGGTTGGTAACGGCCCCAGTGTTGGCGTTGCCTGATGGAAAAGGAGATTTCGTAATTTACAGTGATGCTTCGCATAAAGGATTGGGATGTGTGCTTATGCAGCACGGTAAGGTAATAGCATATGCGTCAAGGCAATTGAAGGATTACGAGATCCGATACCCCACCCATGATCTGAAATTAGCAGTAATTGTTTTTGCCTTAAAAATTTGGAGGCACTACTTGTATGGAGAGAAGTGTGAGATTTACACTGACCATAAGAGCCTCAAGTACATTTTTACGCAGAAAGAGCTTAACATGCGTCAGAGAAGATGGCTAGAGCTAATCAAGGATTACGATTGTGAGATTCGTTATCACCCGGGTAAAGCCAATGTGGTGGCTGACGCCCTTAGTAGGAAAGAGAAGCTCAAAATGATAACTACGGAGAAAGAATTGATAAAGGACTTTGAGAAGCTGGAAATTGAGATTAAGATATCTGAAGAAGGTCAAGAAAAGTTGATGGAAATTCGAATCAAGCCTCCATTGTTGGAAAAGATTAGGCTATGCCAAGAGCAAATGATGGAAGCGGAAAAGAACTTGACTAAGGAGTTAATGACTGGGGAAGAAATCAAGTGTGAAAAAGATAAAGGAGGGATCATGAGATACATGTGGAGGATATGGGTCCCAAATGATCAGGAACTCAAGGAAGAAATTCTTTATGAGGCACACAACTCAGGATACTCAATGCACCCCGGTAGCACCAAGATGTATAGAGATTTGAAAGAGTACTAGTGGTGGCCCAACATGAAAAAGGACGTGGTAGAGTGGGTAAGCAAATGCTTGACCTGCCAGAAAGTGAAAGCAGAGCACCAGAGACCCAGTGGACTACTACACCCCTTGGAGATTCCCGAATGGAAATGGGAACATATAGCTATGGACTTCGTAGTCGATTTACCAAGGACCAAAACAAATCATGACGCCATATGGGTAATTATAGACCGACTAACCAAGTCAGCCCACTTTCTTCCTATTAATGAAAGGTACACGGTCGATAGGCTAGTAGATATTTACCTCAAAGAGATAGTGGCGCGACATGGAGTCCCAGTCGCCATAGTATCCGACCGAGATCCTAGATTTAACTCCAGATTTTGGAGGAGCTTTCAGGAATGTGTGGGAACCAGGCTAAACATGAGTACAGCTTACCATCCCCAAACAGACGGGCAAAGTGAAAGGACCATCCAGACACTAGAAGATATGTTGAGAGTCTGTGCTATAGACTTTAAAGGAAATTGGGATGATCACTTGCCATTGATTGAGTTCTCCTACAACAATAGCTTTCATTCAAGCATAGGAATGCCGCCTTACGAGGCCCTCTATGGAAGGAAATGCCGATCTCCCCTATATTGGGATGAAGTTGGAGAGCGAAAGATGCTCGGACCTGAGATGGTCCAACGGACAAAAGATGCAGTGGATCTAATCAGAGGACGGCTGGTAGCAGCCCAAGATCGACAAAATAAATATGCCGACTTAGCTCGGAAAGGAAAAGAATATGAAGTGGGAGACCTAGTGTTCTTGAAGGTATCTCCTTGGAAGGGTTTAATGAGGTTTGGAAAGAAAGGGAAGCTGAGCCCTAGATATATTGGACCATTTGAGATCTTAAGACGTATTGGGGAGCTAGCTTATGAACTGGCATTACCCCCGAACCTGCAGCAAGTGCACAATGTGTTCCATGTCTCAATGCTGAGGAAATATAACCCAGATGCCAAGCACATAGTGGAATATGAGCACGTGGACATGCAACCAGACTTGACCTATGTAGAGCAACCGGTGGAAATCATAGACAGAAAAGATCAAGTGCTCCGAAACAAGGTCATCAAGCTTGTCAGAGTTTGATGGAAGAACCACAACATAGAAGAATCAACCTGGGAGCTAGAAAGTGCAATGATGGAAAAGTACCCCCATTTGTTTTCAAACTGATTCCGGGACGGAATCCTTTTAAGGAGGGGAGACTGTAAGAACCCAGATTTTTGGTAGAATTAAAACTTTTTCTTATGTAATAATATAAGGAGTGAATGGTGGTTATGACTGCAATGTAACGAATGTCTATTAAATGAATGGGATGGATTTAAATTCAAATATTTATATGTCATGAAGAATACTTTTGGTTGACAGCATAAATAAGAATGATCTATCTCCTAAGGATATAAGTATATTATTCCAAGAAAGATTATTCTTGTGTCATCTAAATCAATATCTGTTATTAGTCCAGTGCCTCCGAAAAAGGGTTAAGGAACGCCCTAAAGAGGACTAGGGCATTATCATTATATATAAGGAATAAAAGGAATAATGAAGAGTGAATAGTGATTTTGGTGGATATGGGTATATTATTGGACGACGCTATATAGAAGTATTCAGAACGGATTTTCGAGCTCGTATTCATGATCCAGGGGCAAGATAAGTGTATGTAAACGATATCGGATTCAGAAAAATAGCACTTTCATTTTCTCCGAGATTTCCCTGGACACTGCAAGCCTTAAGGAATTATTAAAGGGATTTAAGGAATTTAAATTCGAGAAGTATTAAGTAAGATGGAGAATGGTATTATAATTATTAAGAAGGTTTTCGGTAAAACCCTAACTAGAAACGAATGAGTTATTCCTCCGAACAAGCAAGGAAATTGAGTAATAACCGGACAAAGAAACGAACAAATTAACCAAGAGACAAACAAGTGCAATTGGTGGAAAAAGGAGAAACCTAAGTGACATGTTTGTAAGTCAACTACAAGCTAGGTGGTATAAGTGCACTTTTGCAAAAATGGAGTTGTTTAATGTGGTGCCAACACATGGTCCACTAAGAAGCCAACACTTGGACCTATAGATGAGTGACAACACAAAAGTAGGAGATGCATCCAAGATATATACATAAAGATACATGCATTAAGTCATTTCATACAAACAAAACACAAAAACACAACCACCACCAAGCTTATGAAGCTCTCGGCCTAGCTCTTTTCAAGGAGGAGATCTCCACTTCCAACCATCCATTCACTTCAATCTTGAGCTTAAATCAAAGCTAGTATCAAGTAGAAGGTAAATCCAAGAGATCATCATCAACCAATATGTTTAACTAGATCAAAACCATGATCAAAGTTCTTGATGAATAGTGTTCTTATGAACTAACTTTTCTTTTCTTGATTTCTTTGGATAGATCAAGCTATATTAAGGCTAGATAAGGACTAACCAAGGTTTACTAAGTTCATTCATACATCAAGGAAGGTATATCACTCTTGAAAACCTAGCTCTTAGTTAAGTTTTGGTATTTTAGATGAGTTATATGGATTTAATGCATGTTTAGGACCTTAAGTTTATGCATGGGCTTTGTTAAATGGTAAATTAGTCTAGATGAACGGAAAGACATTGCTTGGTCTTAGTTCATGGATAAATAATATGTATGTGTTGTTTGGAGTGTAAACCATGATCATTGGATGGTTTGAATTTTGGAAAACGTGTAAATATAGCCGTCGTAATGCCGAAAATTCGTTAACCCTTGAAATCCGTGCATAGAAGTAGCATTAACTCACTGTTAGGCTTCGTTTTCTGCCATGTTAAGCTGGATTATGCTATGAGCTTCGTTTTGATATAAAGTTCGTATGAAACGGATATACGGTTTAGGAGATATGGCTGATTTAGTAAAAGTGGTTCGAAACCGTAAACGAAAGTTCGTAACTGTATTTAAACCCCCTTAACTCGAGTAATGCAGTGGTGAATATTGATAATTAAATATTAGAGGTAAAAAGGAAGGTGTGGGAGAAAACCACATGTCAAATAGATCGTTTTCCAATTTTATAAAAATGTTCGAATCGAGGTTAAACGCGAACGAACCCCTGGAAGCATGCTTGATTATGACTTTGGTTAATAACTTAGAAAACGGACGATAAAACTCATAGTACAATCTTGATTCGTAAATGATCGATATTAAAACTTACATGGCTTAAGTATGTATTAAGTGTGGGTGCAATGACGGGTTATAATAGCAAACGTATGTCGAACCGCATCGGTGATAAAAAGAGTTACACTAAGAGGTGTATATCGAGATAATTCGAAAACGTGTTTCGACTTAAGTGAAGTCTATATTTAATCTTGTAAAGTGTTAAGTGATTAATCCCGAATGCCTTGGCTATTTATAGATCATCAGGCTGACCCGGGACACGCTACCACTACCCCTACCCGCACTCGATTTCCAGGCAAGTTTCAAATTCTTTCAATAGGCTGTTGTTGTGAATACATATATATGCTTTCTGTTATACATATGCCATAGCATGCATGCCTACTTTCAAAGTCTTATTGATATACTTTCAGAATCCTATTATTATTATTATTATTATTATTATTATATTATCAAGGAAGGTTCTCAGTAATTCCATTCTTCCTTCGATTCGAATATAATGGAACCTGACTTGAGGAATGTTATTTATCTTGTGACTGCCCGGTCATAAATTATTCGTTTCACTCGCAACTTGGTTGCTATTATTCATGGAATCTTGTGTACCCTCTCATCGTTCGAGGGGTAGAATGTTGGAACAAGTTGGTATCCATTAACAAGCCTCGGCTTGGGAAATATTGGTGAATTTTCCTTTCCAACTAGGTACGACTACCTTATGGAGTCCTATCAACAAGTGCTATACTTGGGGAAAGGGGGACGAACTTTACATTTCAAAGTTATGGATGTTAATTGAACTAGGAGACGCGTAAGTGGCCGAGTGGCGCCAGTCCAGCAATGGCCCAACCGTTGGCCGGGGGGTTCCAGAGGGCGGGCGATCCGTCGGTACTTCCTTCTACATGTAGAGAACAAATGATGGGGAGCATGACATGCGACTGATCATCGTAGATGTTGTGGCTCCTGGCGCGGCAAGCTCCCGTATTAGTTCATCACCCAAATTTGAAGAATATTCTGTAACATTACCATTGTGGGTAATGCTGAAAAGTGTTTGAACTGGGATTGCAGCATTCTTCCTGCAAGTTCCCCTATCATGAAAAAATGATGATCTGGCTTATCTTTGACATAGCAGATATTCCCACAAAACATAAATATGTTTTGAGTTACTTGCAACTTCATCCTTTATATTGAGCTGACACTATTTTCGGTAATGCATGGCATATGGTTTCAAAATATATTTTTTGAACTGTCATATATACATACCTATGCAGTTATATTATTGTTGGTGGGCTATTGCTCACCCTTGCTTATTATTATGTCACAACAACAGCTAGGTCACATGGCTCGCGTAAGGCGCACTCGGCGCAAGCAGGTTACCCGTCCCACAGGACTCCCCGCTGATATTGTTACTGCCATTGCTGAGGTAGCACAGATAGTCAGCTTTTGCTTCCAGTTTAATTATATGTATCAATAATGTTAATCAACGGCAAGAACCTTAAACTTATGATGTTACCCTTTTGGATTGTAATAACTTTTATTCGTAATCCGTAATGTGAGACTTATTTCAATTTCATCTCTGGGACTATAACTGTGTGTGTGTGAGTGAGTGGATTATTGTGGGGTCACAGCATGTGAATTATTTATTGTGGATTCAAGTAAAGTATCAATCATGGAAAATAAGACCGTAACGACCCGATCCCGGTCCCCGGATCTGGGGGTGTTACAATACTGATTACATATGAAAATGAGCGATACCTAAGATTTGATTTTCAGAAAAAAATTCCATAGACTTGTATCTAACACGATTGCTTGTACTTGATACAATAGTTTCTTTCTTTGGTCTGCCTCTTTTTTTAACATTCACAATGGACGACTGCTCAACAGAATTCGGATCAACTGTAGATGAAGTTTTCTTCGCAGGTCTTCCTCTTTTATTAACATTCACAATGGTTGACTGCTCAACCGAATTCGGATAAACTGCAGATGAAGTTTTCTTCGCAGGTCTTCCTCTTTTACGTGGTAATAAATCCATGAAACGGACAGAACCAGTATCTCTTTCACACAATGATGATTGAATATCGGATATTATTTTGATTATATGATCAGAACTGTATAAATCAGTCTCAACATCGCTGCTATGACTCCATAGAACTCTAAACCTAAAGCTATAGCGTTGTTTACAGTACTTTCATATTTAGATAATAACATTCCTAAATTAAGATGCAAGAAATTAGGAGATTGTTAATTAATTTCAATTAATTGGTGCCTACGTGGCTTTTTTTTTTGAATATTTTTCACTCCTAAGTGATTTTACTTTTCAGTCCCTTATTGTACAATTTTAGGAAGGAAGTGAACAATTTAAGAAAGGTTAAAACAGGCCAAAAAGTATTCAGGATTTATAATATACATAGATAGGTAGATAGATTTGCTATCAAAGAAAAATTATGAGTAAAGTTGATAGGTTTTTTTTGTGTTAGGTACAAAAGTTGATAGTTGTTAATATTATACTCCCTCCGTCCCATTTTGTATGACGCTCTTCTTTTTGCACGCAAAATGTGTTTGGACGGGGTACTTATAGATAATATTTTTTTTGTTTTGTATAAAAATATAGATTCTATATTTTTGTATAAATCGAAAAAAATTAAAAAAATATAATTTAGAAGTATCCGGTCCGAGCACATTGAAATGCATGAAAAAGTCAGCTTAAATTTTGGGACGGAGTGAGTATAATTTGACAATTTCATGATCGAAAGGACATTATATAATTTTATCATATAAATATGATTTTTTTATAGGACCAATTACATTAAATAATCCGACTTATGCTTTAAAATTGTTATTTTAACATAAAATATTTATTAGATTAAAGTCCAAAATACCTAATTTTTATTAAAATATATTCAAAATATTTATATTTTATAATTATGATCCTAGATACTTATCAAATACTCAACTAACGATGATGAAATGTTAGGATTACACATCACTATCAAAAAAGTATAGGAATATATTCTATTATCGATAAAATATTAGATCGAATACTTTATTAACAATGAGTATAAATATTCCACTCAAACGTCGGATAGGTGGTGGAATATCATTTCGGATAATTCATTGCATGAGTAGTATCATTTTTGATACTTTACTATGAACGAAATGAATATTTTGATTATTATTTTTGAAAATAAATATTTTGGATAAATAAATATAAAAATAATAATTTAGACATTTTTTCATATTTTATTTATTTTAATGATGCATCTATATATATTATAATGCCAGGAGATCAGAAATGTACCAGAAACGTTTTAAATATTTTTCTTGCATTTTCAATTTTTTGATTTTTTATTAAAAATATGTTCTTGCATTAAATAACTCTTAATGACCTTTTAATTAGTCATTAATTACACCTATTAAATCTATAAAAAATTTACTTTATTTCACATTTTTAAAAATTTAAAAAACTTTGTTTGAGCATATAACTATTATTTCAACATCATACAAGAAATTTGACATTTACCTACCAATCTTAAGTGTAGGTAAAAGCACTTTATTTGTAAGTAATGCATTTTAGCTACCTATATATTATTGGTAACAATTGGTAGGTAATAGTTAGTAGAGAAAGAGTATTTACCTACACATAATTATATTGGTAGATAAATTATAATGTGGATTCTATTTGTCTGAATGATCAAATTTGAGTCATCAGCACACGTGTCATTTGCTTATGTGGCCGGTCTTAGTAAGCATTCCACATGGCATCTACACAGTTGTCCATATGGCACTCAAACAATGGTCCAGATGGCATACTACTGATTGTCCACATGGTAGGTAATGAGTAGTCCATGTTATTGGTCTATAATGATTTATTTGATAATTTTTTTTGTTTTATTACAAACATCAAAATCGGGAAAATCATGAAGTGTGCAAAAATTTAAATAATAATCATATTTCATTTATTAAAAGTGGGAATTACAAAAGTGAAATTAAATAAACTAAGCTTACAAATTTGTTGTACTAACGAATAGAAGAAGGTATACAAATAATTTTGACAAAGAAAAAATGAAAATCGTGTTAATTTTGCTTCACGTCCGAATTGATGAGCTTGTGGAAACGTTGAATAATCTCTTCATTTAGTCCCGCTATGCCTCTGCACCATCTTGTAAAGCTTCAGTCCGAGAAAAATGAAAACTTGACGAGAAGACTCCATATATCCAATGTTGGTGCAATGAAACACTATTGAATATTGTAGGTGTTGATTTTACAAGTTGTTTCATATTGCCCTCCTGACTCCTGCAAACGTAGAACAAGAAAAAATGTTAAGACACCTACATTTATACCCATATAATAAACATAAACTTCAATTTAGCTATCAATCTATATAGCTAATTTGTGTATAATAGAATACATGTATGCACACAAGGAGATGATGCAGATGTCTCAGGATAAGTCAATTATCTTGAGAAAGCAACAGGAGAGAAGACTGAAGAGAAAAGATACGAGTTGTAGAAGAAAAAATAGGCAGCAAAGTAGAGAAATGAGCATGTTCTAGAAAGAAAAAGATAACAAAATTTACAACTCAAAATGATCCTTAATATATGTATTTAAACTCATTTTTTCCAAGATATTATAGCCGAATATTGTGGCACATAGACGTGCTTAAGCAGTTAAAATTTATTATCATAATGTGACCTCATCGTGGAAATCGTGCAAAATGGTACCAGATCGTGGCATTAAAATATGTAATGTAACTTTAAAGGATATTTACCAAAAATACTAGATTTAAAGTTTCTTTTTGCAAAAATACCACCTTCCTTAATAAATTGCAATTTTACCAAACAAAGTTTCAAATTGCAAAAATACTAGGCCCATTCCTCCTCCCTCCTTCCTAGCCCAACCCACTCCCCCCTCCCTCCCTCCCTCCCTCCTTTCTTCCCAGCCCACTGCCGACTTCTGTACCTTTTCTTTTTTTTTTTTTAAGATGGGGGCTATTTTGGTAGATTTTTGTATGCAACCAAATGCAACTTTTTTTAAAAAGGTGGGGTGATTTTGGTGGATTTGGGTTACTAGTTGCAACTATTTTCAACTACTTTCAACTAGTTGCAACTACATATTATTGGTTTGAGTGATTTTGGGTTCCAAGGCCCCGCCAGGGGCAATATTCAACCAAATCAACTATTTTCAACCATTTTCAACTAGTTACAACTAGTTGCAACTATTTTCAACTACTTTCAACTAGTTACAACTAGTTGCAACTACATATTATTGGTTTGGGTGATTTTGGTGGATTTGGGTTGCAAGGTCCCGCAGGGGCATATTCAACTGAATGCAACTGAAATCAGAAATTAAGTTGCTGATTTCAAGTTCCATTTTTCATTTGTCATTTTCGATCTCATTTTTGAACTCTATTATATATATATATTATATATATATATATAATAGAGTTCAAAAATGAGATCGAAAATGACAAATGAAAAATGTAACTTGAAATCAGAAATTTAGTTGCATTCAGTTGCAATTAGTTGCAAATTTAGTTGAATATGCCCCTGCGGGGCCAGGAAACCTAAATCCACCAAAATATCACCCATCTTATATATATATATATATAAAATAGAGTTCAAAAATGAGGTCGAAAATGACAACTGACAAATGGAACTTGAAATCAGAAATTTAGTTGCATTCAGTTGCAAATTTAGTTGAATATGCCCCTGCGGGGCTAGGAAACCCAAATCCACCAAAATAGCCCCCACCTAAAAAAAAAAAAGTACAGTCGAGCTTCACAAAATGAAGGGGGGAGGGGAGGATTAGGGTTAGTATTTTTGCAATTTAGAAACTTAGTTAGTAAAATTGCAAATTGGTATTCTTAACAAAAGTAAATGTGCAAAAATTTACTTTTTCCTATTTATTTATGAAAAGAGCCCCTTATTTTACCTTGATTAAGAATACATTTTATTTAAGTTAGTTGACAATGAAGTATTTAAGTTCTTTATTTAAAATATTGGCCAGGAATAATTTTTATCAATGTAGTACTCGAACTATGTAAAATATAAATTGAAAATTTATTTACAAATCAATCGGATGAAAAGTTATAGTCCACATGTGAGGACTGTGTAGATGAAACAAATCTAATAAGTTATTTCTATGTATTAAAATTAATCGGTTTAGTTTAAATTGAAATAAATCTAATAAGTTATTTCTATATATTTAAATTAATTTGTATAAATATGTATCTATTTATAAATTTTTTGTTTTAATTTGTGATAATTTAAAAAGCGATTTCTACTATTATAATAATAATAATAATAATTATTAGTATTACTATTGTTATTATTATTATTATTATTATTATTATTAAATTAATGATACATTTCAACACTAATAAAGTTAAGATATTAAATATATAAAATTGTTAAAAAGAAGAAAAAAATTGGAATTAGTGTAATACTTATTAAGTTTTACTAATTTATATTATATTTTCATCATATAATAATAATAATGTAATGATTCCATCATATTTGTAATTTATTTTTCAGCTTATTATTTACTCCTATTTCTCAAGGGCCTCGCTCAGTTATTGACCGGGTTATAAATTCAAATTGTTTATTAAGATGTATGAAAATTTTGACATGTCAGCATAAAAGAACTTTATTTTATTAAAAACTTGAACATATTTGATTTACCTACCAAAAACGATTACACTTAACTATGGGTAGATAAATGTAACTTTTACCTACAATTATATATTGGTAACTAAATTATTAGTAGGTAAAGTTTAGGTAAAATAATGACCGAAAATTGTTTATATCGCATTCTTTTTTATTTCCTATAAGACTACATTAATTTCTTTTCGAACGATCGTAAGTAGTAAATATGATCTTAACTTCTCAAACAATTTTGATTATAACTCATTTAGAAATCGTAATAAATTATGAAAATATATAGATCTTCGCTTAACATTTAAAATTTGTATAAAGAAAATACAAACTATTATTATTTTTGCACATTAATAAATTATACATGGAGTATGACCAAACCGATAAAATTGAACCAACCAAACTATTCTTTCAGCGGATTAATGGATAAAAAAGTTACGCCTGTTGTTAGGGGTGAGCAAAAAATCGAATTGAAACCGAAACCGAATCGAAACCGATTAAAACCGAATTGAAAAAACCGAAATCGAAACCGATCCGGTGGTTGCGGTTTTTATTTTAAAAAACTGAGACTTTCGGTTCCGGTTCCGGTTATAGGTTAAAACCGAACCGAAAAAACCGAAACCGAACCGATTATTTATATCAATAAATAAATATTTATATTTTTATAAATATTTAAAATTAAGCGCACACACATATATATATATACTAGATGATAACCCCTGCGATGCACGGGCTCGGAGATTTATGTTAAATAATTACTAATTTTTATTTAATTAAATATTTATAAAATTATATTACAAAAATTATAAAAAGAACTATGTTATTTGCATAAAAAATTTATGCGATTAACAAACTATAAACTTAGATTGTTTAATAGAAGTACTTGAAAACACGTTTCGGTTGTTTTCATTGAAAAATATTTAGGATAATTTATCGTTTAGGATAATACAATGTAAGAATTATAATAATAATAATAAGATTTCAATTTTATTATATATATTTTTTAAAAAATAACATATAATTGCAGCGAAGAATGTTCTAGAGTAGTGTATAGAAACATGTTATAGTTGTTTACCTTGAAAAATCTTTTGGAGAATTAATCGTATTATTTTTTTATTCTAAATTATGATTAAAAAAATTGTATTATAATTATAATAGGATTTCAATTTTATTATTTTCTTTAAAAAATAACATAGAATTGTAAGGGAATATGATTCTAGGGATGAAACTATTTTTTTTATTTAAAGTTGTAATAAAAGAATTATAATTATATTAGGATTTCTATTTTATTAAAAAATAACATAGAATTATAGTAGAAATAGAATTATATGGGTGAAACCAAAATTGGGGTGAAACCAAAAATGGTACCGTTAAAAAGGTGTTTCGCTTATTAATAAAGGTTATAGATATATGGGAATCATATGTCATATTTTATAATGAATTGAAATTCCCTTGTGACTTGCAAAAGGCATTAATATTTATTAAATTTTCTTTCTTTTGGCAGGTTGTTACACCATAACACCTTCAAGTCAGCTGGTATTGTTCTAATTTCATCGTTATATAAATATTATTATTATATGATGTCTAATTGTAATTTTTGGATTAAAGTGATAGTCTGCTAGCTGCTTTATCACTGCCTCTTGAACAAATTGTGTTGTTAGGCTACCTTTTAATTAAATAATCAATTTTGACATCTTTTTATTGTTTCAAGTTTTGAAAATTGTTGTATGAATACTTTTGAACGATTTATGTTTTTGTGATAGAACTACTTTTTTAATTAATTAATAATACTTTTTTTTTATTCAATTTTAAAACCGAAACCGAGCCGATCAAAACCGAACCGAGGTTTTAAAACCGAAACCAAAACCGATGGTTCGGTTGCGGTTTTTAATTTTTAAAACCGAGGACTTCCGGTTTCGGTTCCGGTTTTACTCAAAAATCGAACCGACCGAGGTTTGCTCTCCCCTACCTGTTGTTCATTATATTGTGTAAAACCGAACCGAACCGAGGTTTGCTCTCCCCTAACTTTATTGATAGATTAAATAGTTAAAAAAGTTATATACCCGTTGTTCATTATGTTGTGTTGAAATAAATTAACATTCTATTTAAATAAATTCTTACACTACCATTGAACATGTATGTTATTAGAGGGGCATCGGCTTTAAAAAGTATTATTATATATAATACTTTTAACTTTTGGTTACGTTTGTATTATAATTGTTACGGAGTACTTTTTATGTTTATGATATTTTTGAAATTATGAAAATTTTAGATATATAAAGAGAGTATTTTCAAACTTATAATTCAAGTAAATTGTTTTGATTCAATTTTTTGTAAAAAAATTTAAGAGACCAATAAATTTTTAAATATAATTCATATATTTTCAATATTTTAAAATAAAATTATGAACCGCGCGAAGCGCGGATAAGTTTCCTAGTTTTTATTTAATACACTACGATTATAATTAGATCTAAAGTTTGATTTTTCAATATCCGTTTCTTCACATAAGATTATAAATAATCCTAATTAATCAAAATCTTAATACGAGGTAGTATAAATCAGAAGTTCTGGTCAACCAGTAAGCAGCCAACGAGTGTGTGCAGGTGCAGCAGGTCTCTGTCTCTCCAATTTTTGGTCAAACACAGACAACCCTTGATTCATCTTGTATCCATCTTTTTTAGGGTTTATCAAAACCAAAATAATACATACAAATAACACACCCAAATCATACATTTGATTCATCAGTTCTTTTCATCTGGGTTAGTACATTTTCATCTTTCTTATATGTTTATTCACTTTTCTTGATCCATTAACATGTAAAGCTTCGATCTTTACTCAATTTTATTTGTTTTTTTGTTCTTGTATGTTGAATATTTGCTTAGATTAGCTCAGTTTAGTCATAGATCACTGTGTGTTTACATTTATGTCAAGATTGTGTTTTTCTTGTATGTATGTGTGCATAAAGCAGGCATTTTTATTGTTATTATTGATGTTGTTGGGTATTTTTCGATACCCTTTTGATTTCTTGATCTTGGGTGCTGGTGATGAAGAAGTTACAATTTTTTGTCCTTTCTTCGAAATTGTTAGTTTGTGAATTGTGAAGTACATTTGATGTTTGCATTTGTTGAGCTAAATGGTCACATAGCATAGTGGATATCGCGTTAGATTCCGAATCTAAAGGTCGTGGGTTCGAATCCCACTGTGATCATCTTCTTTTGCTTGCGTGCCTGTGTGTGTACTTGTAAGTTATCTGCTTTCATGTTTGAATTGTTGGTATATCTATGTATTTCGGAATGTGTCTATGTTTGAAACTTCGAATAATTTACTAACCAGTTGAATCGTATTTGTTTTGTAAGTGGATTATATTTAATGTGTGATGAATTTTAGTTTTAGTTTTTGGACTAGATTACAGTTTGCATTTTTTTATCAAATTTTGTTTATTGCAGTGTATCTTGAAGGTTTGTAGATTTTGTTGTTTAAGATAGTAAAATTTGGTCGAACTTGTCCCTATATATTTACGTATCTGCTTATGTTCGAAATTGCATTGCTGCACCAACATCTGGAGCCAAACTTAGTTGCAAACTCAGTTATTTGTGTTGTTACAGTTGTATTAATGTTATGTATTTTTCCATATTGGTGTTACTTGGCATTGTTATTGTTGGGCCTCCTCGGGGTGACCCTCCATATACTCTTACCCATTGAGATGTGATTGTGTTTTTTACATGTCTTTTTTTTTGTTTCACAGTGTTGGAGTTACTGAGTTATCCAAATGGGAGTATCATCTGGCTCTAATACCCAGAACCAACCTTCACCTAATATGCTGCCTCCACGTCAATTCCCAGGATCAAGTGGGCTGCATCCATCTTTGTTCCTAGCTGCTTCAGTTGGACAAGCATCAACGGATAGTCGGGATCACAAATCAAATTCAGATCATGTTCGTGACTCACCTGCTGAGAGTGCCAGTTCCCAAGAAACTTGGCCTACTGCTAAAACCATTCTTGCAAAAGAGAATGACAAAGCAGAGAATGATTATTCTAAAACATCCATCATTCGTCGGTTTTCTGATTCGGATAAGATTTCTCTTCGGGACATCGCAAGTGAAAGAGTAGAAATAATTTCTGAAAGAATGCAACTAGTTCCTGATGAATTTCTGGACGATTTGAAGGGAAGTCTTCGTGCAATTCTTGATGGAAGCGGTGGATCCCAACAGAGAGAGGAGTTTATGATGCTGCAAAAACTTGTTCAAAGTAGGTCTGATTTGACAGCCAAAACACTGATAAGATCACACCGAGTACAACTCGAGATCATCGTTGCTATTAATACAGGAATTCAAGCATTCTTGCATCCAAACGTAAGCCTATCACAAACCTCCCTGATTGAGGTTTTTGTGTATAAGCGTTGCAGAAATTTAGCATGCCAAAACCAGCTACCAGCAGATGACTGTACTTGTGAACTATGCTTGAACAGAAAAGGTTTTTGCAATCTCTGCATGTGTGTAGTCTGTAACAGATTCGACTTTGAAGTAAATACATGTCGTTGGATCGGTTGCGATGTGTGTTCTCATTGGACTCATACAGACTGCGCTATTCGCAATAAACAAATTTCTATGGGATCCTCTTCAAAGATAGGATCTGGTTCAGCTGAAATGGTTTTCCATTGTCGGGCCTGTAATCGGATGTCTGAGCTTTTGGGGTGGGTTAAAGATGTGTTCCAACATTGTGCTCCAACTTGGGACCGGGAAGCTTTGATGAGGGAACTTGATTTTGTGAGTAGGATCTTCCGTGGAAGTGAGGATCCCAAAGGGCGGAAGCTTTTCTTGAACTGCGAGGAGCTTGTTGACAAATTGAAGAACGGGATAACTGAGTCAGTAGCATGCCGAGCTATATTAATGTTCTTCCAAGGTACATAAACCTAAATATTGCTATCTTAGTATCCCACCATCTAACCATTATCGGGAAAACGTGATTCATCTAAATAGATATAAATTGAATTGTTTGAATGTCAAGGAACGATTATAATATAATAATATTTTCTCTACAAAATGCAGTCGTACATATAATTACTGAACTTTGTCTCTGTCCTTATGTTAGCATCTGGCAGTCCCCTGTCAGCTCAAGCCTCTGTGTTGAAGTCAGTTTCAGAGAATATTCCAGTGATGTACACAGTACACAATATCTTCACTGCTCCTTTTTTATAGCTAAGCTTCAGAATTTGATATCCGTACTTATGGAATATTATTAAAGTAGTTGATTTGTTGATATTTGTTTTTGTCTGAAAAAATTGAAAAGCCTAATTTCTTATTAGTTCTTTGAAAAGATTGTAATTTCCAACATCTATACACATACCAAAAGTCCAAAAGTTCCTCAAAAGCCGAAGGTCTTTCACAGAAATTACCTCTTTGCTCCAAGGAGTAGAGATAAGGCTTGTGGGTCTCGCTACATCCAAGTGGGACATGCAGTGTATTTTTGGTTAGTTTGTATAGTTTTCTGGTGTTTTTGTGTTATTGTTATCCAAAAATGGGTATTACTTGGTGTGTGACCTAAATAACTAATTAATGATGTAGGACCGAACTACTTGCCTAATTTTACTTGACATTTTGACCGATTGGTAATTCATGTAGGATTGCAGGGTAACATTGGGTACCCTCTGGTATCATCGTTTATCATTAATGTGCATTTGTTTAAAAACAAAAAAATCTCACGAAATATAATGAATATGCATTTACAGATTTGCATCAGTTGTTTTGATCAACACCAATTTGCAGTTAACACGACTTCTCTTCCAAGTTTCAACCATGATCTACTGCAATTTTTTTTACGAGTTTGCATAGGCATAAACTGTACTGTCTTTCATCTTTGTGTTTAGCTTGTGATCAGTCCCATGCATCACACAGTCTCTATTCTACAAAATGATATTTTTCCTTCCCTTATTATTCTATTTATAAAACTGAAAAAATCTCGTATATAATCTGGTTTTGATAATGTACTACTTCTTTTTAAGAGCTTGAGATGGACTCACCAAAGAATGTAGAATCTGGGGAAGGTGTACGGATAATAGCCCCACATGAGGCGTGCAATAAAATTGCTGACGTGGTTCATGAGGCCGTACAAAAGATGGAAATGGTGGCTGATGAGAAAATGAGGTTGCTAAAGAAGGCACGCCTCAGTCTTGAGGTTTGTGATCGTGAGCTTCAGGACAAGGCAAGGGAGGTTGCTGAGTTGAAGCTGGAGAGGCACCGGAAAAAGCAACAGATAGATGAGTTGGAGAGTATTGTTAGGCTTAAGCAGGCTGAGGCTGATATGTTTCAGCTCAAGGCCGATGAGGCAAGGCGTGAGGCTGAGATGCTACAGAGCATTGCTCATGCCAGATCAGAAAAGTCAGAAGAAGATTATGCGAGCAGATACCTGAAACAGCGTTTGAGTGAGGCTGAGGCTGAGAGGCAATATATTTTTGAGAAAATCAAACTTCAGGAAGGTTCGCATGCACGACAGAGCAGTGGTGTTGGTGATCCTTCTCAGGCACCCATGTTGTCAAAAATCCAGGATCTGCTGAAAAATGTTTACAGTGTGCCCCCAAACTCAGAAAGCCAACCAAGTGAATGTCACCCTGCGAGGAAATATCCATAGATGCATCTGAATTTCATGTTGTCACTTGTGTATGTTTCCTTATGACGTAAGGTAATTGAATCTCGATATCATGTTACTGCTCTTGTATGGTGTATTACGAGTAAAATCATGTCAGTGAAAGACATTTAATTTACTTGAACTATGTGCGTGCTTCGTATGAATTTCTAAGTTGATATTTTACTCAAGTTACATATTTCAGGAGTTTTTAAGAGTTAGTTACTGGGAGCAATGTTGATTATCCGTAAAAGAAATCCTGTTGATGATTTTATCTGTAGCTTCACCTCTACTCTACTGTACGTTTTTATTTATCTTTTATGATGTTCCTACTTCCTACTGGACCTAAAAACTACTGTATAAACTTATGCTCACCTTGGCTGGAAGGAGTGGTCAGAGGTATAGATGGAATGCATATTTTTACGATGATGCTTTAGCAGGCAGGAAGAATGGATATTCCAGTACTTCCACACTAGTGATGAAATAATATGCTTTTAATTTTAAACCCCCTTACTAAAAGTTGCTTTCATCAAAAGAAGACTTCATTAGCCTGCCGAAACATGGTATAGCCACCAATGATGTCCGTAGCTGAATGATTCTGTCCTTTAACCTTTCTGTTGAGCAGTTTCATGAGGTTCCAGGACTAGGTTTTTGTCGTTATAATCCACGCAACGTAGCTCTTCTGGATCTACCTTTCTGATGTATTTTGTTTACAGATTTTGGTCACTAATTATTAATCCGTATAATATAAACCCAATATTAAATTTAGGTGAGATCATAGATTATGTTTTCATTTGGTAGCAGTTATTTTTAATGTACTGCTTACTCTAAGAAAGTTCACTTGCCTGCAATGCTAGTTATGATCCTCTTTAACAGCTTTCCTTGCCTATTCGAGAGTAGTTCCATATATTGATTAAAGTGACTTCCCAAAATTGCTCTCTGCAAATTCCTTGAAACCAGTGTTCTAAAAAGCGGCCTAAGCGGCCGCCTAGGCGGAAAATATGTACTAGCTAGGGCTGTCAAAAAAATCCGATATCCGACCGAAAAATCCGATACCGAATCCGAAAAAAACGGATAATATCCGTATTCGAAAGAAAACGGATATTATTCGTATCCGAATCCGTATCCGAAAATAGAGGATACGGATATAGGCACATCCGTATCCGAAATATCCGATATCCGAATATTTATAAATATATAAATAAATAAATAAATAAATATATATATAAATAAATAAATAAATAAATAAATATAAATTCTTTTTAGAATATATAATTTATAATATAATATCTATAATATATAATTTATAATATAATATCGAAAATATATTATTTATATATTAAAATTTAATTATTTATTATTTAATTCATTAATAAGTAAAAATATTTACATTGAATGGAAAAAAATTGTTTTTTTTTAATTTTTTTATATGATTCGGATATTCGGATTTTCGGATATTCGGAGATATTCGGATTTTTTAAAAAATCTCAAAATTCGGATATTCGGATTCGGATATTATCCGTATCCGGATAATATCCGTCGGATTCGAATTCGGATATAACTTTCTAATATCCGTCGGATTCGGATACGGATTCGGATACGAATTTCGGATTTCGGATTCGGATTCGGATATAGGCAGATCCGTATCCGAAATATCCGTTTGACAGCCCTAGTACTAGCCGACTCATTTTTGCATTAATCGGATATTTAAGCGTTTTGGTAATTAAGCGGCGCTTAATCGGTAATTAAGCGGGATTAAGCGGAATTAAGCGGGTTTGACCAAATTTTGACCCTTTTTAATTATTTTTTAAAATTTTTTCTTTACATATTTTCCAAATTTCATATTATAAATGAATATATATATAATAAACTTATATAATTAAAATAATTAAATAAAATATGTATATATTCACAATCCGCTTAAAATTCCGTCTAGGCGTCCGCTTAACCGCTTAAGCGCTAGAAGGTTCTCCCACCGCTTAGAACCGCTTACCGCTTTTTAGAACACTGCTTGAAACTACTTGCAGATCTGCCAAATCAACAAGTCAAAAATAGGAACATAGGTACATGTCATCCGAATATTGATTTATCCGCCTAACATAAGTTTTGTCTTCTAAACCTTATCTTAGTATTATCTTACTACATTAGTTCCTTGTTGTCTCCGTCTTACCTGTCTCATCTGATTGCTTATATTCATCTGCCCGAGCTTTTTTTCTTCTTCATTATCAAGCTTTAGCTATTTGGCTGTAAATATTTTTTCTACACGCCAGTAATGAGTCCACGTACCAATGGAAAAGGCATTTCAGAGCCAGATGAACAGCCAAGAAAAGGGATACAAAATCTACCCGTCGAAATCTCCCATGACATACTTGCAAGGCTGCCTGTGTCGTCTGTATTACAATGCAGATATGTGTCCCGACTCTGGCGCCAGTTATCCCATGAGGTGAGTCTTCTTAATTTGCACCTGCTGCGAACAGGGAAGAAAAATCCCAGCCTCATTTTTCACTGCTTAGATTCTGCGAGAAACCAGCTTCATTTTCTGGAGTTATCTAATCCACTTTGTAACAATGAAATTGCATGTGAAATTAACATACCTTTCCGTACAGTAATGCCTGATAAGGTTCGTATTTTAGATTCATGTAATGGCTTGTTGTGCATATCAAATGAATTCCGCAATGATCCTTATTACATATACAATCCTCATACTAGAAAATATAAGGAGCTTCCAGTATCAAGGCAGTTTGAACAACAAAGAGTGGAGGCTGGCTTCGGTTTTGATCCAGTAGCCAACGAGTACAAGTTAGTTAAAATGGTCTACTATAAGAATCCATATACTGGACCATTACCCCGGCGGGTATATACATGTGGAACTCCTGATTATCCAAACTCAGAAGTTCAAATATGTAATATTGGTAGCAATACATGGAGAAGCATCGGAAGCATACCTTATCAGTTCAAACGACAATCAACAGAGCATCTTGGATCGTCAAAAGAAATAATCTGTCTAAACGGAAGGCTTCACTGGTTGAAGGGCTCAGGAAGACATTACGGCTTTGACAACAGTAACCCCAGAATCATTTCGTTTGATTTATCTGATGAACACTTTCACGAGATTCCAAAACCTGCTTGTGGCAGCCTTGAAAAGCTTGATTATCTTTTATTGGTTCTAGGAGGATGTCTTTCAGCAGCAGTTTATAGTAAAGATGGAAAAGTGGAGGTCTGGGTTATGAAAGAGTATAATGTGAAGGAGTCTTGGATCAAAGAGTTTGATATTGAAGCACACCCACGAAATATAGACGTTGGTTTGCAGAGATCATCAAATGTCCGTGTTTTTTATGTGCACGGGATCTGGGCAAATAGAGTTTTGCATGGCAAATCAGTTCGAGTTTTGTGTTTTCTAGAGAACGGTGATATTTTGCTAGAGTACAAAGATGGGAAACTAGCTTCGTACAATACCGGGAATGGAGAAACTACAGACTTGCAGTTTCAGGGACTGCCTACAAGGTTTAATACAATTGTACATATTGGTACCCTTGATTGGATCAACGAACCACAGACCACTAGTACATGTATTGAAGATCCTGAAACTTGAAGTGGACAAGAGAAATGTGTCTGTGCAATCTAAGATAGTTAAAGTGCCCATTTGGGTCATGAGATTTGAACCCGGTTAATGGGAATGAGAATGAGATTTTAATACAAAAATGTATCTAAGATAGTTAAAGTGTTCATTTGGTTCGTGAGATTTCAATCCTGTTAATGGGAATGAGAATGAGATTTTAATACAAAAATGTATATAAGATAGTTAAAATGCCCGTTTGGATCATGAGATTTCAACCCGGTTAATGGGAATGAGAATGAGATTTTAATACAAAAATATGTATCTAAGATAGTTAAAGTGTTCATTTGGTTCATGAGATTTCAATCCTGTTAATGGGAATGAGAATGAGATTTTAATACAAAAATGTATATAAGATAGTTAAAATGCCCGTTTGGATCGTGAGATTACCCGGTTAATGAGAATGAGAATGAGATTTTAATACAAAAATGTATCTAAGATAGTTAAAGTGCCCGTTTGGATCATGAGATTTCAATTCGGTTAATGGAAATGAGAATGAAATTATAATACAAAAATGTATCTAAGATAGTTAAGTGTGCGTTTAGATTATGAGTTCAACCCGGTTAATGGGAATGAAAATGAGATTTTAATACAAAAATGTATTAGAACCTCATTCATATCCCAGTTAACCGGATTGAAATCTCATGCGATCCCAAACTATTAAACCAAATCACAGGAATGTGTACTTAAATTGTTGGATCTCAGCTACCATTGCATAATCACATCCTGCTAAGCCAGCTATACGATGATGACAGCAAATTAAAGCTTACACAATCATTGCGAAAGATTAATTTGAATGTGCTGTTTTAGGGTTTAGGGCTCAGACACGGGCACAGCCAGCTAGATAACCCTAGTCATTGCCACTAGGAACGAGTTTTGATTGGAGCCACATTCAACTATTAATTCATCTTGTGATAAAGGCACACGCATTTTGATTTTTACCATGTCTTATATGCACAAGTGGGAATACGACGATGTCCTAAAAGAAACTGTATTATCTATATATATTATAATGCCTGGAGATCAGAAATGCACCAGAACAGTTGAAGGTATTTTTCTTGAATTTTCGTTTTTTTGATTTTTTTTATTAAAATTCTTTTCTTGCATTAAATAGCTATTAATGACATTTTAATTAGTCATTAATTACACCTATTAAACATATATTAAATTTACTATATTTAATTTGTTTAAAAATTAGCAAACTTTAGTTGAACATTATAGTTATTTTTTCAATATTAAATATTAATTATATATATTTATGTTTATTTTTAGTTAAAATGACGAATAACAATTGTTTGTATTGCGTTATTTTTTATTCCCTTTTCAAGATCACTATAATTTCTTTTCGGATGATTATACGGTACACGACCTTAACTTCTCAAGCAATTTTTATTATCAATAATTGTGAAAATCGTAATAAATTATGGAAGTACAAGATATTTATTTAATATCTGGAATTGTATACAAACAGTACAGATAGATTTTCAATTTTGCACATGAATAAATAATAGACTTAATTGCACGAGGATGGCTTCAACTATTTTTTTTTTGCACAAAAATGGTCCAAGTATAAAAATAGACAATGTGATGGCCAAACTATTTTTTTTAAACAGATGAGTGTATTCAATTTGTGACTTAATTGCAGCATGATGGCTGAACAATATTTTTTAAAACACAAAAATGGCCAAAAAATAAAAATAAACAACAGTTTTTAGATTAATTTAGACGGAATGCAATCATCTGCTTAAAATAATACTTGGGCCATTTTTGTGCAAAAAAAAATAGTTGAGGCCATCCTCATGCAATTAAGTCTAAATAATACATGAGTTATGATCAAATCGATTAAATTTAACAAATCCAATCATTTATCGGAAGATAAAATTGATAAAAAATCTATACACCCATTGTTTCGTTACATTGTGTTGAAATAATTTTTTATTGTAATTAAACAAATTCTTATACTATTATTGAATATGTATATTATGAGAGGGCTATCGGTTTTAAAAAACATTATTAACCAACTTCTCAAATATCTGAAATTTGTAAACAAATCATGCGCATACACACATGAGTTATGACCAAACTAATTAAATTGAACAAACTCAACCATTTTATCGGAAAATTAAATTGATAAAAAAATTATATGCCCATTGTTTCATTATATTGTGTCAAAATAAATTAATATTCAAATTAAATAAATTCTTAAACTACTATTGAACACATATATTATGAGAGGGGTGTCAGTTTTAAAAAAATGTTATTAAGTTGTATTCAATATTGGTAACTTTTGATTGTAAATATTACGTTCATATTGTAATTTTTATTTTTATATGTTTGTGATGTTTTTAAGATTATCAAAATTTTAGATATATATAATGAAAATATTTTTCCAATTAATAATTCATGTAAATTATTTTTAAAATAATTTTTAATAGAAAATTCAGAAGTGACCAATCAATTTTTAAGAATAATAGAAATTAATTTATCTATTACAGTACTTTTATATAAAAATTTATTATAATATCAGGAAACTGGAGAGACTTACACTCAGAAGCTTCAAAATATTTTTCTTGAATTTTCACATTTTAATTTTTTTATTAAAATAATTTTCTTGCATTTAATTAATAATTAATTATACCTATTAAATATATATTAAACACACTTTATTTCTTATTTAATATAAAAGTTTAACAATTTTATTAGAACATTATTACTATTATTATTATTTTAATATTAATTATTTATATAAAAATACCATTATTTTAAGGTAAAACAAATAAAATAATTTTTATCGTCATTTCTAATCCTTATTAAAAATCATTGCAAATTTTTTGGCAATAATTAATAGACGATTTTAACTTTTCGATTAATTCGTAATCAATGATCGTGAGAATCATGATAAGATACATAAGTATATTTATTTTTCGAAACATCCACAATTTAAATAAAAATAATATCGTAGAATTTACATTTATACCAGAACAAATTATACACGGAGTGTGACCAACTCGATTAAATTGAATCAAGTGGACCCTTTTTTTCATCAATTAAATCAATAAAAAAAATTACCCATTCGTTGTTTGATTATTTTGTGTTGGAAAAGTTAATATTCTAATTAAACACATTCTTATACTATTACTAATCAACTAATCATGCATGTATGTTATGAGATGGGAGACGGTGTTTAAAATCGTTAATTAGTTATATTTAATATTTACAAATTTTTATTATAGGAATTATGTTGACATTGTAGTTTGGTATGGAAAAAAGTAAAAGGTGTTTAAGGAGTTGATTTTTGCTATTTTAAACAAATTCTCACTTTTTGAGCATTAAGTAAGGGTGTTATAAAACGAGCATCGACTTTAAAAACAATTATATGTACAAATTTATTATAAAATTTAATAAAAAAATATTAGAATATGTGAGTATCACTTTGATGTATCCATGAATTTAATTTTAATGTTACAAACAAAACAGTTCTTATAAAATGCTCTGAAAAATTAATTAAATGTAGGGATACGGGTGTCGGATCACTCCAAAAAAACATGAAGCATGACTTACAATATGCATTTGAAATCTGTTTTTTTCGTCATAAAACCAAATATATCGACAAGTGAAATCAATCACACCTCTTATCACATTTACATTCTAATTCTTTTCATCGTACAATCAATTTTACTAACAAATAATTTAATAACAAATTAAGCAATCACGTCTTTTATGATATCATCGACAATAGAAAAGATTCACAAATGTTATTTTTACTTATTCAATGTCAAACTTTGCAAATGTTTATCAATATTGGATTTCAAAAGCATTTTTTATGCGACAAAATAGGTTCGTCAATATCTTCAAAATTATTATTATTATTAATATTCAAGAATTTAACTGAAACATGTTTTTTTTCACTTAATTCTTTTCTCTTTAATTTTTAAACATTCAAATTTAATTACATTTCACATAATTTTTAATTTATCATATTAACTTTCAAATAATAAAATTTAACAAACAATAATGTTATGTGTATAATTTTTAAAAATATTTTCGTGCTGCGCGTAGCGCGGCTTTATTACCTAGTAAAGTGTAATAGCAAAGCATGTGAGGACTTATTTGTCAAATATGTCATCCTAACTCATCCATCTTCCTAACGTCTAAACTATGTCACTTTCTTTGCAAAAGATTTGGGTTGCTTTGCTGCTTCTGTTAATAGTGCTACATAATTCAGGTAATGTGCATGATTGATACATGGTTAATGTTCTTGATATAGATACCCAATTTATCAGCATTAAAGGTATTCCTCAAAATGCATTCTTGCCAAAACTTTTATCTTAGTTTTAATGTATCAGCATTAAAGGTACATATTCCTCAATTGTTAAATTAAACTTTAATTTAAAATCTTGATGATGGTGCTGCAGATGGGGAGTTTGAGCAGTGGTGCATAGCTGATGAACAGACACCAGATGTGGAGCTGCAGGCGGGTTTAGATTGGGCTTGTGGAAAGGGAGGTGCAGATTGTAGTAAAATACAGGTGAATCAACCTTGCTATTTACCAAATACTGTGAGGGACCATGCTTCTTATGCCTTCAATAACTACTACCAGAAGTTCAAGAACAGAGGTGGAACTTGCTATTTCAAGGGTGCTGCCATGACTACAGAACTCGATCCAAGTAAGCACCACCACACTTGTACAAACCACTAGCTACTATAACATATCAAGTAGGACTCGTACATTGTGAATGCTACTATCTCATCTAAGGAGCAGACACACTGTCAGGCTAGATTTAGAACCATGATGGGTGTTGGAGTAAGTGTATTAAATTGCCAATCCTTTACAATGTTGGGTTACAAGTATATTTATAATGACTTAATTGGGCCTTTAATGGGCTTGACTATCTAAGTGGGCCTCTGGCCCAACATTCAGTCCCCCCTAAGTATGAAAGTATCTTCAGATCTTTCTAATTTATTTTACATAAAGCCCAATTTTTGCAAAAAGGAAAAGAAAGGGAAAAGAAAAGAAAGAAAAAATTTTTTGCTCCTTGGTTTGAATTGATAGTGACACGCGGCTGTGTACGTAGTGGCTGAAGGGTTGTGTCTGTTCACTTCTCCATGTCTTGGGACTAGCACCGGCAGTTGTAGAGGTAATATATTCACTTTACTCTTCTCTTTTCTCTATAAGTTTTCTTGCTCTTTTACTTTCTGTTTCTTTGTTTTATCATCTTCTCTCGTTGCCATTCTTGATATCTGAGGTATTCTTCCTGTCTCTTCTCTGTCTTTTCTTTTATTTTCTTGCTTTCTTCCTTGTCTGGTACTATGAAGGCTATCATCGCCTCTTGTTCTTCGACTGAGAGTGTTCCCCAAAACGATGGGGGGGGTGATGTGGAGAGCCCTGTTCTTGAGACTGCTACTCGTTCTCATTATCTTCTCCGTACCTCCCCTTCTGTAAAAGCCCTGTCTTTTTCTCCTGGTTGTCATGAGAGTTCTATCAGTAGGGTTCGTTCAGTTGTTGGGTCTGGTTCACAGACCCCTTCTGTCGATGATGTTGTAAGACCCCGTTCTGGTGCTAGTTTTGAGTCCAATAAGTCTTTTAATAAGCCCAGCTTCTACACTACACACCCCTTGGACCTTGATAAGTTATCAGGGTACGTTTCTTTCTCTGCTGGTTATAATGCCTTTGCCCCTAGTGTAAATGACCGGATGTGGAAACCTCCTCGACCTGGTTGTCAAGCCATCCCTGATGTATACTTTGAATATGGGCTTAGATTACCTTTACACCCCTTCTTTCGTTTTATCCTTCAGATCCTTGGGTGTGGTTTGGCCCAATTGGTACCAAACACGGTGCTTCAGATTAATGGGGTTATTGCTAGATGCTACGAACTCCGACAATTCCCTAGTCTTGACTTGTTCTTCTCAATCTTTCGAGTAAAGAATACTGGGATACAGTTTTATGTTGACAAAAAAGAGGGATGTAGAAAGTTGGTTGAGGCTCCTGCTTCTAATTCTGGTTGGCACCCTTTGTGGGCTTGGTATGAGGGTCACGAACTAGGAACCATAGGACCTTGGCGAACTCTCTGCGCTGGTCGTGTGAAGTCTGTAAACCTTTTGGGGTCGAGAGCCGCTTCTGACCTGCGAGTTTTTCTTGGCTCTGAAGTTAGATATCAGCCTGAAGAGTTCTTAGATGCGAAATTCTTGAGTGATCATTGTTGTAAGCTAGTATCTGTGTTCTTGTCTCTGTAGTACTTTGCTTTTCCTTTTGTTCTTATTGACTTACTTTTACCTTTTGACCTGTAGTGACTGGACCCGCACTGCTTGAACTGGTGAAACTTTATGCAAACATGCCTACCGAAGAGTTTTTGGCCCTTCTTGTGAAGAGCAAGGCTGCTGGAGCGTCGATCGTGATTCCTAGTGTTAAATTGGAAAGTGGCCCAGAGGCAATTTCGAAGAGTTTCGTTTCCCCTTCCAGTGTGATTGAGGTTGACGCTGTTGGTACTGCTGTTGTGAAGGACAAAGAAAGGAAGAGACATCGCGAAGGTCACTTTTCCAAGGGCCATCATTCAAAGAAGCTAAAGGATGTAGTGGAGCTTCCGTCCTCTGATGGTAATGTTGGGGCTTTGGTGTCCCCCAAGGGTGGTACTAACGTCGTGAGAGGCCTTCGTGGCTGTAAGGATTTAGTTGATCAGGTATTCTTGTCTTTGCCTTTATTTATTTTTATTTCAATTGTCGTTGTGTATGATTGCTTCCTTTCTGAACCCCTTGAGAGCGTCCTTTTATCTTTAATTTGGTGCTTGTTTTGACCCAGTTATCTACTGAGATGGAGAAGCTTTTGAAGCTGGATGACCTTGTTGATGTTCTTGAGGTGAAAAGACTTCGTGGAGAGGTAAGTGAACTGAAAGTGGCTAACAAGGGCCTGGAAGAGACTTCTCAGAATCTGGTTAAAGAGAACACTATTGCTGCTGATAAGCTTTTTGCTTCATTGACTGAGAAATCCCATCTTATTACTGAGTGTGATGCTCTGAGTGATCAAGTAAAGAATTTGCAGTTGGATAATCAGACTCTGAAAGATACTGTGAAGACCTCAGAAGAATGTCTTGCTAAGAAGATGGATGTTTGGATGGAAGAGAAGGCTGCTCTGATGACTAAAATGGAAGGCCTATCTGTTCAATTGGCGAAGTGTCAAGCTGAATCTTTGTCATCTTTTGAAGAAGGCTATAATGA
Source organism: Kitagawia praeruptora (assembly GCA_037693485.1). Lineage (NCBI taxonomy): Eukaryota > Viridiplantae > Streptophyta > Magnoliopsida > Apiales > Apiaceae > Kitagawia > Kitagawia praeruptora. The sequence goes on along the minus strand of CM075351.1, from coordinate 24,634,945 downwards.
AGGTGTTGGACGTCTTGCTAAGGCTGGAGTTGATGTGGTAGACCATTCGTTTGATCGTTATCTAGCTGATGTTACGAAAGGGGGTGAAGCTGGAAAGACTGGTTCATCGGACTCTGCGCCCAAGAGTTGAAGACTTGTTTATCTGCCTGGGGTATGCCCCTGTAGGCCGTGTAACTTTATTTCTATCGCTTTTGTTTTATCCAAACTTTCGTTATGAATCGTTTGAACTATTGTGACCTTTTGTTTTGTTGTCTTGACTTTGGATAATGTCTCCTTGCTTTGGTGAATCTTTCCTTTAGATTGTCAGTTGGTAGCTTCTTTGTTGGCGAACCTTATTAAATACCTTTGTTTTGTGATAATGTTGATGTCGTCCGAGAAAGTGCTTTTATGTAGTCTGGAGTAATCACAGTAGGAGTTGCTCGGCTTTTGTTTTTGTAATTAGCTTTGAGCATGCTTCTGTATTTGACGTGTGCTTCTTTTTTCTTCTTTATGTAAACGTTCATGGACTTTTAAGGAGTACGAGTAGATTTTCAGAGGTGGTGAAATGGAGAAATGGAGAAATGGCGAGTAGATTTTTCATTGATGGTGAACTTTACCTTTTCTTCGTATTTTGACGTTTTTGGAGTATTTTGGCGGATTTTACTCCTATCTTTTTTTGTTGTTTTTTGGAGTGTTTTGGCGGACTTTACCTTTTCTTCGTACTTTTGGTGTTTTTGTAGTACTTTGGCGGATTTTATCTTTTCTTTGTATTTTTGGCGTTTTTGGAGTGTTTTGGCGGACTTTACCTTTTCTTCGTACTTTTGGTGTTTTTGTAATACTTTGGTGGACTTTACCCTTTCTTTTGTGCTTTTGGAGTTTTTGGAGTATTTTGGCGAACTTTACCCTTATCTTTTCGATTTCCTTTGCGTATGTATGGAGAGATGTTTGGGCTCTTTTCTCTATTTGGGGCGTACCAAATATTTTGGTTTTGGTGGTGCGTATTTACCTTTATTTTTGTTCATGGCGAATTTACATATATCCCAGAGGGGTTCGAGCCGCTTAGGCTGTTTTGCGGTGATCGGAGCACTCCTTTTTAGTGCGCCTTGCTCTTTTGGTGTTTTCATCATTGAATATGTTACTAGGGCATTTTTGCCTTGTGTTTCCTGAAAACTTGGGATGTGAGGAATTCGTGGCGTTACCTTTTGGTCTGATTCCTCTTGATTTCACTTTGAACGTGAGCAAGCATTTAATCAAGCAAAATAATATAATAATTTAAAGCAAAAATCAATCTAAAGGAAAGGTTGATCTTATATCATGAATTACCGAGTGATAGAGTAAGCTATGAATGCAGCTCAGATACATGGGAGTCTAGAAATTTGTTCAATAACTTAAATAACTTAAAGAGGTAATTGATTCCTACCAGAGAATTTTATGGATAGAATTTCTTGAGGTGGATGGCATTCCAAGCATTCAAAACCGGAGTTCCGTCGAGGTGTTCAAGGCGGTAAGAACCAGAAGCAATGGCCTTTGTGACCCGGTAAGGCCCTTCCCATGGTGGAGACATCTTGCTCTGCTTTGAGGGCATCGACACTGCCGCCTCTCTTAGCACAAGGTCGTTGACCTGAAAGCTCCTTGGCTTGATTTTTGAATTGTACAGCTCTGCTACCTTGTCTTGATATTTGGCGGTTTTGACCTGTGAAGAGTTTCTGAGTTCCTCGAGGAGATCAACGTTTAGCCTTAAACCTTCTTCAGATGCCTTTGGGTCAAACTTTTCAATCCTCAGAGATTTGGAGCTTACTTCTACTGGTAGTACTGCTTCAGTTCCATACGCCATTCTGAACGGCGTTTCTCCTGTAGAGGCCTTTGGCGTGGTTCGGAGACTCCACAACACGTTTGGCAGTTCATCCACCCAATTTCTACTTGCTTCAAGCAATCTTTTCTTCAGTCCTTGCAAAATTGCCTTATTAGTGATTTCCACTTGCCCATTCGCTTGAGGATACGCGACCGAAGCCTTTAGATGCTGAATTTGAAGCTCAGTCATTGCGTTGACCCATTTTTCGCCTGTGAACTGGGTTCCATTGTCTGTAATGACCACCCTAGGAACTCCAAATCTGAAGACTATCTGCTCCATGAAGAAATGAACTGCTTCGATCTCTCTTATCCTTGCTAGTGGTCTAGCCTCTACCCATTTTGTAAAATAATCGACTGCCACAATTATGTATTGACATTGTTTGGAGCTTTTTGGCAGTGGTCCTACTTGATCAATGCCCCACATGAAGAATGGGCACGGAGTTGTTGTTGGATTGAAAGGGACTGAGGGTCTGTGGTTCATGGGCCCATACTTCTGACATGGTTCACATCGCCTTGTGAATTCCTCGCAGTCCTGGCGCATCGTGGGCCAGTAAATCCCATGTCTCATGATTTTTAATGCCATGTTTTTTCCAGCCAGATGGCCGCCACAAATTCCTGAGTGTACATCTGTCATAACTATTTTTGCCTCTTCTTGGTTAACACACTTGAGCAGTGGCTCGACTAGAGCTCTCCTAAAAAGCTTGTTGTCAATTAGACAATAGTGTTTTGCCTTTATAGTCATTTTTCTTGCTTCTTGTCTATCTAATTCCTCGTGAGTTCCTTGAATAAACTTGATGATGGGAGTTCGCCAATCCTCTTGTACGGAAATGCAGAGTACCTCTTTTCGAACTATTGAAGGTTAATGGAGCTCTCTGAAGTATATAGGCTCTGATGTATTTGAAGTTTCCGATGTAGCCAATTTTGACAAGGCGTCTGCCCATGTATTGTTGGACCTGTCAATGTTGTTGATGGTCCATGTTGTGAAGTTCTGCAAAAATTCTAAGATAATTTTTCTATATGATGCCATTCTTTCATTAAGAGCTTTGAACTCCCCCAAAACTTGCTTCACTACAAGTTGGGAATCACAAAATATGTCTATGGCGGATACCTCCAAGTGGCGAGCTAGAATCAAGCCTGCTACAAGACCTTCATATTCTGATTCATTGTTGGTCGTAGGGAATTTGAACTTAATGACCTGTCGAATGGTGAAGCCCTCAGGGCTTGTAAGTATGACTCCTGCTCCTCCAGCCTGTGAGGTAGATGATCCGTCTGTGAACAAAGTCCAAATCTTGTCTTTTGATTCTGAGATTATTTCCCCTGGTTCGGAAGAGGTGAATGTGCATTCTGTGATGAAGTCTGCCAAAGCTTGAGACCTCGTTGAAGTCCTTGGCTGAAATTCCAAATGGAACTGACTTAGCTCCACAGTCCATGAAGCCAACCTTCCTGTCATGTCGGGCTTATGAAGTACCCGACGCAAAGGTTGATTTGTCATGACAATGATTGTTCTTCCTTGAAAGTATTGCCTTAGTTTTCTGCTGGCCATAATCAAAGCATATGTTAGTTTTTCTATGTTCGAGTATCGTGTCTCAGCATCTTTGAGTATGTGGCTCGTGTAGTACACGGGCTTTTGTTCTGAGTCCACCTCTTTAACCAAAACGGCCGCTAAGGTTGAATCTGAAGCAGACAAGTACAGTTTTAAGGGTTCACATTGAAGAGGCTTGGCCATAATTGGTGGGGATATCAAAAAATCTTTGATTCCTTGTAGACTTTCTTCGCATTCCCTTGTCCAACTAAATGTTTTACTTTTTGAAGCTTCTTTGATTGCTTCATACATGGGGAGACATTTCTTTGAAGACTGAGGTATGAAACGTCTAAGGGCTGCAATGGACCCTGCGAGGGCTTGGAGCTCCTTGAGGCATTTTGGAGCTGGCATATTCTGAATGGCCTTTACTTGGTTTGGATCCGCTTCAATACCTCTTTGAGTGAGTAGAAATCCTAGAAAGCGACCTCCACTTAAACCAAAAGAACACTTTGCTGGGTTTAATCTCATGGAGCTAGTCCTTATTCTGGAGAACGTCTCCCTGAGGTCCTTGACGTGTTCCGAAGCTGTTGGTGACATTGCTATAATGTCATCGACATATACTTGAATATTTCTTCCGATTTGAGAAGCAAAAATCTTGTCCATTGTTTGTTGGAACGTTGCTCCAGCGTTTAAGAGACCGAAAGGAGTAACTTTGAACCCAAAGACGCCCTTATGTGTTATGAATGCTGTGTCGTCTTGATCTTGTTCTGCCAACTTTATTTGGTTGTATCCCGAAAATGCATCCATAAAAGATAGTAGCTCATTTTCAGCAGTAGAATCGATGAGTTGATCAATATTAGGCAGTGGGTAAAAATCTTTGGGATAGGCTTTATTGAGATCCGAGTAGTCTATGCACATCCTCCACTTGCCATTGCTTTTCTTGACCAAGACTGGATTAGCAATCCATTTTGGGAACTGAACGGGCTTGATGAAGTCCGCTTCGAGTAGCCTATCAATCTCTTTTTCAATAGCCTCCTGTTTTTCCTTGGAGAAAATTCGTCTTTTCTGCTTCACTTCTTGAACTCCTGGTTTTATATTGAGGTGATGAAGGGCTAATTCAGCTGGAATCCCTGGCATATCTTTGGGAGTCCAAGCAAAAATGTCCGCGAACTCTCTTAATGTCTGTATAAGAGCTTCACGAAGCTCAACGGGTAACTTTGTTCCAATCTTCACAACTTTCTCGGGGTCGTTGGGATACAAAGGGATCTCCTCCACTGGTTCAACTGGCTCATGACTTGGTGGTTTGGGTATTTCAATTATGTCCCTTGGATCCATCTCGACCACTTGGTTCACCGAGGATGATGGAATAACCGATCTCTTTGGAATTGCCGAATTTATATAACACTGTCGAGCTATCCTTTGGTCTCCACATACCTCACCGACACCAAACTCAGTAGGAAATTTCATTTTGAGATGTGTTATAGACACTATGCCTCTTAAAGCCGCAATAGTTGATCTTCCCAAAATCGCATTGTAACCGGAAATGGCATTAACAATGTGGAACTTGACAACAAGCCATTTTTGGCAAGGTGGGGACCCGAATAATACAGGCATGTCTATGATTCCCACAGTCTTGACCTCGTTCCCGGTGAAGCCATACAAAGGTGCCTCTTTTGCGCTATTGACTTTCCTATCACCCAACTCCATTCTAGAAAAGGCACTTTGATATAGAATGTCGACCGAGCTGCCATCATCGATCATTATCTTTTTAACTGTGTTTGTTCCGATTTTTGTAGTAATTACCAGTGCATCTTGGTGATCTTGGATAATTCTATCTCCATAATCTTCATCTGAAAATGATATTACCAAGGAAGGATTTTTCCTTGGTCTCTTGTTTTCCACCCGGAACACTTCTCTTGCATAAGCTTTCTTTGCTCTATTTGATGATCCTCCCGCTGTGGTTCCTCCAAATATAGTATCGATGATTCTATCTGACTCGGTCCTCTGCTGTTGTGTCACATTTCCTCTGTCAATGAAGTGAGAAAGCTCTCCCTTCTGAATTTTATCCTCAATTAAGTTCTTTAGCTGATAACATCTCTCAGTATCATGGCCTGTGTCTTCATGATAGTGGCAGAACTTGTTACTCGGGGGTCTATTTGGATTCATTGGTCTTGGTGGTATGTATGTAGGCTCAGATTTAATAGCTCCTAGGATCGCGAGTCTGTCCATATTAAGCTTTGTGAATTCTCGTTCACCTCGAGGTCGCTGAGTCCAAGGTCGTTGCTTAGCTGGAGATGTCTGAGATGTTGGAGTCCCTCTTGAAGTATGTAGAGGTACATCTTCCTTTTTCAATTGAGTTGGTGATCTTGCTCGTGTTCCTCGCACTCCTCGTGTACTTCGGTCAGTCCTGTCACCCCGGCGATACTCCCATTGGGAAGTCTGTTCTACCACTCTGCTTATTCTCGACCTCGGAGACCTGGAGGACTGTATGCTTCCTACAGCCTCTTGGAGAGTTATCCTTCGTTCAAATAGTTGTATGGCGGCTTGGAGTGATTGAGGCTCTTTTTCAAAATATTCTTCCAGAATTGCATTGTGCCTTGACCTATCAATTCCTGCCGCTAAATACGTCATTGCCAAGTTCTCTACCAAGTCTGGAATTTGTATCATTTCTGCCCTAAAACGATTTAAATATTCCCGCAATCCTTCATTTGACTTTTGGCGAACATTCACCAGAGAGGCTGTTAATCTCTTTCCCTTTTTATTAGTGGAGAATCTTGACTTGAATTTTTCTTTCAAACTGGACCATGACTTGATTGACCTTGCTGGCAGGTTGTTGTACCACATGAGGGCCGTGCCCTTCAAACATGTCGGGAAGAACTGACACTTTGCCACCTCGCTATGCCCGAAAAAGGACATTCGACCGTCGAATAAGTTGACGAAGTCATAGGGGTCTGTGGAACCATCGAACTGATCCATCGGTGGCACCTTAAGATCCCTATTCACTTTAGCTCTTTCGATGCTTTTAGCTAATGGACTTTCCGAGGAGATTTCAATTTCTCCTGATTGAGTTCTAATGAACTCCTTGAACTTTAGAATATCCTTTGCTGACAATCCAGTTGTGCTTGACTCCTCTTTCTCATAATTCTCATCGTCTTCTGAATAATCCCTTTCTTCAATTCTAGTTTTACGCTTCCTTGATGAAAGTGAATCATAGGACTTTTCTGACTTTGAATGTTTACTTCCCATAGATGTCCTCCAAGAGGATTCGTGATATTCAGTTTGGTATTCCAAGGACATAGGTCCTTCAGACACCTCTTGGAGTTCTTTTTGTAATCTCATTATTTCCTTTTTCCTCTTTACTTTTTCAGCTAAGATTTGCCGCTCCAAGTCTAATCGTCGAAGCTCATCGTCGATGACGATAGCGTCTGGGGCTGCCTCTTGCTGCTCCCTCTGTCTTTTGAGCTTTATCAAGTGCAAGCGAGCATCACTTGTGAGGACATGTTTACCTTGAGGTGTGAGTACCAGCTGCCTATTGTCTCTTCTCGCCTTTCGAGATCCATTAACCGGATCGGAAAAACTAGGTCCTGGCGGTGAAGAGAACAAGGCTTGGGGAGCCATTAAAATCTTAGACTTATCAGCTCGTTTAACACTTGCAACATCCTGAGTTTTCGGAGCTCTATCGGCCATCCTCAACGAAGGATTAAGGTCGATGTTTTGAATTCCGATCCAGAATTGTTTGTCGTTCTTTTTGTTTTTTGAAAGAGTTTGTTAGGAAGAGGTTAAACCTCCTTCTAGCGCCATTGTTGGAGTAAGTGTATTAAATTGCCAATCCTTTACAATGTTGGGTTACAAGTATATTTATAATGACTTAATTGGGCCTTTAATGGGCTTGACTATCTAAGTGGGCCTCTGGCCCAACAATGGGTTACAGCTAATTATATGTAATAAAATACAGTACAAGCACTAACGAAAGAAACTGCAGCCCATCTGTCCACCAAGTTAAACCTCAGAGACATTCTACAAGTCTGGTGCGACAGGTCTGCTAGATCAGGCTTCTTGTGCAACAATATATTCAAAACCTGTCTGCTGAAATTATCTCTCAGAACCCACCATGGTAGCAATAGCATACCATTTATTCCTGGGAAAAGAACAAAAAATAGTATAAGACCCTTCAGATACCTCCCACAGTATAGAGCTCTTTCAACTTTTTACGTCTCTCAACGGTTTGAGATTTAGTTATGTTGCATACCTACAACTAGATAGGATGTTTGGGTTTCCAATATCTGCTCTTTTTAGAGGAGAAAAGCACCTCCGGATGTTCTTCTGATATTTTATGCTACTTTACTGCATGCCTTCCATACCTGATACATTTTACTCTACTATACATACTAACTTTCACCTTCTAACACATTTTTTTTCAAACGAAAATAAAAATTAAATCTCAAAAATATTAAAAAAAAAAAAGAATTTTCATAGTTTTCAACATCTTCCAAAACATTTTTAAAAAAATCCTGAAGCCCGGGGGTTCTCACAAAAACTGCCTCCCTACATCAAGTTTGTGTACATCTCACCCTCCCAATACCCTACTTCCGCCTGGAATAACCAAGTATGTTTCATGTTTTATTAGGTTTGGATCAGAGTCCCCATTTGTTGATTGTCTGTACTTCGTAGGTTACATTGTTCTTTTATAACTTTTTCTAGTTGTTGCCTTCTCCACTAGTAATATATTTCATCAACATTAATTCCTCCATATTTTTCTGCAGGTCATAATTCTTGCCATTTTGAGTTTAGTGCCTGAAATTCAAGCCTATATAGTAAATGCAAAGCTACGGAATGGACTAACCTCAAGTGCTTGGAGATGCTGTAAATGGCTAAATGCAACCCTCAGTCAACCTTACTTTCTGTTTTCAGCATATGCCACTCCCAATGCATAAACCTGCAATACCCTTGTTTTATTAACTCATGCAAAAAGTATGGATTCAATATAAGAAACTTGTTATAACAGACCAAAAAAAGAAATATTAATCTGACGATTTAACAATAATACATACGTTGTCTAAAATGCAACCACAACAGCCACCACAGAAGGGTGCAACTCATGTGTAGGGTGTAACTCACGTCTTCATAATGTAATTCTAGCAACTCTTCCAATAACACCATTACACCACTACTACCAACCATGCAAGAAAGATGACAACCAGGTGTAAACTACCTTCTAACCAGCCTTCAAATACGTCAGATTAAGAGGAAATATATCTACCTTTCGCATATATCAATCCACGAACAAGTCACAACAGAAACCACATGCTTGATATCAGTAAGCCAGATCATAAAAGAGGTTAGTGGAGAAAACACTGCAAGCAGAAATTAAATTTGGGGCATCGACTGCAGTTCTAAAAACTAAATGTAATGCTTCAATTTTATTCTTATAGAGATGGACTACGGAAAAATCGATCTTTATATATATATGGACTCTCCTGAAATACTTTACCCAGTTTCTGACATTTTAAAGTTTGGTACTGTGCTGCATGTTATAATATACCACATCTAGGAAACCACATACAATTAAACTAAACAAAAAGTTCAAAAAGTCCATTTTAGTGGAAAGATATTGCGGGACATGTTCAATGACAAACCAAAAATATAAGTAAAACACCACATGACTCTGCGATTTGAAAGGGTCAAATCCAGTGCACGAGGCTCTCGCATCAGCAAGTTCTGCATAATGCTACAACGTCCGGGAGCCTTATTTTTCTTTTCTTATATATAAAGTGTGTTTCCAGGTCATGACCTAGTGGATAAATTCTAAACACTTGACTGTCGCGCCTAACACCACCTTCCAATATACTGCTAGAGCTGTTTGAGTCTCAAGATAAACCAAGACCTCAAGTAATCCAAAAACACATAATCCTTGGCAATTATAAGGGGAGTAAAGGCATTGGGTAACTCACCATATGAGTAGCTGGTTCCTGAAAGCACAAACACTTGCTTTGTGAACATAAAGTGCTGCCATCCCTGTTTCCAAGTTTTTTCACTTACAAACCAATAAAAGAGCATTACATAAGTTTACAGATAGATGTGAACATACCAGATTGAGTGACAAATTGTGGATAGATCTGCTTTCTCCGTCTTGCTACTTGCATATTCCTGAAGCTTCAATGGAGGTTTCAGTGTGTATGTGTGTGTGTTTAAGGATCAAAAAATAGCCACTTCAAGTACTTTTGTTTTAAATTACCTCGTTCGAGTTAGAAATGACTTAATGTACGAAAATGAGCTTATAAGACCTAATCAGCCTATATCACTGAATGTCTACAACACTGTTGACTACCAATTCATTGAAGAGGTTCTTAGATTTTATTTTATTGTCAACTTCTAGCTCTAAATTGTAGTACTTCTCAATTTTTGGCTAAGCTTACATGTTGGGCGAATATGTATTTTTTTTTTCTAGGAAGGCGAATATGTATGTTGAATTGGAGAAAGAAATCATTATAGCCATACCTGAAAAAAAAAAAACTGTTTTGCTGCTCGACATGGATATGTATTCTACAAGCACTTAATAATATGAAACTCTCATAATCCATTGATGTTATCAAGTACTCCCACTCTCAAAATGGATATTCAAAATTATGACAATAAGATCAACATATTATCAAAATGGTTAACTCCGTCTATGGTACACGAAATATTCTATTATAATTGTTGATTAAAAAAGTAATAAGTAAAGGGTCCGGGTCCCTGACAATCGTCAGGACCGGTTATTTAACAATCGGTTCCACAGCCGTTGGATCGTTGATCCAATGGCTGAGATTAAAAAAAAAAATTACTGTGGGCCGTTGGATCGTTCCAACGATCCAACGGTTTAGAAACCGATTGTTATGTAACCGGTCCCTGACAGATGTTTCAAGATTTCGGTGTTCCTGATTTAATATCTTGAACAGAATTACTGGATAAAAAACATGGAATAAAACTAAGAAATATTAATTTCATTAGTGTTACCTGCTTCTCTTGGAAATCAAGAGATAGCTGCACTAAGTTTATATGAATTTCTTCTGTAAAAAATTCAAAAGGATGTAAAGTCTTACAAGATCCTGAACAAAGCTTGAGTTCTCTAAACCATCTGGGACAGATGCCGTGGATCAGCTTAAGATCCTTCCAGATATCTATTCATTTAAGAAATCTCTCTTTGGTACAAGTTTAAATCTATACATCAAATCTTAAATCTGTTAGAATTATAACCATATAAGGATCTCAATGACTTTTTTGCTGACTAAACGCTTGCTCTTCTGGAACTTCAATTACATCTTAAAAAACTCATGCGACGTTGCAGCAGGGTGCTCCACTTGAAAAGATGGCAGAGCAGCAGGGTGCTTCACTTGAAAAGATGGAAGTGCTTCCATCTGTACTTCCTTCACAGGAGGTGCAACAGAATTGTTGACTGGTAAGATACAGCTTTCCTCAACCTGTACCCTTTTTACAGGATGAAGAAGCTCCATAGAAGTTAAAGAACTTTCTACCTGATCAGGCTTTTCCCCTTGCACTTCACTCAACTCCTGAAGAACTTCAACAGGAGTCTTTTGCACCTTCACTTCATTTAAATCTTGACGAACCTTATCAGGAGTACTTTCCACCTGCAATTTATTTAATGTGTCAACCAAGTCAGGAGTTGCATCGAGGTTATCTTCTTGAAGATGCAGACTTTCTCCGACCAGTACTCCAGTTTCAGGCGCAAAAACATCCAGAGGAATTCCCACACAAGTTATTGTCTGAGGTGCCTTTTCCGCATGTATTTCAGTTGCAATCTGAAGCAGCTCATCTGGAGTTGCAGCAGGGTCTAGATCCCAGCATCCATCAGGCAAGTTTGTGGCCATTCCTTTTAGTGCACAAGATGGCACCTGGTGTGAAAACCGTACCATCTCTCTCCTTGGTATCCATCGAAAAGCATTCTTATCTGTGTTCCTCTGATATACCGTCTTGAATCCATCAAGTTTAATTAGAGGAGCAATACAAACTCCAAGCTCTTCAGAATAATCATCAATAACCTCCACCATTTCATACTGATGCCTCACAGAGTCTGGGGTGGTCCTGTCCCAGTCTGGTGACCAATTACGATATACAGCCCAAATGTCCCCACATCTTGGATAGATCCTAACACATCCTCCCCTGCCAGCCTTCTCTCTGCTTAGATGATGGGAGAAAATATTAACTTGGTCGATAAGATCTGTATTCATTGCTCTGAAATGCCCACAAGATTTTGTAAACCCGGAGTCCAGCCAATTTACTAATCCAAACTCATTGTCAGTTTTTGAGCCTAAGTAACTGATATGAACCTTAAATGGTGTCACTGAGACGACCTGGCGGATCAGACAGTACAGCCGAGGCATGCCATCCTCTTCATCATATAATGCCCATATCTGCTTTGGCTGAAAGCATTCTTCTGTTCTGTCCTTGTCAAAATCATGGAAGTCCGAGTCAGGGACTGTTATAGGTATTGATACAGATGACCGTGCTTCTGCTTGGTGATTAAGACCACCCGAAAGTGCTACTTCAGAAGGCGCCTCACCTGCAGTGGCTGAGGACAATTTTATTCCTTCTAGTTTTTTCCGTATTTCTGTTCTTGCCTTGTCAATCAACAACTTTCTTGCATCAAATACAGGGGGAGCAGAGAAAAATTTACTTAAATTCTCACCTTGAGTGGAAATCTTAGCATTCTGTTTAACAATTCCATTTCCCTGGTTATATTTTCCCTCTAATTTACCATTGGACCCAATTACTTCACTTTCTCTGGGAGTTGTGTGACACATATCAAGCTTTAATTTCTTAGGAGGTCTGCCGCGCCTGGGGGCAATGTGCCCATTAGAGATCATATGCTTCCCATTAGCGTTAGTTATACTGATTCCATTCGGCTGATGAACCAAATTAGCAGATTTAGCATCTAAACCACTGTTCTCAACAACTCCAGCGGAAGTTCCAGGACATGAACTCAACTGAAACGACAAATTAGAATTACCCTCAGATCCATGACCAGGATGAATTCCTTGGACCGTCTTTCCAGTGAAACATGCAGCAGCGGCAGGAATATGTGCTCCATTATATCCATGACCTCCATACCCATTATCGGGTGGATATTGCCAGGGACTGTAAGGGAAAGCAGCACTGACAGGAGGAGGTCCTGTTTCTGCAGCTATGAAAATACCACGGCAGTTCTTACAGGAAAGTTTCTTATTCACATACTTCCTAAGATATTCATACTGAACATGACAAGAAGTGCACAAAGTCCAAAAGGTATCAAGTTTACTTTGGGACGATAATGACTTGGAACGATTGTCTACACCTGTAACATGGGATCCTTGAACTGAAGACAAGCTACTCTGGAGGACTCCACATGACATTCGTTTATTTCTACTTGAATCATAAGACCTTCTTTTAGCATTATCAGATAGCAGTGCCCATGCTTGAGAAACAAGTTTGAATGCTCCCTCAGCTCCCACAGTTTTGTTCTTATCAGGATGGAGCAAAACAGCCAGCTTTTTGTATTGCTTCTTCAATGCCGACTTCTCTACAGTTGGCTCCAGTCCAAGGACCGAGTAGAAATCAACTTCTCCGTCAAATTTTCTCTCAGCAGCACAATAAATATCAAACGTAGTCACCATTTGCGATATACCCTCCAGTTCAGGACACAACATGTAAGCCTCTAAAGCATAATTCTTGGCACCAACAAAGTCCTTCACCGCAAATAGCTTCAAGGCATTGTCTCTAGCTCTATGAGCCTCCTGTTGTTTTGGTTTCATCTTAAAGTCTCAATTTTTGGCCCCAACCCTCCGTGGTAAACTATAACCAACCAAGAGTGTACAACATTTGACGCCCGGTTGACGTCTACTTCCTGTACCATAAACAACTAATTCAAAATTCGACATAACAAAAACATATCATCACAATGTCATTACCATGTCTCACAAAAATAAATATCTACAACACAAAAACATGACAGACAAGACAATCGAAGCTTTGAAAACGCGCAGATAATTTAATTAAACACCAAACTAATAACCCATTTCAATGCGCAGATACTTTAATTAAACACCAAATTAACAACCCATTTCAGAAACACTCTAAATATTCTGCGATAAACAATTTAATTAAGTCCATTTCTAACCTCAAAAAACAACATAAAGTTTTAACCTTTAATTAGACTGCAAGCATGCTATGTTTCTGCATTTCATCTAAATTCACCAAACAATTATCTAAACTATACTAAACCCAATTCAACCCCAATCTTAGCTACTTCAACACACACATTAACTACATAAACATATCTATCTGTATGCATGCAAACATAACTTTGAGCATGTAGTTAAACTATCTAAAAATACACAAACTCAATAAAATAAAATCCCACCTCAAGATTCACACTTTAAACAAAAATTAACTAAATTCACTAATTAATTAGCTAAAATCAACTTAAAAAATTCAAATTAAACAGCAAATAAACATAAATTTTAAATCTTAAAAAAAACACTAAAAATGAGCTAAAACTCACCAAGATTCACACAAGAACACAGATCAACAGACCCAGATCCCCAAAATCTCCACTGATTACAAATCAACTTCAGATCTTAAATTTATTAGCTTAAATATTTAATTAAAAATTAAACAAAAAAATACAGAGTAAAGCTTAAATTTTTAGAAGTAAAATTAAGATATATTTATGGTATGTGTGTGGATATGTGGGGGAAAATCTAGAGGCTAGATTCCGGCGAAACGACGGCGAAGATTCCGTCAATCGCCGAGCAGAAATAGTGGGTTGGTAGTAGAATTTAATAAAAATACGATAATGTCAAGGATAATCTTAAAATGAAAATAAAGTAAACGCTTTTAGTAATTGTTGTTTTCTACTTGGATTCTTTTTATTATGCGCTAGGTGCGTATTACGCACCACCACTTTTTTAAAAAAAAATAAAATTTATAAATATTGTATAAAAAATACAATGTAAAAAACGAGGCTCTTTAATTAGATAATGACATTATTTGATATTAATAATAATATATGCTATTAATGTTTGAATGATTTTTGTTTAGATTAATAATTATAGTGAATTTTTGTGATAAATTTGAATTTTACTAGGACGGTTAAAATTTGAAATTTATTAGGATTCACTCTATTAGGTTATATTAGGTTATTTCTGAGTACATATAAATTTAAATATATGTATTGAGTTAATCGAATTATTAATGCTGAGATTTTCTAATCCACGAAAAATAATGAAGCTAAATTTACAAATTATATTTGGATGAGTTCTCTATATCTATATATATATATATATGTGCAAGTCAGCAAGTGCTTAAATGAGACCCCTCTTAAAATGAGAATTGAGACTCAATCTCAGCCCTACATATTTTACATCTAAATTAAATCTTAGTCATATAAATAAAAAAATCTAATTTCTCTCTCGTTTATCCTATCCACTCATTTCCATCTCTCTCTATCTCTATCTCTCTCCGCATCTCTCTCTCTCCATCTCCGGCCAATTCTTTCTATCTCTCTTTCTCTCCATCTCTGGCCATCATTCTTTCTACGTCATCGTCATACCACCGTCTTCCCCGATAGTGAGTCAACACCATCGCTACATCACTTTTGGTCTTTATCTTTCCGATCTATCATCGTTGCTTCTCTTACCGGATTTGCTCCTCGTTCCTATTTCCGATCGATGTAGTCTAAATAGAAACGCATATCGTGTATTGTATGTTATAGAAAAGTAACTTTCCAGATCTAATAATTTTAGTAGAGGAGGTTGTTATGAAAATATATGGGTGAAGGCTATGTCGGAGATGGTGGTTATGGTGGTGGTATGTATGGTAAAGAGAGTGTTTTAGTGATTCGCTTTGAAAAATTTTGGTGATTCGTGTCGAAATATGGTGATTTCTGTTGATTTTTTGGTAATTTATGTTTAAATTTAATGATTTTGTATGTACAACGATGACGGTGATTTCATATGTGATGGAAATGGTGATGATGATGTGATTGGAGTTTGTGATTTAATGGTAGTTTGTGATCAATTGATAGGAAAATTGATGTTTTATAATTTTTGAATGTTTATGAGTAAAGATTTTTAGTGATTTGCGTTTAGAAAATTTTGTGATTTCTGATGAAATTTAGTGATTTACGTTGAAATTGTAATGGTTTGGATTAAAATTTTGGTGATTCCGTAGGCGGCATGGTGGTGGTATAAGTATGGTGGTGTTGGTTAAATTTTGATGCTTTTTGGTTACTATTTTGGTGTTTTATAAATTAAATATGTTGATTTACAGGGCAATATTCTTGTGGTGTTCATTGCGTGGTGCAGAAACGATGGTGCCAGTAATGTCAGTTGTGATGATATACAATTATAAAAAACATATACATGCATATTTAGTTTTTGTAAATAATATAAAATAAAAAATTAATATTATACAGGCTCTTAGTTCTCATTATAAGAAGGGTTTCATTGGAGTAGCCCCATATATATATATATATATAGGCAAGTGCTCAAAATAGAACTTATTTTTTGAAGAAAACTAAGGTACTAATCCACTTGTTTTGATTTTTAAAGTAGAATCTCGTAATTTTTGAAAGATTTTACATTATTCGTGTAATACATTTTACAAAAAATATTTCTTATGAAAATATATTAGTTGAATTTTTTACTTGAATTTTGCATATGATCATGACAGTTTATTCACACACTAAAAATTCATATGATTTTTTATAAATAATTTTAAAAACGTAGCTTAGAAAGATAGTAAGTATTTTGAAAAATCTATCCTTAAATTAGTAGATTCACTTGTAGACATATATACGCAAGCGCTCAGTGTGCGCGTATATTTACCATCCTTACTCAGTCATTCGCTTGTGTCACCAAATTAACCACCACTTTAACAATAATTTACGAACATTTTTGTCACTGAGTTCAACCCACATTCCCGGTCACACCTTCGATAGCTAATTTTTCTCATTTTTCATCTTCTCAAATTAGAAATGAGTTTATAAAATTCATCGATGTTGTTTTCACCAACTCTACTACCATCAATGCCATCACCAACACCTTTGAACACTATTAAAATTTTAGATATGGAAATTTTTGGTAATTTGTGTTCAAAATTTTTAATATAATTTGGGTTCAAATTTTGGTGATTCAAGTTGAATTTTTCTTGATTTTGGTGGCTTAAGTGGTGGTGCATATTCAAATATAATCTACGTATCCACCTTTACCCTTTCTACCCTTTCACCTCTACTATTTTCGATGACTTTTTACACCATCTTCGATAATTCACCAATGTTATCACGACATGTTCTCCACTTGTACAATGTATATATATCTATACGACATCCTCACTCAATCATTCCTTTGTGTCACCGAATGGACCACCATTGTAGGAATAACTTGCAAACATGTTAATCACCGAATTCCAACCATCCTACATTTTCGCTAGCTCATTCATATCATTTTTTGTCCTCTCACATAAGATCCAAGTTTATAAATCCCCATCGATGTCGTTTCACCCACTCTACTACCGTTAACACAATCACCAGCACTTCCGAACACTATTAAAATTTCAGATTTTAGAAATTCCAGTAATTTTCATTCAAAATTTTAGTGATTTGAGTCGATCAAGTTACCACAATTTAAATAAAGCACACAAACAACATGAAGCTAAATTACTACCTACCACAAATTAACATAACTTAAAATGAAACCTAATTAGTCGGAACCTCAATTTCCAGAGTTCTAGTATGGCCAGGAACTCTATCGAATATTTTTTTCGTTCTTCAGCGGGGGAATGGTGTGATTTTCTTCTATTAAATCCACAGGCCCTTGCTCATTTTGAATGTAATTATTTCTCATATTTGCTTTATGAGTTTGAATCATAGAGAGAAGTATGGATGCACCCGTGTTAACCAACACCCAATTACTGCAATCGAGACCGGCAATCTTGGCATCTTGAGATTTCTTACTCACAATAATAAAAATCTTGGCATTATAAAAAAAATCTTGAGATTTGTTACTCACAATAATCATAATAAAAATTGCATATATGGTATAAGAGATGTGGATTAAAAATTTCCATATTACAATGGGTTGAAAATAGGGGATTCTCCTACCATCTCTGCGAGTAGTATAGTATGGCCAATGAAGTGGCCAAAATCCTACAACTACCCACACAAGTTTGGTTTTCCTTCCATCCAAGATGAGTTTCATGCACAAATTCCGGTAATTTTCATTCAAATTTTAGTAATTTAGCTTCATGTTATTTGTATGCTTTATTTAGCTTTTGGTGATTCAAGTTGTATGTTTAGTATTCCGCTTTCATTTTGGTTTCTTTGTGGTGCAGGGGTGGTGTTGATGTGATTGTAGTAAAGAATTTAGTTCGCTTGTGATTCTGGCGGTGGTGCGTGGTAGTGGTATGGTAGTGATGATGGTAGTGATGTTAATAATGTAATGTTAAACATGACTTACATATAGTTTTGTCTTACAAATTTATTGATATCATGAAATACATGATCAATGATTTTAGTTATGTATTATTTTTTTCATTGAAACTACATAAGTAATCAATGATAATTATATAAATGTGTATACATATACTGCATGTAGTCATATATTAATAGTTCACTTTTATTAACCTAAAATTTTAATTTTTTTTAAGTGCAATCAAAGTAGTTATTTTTTGAATTTTCTTAATATTCGTTAAAATTATATTATTGATGACTAATGTTCCCCTCACACACGATACTAATTCATTTGTATGTAAATGTAATTAATACTTCAAAATAGCAGGAATTCAGATGTTGCGCTTCTTGTGTTGTGTAATTAAGTACTACAGAGTATTTTTTTTAATCAATAAGAAGCCTTGTTCAGAGTCTCAAAGAGTAAAACTTTAACATTATACTACTATTGTTTTGACAATTTTTACCCCGGGCAGAACTTAATTTAACTGATATCACCTCAATATATACTATATAGTATCCTTTTTGAAAAGGCTCACCCCAGCCCACATAGTCCGTCCCTGATGACTTGTACCATTTCAAAACGCATGAAACAAAATTAGAATCAAAGACATGAAAAAAATGAGAAATAGTATTACCTGTTGACAATTGAGAGTATTTGTGAATGTTCCTACAGATGGTTCACCTTTTGTCTTCTCAAAAGAAATGAATGTCTTTCATGGAAGTGGTTGCATAGGCTGTTCAGCTACTTGGATAAAATAGTCTTCATGAGCACTTACTAAAACAGATTCTTCAAGATTATCGGGTACCAGAAGATAATCAACCACTGATGTAGATGGATGTTGAACAATTTTCTCATAGTTGTACTGCAAGGTAACATGTTCGTCACAGAATGTATGCTTTATTGCATTAACTTGGTACCCGGACTCGGTGGTGAGGAAGACTCTTGCCGACTGCACAGTACAATTAATAGTACAACTATTAATTGTACTTACTCAGTCATTCGCTTGTGTCACCAAATTAACCACCACTTTAACAATAATTTACGAACATTTTTGTCACTGAGTTCAAACCACATTCCCGGTCACACCTTCGATAGCTTATTTTTCTCATTTTTCATCTTCTCAAATTAGAAATGAGTTTATAAAATTCATCGATGTTGTTTTCACCAACTCTACTACCATCAATGCCATCACCAACACCTTTGAACACTATTAAAATTTTAGATATGGAAATTTTTGGTAATTTGTGTTCAAAATTTTTAATATAATTTGGGTTCAAATTTTGGTGATTCAAGTTGAATTTTTCTTGATTTTGGTGGCTTAAGCGGTGGTGCATATTCAAATATAATCTACGTATCCACCTTTACCCTTTCTACCCTTTCACCTCTACTATTTTCGATGACTTTTTACACCATCTTCGATAATTCACCAATGTTATCACGACATGTTCTCCACTTGTACAATGTGTATATATCTATACGCCATCCTCACTCAATCATTCCTTTGTGTCACCGAATGGACCACCATTGTAGGAATAACTTGCAAACATGTTAATCACCGAATTCCAACCATCCTACATTTTCGCTAGCTCATTCATATCATTTTTTGTCCTCTCACATAAGATCCAAGTTTATAAATCCCCATCGATGTCGTTTCACCCACTCTACTACTGTTAACACAATCACCAACACTTCCGAACACTATTAAAATTTCAGATTTTGGAAATTCCAGTAATTTTCATTCAAAATTTTATTGATTTGAGTTCAAGTTACCACAATTTAAATAAAGCACACAAACAACATGAAGCTAAATTACTACCTACCACAAATTAACATAACTTAAAATGAAACCTAATTAGCCGGAACCTCAATTTCCAGAGTTCTAGTATGGCCAGGAACTCTATCGAATATTTTTTTCATTCTTCAGCGGAGGAATGGTGTGATTTTCTTCTATTAAATCTACAAGCCCTTGCTCATTTTGAATGTAATTATTTCTCATATTTGCTTTATGAGTTTGAATCATAGAGAGAAGCATGGATGCACCCGTGTTAACCAACACCCAATTACTGCAATCGAGACCGGCAATCTTGGCATCTTGAGATTTCTTACTCACAATAATAAAAATCTTGGCATTATAAAAAAAATCTTGAGATTTCTTACTCACAATAATCATAATAAAAATTGCATATATGATATAAGAGGTGTGGATTAAAAATTCCCATATTACAATGGGTTGAAAATAGGGGATTCTCCTACCATCTCTGCGAGTAGTATAGTATGGCCAGTGAAGTGGCCAAAATCCTACAACTACCCACACAAGTTTGGTTTTCCTTCCATCCAAGATGAGTTTCATGCACAAATTCCGGTAATTTTCATTCAAAATTTTAGTAATTTAGCTTCATGTTATTTGTGTGCTTTATTTAGCTTTTGGTGATTCAAGTTGTATGTTTAGTATTCCGCTTTCATTTTGGTTTCTTTGTGGTGCAGGGGTGGTGTTGATGTGATTGTAGTAAAAAATTTAGTTCGCTTGTGATTCTGGCGGTGGTGCGTGGTAGTGGTATGGTAGTGATGGTGGTAGTGATGTTAATGATGTAATGTTAAACATGACTTACATATAGTTTTGTCTTACAAATTTATTGATATCATGAAATACCTGATCAATGATTTTAGTTATGTATTATTTTTTTCATTAAAACTACTTAAGTGATCAATGCTAATTATATAAATGTGTATACATATATTGCATGTAGTCATATATTGCATGTAGTCGATGGAATTCGAACCTTGAAATTTTAGTAAATTAATTTAATCATATAATATATCTAAGAATCTAATCATTAGATCTAACGGTTTTGATTTCTTACTAAAAATCTAACGATCATCATTCGTAGTATACAAATTTCTATTATGTTTTGTTATTGATTAAAACCAACAAATATGTGAAAGCACAATAAAAATTAGAGGGTTAGACGAACAAATAAATCAAAATCATTAGGTTACTAACCTCTACAGCTTTTGAATCAGTGACACGCCTAGACATAGCATCAGGTGGAAGATATTCATTAAACCTTTGATGTCTAACCATCGACCTAAATAGCTTGCATATATCTATACCAAGTCTTTCTTTCAAGTTATAATAACTGGAACCTTTATTTTCATAACATTTAGCAAGCTCAATGAGTGTTTCTGAAATGTCATCTTCAAGGGGAATATTTGTAGCTTCTTCCTCAGCAAGTTCAATGAAACGACACTTTCAGATTGTACAATAACTGATGATGCGAATGACACGTGTTTTGACTATGCACATGTTCATAGAAAGTGGTTACTAGGATTTGTAACCTTTCGTCTATCCATACGTAGGCCATCTACATAAAACAACCAAATATAAGTACTATTATGTTTTATATTACTTCATTCTATTCACAGAGAAGGGAGGAAAGTGTAGGATCGATGTGCAAGTTATACCATTACCTTGTAGTTGTTTAAGATCAGTGAAGAAGTCATGGTTGATGCCACTAATAAAGGAAACATGCATTGCAAGATTGATGCCACTAAAACCATGACTTTTATGTTGTAGACTTCAATTTCAGTTTTATGTTGTGGACTTCAATTTCATTATGTACGTATTACAACTATACATAGAAATATCAGGCTATCTTTTATCTATGGAACTATGAAATTTCAACTTAGTCATTATATCAAACAATGTAATCACAGTTTGGAATGCCACTAATAAAGGAAACATTGCAAGATTGATGCCACTAAAGCCATGTCTTTTATGTTGTGGACTTCAATTTCATTTTTATGTTGTGGGCGTCAATTTCATTATGTACGTATTACAACTATACATAGAAATATGAAACTTCAACTTAGTCATTATATCAAACAGTTTGTAATCACAATGCAATGTAATCACAGTTTGGAATCAAAATTAATAATCTTACTCTTTTGTAAGATTATTAATTTTGATTAATATTCAAAAAAAAGAAACTAAACATTATAAAATGAAAGTGAAACTAGTGCCTACTAACAGATCTGAAAACATGTAAATATACAAGACATTAAAGTTCGAGAGAAGATGAAATAGAATATTATGTCAAAATCCTGATGTTGAGAAGAGGAGCCAATAATTACTCCCCGAACAGAAATTAAGCTTCTGCCGGAAAACTGAACATAATGGAACCAGAAAAATTGATCTAAAACTGAGAGCTAAAAAGTTGTAAACATTAAATATAACACTAAAAATAAATCTTAAAGACTCCTTTCATACAAATAGTATAAACTATCTTGTAATAAAGAAAGATTTCATAGCCAAAATGTAAAGGGAGGAACAAGATGTAAGAAAATAAAGAAAGCTTGAATTGATATATAACAAGGGTGTTTACAAGATTTAGAAAGCTAATACAAAGAAAAGATAAAGTAAGCTAGAACATTGAAAGTGAAGAGGAGGCTACTCTAAAAACTAGGGTAAACTAAAAAAACTAAGATGTAGACTAAGTTGGGGGATAAGGGTGAAAATAAGATGCTTAAATAGGCAAAAGGTAGGGTTTTAGGGGTAGAAGGGTAATCTTCATTTTCCTTTCTTTTTGCCTTTTCTTCTTCCTTCTTTTTCTTTCTTTTTCCTTCTTTCTCTTTTGCTTCCTCTTTTACCCCCTTTTGCTCCTTTTAATCATTTTTTCTCCTACTTTCTTTATTTCTTTATTTCTTTACAATTTCCTGCAATAAGACGATTAACTAATTAAAAATGCGAAGACAAGCAATAAAATATGACTAAAAATATGCAAAATTATGCAACTTATCAAATGATTACCTATCGTCGATTAGCTTTTGGTCTAACCACTGCCCCAGCCACCTTCCAAAGGTGCATAATGAGCATCTTTTCTGACATGGTAGGAGAATTCCTAGAGATTTTCATAGATGACTTTTCCATTTTTGGTTCGTCTTTTCATCAATTCCTAAACCATCTCGAGTTAGTCTTAAAAAGGCGTAAAGAAACCAACCTCGTTCTTAATTGGGAAAAATGTCATTTCTTGGTTAAAGAAGGAATCGTTCTTGGTCATAAAATTTCTGAAAAGGGGATCGAAGTAGATAAATCCAAAGTTGACCTCATTGCCAATCTACCCCCACCAAAATCGGTCAAAGGAATTCGTTCCTTTTTAGGACATGCTGGTTTTTATAGGCTTTTCATTAAAGATTTTAGCAAAAAGGCTAGACCCTTGACCACTCTTCTTTTCAAATTCGAGTTCAATAGTGATTGTTTACAATCTTTTGAACATCTTAAGAAAGAATTGACCTCAGCCCCGATAATCAAATCTCCCGATTGGAGTCAACCTTTCGAGTTAATGTGTGTGATGCATCTGATTACGCATTAGGGGCGGTTCTAGGACAACGAATCAATAAGATACCTCATGTCATATACTACGCTAGTAAGACCTTAAATGATGCACAACTTAATTACTCTACCACCGAAAAGGAGCTTCTAGTCGTAGTCTTTGCCCTCGAGAATTTTAGATTTTATTCTATTGGATCAAAAAATCGTTGTTTACACCGATCATTCCGCCCTTCGATATCTCTTCTCTAAGAAAGACTCAAAAGCCCGATTGATTAGGTGGATCTTGTTGCTCCAAGAATTTGACCTAGAAATTAGGGATAAAAAGGGGTCTGAAAACGTCATTGCCGATCATCTTTCTCGATTAGTGGTGGAGTCCACCACTGACTCGCCATTGAATGAATCATTTCCCGATGAACATCTCCTTTCTATCTCTACTCCTCCTTGGTTCGCCGATATTTTCAACTACCTTGCAACCGGTGACATTCCCTCTCATTGGTCTTTATAAGATAGATCAAAATGTTTCTGTAATAACCCTAATTTCTGTACTCGAGAAAAATTTCCATTTTTGGGATGAATAGTGATTTACATGGATGAATAGTGAAATTATGGATGAATAGTGATTTTCAGGACTAAGAAAAATTTTCATGTCACACTATGTACGGGATAGGAAATGGATATTTCGAGGTTATATTAGTGATCTATGATGTAAATAAGTGTATGTAAACGCGATCGGAATTCAGAAATTCCAAACTTTATTTTTATGGAAAATTTGATCGGGCAGTGAGGAGCATTTCAATGCGACCAAGATAAGTGATATATTTAATTTGAGGATTCAAGGATTTTATATTTTATTATTTTATTTAAGGTGATTTAAGGAATTAGAACGAAAATCCCTGAGTTAGTATAACGAACGTTCTAGAAATCACTAGAACTTTATAACGAGATTAAGCGATTAATTGAACGCGAAACAAATTACGGATTAAATACGTAACGAGATGAAAAACCCTACATGAGCATCTAGGGTTTATTATCAAGATAAATTGGTGGAAAGAAAACAAGAAAAGAAAAAGAAAAAGAAGTGGTGAGGAGTGTGTTCAAGAGTGAGACAACAAGGCTTCATGTCATCTCTTTTCTAACACACCACAAGCCCTTGACACATGGATTAAGAGAGTGTTGCAGATGGTATACATAGCAAAATATCACAAAATCATTCACTAACTAGTCAAACAAGAGATTAAAAGAGAGAAAAGGCAAGAGGAAACCAAGAACACCAAACTGTCCAGCATGAGCCACCATGAAAGAAAAATTCATATCTCCACTTCTATCCACTCATAAATCACCAAATTTTAACCATAGCTGCCTCATTATATGTATAACATACGTTTAAAATTTCATGGCCAACAAAGGAGTGTAGCCTAGTCAAATCTCTCCTCCAAGTCGAAGAACCGCAACTGTCCAGGACCTTGGCAGTTTCGACCTCTCACCTTAGCAAGCCCATAAGTCGAGCTTCAAGCATCCCCTGGTGATGAGCTATAGCTCAAAAGAAATCCCTTGAATAGTAGAAGGTGTGGTAAAAATTTGAGAACCATTATCTGAATTTTCGAATTTAAACAGATTTTACAAAGTGGTGATGAATAGTAGTGAATAGCAACTTAACCTTGTTTTCTTGTTTTAATGTTCAAGTTTAAGCTTCCTAAGGACTATCCAAGGCTTGTTTAAGGATTCCCAAGAATTTTTAGTGTTGTTAAGACATCAAGGAAGGTATAAACCCTAACCTTACCTTTATTTTTATGAGTTTTATGGTTAGTTTTGAGATGGATTCAAGATAAGATCATGTTTAAGTGTTTTAGTGATTATTTGACTTTGTAAATTATGAAAAATGATGGGTGATGGATTTTAGTCTCACCACTGGACTTATAGATGTAAGATGGATGTTTGTTGAGGTTGTGGATGTATGGTATGCCCGGTGTGGCTTGGTTATGTTGTTACAAAATGGAAATGCTCGATTTAGAGCCGTCGTAATGCCCAAATTTTTCGTACCATCTTGACAGTAGCCATATGAGACCTTAATCATATTTAAATGGTAACCACTGACCATATTGTGTAGATATTGTTGTCTAGTTTATGTGGCCGCAAGAATCGAGTTAAAAGAGTGTATGGTTTAAGAGTTATGCTAGTTTTAGTGAAAGCGGTATGAGAGATTTCATTGCAGAAATGTAACCACTTTGATGCTAAGTTCGAGACCCTTAATAGTAGAATTAAATTGGGAAATTTTGAGGATAAATACTAAGGTCAGTTAGCAAGGTTTTTGCAAAGGTTTTGAGTTAAAAAGATTATTTTCCGATTTTATAAAAATGCGTTAGCCGAGGTTGCACAAGTGAAAAAGCCTTTTAGGGGATGAAACTATTCACCAAATAAACCACTGCCCTGTTTTGCAAAATACGAAAAATGAGTCCTCTGAATCGAGCCAAATCTTGAGTTAGTTATCTTTTAGACATTCCCTAGATCGTGTACGCAAAAATGGTGCGTCATATGAGTTGACGATTATCGAGTTATGAAGGTTTTAGTAAAAGTGGTGCAAATAGTAAGAATCCGCAGTTGACCCAACTTTGAAAATACATTTCACCTATCTAGACCCGTGTTTTCGAATCAATATTTTTATGATAAATACTACAAATATGAAAGATGATTTTAGAAGTGGTTTCGTATTTAAATACGTTTCCAATGATTTATTAAAAGTGTTGGAGTGCGAGTCAAGGAATAGTGATTCTAAGGAAAGTCAACTCTAGAGGTGCTACTTTGACCATCCGTTTTGGCTAAGTTAAAAGAGGAATTTTGAGTCGACTAAAACATGAAACTTATTAAGGATTATCAAGGCAACATATTGGTGTAAAGAACAAAGTTATAAATGGTTAATTACAACAAGGATTCGAGGATTGGTTTCGAACCAAACTTATGACTTAAGTGTTTGTCGATTAACATGGACTTAGTACGAGCCTAGAGGGACCCCTTAGTGCCTTGTTTGTGATTGGCTTAAGTGTTTGAGTGTTGAGTTATAAGTGGATCGTATAGGGGATTAATCGCGTGTTTTCTTGACTTTGTTTAGATTGTCGAATCCCGCTACGAGCCCCTACTACCTCTGGAGCACCAGGCAAGTATACTTAACCCTAGTCTATTGTTCAGAGTATGTATGTTTCAACGTATGGTATATGTCAGTTCAAATGTTTTATCTACAAGTTGCAAGTATTTTATCTCGTTACTCAAATACCGAATATTGATGCAATTGAATGCATGTATATATATTATTGTTGTGAATGTTATCCGGATATTATATAAGTATAGTAGTATGTATAAGAGTTATTGGTCCATATGATTGGGACAAGTATCGAGGTACATTTTTCGTACTCGAATGGAGATAAATGTTTTGAAAAACTATCTTGTTAATTATTGGAGGTGATGAGAGGTTTGATCTGGATCATTTTATTCGAATCCATGATCAAAGCAGTCGTTCATATTTTTCCTCTTATATTTCGAGAGGAGAGTGATTTATTGGAAGTAGTAATCGTTCGTTGTTTCCGAACGATAATAATTATTATGAATTGAGGTGCACGTGGAATTATACGTGTCATCTAAGATAAGGAGTATATTGAGGTGCACGTGGAATTATACGTGTCATCTAAGATAAGAAGTATATTGAGGTGCATATGGAATTATACGTGTCATCTAAGATAAGGAGTGTATTGAGGTGCACGTGGAATTCTACGTGACATCTAAGATGATAAGTGTTGAAGGTGATCAGGGGTACTTTGGCACCTTATGTTCTGGACTGGAGATAGCAAGTATGTATGAAAGCCCGGATGCGGCTTGGGGTGAGGTCCGAGCAAGTCGGCTCATCCTAGGGTGATCAAGGCCGAGCAAGTCGGCTCCCCCCTCTACCGGTAGTAAAAATATTAGACGTAAGGACTGATCATCCATTACAGCCCCACGGATAAGAATCTCCTAAATATAGTCCATCAGCAGTATGTGATAAGTGTAATTAATACTACAGGTGGGTATTAATTGCAGTATGAATGGTATGTCTTTACTCAGTTCTTGTGAGTCAATTTCAGTATGTTAAAGAAAATATAGGATTTCATTTCTTGAAGAAGTTTTGTTGATATATATATGATTCTGGTGTATATAACTTGCTGGGCATTCTTTGGCTCATTCTTGCTATTTAATTATTATTAAACAGCGGCAATCAGTGCTGGCACTAGTACGGCGAACCGTGATAAGAGGAAAGGTCCTGCAATGGATGTAGCATGCTAGAAGAAAGGTTCCGGATATGAGAATAAGGTGGAAGAAGTATTATGAATTATATTTTGATATATGGGATTAGATGTTAAGTATTGTAATAGCTCTAGTTCTTTAAAGTTGTAATAAGATTCTGGAGGATACTCTGATGTGTAAACACTTTTGGATTAGTAAGTACTTGTTCTAAGACTATAACATGTGGAGTAGATTATGGGGTTTATTATGATTACTGTTGTAGATTATATTGTGAGCAGGTGATTGAATATTCCGCAAGAGATGTGACGACCTGGATTCCTGTAGGGGATTTGGGGGCGTTACAGTTTCTCACAAGTCAAACACTTCTTTTGGGACGACCCGTATCTCTTTAAATATTGTCCCGATCAAATCATTCGGAGGTGAATCCCAAACCATGAGTTTCGAAGTATTTTTCCTTTTGTCATGATCAAGCTTGTGGAGGTCATTTTAGTGATAAGAAAACGACGGCTAAAATCCTCCAAAGCGGTTTTTATTGGCCTAGTTTGTCTAAGGATGCTGCAGAATTCTGTGCCGCTTGTAGTAGGTGTCAACACTTAGGAAAGATCACTAGGAGAAATATAATGCCTATGAGTCCCATCTTAATCATTGAGATTTTTGATGTGTGGGGCATAGATTTTATGGGTCCCTTTCCTAGCTCTTTTGACAACCTCTACATTCTCTTAGCGGTTGATTATGTATCTAAGTGGGTGGAAGCCATACTGACTAAGTCCAATGATAACAAGGTCGTTCTTAAATTCTTAAAAGAGATTATCTTTTCTCGATATGGCACACTTAGGGCTATCATTAGTGACCAAGGTAAGCACTTCAAGAATCATCAATTTGAGTCCCTTTTGAAAAGGTACTCAATTACACATAGGTTGGCTACCCCTTATCATCCTCAAACTAGTGGTCAAGTTGAAGTCTCGAATAGGCAAATCAAACAAATTTTAAAAAAGACTGTCAACTCTAATAGGAAGGATTGGTCCATCAAACTGATAGTTGCCTTATGGGCCTATCGGACCGCTTTTAAGACTATTTTGGGCATGTCCCCGTACAGAATTGTGTTTGGCAAGGCTTGTCACTTGCCCGTTGAACTAAAGCATAGGGCCTTGTGGGCCATTAGAGAATTGAACTTTGACTTACCAACCGCCGGTAGTCATAGAAAGTTGCAACTGTCAGAACTAGAGGAATTAAGAAATGAGGCCTATGAAAATGCTAAAATCTATAAAGAAAGAACTAAACTTTTTCATGATAAATCTATTTTGAGAAATCATTTTCTCCGGGTCAAAAAGTTCTTTTATACAATTCTAGGCTTCATTTATTTCCCGGGAAATTAAGGTCTAGGTGGGAATGTCCTTACATTGTTCGGATCGTTTTTCCTCACGGTGCTGTTGAAATTGAAAATCCTAAAAATGGTGTTATATTTAAAGTTAATGGACAAAGACTCAAACCATTTTTAGAGCTGCCACTTGATCCCGAGGAAGAGGTTATCCACCTCATCGATCCATGATTCAAGTAAGTTTATTCAGTAGGTAGTTGTAAATTCTCTTCCATCCCTTATCAGGTATTATCTCATCATTCTCCTTTACTGATTTCTCTTGCATTTGCATACATTGAGGACAATGCATGATTTAGGTATGGGGGAGGGTTTTTAGTGTAAATACATAAAATTGAAAAAATCCAAAAAAAATTGAAAAAATAAAAAAAAATCCAAAAATAGAGATAGTTTAGCTAAGTTGTCCTTCCCACTCTTAAATTTTAGAACTACTTGGTGTTAGCAATTTTTTGAAAATTATATGTATAATGCCTTTAGAGAATTTGAAAGTAGTCAAGTAAGGTTTTCCTCATGAAACTTGTGTCGAACAAATTTTACTCAAAAATCCAAGACGACACATTTGCACAAAGACATTTGATGAAAAATTGTATAGTGATGTTATTCGATACCTGAGAGAGAGCCCACATGTTAAAACAATGATCATAAAATGCAATAATCAAATTTGAATAAATCTATTGTTATTGAGTTTAAAATTTTAAAAATTAAAAAATATTTAGCACACTATTCTAAAGACACGTTCAAAATTTAAGTTATATAAAATTTTAAATTAATCAATTATAAAAAAAACTAGATTCAACCAATTTAAAATATTAAAATAAAAGTATTAACCAATTATCTTTAAAATTTTATGTATCGATATTTTTTAGTTACGCAATAATTATTGCCTTATTGGTACAAACAAATTGACTTGACAATATACTTAAATTATTCAAAATACTAAATACATTCTCAAATAGTATTAGACATTATTTGGTGCATAAATTACAAACAAAAAATAAAATTTATCACAGATTCAATGAAAATATTGTTAGCGATTGTAATCAATATTGGATAAACACATTAAAATAGATTGTATCAAGGTTTCATTCATCCAAACTACGATCGTTGATCAGATCTTAAATTGTGGTACATCATTCGCTTATATCGCTAAAATATATATTCTTTTTGGCGAGATAATATAACAATTTATTGTAATCGGGAGGAAAGTATATATTTGATTTGTGAGAACGTGATCGACTAACTGACCATAACAACAATTCTATACTATCCAAATCAATGTACCAATATAGCAAAATCTTATAGATCTAAGATCCCAGATGCCAAAATAAAAGAACATACTCTCATAAAGAGAAAAGAAAACTCAATATTTGGGTAGACAAAATCCACTAACGGAGTACTAGACCCTCAATAAAAAGATAAATTTATTGAAAATAAAGTAAATTCAAGGAAAAGACACTACTAGAAATCTGTTAATAGACATCACACATTAGACATCGGTTAGAAAAGCCAATGATGTTAAAATTCTCTATAACATCATAAATAACTAAACCGATGTCTAATTTTAGTAAGCACATCACTTCACTATAAAAATGATGTCTAAAGGTTCGTTTTTAAAAATGTAAATCCGTGCTTCCCCCTTTTTCTTTCCCCCTTAGAAAAATATTCCCCCCTTCACCAAAATTTCCCACCTTATATCAAATTTCATTCCCCCCTTAACCAAAATTTCCCCTTCAACTTAAAAACACTGAACTCTAAAAACATAAAAACTAAAAATCAAAACTAAATTTTCAATCAAAAATAAAAACATTCAGACCTCCCCCCCCGACCTCCCCCCTCTCAACTAAGAACCCTAGCCTTCAATCCTTTTCAAACAAAGCTTAATTTGCAGCAGTCAATCAAAGCCATGAAATCGATGGGCGTAGCTACAACTCCCCCTTTTTCTTTACTCTCTCAAGAACCCTAGCTTGAATTAGCCACCCTAGCTTCAATTGGCTCGGGTATTATCTTCAATCGATTCATTCAACTCGAATCTAGCCCGTATTAGCTCATATCTCAACTGTTAATCGATTTATTCAACTCAAATTGATTAATTGTATATATTGTTTCGATTTAGTTTCAAATTAGATCAATTTTTTATTATACGGCTGTTAATCTCGCTTTCTTTTTCTTCTCATTTTTGTTTTCAAATTAGTAAGTGGTTTGTTACTTGTTTCTTCTCGGTTTTTGTACAGGAGAAACTATAAGAGGGGTTTGGATCGAATTAGCTCGTTAGCTATGCCTTCTTCCATTTAGTAAGTTGGTTTTGAATTTTTCTCAATTTTTGGGTCATTTGTTTAGCTGTATTATGATAATTTAGCATAAATATTATGTTATAATGGGTTAAATCTATTATTTATGTGCCATGTGTGTATAAATATGTACGCAATCTGCCTAATGCCAGAGAATCGGAAGTCTTGTCACTACTCTTCCGACGACTATTGTTGATCTTGAGCCTCATCAGATATATACATTTTATAAATCAGTGAGTTACTATAACCTTAATATTCACTGTTAGACATGTCACATGCGCTCATATGGAAATGAAAAATGTATGTTGCATGACTAGTAGGATTGTTATTTATTACTGGTATAGCTATCGTTTTTTCCCCACAACATATGATTTATTGATCTGCAACATGTTACAAAATGTGTTTATTACCTCATATTACTGTTACCATATATGTTGCTTCATGTTACCAGTTATTGATGCAAAAGATGGAACCATATATGTGCTTCTGCATTTGTTGGTTACGAGGAAGGTAATTTCATTGATGCTAAAGATGGAACAATATCTGTTGCTTCTGCATTAGTTGGATAGAAATCTTTTGACTGATCTAGTTACAACTTGATATAGACAGATTTATGCTTGCTAGAGTCTTCAGAAACATGACCTTGTGTCCGGTGTAACAACAAACATTTGGTGCACTGGGCCTTACTTGTTATCTGGCCAAAGCATATATGCATCTAGTAGCAATACGATTTAGATTTAATTTAACTTTGAAATGATTAGATCCCTACATTGAAATTCTTTATCAAATATTGCAGTAATTTTTTCTTAATGCAAATGCTTAAGTTGCAGAGACTTTGGGACAAGTACTGAATAATAGTAATCACTGATCATATATTAGTTACAAATTATTAGTTATTTGTTGACATGTTGAACAAAGTGATTTCATCAATTAAAATATCATCTATAGACTATTGGTGGTGTTTCTAATTATCTTGTAATTTTTCAAGTTTCAACTTTATTATGAAGCTAAATTTCGAGAATCTATTGTCGTATTCTAATTATTTCATATTCTTATCTATTAAATTTGTGAAATTGTAAAGCTTGTCAAATAGATCTAGCGGAATAGTTTCTCTATGGCACTGTAAGGGAGCTTTGTTATTGATACAAAATAAATTCTAACTATATACTCTATTGTGGCAGTTCCTTCTTGAATGTGCCGAGCAACTGCCTCATAAGATTCATCTGTATGGGACAGTGGTATGGTGAAATTTTCCTTTTGATTTGTCTTCATATATCTCTGTTTATATATGCAACGACTTTGCTTGCAATCACTGCAGAGTGCAGATAGATTAATGAAGATATGGACAACAGGCGTAGCGTAGCCTAATAATTCAGTGCATTTGTATCAAATTATATACATTACTCTCTAAGAAAGGTAGTCAACTCTATTTTCAGATTTAATTTAACTAACATTTGTGCTATCATTGTCTGAGATACTTAGGTGTACTTCCATGTTTTTATAATGGGTAGGACGCGTCTCTAATACTTCTCTTGCCTTTTCAAAATTATTTTTCATGCTGAAATTTTGTGTAGTACAATGTAAAGATTTTCTTTTGATTATTCATTTAATTACGTAATTTGTTACTTTATGATGTTAACTTGAGATAGAACAGTTTTACATGTTGCTTCAACTTCAAACAACTAGTACTACGTATTTTTCTCCAAGTAATTGACAAGTCAATACTCAAGAGGGCTGGCATGTGCAGTTCTGAATTAAAGGTTTCTCATATGCATTCTGGACTTCAAATTACTTGAAGTTTTGTAGTCTAAGTATTGTACTTTGTAAATACTAATGACTTCCCATCGTTATCTAGGTTGGGTTGTTGAACTTGGAAAATGATGGCTTGGTTAAGAAAATAGTAGAAACCATCCAAACCAATTTGCACGTAAACAGCTCTATATTATGACTGCATACTAAGTGTTCCTTTAAATTTAAAGCTAACAATTTTTAGCCTCATCGAAGGTAAAAAAAACTGACTTACTGACTTTGCAATCTCTAGTGTTTGAGTAGCATCAACGTGGATTTTATAATTGGTACATTTTGGTGGATAGGTATTGAATTTTCTGGTTTTCTATATGCTCATAATCAGACGATAATGGTCTATCCTTGTATGATTCACTGACTGATGGATCACGAGAGGAAGAACTTTGGAAGAGGTAAGGCTTTCTTATTAGCAGTTGGCAGTATACTCTGTTCCTGTTTGTGTATTACATATGTGTGTGCAGCTAGCTTTCTTACAATTTCTGCATATAATTATTCAGTGCATTTTCTTAAGTTTTATTGGTCACGAATTTTGATTTTTTTACTATACTTATGTTTGTCTAGATATGTAAAGTATAATGAAGCTAGTACACTTATCGGGGAGCATGTTTCATTTACCCAGCCTGATTAATTTTTATATTACTTAATGCACGACTCTTATATGGACTATAAATTTGTTCCCCAGCTACTCAACCTGATTTATTTTTATATTACTTTCATGCATGACTCTGATATGGATTATAAATATGTTCCATCTACATATTCTTTGAGCCAAAAAAGCTGTAAAATTTT
This sequence comes from Kitagawia praeruptora, assembly GCA_037693485.1. NCBI lineage: Eukaryota > Viridiplantae > Streptophyta > Magnoliopsida > Apiales > Apiaceae > Kitagawia > Kitagawia praeruptora. Next base: position 24,601,251 of record CM075351.1, on the reverse strand, counting down.
CTTTTTTTTCTTTTTGTGACGAGAACCCTCGTGGCTTTGTGCCACAGTCATTTGAAGCTATTGTGACTTTTGCACTGGACAAATCAAAAGTACTATGATATCCTAGTTGTGTTCATATGCTGCAATTGAATTAGTAACTGCTAGTTTACTCACAGTATCATTATTTTTTAGTCACAGCCTTCTGTCTTCGTAAACCACTTTGTCCAGCATTTCTGAGTTTCTGGAAGCATATGGCTACTGCTCATGTAGTCCAATGGCTTTTTAGTGTACAGGGGTCGAGCACATCTCTTAGTTATACATCTCATTCGCAAGTGTTATTTCTCATTGCTCATCATTTGCATAACATTGTCGGACTAGTTATTAATTGTCAGTTTTGTGGCACGATCGCCATTTTCATAAATTTTCTGTTTGAGTCAATCTAATGCTTCCTTGTTGATTAGAAAAACAAAATATATCAGAAAACAAAAAAACTGATGTCTAAGGAATAAAAAGACAATGATTATTACTAGAGAACTGATGTAAAATACAAAGAAACATATCAACCCTTACTAAAAAACCGATGTAAATTTGAAACATATACATCAGTTTACAATTAGGAAACCGATGTAAATTTGACACATATACATCAGTTCACTATTAAGAAATCGATGTAAATTTGAAACATAAACATCAGTTTACTATTAGGAAACTGATGTAAATTTGACACATATACATCAGTTCACTATTAAGAAACCGATGTAAATTTAAAACATAGACATCCTTTACTATTAAGAAACTGATGTTAAACATAAACATTGACATCGGTTAAAAACCGATGTCTAAGACCCCAACCTTTCTCTACACATACGAAGACATCGGTTCTAGTTTTACATAGACATCGGTTTTTAACCGATGTCTATTGACGTTTTTCTAGTAGTGAAATGTGAGTTGTCATTCACAAGGAGAAAGTACAAAATCCATTGTATCAATAGATAAAACCCACCAACGGGGTACTAGACTCTCAATAAAGAGAGATATTTATTGAAAAACAAAGAGGAGAAAGAGGAACAACTACAACCTTCTTTATAAAAAATCACTATTATTGATAACTAGATAGGTCGATACAAATATATATATATATATATATATATATTGTTTCCAATATAAAAAGGTGCCCTTTTTAATTTCGTATTCTTGAATTATTAAAGTAATAGAATGTAATTCTCATATCCTAATAATCTAAGAGCAGACATATCGAATTTGCTTGATTAGTTGATAATATTTTAAATATCAACAAAATCTTAAATATAGGTAAAAAAACTTAATAACTTGGTAGATAGATTCTAAACAAACAGAGATATTTATTAACAATTATCAAAATAAATAAAAAAAGGAGTACTCCATTTTATGTACTCTACTCTTAGTTTTGTTTGTAGTATCTCAATGTTGTATTCAGTTATATAGTAACATCCTTAGATAATTTACGCAAAGAGTAACATTACATGTAGTTGTCATATTATTTCTTTTCACGTATTATTTTTGTTTCATGTAGTGTAGTTGCGTTTTCTGTTCGAATTTTGGATGCACAAATTTTTTTATGTCATTTTCATGCAAGAATCCCAAAGACACTCGGTATTGATGTACACTACACAAACGATTTGTCAGGTATCCTTAAGCACTTTCTTCTAATATATGTCGGAAAAATAATTAACTCTTAAAGAAAAATGAATTTCATATTTTTTAACCCGATAATTTAATTACAAGGACACATATATAATAAAGTAAGTAGTCAAATGTAACATATTGTACGAATTATCATACTAAGTAAAATTTAAATATGTCAAAAAAAAAAATCTTTGTACACAACACAAATAAAAAATTTATTTAAAGTAAAGAAAATTACAACTTAAATATTTCAATAACACTTGAGATTGAGAAATATTAGTTCTAATAACCAAATCAGTATTGACTATTTCTAATAAAATATTTGAATAAAAATAAATAAATTATATGTCTTACATCTAAAATATTACACATAATAATTTCAAATTATGATATTATTTTTTATGTATCGGGTTTCGGATTGGATATCGATTCGGTATAACTAAAATTCAAATCCAAATTGAAACTATTTGAGTTAAAAATTTAAATCCAAAACTATATTAAAAAATTCGGGTTTGGTATATCCAAAATTTCGTGTTTCAGATCGGGTATTATCCGATTGAATTAATTTGTTATCCCTATTTATGGGTAAAAGAAAATCAATATTTTTAAAAAAAAACGCATGATACACAAATGAAAATTTTATGTAAAGCAAAGAAAATTACATCTTAAAAATTTCAACAAAACTTGAGATTGAGAAATAAAAGTTCTAATTACTAAATTAGTATTGACTATTTTTAATGAAAAATTGGATTAAAAAAAATTATATGTCTTACATTTAAAATATTACATATAATAATTTCAAAATTATGATATTACATTATTTATGTATCGGGTTTCGATATTGGATCGGTTTCAGATTTCGGATTGGTATCGGTTCGGTACAATTAAAATCCAAATTGAAACTATTTTGGGTTTAAAATTTAAATCCAAAACTAAATCCGAAAATTCGGGTTCGGTGTATCCAAAATATCGGGTTTTTGATCGTGTATCATCAGATCAAATTAATTTGTCATCCCAATTTATGGGTAAATGAAAATTATTATTAAATATACCATATTCAAATATAAAATAATTAAAATTCAATCTACAAACTCCCAAACTGAATGTACACATTTTAAGTTGTCATTTAAAACAAGTTGAGGGCAACCACCATAAACTCTAACACTCATATTTTACTCTCAAAATTGGATATGTTTGGTTGATTGATAAAATTTATTTTTCTATAATAAATCAATTCACTAATAAAAAAACATACAATTTGTAGAAATAATATTGAACGGGAAACTAGATTAGAATAAAGTTATTTTTTTTTCATAACTACGTTCGTTTAATGGATTGCAGAGTAGAAATCCTTTCTCATATCGTTGAAACATGCAACTCTTTTTTGAAAGACAATCTAATATGTATTCGAAAAATTGATCGTGACCCATACAAATTTTTGATTGAATTAATGTATATATATATATATATATATATATATATATATATATATATTCACAATACTTATTTGGACCTAATTTTAAGTCTATGATAAAAATCTATAAACCCAAAGTACTACACATTTAAATAATACCAAATTTTCAAAGAACAAAACTTAAAATATTGATAAAAAACTTATGAGCTTGGTAGAAAGATTCTAAAAAATGAGATAAATCAAATGAAAAACAAAATTAAGAAAAAATAATAAAGAGGGGCTTAAAACGTTTCAACGAGGATGTGAATGTTATAATAATTGATTGATGATATTAATATTAATGCATAAATTATTTAAATTTATTATATTATATTAATTATAAATTATATTATATAAAACTTTGGCAACCTCTATTGGAGATGCTCTAAAATGAGTTAGTGGAGGAAAGTAGTGGATGTAGTTGATTTTTTATATTATAAAAGTTTACTATTCTGGGTAAGTTTTGAAATGTAAAGAATTGGATGGGACATCCCAAAAAGGAAAGTGTAAAAAAATGGTTGCCAAGTGGTTGCCAACCAATGTTACCAAATTTTGGCAACCTCTTGACAACTTCCTAAAATGGTTAAATTTCATATACAAGTACAAAGGCATATATATTGTATACTTATTTTAGTTTTATAGTTATTTAGACTATAATATATGGGACCACTTTGGCAATTTTTATATGTTGCCAACCATTGGAGTGTTTTTTAACCATTTGAGTGTTTTTTGATTAAAAGTTGCCAAAATTGACATGTAAGAGAGATGAAATAAAAAATTAATATACATGATGATTTGTCAAGCACTACGCCATAAACGCACATACGCAACCCCCATTTTCAGTTGCGTAAGGCCTGAAAAGCGTTGCGTAAGACCTTACGCAACGCTTTTGGGGCGTTACCAATACTGGCGTTGCGTAAGACCCCTAACGCAACGCTTTTCGAAGCTATTGCAACACTTCGAAAAGCATTGCAAAAGAGGCCTTATGCAACACCAAAAGCATGCAAACGCAACACTTCATGGGGTTGCATAAGATGTTTCAGCCACGTCACCATGCTGACATGGAAGCAAGGTGCCACGTCAGCATGCTGACATGTAAGCAAGTTGCCACGTCAGTATGCTGACATGTCACTAGTGGGGCCCACAAGTGCCATGTCACAAATGGGGGGGGGGGGGATGCCACGTCATCAATGGGGCCCACCAAGGTGCCACGTCAGCACTGGACCCACATGCCACATCAACAGTGGGGCCCACATGCCACGTCATCAGTGGGGCCCACCAAGGTGCCACGTTAGCACTGAGGCCCACATGCCATGTCAGCAATATGGCCCACATGCCACGTCAGCAGTAGGGCCCACATGCCACGTCAACAGTGGGTACCACTATCTAACGCAACGCTATTTGAGTCTAATGCAACGCTAATTTTTTTTTAGGCAACACTAAATATACCATAATGCAACATCATATATAGTCAAATGCAACACTTTTTTACAAAAAATTTGAAATGGCTGAGCTGTTTATACATAAAATAATCTGGTCCAAACCAAGCCAACTACTGGTCCAAACCAACCACAAGGCAATGATGCGGCCAACAAAAATACTTGACAGTTTACAAAAATACCAAGTTCTAATACTAGCTAGTTAAAGCTACAAAAATTACTAAGTGGAGAGATAAAAATCCTTCAATTCTATTATTAATTTGCTCCATTGTATCTCCCATGGTCGGCTATGTCGCAAGCTCTCGCCAACCTCTTTCTCCACGCATCATCTCATCATTTGACAACCCTGCAAACATCAAATATCAACACTAGGAAACCATGTTTATAAATCAGCAACTCAAGCATGTTATACATGATTCTAGTTAAAATTACGTCTCACCCCCTTTATCACGATTAAAATTCAAGTGCTTTAAGAGAAATGGAACCTTAACGAGTCGACTACTCTAATATTTAATTTTGGTCTTTTTGCACTGGCATAAATATATGATCCTCCTGATGTATATTAAGTGATGCATCAAAATTAATTGGCAACATTTGAATATCTGTCAATATATAAATCAATGCTACAGATAATTATATTATATATTGACTGAACACGTGGAAGCCTGTTACGGAAGATAAGATATCACATAGGCACCTAAATATGACATCTGCATGAGTTACATTCAAACAATGATTTCCTAGGTCATCTGAGCATTTTACGTCTTCTTGTTTAGAACAACAATCAGGAATATTCCCCTTACAATACACACCAGATTAATGACATACCATCATACAGAAAAGGCCACTGAATATGCATATACTATTATTACAAAAAACAGTACAACTTACAAATAAAAACGCCAGAACTCTGCACCACAAAAGAACTGTGTAGATTTTCTTGTTCTTGAAAATAAAAGGATGGAAAGTCCACTGCAACAAAAGATACTGAAGGTCAGAAACATATTCACACTCTTACTGTTTAGCATTAAGGGACAAACTTGAAATCGACATCTGCTACTTGAAATGAACACTTGATCCTATAGACTTGATCACCTTATTATTTATTCCATGAGATTACAAACCAAGGGAGAGGGTGTGAGTGATATTACTTCCAAGATTAACTAGAACGTGATCTAGACTAGAACATGGGTCATGGGATCATTGCAAGGATTAAGTATGATAAAATGAGTATAATTTCAATCTGTAAAAGTATGTGAACTATAGTACTTGCAAACAGATATAGCCCTAGTTCTCCGTATCTATCAAATTTAAATATGAAACATATATCCAATATAACTTGATTATTTGAGCCACACATAACAATATCTGTCTCATATTGCACTTAAATGGACCCTAAAGAAATACATTTGACAGTTTCTTTTTCTTCTCTGGTGAAGAAGGCATCTCTATAGCCAGTTAAAAAAATAATGATTCTCTAGTGAACTGAAAACAGGTAAAATAATCTCACCAACACAAAAGACGCGAAGATGAAGGTAAATACAGTTTCACTGATGTACGCTCTTTCTATCCCAAGCTCCTGAAATACCAAAGTGAAAGAATGGAAAATATCGGTAACAATCAGAATCATCATCAGTAGTGCATAACAAAAAAAAAACAAAGTAAGGAATCAAGTATACATACCGGAAGAAGATAATAGCCAACATCCTGTAGAATGGGACCTGGTCGATGGAAATAATGTACTCCGTGAGCAGCCAGTCCATGTATATACTGAATAAGCATAAAAACACAACCTTTTCACAATCTTGACCAACATTCATGAAAAAGAAAAATCACACAATGGATCAAATGACACTGGTAAAATTAAAGGTTTACAGCAGTACCCACCTTAATGGATCCGACACGATCAAATACTTTTTGAGAACGTAAAGATAACTCTTCAGCAAATACATTCTTTACAGACAAGTGGTTCTATTCTGCAGAAATAAAATTACATCAGATGCATATAAGAAATTTCTAAACCTATTATATAAAAGAGTATATGGGAAGCAATAGGAAAAAAGATACATAAATTTATAAAGTCCTCATACTGATAGCTGACTTGGTGTCTTTAATAAAATCTGGATGGCTACTTAAATTTTTGAAAAGATTGTTCTTAAGGTATTCTGCAGTTCTAGAGCCACCATGACCTGAATTGCATATAAATAACATGTTAGTCAAAACGACCCAGGTTACCATCTGTTTTTAAATAATCACCAAGGGCAAAAAAACGGAAGCCTAAAAACAAAGCAGAATGAATAATGTGATAAACATTGCTTGTGTAACATGCATAAACATTTTAAAGAAAACTGTAAGAGTCCACACACACACTCAAAATGTTTTCACTGATAGTCGAACTCTCAAAATTAAAAACACACACTCATATGAAAAAAAACATATTAGGTCCTGAAACAAACACATACCACTGCCTGTTTGAATGTGAAAAGTGAGGTTAGAAGATGTACCAAGGTGATTGACTGGAAGAATTTCTCACCTTTAATGAAGCAATCAGTGACACACTATTTTCCAGTTCCACCAAATATTCCTTTTGCTCCTTTACTATGATTAAAAGCTCTGTTAGCAGATAACACATTCTCTCAACCTGATGTGATGAGTCAAACCAGCAACACAAGTTAGACAGTTTTCATCTTTAATGCAGTTTTTACTTCTAAATATGTTGTGCTAGAAATTTATCAAGATACAAATAGAATATTGACCTGATAATAAAATTTCTTGAGTAATGTTTCTTCCACATTTTCCATGACTTTTGTGGCCTTATTCATGGCATCATTGACCAAGAAAACATCTCCCTACACACAATTAGATGTACACTACATTCAAGGCCGGTAAGCTACAAAATTTTCGTATGCTGCTAACCGGAAATAATTATTCAGAATTTCCATGTTTGAATAAAAATAAGAGGTAGTTTTTATATATACCTTTACATCATCAGCCAGAGGAACTCTTACTGATATTGCTGACAGTTTCCGAATTACTCTGCCAACAGCTTCAGAATTTTTGCCCTCCATCTTTGCCCATAGTTTGAGCAAGTGATCTTGCGAGTGAATTATTTAATGGACTTTGTGTGTGAGTGAGGGAGTATATATAATTTAGATGTCGAATTTGAGTTGAATCCATCGATTTATAAAGAAAATCGATGATAAATGTCTCAGATCCTTTTATTCTAACCAATCGCAGCCTCAAAGTATCAATTAACTTGATTAATAGATACATAGAGATATATAATATACTGTATATAGTGTTTAATCGCCGGAGAGATCTAGAAATTAGGGTTCTAAGAAGAGAAATGAAGAGAAATGATAGAGTCGCGGCGAGAGAGAACAGAGAGAGAGATTTAGGGTTTGAGAATAGGAGAGGCGAATAAATAGTACACATGAAACCGTGTAGCGTTAGTATATGTATTTTAGCAAATAAACGGTGTAGATTAATCTCACATTATGATCAATGGATGAGATCTTTTAGGGTTTAGTAAATGGGCTGGGTCAAGAGTTGTAGCTGGATTGGGCTGTTTGGATGGGTCGAATATGACCAAAAATAAATCAGAAAATAATATCTTTTTATGAAAATAATTTTGAGAAATCAAAATATATGTATATATATATATATAATAACTATATAATAATATATAGATACTTGAAAATATTCTAATGTTTTGATTCTTTGTATGTGAATTTAAATATCACAATCTAATTGATCAAATAATAAGAATCTCAATAAAACTCGATAAAGTAACTAGTGCTTTGTTACGGATTATTGTTTCTATTTTTTAAAAAATATTTTTGAACGATCCAACCGTACGGATGTCAATATATATCTAATATAATGATATTCCCCAAGTTTCAGAAAATAAAAAATTAATTTGATTGTAGATCTTAGTAGATCACTACTATTTTCAATATGACTCGTAACTAGTGCTTTGTTACGGATTATTGTTTCTATTTTTTAAAAAATATTTTTGAACGATCCAACCGTACGGATGTCAATATATATCTAATATAATGATATTCCCCAAGTTTCAGAAAATAAAAAATTAATTTGATTGTAGATCTTAGTAGATCACTACTATTTTCAATATGACTCGTAACTAGTGCTTTGTTACGGATTATTGTTTCTATTTTTTTAAAAATATTTTTGAACGATCCAACCGTACGGATGTCAATATATATCTAATATAATGATATTACCCAAGTTTCAGAAAATAAAAAATTAATTTAATTGGAGATATTAGTAGATCACTACTATTTTCAATATGACTCGTAACTAGTGCTTTGTTACGGATTATTGTTTCTATTTTTAAAAAAATATTTTTGAACGATCCAACCGTACGGATGTCAATATATATCTAATATAATGATATTCCCCAAGTTTCAGAAAATAAAAAATTAATTTGATTGGAGATCTTAGTAGATCACTACTATTTTCAATATGACTCGTAACTAGTGCTTTGTTACGGATTATTGTTTCTATTTTTTAAAAAATATTTTTGAACGATCCAACCGTACGGATGTCAATATATATCTAATATAATGATATTCCCCAAGTTTCAGAAAATAAAAAATTAATTTGATTGTAGATCTTAGTAGATCACTACTATTTTCAATATGACTCGTAACAAGTGCTTTGTTACGGATTATTATTTCTATTTTTTTAAAAATATTTTTGAACGATCCAACCGTACGGATGTCAATATATATCTAATATAATGATATTCCCAAAGTTTCAGAAAATAAAAAATTAATTTAATTGGAGATATTAGTAGATCACTACTATTTTCAATATGACTCGTAACTAGTGCTTTGTTACAGATTATTGTTTCTATTTTTTAAAAAATATTTTTGAACGATCCAACCGTACGGATGTCAATATATATCTAATATAATGATATTCCCCAAGTTTCAGAAAATAAAAAATTAATTTAATTGGAGATATTAGTAGATCACTACTATTTTCAATATGACTCGTAACTAGTGCTTTGTTACGGATTATTGTTTCTATTTTTTAAAAATATTTTTGAACGATCCAACCGTACGAATGTCAATATATATATAATATAATGATATTCCCCAAGTTTCAGAAAATAAAAAATTAATTTAATTGGAGATCTTAGTAGATCACTACTATTTTCAATATGACTTGTAACTAGTGCTTTGTTACGGATTATTGTTTCTATTTTTTAAAAAATAAATAAATATCTAATGCAACACTTCAAACAGCAAATGCAACACTTCTGCCACGTCAGCAAATGCCACGTCAGCATTAGTGGGTCCCACTTCTGCCACGTCAGCAATTGTGGGTCCCACAATTGCCACGTCAGCATGATGGGCCTCCGCCACGTCACCCTTGTGGGTCCCACACTGCCACGTCAGCAGTGGTGGGTCCCACATCTGCCACGTCATATTTTTTTAAAAAAATATAAATTTATCTAATGCAACACTTCAAACAGCAAATGCAACACTACAGGTATCTAATGCAACGCTTTCTGCCACGTCAGGAAATGCCACTTCAGCAAATGTGGGTCCCACATGTGCCACGTCAGCATGATGGGCCTCCTGCCACGTCACCCTTGTGGGTCTCACACTGCCACGTCAGCATTTGTGGGGCCCACATCTGCCACGTCATTTTTTTAAAAAAAATATGAATATATCTAATGCAACACTTCAAAGAGCAAACGCAACACTACTGGTATCTAATGCAACGTTTTTTTGTCACGTCAGCAAATTCCACGTCAGCAAAGGTGGGCCCCACTTCTGCCACGTCAGCAAATGTGGGTCCCACATTTGCCACGTCAGCAAATGCCACGTCAGCGCATGTGGGTCCCACTCCTGCCACGTCATCATTTATAAAAATTAAAAATTATCTAACGCAACGCCATCAGTTAGTGTTGCATAATGTGAAACACTGTGGGTAATACGCAACGCTAATCTATATCTAACGCAACACCAATTCAGCTCAGTTGCAAAAGACCCAAAACTTCTATCTAATGAAACGCTTTCTGTGCAACGCTTTGTAAAAAGGGTTGCGTATGCTCACTTATGGCGTAGTGAAGGTTGGCAACCATTTTAACAATTCCTAAGAGCATCTCCAATAAGGAGTTGCTTTAAAGATTGTCAATTTATGCCAAATCAACATTAATATTTTATTTTATTTTCTCTCACATCCATGTCATTGTTGGCAACTTTTATTAAAATTGTATTCCAATAGTTGGCAACTTCAAAAGTTGCTAATGTGGTCCCCATATACACTTTATTTTAAAACTTAAAAATATGAGAAAAAGGAATCTAAAGTTAACTTTAGGAGGATTTCCTAAAGTTACCTATCAAAACTACGTAGTTTTGATATATTTTTATCATTTATTTTAAAGGGCCCCGCAGGGGCATCAATAAGTATGCTTATGTGTCTTCATTCTAATGGTTAACTTTAGAGAAATTATCTAAAGTTAACTTTAGATTCCCTTTACTCTAAAAATATTACCAAAATATCAAAAATATAGAAGTGGATATAGGTAAATATGCTTTTGGATTGTTTAATGGATTTTATCTAAATTGGGAAGTTGACAATTTTTGGCAACCTTGCTAGGCAACCAAGAGGCAACCTCCCAACTCCAATAGGTTGGCAACCAATTAAGGTTGCCAAGGTTTCCTTGCCATGTAGGCTTGGCAACCCTTATTGGAGTTGCTCTTATTTGAGATGCTATTATATATTATATACTGAGGGGTCCCACCACTTTACTCACTTTTCTTACTTCTCTCCTTTTTCATTTTATTATTTCTTGGTCTCCGTGCCCAACCCAAATGTAAACATTTTGGTGGGACGGAGGGAGTATATAATGCCTGTTTGGATCCTCTTATTTCTCTTAAATAAGGACTTATTTCGAGAAAAAGTTTTGCATTTACATAATAGTTTTTAGGATAAATATTTAGGAGGGGTTTAGTATTCTTTATATGCATAAAATAAGTAACTTATTTCAAAAAAAAGTACAGTTTAACATACTTTTTTTAAAAAAATAAGTAATTTATTTATGAAAAATAAAATTTCCTAGACGGGCTTAGAGATAGATAGACTAGCATGAATAGATAGATATGTAGAGTAACACTCTATGGAGAACCATATTAGGTGGAGAACCGTGGAGAACCACTTATTACACACTATTTTTTGATTCTACGATAGAATCAAAGTTCTATTTTTTTTGGTTCTAAAAAAAAAAATTGGTTGTACAAAAAAAAAATCTGAACAAAGCTGACGTGGCAGTGCCATGTCGCCTGCCACGTCATCGATGATGTCAGCATGGATGATGTGGCACTGCCACGTTAGCAGCGATGACGTGGCAGGTGATGTGGCAGTGCCACGTCAGCATGTTGCCGTGGTAGTGATGACGTGTAATTTTCGAAATTTTTTTTTTGGGCAAAAAAAAATGATTCTGTTACAGAATGAGAAAAAAATTTGAAAAAATATTGATTCTACTATAGAATCATAGGATTCTCCACGGTTCTCCACGTAAGGTGGTTCTCCATAGAACAATGGCCTAGATATGTATTTAAAGTATTCATTATTTATTTATAAATATATATGAAAAAAATCTCAAAAATCAAATATTACTTGACCTAAATCGGGTTGTATCGAGGTTGGGGGAAGCCCAAATTCTTCACAAATTCCAGTTAGGCCTAGATTTAGTTGAACGTTATTTGGGGCACATTGGAACTCTAATCTGTATATAAACACAAATAAGGTTTGAAATTACTTGCGGACGTGCATGGCTACAATTATCTCACACTCACAGCTCAACTTGATGATAATGGGCTGTAAAAGCGCGCGTTCCCCTCTTCTTGTACGAGAAAAGTAACATCTATCAATTTTCCCAACTTGTTTAATTACATGCAATTGTAGTAATTATAATTCACGGACTGTTTATCATTGTACTAGTAGCAGTTTCCAAGAAAATTATTATCATACTAACAATGATGGTTATATATTTTATGCTGACAAATTTATGATGATGATCAAGCCCAAATGTACTAACAAGCCCCCTCGTGCTACTAGTCGAAATTTTGTTGATATAATGTCTAGAATTTTGGCATCCTTATTGACACATGGTATAGTCTTCACTTTTGTAACCATTGACGCGTATACTTCAAATTCGGCATTGGCTGTTTCATATGGTAGAACTGGCGGCGGTTCATCGTCATTGTCATCTTCTTCGTTTTCCTCTGGCCACTCCTCCTTTTCGTACTATTCATCTGATGATGATGGTGCGAATTATTCTTCTGACAGTGACCGAAATGAGATACATACCTGTACTTGTGATACCAGTTGCACACACTGCATGAGTTGCGACATTAGGGAAAAGGGCTACAAACAAGAGGAAGAAAAAGAAAACAATTCTTGTTCTTGCAAATTGCAATTGTCACTCTACTTGCTATTTCCACAAACAAGTTGACCAAGAATATATATTATTAGCTTGTATTATTATTACTGTAATAGCTCATATAGCAGCCGGTGTAAATGCCGGAATAAAAAATCAGTCGGATGACTACGGGACGATGCTCATTTTTCAGGTTTAGTAAAATCTCTCGTATGGAATCCTCCATTGTTATACATATAGTTAATTTTGTAATATGTCAACTCATTTTATGTCTGTCTCTTACTTTGTTTGATCAAGGTTGGAGTTTTGGACAAGAAAAGAATCTTGCAAAGGAACCTTAACAACATAGCTGAAAATGCAGATATATACATCCACTGTAAACGGTCTGAACTGCACATTGAAAGGTCACACCCTCTTGGCACTGTTTCTTTCATGTGCTGCTTGCTTATTTATCAATGAGAATGTATCCTAATTCCTAAGTTCCTAACATAAGTGCATTAGGGAATTGGTGTGTTTATTTATAAAATAAAAACGTTAATAGGGAGTGAATATAAATGGGACAGAAGACAGGTTAATAGATTGAGTGTAGGTATATTGGTGTTTTAATTTGTATGTTTTGTATGTGGAATTGTGGAGCTCGGAGTATATTAAACATTTATTATGTAGGTTAATTACTTATCATGAACTCAATTGTTTTAGGCCTTGGTAAATTAGATTATTTTAATAGGGTTTCTGTTCTTCCTCATATAAGTGATGTAATCCTTCATATTATCTTAGAATGATAATTGAAATTTGAATTGTCTCTCTTTGGTTATGAGTTGTGATCCATCATCTTTTCTACCTTAGAGCATCTTCAATGGGAGACATCCCTTAGCTAAATTTTAAAATTAATTAGCATAAATAAGAATTATAAAGAATGTGTAAAAAAAATTACACTCCAATGGGACAAAACTGTTATCTATAATTATAGATAATCTCTTGATGTTGGCTATATTTGTCGAACCTCTAGAGACCTGTAGTGAATTGCCACATCACTTATTTCTATATTAAAATTATATATTCCATTAATAACAACTTGAAATATTAATAACATACCATTTTTAAAATATAGTCAATCATTATGGCCAATACCCTCGGAACACAATGTCTTACCGGTTCGACAAATTTTACATAATCAATATTATATGTAATTTAGCCAATCATTTTTAGTTAACGCCATTGGAGATGCTCTTACGTGATTTGGAAACTCTAGGGATATATAGTTTCTGTTGTTCAATCACCCTAGTTTATGTTTTTATGTTTGAATTAGTTAATTACTTCTTTTGCGATTCTGTCATGAATGATGGGTAATTAGCGCAAAATTCTAGAAAATTTCTATTAAATATGACTGTTCATAACTGGAGTATTGTTCACTTCTGGAGTTCATTGTTCAACGGCAAAATTTACTGCATGCTGTCCGATTTACTATCCATTACCGTAGCTGCCTTAGTTCAGGACGAGAACTGAAATCACATGTAATATAGACTGACGACCCAATTGATTTTTTTATTGAAGCCTATGCCAGTGTGGAGTGAAATTACGTTGCACGATGTTTATAATCAAATCACTCTCTAAATGACTAAATTGGATAACCTTCCCTACCTTTGCTTTCTTGACCCTTGTCTTCTTTGCAGGAGGTCAAGGGTTCGACCCCTGGGTGTGTGAGTTTAGTTTGTATTAGTTTCCTTTCTTTGTATTTGGCCGGGGGTCCTTCGGAAACAGCCTCCCTATGTATAGGGGCATGGTCTGCGTACATCTACCCTCCTCAGACACCACTTTGAGTGGTATTATAACTGAGTAAAGTTTCGTTTTTAATCGCAGACATGTGATGTACCTTGGACAAAGTGGAGCATATACTATATATGTTAATATTCAAAGACTAGAATTAGAATTAAGAAGTTTAGCAATTGTCACAGTAAACTTGGTTTATGATGTCTTGGATAGATTGTAAAAGAATCTTAACCTAAAATAAGTTGTTGCGAATTTCAAATTGCAAAATAACACAAATCTGATTAGGTGAATCAGTGGCAGCATTCACATTTAAATCAAGAGACTTGGAACTAACTCTATTACAAGAGCATGTTCAAGAGACTTGGAACTATTCAAGTGTAAAAAACCCCCTCATGTCTGGAATACAGTTATTACAACTGATAGTAAAATTTATACAAGAGAAAATTTGTTGGATTAGCCTAATTAAAGTTTAAGCAGTTATATACTAGTTAGTAGACTTAACAAGACCCAACTGAATTACTGCGATTGATTTCTAACTATTTGTGTGAACTAAATCAGCACCATTTTAGTTGCTGTTACTCTGTAATGAAGTGAGAATTCTATGCTGGACAGAAAGAGATGTTTTATCTAACCTTGGCAATGATTTGAATACGCGGTAATAACCTATAATTATCCATGTAGATGTACTACAAATTTAAATATGTAGGTTGCCGCATAAAAAATTTTCTTTAGTTTCTGATGAAGGTTGGTTCATGAGTAGTAGTTAAAAAATTATAGTGATACATCTCATTTATACCACAGATAGAAGGTTGTGTTGGATTATTTGGTTGATAATATTATTATTATTTCATGCATTGTGATTTTTTTAGACAGTTTGATTTATATTAAAGTTTTGTCACAAGTTGTAGTTGCTCAAATTAAGTGGTGACCGTATATAACTACTTAGATGTTTGTTTGGTCAGGGGCGGGGCTGAGGGTGCGCGGGGTGAGCGATCGTACAGGACCCCCAAAAATATAGGGTCCCAAAATTTTTTCCTCCTTATATATATATATGTAGAGAGATTTTGAAATTTTGATCAAAAAAATTCAGATTACTTCATAATTTTTCTTTTGGCTCTGCCAAAAAAAAAATATTTGGCAAGTTTAATTAGTAAAGTTGGAAAATATTAAGAGTAACAATATATAAAGGTAAATTAATTATTGTAATTTTTAAATATATTACCATAATTGAGTATTGATCATCTTGGAAAGTTGAACAATTTCTCTAATTAATAGAACTAACATCTTTATTTTTTAATGTATCTCTCTGCTGACAACTCATATAAATGGAGAGCCAAATTTTAAGACCTCGCACAGGGCTCCAAATTTGTTTGCCCCGCCCCTGTGTTTGGTATTACTATTATTTTGTTTGTGATATTCAAATTTACCATTTATTTTGTAGATGTGGTGAGAGCTCTTCTTCAACATGATAAGTCCTCTTAGAATTATTGCTATCTATCTGTAAGTCAATTGATCACTAGCAAATGTCTGGCACAATGACTATATACAATTGATGATCTTATGTGTAAAAGCTCTTCTTTCTCTAACACACATATATTTTAATATATTAGATAGGATCAAATTCTAATGCATCCATATTGTTTTTACATAGTTCTCAAAGCAGTGTTACTCATTAACAATATTACTAGTAGAAAATAAAGCATTCTTTTGAAATTTGGATTGCAGTGGAAGTATCAATCTATGGAGCGCTTAAGCAACGCTTTCCAAGAAATTTTCAATGGATTGCTTCATGGATCTGACAAAGACGATAATACATTGGGGAATACAAAGGGAAAGGTGTATGCATTCTCAAATGGGTAGCAAGCTGGAAGAAACAGTTTGTCATACAGTGCACCAAACAACCCATTGTGCTAAAGTCGTACGTGAGACGAAAGAAGATCGGCAAAATATCTAAGGGCAAAACAATCATTTCCGAAGCTGGGTTAAATTAATAATTAATAAAGAAAATAAGAAATAAGAGAAAAGAGGCGGAGAGATATAAGAAGGAAAGTGGGGATCGAATTAGGGTTATGAATGGAGTAAGTTAAATAGAAATATTGGGAGAGAAGCTGGGCCTCTCGAACTACCTACGCGAGCTTGTATTCTTGTCTTTCCTTATTGTAATTGCAGTAGTGAAACTCGTTGTTGGAATCAATTTATTGTCTGGACTTTGTTATTTTCTTTCAAAGTGTGTTTTCCAATTTAGATTCATTAAATAATCAGGTCAAAGCATTACAGTGGTATCATTTCTTTAAGCGAACCAGCCTATCCTTTGTATGGAACTTATGCGATGGTTGGAGCAAAGACACATTTGATTGTGAATTCCAATGTAATGCGACAGATGGATAAAGGCATATATCTGCACAGACCAATCAACAGTTCAAGTCACACACTCCCATAATCCATTTTATCTTCGGAAAACTCCCTTCAACTATATTAATAATATTGCAGTGTTCAAGGGAAATATCCAAATACACGTCTTATTTTTTTCAATAATCCATACTTGTAGCAATGGCGCCCTTCTAAACCTACACAACCCACCATGAGCCAGAGGGTGAAGGAATTAGAGGACGCGGTGGGAAATTTGGAGGCGAAGGTTACAAATCTAATATATATTCGTCTTTCAAAAACTTAGACTGGATGTAATTACTGTGCGTATTTTATTAACCACCAAATCTATCTTGTGAAACAAGAAATGTGCTTGCTGACTCTAGTGGTTTCATTACCATCTCTCTAGACTCCAACAATAACTGTGCGGCCATGGTGAGAAAGAGGTAGACTGCCTCAAACAGGTCAAAAAACATTTTAAGTGAGAATGTTCTGATGTGAATTATGCACAATTTCTAAAGGTGCTTAGTAGAAAAACGAGGGACGAAGGCTAACATTTCAACTTTGCTCACGGAGCAGTTAATGGATTTGAAAACAAGCTCTCATTCTCACTTTAGAGCATCTCCAAGAGACTCTTAAATAAGCTCTTAAGTCCAAAAATAAAGAGGATGGAGAAAAAATGAGCTCCAAGAGACTTTTAGTGGCTCTTAAAAAGCTTAAGAGCCTCTTCTCTCTCCTCAATTTTAAGAGCTACTACATGGCTCTTAACTATTTTCTATCAATAAAATATTCACTTGCACATGGTTGGATTTAATTGCATGTCATAATTAGATTTGAAATATTAATAAAATATAAGTTAGGAGTCAAGATAAGAAGTATTGTTGGAGTTGACACGGAAATCTATGTATTAACTTACTAAGAGCCATATAATTTATATTATATTTAAGAGCCAACTAAGAGATTGTTGGAGATGCTCTTAGTATTTTCTTTGTCCTATCTATACTATACTATTATAAGTAAAACAGGGTATATTTGGTTTGGTACTCTTTTTTTGGTCACTCTTTTTTGGTACTCTTTTTTTGGTCACTCTTTGGTTTGGTTAAATCTCTATTATTAATAAAATTCAAAAAAAAATACACATAGCCTAAATAATATGTATTAATATTAATATGCACCATTTTTTTGATCACTCTTTGGTTTGGTTAAATTTCTATTATTAATAAAATTAAAAAAAAAACACACATAACCTAAATAATACTCCCTGTGTCTCTAAATACTTTTCCCATTTGAGTTGGACACGTTTGCCAACGCACACTTTTGATCATTAATATCTTCAATTTCATATTTGTATTAAATATAAAAACTTCACTGTATTAAAGTACTCATAAATACGAATCCAACAAGATCACTCATGACTATATTTGGTCTTATAGATTAGACGTAAATTAATAATTTATCTCATGTTATGAACAGTCCCGACATATGAAATGAGAGTAGCATTATGAGACGGAGGGAGTATGTATTAATATTAAGAGAATAATGGGCTTGAGGATGTCCTCAGGTAATCTCCCTAAGGTTAAAATAAATTGTAATTATAAATCAAGTGACCCCGCAGGGGCATTTTTGTAAATATAATATTCATCCCTTACATTTACAAAAATGCCCCTAATTTACAATTATACTTCTTTTAACCTCAGGCATGTTACCTGAGGACATCCTCAGGTCCAGCATACTCTAATATTAATATGCACCAAATTCAAAAAAAACACACATAGCCTAAATAATATGTATTAATATTAATATGCACCACATACACAAATATAATAATTCAAATCTATCTATCTATACTATACTATTATAAGCAAAACAGGGTATATTTAGTTTGGTACTCTTTTTTGGTACTCTTTTTTTTTGTCACTCTTTGGTTTGGTTAAATCTCTATTATTAATAAAATTAAAAAAAAACACACATAACCTAAATAATATGTATTAATATTCAAAATACAACTATAATAATTCAAAATATAAGCAAAACATGGTATATTTGGTTTGTTACTCTTTTTTTGGTCACTCTGTTTTTGTACTCTTTTTTAGTCACTCTTTGGTTTGGTTAAATCTCTATTATTAATAAAATTCAAAAAAAAAAAACACACCCCATAGCCTAAATAATATGTATTAATATTAATATGCACCACAAACACAAATATAATAATTCAAAATACAACTATAATAATTCAAAATAAATAATTTTAATAATATTTATATACATGGGATTATAAAGTTATAAATTATTTTATTAATAAAAATATATATACAACTTAAAACTTTAATAATAAAATATAATTAAAAAATTTACAAGTAACCGTGCATCGTACGGGTTATAGGCTAGTATATAATAAGCATAAGGCGGATATTTGGTTGTCAGTACTACCGCGAAATAAATATTAACCATTAGATCTAATCTTGATTAACGGTCTAGATTATAGTGAAATAAATATTAAGTGTTAGATTTAAATCTTCATTAACTGTCTATATTATAGCAGTTAATGATATAGCGGCCCCTAATTAGAGTCCTAACTATAATGTAACCACCTAAAGACAGGAGTCCTAACTGACATAGGTGGTGGGGGAAAACGGCGATATACCTAATGCAGCCTAAACTATCAAGATTCATTAATCAACCTAAGCGAGAATACTCTCTCTTCTCTCTCTTGTAAAACAAACAATCCCTCCGTTTCTTTTTCCTCCGGCGATGGCTCCTCCACCGACCGGAGGTCCGATTTTCTTGTTTTTTTGTTCTTATTTCCTTCAATAATTAGTTCTCGTTGTGAGAATTGTTTGCTACCTTCCTTTTCTTAGATCTGAATCCTTGGAGTTTCCGGATTGTTCTTCTCCGATTTGTGGTGGATCCTCAGTTTTTTCCCAGATTCTTGGTGGATCTTCGATTTCAAGAGGGGTCTGGTTTCTCTAGCTTTTGAGGTTCCGTTTTCTAGATCTAAGACTTGTTTTAGTTTGATTTTATTGTGTAATTTCAATTTTCTTTGTAAGTTTAGTTTGATTTCTCTCCTTGGTGAGAGGTGTGGTTTTTCTCTCCTTGGTGAGAGGTTTGGATTTCTCTCCTTATTTTATTTTGTGAGAGTTGGTTCGGATTCAACGATAAGAGCTTGGTCGGAACTTCATTTGTGGTCGTTAACTCAAACGGATTTTGGCGAAGATATGGAGCGTAGAGCGAGTATGTATAGACATATCATTTTTTTCAGACATCTGCTTATTTGTCTCATTTTGATTATGAAGACGAGCATGTCATCCTGTTCTATGTTTGATCGATTCGATCATTCTTGTAGATGTCGTATGGCTTTTATGTATTGAATTACCACCTTTCATCAAAAAAAAAAAAAAAACCTAAGCGAGAATAAAGTTTTCATTTTAGTTCAATAAAATAATAATCCGATCCTAATACTTATGTCAATTGTAATCCCTAAAAAATTCAAATAGGATTTTTATTACTATGATATAATTTTTTTCACAAATTTTATAAATATTAGAGGGCTACTACTCAAAAAAAATAATTTAAAAAAATCTTTATATTCATCTAAATAATGATTCTTAAAGAATTCTATATTGGATTCTTATAAATATAATATAAAAGAATAAATAATATACTATACTATTTTAAGTAAAACAGGGTATATTTGGTTTGGTACTCTTTTTTTGGTCACTCTTTTTTGGTACTCTTTTTTTGGTCACTCTTTGGTTTGGTTAAATCTCTATTATTAATAAAATTCAAAAAAAAATACACATAGCCTAAATAATATGTATTAATATTAATATGCACCATTTTTTTGATCACTCTTTGGTTTGGTTAAATTTCTATTATTAATAAAATTAAAAAAAAAACACACATAACCTAAATAATACTCCCCGTGTCTCTAAATACTTTTCCCATTTGAGTTGGACACGTTTGCCAACGCACACTTTTGATCATTAATATCTTCAATTTCATATTTGTATTAAATATAAAAACTTCACTGTATTAAAGTACTCATAAATACGAATCCAACAAGATCACTCATGACTATATTTGGTCTTATAGATTAGACGTAAATTAATAATTTATCTCATGTTATGAACAGTCCCGACATATGAAATGAGAGTAGCATTATGAGACGGAGGGAGTATGTATTAATATTAAGAGAATAATGGGCTTGAGGATGTCCTCAGGTAATCTCCCTAAGGTTAAAATAAATTGTAATTATAAATCAAGTGACCCCGCAGGGGCATTTTTGTAAATATAATATTCATCCCTTACATTTACAAAAATGCCCCTAATTTACAATTATACTTCTTTTAACCTCAGGCATGTTACCTGAGGACATCCTCAGGTCCAGCATACTCTAATATTAATATGCACCAAATTCAAAAAAAACACACATAGCCTAAATAATATGTATTAATATTAATATGCACCACATACACAAATATAATAATTCAAATCTATCTATCTATACTATACTATTATAAGCAAAACAGGGTATATTTAGTTTGGTACTCTTTTTTGGTACTCTTTTTTTTGTCACTCTTTGGTTTGGTTAAATCTCTATTATTAATAAAATTAAAAAAAAACACACATAACCTAAATAATATGTATTAATATTCAAAATACAACTATAATAATTCAAAATATAAGCAAAACATGGTATATTTGGTTTGTTACTCTTTTTTTGGTCACTCTGTTTTTGTACTCTTTTTTAGTCACTCTTTGGTTTGGTTAAATCTCTATTATTAATAAAATTCAAAAAAAAAAAAAACACACCCCATAGCCTAAATAATATGTATTAATATTAATATGCACCACAAACACAAATATAATAATTCAAAATACAACTATAATAATTCAAAATAAATAATTTTAATAATATTTATATACATGGGATTATAAAGTTATAAATTATTTTATTAATAAAAATATATATACAACTTAAAACTTTAATAATAAAATATAATTAAAAAATTTACAAGTAACCGTGCAGCGCACGGGTTATAGGCTAGTATATAATAAGCATAAGGTGGATATTTGGTTGTCAGTACTACCGCGAAATAAATATTAACCATTAGATCTAATCTTGATTAACGGTCTAGATTATAGTGAAATAAATATTAAGTGTTAGATTTAAATCTTCATTAACTGTCTATATTATAGCAGTTAATGATATAGCGGCCCCTAAGGCCCCTAATTAGAGTCCTAACTATAATGTAACCACCTAAAGACAGGAGTCCTAACTGACATAGGTGGTGGGGGAAAACGGCGATATACCTAATGCAGCCTAAACCATCAAGATTCATTAATCAACCTAAGCGAGAATACTCTCTCTTCTCTCTCTTGTAAAACAAACAATCCCTCCGTTTCTTTTTCCTCCGGCGATGGCTCCTCCACCGACCGGAGGTCCGATTTTCTTGTTTTTTTGTTCTTATTTCCTTCAATAATTAGTTCTCGTTGTGAGAATTGTTTGCTACCTTCCTTTTCTTAGATCTGAATCCTTGGAGTTTCCGGATTGTTCTTCTCCGATTTGTGGTGGATCCTCAGTTTTTTCCCAGATTCTTGGTGGATCTTCGATTTCAAGAGGGGTCTGGTTTCTCTAGCTTTTGAGGTTCCGTTTTCTAGATCTAAGACTTGTTTTAGTTTGATTTTATTGTGTAATTTCAATTTTCTTTGTAAGTTTAGTTTGATTTCTCTCCTTGGTGAGAGGTGTGGTTTTTCTCTCCTTGGTGAGAGGTTTGGATTTCTCTCCTTATTTTATTTTGTGAGAGTTGGTTCGGATTCAACGATAAGAGCTTGGTCGGAACTTCATTTGTGGTCGTTAACTCAAACGGATTTTGGCGAAGATATGGAGCGTAGAGCGAGTATGTATAGACATATCATTTTTTTCAGACATCTGCTTATTTGTCTCATTTTGATTATGAAGACGAGCATGTCATCCTGTTCTATGTTTGATCGATTCGATCATTCTTGTAGATGTCGTATGGCTTTTATGTATTGAATTAACACCTTTCATCAAAAAAAAAAAAAAAAAAAACCTAAGCGAGAATAAAGTTTTCATTTTAGTTCAATAAAATAATAATCCGATCCTAATACTTATGTCAATTGTAATCCCTAAAAAATTCAAATAGGATTTTTATTACTATGATATAATTTTTTTCACAAATTTTATAAATATTAGAGGGCTATTACTCAAAAAAAATAATTTAAAAAAATCTTTATATTCATCTAAATAATGATTCTTAAAGAATTCTATATTGGATTCTTATAAATATAATATAAAAGAATAAATTTTATAAATGTCAGAAGTACATAATTCAAAAATATAAGGTGGTCGATAAAATATATAATTATAAACTAATTTTAAATAATAATTTTTAAAAACATTCAAAAATATGAAATTAAAACTAAATTTAAAATTAAACAAAAGCATAATAATATGATGATCAGGTGATATGGATAAACCACATAATCGACCTAAGCGGGAATAAAGTTTTTGTTTTAGTTCAATAAAATAATCCTAACAAATCCTAATACTTATGGAAATTGTAATCCCTAAAAAAATTCAAATTGGATTTTTATTACTATGATATAATTTTTTTCACAAATTTTATAAATAAGAGGGCTATTACTCAAATAAAACAATTTTAAAAAATCTTAATATTCATCTAAATAATGATTCCCAAAAAATTCTGGATTCTTATCTATACTATATTATAATAAGCAAAAGGGGTATAATTTGTAGTTGGTTACACCTATTTTTGGTTATCCCCATTTTTGGTTATCTCTCACTTATCACCGTTAGATCAGCAACTCAAATAGATCATGACCGTTAGATTTAACAATACTAAAATACTAAAAGTTGTTATATGCAGAAAGTCCAAGATTCGATTCCCGCCAACAACATATTAATTTATATTTAATACTAAAAATTATTATATACAAATATGTAAGGTTTGAATTCTTTCAATAACATATTAAAATCAATATTTATAATATTATATTATATTATAAATAAATTATAAAATATTAAAAATAATCCGTGCTTTGCACGGGCTATAAGCTAGTAATAGTAATACATAATGTCATTATTATAGGAATATGGTCCAAATGCAAAAATTTTATAGAGATGAAACAATTGAGTTATAGAAGCGGTAAGAAAAATGTTAGGAACCAAACAAATGTTCAAAACAAATTCCAAATGCCACACATGTATTTCAGTGGTTGATAAAATAAAAAATGAGGTGAACCCACCAATTAAACTTCTCCATCTTGACTACCTGACCGGAGATTTTTTTGAACACTTTTTTCGTTCCTTAGCATTACCTAAGCTCTAAATTTGATTTGGAGGAGAAATTACGGAATAAAAAAAAAGATTTAATTGCACGAGAATGGCCTCAACTATTTATTTTTTGAACAAAAATGGTCCAAGTATAAAAATAGGCAGTTTAATGGCCAAACTATTTTTTTTAAACAGATGAGTGTATTGAATTTGTAACTTAATTGTAGCATGATGGCTGAGCAATGTTTTTTTTAACACAAAAATGGCCCAAAAATAGAAATAAACAACAGGTTTTAGATTAATTTAGACAGAATGCAATCATCTGCTTAAAATAATACTTGGGCCATTTTTGTGCAAAAAAAAAATAGTTGAGGCCATCCTCCTGCAATTAAGTCTAAAAAAAAGAGTTAATTGCAAGAAAGTGGCTAGATTTTACATTGATTTTCAAAAAAGTGGCTAAATTTTCAATTTTGCAAAAAGGTGGTCAAACTTGCCTTTTTCCTTTCAAAAAAGTGGCTGGAGACGATTTTCAGCTTATTTGGCAGGGGTAAAATGAGAAAATATGTTATTTTACTAAAAAAAAAAAGTTAAAAACCCCAAAAATTATCCAAAAAATCTCCAAATTAATATGTGTCACCATATGATTGGTTATATTCGTAATAATAATAATAATAATAGAGAAAAAGGACCCTGAGATTGATCTCAGGGAACTTTTCCTGACATACTTTAACAATTATACTATAAATCTGATTGGGCCCGCAGGGCTAATTAAAATTTTCTGATTTTACAAAAATACCCATCCCTGATTTGCTTATAATTCCCATATATCTCAGGGAATTTACCTGAGATGCATCTCAGGCTCCCTAATCTCATAATAATAATGCCCCCCATGCATGCACATAAATTGACTAATTAAATCATGACAACTCATATTTGTGGATTTTTTGGTGAATTGATGTGCATACATGGGGGGCATTATTATTATTATTACGAATATAACCAATCATATGGTGACACATATTAATTTGGGAATTTTTGTGGACAATTTTTGGGATCTCTAGCATTTTTTTTCCCATTTTACCCATGCCAAAAAACTGAAAATCGCTTGCAGCCACCTTTTTGAAAGGATAAAGGCAAGTCTGGCCACCATTTTGCAAAATTGAAAGTCTGGTCACTTTTTTGAAAATGAGTGTAAAATCTGGCCACCACTTTGAAGTTTACTCTAAAAAAAAATACGGTAAAAAGGAAACCGTGGTGAGGTAGATAAATTAAACTTTATATTTTATCTATTTAATATGAGTTAATATCAAAAAATTATTAAATAAAACTAATCAGTTATAGAATTTTTAATCATTTGAATAATCTTAAAACAAAATCATAAAATTAAGCCATTAACATAAATTAAAATTAAATTAAATTTTATTAAAAACAATAAAAATATATAAAAAAAAAATTAAACCGTGCATGACATATAATACAATTAATGGTAATTAGTCATTGTCATTTTCTCATTTATTTTTAGTTGAAAATACCACCTTTTATAAATACATCAATCCTACTATATCTTCAAATTATTGATATTTCCTTTTTAATTAAATTACGGTACCATTTTTATTTAAAGCTAATCTTACAATCATTAATATATATACCCAAAAATATCACACCATATTTTCAATTATTAAATATATTAAAAATTCCTATACATTATTTATAATAAGAAAACATTAGTATAATCCATAAATATTAGTATATTAGATTAAAATTAAAATAATTAATAAAATAATAATTCTATAAAAACATAATTATAATATTAAATAAAATTTAATAAATACCTAAAATATTGTATCTTTCAATCAGTTTAAAAGAAATTTACTTTTAATTGAACATATTACCCTTTATACACACCTAAAATATAGTATTTTCCAATTACTAATATTTTTTTTAATTAAAACATGTTACCTTTTAATTTAAAACATAATTTTGCAATCAGAATCTTCCAATAATTAATATTTCTTTTCTAATTAAAACATGTTATCTTTTAATTTAAAACATAATCTTTCATTTATTAATATATACCCAAAAATATCACACCATATCTTACAATCACTAATAAAAATACGTAATATCCGTACACAACGAATAGCTACCGTTAAATTTTTACCAAAAAAATCAGAACTGTTAGATCTGATGATTAATATTTTATATGATTAAGTTATTTTACAAAACATTCAAGACTCGAATTTCGTCAACGACGTATCTAATTTAAAATTTATAATATAAGTTTTAAACCATGTTTATCAATAATTAAATATATATTATTTAAATTTAAATAAGTATTAAAAATAATAATTATATAAAAATATAATTATAAAATAAATATATTTTATATAAAAATATCCGTGCATGGCACGGGTTATAAGCTAGTGTACATAATATAAATAAGATAATCGGATATTCGATTCTGGCTACCAGTGACATGGGAATACTATCTAGCCGTTTGGGGTAGCTTAAAAAAAGTAACTTATTGCTTTAAGCTAATAAGTTGATTATAAGTGATAAGTAAATCAGAAATTATAAGTTAGTAAAGTGTTTGGTAAATCGGAAATTATAAGTTTATTGTAGAACACATATTTTTAATATAATTTTTCTAAATCGTGTCGAAATATAGCACATATGGTATGCAAAATGATCGTTGAGAGATGAAGAAAAATATGGTGAAGTTAGATTTGAAAAAAATATCGTCGATTAACGGGAAAAAACAAATTAAAAACGAAGTGATTTAGGAATAGTACAAATAAGTTAATAAGCTGGAAAAAAGTTGGGACTTTCTAACTTTCAACTTATGAACTTATAAGATCATAAGTCATTAAAATAAGTTGGTAAGCAAACACTTGTAAATAAGCTGGACTGGACTTAGTGGGTGTTTAGGGTATCTTAAGAAGAGTAGCATATAACTTATAAGCATAAATGTCATATAAGTGATAAGTAGAGCAGAACTTATAAGTCAGTAAAGTGTTTGGTAAATCAGAACTTATAAATCAGTAGAGTGTTTGGTAAATCAGACCTTATAAATTAACTTTTTTTTATTATTTTCAAAATATTTATATTTCAATATATATCAATGGATGTCAATGGATAGATCTCGATGAGTAGAGTAATTTGATATATACATATCAATTTTCTAATGAACGGATCAAAAGATATATGATATTGAAGATTTGAAGGATATTATGTGTATGTTTGGGGTATCTTAAAATAAGTAGCTTATGACTTATAAGTACTTATGTCATATAAGTGATGAGTAGAGCAGTCAGTAGAGTGTTTGGTAAATCAGAACTTATAATCAGTAGACTGTTTGGGTAAATCAGAACTTATAAGTTAATTTTTTTTTTATAGTTTTCAAAATATTGTTTTTTTATATATAACAATGGATATCAATGGATAGATCTCGATGAATAGGGAAATTTGATATATACATATCAATTTTCTAATGAATGGATCGAGAGATATATGATTTTGAAGATTTGAAGGATATTATATATTACGTATATCGAGAATAAGTTATAAGTTATAAGTTGAAAGTTAAGAATTCTTAACATTCAACTTATGAACTTTTAAGTTATAATTTGAGCTAAAACTTATTTTGGCAAACACCCCCTATAAGTGCTTATGGCCTTATAAGCCATAAGTTAATAGTAATAAGTTAAAACAAACAGCCCCTTAAAGTCCAATAAGCCAACTTATCAGTTCAGCCAAACAGGGCCTATATAATAAACACAATACCCCGACCAGGACCCCTTTGACCATGATGGCTGAATTTTCTGTGACCGCTACAAAGAAGTTGCTTTTTCAAGGTTTATAGATAAGCAAATACAGAGACATAGTAGGAGAACACATGAGCATCAAAATTGATACATGTTTGATATAAATTTGTATTATCTTAGCAAATCGAAAAACATAGTAGGAAAACACATGAGCATGAAAATTGATATATGTTTGATATAAGTTTGATTTATCTTATTGCCCAAGTATCAAGTCCTTTATATATAAGAGCAAGTTCAATGCTATATGCTAAATTGCTATTGCTATTGCTATAATATAGAACCAAAAAGTGAATTTTGGTGCTAAAATAAAACTCACCCTCCAAAGCTAGTTCTATAACTAGTTTCAAATTTAACCAATTCTTTTAACTTTTACCCAACTCTTTTAACTTCTATTGAATATTTACAACAAACCCATCTCATTCTAGTTAAATGATGATGTGGCATGGATGCATAAATGCATTCTTGGTTTCAAATTTAGCACCAAGGATGCATAATATAGCAATAGCACCAAGGATGCATCCAACTATAGCACCCCTTTGGAGATGAGTTTTTTAGCACTTGGTGCTATAATATAGCAATAGCACCAAGTATAACATTGCATTGAACTTGCTCTAAGCTTACAATATAAAAAACGAAATATTGAATCAAATGAAAACATAATTGAAATTTATTTCTGGAATGATTCTTACCGCCAAATCATAACTCCAACACTCCTCCTTACTTCAATATTTTTTATTACCTTATCCACATCAACATTAAAAATATCATCTACATACTATACTATAGTGCATTGCTTTTGTTTTTTGTGTTTTGTTTTTTTGTGTTTTCCTATAAATTCTTTTCATGTATATCGATCACAAATTATAGTCGTTTTCATCATATATTTCAGGAGCAAACTTTAAAAATTTAATGGAATCGGCTTCCATGACTTAGAATATAACAAGGTTTATGGTTATAAGAAACAACTTCATAAGTTTGGATGAGCACTCGAAACCTACAAAATATTGAATTCATTACACTGTAACATTACTGTAACATTAAGGTCTTTCTCTTTCTTTGTATTGTTATGTAAAGGTCCTAGAGGATCTGGGGATAATAAAAATATTTTCCCTTGAACACACTATATTGGCAATAGGTCCATATTTACTTGTGTTGTAACATATTATTTGCGCTTATTATACGTAAAAAGTATTAAAAACATGTTTTTTTACCTTTATTATACGCGGAAAGCTTATCGAATATGTAGAGGCCCTTATGCCGGCCTTAAAGTCTATATGCATTTAGACATTTAGTCCAAATGCAAAATGACTTGGTTTATTACATGCAGACTACTAAATAATATACCTTGAGGAAAAGTGAAAACATGATGATCTTCTAGCTGTCAAAACTCAAAAGGGTTCTCTTTTTAGTTGGATCCGGCAAATCAAGAATCGCATTATTTTTCCTTGCTCTTGTTGATCTTCTCAAACCAAAATCCATTGTTTCTTGCTTCAGCTACCTTTTTCTTTAAAAAAGTTTTTAAAGTTAAAAATTTGTTGATGAAATTGGTTTTTGATAAAGTGATAAAGTGTAAATGTTTCATCTTTTTCTATACAGATAAGTGTGCATTGGAAAAGATGTTAAAATTTCCATTTTTACACTACAATTCATGAGGTATGGAAGAGTGAAGTACAATCGCATGAAAGAAGCAAGATGAATACTTTAGATCAACTCCAACCCAATTCTATATTTGGCTTTTTACATTAAATGGTGTAAAAATCTATTTCAACCTAATTCTAAAAATTATATCATTTTAGTGTAACACTAAAAGTTATACCAAATTGTTAGAATTTTTCAAAATATCAGCATTATGCTTGTACTTGTTAAATAAAACAAATTTATATACTATGTGATCCAATAACTTTTTTACTTTTTCACTTTTAACCATAAAATATCACTTGAAATACAAATAAGGGTTAGAGATGATTTTAGATATTGTTGGACCATGAAGCCCAATGAAGTGAATTGTACTTAGTTAAAATGCTAGCTTAGATTGTATTAGGCCCATTAAGCATGATGTATATTTTAGGGTCTTGAAGCCCACAAGTGTAAAGCTTGTTAGCCAAGTAAATTAGGGCTTAGGGGACCCACAAGGGATCCCCTATAAATATGAACCAAATCCCACTTGTTTAGGGGTGGGCAATTTGAGAATAGAGAGAGAGACTCTCCTACTTGAATAGAGAGTGAAACATTTCATAAATACAAATCTTCCCTTTGATTACGATGAATTATCTTGTGATTATGGCTATCATTGTTATTATTAGCTCTTAATTATTTAGCTCTCTATCATTTGGCACTAGAAGGAGCTTTCTAGTTTGAAATTCCAACCAAAAATGGACGTCGACGACCCGTAGATAGAAGAAATCAGAACAAATCAGGAGATGCCGTCGGCCCCTAGAGCAGAGGACCAAATGGCACCTCCACTGAAACCAAGACAATTGTTTCCGCCAATAGAAGATGAAATATGTGGAAGGGGCCTTTGACTCTGATGAAGAGTTAGCCATTTTGGAAAAACAGAAAAAGAATTTGGAAGAAAAACTAGCCCGACAGCGAGAAATCCTCCGTTTACAACATGAGCTAAGACAGACCTCTATTTCGACACATGAAAGAGGTAATAATGCCGAGGGCAATGAACTCAACGAAGGATATGAAGATTATGCGGACGAAGAATCCACATAATCGATCTAGTCACAGCCACGACCACGAAAACGACGTCAAGCTTCGACAGCAAGTGGTTCGTCGTGGCATAGCGAGTCTAGCGAGTCGTTCCGACCCGAGGACTTTGCTAAAATCCAAGATGATGTCGCCACATTCGAAGAGTTTATGCGTAACCAATCCGGTCAGGTAATGACTACTGAAAGCCCGCTATCAAAGGACATTGAAATTTCTCGCATAGATAGAACACTTAAATCGCCCTCTCTAGACCATTTTGACGGAACGTCTGACCCTAGTGGTTTTCTTAACACCTTTGATGGTCGTATGGCATTTTTTTGCCATTCAGAGATAGTTAAATGTCAATTTTTCTCTACCTGCCTACAGGGCACAGCTCTCCTATGGTACAATAGCCTTCCTCCCCGATCCATCGCCTCCTGGCAGTCGCTAAAAGCAAAATTTCAAGCTCGATTCTCCAGTAACTATAAAGGGGGCAAAATCACTGCCTCATTGATGATAGTCAGACAACGATATAATGAGTCTTTACGTGATTTCTTGGCTCGATTTTGAACCGAGGTTGCTGACATCCCAAATTTAATTGAGGAGTTGGCTATCAATTATTTATTGGCCGGAATAGATAAGCATCGACATGCAGTCTTGTTGGAAGAATTTTTTGATAAAAATCCTCGAACATTGTAAAATGCTTTCCAGATTGTGGAGCATCGAATGAACTTACAAGAGGCTGTAGGCAGCATACAGTCACCTCGTAAAACTTTTCGACGAGACTACAGCAGAAGTCCTCGAAGACGATCTCCAAGTCGACGGTCTCCAAGGACCGATTACAAGCGCAATTACGACTCATACTCCAAATCGACGGACTCACGCAGCCCTTACAGCTCGAGGCACGAAAGGTCAGATCCTCTAAGTAAGTCATGGAAGCCTCGTGAATGGCAAGAAAAAGAATTCACTAAACTCACTGTTGACAAAGCAACAATCCTTGCCATCATAAAATCAGAACCGGATTATCGACCCCTAAGGCCGATGAAACCAGGAAGGCCACCAAGCTCTCGCTTTTGTAAATATCATGAAGACACTGGACACACCACAGAGCAGTGCTATCAGCTAAGTAATCTCATCGAAGCAAAACTTAAGCGAGGCCAATTAACTCACTACATCGACCATGACGCCGAAAAACAAAATAAGCGACCTCGTGATCAAGATCGCGTCATCGACGTCATAGCCGGAGGGATCGCAGCAGGTGGCTCATCAAACAACTCTAAAAAGCTTTATGCTAGAGAAGTTTTCAACATAAACTCCGAGGTCCCCAAACGACCTCGTCTCAATCCAACTCCAATTATATCTTTTTCCAACGAGGATTACCCTTCCGGGATGATTGAATCTCACCAAGATGCCCTAGTCATAACTGCCAAAATAGGCACGAATACGGTGAAAAAGATACTCATCGATAATGGTAGCTCAGTCGACATACTATATCACAATGCCTTTGCAAGAATGGATCGGGGTGATCGGAAATTAGAAAATGTCAATACACCTTTGTACGGCTTCACTGGAAACGAGGTTAAGGTCGTGGGCACCATAGATCTACCTGTCCTCTTTGGATCCCTCCCATGTCAAACCTGGCAGGTAGTTAAATTTCATGTTGTCAATGCAAATTCCAGCTATAACGCCATTCTTGGTAGGACAACCCTCACAGCCCTCAAGGCCATCACGTCCATCCCTCACCTTAAAATGAAATTCCACACGGAATTCGGAGTGGGAGAGGTCGTAGGAGACCAGCACGCAGCTCGTCAATGCTACCTATCCACGGTAATCCCTAGAACAAAACGCGTCGACGACGCTTCGATTAATCAAATCGTAGAAATGGACCCTCGATCCATCATGGAATCTCCAATAGAACATGGTTGCTTACCGATAGAGGAAACCGTCGAGGTTGAGGTGGAAGAAGGTAATCCCAACAAAATAACTAAGATTGGCAAACACCTCGAAGGCGATATTCGCCAGCAAATCATTAGTCTCATTCGCGATTATGCAAAAATTTTTGCTTGGGATCCAAAAGATATGCCAGGGATACCAGAGACAATTGCCCGCCATTCACTCCATGTCAAACAAGGGGTACGTTCTGTAAAACAGAAGAAACGAGTGTTTTCAGAGGAAAAAACCAAGGCAATCGACGCCGAGCTCGATAGACTCCTCGAGGCCGGATTCATTGAACCCGTGCAATTTCCAGAATGGATCGCCAATGCAGTGTTGGTGAAGAAAAGCAATGGCAAATGGAGAATGTGCATCGACTATTCAGACCTCAACCGAGCTTGTCCAAAAGACTTTTACCCATTGCCAAACATCAACCAACTAATTGATGCAACTGCAGGCCACGAGCTTTTATCTTTTATGGATGCGTTCTCCGGTTATAACCAAATAAAAATGGACATTCAAGACTGGGAAAAAATAGCATTTATCACTCATAGAGGTGTATTCGCATTTAAAAACATGCCCTTCGATCTCATTAATGCCGGGGCGACCTTCCAGCAAATGATGGATACAATTTTTTCCTCGCAAATTGGACGAAACCTCCAGGTCTATGTTGATGACCTCATTGCAAAGTCAAAGAGGTCCTCAGACCATGTGAAAGATTTAAGAGAAACATTTCATAATGTGCGACGCAACAACATGCGTCTAAACCCAGCTAAGTGCTCATTTGGGATGACCTCTGGCAAATTCTTAGGATTCCTCTTAACAAAAAGAGGGATCGAGGCCGACCCTAGCCAGATCAAAGCCGTCATGGAAATGCCACAACCGACAACGTTGAAAGAGGTACAAACACTGACAGGCTGTATCGCGGCTCTTCGACGATTCATCCCACAATCGTCGAAACGATGCGCCCCCCTTTTTCGAGGCCATCAAGAATGCCTCAAAACAGTCAAAGCTTAATTGGACAGAAGAATGCGAAAAGGGTCTCAAAGAGTTAAAATAGTTTTTAAGTTCGCCACCGATCCTAACGCAGGCTTCACCTCAAGAACCACTCAGAATCTACTTATCCGCCTGCGATACGACGGTAGCCGCTGTGTTGGTTAAAAATTCCCCTGGGAACGAAATGTTCGTGTATTACATTAGCCACGCCTTGCATGATGCAGAAACCAGATATCCCCAAGTGGAAAAACTAGTGTACGCCCTCGTCGTTGCTAGTCGAAAACTAAGGCATTACTTTCAAGGCAGAGAGATTCAGGTAATGACAAATCAGCCGATGAAGCGGATTTTACACAAACCTGATATGACAGGAAGGCTGGCTGCATGGACAATCGAACTTAGCCAATTTTATATCGAGTACAAGCCTCGCACGGCGATGAAGGCCCAAGCCCTCTCTGATTTTGTGGTCGAATGTCAATTTGACAAACCTGAACTTTCAAAGCTCGACAACGAGACAAATCACTCGAGATCATGGGCTCTCTATGTCGATGGATCATCCACCACGGAAACGAGCGGAGAAGGTATTATATTAATCAGTCCCGAGGGATTCAGAGTCCAACAAGCAATCACGTTTGTCTTCCAAGCAACAAATAACGAAGCTGAATACGAGGCTTTAATCGCCGGATTGAACCTTGCCATAGGTCTGGAAGTCAATGTGATAGAAATTTTTAGTGATTCTCAACTGGTAGTCAAACAAGTTTTGGGAGAATTCAAGACTCACAATGACAGAATGACTTTATATCTATAGCAAACTCAAGCTCTTCTAGACAAATTTGTCTCATGGAAAATCACGAATATTGATAGAGCGGAAAATCAATGGGCTGATGCTCTGTCCAAACTTGCATCCTCATCGACACCCACAAGTTCCGAGCCTATTTATGTGGAAAAGCTTTTGAGTCCCACTGTGAGCACTTTGACAGTAAATGCCATCTCTTCAAAACCAGATTGGAGAATCCCATTCCTTGACTATATCCGCAAAAATCAGCTCCCAGAAGATAAAAATGAAGCAAGATCTATAATGTTCAAAGCACGAAACTACTGCATTAAGGATACAAGGTTTTATAGACGAGCGCTATCAGAGCCCCTACTTCGATGCCTCGGTCCAGATGAGGCAGAAATTGCAATTGTTGAAGTCCATACAGGAATATATGGGGAACACCTCGGAGGCAGAAGCCTAGCCCATAAAATAATAAGACAAGGGTTGTACTGGCCAACGATGCGAAAAGACTGTGAAGAATATGTAAAAAAGTACCACGCTTGCCAATCTTATGGGTAGGTCAGTCACAAACCCTCACAAATGCTATCCCCCATACTCAGCCCATGCCCTTTTTTCCAATGGGGCATCGACATCGTAGGCCCGCTTCCAAAAACAAGATGCCAATTTCAGTACATCGTTGTCGCCGTGGATTATGCGACCAAATGGATCGAGGCAAAACCGCTGGCAAAGATTAGTGAAAAAGACATGATCGAATTTTTCATGGAATTCATAGTGTTCCACTTTGGAGTACCCAGAACTGTCGTCACCGACAACGGAACACAGTTCGTTGGCAACAAGTTCGAGTCAATGCTGAATGAGCTAAAAATCAAACACCTCAAGGCGTCCGTAGCTTACCCACAAGCCAATGGCCAGGTTGAAGTTTCCAACATAATCATTTTACAAAGACTAAAGAAGAGACTCCAAGATCAACCTCGCAACTGGGTGGACGAGCTCCCAAACGTCTTATGGTCGTACAGAACGACCCCGAGGACAACAACTGGGGAAACCCCCTTTCGTCTCGCCTACGGCACAGATGCCGTGATACCCGTGGAAATATCCTTAAACTCGCCAAGTCTCGAGATGTTTGAAGAAAACGGTTCCCACGAAGGGTTAAAATTGGACAACGACCTACTGGAAGAGGTCAGAGGCGAGGCCAATTCAACGATGGTTCAATATCAGGCCAAAGTGGCTAAGTACTTCAACAAAGGGGTTAAACCGAAAAATTTCCAAGTCGATGATCTTGTCCTCAGAGAATCAGCCTCATCCCAGCCTACTGTTTCTGGAAAGTTGAAGGCCCCGTGGGAAGGGCCATACCGAGTCTCGAAGATAATCCGCCCGGGAACATACGAGTTGTCATCCCTCGACGGTGAGGTGATCAAGAATGCCTGGAATGGCATACACTTAAAAAGATTCTACCAGTAATTTCACCATATCTCGTTAAGAGACAAGTTATTTATTACCTCATCAATGTATTAAGGTGCAAAGGGATTGAAATGAGGTCCCCACCTTAACTCCTTTAAGTTATTCAATAAGAACCATCCTCCGTTTGTTACTTTTCATTTTGATAAACCTTTTTTCCATAAGAATATGTTGTCTCCATTCGTTATTTCTCCTAAAACATAAAGTTTACAAAAAACTTGACGAACACATGACAAATACAATTACAATGAAGCTTAAAAATATCGTATTGACAAGTAACTTAAAAAGTCCATATAAACCAGGACGTGCCGATAACCATTATTTCAAATGCAAACTTGTCCTATTGTCAAGATACAATACAAATACTCCTAATTTCAGAAAATGCCCTAGTTAAATTAATTCGAACAACTTCCAAAAAATAAACCAAGCGTTTCTTAGAACAAATACGGGAAAAAACGCAAGTACACCAAATCAAGGTTAACAAAGGCTATAATAACGTCTGTAGATAAGATGAAACTCTTACTCTCAAAATACTATTACGTCTAAGTACAAAAACAAGGAAGAGCATTCGAGACTAATAGATTAAAGCCAAACTATCAGTAAAAGTGTCGTCGTCGACGCACACTTTAACATAAAAAGTGCCTTCTAACTCTAGAACACATTCGAACAACCATTTTTAAGCATAATGACTTACAAATGACAATCAAACAAACAAGAATGATTTTCAAACGTAAAATATGCATCTCAAAACAAATAGAAGGAACCCTGAAAATACACCTACCTATTTCCAACTAAATAATAACTTCATTCCAAGATTAACCAAAGTCAAGTTATAAAAGATAAGTACAGATACGAGGCCAACAAAGCATGTCTCGCCCGTGATAATAACACGACAATTTAAGAAAAGACCACAGTAAAGGTCAAGACCCACCCAGTAATCAAAGGACATAAAGTTAGAAACTGACCCATAATATAAGGAACTCAAACAAGTCCAACACAACAATTCAGATTAAAAAGATATTACATAGCTTACGAGGTATCCCTCGCCTTCAAACGGCAGCATGAGAATCACCATCCTTTGTCACCACCAAGGTCTTCGATAAATCGGCACAGTAATCATCCAACGAATGCCCGGTCAAGTCTACTCCAGCCTTCTCCAACCGGTCATAGCACCCCTGATAACCCGAGGCCACCGCATTCGCGGACTCTTCAGCAGCTTTTTCAATCTCGGCTTTCAAAGATACCACCTCGGCATTCAAGCCATCGCATTTATCACGAAGCGTGAGCACCTCGTTATCGAGAGTGGACATTTTACCCTTATCCAACTACATAGCTTCCTTCAATCGGAGGAGCTCATCCTCACAAGCTTTCTTTCCATCTTTGGATTCCTGGCACTCTTTTTTCAATGTCTCAACATCCAAAACCAACTTCTTCTCTCGACCTTCTGCCTCAAGGGCTCGAATCGTAGCTGCGTTCGCCTTTTCCTCTGCCTCGTTTAACTCTCGAGCTGTGTTAACGCGCCACTCATGGTCGGTGTCAGCTCGATAGTCTTTGACAATGTACGCCAAGTCAGCAAGAAGCTACAAAACAAAACAAAACAAAAAGCTAATTAACACCTATATCGTAACCAACAAGAGGCAAAGAACCAAAGCAATAAGTAAAGACATAGAAAACAGAAAGTGATTACCCGTCCTCCACGATCCAGGCAGCGATCCGCTATCTCATCCCGGGACTTGTCAATATAGGAACCTTTATCTTGCGGCAAATCAAATGCTTGGAAAACTTGGGTTGGAAACCGGGAACCAGCAATCCAACGTTCATTTGCGTTAACTTCAATAAGTAGAGGCTTATCTGCAGAACAACCCTGAAACAGAGGGGGTAAACCATCCTTGTTAATCCCAGTAAAAGTCAAAGACTTCCCGACCCCGAAACGAGAAGGCTCCCCGGTCCTCTTCGATGAGACTCGCTTAGAGCCATCCTCGTCGACATCTACTTTCATCCTCTTGCTCCCTCGCTCATGAGCATCACCGGTAACGAGGTTATCCTCGGAAGAAACAATGTTATCATTAACAATCCCGTCAACAGGAATTGGCTCCGCAGCCCTAGGAACCTCCGTAACCAATGAGTCCCTCTTGGCGGAGGATCGCTTAGCCAACACCAACATGGCCTTATACATATCTTCTTTAATACCACTGTCAAGGACTTCCCTCAAAGACGCTCCAGCTACTGCCAAAAACCAAGACAACATGTAAGACATACGACACATCAAAAGAGCCAAGAAAAAACAAACAACGAAACCTTACAATTATGGTTTTCCAAAAATTTAGGATTCTTCAATTGAAGATGCGTATATAAAGGGCCACCGCCCTGAAATCTGTCTAAAAAGACATCATCGTATTTCACCATATTGGTCAAGTAATCTATGGTTTTTTGAAGGACCTTTTGGCAAAAAGGCACAAACTCGAGGTCGGGCCCACAATAATACATCCACTTTCCATGCCATCCCGAGTTCGAGGACTTAACGTCAACAATCTTAGACCGACCAGACAATTTATCAAAATACACTTGCCCACGAGAGTACTTTATCCCAAATATCGAAAAAAATAGACGAATAGAGGGCACATACCCCAATTCTGCGCAACGAGCAATAAACCCACTTACCTGTGCCACGGAGTTAGGAATCAGCTGCGAGACCCCACAGCCCACAATCTCGAAAATGGCCAAATGAAAAGGATGCATAGGCAAACGCAGCCCCAATTCAAAGTGGACCATCGGGATACCCTGCATCTCCCATATCCGATCCTCAGCAAGTGGAACTTTACATCTATGAGAACCCTTCAAATCAACCCAATACCCCACATCTATATCCCTCGTTCAAGAAATTAAAACTATGATCAGACATCTGCTCAAGAATCTGCCCAGGAATCTCTAAGTGGTCTAGATTCACAGAACCTTCTAAACTCTCGTCCTTAAGTGGCAATTTCCCAGGATCCCTACTACTAGGTGTACGCGAAGATGAAGAAGAGAGCGACATTCCTCTCACAAGTATAGAAATTACGAACTATCTAGCAAAGTAAATCAAGAACAAGAAATTAAAAGTAAAGACTGTAAGCGTACCTTGGTAAAATTCGAATAAAGGACGTAGAGGATGATTATAAGCCCCTTCAAGAGAGAAAACCTCTTCCTTTCCCGAAAATACAAAACCAAAAAACTGAAACGCCACAGCAGAAAGTGGTATATATAAACAAAAAAAAAGGACACGGAAGTGATTATTCTCTCCACCTACCCAAAATTAATTTCACTTTTTATCATCTTTATTTTCCCAGGAAAATGATTTACAACTTCATGACAATTAGCCTTCTCAATCAGAAAAGTTTAAATAATTGAAAAACTCAAAAGCTTAAAGCTAAATAAAAATAAACTTAAGCAAACAATTCATTTAAAAAATGCCCCGAAGGGACCAATCACAATACAGACATGTGTCATCATTACAAGGTTATATAAAGACACATAATCAATTCATCACTTCTCAGCCTCGATGATCGCTTGCACGACGTCGGGACATTCATCAACCTCGCTAAAATCCAACTCATTCTGTAGAAAGTAATCAGTCAAAGCCTCGACAACGACATTTACAGAGGGAGGTACACAGACCATCCGCTCATCCTCCCAATTGTCGTCCATGCGCTGGTCGATAACCCCGACAAGGACCCAATACTGGTAACTCCAATCAGGATGAAGAACCCTTTCCAAAGCCGCAGTATCGTCAGTCTCAAGAATCAATTTTTTCTTACCTTCCCTCCAGGCAAACTCAAGCCCATGGCATATGGCTTGCAAAGATGCTAAATCAGGGTCGGAACAAGGGATCACTCCCCCGAAGCCACGGTAGCAATCACCATCGCCGTTCCTCACGACACACCCAATAGCACAGATACCCTTCTCCCAGGCATAGATACCACACACGTTAATCTTGTAAAATCCATCTGTTGGCTTCTCCCAGGCCATTCGCACGAGCAGTAATCCCTCAGGAATAAAGATTAAAAATAAAGAAAATAACTATACCCTGTTTTTATTATTACTTTTTTGCAGGTAGCAAAAAACAAGGGATCTAAAGATACCCTCTTTACTAGGGGGGGACAAATGTTGGACCATGAAGCCCAATGAAGTGAATTGTACTTAGTTAAAAGGCTAGCTTAGATTGTATTAGGCCCATTAAGCATGATGTATATTTTAGGGCCTTGAAGTCCACAAGTGTAAAGCTTGTTAGCCAAGTAAATTAGGGCTTAGGGGACCCACAAGGGATCCCCTATGAATATGAACCAAATCTCACTTGTTTAGGGGTGGAAAATTTGAGAATAGAGAGACTCTCCTACTTGAATAGAGAGTGAAACATTTCATAAATACAAATCTCCCCTTTGATTACGATGAATTATCTTGTGATTATGGCTATCATTGTTATTATTAGCTCTTAATTATTTAGCTCTCTATCACTATCAGATATAATATAATGTTTACACTATTTTAATGTAAAAAACACACCAAAAGAAATAGTATAATGGGTTGGTGGAAGCATCTGTAGCCCAGGTCCGTTTCATGCATTGGGCCACGAGATATCGGAAGTGGCCAGACCAAATTATAAAAACTGGTCAGGACCTCCAAGCTGGTCCTTACCCATTTGCTTGCTTTATATGAAAAAGCCGGGTAGGTCTGTATTGTTCAGGTATACTATAATATATTGAAGTGCTTAATGCGATTATTTCATGTAATAAAATTTTAATTCGAACCTATCTTGTGTTTATATAATGATCACTTCTCAAATGTTTCTATAGTGTTCCATATTTGAAGTTTTTTAAAATCCCAATTCCAACTTTAGAACGAACTCAATTATGAATTATTTAAAATTTTGTTGATTACGTTGCCCCTCCCCATTGACAATTCATTAATATTTTCGAAACAGATTCTAGATTCGATTTTCATCTATTTTGAGATTTATCTAAAAATAAATATTATTTATTAATTTATAAACTAATTTTTTTTTAAAAAAAAGTACTATAGCACTGCACGAAATGAGAGGAAAAAACTGAAAACAACAGAAGTTAGAGGTTGTGCATTGCCATCAAAATATAAACTCATTAATATTAAGTCACAAACTCACAATGGTTGATTGGAAAATATGGGTTGTGCATGCCTATCAAGAAATAATGAAATATACTGTTTTGTGAAAAATTAAGTCCGGTTAGGCAGCGGTTAAGCTAAGTTCTCTATCTCCTTCCTTCGTGGTCCCTCTGTGTCCCCTACTCTTTTTAATATAAAAAAAATACCCCTATGAAGTCCATTTTAAATAAAAAAATATTTTTATATAAAATGGACCCCGCATGAGCACTCTTTTTATTTTAGGGATATTCCAAATGGTATCACTGTATAATTAGCTTTTCCATTTGGTACCATCCAACATTTTTGACTTTCAAGTGGTACCACTGTACTTTTGGCTTCATCCATTTTATACCATTCTGTCAAGCAAACGTTAATTAGATGTTAAATTATTCTTAATGTTACCACTATACAACTGATTTTTCCATATGGTACAATCAATATTTTTGACTTCTACGTGGTACCATTTCTCTCTCACTAAAATCAATTTTTTCTTGGATTTTTCACAACTTATCTATATGCTTTGTCTGTAATAAGTCATTGATTCTCTAACCATCACTATTTCCGATAAGCAATCAAGTCATTCATAAGACTCGGATCCAAATGTCCAATCATAATAAACTTTGATCAATAATTCAAAATATTAAATTAATATATAATATATAGAATCAACCCGTATGAACATATACATATATAATGTGTGCTCGAATCTGTTCAGGAGCTTCCGGAACTTTGACCGATAAAAGCGTTGAAAGAAGCTAAATAATTTGAACTACATAGTTTATTATGATAAGACAATTGGATACGAGACTAATTAATGACTTGGATGCTGATTAGAAAAAATGAGAGAATCAATGACTTACTTATTATAGAGTAAACTGTATAGATAAATTGTGAAATTCAGAGGAAAATTTGACCTAAATGAGAGAAAAATGGTATTGAATGGTACCATATGGAAAAACCAATTGTATAGTGATATCATTAAGAATAATCTAACTAATCTAACGTCTGACTAAGTCTTGATAGAATGGTATAAAATGGATGAAGCTAAAAGTACAGGGTACCACTTGGAAGTCAAAAATATTGGATGATACCAAATGAAAAAACCAATTGTACAGTGATATCATTTGGAATATCCCTATATTAAAAGAAGTAGGACACACACAAAGGAGATAGGGAGGAAAGAGACGGAGGATCCGAACCCTAATGTAAGGTTCTCTTTGTAAAGAAGTGTAAACATACAGGTACACCCATGACTCGCGCTGATTGATCTGTTAGCTATCCATAAATCTGGACAATGTGTAATGTTTAGTCCATCTTTATTCCACATTTTCATTAATTTAGCAGCTTGTCAACTGTAAACTGTCCAAAATTACTAGTTGACATTTCGAACTTGTACGACTATATAACATCCAATATACCAACCAAAGAAATTCAGTACACAAGTCGATCTTGAAATACAAATATTTGTCTCGCTAAGTAAGGTACGTATACTCCATTTTAGAGCATACTCTATGTTGTACATCATTAATATTTATATATTAATAGCCTATTTTAACAATCGTTGTTCGAACTATGCTTGATCCTGCTGAATAAATTATTTTTTGGTTCATATATATATCACTACTTTACTTATTAAGTAATGTACATTTTCAATTTTATTGCATTTTCAGGGGATTTGATTAATCAGCACAAGTTTCAAATGGATACATTATGCAAAAACAGGACTCCTGATTTTAAGATTACAAAGTTGGAACCTGTACTAGTTCAGGTGGAAACAAAGTCGGATAATCCAGAATACTATTATTACTTGTCGAATCTTGATCAGAACATGAATTCTATAATGCAAACAGTGTATTGTTTCAAACCAGACAGTGACAAGAAGAGCACGGAAGGCGTTGGCCGTGTTATAAGAGAAGCATTGGCAAAAGTTTTGGTTTATTTTTATCCACTTGCAGGAAACGTAACACTCGGCAGTGATGGGAAGCTTATAGTAAAATGCACAAACAGAGGTGTGCCGTTTGTGGAAGCTGTGGCGGATTGCGATATCGAGTTCTTGGGGAATATCACGTTTCAAGATCCTGCCATGTTAAGCAAGCTTGTTCATACAGATCCTGCTGCTAAAAACATTTTTGAAATTCCCCTGATGACTGCACAGGTACTTACTAATTACAGTATATCTTTTGAAAGAACTGACCTGGTATTATTTTTAATATGCTGACTAAATAATAACTTCATCTATTATAAAATTCTCTGTGATACAACTATCAAATCGAATTGATGATTAAGGTAACAAGGTTCAAATGCGGAGGATTTGTAATGGGAATGACAATGAACCATTGCATGGCCGATGGAATATCAGCAGTGGAGTTCCTAAATTCGTGGAGTGAAATAGCAAGAGGCGTATCACCATCAGTAGTACCTGCTATCGACAGATCAGTCCTAAAATCGAGGCAACCTCCACAAGTTACCTGCACTCACAATGAGTTCTTGGAGATAGAAGACATATCAAACATTTCCGCACAATATCAAGAATCTCAAATTGTTTACGAATCATTCAACTTCGACCAAGAAAAGCTAATAAGGTTGAAAAAGTTAATCATGGAAGATGGAACCATCAAGAACTGCACCACATTTGTGGCCCTCACAGCCTTGGTGTGGCGTGCAAGAACTAAAGGGCTTAGAATGAAACCAGAGCAACAACTCAAGCTTTTATTTGCTGCTGATGGAAGATCAAAGTTGATCAATCCTCCATTGCCAAAGGGCTATTTTGGGAACGGGATCGTGCTAGCATGTAGTTTGACTAATGCTGGAGATCTGGTGAACAAGCCATTGTCTTATGCGGTGCAACTAGTGCAAAATGCTATAAACATGGTTGATGAAGAGTTTATCAGGTCAGCAATTGATCATCTGGAAGTGAATAAAAAAAAGCCATCTTTATCCGGAACTTTTTTGATTACTACATGGACTAGGCTTGCTTTCAACAAAACGGACTTTGGATGGGGAGAGCCGACTCAGTCAGGGTGTGTTACCCTACCGGAAAAAGAAGTGGCATTGTTTGTCGCTGGTAGTGGAAAGGGAACTACAGTGCTGTTGGGGTTGCCAGTTAATGCCATGAAGTCATTCCAAGAACTCATGCAAATATAAGTTTTACGTACTTACCTTATATAATAAGATTAGACTCCAGGCACCATAAGAGGATGGCATGTCATATCTTAAGTGTCCAGGAGCATGAAGTTGTAAACATAAAGCGAGTATTAGATATGCACACACATAAACTATATAATGAGTACACATATAGTCATGTTCCCAGGTTACAAAAATAAGATATGCAAAATTTGTGAAGTAAAACCATTTGCATTTTACGATAATTTGTGCCCGGCCTTGGTGCTGATTCTGAAAATCATGTGCAGAAATACAAAATTTTGAAAGCTATAGCAGAGTGTTTCATACCGCATCAAATTCAACCACAAACTTTGCAAAACATGTATGTTTTTTTTCAGTTTTCATTCAGCATCGCACCACATACAGTACAATTATACAAGAAATTTACATAGATGTCCTTGAGAATTTGATACAAGAATATCTGTAAATACATAAGCAGTAGCGATTTCCTACCATTAACTATTCGTCACTACTAAGATCCCCCCATCGTACATTATATTTTGCAGCAAGATAATGTGCT
Source organism: Kitagawia praeruptora (assembly GCA_037693485.1). NCBI lineage: Eukaryota > Viridiplantae > Streptophyta > Magnoliopsida > Apiales > Apiaceae > Kitagawia > Kitagawia praeruptora. The sequence continues at coordinate 24,556,329 of CM075351.1, read as the reverse complement.
CCAACTGGTCCTCTACTACCATAAGGATAGAACTCAGGAGCAATCTTCTTTTTTTCTAGTTCCTTGAGTAATGGTGTAAACAGAGACCAAGCAGCATCCAGCTCATCGCTTCTAATAAACAGTCTTCGCTCTCCTTCAATTGCATCTAGTAGGAGTCGCTCGTATGCATCTACTGATTCTTTCGAATACCTTGAGTTAATTAAAATTTACACCAGTCAGAGCTTAACAAATATTGCAGAAACTCTAAAGACTGAACTAGAGTATGATACTCCCTACATTCCAGTATTTGAGATGCAATTGAGACAATACATTTAAAGAAAACTTTGTTTGCAATGGTAGCCTAACATTAGCTGGTAATGCTGTAAATATGCTGTCAAAATATTAATCTATCCTACTTGAATATATTACTGTATCTCTAATTCTTAAACGAACAAAATAATAATATATCTTGATATTGTAATAACGGCAAAATCTTCTTTAATTAAGCTTCCAACACCAATTTGTCAATAGTGTTTAACTTTTTCTGGAAGTTGACATCACCCTCTGAGTACTATTATCTTCGGCAACTAATCATTGAGATACAACAGAACAAATGTTACAAATCCAAATTGATTTTGAATTTTCATGATTCGACAGTTTTACATTTCTACTGGACTTCCTGGATTTTCAGTCAACAAGGCCAATTCAACTTAAAGCCAGTATCTATCTCAACTTTATCCAAAAGCTTACGATGTTACAACTTATGTCACGAGTTAATTATTACTACTACTACTGCACTCTCTTTATTTAATGTTTACTACGTTTGATTATTGTCTTGTATTTCATGCGAGATTTTTTTTATGGGACACGTATTACCTTGCACTGTACAGCAAATTAAGGTCGCTACGATCCATTCTCATTCCAAGACCAGGAACCTTGTTGTTAATCTTCAGATATATGGCTTGATCGGGTTGCACACGAAGCACTAATTCGTTTGTAGCCTTGTCCAAATTTGTCCCAAAGTTCTTCTTGTACAAATTACCAGGGACATGCCTGAACTGAACTCTGATTTCTGCACTGAATTCCATTGCAATAAGAATCAGACCTTCCATTGCAATGACTGTCCGGCATAAAGATCGATCAACATATGAAAATAGCATTTGAAAAGGAGCGAAGGATCTATTTACCGCCTAGTATGAAGCGCCTTTCCTGCCTTCATTAGGAAAGGAACCCCATCCCATCGTGCATTATCAATAAACATTGCTGCAGCTGCAAATGTTGGAGTCAGACTGTCCTTTGGCACAGTTGGGTCATCTGTGTATCCTGGATATGATTTGGAGCCCTTGCTGTGGCCCTTATACTGACCTACAACTACATCTTCAAGCTGCAGAGGTCTCATTGACCTTAAAACCTTAACCTGAATGGTTATCACAAATTCTATTAGACAGTTACATGGAGCTGGATTCCTTAAAAGACTTGCGGGATTTAATACTTAAAATTCCTCCTAGAAAAGAGTTCCCTATAGCAGGATATCTTGACAAAAAAAAACTAATTAATATGGATGGTTTTCACCTTTTCATTTCTTATATCCTCAGCATCCAGGCTGACGGGTGTCTCCATAGCAAAAAGTGTTAATATTTGTAGGAGATGATTTTGCATTATATCTCTGATAATTCCATAGTTGTCAAAGTATCTGGGGTCAAAAACAGATAAAACAATCTTTGAAATTAATAAGCAAAAAAATATTTTAAACTATAATATGCATGTTCTATTGTTGCACATATGAGCTTACCCTCCTCTACCATCAGTACCAAAATCTTCGGAAAAAATTAGTTGCACATTTCGGATGTAATTCCTTGACCAAAGTGGCTCGAAAACAAGATTTGAGAAGCGTAGCACTGATAGGTTCTCCACTATCTCTTTGCCCAAGTAATGATCAATCCTGAAGAAAGTTACCAAATGGAAACTCCACAGCTTCATAAGTTTATCGTATAAAGAAGGAGTGCTGCAGAATATACCTGAATATCTGGTCCTCAGCTAGGTACTGCTTTAGACATCTAGTTAGTTCTGCAGATGACTCAGAATCACGACCGAATGGCTTCTCAACAATTACTCTTGTCCACCCAGTCGCTGAAGAAGCTTGGACACTAGCACATTTCGCCACATCTACAAATATGTTTGGAGGTATGGATAAATAAAACAACCTATTCGACAGTAGACCAGCCTGGATTAAGTGATAAGTTAGGGTCAGTATTTAGAATGCAAGTGTGAGATACATGACAATTAAGCGGGTCTCTCGCTAGAGTCAAATTCGATATAAAATGCACATTTAGTTAATTACATCCTATGTTACCCCTACTCTTCATTTTGCCTCAAATACCTGTGTCGGACACTCGACACTCGGACTCGGACATGGGTATGGACACTCGGACATGAATTCTAAGCCAAAAACATGTAATTTTTTCAAAATATTGCCGAGTCCGACACTTGGATACGTATCCATGTTGGACTCTTCCAGCCAAGTCCGGGTAACATAGATTACATCTATTTAAAATTCTCATTATTTACTACATTGAATCATGTCGTGACTGGATATTCTATCTGATGACATTACAGCCTTCTGACACATAATTATCGAATTCATATAATCATCTATACAAGCATCTCTACTTCCAGTCAGAACTAAACCTCATTTTCTGCTGAATTGTACCAACAGTATTATTAGTGGCATCACTAATTCTGATCATGTAGTTCCACACCTGAACCCTCTGCAAGGATACTTTACCAAAAAAACCGGCATATATTACCAAAATGCTCTTCCTCCCATCTTTGAATAGGACCTACTAAAAAATTAAATGAAGAATACCACTCCGTAGTCCCACATGCACTTACTGTATCCAAAGCCTGAAAGATACACCCTTCATGTGGTACAGGACTTTCATCTTTCAACAGATTTTTCTTTATCACACAGATCGATGAAGAAAAAAGAAGTAAACAGAAAAGGCATACATTTCAGAAAAAGACATACCACATATATGCACAGAAATAATCTAGCAATTGAGCCATTAAGGCAATGTAAACCATTTTAATTTAGCAGCGATGAGTAATTTTTGGCTTGTCATATTACGTGTATTACACCGTTTTGATTCTAATTGTTTTTTTTAAAGTGACCTTTTGGCTAACTTAGAAACTGCGTTATATATGGTCAATAAAACATATCAGTCTCATTCTGTCAGATGTTCGTTGAAAGCACGAAACTTAGATCTTGATACACAAAAAATTGAAAGGATAAGTAAGATCTTTACCTCTTTCACTTTCATCTTTTTGTCTAATTCTGAAAAGTGCTCCTCTGAATTGTACTGTCCTGAATGGTAGAAACATCTACCTAAAAATTGACTCATTTTGTCACCACAGTTTGCGCTGAAAATTAGCACCCAAATATTAGATTAACATTGGCAGATAAACTTCCTAAACAAAGCACCTCAGGCAGAATACAGGTTGAGTATCTTACCTCTTATCAATTCTGCAAGTTAAGGTATTGCTAATCATGGTTCTCAGCTCATCATCGGTCATTTCAGTTCGGGCATAACCAAAGACTAAAAAATTCTGCATGCAGGCATAAAAAACAATATGTAATAAATCAATTCATTTAATCCAATAAATTAAGCAACATGACCACACATAAATAAACAAGAAGATAATTAACATTAAAAACAATTAAATAAAATAAACCTTTGGTAGGCAATCTTCATAGAACAAAGCAAAGAGTGCGGGAAAAATCTTCTTCTTGGCAAGGTCCCCAGAAGCACCAACAACAGTGACACTGAGATTAGACTCTTGTCTTCCCATTTCCAAGGATGTAGGGTCTCGCTCCACAGATTTTTCAGCTGAACCTAGCATAAGCAGCAGATTTAGAAAAATAAAATAAATAAGAGGTGAATTTTTTGTGTTAGTGTGTGTGTGTCTACAACTGACGGGTTTAGTTAGAGGTTGAGCAAAGTTAGTCTAAAATTGAATGACTAAAAACCCTTAATATTTAGAGTAGCTTTGTAGAAGATGTGTGACTTGGCCGGAAAAATAAAAAGAAGTTGACAGTTGACAGTTGACACATTGTTTTTAACCTCATGGAATCATAAGAATTAATTTAATGACCAAAGTTTTTCTCGAGAAACTGATATTAAAAGCCAACTTTAAAGACTACCAAAACCTACAACAGGTTGTCTTTGAAGACAATGAACGCAATAATTCTTTTCGGAAATTACTACCATCTATTTTTTCTATGAATACAAATTAACTACCTTCTTTTCATCCCAACAGACAACAGTAATACAGTATGTGCAGTATCTATAGATTTTTGTAGGATATAGACAACAAAATCATATTAAAAATTTCAAATTGGTTCTGGGGAATATAGAAACGGCCCCTCTTAGTTAATGACTAAACAACTATAAAACTCTATTGGAATGAAAAACTTTTGAGGCACACATTAATGCAGTATGTGGTGCAAGAGGATTCATGGCCTCTTACTGCAACCATATCTAATTGGCCTAATTGAACATTTACTCCATGTTTTCTTTGATTGTACTTTTGCTACACACTGTTGGCAAGTTGCAGGACTGTGTTTTGATATGAGTTTGGTTGAGGATGCATCATCTTGGCTTGTAGATAGATTGTGTTCTGAAAAAGAGGAAAATCTTTTGACAATAGTCATAGTGCTATTGGGTATCTGGAGCTTCAGAAATAAGAAAGTTTGGGAAGGGAAAACTGTTAGTGCAGAGGTGGTGTTAGAGTGGAGTTCACTATAGAGTGGCAAATGGCAAGAGCAAAAGGAACAAGCACTGGTATTGAAGCTGTGACGATGACTAGAGTTAACGACCATAAGTGACAGGCACCTTCTAAAGGTAATTTCAAAGTTAATGTGGATGCTTCAGTGGGAATAGATTCGTCTTCTTTCTCCGTGGGCATGATTCTTAGAGATTATAAAGGTGTTTTTATGAGAGGGAAAACCATGAGATTTGGAAGTACAAGGTCAGTTTTTGAAGCCGAAAGCATTGGCAATAACGAAGCTCTTACTTGGATTCTTTCTCTGCAGATTGACAATGTCACAATTGAGACTGACTCATTGCGCACAGTACAAGCTTTGGAAAAACATCATGCAAACGAGCTAGAGGTGGGAAATATTATTGAGAGTTTCCGGTTGAATCAACCTAGTTAGCAGGAATGATTTTTCTGTTAAGTTTGTTAGGAAGCAAGCAAACAGGGCTGCCCATTTGATGGCTAGAATCCCTAGTTAGCAGGAATGATTTTTCTGTTAAGTTTGTTAGGAAGCAAGCAAACAGGGCTGCCCATTTGATGGCTAGAATCCCAATGTTCGCTGAATTGCTACAATGAAATCATGTATCCTCCTCCCTATATGGTGTAGACTTTGGAGCTTAATGCTCTTTCTTGATTAATAAATTCAGATTTCTTTCAAAAAAAATATCATCCAACTTCCGAGCGATATAGAAATTAATGTAGATGATCCAATAAAGCTCCGTCAATCAATTTCTAGATAGACAGATCAATACAGAATAAAATCTCGAAAAGAACCTTTAAGAAATGAATGATATGCTAGTAACAAAGCAACACATAAACCCTCAACGGCAACAACACTTGCTATACATCCTTGAAATACACAGTATAAATATCACCATTAACAATATATACTGAAATAGTATAAGAAGTGCAAAAAGACTCACCATCTTGCAAAGAAACAGCATTTAGAGGATGCCCATTTGAGTTTTTCAACTCAAAATCCTTTCTTGGATGAATTCTTGAATAAACCTTAGGGACCCATTTAAAAAGATTGGTTCTTGTTGGAATAATGACAAGTTTCTTGGGAAAAAGAGTTTGTTTCTTGATAAAACAGGATGATCCATTATTAGTTGGGGAAGAACAATGACTTAATTGTGTAGACATAGTACTTCTCAAAATGTGTTTGATCCTTTGTAACTATTATGTTTGTGTCATTGTGTGTGTGTGTGTGTGCGAAGAAAGTGGATTGAAATGAAAGAGTGAAGGTGATCATGTATGTGAGGTCAGGGTTTTCTTTCTTTCCCGGCACTTTTCTGTTTTTATCCCTGATTCATGTTAGTAACATTTATCACATTACTGCACTGTCAGTTCAGACTTCTGAAACGGATAATGTTTTTTTTTTTTAAAATAATGAAACGGATAATGTTGTTACTTTTTTCAATGTATTGAATTTTATTTATAACTCACTTAAAATCTTAAAATTGGTGCGATACACGGTTTTTTTTAATATTCTATAATCTTTTAATTTAATTTATCATTTTTAAGACCTAAATTGTAGACTTAAAATACTTAAATGATATGATTTAATCATAATTTATATATATATATATATAAATGTTGTCCGTGATATTTTTAGGAAAAAAACAATTTTGGTTTGGAAAATATAGAAAAGATGATATGTTATCAATAAGATAATTGTTTAGTTATGCATAATTATAATATTTTATTTTATTTTATTAAATAGAATTGTTGGTGATACTTTTGAATAATTAGAGGTTTTAAATTAGAAAGAATGAAAAATTAAAATATTTTAGTTGATAAAGGTAATTGTTATTAATAATTATATTATTATTATTATTATTATATTATTAAATAATTAACCAAAGTATTTTTAGAAAAAGTAGAAATTTTAATTAAAAAAATACATAAGGTAATGTATTTTTTTCTAAAAAAAAATTGTTAAGTTATTTATAAGATAGAAAAGGTAAAAAAAAATTACTAGAAAAAAGAAATTAATTAGTTATTAATAATTATAATATTATTATAATATTTTATTAAATAGAATGATGGATCAAAAACCGAAATACATAATTAAATAGAATTATCCGTGAAATTTTTGGAAAATAAAATATTTTAATTAGAAAAAATATAAAAAATAACAAATTTTAGTTAAAAAGGTAATTGATTATTTATTAGTAATTATAATAATTTTATTTTATTAAATAGAGTTTTCCATAGCATTTATTTAGAAAAGGAGGATTTTTAGCAAGAAAGAATACAAATAAGTAATGTATTTTGTCTGAAAAGTTAAATTGATAAATTATCAAAAAAAATAGAAAAGAAAAATTAGTTTGTTACTAGTAATTATAGTATTATTTGTATTTAATAGAATGATAGAACCGAAAGTCGAATTACGTTATTTTTTTTAATTAAATAGAGGAGAAGTTTTAGGTAGAAAGAATAGAAAAAATAACATGTTTTAATTGAAAAATGTAATTAATTATTTATTAATAATTATAATATCATTCATCTAATTTCATCATAACATGAAGTAAGGCATGGACGAGTGTTGTTTAGATTTGTAATGTCTTTTATTTGAATGCGATGATATATCTCAAATATTATGAATTTATTTTTTGTGATTTCAGATTTAAATCGATTCTTTCTCATCCCCAAATTTGTAAGAACGTATACTACTTACTTATTGCAGAAAGAAAAAGAGATCATTTTATTATTATCCTTATTTTCTTGTCTATGAAATAAATACTAATTTATTAAACCATACCACTCCCAAACCAGATCCGTAAACTTTGATTTTTCGGATGGGCTCTTTGAAGTCGGAAAACTCAAATTGCTCTATGGTTATTCGCTTGGTTTCCATGAATTTGAATATTGTCGAAATCATTTGTACAAATTGTACTCCTATCATAGGCTTGTTGTGAAATATTTCACTTCATGTACATTTGTAAAGTCTATGTCCAATTTCCGGTTGAAGGGGGTAGAGAACGGCGATGGTGACTACAAGAAATCTGGTCTTTACCTACCAATTATAATTGTAGGTAAAAATTTAATAATCGTAGGTAAAGAATTTTACCTACCAATATAATATTGGTAGCGATTGGTAGGTAAAGGATGGTGGAGAAAGACTTTTTACCTACATATATTTATATTGGTAGCTAAAAGATTATGTGGACCCTCTTTCTTAATGAATCATCAGATGACGTGTAATTAATTGCATGGCAATTATTGTCCACTTGGCAATTTATTAATCATCAATGTGTCATTTGCTCGATGGTCCACATGGCCACAAGTGATTCGTCCATGTGGCAAACTAATGATCAACGTAGCTTCTTATAGATGTTATTTTGCCCATTATTTCTCAGTAACATCTTAATGTAATTTTAAAATTTCATTCATAACGTAAAACCTAAAAAATGTAATATAAAATTCGATATATTTTTTATAAATATTAATGAACAAACTGCATAAAAAACATACAAAATGTGGTCTCAACGACATAGTTTACAAATTTTATACAGTAAAAATGAAAGAAGATTTACAAGTGATACTAAAAATACATAATCTCATCACCCAAAAAAATAGATAATCTACAAGTATAGCTTTTATATGTCATGCTTCTGGTTTCGTCTCTTAGACTCCTAGCATTTGTCTCCAGGTTCACGATATTGAGTCCATATGCTTTCACAATAATGTAACACCATTACGTTGGCCTAAGAAATTTTGTAGCACTTTTTAGCCATCCTTGAAATGGTATATCCTTGTATGTCTTCCTGGTTCTCCTGGTTCTCCACTTATATGATTTGGACATGAACATCTAGCAATAAATGTAATCCAAAAACTAGTTAACTCTATATGTTAGTATGTTATAATAGATATACTGCAAAATGTATTTTTGGGTCATAAAAAATGAAATAATATACTACTTGAAACAATTCATGACTGACCTCATGGCATGAAACTTGTTACTGACATTGGTAGATTCAACAGAAGCGAACTTGATGTGCATGTACATGTACAAGTACCCAATTTATCAGAAATAAGTCGAGTGCCCCTAATCAATTAAAAAAGATATAAGTAAAAAGATTAGCTGTAGGGATAAATCTATACAAGTAATAAACTAGAATATATAAGAATGAGAGAAAAGTACCTAGATCTTGAATAAGTGATAGGTACTCGTATAATGAATTTCAATATGGATATTGTGCATATAACATGATTTTGGAGTGGAGAGGTCTCCGCAATCGTGAGTTAACAGGAGAGATAATTCCGGAGACAGTTACATATTCAAGTTTCACTATCATCGTTACCACTTAGCTCTATTTTTTTGGCACTAGTTTAATGCCCGTGCTTCGCACACGGGAGTTCATATTTTAAATAAATTTTATTTTAAATTTTAATAAATTATGTGTAGTTTTATAATGTAGAAATGAAAAATGATAGTAGTACTAAAAAGTTGCCTACTTTAATAGTTAAAAATGTTAATTTCCTGAAGAACATGAGGTGTTTTGATATTTTAAATTACAATTAGTATAACAAATTATTAATACAATAATCAATTTTAGAATGATCAAAAAATCGAACATTGTAATATTGTTTTAGTAGTGTCAACTATATCATGTTTTATAACTGTAGGAGATAAAAAGAATAAATTAAAACAATTAAATCATAATACGGGAAAAAAAATTGAAGTTAGTATGCTCTCACTCAATTTAAAGTTAAATTTTAAGTAAATACATTAAAGTCACAGACACGCACAACATAGAGACACGTGGATAGATTTTAAGACATCACAGAATGGGGAGCAAGGAACTCTTCTTCATCCTTTTTTTTCCGATTATTCTCTCCCAAATCTTTGAAAGAATATGCCAATTTTGTCATCTATGGAGTAATTAAAAATTAATTAATAATTATCGACGATCCAACAGTACGGATGTCAATATATTTCTAATTTAGTGATATTAACAAAATTTTAAAAAAAGAATTTGGATAATGAAATTAGTAGTCAACTATTGAACTGCCAAGAAAAATGACACATCATTAAACAAAATAATTTTTCACAAAATTAAGCAAAATCATTAAAATAAAATCATTTATTTATTTTAAATAAATTAAAGTAATTTATTTAAGTAATTTGTTATCATTAAACAAAATTTAAAATAATTTAAAATTTGTGGAAGGAAATAATTTTTGGCAAGAATGTTTTAATTGGATGGTCCTGGCGGGCCCATTATAATTATAATTGATAATTGTTAGAAAGGAAATAATTTTTGGAAACAAAATAATTCGTGTTTTGTCAAGGATTTTTTTTTTGGCAAGAATGTTTTAATTGGATGGTCCTGGCGGGCCCATTATAATTATAACCAATTATTTGGCATTAATAACAACAACTGCCAAGAAAAATTGACAATTGTTGGAAAGGAAATAATGTTTGGCAAGAAAATAATTTGTGGTTTGTGAAGGAAATAATTATTTGGCATTTTGGAATATTTTAATTGGATGGCCCTGACGGGTCCATTATAATTATAACCAATCAAAATCATTTGTTAACAATTTTTGGTATTATCAAGGAAATAATTTTTGGCTGGTATTATCAAGGAAATAATTTTTTGCAAGAAAATAATTTGTGGTTTGTTATGATGTGTATTTTATATAATATCGGATCAATATATTTTAAAATATGGATCATATCATATAACTGGATGGGTAATATAAACAGATCCCAAACCTTATCAAGAAAATAATTTTTGGCAAGAAAATAATTTGTGATTTGTCATGATGTGTATTTTATATAATATCGGGTCAATATATTTTAAAATATGGATTATAATTATAACCAATTATTTGGCATTAATAATAACAACTGCCAAGAAAAATTGACAATTGTTAGAAAGAAAATAATACATGGCAAGAAAATAATTTGTGTTTTGTGAAGGAAATAATTATTTGGCATTTCGGAATATTTTAATTGGATGGTCCTGGTGTTGGGCATGCTAAGCAGGCCTTAACTCCACATTAGTATGATATTGTCCGCTTTGGGTTGGGTCAGGCCCGCACGGATTTGTTTTTGGGTCACTCCCAAAAGGCCTCATACTAATGGAGTTAATCTGGCTGCTTATTAACTAACAATCTGCCCCTCCCACAAACGATGTGGGACAACTCCTAACAATCTCCCCCTTCACACATCGGGCTCAACAATTGTCGAATCTGCCTCCTTGTGTGTGATCTGCTCCCCTTGATCCATACTGGAATTTCCTGGCTATCTGGCTCCCTTAGGCCCATACTGGAAAGTCCACCTGCTCCCCCTTAAGCCCAACCTGGACAGCCCACCTGCCTTTTCCTTGGATCCATTCTGGAGCCCATTGAAATTGTTCTGGACCGTTATAACCTGAAGCTCTGATACCACTTGTTGGGCATGCTAAGCAGGCCTTAACTCCACATTAGTATGATATTGTCCGCTTTGGGTTGGGTCAGGCCCGCACGGATTTGTTTTTGGGTCACTCCTAAAAGGCCTCATACTAATGGAGTTAATCTGGCTGCTTATTAACTAACAATCTGCCCCTCCCACAAACGATGTGGGACAACTCCTAACACCTGGCGGGCCCATTAAAATTATAACCAATCAAAATCATTTGTTGACAATTTTTGGTATTATCAAGGAAATAATTTGACAATTGTTGGAAAGAAAATAATGTTTGGCAAAAAAATAATTTGTGTTTTGTGAAGGAAATAATTATTTGGCATTTTGGAATATTTTAATTGGATGGCCCTGGCGGGCCCATTATAATTATAACCAATCAAAATCATTTGTTAACAATTTTTGGTATTATCAAGGAAATAATTTTTGGCTGGTATTATCAAGGAAATAATTTTTTGCAAGAAAATAATTTGTGGTTTGTTATGATGTGTATTTTATATAATATCGGGTCAATATATTATAAAATATGGATCATATCATATAACTGGATGGGTAATATAAACAGATCCCAAACCTTATCAAGGAAATAATTTTTGGCAAGAAAATAATTTGTGATTTTTCATGATGTGTATTTTATATAATATCGGGTCAATATATTTTAAAATATGGATTATAATTATAACCAATTATTTGGCATTAATAATAACAACTGCCAAGAAAAATTGACAATTGTTAGAAAGGAAATAATACATGGCAAGAAAATAATTTGTGTTTTGTGAAGGAAATAATTATTTGGCATTTCGGAATATTTTAATTAGATGATTCTGGCGGGCCCATTAAAATTATAGCCAATCAAAATCATTTGTTAACAATTTTTGGTATTATCAAGAAATAATTTGACAATTGTTGGAAAGGAAATAATGTTTGGCAAAAAAATAATTTGTGTTTTGTGAAGGAAATAATTATTTGGCATTTTGGAATATTTTAATTGGATGGCCCTGGCGGGCCCATTATAATTATAACCAATCAAAATTATTTGTTAACAATTTTTGGTATTATCAATGAAATAATTTTTGGCAAGAAAATAATTTGTGGTTTGTCATGATGTGTATTTTATATAATATCGGGTTAATATATTTTAAAATATGGATCATATCATATAACTGGATGGGTAATATAAACAATCCCGAACCTTATCAAGGAAATAATTTTTGGCAAGAAAATAATTTGTGATTTGTCATGATGTGTATTTTATATAATATCGGGTCAATATATTTTAAAATATGGATTATAATTATAACCAATTATTTGGCATTAATAATAACAACTGCCAGGAAAAAATTGACAATTGTTAGAAAGGAAATAATGTTTTGCAAGAAAATAATTTGTGTTTTGTGAAGGAAATAATTATTTGGCATTTTGGAATATTTTAATTGGATGGTCCTGGCGGGCCCATTATAATTATAACCAATCAAAATCATTTGTTAACAATTTTTGGTATTATCAAGGAAATAATTTTTGGCAAGAAAATAATTTGTGGTTTGTCATGGTAACAAAAATTAACAATTGTTAGAAAGTAAATACTTTTTGGCAAGAAAATAATTTGTGGTTTGTCAAGGAAGTTATCAAGGAAATATATTTTGGCAAGAAAATAATTTGTGGTTTGTCATGATAACAAAAATTAACAATTGTTAGAAAGTAAATATTTTTTGGTAAGAAAATAATTTGTGGTTTGTCATTATCAAGGAAATAATTTTTGGAAAGAAAATAATTTGTGGTTTGTCATCATATGTACTTTATATAATATCAATTATATGAGTAATTAAAGGTACTAAAATAAAATGGGTACCAAAATTTTTTACCAATTATTTGGTATTAAGGAAGTTATCAAGGAAATATATTTTTTGGCAAGAAAATAATTTGTGATTTGTCATGATGTGTATTTTATATAATATCAATTATTTGAGTAATTAAAGGTACTAAAATGGGTACCAAAATTTGTTACCAATTATTTGGTATTAATAATAACAACTGCCAAGAAAAATTGACAATTGTTAGAAAGGAAATAATTTTTGGCAAGAAAATAATTTGTGGTTTGTCATGATGTGTATTTTATATAATATCAATTATTTTAGTAATTAAATGTACTAAATTGGGTACCAAAATTTTTTACCAACAACGACACACATCATTAAATAAAATAAATTTTCACAAAATTAAACAAAATCATTAAAATAAATTATTTATTAAAATAAATTGTTTATTTATTTTAAATAGATTAAAATAATTTATTTAAGTAATTTGTTATCAATAAACAAAATTTAAAATAATTTAAAATTTGTGGAAGGAAATAATTTTTGGCAAGAATGTTTTAATTAGATGGTCCTGGCGGGCCCATTATAATTATAATTGACAATTGTTAGAAAGGAAATAATTTTTGGAAACAAAATTATTTGTATTTTGTCAAGGAAAATTTTTTTGGCAAGAATGTTTTAATTGGATGGTCCTAGCGGGCCCATTATAATTATAACCAATTATTTGGCATTAATAATAACAACTGCCAAGAAAAATTGACAATTGTTAGAAAGGAAATAATGTTTGGCAAGAAAATAATTTATGTTTTGTGAAGGAAATAATTATTTTGTATTTTGGAATATTTTAATTGGTTGGGCTATATTTTAAAATATGGATCATATCATATAACTGGATGGGTAATATAAACGGATCCCGAACCTAATCCTAAGCATATAATTTACTATTATAATGGGTCATGGATATCTATCAAACTTGAATATGGATCCCGAACCTGAGGAAAGGGCTATCCAGCAATTTATAATATATAGATTATATAAATTTTTAAAGTTATAATACTTGGTTATAGTTGTATTTATTACTTGTCAGTATAATTAAATATTAATTAATAAAAGGATTGTTATAAATAAATACTTGATAAATTAATAAAAAAATTAAATTGATTTTTTTACCTTTAGCACTCGACCCTGGTATTATTAGTTTTTTAAAATGATAAAATTATATTTTTTATTAAGTCTCTGCATAAGTATCTGGTCATTTTATAATGTAAAATTAAACTAAGAATTCAATTTTGAAATACATTGGTTAAATAGTAATTTAAAAAAATAAACCTTGGCTAGATAACAAATTTTGGGTAGCTTCGAGAAATTTAGGAAATCCTGGTAACTTTATAGTAATAAATTTGGATCCCAAATTAATGAATGATACGAATAAATATAGAACCTATGAAATCATGAAATTGTGGTGACTAATACCGGCGAGGATTACATAGTCGGTTGCATCATATTTCAACAAATTTTTATTCTATTTTTAATTTTTAAAGAATTTGTTTATTATTTATCTTAGTATATTTTTGTCAAAAATTGTAATACTTTCTACCTTTCCGTTTATGACATTAAAATTTAATTCAAAGTATCATTTTTATGTTAATTTTAAAATTATTATACATACATCTGTAGTCGCGAAAAGTAGTGCTGAATTTATATTAAAAATTTAATACAAATTAAAGGTAACTAAACTAGCATATAGTATTATTTTTATTTAGTAGGTACATTATGTTTAGTTTTCCGAAAATTAATATTTGAGGCAAATTAATTGGACATGTCAATACATCCAACCAGTAAATAGTTGATGTTGATCCCATAATCATAACGTTTCCTAATGTCTATGCGGTCCATGTGGATCCGGAACCTAAAATTTTGGTACTAAGATATTTATCTACCAATTGTTTCTACTCATAAATATTGGTAAGTAAAGACAATTTTTATCTACTAATATATATTGGTAGGTAAATTATTAGTAGGTAAATATAAAATTTCTTGTAGTGTGAACGAGTTGATGGAGGTTATGGGAGGAGGCGGACGGAGATGGTCAGCAGAAGAGGTGGTGAAAGAGGGCTGGGGGAGAACGAAGGGTGAACGGAGGGAGTTGGGAGGAGGACTGGGAGAATGGCTGCAGTGGTCGAATTGGTGGCGGAATGCAGTGGTCGAATTGGTGGCGGAAATGGAGGTTATGGGTGGAAGGAGAGTGAACGGTGGTTGCTGGGTTGAGTTGATTGGTGGAAGAAGGCAGCGGGGTAGTCGGGTGCAGGACGATGGTGACTGGTGATGCTACAGGAGGCAGGTGGATTACAGGTTGTGAAGGCTGGTAGTGAAGATTTTGGTTTGCATTGTGATGGAGAGGTGGAGGCGTGAAGTGAATGAAAGAAGAGGAGCAGGGATGTGGCGTTGGAACGTTAGTCATTGCAGTGATGTTAATGGAAGGTAATGGCGAAATGAAAGATGAGAGTGTTGGTGCAGGGTAGTTGCAGTGGTGAAGAGAGAAGGATATGGGTTGGGGCTGTTGGTTGGAAGGAGGACAGGCGGTGGAAAAGATGTAGGCGGGTGAAGAATAAAACGGGGGAAAGGGAATGTGTTGCATTAATGCTAAGCACACCAGTTTCCACTAAATTGGGGATAAGAGTCGACGAGGATGACATAATTCTTCGGGTATCAGGAATTGCAGCTACATACGAGGCAGTGGAGATGATTGATTACAACATTATAAGCAAGAACTAGTATAGCATATTGAAGCCAAATGCCTCCATTTATTACATTTTTGATAATAAGAAAAGGTAAGGAATGTGTGTAGAGACCCCACATCAAAGGTGAAAATCTTATTAATCTTTATTTGTTTTGTTTTAGTTTTTTTCTAAGTTGGTATCAGTTTACTGGCTCTTGAGCATGTCTTGAATTTTCTGCATTGTTGTATCTGTTGGTCGGAGTTTTTCTGACGCATGAATTTAGTGTGTTCTATCTGAATTAGCAACTCTTTTAATAACTTTTATTCGCCCTGCGTTGCGCTAAGGTATTTTGTGAGTATTTGTTTTGAAGTAATTGTCTTTGAATTAAATGCGAGGATGTCATCTTCTTGTTTATGGGGCTCTGCTCAGCATCACTCTGGGATATATGCTTCGTGACAGTTTATTTGTTTAGTGGGTTCATCAGTATTTCGGCGAGAGGGCACTCTTTTCCCCCTTGAGTTTTTTTCCCATTGGGTTTTACTCTTGTGGGGTTTTTAACGAGGCCCTTTAGCTAGGAATAACAGTGGTTCGTCATTTGAGGATCAGATAGTTTATGTAGAAGCTTCAGAGGTGGATTGGAGATTATTGACAGATGCTAAAAGCAGCAACAAGGGATTGCAGGTTCAGAATTTTATAGTGTTTTTAGATCGTCATTCTTCATTGATGTGTTCTAAAAACCAACTATAATTAGAACCCCGGTTCTTAATCTATAGTGTCTTTAGAGCGTCATTCTTGACAAATGCGATTTAGAAACCAACTATAAACCTTTATAGTGTTTATAGATCACTAATAATGATTAATGCGATCTAAAAACCAACTATAGATAGAATTCAGGATCAAATTTTTATAGTGTCTTTAGGTCGCTTTTAGGGATTCATAACATTCAGTGGTATTTTCAGTGGTAGTATGCGACCTAAAAATCAACTATAATTAAAATCCTGGTTCTAATTCTCTATAGTGTTTTTAGATTGTCATTCTTGACTTATTTGATCTACAAACCGCCTATAATAAAACTCGGGTTCTAAATCAATATATAGTGTCTATAGATCATTAATCGTGATTGATGTGATCTAGAAACCAACTATATATAGAACTCGGGTTCTATAGTTTTTTTTTATAGTGTCTTTAGATCGTTTATCGTGATTGATACGATCTTTAATCCAACTATAATTACAACTAAGGTTGAATAATTTTCTTATAGTGTCTTTAGATCGTAAATCGTGATTGATGCGGTCTAGAAACCAACTATAATTAAATCATAGGTTCTGAACTTTGATCCTGAAATTGTTCTTTCGGTGTTTGGCATTACAAAAAATTGAAGATCAAATTCAGTGGAAGTATGTGCATCGATAGTTATTTTGAAGACCAGATTTCAGTAGTTGTATGTTCAGTGGAAATTGTATCAGTGGTAATTCAGTGAAAATTTGTATCAGTGGTTATACCATGACTGGCCTTACGGCTTATTATAATAAAATCTTTGCTTATCAAAAAAAAAAGATATATAAATTTATTTATTCAAAAAAAGGGCCAAATTTGCATAAAAAATTTCTTGCAGGATCATTTCATTCTTGTCTTTGTTTTCTTGCTTAGGAAATTCCAGGAGTACTACATTTTAAAGAGAAAATTAACTTTTCTCTCTTTTGTTACATGATTTTTGGTTCCAAATTTAAATCACTATTGTTATTAAAATGTAGTTTTCTAATTCTTTTTTTGTACTATACTATATTTTACTCGATCATATGATAATTAAATAATAAATTATTATTTGCGAGCAAATTTTGATAAATTTAACTTTAAGCCTAAAAAATCCATGGGACAGAAAGGAGAAAACATATACACGCGCAATCATCAAATAGTGTACATGATTTCTTTTTATTGATATCAACTGATAAAATCCATAGGAAGAGTTGTTAAAGACATCAACTGATAGCTTTTATTGATATACTAATTCGGATGAAGTAGTACATGATTTCTTTTTATTTATCGGTAATTACAAGCTCAGTTTAAGAGTACTGCATGTCTGCATGACATGCAACACGAAACTATGTCACTAGGTCTCTAGTTTTGGGTCTCGACAGTCTCTGCATCCGCTGTCTGACCAGCATTGCAGCAGTGCCTTCCACACCATCCGTAACGGCAACCGCCTCCGTGTCCTCCTCCCTGGTTCCATCCTCCGCCACCTCCCTGGTGGCCTCCACCCTGGTTCCATCCACCGCCACCTCCGGGATAGCCTCCACCCTGGTTCCAGCCACCGCCGCCTCCGTGGTAGCCTCCACCCTGGTTCCATCCTCCGCCTCCTTGGTATTTACTCTCGGTATCAGCTACACCTGCACGTACATGTGTATATGAACATAAGTACATAATTAACTAGATCAACATGCACAAATTCTATAAAATTGTGTTCGAAGTCCGGAGACATGAATTCATTTCAATTATAGATTTCGAATGACATGAATTAAATTTTCGTTTCAAATTCCTTAATTAAATTAAGCTTTTATTTGAATGTCATGGAAACGGATCATATAAAAATTCAGTTTCTAATATGTCCTTGGTACACAAATCCAGAATAAAGCTATAGCTTACTGTTTTCCTCTGCCTCCACAGCTTCACCAGCATAATTGCAGCAATGACGGCCACACCATCCATGACGGCAACCTCCTCCACCGCCACCTTGGTAGCCTCCACCACCACCACCGTGGTAGCCTCCTCCGCCGCCACCGTGGTAGCCTCCTCCGCCGCCTTGGTATTTACTTTCAGCATCCGCTACACCTGCACGTACATAAATTTATATGAACGCAAGTACATAACATGCACAAATTATGTAAAATCGTGTTTTGGAAATTGGAAGACGATATCATTTCAAAGGACATAAATTTAGTTCTCATTTCAAATTCTTAAATCTATGCTTAAATGTCACAGAATTAAATCAAATCAAAATCCAATTTTTTTGATCATCCAAACATGTCATTTGTACCAAATCCAGAATAAATTAAGGTACGACATGTGAGTTGTGCACTAGATAGCTTACTGTTTTCCTCTGTATCCACAGCTTCATCGGCATAACTGCAGCAATGACGGCCACACCATCGACGGCAACCACCACCGTGGTAGCCACCTCCTCCGCCACCCTGATAACCTCCTCCACCACCACCGTGGTAGCCTCCACCACCGCCTCCTTGAATCGCCACATCTGCCTCTGTGTAAAAGAGAGCCAGTTAAACATATGCATGCGTGAATTCTCATAGTAGAGTGTGATACAAGCTATCCACACAAATAGGTATCTGCAAGTAAAAACATCTTACTATTTTCCTCCGAAGTAGTAGTGGCCTCAGTTTTAGCTTCCGCAGCCTCGCAGCAGTGCTTACCGCACCATCCATGATGGCAGCCACCGCCTCCACCTCCTCCGTGACCTCCACCACCTCCGTGGCCTCCACCACCTCCGTGGCCTCCACCACCACCATATCCATCAACAGTAGCTGCAACATCTGCATAAATATGTAGGTTCATATTGAGTCATGCTAAACAAAAACAAAACTTACAATAGAATCGGAGTACTAGTTACTAAACAAAACTTACTGGTTTTTTCGTTCTCGGCCAAGTCTCTGGCCGAGACCTCCGAACTGATCAGAAGAGCAATGGCCAAGGAAAGGCCAAAGAAAAGAAATGTTTTCGAACCCATATTTCTACTTTGTTTTGTATCAATGTGTTTGAAGATGTTAGAATGAGAAAAACTATTAGTTTCGGTCTCTATTTATAGGCCAGAGAATATGTAATAGATGATGTTTGCGGAGTCTGATATTTGAACACGTGTAAAATTTGATTTTCTCAACAGAAGATGGAAAAAAGTTGATATGACGCCTAATTGTCCCTACAAGTCTAAAATTATGAGTCGGTAGTGTAAATTTATATCAGCCTATCTCATGTAAATGTAAATCCATTCTTATTCTTATCTTTATACTCAAGGACGGAATTATGGGATCAAAGTGAATCTCGATCCTGCAATTATTCAAATTTACAAAAATTTAAAGTAAAATTTTGAAAAATTTTAAAATTATTTGAATCAATCTCCCCTAAATAAAATTTAATTCCCCATGAATCAAAATTCTTGTTCCGTTCCTATTTATAATGATCGAGAATTAAACGATCAATTTCATATTCTTTATTAATAATTTATTTATATCAATTGAATTCATATATTTCGACGTTTTGTTGAAGATAAGTCATATGATTTCTCCTTGGCTTTTTAATTTTTACCATCTTTAAGACTCGTTTGGATGAAAAAACACTAATGAAGTATCTCACTAATTAATTGTTTGTTTTTTGATAAAGCGAGTCGATTTTATTAGTTCTCATTATTTCAGTAATTATTTTAATTAATTAATTAATTTGTTTGTTTCGAATTTGCTCGTACCGGTTTATGATTGCCGAATTTGCTCGTACCGGTAGTGTAAATTTGATGGCCGGATTATAATTAAAAATGTTCAGTTTATTTTTGTTAAATGGTCCGCGAACAAAGCCACTCACTTCTTAGCAAGAATTCTTGTTCTATAGCTGATCGTGTATGGAGGGTGGAAGATGTACACTCCGATTCCCAGCATGTATTGTCGAATGATTTGAGTACTTAATAAAATTCGACTCTTCCATGGAAAAAAAACATGTCTAGTGGTCTGACCGCCACTAAAATTGATGAAGAAGCAATACGAAAGTGACGAGAGATCCGGTAAAGGCTGTACTGCAATATAGCCTGCTCTTTTGTTATTCGAATAGATATGTGTTTTCGTATATAGTAAGAGTACCCTCATTTTTTTTAGCCTATTAGTAAAGTTTACCTTCTCTTTTTGATTTCAAAAGATTCTTTTTTATTTTAGTACAATTCTTTTTACTATTTTGTTTAAAAAAGTTATAGCCTTGCATGTAATCTATGTGTATTCCGTGTATTCCATGGTGGATATATATTTTATTCCATGGTGGATATATATTTGCTCGTACCAGCTTGTATTGCTCGTGTTGATTCTCTGTAACCTGATTTATGATACTTATAAAGTAAATTAAAGGAAGTTAAATCATTTAAATTTATTCTTATAAAATTGACGTGGAAATGACACCATCTAATATAAAATTTTAAAATGATGATAATTATATCATAGTAAAGTTCTATGGAGTACTCATTTAATTGGAGTACTTGAGTACATATACATTTTGCATTCAAACTATTGTAAATTTTATTATTTTGCAAAATTTATTACATGAATATCAATACTTCATTGAAAATCTTACAAATTTTTTATATTTTGCTAACAAAATATTGTAAAACGAATTGTTCCGCGAAACATATTTGAATTGCAAAACATATATGTTCTGATTGCAAAACATAAAGGATTTTCAAGATAAACATATTGCAAAACATACATTATTTCCAAGATTATCAATGAAATTATCATATCCATACAATAAGGTTTACAAAATAATAAAATTTTAAAATATTTTAAATGCAGAACGTGTATGTACTCCAGTACTCCAATAAAAAGAGTACTCCATAGAACTTTTCTCATTATATCATCCTTTTTAATTAGGGCTTGCTTTTCCTGAGGTTACCTCAGTTAAGTTTCCTGAGGTGATTAAAAAAACAATACAAAAATAGGGTTATTTTTGTAAATACAGGGGGGCGGGTTCAATTATTACAAAAGTGCCATCAAAAAATTATACTAAAATCTCAGGTAAGGTTCCTGAGGTTACCTCAGGAACATTATTCTCTTTTAATTATTGTAAGATATCTTTTCGAAAATTTGGACGATTTTATTTTCGTCTAACCGGTTAGATTGATGATCTCGTTAATTATTGTTGTCCTCCCAAAAAATATAAAGAGTAAACTTCAAAGTGGTGGCCAGATTTTACACTCATTTTCAAAAAGGTGGTCAGTCTTTCAATTTTGCAAAATGACAATTTTGCAAAATGATGGTCAAACTTGTCTTTTTCCTTTCAAAAAGGTGGTTGCAGGCGATTTTCAGCTTTTTTGCAGGGGTAAAGTGGGAAAAAAATGCTAGAAATCCCAAAAATTGTCCACAAAAATTCTCAAATTAATATGTGTCACCATATGATTAGTTATATTCGTAATAATAATAATAATAATAATGTCCCCCATGTATGCACATAAATTTACCAAAAAATCCACAAATATGAGTTGTCAAGATTTAATTAGTCAATTTATGTGCATGCATGGGGGAATTATTATTATTATTATTATTACGAATATAACCAATTATATGGTGACACATATTAATTTGAGGATTTTTTGGGGGTTTTAGCTTTTTTTTTAGTAAATTAACATATATTCCCATTTTACCCCTACCAAATAAGATGAAAATCATCTTCAGTCACTTTTTTGAAAGGAAAAAAGCAAGTCTGACCATAATTCTACAAAATTGAAAATCTGACCACTTTTTTGAAAATGAGTGTAAAATCTGGTCACTTTTTTGTAATTAACTCAAATATAAATTACCATGGCAAATCGAATTTATAAATTAGACACTTTCACTTATGAATGTGTCTAATCCAGCTTGCCTATCCCAACAACATAATTAATTATTTATTTATGCAAAGGAGATTTATATAAATTATAAAGGAGAAGAAATATTGAATTGTAATTTATTGTGTACTAGCCTAAAATCCGTGCGATGCATGGATTTTCTTTAATTTTATATGATTTTTTTATTTAATTTAAATTGACTTTTTTAAAACATTAATTTTGAAGGTTTAAATTCTTAAATTAGATGATTTGATAATAATTATATAAATGTTGCCCATGATATTTCTAGAAAAAGAGTGATATTCTTGAAAAGGAGGGATTTTAGATAGAAAACATGATAAGATATAGCTAAAAAAATTAATTGGTTAATTATTAGTAATTATAATATTATTATTTTATTTTATTAAATATAACCGCCTATGATATAATTGGAAAAAGAGAGGTTTTAGTTAGAGAAGATATAAAATGTAACATGTCTTAGTTGAAAAGGTAATCGATTAGTTAATAGTAATTATAATATAAATATGTTATTTATTAAATAAAATTGTTACGTGTCTTAGCTGAAAAGGTAATTTATCTTTTTAGAAAAAAAGAAATTTTAGTTACATAAAATATAAAAAATTTTGTGTTTTACCTAAAAAGGTAAACTAAGGAGTTATTAACCATTATATAATAGCAAAAGTAATATGTTTAACCTGAAAAAAAAATTGCTTAGCTATTAGAGAAAATGCCCAAAATACCTACCATTCAAGACACATGGACCGAAATGCCTATAGGCAGAAGGGTTGGCCCTATCTACCCACGGGGTGCGCATCTTGTACATGCGTGTCCTAGGATGCGCATTCTGAGAATGCGTATCACAGATAACGCATCTGCAAGATGCGTGATGACGTCATCACCTCAGAAAACATTCTTCAGCTCCAGCGACGAAAAATTGCCCAAAAGTCGCCCAGATCTGTTCTACCTCCTCCGGTCACCTCCACAAAAACTGAGGACATCAAAATGATGTCCACAGCTTTTTCTACATTTTACACTAACCGTTTCTTGTTTTCTGGTCCCGCAGGGGCGTGCACAAGCAAGTCGGAAATCAAATCGGAAAATGGATCTCGATTTGGGTATTTTTAATCCAGCGAAATAAACGAAAAACGAAGATTATAGGGTTGTATAGAGCGTACGAACACTTTGGTATATAATATGTGCGTGCTTGTTGCCTGTAGAGAACGAACGAAGAGATTGAAAAAAACGAACAAAAATCCGGCGACGGCGGGTTGGGGACGACGATGAACAGTGCTTGAGACACGCATGCTGAACATGCGCATCCCAAGAGACGCATGCTCAACATGCGCATTCATGGTACTGTTCACCAATCTAAAATTCAGTTTAACGAAGTACACGCATGTGTACTATGCGTGTACGGTGGGTATTTAGGGTCATCTGTTCAGCCTATAGGTATTTTGGGCAAAAATTTTTGAATGGTGGGTATTTAGGGTCATCACCCATGCTATTAGGATGAATTTTATCCAACAATTAAGTAAGGGTTAGCTAAAAAAGTTAATTGGTTAATAATTAGTAATTATAACATTTTAATCTATTAAATAGAATTGCTAATAGTATTTTTAGAAAAGGGAAAAAAATTAGTTAGATAAAATATAAAAGATATTGTATTTTACGTTAAAAAAAAAGTTTCTTAGTTGTTGAAAAATAGGAAAGGAAACATGTTTTACCTGAAAAAAGAAACATTTTACTTAATAAAACTACACAAATAGGTTTTACCGGAAAAAGAAAAAAAGAAAAGGTAATGTAATGTATTTTAGCTAAAAAATGTAATTGGTTAATTATTAGTAATTATAATTATAATATTTTATTTTATTAAATAGAGTTGCTCATATATTACGTGAGATTGGAAATTGATTAGTTATTGAAAAATAAAAAGGTAACATATTTTATCTTAGAAAAGGAAATTTATTAGTTATTTGTAACTATAAATAATTAAGTAAAATAACATGCACCGTTAAGTAAGGATATAATTAGAGTTGCTCATATTTTACGTGAGAAAGAAAAATGATTAGTTATTGAAAAATGAAAATGGTAACATGTGTTACCTAAAAAAAGAAATTTAGTAGTTATTTTTAACTACAAATAATTAAGTAATGATAATTAAGTAAAATAACATGATCGTTAAGTGAGGATACATAATTAAAATCAACATGTACCGTACCGACCAATCGACCGACCAACCAAACTTTTAATGTTTTGGATTTTATATAATAGTATAGATATATAATATTTTAATTTTCACTATTAAATAAGTAGGATCTCATCGAGATATCTATATCTATACTATATTATAATAAGCAAAATGTTTGTCACTCTCCTTTGTTTACACTTTTTTTTAGAATGTTATGTCCGTCACTCTCCTTTGTTTACACTTTTCTTTTTAGAATGTTTCTCTCAATTTTTTACATTCCAAAATTTATTCAAAAGAATAAAGTTTTATAATAAAAATATATCTAAACCTATTACTTTTCATCACTGCATTTACTTTATGCCCAACTCATTTGTAAACAAATGAGAAGGACGGGGGAAATATAATTATTGATGTCATTATATCCTATATATAATAGCTTGTAACCCGTGCAATACACGAGTTTTTTTTAATATATAATTTTTTTTATTTTATGTTATAATTATATTTTTATATAATTTTAATTTCCAATGATTATTTTAATTTGTATTTATATAATTTATATAAATTTAATTAATAATATGCATGGTTTATAAATTATATTATGAAATTTTAAATTAAATTGTAGTTTGGTTATCCCCTCATTTTTTGTTTTGGTTATCACTCATTCACAACCGTTAGATCTTCAACTTAAATAGATTATGACAGTTGGTTAAAACAATACTAAAAGTATTATATATAGAGAGGTTAAGGTTTGATTCCCGCAAACAACATATTAATTTATATTTAATATTAAAAAATATTATATACAAAGATGCAAGGTTCGAATCTTCCCAACAACATATTAAAATTAATATTTATAATATTATATTACATCATAAATAAATTATAAAAAATTAAAAGTAATCCGTGCTTTTGCACATATATAAACTAGTAATAATAATAAATTAATAATTGAATAAAAGCAAAGCATTATCATCAGACTCGCTTGACAATCCTAAAAATAAACTGGAGGAGGATAAATTTGGATAAAAAGGCAAAGTTCAAAATTGGAGAGAACTCAATGACATATGACATGCAAATATGTCAATAACCGATATCGTTTGCAAAGTTGGATTGGATGCCCTTGGAATTTGCAATACCCCTCAAAGCAGTGTTCTAAAAATCGGCCTAGGCGGCCGATTAATCGGCGCCTAGGCGCTAGGCGGCCATTAAACGCCTAAAATCTGTAAAAATCGGTCATTAGGCGTTTTTTTGATTAGGCGGTGCCTAGGCGGTTCTAGGCGGCGCCTAGGCGGTCTTAGGCGGTATTAGGCGGCGCCTAGGTAGGATTAAACGGCGCCTAGGCGGTCCTAGGCGGAATTAGGCGGTTTAAAATATATTTTTAAATATTAAAATTAAATAACATAAAAAATAATATTTTAATACATCCGATTAATGTTCCGATTAATCATTCCGATTAATCGCCGCCTAGCCGATTAATCGCTAGAAGGTAGGCTCACCGCCTAGACCCGGCTAGCGATTTTTACAACATTGCCTCAAAGTCGTCTTCTTTTGTCACCGCCTTTGATTTCTTTGTACACAAACTCCAAACACTCATAATTGAACCCATACATAATATTGGTGAAATATGAGGCTATTGATCATGTAAAAAAATGAGTATAAATCAATCAAATAGTGAAATTTCAATTTATAAAAGATCAAAATAAGAAAATTTATTCAAGTATTTCTATTTTTTTTACTCAAGTTAAACAAGCTCGAAAAACTCTATTCAACACATGAATACAACTTTTACTTAAATAAATGTTCGTGTTCAATTTTGTTTAGTGATCAAATAAATTAAACAAAATTCATAAAATAATACATCCACAAATTTTATTTATCGTAGGGGTCGAGGAAGTAAACGAAATGGGTCACTAATCTCGTCATTTTGCTGCACAGTCAAAGGTCTTGAATATTTGACTGGTTTAAATCCCACATCACTTTATATTCAACCTCCTAGTGATATTTTTGTGACCCTTATCCTCTTTCTTCTTTGGTTTAATTTTTTTTTTCTTTTTTGAAACTATTTTTGGTTCAATCTTTTATCTTAATAAATATAGAAAAAAGTATATATACATATAGTTGAATTTCTATATCGAATGTTAACTTGTTTTCTGATAAATTTTTATTCAAAAAAGAAGGAATTATTGATCATACTTTTTTTTAATATATTATGGCGCGCGGTTAGCAGAAAACTCTACTAATATTCACAAATCACCTGTTGACACTTTTTATAATTCATAAATAAATCCATTTTTCACCTGCAAAAATTATTATCCCATAAGTTCGAATCCCTGTAGAATTTTTAAAGAAAAAAATAATGAAAGAAATTTTTTTAAAAAATATCCCTTCTTTCAAAAAAAAATAATTCAACTACGTATGACCATATTTTTGAGAAAAAAATTTTATAACATGGACATTTTTGTAAAAAATCCAAGATAAAAATATTAACTGATAAATTAGTTTTTGTAAATGTGTATCAAGAATATATATATTCATTCAAACTTCAAAGTAAGGATTACATGACCCAAAGTCCAAACTATAGCCATTAGCCTCAATAATTTAATAGTACCACCAGACTGAAATAGATATTGGTGTCTGTCTGTTCGGCTCAAACTTTTCTGGAGCCTAGAAGCACAATAACAAGTATTTACAAAGGGTGTTGATGTTTGCACATCCTAAATTGATTGTTGCACATCCTTATATATTTAATTGACCAAGTTATTCTCATGTTATTTCATATTATCCTTTATGTCCATTCAATTAGCATGCATTTTAATCAAGTAAATTTGTATACTGTTTGGCCTCCGTAAGCTATCATGATTGTTTCTTGTTTTTTTTATATTATTACATTATATAAATTTTAATATTTTATTTTGCATAGTTATATATGCAAGATATAATACATACATCTTTTTTATTTTATTTTGCTAAATATAACACATACATCTTTTCGGAAGTTGAATAAAATATTTATTTCTAAAATCAATCATCTTTACGTTATATACGAATTAAATAAATTTTGTTTTAGTTATAATTATTTAAAATTACGATAAACATTATAAATGTTAAATATGAAAAAGCTTATTTTCTTAAAAATCTAATGAAAATAAATAGAAGCGGTAATGATATTACGTTAATACTTAATACTAGAAAAGTATTATTTAATTAACATGAAACAAAGACATATGGCATAGAGAAAAAATATAACTTTGTTGTAAATAAAATATGGTGCATTAATTTGACTTTAATTCATTTATTGTAATGTTGGAAAAAATTATAGATATATAGTACAAATGATAATTGATTGATTTATGTTTAACTTACCAAATTAAAGAAATAGTCAGAGTTGTCTTTGATATTATAACTAGTTTTTATTTAAAATTTGTATAAAAATTCTGTGTAATTCAAATTTATTTGTAAAAATAAAAAATGAGAGTACACAATTCAAGATATAAAAGAATGCTTTAATAAAATAAGAGGGATATAATGGTCAAATAAAAAAAAGGGTGTGCGACCATCAATTTGGGATGTGCAAATATCAACACCCATTTACAAATTAATCCTACTGTGAGCAACAAGAAGCTCAAATAATTCGTCACTGCAAAACTCCCATGGCAGGGCTCTGCCTATTAAAAAATCTAAAAATCTAATGAATTTAAAATACGCAAGATCATCAAAATAAAGATAGAACCAATACAAAATGTACAATTTACAGAAGAAAGTTCCCATTGACCACATTTTTCCACTGTTTCTGTGCTAAAAGAACAACTGATATTACAATTGTTATTCTGGATAGCTATCTCCTGCAATCGTGATTACCATGCCCATTAACACATCATACTTTACAATTTATTATCATATTTTTACAGTTATCGCAAAACCATATAAACACATTTTACACCAATTAATGTTTGCCGTCTTGATTTAAAATGAAATACATGTCTCTAGGGAGGATTTGGCAAGCCATAACAAGCCTGGGTCGTTCCGCTTCAGGATTAAGTAAGTCTCTGACTTCCCTATCTCATCCATTACGACATCTTCAATGAATCCAATCA
The DNA here is from genome assembly GCA_037693485.1 of Kitagawia praeruptora. NCBI lineage: Eukaryota > Viridiplantae > Streptophyta > Magnoliopsida > Apiales > Apiaceae > Kitagawia > Kitagawia praeruptora. The sequence continues at coordinate 24,527,715 of CM075351.1, read as the reverse complement.
AAAGCAAAATCTCCATGGCAGCTGTATAAGAAACACATTAGTTATTCGTAATTGTATTAATGACATGACTGTCAAAGAAAGTAATCCCTACCAAAACGCAGCTCAATTAGCATTCCATACAGGCACACAGCACACTCATGAAATAATACTAAAATTCTAAACAGTGTTGCTTACGCATCTCTCGCTGATCAATATTATAGAAATTTGTTACTAGCGGGGGATCACCAAAATCGTGAAAGCATTAACAATATTTTTTCGTTACTTCTACTTAAATTTGTCTCATGCTTCATGATAAAAGGTAGCAAGGCTGTATATTTCTCTTTATTATATTCCGGGTAAAATCTGCTCTCCTTCTCTCTCCAAGGTTTCGTCTGCTTATAAGCTCTCGCAAACACAGTCTTTTTCAATCCCCCCCCCCCCCCCCCCACAAAAAAACATACACACCAGTGTTCAATCAGAGAGGTGTCCAAGTCCTATATATTTATTTTAGACTCTGTACTACAATGTCTTGTAACAAACTAAACTAAACTTTTGGCGATAGCACCAACCATTTCCTGACTCAAAGAGTTTCAAACTGTCACTTTAACGTTACAAACTATTTAATATTAGAAACCAAAAAAAACAAAAATCATATCAGCATATATTGATTGTATTGACATGGAAAATTTACATGGTGAAAACTGAAACCTATAACTGCCCAAAACCAGAGGTGCAATGGACAACTATGGCCCCGTTTGGCATTGTTGTTGCAGACAGTAACAACATTTTTTCTGAAAAACACGCAAATAACTGTTTGGTAAATTTTAAAAGCATCTTTTATGAAAATGTTTTTGGCTAATAAACTGCTTTTAGAGAAAGTAAGCCCCATGCTTTTGATAAAATTTGATTTTCAGCTTTTGCGGGAAGCAGCTACAAGTTTCAACATCAAACCTCACCAAAAACATTTTTTTTTTTATATTATACCCCAAAACATGCAAATATCAAAATTATCACCACATACTTATCTGATTTTCGTAACACTTATTTTACCAACACTTCTTTCAACAACACATCAATTTTTAACAGCAATCCCAAACAGAGCCTAAAACCCAAATCCCTACTATACAACCCAATTAGATCAAAGCTAATCCAATTCGCTAACCCCTAGGAATTACTTGTGGTTTCATACACCAAACAGCACACAGATCCCCCAAAAGAATATAAATTACTTGTACTTTGTTTGAGCAAAAAATAAAGGCATATTATTTTCCAATAAGTAACAAAGCACAACCTGATGCAGTCGTATATGACAACATTTTATTTTGGGTGATGCAGATTTTTAATGCATTAGATTTTAAATACATGGGGATAAGAAATTGGGAGAAAACTCATAAGATGGGCTTTGGCACTACACGTCATCTACCTAGGAGAACACATAGATTATAAATTATAACACATCTTTTGAAGGGCACAATGCATGCTATAGGTATCCCTTTGACTAAATTCATTTAAACAAACAAATAAATACAATAAATTAAGAGGAACTAAAATTATAAGATGCAAAACCTTTGTAATTTGCAACATTCCGCTGGATTACTGGGTTAGCCTGCAATATATTTGTCAGTTAAAATCTGGAATAGAGCTAAAGAGAATCTTCAAGTATACAGTAGAATCCAGAACGGCGTTAATTTAGTCAAAAAAAGACTATACCTTGCGAAGCTTTCTAAATTTTATTTCATTTGGGTGTTCAATCACATTCCTGCAGCAAATTTTGGATGAAACATTATCAGGCCTAAAATGTTCAATATCAGGATTAGAAAATGGCGCCAAAGCCTGGTGCATACCTAATAATCTTAAACAGAGTTTGAAGGACTGTAACAGATTCGGAAGGATTAACTTCAGACTGCAACATCTCAATGGCCTTCTGCAGACGATTACAGACAACAGTTACAGGGTCTTGAATTCTCTGCAATTCCTGGTCATCAGGATCCGGCTCATCAGTCTGTGTTTTAGAAATTTCCTGATAAGGAACCATACTATCATCAGGATCAGGTTCAGCGTGTAAAACTCCTTTTTGGAAGACATCGGGATCAGGTTCTGTGGAGTTCTCAGTTAGCTGATGACTTTTCATGCTCTCCACAAGAGCTGAACCTTCCTCGAGGACATCCGAGTCATCGCACAACATACTTTGGCTTGCTGCTGAATCACCTTGACCAACAAACTCATGAAGCCTCTTCTCATGTTGAATCTGACTTTCCCTTCTATCAATAAAATGATCTGGTTTATTAACAAGTCCGTTATTGAGAGAAGCGCTTAAATTTTCAGGATCAGGTTCTCCATGTAAAAATGTTTCGGTAAACACTCTTTCGGTCGCCAAAGGAGACAACATCTCTGAATCATCAGGATCTGGTTCAGAAATATTCTTTTCTTCCTTGTACACATGGTAAGTTTCAGATTCCATGACTTCCATGTCTCCACTGTCATCAGGATCAGGTTCCATCTTTCCTTTGCTAATGCAGTCGTGAGTATTAGTAGACCCAGTGTTACATTCAGAATGATTATCATTTACTTCTTCCATACTCAATTCTTTTGCTGCGGCATGTATAAAATCAACTCCGTATTGAGTATCAAGCTTGGAATCATCGCGAATATGTTTTTCAGCTGTTTCCACTGTCCCTGAGAGATTACTAAATGCGCTGTCAAAACGCCGATAAGCAGCAGCTACTGATGACAAACGTGCATCGGCCAGTTGATCTATACCCTTTCCCCCAAGCTTTCGCGAATGACTTCCACTCTCGCCACTATAGCTCAGCTCCTCTTCATGTTCTTGGGAAAATCTAGCCCCGCTCAAAGTATGGCTTGTCGATCTTGTCCAATCTAGAGAAGCCGCTTCTTGATTAAGCTGCACAAGGAATATGTCATGATTACACCAAAGACTATCAATGAGGAGGATATGAGACCTGAATTTGGAACTGTATGCACTTGCTCACAACTCATTTAAAAGGTACATATGAGAACACAAGACCCACACTATTCTCCAGGAGAGGAGAGAAAAGATGTAAAAAAAAGGTACAATTCCCCAAGGGAAACGAAAATATGGACAGATGGAATAACAATTTTTTGGAGAATATACGAAGCGTTTATGGAAATATTGAAAATTCATAAACTTGTTTTCAGCTCTTAAATCTGAATTAATTCACTTTGCGGAGGAAGATTTTAGTGGGAAGTTCAAGTACATGACTGCGAAGGTAGATCCCCCAATCTTCCCTCTTATCTTCTTTTTAAATCTTCACTCAGGTACACACTTCTACCCACTGACAAACAAATTAGATAGAAAAAAAAAAATACCAGTCCCATACCTGCTTATCTAGAGCATAAAAGTTTGCATCATGTTCAGAGTAAACCATGTGAGCCTGAAAAATTGTAGTTAAAAGTAAGTGTCTCGTCATGACCACTAGTTGGTGAATTGCCTCAACATTCAGATGTAACAGTAGTATGAGACACAATGTAAGGGATACCAAAACAAAACAATATTTTTCTCTTTGACAAAGAAGAAGCTTACAAGTTCATGCAAGAGAGTCTTTTTAATGCTCTGATACTTCCTAAAACCCTTGAGATCATCAGTTCGAAGACGCAGAGATATCTCTTCCCCTTGGTTCTGTAACACCAAATCAAAGCGGTAAAATACTAAATATAAAGCATAACAATTTCTTAGCTCCATTTTGAAAAGAACATTTTCTTTATAACAAACATAACAATTGACCGTGCTGATAAATTAATTCTGACACCCTTTTTGAGGTTTTGACGTCTCAATTCTCGGTGGAAACATATTAATAGGGAGAAACAATAACATATCCATCTTCCAATAAGTTAAAACTATAATGACACATACCTTGTTGAAACCAAGAATGCACATTGGACTAACACCAACATAACCTTCAGGTGCCATCTCAGTCATAATCCCTACACGCCAGCGATGCTGCAAATGGCCATATTTCAACAAACTTCAACAAATTGGATAAGATAGCAGAGTAAGGTATTATAGCAAAATCAGTAAATAGCACTGTATTGCACCTTGTTCATGATAGCAACTATTCCTGGATCAGCAGCAAGCATATGCATTAATTTCAATGCCTCTGAAGCAGGAGGGTTCAACTGTCGGCAAGAGATATATTGGGCATTAAGTTCATTGCTAAATAAGGGATTATAAATTGAATGTTAAAAAGCACAATGATCATGTACGGGTGAGCATTAAAACATTACGTGTATCATTTTTATAACTTTTTAAAGATTACAAAGAGCTCTGCATCTAAACATTGCCTGCTTGCTAAGCAAATATCCTGACATGCAACTGACGCACTATTCTCTTCAAGAGACAGATTAATATATGGTTTGATAACAATAAATTAGTAACTTCACCCACATATACAAATTTTCTGCCTCGACAGACAGATTCTCTTTAATCACAAATATATGTATATTTCTACTATGCACTGAACTTTTACGTTCATCTTACAGATTAATTAACACCTCTTAATAAAATTTCATATTCCCAAGAGTATTAATCATAAAATTTTATAGTATACATGAAAATGAACACCAAAATATTGTAGATTACGAACCAGACAATTGTTCTGTATGAACTATTTGTAGCTACGTCAATCATGTAGCCAGTACTAAACCAACCAAAGAACAAGAAAGATAAGGCTAAGAATTTAATCCTTTAAATGCAACCCTTCTAAGCATGCCCGCACATTGCATTGGTCACTAAGCACAAAACAGAGAATTGACACAACAATTCTATATACAATAATACTGTATAATGTACTTGAAAACTGTTACCTCAAGTCCGGGAATATTAAGTGTGCGAAATTCTGAAAAAATGTAATTTCCTTGTGGAAGTTTGAGTGTAGTTGGGCCACTTAAAGTTCTTTGCCTCAGTCTCTTCTCTTCTTCGTCAAATCCAGCAATTCTCATATCTGCTTTTGCATTTTGCAGAACTTGATCCACCTCAGCTTTAGGTACTCCCATCATCATAATAGATTTTACCTGAATAAAAAAGTCTGCTTAATTTTAAAAATATATGGAATTGCTTCCATCAAGTGACTCTTAAGCATAAAAACAAGGGATCATCTTCAGGCCTAAAGGCCTAAAGGTTATGAACAATCCAACTGGACTTCTTGGTACCAAGACCTAAACTAAACTAATGTGCACACTTATATGAGTAAACTATAAAGCACAACAGAAGCCATTGTTACAAAGATAAAATCATATGACAGAAAAGATCATTATCAAAAGGTATTGATATACTGTACAGATAATCTCATTCACAAATTGTTCATACAAAAAACAAAATACCCAGACAAGAGCGATCTAAATGATCAGAAAATCAGCTACAGATCTAACAATACACTAAAAGTAGAGATGCACTAAAATCTACGGAACCTGAAAAAGTGGTGTTTCTTGCAAGGTAAGAGAAGAGTGCTCATCCGAAAAGGGATATAGCATTTTTGAACTTTTATCGGACCGAACAATAAGTCTCAAGGTATCTGCCCTGACATCAGTCAATTTCTGGAGGCTGTCCCCAAATTCTTTGAGCGTGGCACTTGAGGTCATCGGTACAGTGAATTTTTTCCCCCTCCATGTCACTGAGATGTCATTCTTATCTTGTTGCTGCTGCATACTCTGCTGCCAAAAATACATGAACTTCTTTAATACTACAAAACAAACCGATTCCTACTAAACATGCACATACACACAAGCGGGAGGGAGGGAGGGAGTAATACCATTAGCTCCCAAATATTGGTCATTAAATTGTTCACAAATATTAGTACAAGTACCAAAAAAGTGGAAATACAACATTAGAAGAAAGCATCTGTTGCTCACTTACATAAAACCCAACATACTTTTAGATTGGTTGGAGGGAACAGAATAAAATATTGAATAAGTTTGTGAGTCAACTTAAAAATATTTCATTCCTTTATCCACATGAACATATCTAGAAAAAAAAAAGGATGGCATTTGGGCATAAGTCTAGCAAACAGATGCAATTTTGAACATACATCTAGCAAGTAGACCAATTTATGATCATACATTCATCAAAAAGTTGGAATTTCGAGCCTCTATCTAGCTAAAAGATTGAAACTTGAGCAACTATCTAGCCCAAAGATGTGATCTTTAACATACGAATTTCTCTCGACATAACAAAGACTAATTACTCACAAGTAGAACCAGAAATCATCAAACAAATACTCCCTATTTGATAAAAACTTAACCATCTATAAAAAAGATACAATTTTGAACATGCATCTAGCAAGTAGACTAAATTATGATCATACATTCATCAAAAAGTTGGAATTTCAAGCCTCTATCTAGCTAAAAGATTGAATCTTAAGCATCCATCTGGCAAAAAGATAAATTCTTGAACATACAAGTTACTCTCCACATACCAAAGACTAATTTCTCACAAGTAGAACCATAAATAATCAAACATTTATTCAATACTTGATAAAATTGAACACAATATCAAAAAGATACAATTTTGAACATATACCTAGCAAAAAGATTAAATTTTGAACATACATCTAGCTAAAAGATTGAATTTTGATCATATATCTAGCAAAAAGATATAATCTTGCTAAAAATCTAAACTTCTAAAGTTTTCTTAACATAACAAAGACACTAATGATCAAACAAAGAATCACTACCATTAACCAATTCTATACATACAAAAAATTCATACTTGTGCAATTCTTCAATTCAAACAACAATTAGACAAAACTTGATAAATACTCTATGAAAACTACACAAATATTGAATAATATGCATTAAATATGGTGCAAGACTTGCAAATAAACATACCCTTTGCGTTTGATCAATGTTTTCTTTGTTCTTCAATCAAAATTAACAATTATTAGGCTATTTGAAAATTGTGGAAATGAAAAAAAGCCGATACAGATTTATAACATGGAGAACAAGAGGCGGTGCATGTTAGCGAATTTGCTAACTTGAACAGGCAGGCGCGTATGCTTACGTCTGCGCTGTCGTTAGTTGACACAGAAAGTTCCAGAAGAAGGCAGTGTTTGGGATCGTAATTTTTTTTATTGTCAATTAAAAACGTGTTTAGTGATTTGATTTTTTTTTAATGATTTTTTAAATAAGTAATTGTACTTGTTTTATCCATTCATACTTTTTTTTTTGAAATCATCCATTCATACTTAATGTAGGTTTTCCAATTTATTAATCTCAAGTTATTAATTATTAAAAACTAATAATTAAGTTAAAGAATGAAACTATTTTGATGAAATAATAGATACCAAATTTTGCTTTAGTCTCAAAAATATATTTTTTCATGATAAATGATCACTTTTGAAAAGTAAATATACATATTTATGCTAAGGCTCAATTTGAATTACTATTAAAGGTTGTTCTGATGCGAGAAAAAGTGTTCGTGAAAAAAGTGTTGTAAAAAAAAATTAGAAAATTGTTTGCAAATGCGTGTGTGTTGATTAAAAAAAATTGATGAGCTTTGATGTTGAAATCAGCAGTTATTTCTCGCAAAAATTGAAAAATAGTATTTTTTTTTTTTCAAAAGAATAGGGGACCTACTTTCTCAAAAAAACAATTTTTCATTTTTTTTATAATTACAATTTTCATTGAAAGGTTGGTAATATTTCGAGACAAAGCCCCGAAATCCAACCGATCCATACAACCCCATTTAAAATGGGTCACATACAAGTACTGCCCCGGCAAGGGGAGAGAAACTGGAAACCTAAAGCTGTAAACTAAACCTAAAACAAAAGCAACAAATTAAAAAAAAGAAAGAAACCAGGCATTGTGACAACAAATTAAAGATGGGTTGCCAGGGACCTTAGTTATCTTCACCACCGTTGACCAAAACCTGGTTCTGCACTACTACTACAACAATGGTGACATCTACTAGAGCAAACCTGAGAACCATGCCTTGGTCATCGACTGGGATTGGGGTGACCTGCAACTAGGGGATTGGAGGGTCAAACCCCATTTCTAGGTCCATCTTCTCTTGTAGACGCCCGAATGGTTCGAGCACAAAGTGCATAGAGGACCAGTTGTTAAGTCCCACGGTCACAAGATAGTGGGCACACCGATTAGACGATTCAGAGACATACTTGATGACATTTTCCCATTCCAGTTTGTAGCCCGGGAGCTTCTTGATTTGCTCAACAATCCATAAGCAAGTTCTATCATCCCTGCCATCTTGGCGAGTAACTTTAAAGAAAGGGTTAAAATTGTCAATTTCAAGGAGAACCAGTTCGCAGTTGGACAACCTTGCTTGATTGAGACCAAGGTGGATGGCCCAGAGTTGTGTGTCCAGTGGTAAAAGGCCACGCATTGTACCTGCAGTCAAGGCTTTAACCAGCCTCCTACGATGATCCTTTATGATGATTTCAACCCCGTTGTTGTTGCCATTGAACTGTCGAAAGGTGAGGATGACGAGGAAGTGAGTTAGTGGATTGGGCTGTCTTAGTTACCCCAAATGATGTTGGGCCTGCAACAACCTTGTTTAGCTAAGTAGTCTACCCCGAAATTAAGAGAACGATTAATATGGACCACCTGGATGTGATTCAATCCTGTAAGGTCTCTTTGATTGGCAAATTGTATCGATGTTGTGTTCTCTGCTTTGTAGCTCTTGACGTTGGCCCAAAGTTCTATATAATCTGTATGAATAATGGTCCTCTTATTAATTCATGTAATACTAGTGAGGTGTTGAAGGAGAAAAAGTAAAGTGTTTGCATCCGCTTCAAGTGATGAGGTAGAAAACGATGGACCACTAAAAATGAAGTGTAAGTCGTCTAAGTTATGCTTGACATATCCTCCTATCCCTGACTGGTGCTGGTTGTTTTTGTATTTCCACGACCCATCTATGAACCCAAAGTAATTCCAGTTTTTCTTGAGATTGTTTATGAAATCTACTGTAAGGGTTTTGGTTGCTAGAATTGGATTTGTGGTCCAATCTTTTTCACTGCTAACAAGGAGTGTGCTCCACTATTGCACCACAAAAAGGATCTGCGAATTATAAGAATTTCAAGTTGTCTGCAGCTTGTGTGAATGTTTTTGAAGATGAGGTCATTACGGCTTAACCATAATGTTCAAAGAACTGCAGTGACTGTGGTCTGCCATTGTGAGATGTACTGTGTTCCTTTCGCTACGTTAAAAACCTTCTAGAGCCAATCACTATCATCTAGGTTGATGTCAACTACTCTCCACTAGTGTTCTATGAATTGCCACGTAGCTTGAGCCTTGGAGGATGTGTTGAAAATGTGATATATGTCTTCCACATCTATGTTACAATTAGTGTGTATCGTGGATATGTTGTTATTTGTCAGTCTGTTATGTAAAAAAAATTGGTTTGAAGTATACCTTTGCAAACTTTCCAGATGAATACTTTAATCTTGGGAGGTACTTTAAGAGTCCATATGAAGGACCACATTAAATTTGGTTGTGTCTCTACCCCCAGGTAGTCGTACATGTAGGTGGTGGTGTACATTTTGTTTGTTTGTTTCCACACGAGTATATCTTGTTGTGTTGAAGTGTTGTATTGTTTGCACTAAATCACGCAAGCGTACGCGGTCACAAGTAATATATGAATAAGTCAAGTTCGTTCCTACAGAGATCTGGTTTAGGTTTCAATTCAGTTAAAGCACCTATGCAACAATGTATGGTTTTTACTCACTGCTAAGACAATTAACAAATTTGGGTTTTGATTAACTAAAATTAACTAAAAAGAAAATGAACAAACTAAGAATTAATTAACTAACGAAAATTTAAATCGAATTACTTATGCAAGAGAAAACATGGAATCCTAACTTCATTAAATACTTCGCTTAGAGTTGATGCCTTTAATCAAAGTATGTGATGGTTATGATATCTTATCAGACAACACGAAACAAGTATAGGCTGCTGTTATGCTAAACTCACGCAAGCGCACGTAGTCACAAGTAATACAATTAAAGTTCGTTCCACAGAGATCTTGGTTAAGTTTTACTCAGAAAATATGTCTATGCAATAATGTATGGTTTTAATTCACTGCTAAGAAAATAACAAATATGGGTTGATTAACTAAATTAAACTAAGATGCAAATTAATAAACTAACAAATAACGAGAATTAAAATCGAATTACTTATATGAGAATAACATGGAATCCTAGTTTCATTATCTACTTCACTTAGAGTTGCAGCCTTCGATTAAAACATGCGATGGTTTTGATATCTGATCGAACAACACGAAAAGAGTAAAAGTTACCTCTCGGTATACTAGTACCAATCTAAGCATACATCCACAAAAGATAGAAGATGAATAGTCACCTATTATGTTTAGACCCTATATCTCTATAGAATTTGAAAACATAAAGGTTGAAGCACAAGTTATTCACTTAGATCACATAGGGTAGCATAATATCTCTATTCATGCCACAAATCATGATGATTACATCAACCTATCCTATGCTAGCATGGCAAGTTCTAAATCTCAAGATCCACTCTCGTTTAGCAAGAGATTAACAAATTAGATGTTCGCGACGCACCTAAATTCAATAAGCATGACCATACAAGGATATCAATAATTCACCACACATAAATCTCTAAGGCATGCAAACTACTAAGCTACATAGATAAATCCACTAGGACCCCACGATAACGATTAGTTCATAATCGAACCTTTCGTCACCATGGGATTTGATGAAAGCATGGTAGTAAAGAAGATGATGAATAAATCAATAATAAAATAAGGTTTAGCGAACAAATCCGGAAAAGTAATGAGCATCCACAAGATACGCCTAACAAAGGAATACAAGAAAACTATGTCTAGATCTTCTTGTTGTCACGATCCTCGCCTTGGCTTCTCTCCCTTCTTGCTCTGAACGAATTATGTGTGTAGGATGTGTAGATGATGATTTTTCTGTGCCCCAAGGTGTGTATTTATAGCCCCCAAGTGCCTCCTTGACCAAGCGATTACCGTATTTGAAATAGGATAGAATTCCGGTAATTTTCCATCTTTAATTGTAATAGAATTGCAATTCCCTTTTTTAAGTTGAATTCCAGAAGCTTCAAATCGTCCACAACAATTGCCATCTTGATTAGGAGAAGAAAACGGCAAATTTCCTAATTTAAAGCTGATTCCAGAAAGTTACTGCCGAGTCCCGCGCGGCCGCGCCCAGTACAAGCTATTCCTGGCGCGCCCGCGCCCAGAGAATGCTGACAGACCGCATTTTGTTCTTTTAAGTTGATTTCTTCCCTGCTTCCAATTGCAACTCCAAGCACTTGATCTTCTCGACATTAAAAACACCATATTACCACTAAATGTGATAACTACACCTGGAAATAAACCCTGCACAAATCTCACAAAAACATATTAAAACACACACATACTTGAGATACAAGACACCAATTTAAACCGAAATAGAATGATCCAAATGGATATAAATCCACTTATCACACCCCCAAACTTAAACCGATGCTTGTCCTCAAGCATAAACAACAAAAATATATACAACTAACTAGTACCACTTCCGTAGGTGATCACGGTTGCATTTGGCATATGCAACAAGCCCTTTAAACCCCTAGGCAGCCCTAGTGGACGAGTAAGGTCTCGTGAGGGCCTATAGCGAATGTACCCACAAAATCCATTTAACTAATGCAATGCAATGCATGAATGCAACTAATATGAAAAATGCAAGATCCCCTCAAACTCACCAAAACCAACTAACAAGCAAATATCTCAACGAATGCAACAAATCCAAGCAGAGCTCGACTAAATCCCCGTATACTAACAGTACATGACAGAAACGTGCGTGTGTGCAATGCTCATCAGAAATACCCCCAGAAATAGGTCAAAAATCATACATGCTTTCCGTCAAGACAATCACAGGTTTATAACTAGAATAGACTGTAGACACTCCATAACCTAGGAACACCTCCACCCTTATCCAAGGTAGACAGAAACTCATGCTTTATTACTATGCTACGACACTACATATACAATACGCATGCTTATTTAACCGTGCAATGAATGAGACCCCAAAAGGCTTATACAATAATACCCATGTAGCGAGTGTTAGGTCAGCAGGATCCCAGACTATAAAGCCTTAGGTCACTAGGACTAAGTCCCCTCGGACTTAATAACTCGAGTATTAAAGAGCTCACTCTGGTTAATTTTGCATTCAACAAACAAAACTTGACTCTTTTTTTTTCTTTTTTTTTTCTTTTTTTTTTTTTTTTTCTTTTTTTTTTCTGATTTTTTTTTTTTTTTTCTTTTCGCAATCTGGAATGAGCCTTTCTCATTTCCAACCCTAGACTACTCATATAAATATGAGCTGGCTACTAGCCAATTGACGCCTAGCCTTTATTGACAAATATTAACAACTAGCATGAAATTCCTGTCTTCCCCCAAACTTAGACTTTAATGTTCTTACGCTATAGAGGGAATAACGAAAATTCTAAGAATAAACAAGTGATTAATCTCAAAACATCCAACATGCATGACTCCAACCTACCCCCAAAAGCACCCCAATGAGACTGTGTAAAAATTTTGTTCCTGAACATGCAAGTCAATTACCTAGGAACTATAAATCAGCCCTCTACTCATTATCATCACACTCAAATCAACATCTACCTATCAATCAGAATCAGCTCATTTTAAGGGATCATGAAAAATGCATGCCATGCAAATGCAACTAAATGAAAACTCACATGGTATACGAAAATAAAACAAAATGTCCTATATGAAACAAACATAGATAATACGAACATAAAATGCATGATCTACAACTAATATGCAAAACATGATATCCTACATGAACACAATGAAACATATACAACATATACAATACTCTTCCCCCAAACCACCCCCAAACTTAAGATATTCAATGACCCCATTGAATGGAAGTAAATACGAGGGAAAGTAGAAACATACCTACGCCGCAGCGTCATCACCCTCCTCGGGTGGAGAATCTGGAGGTGGATATATAGTGTCCGATCCAAAGACTGGCCACTCAACATGGGCACCACTAGCTCCAAAGGCAGAACTGAAAGCCTGAGTCAACCTCGCTGAAAACCGGCTATGGCTCTCATACAATGCATCCATCCGCCTCATCTAAATCCACTTCGGACCTGGCCTTAAAAGTCCAGTCCTCCGCCCCAACAGGTCTATCCGGCAACCCAAGTAACAGCCGAATAGCACGAGCAGTGTAATCGATAGTAAACCCTCGGACAAGTGAATAACCATCCCTGTTCTCCCTGGCATTCGCATAGAATTCCCGAACTATAGTCAACGGGACAGCGGATGCAAGCTCACACAAACCCTGCCAACCCCTCTCCTCAATCATAGCCACCATCTCACCATCAGCAGCAACAGGCAACCATATCCTATCCTTCGCCACGGACCGAGTCAGCAACTTCACATACTCAGCCCTAGCCTCCTCAGAACGAAACTTCTCCATACCCTCGTCTCCCGAACTCGAATCAGAAACAGACAATGAACGACCACGGGAACTACTCCCAACAACCCTAGCTCTCTTTGGTGCCATAGTAATCAATAACAATCAGTAAATTCACACCACAACTGCCCAAAATTCGACCCAAAAAATCTGCCCACAAATCTCACACAAAAACCCAAAATTTGCAAGAACTACAATTCGAAAATCAAATAACAATAGTAGAGATTACCCAAATCGAATAGTAGAGGTAGAACTTGCCCAAATTAGTCCCCCAATCTTGAAAATTCGAAGCTCCTTGAAGTCCAATTAGGGGTTGAGAATTGATATGAATGGGTGAATTTGTGTGTAGATATGTAAGTATATGTGATATGAGATGAGTATTGAATGAGATGATATGAAATAGAGAGGTTATATAAGTGATGGAGAGAAATTTTGGGGTGTAAAAATCGAATTAGAAGATAAAATTTAGGGTTTGGACACTTAACTGCAATAGCCCGAAAAAACTGCTCCTTTTCTTCCAGTGTCCCGCGCGGCCGCGCCCAGAATAGCCTATGCTCCGCGCGCCCGCGCCCAGGTTTCCAGAAATTTCTTTTTTTCTTTTTTTTTTTTTTTTAAAGAACAAAAATACTACCTACTGACTTCTACTAAAATGCCTGACATCATGGGTTGCCTCCCAAGCAGCGCTTGTTTTACGTCTTTAGCTTGACGTACTTCCACAATCTCACAATTCTGACAAAACGGAGGCAACCTTCTCACGGTTCACCGTTCCTCCATAATAAGGCTTCAGTCGATGTCCATTTACTTTAAAAGCATCATTGATAGACCCTCTAAATATCTCCACCGCTCCATGTGGAAATACCTCCTTAACTGTAAACGGACCAGACCACTTTGACTTGAGCTTTCCCGGAAAAAGTTTAAGGCGGGAGTTGTACAGCAAAACCTGTTGACCCCGCACGAATTCCTTGTGCACCAACTTCCTATCATGCCACCTTTTAACCTTTTCCTTATACATTTTTGCATTCTCATAAGCCTGCTCACGAAATTCCTCAAGCTCATTCAACTGAAGTAGACGCTTTTCACCCGCAGCTGAGATATCCAGATTCAACTTCTTCAATGCCCAAAAAGCCTTGTGCTCTAACTCAGCTGGTAAATGGCAAGCCTTACCAAACACTAACTGATAAGGTGACATCCCAAGAGGTGTCTTGTACGCAGTTCTATAAGCCCAAACAGCTTCGTCTAACTTCAATGACCAATCCTTACGAGATGGATTCACCACTTTTTCAAGGATCCTTTTGATTTCACGATTTGAGACCTCCGCTTGACCATTAGTTTGGGGATGATAAGCAGTGGCAACACGATGCGTCACATTATACCTTGCCATCATAGCAGTAAATTGACGATTACAGAAGTGTGTCCCCTCATCACTGATTATAGCTCTTGGAGTCCCAAAATGTGTAAAAATCTGCTTGTGAAGAAAATTCAGTACCACCTTAGCATCATTGGTTGGTAAAGCTTTCACCTCAACCCATTTAGACACATAATCCACAGCTAGCAAGATGTACTGATTATTGCAAGATGAAACAAACGGACCCATGAAATCAATCCCCCACACATCAAAGATCTCAACTTCGAGAATAGTATTCAAAGGCATCTCATTCCTCCTAGAGATATTACCAACTCGTTGACATCGATCACAACTCATCACAAAACGATGAGAATCCTTAAACAGTGTCGGCCAATAGAATCCCGCCTGAAGTACTTTCTGAGCTGTTTTATTACCACCATAATGACCTCCATATGTGGTAGAATGATAATCACGCAAAATACTTTCCGTCTCACTATAGGGAATGCACCTCCTCAAAATCTGATCTATACCAAGTTTGAACAGGAATGGCTCGTCCCAACGGTACCACTTCACATCATGTAAGAACTTCTTCCTTTGAGCATACGAGAATTCTGGAGGGATGACATTACTAACAAGATAGTTCACATAATCTGCAAACCATGGCTCTTCACCTTGCACCCCAAAAAGTTGCTCATCCGGAAAAGATTCATTAATAAGAGACTTAGCATGTGAATCTTTACCTTGGTCCTCCAAACGAGAAAGATGATCAGCTACTTGATTTTCCGTGCCCTTCCTATCCTTGATCTCCACATCAAATTCTTGCAAGAGAAGCACCCAACGAATCAACCTAGGCTTAGAATCCTTCTTTGACATGAGATATCGAATAGCAGCATGATCCGTGTACACAATCACCTTAGTACCAAGCAAATAAGATCTGAATTTCTCAAAAGCATAGACAACCGCTAGCAACTCCTTTTCTGTAGTGGTGTAATTAAGCTGAGCCTCATTGAGGGTTTTACTAGCATAGTAAACCACATGAAAAATTTTGTCCTTCCTTTGTCCAAGCACAGCCCCAACAGCATAGTCACTAGCATCACACATCAGCTCAAACGGTTCCTCCCAATTGGGTGCAGTAATGACAGGAGTAGTAGTTAGCTTCTTCTTCAACAGCTCAAAAGCCGCCAGACATTCAGCATCAAACTTGAAAGGAACATCCTTCTCTAACAAATTGCACAAAGGTTTAGAGATTTTCGAGAAGTCTTGAATGAATCGCCTATAGAATCCTGCATGACCAAGAAAACTGCGAATTCCTTTAACAGAAATAGGTGGAGGAAGATTCTCGATTGTCTCCACCTTGGCTCTATCCACTTCAAGTCCCTTGCTAGATACCTTGTGCCCAAGAATAATTCCTTCTTGTACCATAAAATGACATTTCTCCCAATTAAGCACCAAATTGGTCTCCACACACCTCTCTAAAACCAAACCAAGATTATGCAAGCACTCATCATAAGATGTACCAAAAACTGAGAAGTCATCCATAAAAACTTCCACATTCGAGCCAATCATGTCTGAGAAAATAGCCATCATGCACCTTTGGAAAGTGGCAGGAGCACCACACAGTCCAAACGAAACTCGACGAAAAGCAAAAGTGCCAAAAGGACATGTGAATGTGGTCTTCTCTTGATCTTCCGGAGCAATGCAAATCTGATTATAGCCAGAGTAACCATCAAGCAAACAATAATACTCGTGACCAGCCAACCTGTCTAGCATCTGATCAATAAAAGGTAGAGGGAAGTGATCTTTTCTTGTGGCTTTGTTGAGCTTCCGATAATCCATGCAAACTCTCCACCCCGTGACTGTTCGAGTAGGGATGAGCTCATTCTTCTCATTAGCAACAACTGTCATGCCTCCTTTCTTTGGCACACATTGAACCGGACTCACCCAAGAACTATCTGAGATAGGGTAGATAATGCCAGCATCTAACCACTTTAGAATTTCCTTCTTCACGACCTCCTTCATAATCGGATTGAGTCTTCTTTGATGTTCAACAGTAGGCTTAGCTCCTTCTTCCAGCAGAATTTTATGCATGCAATACGAAGGGCTGATTCCCTTGATATCTGCTATAGTCCAACCAATTGCCGTCTTGAATTTCCTCAATATACGCAAGAGCTTTTCTTCCTCGACATCTGACAGATTAGAAGAAATAATAACAGGTAGCGTAGAGGTATCACCAAGAAAAGCATACCTCAAGTGACTAGGCAAAGGTTTGAGTTCAAGAGTAGGAGCCTCCTCAATAGATGGTTTAAGACGGATTTGTGACTTTTCCAGCTCCTTTAACCCAAGAGACTCAAATGGCATGTCAAATTTCCTCTTCCATGAATTAGCATTCAACATCTGAATTTGCATTACTTCATCCTCATCTTTCACCTCAGAATTCCCACTCAATGCTTTTTCCAAAGAATCTGTTAGCAACAAATGATCAAGATCCTTGGCTACCATGGAATCAACCAAATCAACATTGAAACATTCTTCTTCATCAGACGGAAGCTTCATAGCATTGAACACATTAAAGGTGACATTCTGATTTTGTACCCTCATGGTGAGCTCTCCTTTCTGCACATCAATCAAGGTACTACCAGTAGCTAAGAATGGCCTTCCCAAGATTATGGGAATCTTCTTATCTTCCTCGAAATCCAATATAACAAAATCAGCAGGGAAGATGAGCTTATCAACTTTCACCAAGACATCTTCAACTATGCCTCTCGGATAGGTAATTGAACGATCAGCCAACTGCAACGAGATGTTAGTTGGCTTTGGATCCGGTAGACCCAATTGCATGAATACTGACAAGGGCATGAGATTGATGCTAGCTCCCAAGTCACACAAGCACTTCTCAAAGAATAGATTACCAATAGTGCATGGAATAGTAAAGCTACCCGGATCCTTTAGCTTTGGAGGCAATTTCTGTTGCAGAATCGCACTACACTCTTCCGTTAAGGCAACGGTCTCTAATGCATCGAGCTTCAACTTACGCGAGAGAATACCCTTCATGAACTTGGCATAGCTCGGCATCTCCTCAAGTGCTTCCGCAAAAGGTATGTTGATGTGCAACTTCTTGAACACTTCTAAGAACCTAGCAAATTTGTTATCCAAATTCTGCTTCTGGAGTCTTCTAGGATATGGAGGAGGAGGGTAGATCTGATTATTCTTACTAGACAACTCCGGAGAAGCCTTATCAACAGATTCCTTGCTTTTCTCTTTCTCACCTTCCAGCTGATCAGCTACCAAGTCAGATTTCTCAATTTCAGGCAATGCAGAATTTTCGATTTGCTGATTCTGCACTTCTTCATCTTCGTTAGTGGCTGATTTAGGACCCGATGTGACCCTTCCTGATCTCAAAGTTACGGCCTTCACCTGCTGATAAGATTGTTGAGTATTCTGATTGTTGCTCCAGCTGAAGTTAGGATGATTCCTATTATTAGGATGATAAGTGGCTGGAACCGGTACAGCAGGTCTCTGGAAATTACTCACGAACTGTGCTGATTCAGAAGAGATAGCACATTGACTCGTCTCATGTGCGCCCGCACATAACTCACAAACACTAGCCACCTGCTGAACTCCATAATTAGCAAGAGAGTCCACCTTCATAGCAAGAGCCTTCAACTGAGCCGTAATCATTGAAGCTGTATCTACTTCCAAAACTCCTGCTACTTTACCTTGAGAAAGTCTCTGGGTTGGATTTTGATATTCATTAGCAGCCATCATCTCAATAAGTTCATAAGCTTCATCATAACTCTTCGCCCACAGAGCTCCACCTGATGCTGCATCTAGCAAAGGTCTAGATTGTGCTCCCAACCCATTGTAGAATCCATTAATAACCATCCAATCAGGCATGCCATGATGAGGACACTTCCTTAACATCTCCTTGTAGCGTTCCCAAGCCTCACACAAGGACTCGCCAGATTGTTGTTGAAATTGAGTCAACTGGTTCCTTATTGCTGCAGTTTTCGCCATGGGGAAGAATTTAGTAAGGAACTTCTGAGCAAGATCTTCCCATGTAGTAATGGAACCAGGTGGTAGAGAGTGTAGCCAGCTCTTAGCCTTATCCCTCAGAGAGAATGGGAAAAGCCTCAACCTGATAGCTTCATCCGTCACACCATTACACTTGAAAGTGTCGCAGATTTCAATAAAGTCCCGAACATGCATGTTTGGATCCTCTGTAGTAGCTCCCCCAAACTGAACTGAATTCTGCACCATCTGAATTGTGCCCGGCCTGATCTCAAAGTTGTTCGCTGCAATAGCTGGCCTAACAATGCTCGACTGAATGTCATTGAGTTTCGGCTGAGAATAGTCCTTCAAAGCCTTAGCTGCTGCTGCATCTGCCATTGCTACTGTAGTTTCAGTCTCCTCTTCCTTATTCTCTATATTCTCAACAAGATCGTCTTCTGCCAGTTTAAGTAATCGAGCTTGCGAACGTGTTTGCATACAAACTCAAGTACCTGAAACACCACGAAACAAACAAACTAAGTAAGAATCCGAGTCAGTGAACGCTAACGACCACTATTGACAAACACATAAACTGAAATAAAAACACCGATGATCCCCGGCAGCGGCGCCAAAAACTTGTTATGCTAAACTCACGCAAGCGCACGTAGTCACAAGTAATACAATTAAAGTTCGTTCCACAGAGATCTTGGTTAAGTTTTACTCAGAAAATATGTCTATGCAATAATGTATGGTTTTAATTCACTGCTAAGAAAATAACAAATATGGGTTGATTAACTAAATTAAACTAAGATGCAAATTAATAAACTAACAAATAACGAGAATTAAAATCGAATTACTTATATGAGAATAACATGGAATCCTAGTTTCATTATCTACTTCACTTAGAGTTGCAGCCTTCGATTAAAACATGCGATGGTTTTGATATCTGATCGAACAACACGAAAAGAGTAAAAGTTACCTCTCGGTATACTAGTACCAATCTAAGCATACATCCACAAAAGATAGAAGATGAATAGTCACCTATTATGTTTAGACCCTATATCTCTATAGAATTTGAAAACATAAAGGTTGAAGCACAAGTTATTCACTTAGATCACATAGGGTAGCATAATATCTCTATTCATGCCACAAATCATGATGATTACATCAACCTATCCTATGCTAGCATGGCAAGTTCTAAATCTCAAGATCCACTCTCGTTTAGCAAGAGATTAACAAATTAGATGTTCGCGACGCACCTAAATTCAATAAGCATGACCATACAAGGATATCAATAATTCACCACACATAAATCTCTAAGGCATGCAAACTACTAAGCTACATAGATAAATCCACTAGGACCCCACGATAACGATTAGTTCATAATCGAACCTTTCGTCACCATGGGATTTGATGAAAGCATGGTAGTAAAGAAGATGATGAATAAATCAATAATAAAATAAGGTTTAGCGAACAAATCCGGAAAAGTAATGAGCATCCACAAGATACGCCTAACAAAGGAATACAAGAAAACTATGTCTAGATCTTCTTGTTGTCACGATCCTCGCCTTGGCTTCTCTCCCTTCTTGCTCTGAACGAATTATGTGTGTAGGATGTGTAGATGATGATTTTTCTGTGCCCCAAGGTGTGTATTTATAGCCCCCAAGTGCCTCCTTGACCAAGCGATTACCGTATTTGAAATAGGATAGAATTCCGGTAATTTTCCATCTTTAATTGTAATAGAATTGCAATTCCCTTTTTTAAGTTGAATTCCAGAAGCTTCAAATCGTCCACAACAATTGCCATCTTGATTAGGAGAAGAAAACGGCAAATTTCCTAATTTAAAGCTGATTCCAGAAAGTTACTGCCGAGTCCCGCGCGGCCGCGCCCAGTACAAGCTATTCCTGGCGCGCCCGCGCCCAGAGAATGCTGACAGACCGCATTTTGTTCTTTTAAGTTGATTTCTTCCCTGCTTCCAATTGCAACTCCAAGCACTTGATCTTCTCGACATTAAAAACACCATATTACCACTAAATGTGATAACTACACCTGGAAATAAACCCTGCACAAATCTCACAAAAACATATTAAAACACACACATACTTGAGATACAAGACACCAATTTAAACCGAAATAGAATGATCCAAATGGATATAAATCCACTTATCAGCTGCCTCTCAATATACGAATACCAAACTACTCATACATCCACAAAAGAGATAGAAGATGGGTAGACACCAATTATGTTTAGAACCTATATCTATATAAGATTTGAAAACATAACGGTTTAAGCACAAGTTGTCCATTAAGATCACATAGGGCAGCATAAGATAGTTCAAATTACGCTACAAATCATGATGTCAAACATACATAATCCTATGCTAGCATGGCAAGTTCTAAATCTCAAGATCCACTCTCGCTTCACAAGAGATTAACAAAACAACTTAGAAGTTAGCTACGCATCCAAGAAGAATAAGTACAACCATACAAGGATATCAAGAATTCATCAGACACAAATCTTTAAAGCAAACAAACTACGATAGTGTTTTTCTTCAATATTTAAAATATATAGATAATATAACTTTTTAATTTAGTGTGTTGTTGACAGAAATTGAACCTTGAATTTTTGGATGTGGTTTATAAGATAATATAAATGTTTGTGAAAATAGATAATATAATTTTTTAATTAAAATATGTTGTTGAGGGGAATCGAACCTTGAACTTTTGGGAGTAGTTATTTATAAGATAATATAAATGTTTAATAATAACATGTTGTCGACGAGATTTGAACCTTAAACCTATGAGAGTATTTTAAATATTATAAAAAGAATATTATTTTAGCATTACATCCGACGGTTCTTTTTTATCTATCTTAAAATCTAACATTTGTTATTCAGTGTACCAAATTTTGTGTTCCTAAATATACCCTATTTCGCTTATAATAATATAGTATGGATAAATATAATCAGATATATCTACCACACACACATATATATTATCAGATCATATCATTTAAAATTTTAAGCCTACAAAATTTATATCTTAAAATTTTAAATTTAAATTAAAAAAGATTTTCATTATATTAAAGAACTTTCATGCATTGCACGTATGTTGAGTTAGTAAAGTAAATTAGCAATTAAGAAAAGATGAATGTGCTATCAGAAAGATATGTACCTCATACCTACTACGTAGCTGTTTTTGGCATGGCTTGTTACATTAAGATTTTTATTTTTCTGCTAAAAGTAGTTGCATAATACAATTTTTCCTACTTCAGCCCAATTAATGTCCTACAGATAGAGGCGGTCCTGAGATTCGAGGGGCCCTGGGCGAACCTAATATATGGGAACCTAATTTTTTTTTCACATACAAAATATATGCTTAAAATTTACTAATAAGACACACAAAAACATAGTATGTAAAACAATCTCATTGTTTTATTTAAATATAACACGTCTTGCATTTTTGGATGCAAAAGCATCAATCAAATTTGCATTATCAAATTTCTGAATCATATCCTTTTCTATAGATAACATAGCTAAATCACTTTACCTTTCTTAAGACATGGTTGAACGAAGGTAGGATTTAATCATCTTTAGTTTTGAAAAACTCTATTTTGCATAAGCAACTGTAACGGGTATCGTTAGAAGAATCTTTTAAGCAAACCAAGCATTTGGATAGCTACCTTCCATATCTTTCATGTAACTTAACACATCTATTGCTCTCCTAGTATTTTCTGGCAAATTTCGATGCAACATACCCAAGTTTTCATACAAATCATCGTTGTTCAAATCAGAAATCTCACCATGATTTGTTATGTTTGCGAGAATATCATAAAAAGCTCTCAACTTGTCACGTTCCATAGATTTTTGTTTCTCAAAATCCTACAAATTTCCAAAATTTTCTTCAATTGAATTTGAAAGCAAATAACGATACCTAATTTAATCTTTAAGTTTTTATTGAATCAGATAGAGGGTTTCTTAGGATTTTGTGAAGCCTATAAGATGTTAACATCGTTTCAATCTTTATGTATTGTCATGTATACATTTACTTTGACTTAATATTTAATAAGATCAAGTTGGCCTTGCGAATAGCTTGATGCACTATCTTCCTTCAACCATTTGAGCGAAATGCGGAAAAAGGATAATACACAAAAGGTTATTAATTAAATTTATGTTCTTCCTAATGTAAAATTAAATTTTTTGTTGCTTCAATAAAAACATAAATATAAATACTCTACATAAAATAAATTTAACAATTATATACTAGTTTTTAAATTTATGATATTTTATAATTTTTTAATAATAAATATATATATATGGCTCATGCTCGAGGGAGAACCTAGTTTGGTGGGAGAACTGGAAGACCACTTATCTAGCCGTTCATTTAGTTTTGATCTGATGGTTTAAAAAAATCATTCATTAACATTAAAAAATTAATAAAACTTCCTTTTTTATATGATAAGGATAGAATGGGTAATGAAAATAATGTAATAAGATTGCATATCAATTAATTAATTCATGAGTCAAAATCATTAAATTACCATTTTTTAAAGATCATCATTATCGAACATTCCATTTAAAAATCAAGAATCAAATATGACAACACAATACATTATCATATTGTCCTCACTTTACAGCAACTTCCAAAATGCAACGTACATTTAACATTCGTATCAATCAAAATATTTTACAATCAGTGAATCTTGATTGATTGCAATATGTTACCTCATGACATTGAATTATTATATTTTTAGGATATTTGAAGATCGTTGTTTTTTTTGGAAAACAAAATTTTTCTTAAATAACACTAATAACTAAATCAAAAATATTTTTGTAATCAAGTCAATGCTTGGATTCCTTAACAAGTTTTATTTTCAATAAATCACAAAAAATTTACTTTCGATTATAATTTTTTTTTTGTATAAAAAATCTGTAATTTTTTATTTAGATAGATTCAAATTACTGATTTCACCAAAAATTTATAAAATAGATCGTATATCAACCAAAATCTTTAGAGATACGTGTTTAGATTTTTGAATCAAAATTAAGATCGGATATAGCTGTTAAACAATGATCGTATTTTTTTTGGCATATTTGAGCACAATGAGATGCTTTATGGGTTGATTCAAATTTATTGAGTTTGATGTTTCCTTAAAACTTTGTGCTTGTATGGACGTAGTTGAGGTTGAATATCATGAAAGAATAGCGAAAATTTTTTGTTTGACCTTCCGTTTGTGCTTTGCTTAAATAATGATCTATCTCCTATATCTACCAAAATCTTTAGAGACGTGTGTTTAGATTTTTGAAACAAAACTAAGACCGGATACAACGAATAAAACATATCATTTGAAAATCATGGATATCTTATATCATACAAATTGAAAATCATGTAAAAGTATAAATTGTAATAGTGCAAAGTATTCTCAGATTCTTTAAAGTGTTCTTAGGAAATGTTTCACACAATGCAAATGTTGGAGAAGAAAAGGTAAGAGCATCTCCAACCACAAGAAATCCTTAGCTAAAATTAGATAAAAGATACCATAAATAAAAATAATAGAGATTATCTAAAAAAAACTTGAACTCCAATGGGTCAAAGCTGTTAGCTATAATTTTAGATAATTTCTACAGGTTGACTATATTTGTCGAACCTCTATATAGCTGTAAGAAATCTGTAACAAGATTCCACATCATTCATTACCATATTGAAGTGATATATTCTATTTATAACAACCTAAATTATTAATAACATACTATTTTTAAAATATAGCCAACCAATATAGCTAATACCATTGAAGTAAAATGTCTTACAGATTCAACAAATTTTACATAATGTTCTACAGGTCCAATTTAGCCAACCAATTTTAGCTATTCCCGTTGAAGATGCTCTAACGAGTGATGTCTGATAATTTGTTTTTTCAAAAAGGAAAGCTTGGGTGTAAAAGAATTGCAAAAAGATTATGAGAGAATAGTATTTTTTAAGAGGATCACGTAGGAGAATCTTAAGGTATTTTATTTTTATATTATGTCTATTCAACGTTTTAGATATTTTTCAAGGTATTTTGAATAATATTAATTAAATATATTATTTTTGAGATTCTTTAAAGCGTTTTGAGAATTTTTCATGATGTTTTGAATAATATTAAATATATTTATATACAAACGGTAATGTTTCTAATTACCATAATTAGATCATTGATCAGTTAAAATTTTCTAACACTGTTCAGTTATCAAGTCAAATCGAGGAAAGTTGTTTCATTGGTAAACTAAGTTAATGAATATTAAAATTGTAATCAATTGATAGGTTTAATTTTGGCAACATATACACATTTCAATTTGAATTAGGAACTTCAATTCATATAAAAATATTTAGTTTATTAAAAAAATATTTTAATAAATATGAGCTAATAACTTATTAAAAAAAATTTCATTAATTTCAAAGTAATTAACAGAACAGAGAACACCTAATATCATCTAATACAAATATAAATGATTTCAAAGTAATTAACAAAACACGTAAGAGAACCTTGACGTGTTACAAAATATTTCTATATATTTCTTGTTTTTAAAAAAATTTATACATTTTTCTAAAATTAATTTATATTTAGAAATACTATGTTACACAATAAGATTTTCTTACGTGTTTCAAAAAAATTTCTAATTCCAAAAAATCTCATAAATTAAAAATATTATTTTGAATAGAAATATTATAATTCTTTAAAGAATCTCAAATGTTTTTAAAAAATTAATATAAATATCTAATAAAATTCTACTACAATTTTAAAATAATTAAGAAAACACTTAAGAGAATATTGGTGGGTTAAATAATATTTTTATACATTTTAAAAAAAAAAGAAAACCAAACATTCTTTTTGAAAATAAATTACTTCTAAAAATATTATCTATTACACCAAATTCTCTTACGTGTTTCAAATCATTATATCAATTTTTTTTATCTTCTCGAAATTCCTTTGAGAATTATTTTAAAAGACATGCTATAAAACAATGGTAGAGGATTTCTTAAATTTTCGTTGATCATTTATAGGATTGTACTTGTGCCTAACTATATTCAAAACTTAATTTATATCAATAAAATATTTAGTAGAATTGTAATATAAATTTCTAATAAATGAGCATTATGATTTCAAAGTAATTAACAAAACATCTAAGAGAATGTTGGTTTATTACATAATAATTCTTAATATTTCTTTTATAAATATATATATATTTCTTCTAAAAATAGAATTACATTTAGAAATATTATGTTACACACCAAGATTCTCTTATATGTTTTAAAAAAATAAATTTTAATTCGAACAAATCTTAAAAATTAAAAATAATATTAAAATAGAAATATTATAATACTTTGAACAATATCAAAAGTTTAAATGGAATTAATATAAATATCTAATAAAATATACTACAATTCTAAAATATTTAATAAAACACTTAAAAGAATTTTGATGGGTTATATAATAATTTTATACATTTTTCAAAAAAAGAAAACTACACATTTCTTTTCAAATTAAATTACATATAAAATTGACATCTAATAAACCAAGATTCTCTTACGTGTTTCAATTCATTATATCAATTTATTTACTATTATTATCTTTTTCAGATTATTTCGAGAATTATTTTAAAATACGTGATATAAAAAAATTGAATTCTAATTCAAAAACAAATCTATAGATTTTCTTAAAGTTTCGATAAATAGGGTTGTACTTGTACCTAACTACATTCAAAACTTATTTTATATCAATAAAATATTTAGTAGAATTTTAATATAAAATATCTAATAAAATAGTTTCAAAGTAATTAACAAAATACGTAAGACAACCTTGATGTACTACATTTAGAAATATTATGCGACACGGTATTCTCTTACGTGTTTCAAAAAAATTAAATTCTATTTCAAAAAAATCTCAAAAATTAAAAATATTCTTATAAATAGAAATATTATAATACTTTTAAGAATCTCAAAATTTTTTAAAAAATTAATATAAATATCTAATAAAATAATATTACAATTTTAAAATAAATAACAAAACACCAAAGTGAATATTTTTATTATTGAATTCTAATTCAAAAACAAATTTAGCAAAAAACAAAAAATTCAAACAAAAATTCTATAGATTTTTTAAATTTTCGATAAATCATTTATAGTGTTATACTTGTACCTAACTACATTCAAAACTTATTTTATATCAATAAATTTTTTAGTAGAATTTTAATATAAAATATCTAATAAAGTTGTATTACGGTTTCAAATTAAGTAACAAAACACCTAAGAGAATCTTGATGTATTACATTTAAAAATGTTATGTGACATCAAGATTTTCGTATGTCTTCCAAAAAAATTAAATTCTAATTCGAAAAAAACTTAAAAATTAAAAATATTATTCTAAATAGAAATATTATAATACTTTGAAGAATCTAAAAAGTTTTAAACAAATTAATATAAATATCTAATAAAACAATACTATAATTTTAAAATATTTAATAAAACACTTAAGAGAATCTTGGTGGGTTACATAATATTTTTATACACTTTTCAAAAAAAAAACTATACATTTCTTTTAAAATTTACACAAAAAATTCTCTTAGGTATTTTATTAATTATTTTGAAACCGTAATACTACTTTATTTGATATTTACATTAAAATTCTACTAAATATTTTATTAATATAAAATAAGTTTGGAATATAGTTTGGTACAAGTACAACACTATAAATGATTCATCGAACATTTAAGAAAATCTATAGAATTTTTTTTATTAGAATTCAATTTTTTTTAGGTTGTCTATTAAAACAATTCTCGAAAGAATCTCTAAAAGATAATAAAAGGAAATAAATCGATATAATGAATTAAAACACATAAGAGAATCTTGGTGTATTAGATGATATTTTATTATTTTAATATGTAACTTAACTTTAAAAGACATGTATAGTTTCTTTTTTTGAAAAATGTATAGATTTTTTTAATAAATAAAGTATCATTACTTTTTCAACAACTGAGAATGGTGTGGTATCAAACAATACTAAGATAATTAGTCTTTCTATGAAGAATCTCACAATTTATAATTTAAAATAAAGTGAATAATTAATGGAACCAAAGATAGTATGTATTATATAAAATTTAGTAACATTTATTTTCTTTTCGATGAATGTGATTTAAATTATTTAAAAATACTTAAGATTCCATTAAAAGTTCCAAGATTTCTTTAAGGTGTTTTTATATTACTAATAAATACAGTAACAATATCTTTATAAAATATTCAATAATCTGAATATTCTTTTGAGAAATGTATTTTATAAACATTAAGACTTTTTAAAGTGTTTCTTTCAATAGTATTATAGCATGTAAAACTTTTATTTTTATTCCACAAATAAATTTACTAAATTTCATATCACTATAAGAAATCTAAATCTTTCAAAAAATGGAGAGAATATGTGCATAAAATTTTTACTACTTATGACATTAATGAATTTTTATTTGAACACCTTAACATCTAAATCTTTCAAAAAATTGAGAAAATATGTGCATAAAAAATTTACAACATATGACATTAATGAATTTTTATTGGAACACCTTAAAGAATCTAGCCAACCGCTATACAAGAGTCTTGTTGTTGTTTAATGAAATTCTCATCAAAGCTAGTGGCATCTCTTACTACACTACACTACACAGATCTTGATGACGGAAGCACATCCAATTCGATGAAGCACCACAACAACAGGCTCGCACAATCCTTACTTTATTGCTGATTTTAAAGCAGCGTCTGCATAATTATCTTGTGGGCTCATTGTAGAATCAACTCAGATCACGGTAGCAAAACCTTAATATATATCTACCAAAGTATAGGACCTTGAAATTCTAGGCAACTCTGACCTAGCAAAACCATGTTTTTCCATTCACAATTGATATTCAATCCCGTCTCAGTTTAATACTAAAACAAACCCTTAACAATGAAAGTATGAGTGCTACTGTAATGTATCCAGACTTTTGATCAATCCATGGAAACAAGGCCTGTTCAATCCGAGGAAAGCCTCCTGATTGAAATCTTGAATACACAATATTTACTCACCCGTGGAACACATTGGAGAACACTAGCATAACTAAATGAACACGTAAGAGAACTCATATATAGATTAAACATTAGTCGAACACGTAAAGGAATCTTTAATATTCAATAAGTGTTTTGTAGATCAACACACAATATACATATAACAGACAAATGAAAGGAATATCACGTGATAGTTAGTTACGTACTCGTTAACAACATCGACGACCTCCATTTTTCTGTTTTGTGTTTTCTTCTTCGAGTTTTTGACATATACGTAATTGTATAACTAGATATGATATTACAGCTTTGTTTCCATAATGAAAGCTGATTTATAGAATCATTCCATAATTTGATATAATCATGAAATTTGTCAATCAAAGACTTGATTATATATCTTTCCATCAGTAAAAGATCCGTTACCATTTGCTGTATATTATCTATCCTCAAACTTCATTGTATTCACAAAAATGCCATTGGAATACATGAAATACAATTATTAATAATCAATGGTCTTAGATGGGTTCTCTTGGTTTTCTTGATAGGGAGGTTCTCCCTTGAACTCTACTCATATATATATATATTTAAAAAAAACAATCAAATATAACATATGGGAAAAGAGTATCTAAAGCACACAATAGAGAAGTTCTCTTTTAGTGCGGCTTAAAATATGATAAATTAATTATTATTTGAACAATCCAATCGTACGGATGTTAAATTCATACAAAAATACGTGAAACGATTGTTAAATTATAAAAATATATATATGTTTTTAACAATTACAATTGACATGAAAGAGATTCATCCGGAAGTTTAGACAATAAAACCTTCATATCAAAGAAGAAGACTCACGACAAAAGTAGGTCTCGTTAAAACCTCACAAGAGCAAAATCCTACGGGAAAAAAACTCAGGGGGGGAAAAAGAGTGCCCACACTACAATGATCGACAAAACATCATTTTACATCATGCCTAAATAAACAAAAGGCTAGACTCTTCTTGATTCTTCTACTATAGCAATCCCATTCCCGACTTCAACTATCTCCTTTTCCATCTTCTTCTCATCCAAGTAAATCTGAAAGGTCACCAAAACCAGATACAAATCAAGAAAACTAAGTTAAAATAAAGACATAAATTTGAGATAAAACAAAAAATATTATATTATATTATTTAATAATAAATTCTATTTTCGATGATAAGATATTAATAAAAATCCCTTTGGTTAGACCTCTATTTAAAATATTAAGTAAAAAATAAAATTAAATAAGGAGTCATTGATATTACATTTAGATGAAAATAATAAAAATAACAAAAATTGAATAAATTGTAATACTTTTCGAAAACAAAAATTATAAATAAGATAAAATAAATTTAAAATCCAGCCAAATAAAATACAACTTTATATTAGAAAAATATTGTACAAAATATAAGATATAAATTCATCAGACGGACGACTGATAATATTCATAAAAGGGACGACAGATAAAATTATTCGTCAAAATGGACGACCGATAACAAGCAAGTAAAGGCAAACCCATAATAGGCCAAGAAAATCCATATAAAATGGAACAAATAGAATCCACTTTAAAATGGAACACTTTTTATTCACGGTTTTAAATACCAAATTTAACCATGTTGATTAAGAGAACCAGTTTGCATATATAAACTAAAATCGAAAATTAAATATTATCAACTAAAACCCATAAAGTGATCATTAAAAACATAAAAACCAATGAAATAACTACACTCATAAATGCGAAACTGATTAGAGGATTAAATTAACAAAAAGTAGCATCTAAATTGGGCAAAACAAAATAAGAAACTAATATGCTAATTAGCTAATTAGAGCACATTAAAAGATTTGATTTAACAAGAAATACATTTCATTTTTACACTAATTGAAAATAATACATAAAAAAATATAAACAGAAAATAAATGTTATCAGATAACAACATACTCCCTCCGTCCCAAAATACATGTACTTTTTGAAAGCGAATTTGTCCCATTTTACATGTCCCTTTTCTTTTTTCAATACCAATTTAAGGTGATTTTCCAAAACTATCCCTACATTTATTATATCTAAAATTTGACTTTTTTCAAACTCAACAATATTCTCATTTTCCAATGTATTAATTAAGGGTATTAGTTGGAAAATATTATCCAACTAACCTTTACCTTAATATGTATGTTTTTTTAGAAGAGGGACATGTAAAATGGGATGGAGGGAGTACCATTTTTACCACCAAAAGTCAATATTACATTTAATATATTAAATAACATTAAAACTATCAGTTAATCTATATGCAATTTAAAAGAATAAAAAAGGCAATGGTTGACTAATCATCAATGATGAAAACAAAACAAAAAATTTAATCCCAAAAATACTAACCTAAAAAACCTGTATTTCCAAATATAATAAACAACCCATTAATGAATATCAATTAACATTTAAAATTTACTAATCACAAATTCAAATTAACGTAACCGCAATCATTAATGATACTATAATCACTAGATCAATTAACCAAAATCCAAAACAATATCTCTAAAATTTTTATCTCTACCTAAGGATCAAAACACACACTACAACACATACTTAAGAAACCCAACGATACACCTATCTCAAGGGGCCAGGTTTGTGATCGTCTTGCGTGGACAGAGGCACCTGATGGTAAATTCACTGTGAAAACTGGATTCAGGTTTTGGCATTCTAATTATAGCACTTGTTGTCAAGTAAATCAAGAAGATGGTTGGAAGGAGCTGTGGAAATTGGAAGTACCTCATAAGGTGAGAATATTTTTGTGGCGTCTCTGCATGCATAATATTCCAGTGAGGAATCTGTTAAGAGGAAAAGGGGTGCAAACTACTATCTTATGTCCTATGTGTTTAGTGGACGTGGAACATCCAATGCATTTATTTTTTGATTGTCAGTTCGCTAAAGGTTGTTGGAATTACTGTGGTCTTGATTTTGATGTCAGCACATCTGAATATATTTCGGAATGGTTGCTAGAGAAGCTTGCTCACGAAACACAGGAGATGTGTGTGCTTATTGCAACAGTCCTTTGGGGAATCTGGTATGCCAGAAACCAGAGGGTGTGGGAACAGAAAACGTTTTCTGCAAGTATGATTATGCAGGGAAGTATGCATCAGGTCTCCCAATGGAAGGAAGCCAGGAAGAGCAAACACACGGTAGTTCAGACTGCTTCTATACAGAGGTTCGATGTTAAATGGAGAGCTCCATTTGAAGGAAGGCTTAAGCTTAACGTTGATGCCTCACTTTTTCCAGGAATGGCATCATTCACTCTGGGTTTAGTGATTCGTGATCACAGAGGTACGTTTATCCAGGCCAAAAACATGAGGGTTGAAGGTAGTAACTTAGTGATGGAAGCAGATGTAAGAGGAATTCGAGAAGCATTGGTTTGGTTGCAGGAAATGGAAATGAAGAATGTAGACATCGAATGTGATTGCTTGTTAGCTGTCAATGCTATATGCCATGGAGTAGAATACATCACAGAGGTGGGGCATAATCTGGTTGAATGTAAGGAGGTCCTTCGTAATCGACTTGATTTTTCTGTTTCGTTTGTTAAAAGGCAAGCCAACAAGGTCGCGCATTTGTTAGCGAGAGAATCTTGTGTGGTAGGTTGCTTTAATGTTTTTCAGTATCCTCCGTCTATATTGTTGGAGACATTGATGTATGATGCTGCTTTGCTTTAATAAAATCAGTTTGGTTTCAAAAAAAAAAAAAAAGAACACCAACAAATAAAATATAAATTAAATACTCATCATTTTCACCAATATGAATTAATCCTGAATACTCAAATTAATCTTAGAAAAACTACTCGACCAAAAGCAATAATATATCATGTATCAACAAATTAAACAATAACTAACTACACATAACAAATCAATTCTTATAAGATGATCATCAACGTATAATAAACAATATATAAATAATCAAGAATCGATACAAGACAATATATATATAAGAAACAATCCAGATATACGCAAGAAAACAAACTTAATCGAGACAAGCATTATAGATAGCACATGTAAATTAATTACGAAAAAGATCGAGGACGATAGATAAATAACACAAGTAGTCGATGAATGAAGGTTATAACATCGAGTATTTGTCTCTTGCCCCCTTCCATTTAACATATATGCAAAGTTGAATATCAATTTTCGAAAACAATTTGTGATATCTAACATTACTCATTATATAAACCACTAATTATCGATAAGTACAGCCCAACAACAAAAGCGAGGTTATGTGATACGTATGTAAATGAAAAACATCATTCGAATAAGTTTTGTAACCTGAAAAATGTCGAAAAATTTGTGCGAGTTTGCTTGTTCGACCGAACCGAAATTTACCCGATCAATAAATTATCGATGACGATTTTGTGTTCATTTTCTATAGCGCATACAAAATATTATTTTTGGCTTTAATATGTTAGATATATATGGTATATGGAATGGATATATACAGAAAAGCATTACTAATAGCTAAGCAAGCCACGCGGTAGAAAAGAGTCGCAAAAAGCAAAGAGAAATATGTATGCATGCATGCGGCGTGCCGCATTGTAATGCCTACTACTTACAAACTAGTGAACAATCCCCGGCATTCAGTCCTGGTTCTCTTTTCTTCTACTCTATAAATACCATCCTTGTTATCTGCAATTTCATCCATCTAAAATTTCATAGCTTTTCTCTTGTATATGTTTGGTTCTTCGATCGGCCAATATGCATACCACAAGGCTGCTACTACTTTCGGCATTTATTGCCTTACTCTACGCGACTTCAGGTAGATTAATGCATTAATTATTTGATTACATGCTTCTTGCTCCTTATTATATACCACAAATCACATATTGGTTTGATTTACATTTTTACAGCG
This sequence comes from Kitagawia praeruptora, assembly GCA_037693485.1. Lineage (NCBI taxonomy): Eukaryota > Viridiplantae > Streptophyta > Magnoliopsida > Apiales > Apiaceae > Kitagawia > Kitagawia praeruptora. The sequence continues at coordinate 24,493,977 of CM075351.1, read as the reverse complement.
ACGGAGCAAGGTGGACAACAAAGTGCTGGGGTGAACCGAGCTGGTGTGGTCTATGGAACTTTCGGCAACAATCAGCCATCACCACAAGAAGCTATATCTCTCCTCAAATCTATCCAAACTAGAAGAGTAAGACTTTATAGTCCTGATAACAATGTCCTCCAAGCCCTCAGAAACACCGGGATTGAAGTTGTCCTCGGTGTGCCTAACGAACAGCTTCAAAATATCGCTTCCAGCCAAGATCAGGCAAACCAGTGGATCCGAAACAATGTCCAAAACTTCCAAGACATCAATTTTAGATACATTGTTGTTGGCTGCGGAGTATCTCCGTTGGATAATGGCCAGTACGCACAGTGTTTGCTCCCGGCCATGCAAAACATTCAAAATGCAATTTCTTCTTGCGGATTACAAGACAAAATCAAAGTTTCTACTGCCCTTGATCATTCGGCTGTGCTGAATCAAATTCACCCACCATCAAATGCGGACTTTAATTCCGCGATTAAACAATCTTTCATCCAACCTATAGTCCAGTTCTTAAAGAACTACAATGCACCACTTTTAGTAAACCTTCACCCTTATTACAGTTATGCATTCAACAAGCCCGAGGTTCCTGTCGAGTTGAACAATAATCAGCCAGCCGGACCCTCTCATCAGGGCGTACCCTATTTTCGTGACTTTCGTCTCGAATACGCAAGCTTCGGATCTCCCTCAGTCAAGGTTCAGGACGGGGCATTAGGATACAGTAACGTGTTCGATGCAATGGTTGATGCTGTGTATTCTGCACTAGAGAAGACCGATGGTTCTTCTTTGGATGTTGTCGTGTCGGCAACAGGATGGCCTACTGAAGGAGGAACTGCAGCTTCAAATTATAATGCTTATACTTACAACGGTAATTTGATCGCGCACATAGAGAGCAACGGGACTCCGAAAAGACCAGAGAATCATGTTGAAACTTACATCTACAACTTGTTTGATGAGAATCAAAGGAGCCAGGAGATTGAAAGGCACTGGGGAATGTTTGACGAAAATAAAAAGTCCAAGTATCCAATTTTTGGCTTTTATGACCCGACTCATTAGTATTAGTATGAGTGTTTATGTAATATGGTCTGTGGTGTATGCTTTAAATAAGGATGGTTGTATCCATTATTTGGAATCAAACTTTTAATTGATTTGTGAGCAGCTTTTTTTGTAATAAACTAATTATAATATTTGTGGCTGATTAAGTTTGTTAATCTTATCAATTTTGGTACATTTTTCTAGTTGATAATTAACGTTGATTGCAAGGAATTGGTCTTTTTGTATGTGGAGTCCGGTTCAGACATATCGGTTTTAGCTTATTTAACTCATACCAGCACTTGAATTCGTTTAAAAATACCTGAACTTCGACTTGTTTATCAGATACCTGGCTCGAATTGGCTGGGTCCGAATTAAAATCCTATATACAGTTGATATTCCTATGCATGTACCTGACTCGTTTCGAAGTACTTTGAATATTTGAAATAATATCAGCGGTCCTGAAAACGTAGTAGCGTACAGGTTGCAGCAACTTGGTTTTCATCTTTCGACATATGTGATGTATGAGTTGATCCTCGGTTTGCTCCATTTCGGTTTGTACGTGTAATTCAATATGGGAGGTGAAAATTCAGAGGGAAACTTTTAAAATTTTGATTATGTAACAACAACATTCAACCTACAATATTGAATAGATTAAAACGGTAAGCCTTGTAAGTGTGGTGAACAAACAATATTAATGTATATCAGATTATCTATGTCCCAAAAAACGCCAATCTCCTCCTAAGATTGCCTTCTGATCTTCGTAACCTTGCGTATCTGCATTACCATTATTCGCGCTTGGAGTTGGAGCTTCAGCACCAGCATTGCCAAAGTATTTTCTAGCCTTGTCCTTTAGAAAACCAGATACAAGGCCACCACCACCTATTTCTCCTTGAGCATTGGTTTGCTGCGACCAAAGGGCGGAAACCAGGACCATGACGATGCAAAAAAGAGCCAACCCTCGGTGATTCGAGCTAGCCATGGTTAAAGATTGTACAATTACCTAAATGTATGAGTGTGTATAAACGGAATAGTACTCTGTCTTGATTAATTTGGTACAGGGAAGTGGCATTTGACAGAAGTGGAGAGCTTATGAAATTGATGGTTTTAATTATTGGGAATATTGGCTGTGGTTGAGAGAGTTTGGTAGCCTAATTTAGACATTGAGTTGAACTGGTCATTAGCCATTGCTAACTCAATTGAGTCTCTGGATGGGGTGGATGGGGTGCATGAGATGTTGAGATGTATATGCAATAATCATTAATTTGTAGTTCAAATAATTGTTATTCGACTTTTTTCATAGAGAATTTTGGTCAAATAATTAATATCAATATTAATATTCGTGAACTTTTAATGGATATAATTTTTTAACTAATATATTAATTTTCAAAAAATACTAAAATAATAATTTTAAAAATATCTCAACCATCGAATTTATTTTTTTTTAAAAAGATAACCAAGATTATATCATATTAAAAAGAATATTATATTCTATAAAATATATAATTAAACAAAGTTGTATAGGAAAATTATAGTCTAAAAAGGATATAATTAAAAAAAATTGTATTAGAATTGAATTTTTATTTATTTTTAATTTATATTAAAAAAATCATATTTACTATTCATAATTAAAAGTATGAGACACTTCTTTTTGCACGCATTGCAATTTTCTTGGTTGAGAAACTTATAAATATTTTTTTTTGTTTTGTATAAAAATATACGATCTATATTTAAATATAAAACAAAAAAATTAGAAAACAAATAATTTACAAATACCTTAACCGAGCACATTAAAATGCGTGAAAAAATATATTCATTATAATGCATATAAGCTTATTTATCATCATAACGTCTGTTCTTATTGAACTCATAATTTATTGAGAACATATATTTATTATCATATATATTGGATTCGAGAGTTAACCGCCTATCTTGAGATTTCGTTTGTCATATCTAAATTTTTTTGTTTTTATTTTGTATTTTCAGTTTATTTTTATTTCAATTTTCGGCTTATATTTTTCAGTTTGGTTTCTCTCCTTTGTGAGGTTTATTATTCGCTTCTTAATTGTGAGCGAGATCTTGATTTAATGATGAAATTTTGTATGGAATTGTAGTTCTGATCGGATACAGTATGTATCCGGTGGGTGGCCAGGACTCCACTGAAATTTCAATATGTACTATACATGTAGTATAATTTCCCAATAAATAGACTTAGTTCAGTGGTAGGAAGTAGGAACCCACTGAAGTTTCATGGGACACACGAGTTCGAACCTTGTTAGATACAATTTGGGCTTTTTTCTACCAGGAGCCCAGAAACTTTATATATACTATACATTTATACCTTTTTAACACTAAAGTCCTATAGTTGAGTGGTAGTATAAGCAGATTTTGTCTATACCAACCAGGGTTCAAATCTCTCTAGTGAAATTTTTTTTGGTATAGATGTTGTATGATTTTTAATTATTGAATTAACATTTTTGTTTTTTCAAAAAAATAAATAATTAATTGTTCAATTCGATCATTGGTATAGATGTTGTATGATTTTTAATTATTAAATTAATATTTTTGTTTTTTACAAAAAAAAAAAATTATCAAATGATGTAATACAGGTGACATTGTAATATGAACTATTTTAAATGTGAACATGGAGGGTCCATGTTAATCATGTTAATTAGTAATTATAATATGATCAATGAGAAGGTAACACATGCAATTTCGTAATCAGTTTAGAATCTAATTTTGAAATTTTTAACATTTTAGGAATAACTTGCAAATGAAATAGTGTTATGTAAATCATAACATGAAAAAAGAAAAATACAACAATAAGTTAAGGGTGATGATATATGCACATTTAGATTTATTTTTGCACACCCTTATTTGTGTTTTTGACTAAATTACCCTTACTTGTTTAAACACTTGCTGTGTTGAACGAGCTCAATTTGGCTGATAATTTTAGTACATCAATAAACAATACTAATGCAAGGATAATTTAAGTGCAATATCATAATATAAAAATAAAATAATTTTAATTGTTTATGTTTCTTTCCTTCTAACCTAAGCATCAAAATCCTCACAAAATACAAAAATTTAAATAAATCATTTACTTATTTTTTTATAAATTACAACACCAATATATTAAAATAATAAAAGTAGTTATCAAAATAATTTTTTTATTCTAAAATTTTAGACTAAATCCTACTGCAAAATTAAATTTAAAAATGCAAACCAAATTCAAATAATAAAAGAAAAATTAACCATTCTTGTTTTGGTTTATATTTGTTATAATCTAAATTTGTAATTATAAGTAGATTTGAAAATTTTAAAAATAAAATAACCTGAATGAGTATAGCAGTATAATAAATTTTTTTTGCCATATTTTCAAAAGTAAAATTAGATTAAAAATTTTCAGAAAATGTACAAAATGATATAAGTAGATGAGAATGAGTAGGATATGGGAAGAAAGGAGCGTAATTCAATCCAATTATAAATTGGGTGAAAACCCTGAATAACCAAAAATTAAAATGTTGTGCCCAAAATAACGAAGTGCGGAGAAGTTGCCCAAAATAACCAGCCAACTACGCATTGGTGCTGTGCGTGGACATATACGCATATTTCCTATGCGTAGTCTTTGTATTTTAAAAACTCACAATATATTGCATATTTAGGATACGCATTCTGAGAATCCGTATATGGGAATATGCATCTTGAAGATGCGTATTTGTCACTGTTCATCGTCTCCCATAGAGGCGACGTGGGAGACGAATTCTGGCGATTTTCGAGCTTTTCCGTCCAAAGCTCCGTTCAGACAATATATTCATAGTCCATACACATACTTCATACCATTCGACTCGCCTTCTCATCCTATACAACTACATACCATTTGTTTTTCATTTAAATTACCCGATTGTAAACCCCCAAAAATGACCTAAAAGCTTGATTTTAAAATTTTCGCCGAGATTCAAACATGATTCAAGCACGCCCCTACGGGGCCAGATTAAGTAAAAGAAAACGGGGGAAAGGGAGAGACGGATGTGCTCGTCTTTTTGGTGTACTCAGAAGCGGTGGAGGTTGAGGGACGACGATGGGAGAGGGTGTAGGACGATGGTGGCGGCGGGGAGAGGGAGAGAGACGCCAACTGCGTTTTGGGAAAAATGACGTTATATGACGTCATTGCGCATCTGGGAAATGCGTTACCCCAGATGCGTAATCTAGAAATGTGTATCACCAACTACGCAGACCGCCAATGCGTAGTCTCGTGGTTATTTTGGGCACTATTCGCGCGAATCGTTATTTTGGGCAATTGGGTTGTATATTTGTAATTCATTTTACATTTATACACACTCTCTCTAAGAGCCTTCACCCAAGTGCCCAACGGTCTTATTTTTCTGACTTCACTCTGGCCGGCAAATCGTCGGAGAATTCAAGCTAATCAATCAAGCATACTCATTAACATCAAACCCAGTTACTCCTTTCTGTTTGTTCTCTGCAAAACTCATTTCTTTTTGAAACATACTATTTTTCTCTTTCATCAAATCTTCAAACCCACCCATTTTTCTTTCCACTATCTTCCCCCCCTCCCCCTCCTCTGCTTCTAATTTCAAACATCTCCTTTGTTTCTCTGCAAACCCGCGTCTCCCCTTTTTGTAGTTTGTTTGTTTTGGTTCTTGTTTCTTTTGGTTTTAATTCTTACCTTCATCAACAATTAGTAGTATCAACAATTAGTAATCCATGCGTCGCTTTGTAGCTGCCAGGTCGAGGTGGATTAATAGCCGCGTATCTTGACTTCATCCTCTCTGTCAATCTTCCCACCAAGTAGATAAGCTAACACATTAACTCTGCGACCCCTATCACTTTATGTACCAGTTTCTACCATTTCAAACCAAACCTTCAGCTTTGACCTTCCTATACCCGTGGATCTGTTTTGAGCTTGGGTTTTTGTTTGTTCTATTTTATTTTTATTTTTTCTCTGTTTGATCCTGACTCTGTCTTTCTGTTTTGTTCGGTTCTGTTTTGCTTCGCTTTTTTTGGTCTTTTCTTTTCGATTATTATTATTATTATTATTATTATTATTATTATTATTATTATTATTATTATTGTCTTTCGTATTAATTGGGATCTTTATTTTTACCTGCATTTAGGTGGGTATTGTGTGTGTTTTCGCTCGTTTGTTTTGTCGATGTCTCGTAATTTGCGTATTGGCAGTTTGAATTTAGGTACCTTAACGGGCAAATTTTTGGAGTTAGTGGACGTGCTGAAGAAGCGAAGAGTGGATGTGGCATGTATTCAAGAGACTAGGTGGAAGGGGGCTCAGTCAAGAGAAGCGAACGGATATAAATTATGGACTCAGGTCATGCCAACTCGAGGAACGAAGTGGGTATTCTTCTGGCGAAGGATTTAAAAGACAACGTCGTGGAAGTGAAGAGGTGTAACGATAGGATCATGTCCGTCGGAGTTGTGGTTGGGGAGAAGGCGGTAAACGTGGTATGTGCGTATGCCCCTCAAGTTGGTTTGGGCGACTCGGAGAAGGAGGCTTTCTGGGTCTGTTTAGATGAGTTGGTTGGAAGTATTCCTGACGACCAACTTATAGTGGTGGGTGGCGATTTCAATGGGCACATTGGCGAGAGGGCAGATGGCTATATCAACGCTCATGGGGGTTTCGGCTTCGGGGTCAGGAATGTCGGTGGGTCCGCGTTGTTGGAGTTTGCTACAACTCAGGAGTTGGTAATTGTGAATTCTGTTTTTCAGAAGAGGGCTGAGCACCTCATCACCTTTAGTAATGGGGGGCACAACACTCAAATCGATTACCTTCTTATGCGTAGGCGTGATGTAGGGATTGCGTGGATTGCAAGGTGTTCCGGAGTGAGGCATGCGCGTCCCAACATCGTCTGTTGGCTAGACCAAGAATCCTTTGGAAAGATTTGAAGGGCGAGAAGGCGGCCGAATTCAGGGAGTCTCTGATCAACGAAGGTTGTTTTGCGCGTGGTGGAGATGCCAATTCTAGGTGGACCAACATGGCGGAGGCTATCAGGTGTGTAGGCGAGAAGGTGGTGGGGGTTTCCTCAGGTAAGTTCAGTGGTCTTAAGGAGTCGTGGTGGTGGAACGAGGAGGTTCAAAAGAAAGTGAAGGCTAAACTTGTGCTTTTAAAAGAGATTGTGTTGATTGGTGCAGGGGCGGAGAGGAATCAGAATATGGAAGCGTACAAGGTGGCGAGACGATAGGCAAAGAAGGCTGTGGCGAAAGCCAAAGACGAAGCCTATGAGGGACTGTACAAGCGCCTAGATTCCAAGGAAGGAGCGAACGCTATCTTTAAACTAGCTAAAGCAAGGGAGAGAGGGCGGCGCGACCTGGGTTCTGTTAAGTTTGTTAAGGATGAGGCAGGCCAAGTGTTAGTGAATGAAGATGCCATTAAGGAGAGGTGGAGTTCGTATTTTCATAATTTTTTCAATGAGGCGAGGAGGAGTGGTGCCGATGTGGAGCAAGAGGTCCCCTGTTCGCCGGTGCTTTCTATCGGTGCTTGTGACCGTATCAGCAAGGAGGAAGTCAAGGGTGCCCTTCAAAAGATGGCTAGAGGAAAGGCGGTTGGTCCGGATCAGATCCCAATAGAGGTGTGGCTTTGTCTTGGTGAGATTGGCGTCATTGGCTTACAGATCTGTTCAATGCTCTCATTTTGGGTGCTGAGATGCCAGCTGAATGGAGACGTAGTTTTATGGTTCCGTTTTTCAAGAACAAAGGCGATGCCCAGAGTTGTAGTAACTATCGGGTATTAAATTACCCAGTCATACTATGAAAATTTGGGAGAAAGTGGTTGAATGTCGGATTAGAAGGGAAACCGAAATCTCAGAGAATCAATTTGGTTTTATGCTTGGGAGATCGACGATCGAGGGTATTCATCTCGTTAGACGCCTTATGGAGAAGTTCAGGGATCGTCGTAAAGACCTTCATATGGTGTTCATTGATCTTGAGAAGGCGTATGATAGCATCCCCCGTGAAGCTATCTGGAAGTGCCTTGTAGAAAGGAGAGTGTCTTCGTCGTACGTTAGGGCGATTCATGACATGTACTCCCAAGCTAGCTCTTGCGTCAGAACCCCTGTGGGTGACTCGCGTTTTTTCCCCGTTGAGATTGGGCTCCACCAGGGGTCGGCCCTTAGTCCCCTCCTTTTCGCCCTTATCATTGATGTCATGTCACGAGAGATTCAGGATGGCGTTCCTTGGTGCATGCTCTTCGCTGATGATATCGTGTAGTGGCGGAGTCGAGGGGGGAGGTGAACGAGAAGTTGGAGTTATGGAGATCTACTTTGGAGTCCCAAGGCTTGCGTTTGAGCCGGTCTAAAACCGAATACCTCTGGTGTAACTTCAGTGGTGAGGACAAAGAGGAAGGGGTGGAGGTTAGGATTGAAGATGAGATCGTCCCTCGTACGGATAAGTTCAAGTATTTGGGTTCGATCATCCAGAAGGAAGGTGGGATTGAAGACGCTGTCACACATCGTATTAAGGCTGGGTGGTTAAGGTGGAGGGCAGCGTCAGGGGTGATGTGCGACAAGAAAGTTCCTTTAAAGTTGAAAGGGAAATTCTATAGAGCGGCAATTCGTCCTGCGATGTTGTATGGTTCTGAGTGTTGGGCGGCGAAGAAGGCCCTCGAGAGCAAGTTGGAAGCAGCTGAGATGAGGATGCTGCGGTGGTCTTGTGGGCGCACGATGTTGGACAGAATTCCGAATGTAGTTTTTAGGAGCGAGCTGGAGGTAGCACCTTTTTTTGCGAAAATTAGGGAAGAGAGGTTGAGATGGTTCGGTTACATCCGTAGGAGGCTGGCTGAAGCCCCAGTGAGGAGGGTCGAGAGTCTTTCGATTGCAGGGGTGAGGAGGAGAGGTAGACCGAGGAGGTCGTGGGAAGAGTAGCTTGGGTTGGATCTGAAGGCCTTAAACTTAAATGAGACCATGACCGCGGATAGATGTGCTTGGAGGCGCCAGATCAGAGTGGTGGATTCTCTTTTAGGAAGCGGCTCTGTTGTTGAGAGCCTAAGAGTTGGGTTATCTCGGTTAGCGTTATCTTAGTTTTTTCGGCTCTTTTGTAAGAACCCGAATTTTCGGTAGAATTAAAACTTTTTATTATGTAATAATATGGGAATGAATAGTGGTTATGACTGCGATGTAACGACTATCTATTTAATGAATGGAATGGATTTGGATTCAATTATTATATGTCATGCAGAATACCTTTGGTTGACAACATAGATAAGAATGATCTATCTCCTAAGAATATGAGAAGATTACTCCAAGTAAGATTATTCTTGTGTCATCTGTTGTGCCCAAAATCTCCATGGACTAGATTTAAGCCCATTAATCAATAGGGTCCGATCCATGCAAGCTAGAAGAATGATCCAGTACGAGTTATGAAGATCAAATAGAAGAAATGAATAAGGAAGTATGAGTATTAGGAGGTTCCCAATGGTCAGGAAGCTGAGTTGAGCACTCGAAGACCAGGTTCCTCCCAGCCGAGGAGTTCGAATTAGCATAACAACAGCCGTAGAGATGATAAAAGCATATAAAGAGTTATCCAGTCTAACTAGTTTGTTATTTGTGCAGGTACTAACACCAAAAGGGAGGTCCCTAAGTGATATGTCCCGAAATAAGGAGGTCCCTGAGAAACAGGCTCCTGAAATGTAGGTTCCTGAGCACCAGGTTCCTACGAGTTGCCAACAGAAAGTTCTAGAAGTCATCTAGAACAGATAAACGAATTGGTATCTGAGTATAACTCTAGGGCGCAGATGATCCTAGAATAACTCAAACCAATGAGAGAATCATAAGTGGGGTACGAACTCGAGTTCTACTCCACTTAGCCAAACTAGTTCGTGAAAGGCTCTAAAGGAACCTGAGTCCAACACGAATTAGATGACCGAATACAGCTATTCCAGTAAGAGACAGAATCATATTAGAACTACGTGAGCTTGATCCCTATAAATACAAGGGTACGTAGGCACCTCAGGGTACGACGCATTAAGTTCTCTAATTTTCTCTAAAGGCACCTGAGATTATTGGAGATACCCTCGAGCTCAGCTCAACCCCCACAAACACAACCCAAACCTAGTTCGAAGAACAGTTGATCGCTAGCTTATACAACTACCTATAGACCTCATATAAGTTGATTACGAAAATCCACTCATCAACATTGGCGCTAGAAGGAGGGGATAGTTAATATCTTAAGAGTGGAAAAGATGTCAGGCAACTCGGATAGCGAAGCAACCCGTTCTGAACGACAGATTCATGAGGGGAACACATCTCCTCCCAGAGCACCGAAGGTTACTAAAGCAGCCATGATGGAAATCTTAAAGACTGTGGGAGAACGTTTGTCGACTTTGGAGCAGGCTTCAAGCAAAAAGAAGAAAAAGAAGGCAAAGAAAGGTAAGAAGTCGAAGGTTACTCCGAAACAGTTGAATTTTGAAGAATCTGATAATGGAGAAGAGGTTCCAGACGATGGTGGAGAACCGAAGCAAAATAATGGTGATGAAGAGATAGAGAATCCTGAGAAGAGTAAAACTGTTAGCAAGGGCCGTACAAGATCCAAGGGAAAGAAGAAAACCAAGACTGGAGGTTCCTCACAGAAAAAGAAGAAAGATAAAGACCCATCTATCGAGATAATTGAAGAAGAAAGCACGGATTCAGATGAAGATACTGAAGAATCAAGTACTGCAGAATCGCAAGAGGAAGAAGGAACGAGTAAGAAGACAAAGGCGGAAGCTACTGGGGAGGTGACAGCAGAAGATGTCAAGAAAATTTTGGCTCAACTCAAGGATGAAAAGAATCTTGCTGTGAACCCTATAACAGCTTCTCCTTTCACCAAGAAGGTCCGAAAGTCGACTCTGCCTAGGTCTTATAGGCCTTCGAGTGAGTTGAAATTCGATGGAACTACTGACCCCATTGAGTACCTTAGTCGTTTTGACACAGAGATGGATGTTTATCAAGTGAAGGAAGCCACCAGGTGCAGGTTACTGGCTGCAACTCTACAGGGCGGAGCCCATCAATGGTTCAAAAGGCTACCTGCAGATTCGATTGGTTCTTGGGCAAGTATGGGGAAGCTCTTTGTCACTCAATTTAGAGCATCTGTTGCATTCGCACCACCAACCAATACCTTAGCCAATATCAAACAAAGACCTAGTGAAACGTTGACAGAATATTTCAAGAGGTTTAATGCGGAGGTTCCTAAAGTTAGGAAAGCATCTGAGGAAACAATAAAGAATTTCTTAATTGCTGGAGTCAAAGGAGGCTCAGAGTTTTGGAAAGCACTGCAGGGAAAAGAACCAGAGACGTTGGCAGATTTTTATGCCCAGGCAGAACCCTTTCGTCTGGTGGAAGAGTCTCTAGCTGAATTAAGGAAGGATCCAGATTTTGTAAGGCAAAGTGGAAGCAAGAGGTCGAGACAAAGAAGCCCCAATGGTCGTGACAACAAAAAGGTGGTTAGTCGCACGTCCCAGGTGAAGCCTGAAGCTGTGAATCCAACTAAACCTGTCATGAGTCAGGACCCGCCACCAGCTTCCTATAACAACAATAAACATGAGAGACCTGTCTATGAAACTTTCACCCCTTTGGTAGCTCCGATTGATCACATTTACGCAGTGAATGAGAAGTCCTCATGGTTTAAGAAGCCTTTCAGAACCGGTCCCCCAGGGAATAAGAATGAACGCCCATACTGTGACTTCCATGATAATAATGGGCATAATACTGCAGATTGTCGTCACCTCAGAGATCTAATTGAAACTCTAATCAGACAAGGGCAATTGAGTGAGTGGGTGGCTCAGGAAGGAAAAAAGTATAGAGATGAGAAGACTCAGAAGACACAGACACAGGAACCTGTCGTGATGGAAGGACCACCTAAGGCTGGGTGCATACGCACAATTATAGGAGGTCCCCACATTGGAGGAAGCAGCAGGAATGCCATGGAGAGGTATACCCGTGAGGCTAAAGAACGTCCTTTAACCAGTATTTACAATCTGTCACAGAGGTCCCCAAAGTTGTTCGAAGGAGAGGATGCAGATATTACTTTCACTGAAGAAGATGCTTCCTGGGTACATCATCCCCATACTGATGCTTTGGTTGTTGAGGCAGGAATTGGGTCTTATGAGGTTCATCGAGTGCTAGTTGATAATGGAAGCTCTGTAAACTTGCTATCTTACTCAGCTTTCAAGAAGATGCATTTTCTGGATAAAGATTTAACTCCAACAAACGATACCTTGTACGGATTCACTAATAATCAGGTTCCTATCAAAGGTAAGATTCGTTTGCCAGTAACTTTAGGTGATAAACCATGTTGCATTACGCAGTTGGCAGAATTCATCGTTATAGAAGAGAATATGAATTACAATGCTATTTTGGGAAGACCCATTTTGAAGGAGATGAGGGTAATAACCTCCATTTACCACCTCACTATGAAGTTCCCGACACCAAATGGGGTTGGTGTAGTTCGAGGATGTCAGTATGAGTCTAGAGAGTGTTAAACTAAAGCTTTGCAACATGCTGCTAGAGCTGCTAAATTGCCTGAACCTATGGACGAGGTTCCTGACAATTTTCCAGGAAAAAACCCAGACAAAATAACGGTCGACCTGCGCGGTTCGCCTTTGGAAGGTTTTGTGTCAGCATCCTGTAGAGCTATAAGAATTGAAGAGATCATAGAAGAGGAACCTCATGCTGAGATTCCAGTTTTTCGGGGACCAGATACCCCGTACTTACTGATAGAAAGTGCACCCCCTACGGACAAGGATGGTGACGTGTGTATGGTAGAAGGATTGGATGAAGAAAAATCCCGAAAACTGAAACATAATGGAAGCAATGAAGACAGTCAGCCAGCATCAAAGAGAAGGAATGTCATGCACGAAGTGCAGGAACCGTCTACCGTCCAGGAACCTCAAGAGGACTCAACCACAGAGATGGAGGTAGACTTAGACCCTCGAATGCCAGAAACCATGGTCAAGGCTGGACCAGCTGGTGAAACTCTGGATGTGAAAATCAATGACAAAGATGGTACAAAGGTGTTGAAGATTGGAGCTCAACTCGATCCAGCCTTAAAGGAATCTCTCATTACCTTTTTGGGCAAGAACCTGGATGTGTTTGCATGGTGTCATGCAGATATGGAAGGGATAGATCCAAGGGTCATGTGTCATAAGTTGAATATTGATCCAGAAAAGAAAGGAGTGAGGCAGAAGCGAAGACCAGTTAGTGGAGAAAGGGCTCAAGCATTGAAAGAAGAGGTGGACAGGTTATTGGATGCAGGATTAGTTAAAGAATCTTTCTACCCAGTATGGTTGGCAAGCCCTGTTTTGGTAAAGAAACCTAATGGGAAATGGAGAACCTGTGTAGACTTCACAGATCTCAACAAAGCATTCCCGAAGGACAGCTTCCCACTGCCACGGATTGATCAGTTAGTGGATGCAACAGCTGGACATGCCCTCCTCAGCTTCATGGATGCATATTCAGGTTACAATCAAATCCCTATGTATGAACCTGACCAAGAGCATACTTCTTTTATTACGGATAGGGGTCTTTATTGCTATGTATGCATGCCATTTGGATTGATTAATGCTGGAGCCACATACCAACGATTAGTGAATATGATGTTTAAAGACCAAATTGGCCATACTATGGAAGTATATGTGGATGATATGCTAGTTAAATCTAAGGAAGCTGTTGACCATGTAAAACACTTAGAAGAAATGTTTGGAATCTTGCGGAAGTACAGAATGAAGCTGAACCCTCAAAAATGCGTGTTTGGGGTAGAATCAGGAAAGTTTCTGGGTTTTATGGTAAACCACAGAGGTATCGAAGCCAACCCAGCCAAGATCAAAGCATTGATTGATATGAGGTCACCGAGAACTGTGAGAGAGGTTCAGTCTCTTACAGGAAGAGTTGCAGCTTTGAATAGATTCATTTCGAAGTCCACAGATAAGTGTCAGGAGTTCTTTAAAGCTATAAAGAAAGGAAGCAAATTTGAGTGGACTGCAGAATGTGAGATAGCGTTTGGAAAGTTAAAGGAGCATTTGGGGAGTCCCCCACTGTTAGCCAAACCTGTGGATGGAGAAACATTGATACTTTATTTGGCTGTGTCAGAGTATTCCATTAGTGCAGTTCTGGTTCGAGAAGAGAATGGACAGCAGAGCCCAGTCTACTATGTCAGTAAAAGATTACTTGATGCAGAAACAAGGTACACAGGAATGGAGAAGCTAGTTTTCGCATTGATTCTGGCTTCCAGGAAGCTGCGACCTTATTTCCAAGCTCACAAGATTGAGGTAAGAACCTCATATCCACTTAAGCAAGTGATGCATAGGCCAGAAACTTCTGGAAGAATGTTAAAGTGGGCTGTGGAGCTAGGCCAGTTCGACATAGAATACAAGCCAAAGACAGCAATCAAAGCTCAAGCTTTAGCAGATTTCTTAATCGAGTTTCCACCTCATGTAGAGGTTACTGGCCAGGAGGGGCCAAAAGAGGTGGTAGAAAAACAAACAGACAATGACAACTGTGCACCTTGGAGGATACTATATGTAGATGGGGCTGCTAACAGTAGTGGAGCAGGTGCAGGCATAGAACTAATTAGTCCAGAAGGGCACCAACTCTATAGCTCAATTCATTTTGCTTTTAAAGCCACGAACAATGATGCAGAATATGAGGCATTGATTGCAGGTCTCAAGTTAGCCTTGGAGATGAAAGTAGAGAATATCAAGGTGTTTAGTGATTCGATGTTAGTAGTTTGGCAGATTCTAGGTGGTTTTCAGGCGAGAGGGCCAAGAACAGACTTATATTTGAGGTACTCCCAGGAGTTGATCGCAAGGTTCAAAGAGGTGAAGCTAGATCAAGTACCTCGAGGAAAGAATACCAAAGCGGATGCATTAGCCAAGCTAGGGTCACAGAGAGAATCCACGTTATTGGGAGTAATTCCACTTCAAATCCAGGAGCAACCTAGTGTTTTCAAGGAAGAGATAATGGACATTGAATTCCCAGTTGAAGATTCCTGGATGACCCCAATACATCGTTACCTGGACAAAGGGGAGCTACCTCCCAATCAAAGTGATATCAGGAAGCTGAGGTATCATGCAGCCAGGTATGTAATTTATGATGGAGTTCTGTATAAACGAGGATTCAATCAGCCTTTGCTCAAGTGTGTATCCGGAGAACAATGCAAGTATATCCTTGAGGAGATTCATGAAGGAGTATGTGGAAATCATTCGGGAGGTAATTCTTTAGCCATGAAAGTCCTTCGACAAGGATATTATTGGCCAACCATCAAAGCAGATGCTACAAAGTTCGTGCAGGCATGCAGTAATTGTCAGAGGTTTGCCAATTTTGATAGTCGTCCGGTAGCACCTATCAAACCGATTGTTAGCCCTTGGCCATTCGCTGTTTGGGGAATAGATCTCATTGGAGAGCTCCCGAAAGGAAAAGGAGGAGTGAAATATGCAGTGGTTGCAGTCGATTACTTTACAAAGTGGGCAGAAGCAGAACCACTTGCAAAGATTACAGCGTCAAAATTGACTGAGTTTGTGTTTCGAGCCATTGTATGCAGGTTTGGCATTCCACAGAAACTGATTTCTGACAATGGGAAGCAGTTCGATAGTAGAGAGCTTAGAGGATTATGTGAGCAGTTTGGAATCCAAAAAGCATTTTCAGCAGTATATTATCCGCAGAGTAATGGACAGACTGAAGCAGTGAATAAGATTATCAAGCACACTTTGAAGACAAGGCTTGAAGATAAGAAAGGAAGCTGGCCAGAGGAGCTTCCTGGAGTCTTGTGGTCGTATAACACCACGCCTAGAACTACAACTGACTGTATTTGGACATGGTCGAAGAGTTGAGAGCAGATTCGCAAGTGAAGTTAGCAGCATATCAACAGAGAGTTCGAAGGTATTACAACAAAAAGGTGAAGGCAAGACCTTTTAAGGTTGGAGACCTAGTTTTGAGGAAAGTCATGCCAAATACCAGGTGTTGTGCCCAAAATCTCCATGGGCTAGATTTAGGCCCATTAAGCTATAGGATCCGGTCCATACAAGCTAGAAGATTGATCCAGTATGAGTTATGAAGATCAGATAGAAGAAATGACTAAGGAAGTATGAGTATCAAGAGGTTCCCAATGTATAGGAAGCTGAGCTAAGCACTAGAAGACCAGGTTCCTCCAAGCAGAAGAGTTCGAGTACTGACACCCAAAGGGAGGTCCCTAAGCGATATGTCCCGAAATAAGGAGGTCCCTGAGAAACAGGCTCCTGAAACGTAGGTTCCTGAGCACCAGGTTCCTACGAGTTGCCAACAGAAAGTTCTAGGAGTCATCTAGAACAGATAAACAAATTGGTATCTGAGTATAATTCTAGGGCGCAGATGATCCTAGAATAACTCTAACCAATGAGAGAATCATAAGTGGAGTACGAACTCGAGTTCTACTCCACTTAGCCAAACTAGTTCGTGAAAGGCTCTAAAGGAACCTGAGTCCAACACGAACTAGGTGACCGAATACAGCTATTCCAGTAAGAGACAGAATCATATTAGAACTACGTGAGCTTGATCCCTATAAATACAAGGGTACGTAGGCACCTCAGGGTACGACGCATTAAGTTCTCTGATTTTCTCTAAAGGCACCTGAGATTATTGGAGATACCCTCGAGCTCAGCTCAACCCCCACAAACACAACCCAAACCTTTTCATAGAACAGTTGATCGCTAGCCTATACAACTACCTGTAAACCTCACATAAGTTGATTACGAAATCCACTCATCAACATTGGCGCTAGAAGGAGGGGATAGTTAATATCTTAAGAGTGGAAAAGATGTCAGGCAACTCGGATAGCGAAGCAACCCGTTCTGAACGACAGATTCATGAGGGGAACACATCTCCTCCCAGAGCACCGAAGGTTACTAAAGCAGCCATGATGGAAATCTTAAAGACTGTGGGAGAACGTTTGTCGACTTTGGAGCAAGCTTCGAGCAAAAAGAAGAAAAAGAAGGCAAAAAAAAGCAAGAAGTCAAAGGTTACTCCGAAACAGTTGAATTTTGAAGAATCTGAGAATGGAGAGGAGGTTCCAGACGATGGTGGAGAACCGAAGCAAGATAATGGTGATGAAGATATGGAGAATCCTGAGAAGAGTAAAACTGGTAGCAAGGATCGTACAGGGTCCAAGGAAAAGAAGAAAACCAAGACTGGAGGTTCCTCAAAGAAAAAGAAGAAAGATAAAGACCCATCTGTCGAGATAATTGAAGAAGAAAGCACGGATTCAGATGAGGATACTGAAGAATCAAGCGCTGCAGAGTCGCAAGAGGAAGAAGGAACGAGTAAGAAGACAAAGGCGGAAGCTATTGGGGAGGTGACAGCAGAAGATGTCAAGAAAATTTTGGCTCAACTCAAGGACGAAAAGAATCTTGCTGTGAACCCTATAACAGCTTCTCCTTTCACCAAGAAGGTTCGAAAGTCGGCTCTGCCTAGGTCTTATAGGCCTTCGAATGAGTTGAAATTCGATGGGACTACTGACCCCATTGAGTACCTTAGTCGTTTTGACACAGAGATGGATGTTTATCAAGTGAAGGAAGCCACCAGGTGCAGGTTACTGGCTGCAACTCTACAGGGCGGAGCCCATCAATGGTTCAAAAGGTTACCTGCAGATTCGATTGGTTCTTGGGCAAGTATGGGGAAGCTCTTTGTCACTCAATTTAGAGCATCTGTTGCATTCGCACCACCAACCAATACCTTAGCCAATATCAAGCAAAGACCTAGTGAGACATTGACAGAATATTTCAAGAGGTTTAATGCGGAGGTTCCTAAAGTTAGGAAAGCATCTGAGGAAACAATAAAGAATTTCTTAATTGCTGGAGTCAAAGGAGGCTCAGATTTTTGGAAAGCACTGCAAGGAAAAGAACCAGAGACGTTGGCAGATTTTTATGCCCAGGCAGAACCCTTTCGACTGGTGGAGGAGTCTCTAGCTGAATTAAGGAAGGATCCAGATTTTGTAAGGCAAAGTGGAAGCAAGAGGTCGAGACAAAGAAGTCCCAATGGTCGTGACAATAAAAAGGTGGTTAGTCGCACATCCCAGGTGAAGCCTGAAGCTGTGAATCCTACTAAACCTGTCATGAGTCAGTGAATGAGAAGTCCTCATGGTTTAAGAAGCCTTTCAGAACCGGTCCCCCAGGGAATAAGAATGAACGCCCATACTGTGACTTCCATGATAATAATGGGCATAATACTGCAGATTGTCGTCACCTCAGAGATCTAATTGAAACTCTAATCAGACAAGGGCAATTGAGTGAGTGGGTGGCTCAGGAAGGAAAAAAAATATAGAGATGAGAAGACTCAGAAGACACAGACACAGGAACCTGTCGTGATGGAAGGACCACCTAAGGCGGGGTGCATACGCACAATTATAGGAGGTCCCCACATTGGAGGAAGCAGCAGGAATGCCATGGAGAGGTATACCCGTGAGGCTAAAGAACGTCCTTTAACCAGTATTTACAATCTGTCACAGAGGTCCCCAAGGTTGTTTGAAGGAGAGGATGCAGATATTACTTTCACTGAAGAAGATGCTTCCTGGGTACATCATCCCCATACTGATGCTTTGGTTGTTGAGGCAGGAATTGGGTCTTATGAGGTTCATCGAGTGCTAGTTGATAATGGAAGCTCTGTAAACTTGCTATCTTATTCAGCTTTCAAGAAGATGCATTTTCTGGATAAAGATTTAACTCCAACAAACGATACCTTGTACGGATTCACTAATAATCAGGTTCCTATTAAAGGTAAGATTCGTTTGCCAGTAACTTTAGGTGATAAACCATGTTGCATTACACAGTTGGCAGAATTCATCGTTATAGAAGAGAATATGAATTACAATGCTATTTTGGGAAGACCCATTTTGAAGGAGATGAGGGTAATAACCTCCATTTACCACCTCACTATGAAGTTCCCGACACCAAATGGAGTTGGTATAGTTCGAGGATGTCAGTATGAGTCTAGAGAGTGTTACACCAAAGCTTTGCAACATGCTGCTAGAGCTGCTAAATTGCCTGAACCTATGGACAAGGTTCCTGATAGTTTTCCAGGAAAGAACCCAGATAAAATAACACTCGACCTGCGTAGTACGCCCTTGGAAGGTTTTGTGTCAGCATCCTGTAGAGCTATCAGAATTGAAGAGATCATAGAAGAGGAACCTCATGCTAAGATTCCAGTTTTTTGGGGACCGGATACCCCTTACTTACTGATAGAAAGTGCACCCCCTACAGACAAGGATGGTGACGTGTGTATGGTAGAAGGATTGGATGAAGAAAAACCCCGAAAACTGAAACATAATGGAAGCAATGAAGACAGTCAGCCAGCATCAAAGAGAAGGAATGTCATGCATGAAGTGCAGGAACCGTCTACCGTCCAAGAACCTCAAGAGGACTCAACTACGGAGATGGAGGTAGACTTGGACCCTCGAATGCCAGAAACCATGGTTAAGGCTGGACCAGCTGGTGAAACTCTGGATGTGAAGATCAATGACAAAGATGGTACAAAGGTGTTGAAGATTGGAGCTCAACTCGATCCAGCCTTAAAGGAATCCCTCATTACCTTTTTGGGCAAGAACCTGGATGTGTTCGCATGGTGTCATGCAGATATGGAAGGGATAGATCCAAGGGTCATGTGTCATAAGTTGAATATTGATCCAGAAAAGAAAGGAGTGAGACAGAAGCAAAGCCCAGTTTACTATGTTAGTAAAAGGTTACTTGATGCAGAAACGAGGTACACAGGAATGGAGAAGCTGGTTTTCGCATTGATTCTGGCTTCCAGAAAGCTACGACCTTATTTCCAAGCTCACAAGATTGAGGTGAGAACCTCATATCCACTTAAGCAAGTGATGCATAGGCCAGAAACTTCTGGAAGAATGTTAAAGTGGGCTATGGAGCTAGGACAGTTCGACATAGAATATAAGCCAAAGACAGCAATTAAAGCTCAAGCTTTAGCAGATTTCTTAATCGAGTTTCCACCTCATGTAGAGGTTACTGGCCAAGAGGGGCCAAAAGAGGTGGTGGAAAAACAGGCAGACAATGACAACTGTGCACCATGGTGGACACTGTATGTAGATGGAGCTGCTAACAGTGGTGGAGCAGGTGCAGGCATAGAACTAGTTAGTCCAGAAGGACACCAACTCTATAGCTCGATTCATTTTGCTTTTAAAGCCACGAACAATGATGCAGAATATGAGGCATTGATTGCAGGCCTCAAGTTGGCTTTGGAGATGAAAGTAGAGAATATCAGAGTGTTTAGCGATTCGATGTTAGTAGTTTGGCAGATTCGTGGTGGTTTTCAGGCGAGAGGGCCAAGAACAGACTTATATTTGAGGTACTCCCAGGAGTTGATCGCAAGGTTCAAAGAGGTGAAGTTGGATCAGGTACCTCGAGGAAAGAATACCAAGGCGGATGCATTGGCCAAGCTAGGGTCACAGAGAGAATCCACGTTATTGGGAGTAATTCCACTTCAAATCCAGGAGCAACCAAGTGTTTTCAAGGAAGAGGTAATGGACATTGAATTTCCAGTTGAAGATTCCTGGATGACCCCAATACATCGTTACCTGGACAAAGGAGAGCTACCTCCCAATCAAAGTGATATCAGGAAGCTAAGGTATCATGCAGCCAGGTATGTAATTTATGTTGATGAGTGGATTTCGTAATCAACTTATATGAGGTTTACCAGTAGTTGTATAGGCTAGCGATCAACTGTTCTACGACAAAGGTTTGGGTTGTGTTTGTGGGGGTTGAGCTGAGCTCGAGGGTATCTCCAATAATCTCAGGTGCCTTTAGAGAAAATCAGAGAACTTAATGCGTCGTACCCTGAGGTGCCTACGTACCCTTGTATTTATAGGGATCAAGCTCACGTAGTTCTGATATGATTCTGTCTCGTACTGGAATAGCTGCATTCGGTCACCTAGTTCGTGTTGGACTCAGGTTCCTTTAGAGCCTTTCACGAACTAGTTTGGCTAAGTGGAGTAGAACTCGAGTTCGTACCCCACTTATGATTCTCTCATTGGTTAGAGTTATTCTAGGATCATCTGCGCCCTAGAATTATACTCAGATACCAATTCGTTTATCTGTTCTAGATGACTTCTAGAACTTTCTGTTGGCAACTCGTAGGAACCTGGTGCTCAGGAACCTACATTTCAGGAGCCTGTTTCTCAGGAACCTCCTTATTTCGGGACATATCGCTTAGGGACCTCCCTTTAGTTGTTAGTACCTGCACAAATAACAAACTAGTTAGATTGGATAACTCTTTATATGCTTTTGTCACCTCTATGGTTGTTGCTATGCTAACTCGAACTCTTCTGCTGGGAGGAACCTGGTCTTCGAGTGCTCAACTCAGCTTCCTGATCATTGGGAACCTCCTAATACTCATACTTCCTTATTCATTTCTTCTATTTGATCTTCATAACTCGTACTGGATCATTCCTCTAGCTTGTATGGATCGGACCCTATCGATTAATGGGCCTAAATCTAGCCCATGGAGATTTTGGGCACAACAAGTACCCCCCGGTTCCTTGAAATCATGTAAATGTGAAAGGAACCTATTCTAATTCTACGATCAAGAGTTCAATGCTAAACCATTCTAGTAACAATACTTCGCGTCAACATTTTATATCCAAGCCTGCATGAGTTAACTCGGCGTAGGAAACAGGACATAAAATATTTTCAGCTTAATATAATCTTGAGTAAGCTTCCTTTGTATTAAGGAACCTGTTATCTTGCTATTTTCTTCTTCAGATAGCTGCTCTCGAAGTCAACTCGATGCTTGCATTTAGCTCCTCGGGAAATCTAATTCGTCACTCAACTCCACGTCTCTTTAAATTTAATAATTTAAGAATCGATAGGAAGAGATAATGGTTGGCAGCTGGAGATAACTCAAAGTTCGAGTTAAACTTATCACTTACCAAAGCCGCAGTTAATGTATGAGTTCCCAAGGTTCTCACGCCTCTAATGCGTGTATCTCTTTAATTACTGCCCAGTAGATTGCTGCCACGTGTTCACTGCTGCCTCCTATTCACCTCGATTATATAAACACATGAATGGCTTCATCTTCATTTTTACCTTTACCAAATATTATTATTTTTTAAAAAACCCTTGGAGAGAAAAAGAGAAGAAGTCCGACGGTCATCTGCTTAATCCAAACCCTCTGTCGCCGTTTTCTTCAATCCAAGGTATGATTCTGAATCCTTTCTTTCTGTTTTCTCATAATCTCGATTGCATTTTTAACTATCTGATTACTTCGATCTTGCATGCTGTCTTTTATCTGACAAATGTTTGTATATGGTTTTCATCTCTCACACACATAACCATCCATAATACCTTCTCTACTGGTAGTTCCATCACCGATTTGTGGTTTCATCACTATGATTTTACTGAAAACTTTTGACTGTCTGTTTGTCTTCTCAATTTGTTTCGTATTCATATCATATTTCATACTTATCTCTGTGAATGTACAACCTCCATATAACTCTTAAAAAGAAACTTACTTGACATAATCAAAGTAATTCAATCATCTCTAGACCACAGGTCTCCCTTTAAGAATTCCAAAGTCTGACCTTTCTTCGTCTGTTTCTTGCAGATGTCTTCTGATTCAACACATTCTGACCACCTCTCTTCCGTAAAACCTGTTTTTGTCGCATCTGTAGGTAATAGAACTAGGTCTAGGGTCTTGATTCCCGACACTAGTGATCCTCAAGATATTCTGATGAAACCTCCAAATGCTATCGATCCCTCAAGGCCTTTAAGCTTAATTGATTTAGGAGATGACTGGTCTGATAATGAAGAGGTATCAAAACCTGAATTTGAACCTGAGTCCTTCCTAGAACCTGACTTTCAAAGTGAGATATCTGTAGAAAGAGAACCATTCAAACAAGAGATTGTCCCTTTTTGTGAAAAATCTGATTCCATCATGACCTTAGTTAAACTGGAAAGACTATTCGAGGAATGTCACCGCCCTGTCTGTAAGATAACAGTCCCAGAACCTGGTGAGAGAGCTCACAGGTTTGATTTGAAAATCCCAAAACAAGGTATCCCCCATGCTGTCATATCTGCCGCTTTCCTGAGGGTAGGTGTTTCCATACCTCTTCATCCTTTCTTACGAGAGGTTCTTGACTTTTACCAATTAGCACCAATGCAACTCACCCCTAATTCTTATCGGTTAGCCATCAGCACTTTTATACTATATTCCAGCAAGTTTACAGTTCCTTTGACAGCCCCTGAATTGGGCTATTTCTTCAGACTGAAAGACACTGGAAGAAATTCTGGTTGCTTTTACCTTTCAGCCTGGCCTTGTCACCAGGGTCAGTGCATAAAAAATGTTAAGCAAAACTTTGAACAATGGTCGGAACAGTTTCTTTACTGCTATGACTGCCCCTACGTTAGATATGAGTTTAATCGTCGTCCCAATATCCCTAAGCAAACCGTTCTTACGGGAGTCTGCTTGGAAAGAGCAACTGTGATTTTGAAACTATCAGCCTCCACTAGAGATTGTCTGGTCTTAATGACCCCTGATAACCTGATGACTTTAGGCTTTATTCCTTCAACTTATGGTAGGAGTTTTTTATAATGATGCCTTTCTTTATATTTGTGCAATTTCATTTGCTCACTTCATATATATACCTCTAACTTTAATCTTCTGACTTATGCAGACATGGCTCCAAAAGTTCCTTCATTTGTGAAAAGATCTAAAAATGTGGAAGAAATTTTCAGGGTTGAAGACAATGTAAAGGAAGTTCCGCTTGATGCAACTCCAATTAACCAAGTTCCAACCCCTGTATTTGTCCAGACTCAACCATCGGGTTCCTCAAAACGTAAATTGGCTCAGACCACACTTGACTTATCAGGGAGCTCTCAAACCAGATCCATGAGGAAAAACAAAGCTGTGAAGACTGAACCTACCGCTGCTCAGAACCAGTTTAAGGACTTGATTGACACTCATGTTCCTGCTGAGACTATTACCGGCTGGTCGAAAATGGACTCTACTGAAGCTCTGGAAGCTATGAGGTTCTCTGCGGCCCAGAACACCTTCTTTACTCTTAGGTTCTGTGATGATTTTGCCTTGAAGATCCAATATGACCTCAGGCTACAAGGGGAGATCTCGAAGCTCAAAGAGGAGCTGGCTGCTAAAGAGGAGAGTGTGAATGTTGCCACTGCTGCGGTAAGGAGGGCTAAAGCTGTTGAAACCTCATTGAAGAATAGCAAGGATGAACTTCAAGAACAGGTGAAGAGTTTGCAGGATGAGAAATTATCCATGCTAGAGAAAGTCAATGAACTGAAAGCTCAGGTTGATGCTCTAAATGCTGCAGCCGTGACTGTCAAATCATCTCTGCTCATCCAGGAAAAGGCTAGGTACGATGAAGGTTATGATGAAGGCGTTCGTGATTACATGAGATCCATGTGGAAAAAAATGCCCGAGTTGAACTGGTCTCTCCTAGGCGAGGATGTAGTTGGGATGATTAAGGATTTTGAAAATGAAGCTGCTGTTGCAATCTCTGTACCTCCCGTGAAAACGGTTGAGAGGTCTCCGGGTGCCACCCTTGAGACTGCAGAGATTCCTGCTCCTGACGTTACTCCAACCACTCTTCCACCTTCCTCAGCCATCGAAGAATCTAATAAAGTATCTCCTGCTTAAAGTTTCATAAATTTTTTGAACTCTCCATAACTTTTCTTGAGGTTGCGGGCCCCTCGTAGTGCCTCGCGGGATGTAATTTAACTTGGTTTCAATGGCCTTCGTGCCTTTAACTTTGGTTTGCCTAGGGTCCTTGTACCCTATAACTCTTTATGTTTCTAATGACTATTATCTACTTTTGCTATATCTCTTGCTCTTGCTTGCTCACGCCTAGTTTCTTAACTTGCATCTGTACTTAATACTACACACCTTTTTTTTTCAAAACTTCGTAGAATACTTTATCATCACGCATCTTAAAAATTAATTAGTGTCCATACTTATACACCCAAGCTTACGTGGGATAACCCGTTGTAAGAAACAGGATGCATCCATACTTTCACTTATAATTTTCTCAAAATAACATGTAACTAAATATAGCTTACTTGCAGACTTGGAACCCTTTTTTTGTTTATACTTCGAGACATGTATTCACCACCGTAATCTGAACTGTAGTTTTCCTTAGAGATTCTTTCCAGGTCTAAACCAGGTTCCCTACAAAATACCTGATCAACTTTGTAAGCCTAAACACGTCTTTTCCTATGCTTCACTCAACATTATCAGAGTCGCCTTTTGAACTAAAAACCCTTTCTGATAACCTTAGACCCTAAATAATTTGACCAGGTTCCTCGACCATTAAACCTGCAAAATAAACATAAAACAAAAGCTAGTTAAAGTTAGTAAAATTTCTTTTGTTTAATTCAGGTCATCTCTTGGAAAGGTTGCCTGCTTGGCTCCCAATCCTAATCTCTAGGTCCCAACATGCCTCGAGGCCTATTGGTTCCTTTTTCCTCCTGGAAAGGTAACCTGCTTGGTTCCCAATCCTATTCTCTAGGTCCCAACATGCCTCGAGGCATGTTGGTTCCTTTTTATGCCTCGGGGCGATTCTAGGAACCTGTGTGCCGTTCTGGGAGTCCACACAGATTCCTCTTCTCCATGTGTCAGGCTAGACATCTTATGAAGGTAAATGCTAAGGATTTTATCCCTTCTTCCCATGTGCCAAAGGCGGTTCCACATGAGGGAGAGCTTATTAGGCTTCTCTTTAAGGTGCCTTTTGTCAGGACTTTAGATGCCTTTTATCGGGACTTTAATTCACATGCTCAAGAAACTTGAGGCTTTTGGCAACAATGTCGTGCTCAGTCAACTGAGGCTTTTCAATCTCATTTGCTCAGGAAGCTACCTGAAGCTTTTCTCGTGCCCAGGAAGCTACCTGGGACTTTTTCTCGATGCCCAGGAAGCTACCTGGGACTTTGCTCGATGCCCAGGAAGCTACCTGGGACTTTGCTCGATGCCCAGGAAGCTACCTGGGACTTTGCTCGATGCCCAGGAAGCTACCTGGGACTTTTCTCAATGCCCAGGAAGCTACCTGGGACTTTTCTCAATGCCCAGGAAGCTACCTGGGACTTTTCTCAATGATCTGTCCGCAAGCTAATTCTGATCAATCAATCGTAGTCTGTACATTCTGTCAATTCATATTCATACTTCACACATACTGTCAATGCTACAGGAACCTGTCAGCTTAGGTAACCTGCAAAATGCAACACAATGCTACAGGAACCTGTTAATTTAGGTAACCTGTTTCAAAAATTTCAAATTGGCATATGAAATATCAAATAGCATGTGCAATACTGTCTAAGTAGGAATACTACCCCCCAGTTCTTTTGGGTAATGATTATTACGTAAAAGAACTATTAAGGAGCTATAGCTGCAAATAATGCACTCAAAATATTCAACGTAGAGCTATACATCGCTCAATACTAAAAAAATCGTCTTGCAAGTAGAGAGGTTCACATTAAGTACCCCCCGAGTACATGCATAATTGAATACTGGAATCAAAATACTGGTCAGCTATAACTAATAAGCTGCCTTTATTCTTGGGCTGAAAGAGCCTTACTTTTCCTAAGAAAAAAACACATAAAAGAGTTACTGATAATACTTCTTGAGATGCTCTGCATTCCAAGCTCTCGGAATGAGGTTCCCATCCATATCCATCAAGTGGTAGGTTCCTTCCCAAATGGCTGACTTTATCTGGTAAGGCCCTTCCCAATTTCCTCCAAAAGCTCCATGTGCCAGAACCCTGGTATTTGGCATGACTTTCCTCAAAACTAGGTCTCCAACCTTGAAAGGTCTTGCCTTCACCTTTTTGTCGTAATACCTTCGAACTCTCTGTTGATATGCTGCTAACTTCACTTGTGAATCTGCTCTCAATTCTTCGACCATGTCCAAATATAGTCTATGATTGACCTCATTGCTCTCGGGATCAAAATACTTTCTTCTCAAGGAACTTGTTCCAACTTCCACAGGTACCATAGCTTCACAACCATAAGTGAGGGTAAAAGGAGATTCACCAGTTGTAGTTCTAGGCGTGGTATTATACGACCACAAGACTCCAGGAAGCTCCTCTGGCCAGCTTCCCTTCTTATCTTCAAGCCTTGTCTTCAAAGTGTGCTTGATAATCTTATTCACTGCTTCAGTCTGTCCATTACTCTGCGGATAATACACTGCTGAAAATGCTTTTTGGATTCCAAACTGCTCACACAATCCTCTAAGCTCTCTACTATCGAAATGTTTCCCATTGTCAGAAATCAGCTTCTGTGGAATGCCAAACCTGCATACAATAGCTCGAAACACAAATTCAGTCAATTTTGACGCTGTAATCTTAGCAAGTGGTTCTGCTTCTGCCCACTTTGTAAAGTAATCGACTGCGACCACTGCGTATTTCACTCCTCCTTTTCCTTTCGGGAGCTCACCAATGAGGTCTATTCCCCAAACAGCGAATGGCCAAGGGCTAACAATCGGTTTGATAGGTGCTACCGGACGACTTTCAAAATTGGCAAACCTCTGACAATTACTGCATGCCTGCACGAACTTTGTAGCATCTGCTTTGATGGTTGGCCAATAATATCCTTGTCGAAAGACTTTCATGGTTAAAGAATTACTCCCCGAGTGATTTCCACATACTCCTTCATGAATTTCCTCGAGGATATACTTGCATTGTTCTCCAGCTACACACTTGAGCAAAGGCTGATTGAATCCTCGTTTATACAGAACTCCATCATAAATTACATACCTGGCTGCCCGATACCTCAGCTTCCTGATATCACTTTGATTGGGAGGTAGCTCCCCTTTGTCCAGGTAACGATATATTGGGGTCATCCAGGAATCTTCAACTGGAAATTCAATGTCCATTACCTCTTCCTTGAAAACACTCGGTTGCTCCTGGATTTGAAGTGGAATTACTCCCAATAACGTGGATTCTCTCTGTGACCCTAGCTTGGCCAATGCATCCGCCTTGGTATTCTTTCCTCGAGGTACCTGATCCAACTTCACCTCTTTGAACCTTGCGATCAACTCCTGGGAGTACCTCAAATATAAGTCTGTTCTTGGCCCTCTCGCCTGAAAACCACCACGAATCTGCCAAACTACTAACATCGAATCACTAAACACCCTGATATTCTCTACTTTCATCTCCAAAGCCAACTTGAGGCCTGCAATCAATGCCTCATATTCTGCATCATTGTTCGTGGCTTTAAAAGCAAAATGAATCGAGCTATAGAGTTGGTGCCCTTCTGGACTAACTAGTTCTATGCCTGCACCTGCTCCACCACTGTTAGCAGCTCCATCTACATACAGTGTCCACCAAGGTGCACAGTTGTCATTGTCTGCCTGTTTTTCCACCACCTCTTTTGGCCCCTCTTGGCCAGTAACCTCTACATGAGGTGGAAACTCGATTAAGAAATCTGCTAAAGCTTGAGCTTTGATTGCTGTCTTTGGCTTATATTCTATGTCAAACTGACCTAGCTCCACAGCCCACTTTAACATTCTTCCAGAAGTTTCTGGCCTATGCATCACTTGCTTAAGTGGATATGAGGTTCTTACTTCAATCTTGTGAGCTTGGAAATAAGGTCGCAACTTCCTGGAAGCCAAAATCAATGCGAAAACCAGCTTCTCCATTCCTGTGTACCTCGTTTCTGCATCAAGTAACCTTTTACTAACATAGTAAACTGGGCTCTGCTGTCCATTCTCTTCTCGAACCAGAACTGCACTAATGGAATACTCTGACACAGCCAAATAAAGTATCAATGTTTCTCCATCCACAGGTTTGGCTAACAGTGGGGGGCTCCCCAAATGCTCCTTTAACTTTCCAAACGCTATCTCACATTCTGCGGTCCACTCGAATTTGTTTCCTTTCTTTATAGCTTTAAAGAACTCCTGACACTTATCAGTGGACTTCGAAATGAATCTATTCAAGGCTGCAACCCTTCCTGTAAGAGACTGAACCTCTCTCACAGTTCTCGGAGACCTCATATCAATCAATGCCTTAATCTTGGCTGGGTTGGCTTCGATACCTCTGTGGTTTACCATGAAACCCAGAAACTTTCCTGATTCTACCCCAAACACACATTTTTGAGGGTTTAGCTTCATTCTGTACTTCCGCAAGATTCCAAACATTTCTTCTAAGTGCTTCACATGGTCAACAGCTTCCTTAGACTTAACTAGCATATCATCCACATATACTTCCATAGTATGGCCAATTTGGTCTTTAAACATCATATTCACTAACCGTTGGTATGTGGCTCCAGCATTAATCAATCCAAATGGCATGCATACATAGCAATAAAGACCTCTATCCGTAATAAAAGAAGTATGCTCTTGGTCAGGTTCATACATAGGGATTTGATTGTAACCTGAATATGCATCCATGAAGCTAAGGAGGGCATGTCCAGCTGTTGCATCCACTAACTGATCAATCCGTGGTAGTGGGAAACTATCCTTCGGGCATGCTTTGTTGAGATCTGTGAAGTCCACGCAGGTTCTCCATTTTCCATTAGGTTTCTTTACCAAAACAGGATTCGCCAACCATACTGGGTAAAAAGATTCTTTAACTAATCCTGCATCCAATAATCTGTCGACCTCTTCTTTCAATGCCTGAGCTCTTTCTCCACTAACTGGTCTTCGCTTCTGTCTCACTCCTTTCTTTTCTGGATCAATATTCAACTTATGACACATGACCCTTGGATCTATCCCTTCCATATCTGCATGACACCATGCGAACACATCCAGGTTCTTGCCCAAAAAAGTAATGAGAGATTCCTTTAAGGCTGGATCGAGTTGAGCTCCAATTTTTAACACCTTTGTACAATCTTTGTCATTGATCTTCACATCCAGAGTTTCACCAGCTGGTCCAGCCTTAACCATGGTTTCTGGCATTCGAGGATCTAAGTCTACCTCCATCTCTGTGGTTGAGTCCTCTTGAGGTTCCTGAACGGTAGACGGTTCCTGCTCTTCGTACATGACATTCCTTCTCTTTAATGCTGGCTGACTGTCTTCATTGCTTCCATTATGTTTCAGTTTTCGGGATTTTTCTTTATCCAATCCTTCAACCATACACACGTCACCATCCTTGTCCGTAGGGGGTGCACTTTCTATCAGTAAGTAGGGGGTATCTGGTCCCCGAAAAACTGGAATCTCAGCATGAGGTTCCTCTTCTATAATCTCTTCAATTCTTATAGCTCTACAGGATGCTGACACAAAACCTTCCAAAGGCGAACCGTGCAGGTCGACCGTTATTTTGTCTGGGTTCTTTCCTGGAAAACTATCAGGAACCTCGTCCATAGGTTCAGGCAATTTAGCAGCTCTAGCAGCATGTTGCAAAGCTTTGGTGTAACACTCTCTAGACTCATACTGACATCCTCGAACTATACCAACTCCATTTGGTGTCGGGAACTTCATAGTGAGGTGGTAAATGGAGGTTATTACCCTCATCTCTTTCAAAATAGGTCTTCCCAAGATAGCATTGTAATTCATATTTTCCTCTATAACAATGAATTCTGCCAACTGCGTAATGCAACATGGTTTATCACCTAAAGTTACTGGCAAACGAATCTTACCTTTGATAGGAACCTGATTATTAGTGAATCCGTACAAGGTATCGTTTGTTGGAGTTAAATCTTTATCCAGAAAATGCATCTTCTTGAAAGCTGAGTAAGATAAAAAGTTTACAGAGCTTCCATTATCAACTAGCACTCGATGAACCTCATAAGACCCAATTCCTGCTTCAACAACCAAAGCATCAGTATGGGGATGATGTACCCAGGAAGCATCTTCTTCAGTGAAAGTAATATCTGCATCCTCTCCTTCGAACAACTTTGGGGACCTCTGAGACAGATTGTAAATACTGGTCAAAGGACGTTCTTTAGCCTCACGGGTATACCTCTCCATGGCATTCCTGCTGCTTCCTCCAATGTGGGGACCTCCTATAATTGTGCGTATGCACCCAGCCTTAGGTGGTCCCTCCATCACGACAGGTTCCTGTGTCTGTGTCTTCTGAGTCTTCTCATCTCTATACTTCTTTACTTCCTGAGCTACCCATTCACTCAATTGCCCTTGCCTGATTAGGGTTTCAATTAGATCTCTGAGGTGACGACAATCTGCAGTATTATGCCCATTATTATCATGGAAGTCACAGTAAGGGCGTTCATTCTTATTCCCTGGGGGACCGGCTCTGAAAGGCTTCTTAAACCATGAGGACTTCTCATTCACTGCGTATATATGATCAATCGGAGCTACCAAAGGGGTGAAAGTTTCATAGACAGGTCTCTCATGTTTATTGTTGTTATAGGAAGCTGGTGGCGGTTCCTGACTCATGGCAGGTTTAGTAGGATTCACAGCTTCAGGCTTCACCTGGGATGTGCGACTAACCACCTTTTTATTGTCACGACCATTGGGACTTCTTTGTCTCGACCTCTTGTTTCCACTTTGCCTTACAAAATCTGGATCCTTCCTTAACTCAGCTAGAGACTCCTCCACCAGACGAAAGGGTTCTGCCTGGGCATAAAAATCGGCCAATGTCTCTGGTTCTTTTCCTTGCAGTGCTTTCCAAAAATCCGAGCCTCCTTTGACTCCAGCAATTAAGAAGTTCTTTATTGTTTCCTCAGATGCTTTCCTAACTTTAGGAACCTCCGCATTAAACCTCTTGAAATATTCCGTCAACGTTTCACTAGGTCTTTGTTTGATATTGGCTAAGGTATTGGTTGGTGGTGCGAATGCAACAGATGCTCTAAATTGAGTGACAAAGAGCTTCCCCATACTTGCCCAGGAACCAATCGAATCTGCAGGTAACCTTTTGAACCATTGATGGGCTCCACCCTGTAGAGTTGCAGCCAGTAACCTGCACCTGGTGGCTTCCTTCACTTGATAAACATCCATCTCTGTGTCAAAACGACTAAGATATTCAATGGGATCAGTAGTCCCATCGAATTTCAATTCATTCGAAGGCCTGTAAGACCTAGGCAGAGCCGACTTTCGAACCTTCTTGGTGAAGGGAGAAGCTGTTATAGGGTTTACAGCAAGATTCTTCTCGTCCTTGAGTTGAGCCAAAATTTTCTTGACATCCTCTGCTGTCACCTCTCCAGTGGCTTCCGCCTTTGTCTTCTTACTCGTTCCTTCTTCCTCTTGCGACTCTGCAGCGCTTGATTCTTCAGTATCCTCATCTGAATCCGTGCTTTCTTGTTCGATTACCTCGACAGACGGGTCTTTATCTTTCTTCTTTTTCTTTGAGGAACCTCCAGTCTTGGTTTTCTTCTTTTCCTTGGACCCTGTATGGCCCTTGCTACCAGTTTTACTCTTCTCAGGGTTCTCCATATCTTCCTCACCATTATCTTGCTTCGGTTCTCCACCATCGTCTGGAACCTCCTCTCCATTCTCAGATTCTTCAAAATTCAACTGCTTCGGAGTAACCTTCGACTTCTTGCTTTTCTTTGCCTTCTTTTTCTTCTTTTTGCTTGAAGCCTGCTCCAAAGTCGACAAACGTTCTCCCACAGTCTTTAAGATTTCCATCATGGCTGCTTTAGTAACCTTCGGTGCTCTGGGAGGAGATGTGTTCCCCTCATGAATCTGTCGTTCAGAACCGGTTGCTTCGCTATCCGTGTTGCCTGACATCTTTTCCACTCTTAAGATATTAACTTTCCCCTCCTTCTAGCGCCAATGTTGATGAGTGGATTTCGTAATCAACTTATATGAGGTTTACCAGTAGTTGTATAGGCTAGCGATCAACTGTTCTACGACAAAGGTTTGGGTTGTGTTTGTGGGGGTTGAGCTGAGCTCGAGGGTATCTCCAATAATCTCAGGTGCCTTTAGAGAAAATCAGAGAACTTAATGCGTCGTACCCTGAGGTGCCTACGTACCCTTGTATTTATAGGGATCAAGCTCACGTAGTTCTGATATGATTCTGTCTCGTACTGGAATAGCTGCATTCGGTCACCTAGTTCGTGTTGGACTCAGGTTCCTTTAGAGCCTTTCACGAACTAGTTTGGCTAAGTGGAGTAGAACTCGAGTTCGTACCCCACTTATGATTCTCTCATTGGTTAGAGTTATTCTAGGATCATCTGCGCCCTAGAATTATACTCAGATACCAATTCGTTTATCTGTTCTAGATGACTTCTAGAACTTTCTGTTGGCAACTCGTAGGAACCTGGTGCTCAGGAACCTACATTTCAGGAGCCTGTTTCTCAGGAACCTCCTTATTTCGGGACATATCGCTTAGGGACCTCCCTTTAGTTGTTAGTACCTGCACAAATAACAAACTAGTTAGATTGGATAACTCTTTATATGCTTTTGTCACCTCTATGGCTGTTGCTATGCTAACTCGAACTCTTCTGCTGGGAGGAACCTGGTCTTCGAGTGCTCAACTCAGCTTCCTGATCATTGGGAACCTCCTAATACTCATACTTCCTTATTCATTTCTTCTATTTGATCTTCATAACTCGTACTGGATCATTCCTCTAGCTTGTATGGATCGGACCCTATCGATTAATGGGCCTAAATCTAGCCCATGGAGATTTTGGGCACAACAATTTATAATGGAGTTCTGTATAAACGAGGATTCAATCAGCCTTTGCTCAAGTGTGTAGCTGGAGAACAATGCAAGTATATCCTCGAGGAGATTCATGAAGGAGTATGTGGAAATCACTCGGGGGTAATTCTTTAGCCATGAAAGTCCTTCGACAAGGATATTATTGGCCAACCATCAAAGCAGATGCTACAAAGTTCGTGCAGGCATGCAGTAATTGTCAGAGGTTTGCCAATTTTGATAGTCGTCCTGTAGCCCCTATTAAACCGATTGTTAGCCCTTGGCCATTCGCTGTTTGGGGAATAGATCTCATTGGAGAGCTCCCGAAAGGAAAAGGAGGAGTGAAATACGCAGTGGTTGCAGTCGATTACTTTACAAAGTGGGCCGAAGCAGAACCACTTGCTAAGATTACAGCGTCAAAATCGACTGAGTTTGTGTTTCGAGCCATTGTATGCAGGTTTGGCATTCCACAGAAACTGATTTCTGATAATGGGAAGCAGTTCGATAGTAGAGAGCTTAGAGGATTATGTGAGCAGTTTGGAATCCAAAAAGCATTTTCAGCAGTATATTATCCGCAGAGTAATGGACAGACTGAAGCAGTGAATAAGATTATCAAGCACACTTTGAAGACAAGGCTTGAAGATAAGAAAGGAAGCTGGCCAGAGGAGCTTCCTGGAGTCTTGTGGTCGTATAACACCACGCCTAGAACTACAACTGGTGAGTCTCCCTTTTCCCTAACTTATGGTTGTGAAGCTATGGTACCTGTGGAAGTTGGAACAGGTTCCTTGAGAAGAAAGTATTTTGATCCCGAGAGCAATGAGGTCAATCATAGACTGTATTTGGACATGGTCGAAGAGTTGAGAGCAGATTCACAAGTGAAGTTAGCAGCATATCAACAGAGAGTTCGAAGGTATTACGACAAAAAGGTGAAGGCAAGACCTTTCAAGGTTGGAGACCTAGTTTTGAGGAAAGTCATGCCAAATACCAGGGTTCTGGCGCATGGAGCCTTTGGAGCAAATTGGGAGGGACCTTACCAGATAAAGTCAGCAATTTGGGAAGGAACCTACCACTTGATGGATATGGATGGGAACCTCATTCCAAGAGCTTGGAATGCAGAACATCTCAAGAAGTATTATCAGTAATTCTTTTATGTGTTTTTCTTAGGAAAAGTAAGGCTCTTTCAGCCCAAGAATAAAGGCAGCTTATTAGTTATAGCTGACCAGTATTTTGATTCCAGTATTTAATTATGCATATACTCGGGGGGTACTTAATGTGAACCTCTCTACTTGCAAGAAGATTTTTTTTTAAGTATTGAGCGATGTATAGCTCTACGTTGAATATTTTGAGTGCATTATTTGCAGCTATAGCTCCTTAATAGTTCTTTTACGTAATAATCATTACCCAAAAGAACTGGGGGGTAGTATTCCTACTTAGACAGTATTGCACATGCTATGATGTGATATTTCATATGCCAATTTGAAATTTTTGAAACAGGTTACCTAGATTAACAGGTTCCTGTAGCATTGTGTTGCATTTTGCAGGTTACCTAAGCTGACAGGTTCCTGTAGCATTGACAGTATGTGTGAAGTATGAATATGAATTGACAGAATGTGCAGACTACGATTGATTGATCAGAATTAGCTTGTGGACAGATTGTTGAGAAAAGGATAAAAGTCCCAGGTAGCTTCCTGGGCATCGAGCAAAGCCCCAGGTAGCTTCCTGGGCATCGAGAAAAGCCCCAGGTAGCTTCCTGGGCATCGAGCAAAGCCCCAGGTAGCTTCCTGGGCATTGAGCAAAGCCCCAGGTAGCTTCCTGGGCATTGAGCAAAGCCCCAGGTAGCTTCCTGGGCATTGAGCAAAGCCCCAGGTAGCTTCCTGGGCATTGAGCAAAGCCCCAGGTAGCTTCCTGGGCATTGAGCAAAGCCCCAGGTAGCTTCCTGGGCATTGAGCAAAGCCCCAGGTAGCTTCCTGGGCATCGAGAAAAAGTCCCAGGTAGCTTCCTGGGCACGAGAAAAGCTTCAGGTAGCTTCCTGAGCAAATGAGATTGAAAAGCCTCAGTTGACTGAGCACGACATTGTTGCCAAAAGCCTCAAGTTCCTTGAGCACGTGAATTAAAGTCCTGACAAAAGGCATCTAAAGTCCTGACAAAAGGCACCTTAAAGAGAGGCCTAATAAGCTCTCCCTCATGTGGAACCGCCTTTGGCACATGGGAAGAAGGGATAAAATCCTTAGCATTTACCTTCATAAGATGTCTAGCCTGACACATGGAGAAGAGGAATCTGTGTGGACTCCCAGAACGGCACACAGGTTCCTAGACTCGCCTCGAGGCACAAAAAGGAACCAACATGCCTCGAGGCATGTTGGAACCTAAAGAATAGGATTGGGAACCAAGCAGGTTACCTTTCCAAGAGAAAAAAGGAACCAACATGCCTCGAGGCATGTTGGGACCTAGAGATTAGGATTGGGAGCCAAGCAGGCAACCTTTCCAAGAGATGACCCGAATTAAACAAGAGAAAGCTTCTACTAACGTTAACTGTTTTTTGTTTTATGCTTATTTTTCAGGATTAATACTTGAGGAACCTGGTCTTGATGAAGAAGAAATTATTAAAGAAGGCTACGGTTTAGATTATTGATACAAAATATAAACACAGAGGTTCCAAGTTTTACAATTCAGCTGGAGTTCGTTACATTTATTTTGAGAATAGACAAGTGGAAATATGCATGTGTTCTGTTTCTTACAATGGGTTAGCCCACGTAAGCTTGACCATATGAGTAAGGAAGCCGAATTATTCTCTAGTGCATAACAGCGTAGTATTTCATAAGGTTTTGAAGAAAAGTATGCAGCAAAAAGCAAATATCATACACCATAAAGAGAGTTATGGGTACAGAGACCCAGAAAACCAGCATGAAAGTTATTGGCACGAAGGCCATGGAAACCAAATTTAAAGATAAATCTTGCGAGGCGTTACGAGGAGCCCGCGACCTCATCAAAAGTTATTAAAAGTGATCAAAAGTTTGAACATATGGATTTTGTTGAAATTACGAAGGAGGAACCTCATCGGAACCCTTGGTGGCCACAGGAGGAGTTGGAAGGATAGGCTGAACAACGTCAGGAGCAAGAACCTCTGCAGTCTCAAGGTTGGCACCTGGAGACCTCTCAACCGTTTTCACGGGAGGTACAGAAGTTGCAGCAGCAGCTTTCTCCTCGAAATCTTTGATCATCCCTACTACGTCTTCACCCAGGAGGGACCAGTCTATATTGGGCATCTTCTCCCATGTGGAACGTATGTAGTCATTAATACCTTCATCATAGCCTTCATCATATCTGGCCTTCTCCTTGATAAGTATGGATGACTTCACAACTTCAGCAGCAGCATTCAAGGCATCCACCTGGGCTTCCAGTTCATTGGTTCTTTCCAACATCGACAGTTTCTCGTCCCTAAGGATCTTGACCTGACCTTGAAGTTCGATTTTCTCATCTCTTAAGGAGGTCTCCACAATCTTTGCATTTCTGACAGCCGCAGTGGCAATGTTTGCCTTATCCTCACTAGCAGCTAGTTCTGTTTTGAGTTTGCGAATCTCTCCTTGAAGTTGGATGTCATATTGGGTCTTTACAGCAAACTCATCGCAGTATCTAAGAGCAAAGAAAGCAGATTGAGCAGTAGCAAATCTCATGGCGTGCATGGCTTCAGTAGAACTCATCTTACTCCAGGCAGCTATCGTCTCTGTAGGAACATGGGTGTCAATCATGTCCTTGAACAAGTTGGAGGATTGATCAGGATCGGTTTTTACTGCTTTGCTTTTCCTTGACGAGCGAGTCTGAGGAGCTGCTGAGAGGTCAAGAGTTGTCTGAGCAAACTTCCTCTTTGAAGAACCAGAATGAGTAGTTTGGGAAGCAGGAGTGCCAGGAATTTGATTAATAGGAGTTGCATTCAGCGGAACCTCCTTAGTTTCAGTCTTGAAAATCTCATCCACGTTCTTGGACCTTTTGATAAACGATGGGGCTTTTGGAGCCATATCTGCGAAAGAAAATACAAGAAAGTATTAGAGATTTATATACAGAATAAGCAGGTAAAAGTACAGGTGTATAACAATAGAAAAGAAAGGACAACAACAGGGAAACTCATACCAGAAGCTGAGGGTATAAAACCTAGGGCAGACAAATTATCAGGGGTCAATAGGATCATACAATCTCTTATGGCCGAAGAGTGCTTCAAAGCCTCTTCAGCTCTCATTAAACAAGCTCCAGTAAGAACAGTCTGTTTTGGAATTAATGGGCGGCAATTGAATTCAAAGCGGATAGAGGGGCAATCAAAGCAGTAAAGGAACTGCTCTTGCCATTGATCAAAGTTCTGTTTAACACCTTTTATACATCGGCCTTGATGACTAGGCCAGGCAGTCAGATAGAAACAACCAGAACCTTTCCCAGTGTCCTTCAATCTGAAGAAATAACCTAATTCATGTGCAGATAGTGGGGTTGTGAACATGCTAGTGTACAGAATGTAGGTACTAATGGCTAACATATATGAGTTAGGTGTCAATTGGAGAGGGGCCAAGCCATAGAAGTCAAGAACCTCTCTCAGAAAAGGGTGTAGAGGGAAGTATACACCAACTTTGAAAAAAGCAGCAGAGGTTACAACATTTGGAATACCTCGATCAGGTATCTTGGTATCAAACTTGTGAGCTCTCTCACCTGGCTTAGGGATAACAATGGAACAGGATGGACGAAAACATTCCTCATACAATTTCTCTAACCTAGTCAAGGTCATAAGAGAATCCATTTTTTCACAGAAAGGTACAATTTCTTGCTTATACAACTCCCTTTCAACGGACACTTCGTTATCAAAATCAGGATCTAGGATCAAACTATGATCAGGCTTAGACACTTCTTCTCCGTCAGAGGGCCAATCATCCCCCAAATCTACAAAGGAAGGGGTAGGAAGATTTGTAGAAGGTAAGGTCGAAGGTTTGAGAAGAATAGTTCCAGGTTCATCAATGTCTGGAACAACAACCCTAGACCTAGTTCTTTCCCCTATTGGCATCATAGAAGGTTGAATTGAAGATAAGTGGTCAGAATGTGTAGAATCAGAGGACATCTGCAAAAGACAGACGGAGAAAAATCAGGTTTTGAGTCTTCTAAAAGAGAAAATAGTGGTTCTAAAGTTCTTGGACAGACATAACTATGAGACACAGGGTAATCAGTGAATTACACAGAAGCTACGCACCATTAAAACGACTCACATCGACTACAGTATAAATCGAAAACATGTGTGTACAGAATATGAATGAACAATGTTGAGTCCCAGAAGAAGTCAGGGTCACAAGACCGTAAATCGATGATCAAACAAACAGGGTATAGAAAAAGACTGTGTGAGAAGCATGGAATAGATACAAATGTATACATACAAAGATTAGAAATGAAGAACATCGACATGCAAGACACAAAAGTGCAGACAAGTACGAAATGAAGTCAAAAGAGCAGAAAGAAAGCAAGTCATACCTTAATTAGAAGAAAGCGGCGACGGAGAGTTTGGATTGAGTAAGTGACCGTCGGACTTCTTTTTCCTCTTCTCTCTCTAAGGGTTTTGGAAGATATTTGGTAAAGGTAAAAACTAGACTTGGAGTTAGAAGTGTGTTTATATAATCAAGACAGTTCCGTACACGTGTCAGAGCATTAGTGGAGCGGTAAAAACGAAGAGGTATATGTGTGAAAGGCGTGTGAACCTTGGGAACTCATGCATTAACTACAGCTTCGGTAAGTGATAAGTTCAATTCGAACTTTGAGTTATCTCCAGCTGCCAACCCTTATCTCTTCCTATAGATTCTTAAATTATTAAATTTAAAAAGACGTAGAGTTGAGTGACGAATTAGATTCCCAGAGGAGCAAAATGCAAGCATCGAGTTGACTTCGAGAGCAGCTATCTGAAGAAGAAAATAGCAAGATAACAGGTTCCTTAATGCAAAGGAAGCTTACTCAAGACTATATTAAGCTGAAAATATTTTATGTCCTGTTTCCTACGCCGAGTTAACTCATGTAGGCTTGGATATAAAATGTTGAAGCGAGGTATTGTTACTAGAATGGTTTAGCATAGAACTTTTGATCATAGAATTAGAATAGGTTCCTTTCACATTACATGATTTCAAGGAACCAGGGGGTACTTGTTGTGCCCAAAATCTCCATGGGCTAGATTTAGGCCCATTAAGCTATAGGATCCGGTCCATACAAGCTAGAAGATTGATCCAGTATGAGTTATGAAGATCAGATAGAAGAAATGACTAAGGAAGTATGAGTATCAAGAGGTTCCCAATGTATAGGAAGCTGAGCTAAGCACTAGAAGACCAGGTTCCTCCAAGCAGAAGAGTTCGAGTACTGACACCCAAAGGGAGGTCCCTAAGCGATATGTCCCGAAATAAGGAGGTCCCTGAGAAACAGGCTCCTGAAACGTAGGTTCCTGAGCACCAGGTTCCTACGAGTTGCCAACAGAAAGTTCTAGGAGTCATCTAGAACAGATAAACAAATTGGTATCTGAGTATAATTCTAGGGCGCAGATGATCCTAGAATAACTCTAACCAATGAGAGAATCATAAGTGGAGTACGAACTCGAGTTCTACTCCACTTAGCCAAACTAGTTCGTGAAAGGCTCTAAAGGAACCTGAGTCCAACACGAACTAGGTGACCGAATACAGCTATTCCAGTAAGAGACAGAATCATATTAGAACTACGTGAGCTTGATCCCTATAAATACAAGGGTACGTAGGCACCTCAGGGTACGACGCATTAAGTTCTCTGATTTTCTCTAAAGGCACCTGAGATTATTGGAGATACCCTCGAGCTCAGCTCAACCCCCACAAACACAACCCAAACCTTTTCATAGAACAGTTGATCGCTAGCCTATACAACTACCTGTAAACCTCACATAAGTTGATTACGAAATCCACTCATCAACACCAGGGTTCTGGCGCATGGAGCCTTTGGAGCAAATTGGGAGGGACCTTACCAGATAAAGTCAGCAATTTGGGAAGGAACCTACCACTTGATGGATATGGATGGGAACCTAATTCCGAGAGCTTGGAATGCAGAACATCTCAAGAAGTATTATCAGTAATTCTTTTATGAATTTTTTTTTTTCTTAGGAAAAGTAAGGCTCTTTCAGCCCACGAATAAAGGCAGCTTATTAGTTATAGCTGACCAGTATTTTGATTCCAGTATTTAATTATGCATGTACTCGGGGGGTACGTAATGTGAACCTCTCTACTTGCAAGACGATTTTTTTTTTTTTTAGTATTGAGCGATGTATAGCTCTACGTTGAATATTTTGAGTGCATTATTTGCAGCTATAGCTCCTTAATAGTTCTTTTACGTAACAATCATTACCCAAAAGAACTGGGGGGTAGTATTCCTACTTAGACAGAATTGTACATGCTATGATTTGATATTTCATATGTCAATTTGAAATTTTTTGAAACAGGTTACCTAGACTAACAGGTTCCTGTAGCATGGTGTTGTATTTTGCAGGTTACCTGAACTGACCAGGTTCCTGTAGCATTGATAGTATGTGCGAAGTATGAATATGAATTGACAGAATATGTGGACTATGAATGATTGATAAGAAAAGCCCCAGGTAGCTTCCTGGGCATCGAGAAAAGTCCCAGGTAGCTTCCTGGGCATCGAGCAAAGTCCCAGGTAGCTTCCTGGGCATCGAGCAAAGTCCCAGGTAGCTTCCTGGGCATCGAGCAAAGTCCCAGGTAGCTTCCTGGGCATCGAGCAAAGTCCCAGGTCGCTTCCTGGGCATCGAGCAAAGTCCCAGGTAGCTTCCTGGGCATCGAGCAAAGTCCCAGGTAGCTTCCTGGGCATTGAGCAAAGTCCCAGGTAGCTTCCTGGGCATCGAGAAAAGTCCCAGATAGCTTCCTGGGCATCGAGCAAAGTCCCAGGTAGCTTCCTGGGCATTGAGCAAAGTCCCAGGTAGCTTCCTGGGCACGAGAAAAGCCTCAGGTAGCTTCCTGAGCAAATGTGATTGAAAGCCTCAGCTGACTGAGCATGACATTGTTGCCAAAAGCCTCAAGTTCCTTGAGCACGTGAATTAAAGTCCTGACAAAAGGCACCTAAAGTCCTGACAAAAGGCACCTTAAAGAGAAGCCTAATAAGCTCTCCCTCATGTGGAACCGCCTTTGGCACATGGGAAGAAGGGATAAAATCCTTAGCATTTACCTTCATAAGATGTCTAGCCTGACACATGAAGAAGAGGAATCTGTGTGGACTCCTAGAACGGCGCACAGGTTCCTAGAATCGCCTCGAGGCACAAAAAGGAACCAACATGTCTCGAGGCATGTTGGGACCTAGAGAATAGGACTGGGAGCCAAGCAGGCAACCTTTCCAAGAGATGACCCGAATTAAACAAGAGAAAGATTTTAATAACGTTAACTGTTTTTTGTTTTATGTTTATTTTGTAGGATTAATACTCGAGGAACCTGGTCTTGATAAAGAAGAAGTTATTAAAGAAGGCTACGGTTTAGATTATCGATACAAAGTATAAACACAGAGGTTCCAGGTTTTATAACTCAGCTGTAGTTTGTTA
This sequence comes from Kitagawia praeruptora, assembly GCA_037693485.1. Taxonomy (NCBI): domain Eukaryota; kingdom Viridiplantae; phylum Streptophyta; class Magnoliopsida; order Apiales; family Apiaceae; genus Kitagawia; species Kitagawia praeruptora. Next base: position 24,451,832 of record CM075351.1, on the reverse strand, counting down.
CATTTATTTTGAGATTTTTCTAGTGGAAATATGCGTGTGTTCTGTTTCTTACAATGGGTTAGCCCACGTAAGCTTGAGCATATGAGTAAGGAAGCTGAATTATTCTCTAGTGCATAACAGTGAAGTATTTCATAAGGTTTTGAAGAAAGGTATGCAGCAAAAGCAAATATCATAAACCATGAAAAGAGTTATGGGTACAGAGACCCAGAAAACCAGCATAAAAGTTATTGGCACGAAGGCCATGGAAACCAGATTTAAAATTACATCTTGCGAGGCGTTACGAGGAGCCCGCGACCTCATCAAAAGTTATCGAAAGTTTTTAAGAATCTTGTTGAAACTATGAAGGAGGAACTTCATCAGAACCCTTGGTAGCAACAGGAGAGGTTGAAAGGATAGGTTGAACAATTTCAGGAGTAGGAACCTCTGCAGTCTCAAGGTTGGCACCTGGAGACCTCTCAACCGTTTTCACGGGAGGTACAGAGGTTGCAGCAGCAACTTCATTCCCAAAATCTTTGATCATCCCTACTACGTCCTCGCCTAGGAGAGACCAGTTTAGCTCGGGCATTTTCTCCCACATGGACCTCATGTAGTCACGAACGCCTTCGTCATAACCTTCATCATACCTAGCTTTTTCCTGGATGAGCAAAGATGATTTGACAGTAACGGCTGCAGCATTTAAGGCATCAACCTGAGCTTTCAGTTCATTGACTTTCTCTAGCATGGATAATTTCTCATCCTGCAAACTCTTCACCTGTTCCTGAAGTTCATCCCTGCTATTCTTTAGTGAGGTTTCAACAGCCTTAGCCCTCCTTACCGCAGAATTGGCAACATTCACACTCTCCTCTCTGGCAGCCAGCTCCTCTTTGAGTTTCGAGATCTCTCCTTGTAGCCTGAGGTCATATTGGATCTTCAAGGCAAAATCATCACAGAACCTAAGAGTAAAGAAGGCGTTCTGGGCCGCAGAGAACCTCATAGCTTCCAAAGCTTCAGTAGAGTCCATTTTCGACCAGCCGGTAATAGTCTCAGCAGGAACATGAGTGTCAATCAAGTCCTTAAATTGGTTCTGGGCAGCGGTAGGATCAGCCTTCACAACTTTGTTTTTCCTCATGGACCTGGTTTGGGAGCTCCCTGATAAGTCAAGTGTGGTCTGAGCCAATTTACGTTTTGAGGAACCCGATGGTTGAGTCTGGACAGATACAGGGGTTGGAACTTGATTAATTGGAGTTGCAACAAGCGGAACCTCCTTCATATTGTCATTAACCTTGAAAATTTCTTCCACATTTTTAGATCTTTTCACAAATGAAGGAACTTTTGGAGCCATGTCTGCATAAGCCAATAGATTAAGGTTAGAGGTATATATATGAAGTAAGCGAATGAAATTACACAAATATAGTTAATAAGAAAGGTATCACTATAAAGAAAATCCTACCAGAAGTCGAAGGAATAAAGCCTAAAGTCATCAAGTTACCAGGGGTCATTAAGACCAGACTATCTCTAGTGGAGGCTGACAGTTTCAAAATCTCAGTTGCTCTTTCCAAGCAGACTCCCGTGAGGACGGTTTGCTTAGGGATATTGGGACGACGATTAAACTCATATCTAACGTAGGGGCAGTCATAGCAATAAAGAAACTGTTCCGGCCATTGTTCAAAGTTTTGTTTAACATTTTTTATGCACTGACCCTGGTGACAAGGCCAGGCTGAAAGGTAAAAGCAGCCAGAATTTCTCCCAGTGTCTTTCAGTCTGAAGAAATAGCCCAATTCAGGGGCTGTCAAAGGAACTGTAAATTTGCTAGAATATAGTATAAAGGTGCTGATGGCTAACCGATAAGAATTAGGGGTGAGTTGCATTGGTGCTAATTCGTAAAAGCCAAGAACCTCTCGTAAGAAAGGATGAAGAGGCATGGAAACACCTACCCTCAAGAAAGCGGCAGATATAACAGCATGGGGGATACCTTGTTTTGGAATTTTCAAATCAAACCTGTGAGCTCTTTCACCAGGTTCTGGGATTGTTATCTTACAGACAGGGCGGTGACATTCCTCAAATAGTTTTTCCAGTTTAACTGAGGTCATGATGGAATCAGATTTTTCACAAAAAGGGACAATCTCTTGTTTGAATGGTTCTCTTTCTACAGATATCTCACTTTGAAAGTCGGGTTCTAGGAAGGACTCAGGTTCAAATTCAGGTTTTGATACCTCTTCATTATCAGACCAGTCATCTCCTAAATCAATTAAGCTTAAAGGCCTTAAGGGATCAATAGCATTTGGAGGTTTCATCAGAATGTCTTGAGGATCACTAGTGTCAGGAATCAAGACCCTAGACCTAGTTCTATCACTTACAGATGCGATAAAAACAGGTTTTACGGAAGAGAGATGGTCAGAATGTGTTGAATCAGAAGACATCTGCAAGAAACAGATGAAGAAAGGTCAGACTTTGGAATACTTAAAGGGAGACCTGTGGTCTAGAGACGATTGAACTACTGTGACTATGTCAAGTAAGCCTTTTAAAGAGTTATATGGAGGTTGTACATTCACAGAGATAAGTATGAACTATGACATGAATACGAGACAAATTGAGATAGAAGACAAACAGACAGTCAAAAGTTTTCAGTAAAATCATAGTGATGAAACCACAAATCGGTGATGGAACTACCAGAAGAGAAGGTATCATGGATGGTTGTGTGTGTGAGATATGAAGACTATATACAAACAATTTATCAGATAAAAGACAGCATGCAAGATCGAAGTAATCAGATAGTTAAAAATGCAATCGAGATTATGAAAAAACAGAAAGAAAGGATTCAGAATCATACCTTGGATTGAAGAAAACGGCGACAGAGGGTTTGGATTAAGCAGATGACCGTCGGACTCCTTCTCTTTTTCTCTCCAAGGGTTTTAAAAAAAAATATTTGGTAAAGGTAAAAATGAAGATGAAGCCATTCATGCGTTTATATAATCGAGGTAAATAGGAGGCAACAGTGAACACATGGCAGCAATCTACTGGGGCAGTAATTAAAGGGATACACGCACCAGAGGCGTGTGAACCTTGGGAACTCATACATTAACTGCAGCTTTGGTAAGTGATAAGTTTAATTCGAATTTTGAATTATCTCCTGCTTACCAACCGTTATCTCTTCTTAAATTATTAAATTTAAGAAATGTGGAGTTGAGTGACAAGCGAGCATCAAGATGATTTCGAGAGCTGAAGTAAGAAGAAGAAAATAGCGAGATAACAAGTTCCTTAATACAAAGGAAGCTTACTCAAAATTATATCAAGCTGAAAATATTTTATGTCCTGTTTCCTATACCGAGTTAGCTCATATAGGCTTGGATATACAATGCTGAAGCAAGATATAGTTACCAGGATGGGTTAACATTAAACCTCTGATCGTAGAATTAGAATAGGTTCCTTTCACATTACATGATTTCAAGGAACCGGGGGGTACTTGTTGTGCCCAAAATCTCCATGGACTAGATTTAAGCCCATTAATCAATAGGGTCCGATCCATGCAAGCTAGAAGAATGATCCAGTACGAGTTATGAAGATCAAATAGAAGAAATGAATAAGGAAGTATGAGTATTAGGAGGTTCCCAATGGTCAGGAAGCTGAGTTGAGCACTCGAAGACCAGGTTCCTCCCAGCCGAGGAGTTCGAATTAGCATAACAACAGCCGTAGAGATGATAAAAGCATATAAAGAGTTATCCAGTCTAACTAGTTTGTTATTTGTGCAGGTACTAACACCAAAAGGGAGGTCCCTAAGTGATATGTCCCGAAATAAGGAGGTCCCTGAGAAACAGGCTCCTGAAATGTAGGTTCCTGAGCACCAGGTTCCTACGAGTTGCCAACAGAAAGTTCTAGAAGTCATCTAGAACAGATAAACGAATTGGTATCTGAGTATAACTCTAGGGCGCAGATGATCCTAGAATAACTCAAACCAATGAGAGAATCATAAGTGGGGTACGAACTCGAGTTCTACTCCACTTAGCCAAACTAGTTCGTGAAAGGCTCTAAAGGAACCTGAGTCCAACACGAATTAGATGACCGAATACAGCTATTCCAGTAAGAGACAGAATCATATTAGAACTACGTGAGCTTGATCCCTATAAATACAAGGGTACGTAGGCACCTCAGGGTACGACGCATTAAGTTCTCTAATTTTCTCTAAAGGCACCTGAGATTATTGGAGATACCCTCGAGCTCAGCTCAACCCCCACAAACACAACCCAAACCTAGTTCGAAGAACAGTTGATCGCTAGCTTATACAACTACCTATAGACCTCATATAAGTTGATTACGAAAATCCACTCATCAACATCATCCAAATCAATATCTATTATAAGCCCAGCGGTTCCGTAAAAAGGTTAAGAAACACTCGAGGGTGAACCAGGTTCATTTTCCTAATTATAGGAATTAAATAAAAATAAGTGATGAATAGTGATTTTGGTGGAATTTGGAATATTATTATAAAAATGTTATACCCGGTATTCGGAACGGATTTCTGAGTTCGTATTAGTGATCCAGGAGGAAAATAAGTGTATGTAAAAGCTGTCGGATTCAGAAACAGAGCACTTTCATTTTCTCCGAGAATTCCCTGGACACTGCCAGACTTAAGGATTTATTTAAGGGATTTAAGGAATTTAAATTCGAGAAGTATTAAGAAAGATGAAGAATAGTATTATAAATATTAAGAAGGTTTTCGGTAAAACCCTAACTAGAAACGAATGAGTTATTCCCTCGAACGAGCAACGAATTAAGCAATAAACGGTCAAAGAAACAAGCAGAGGGAGCAAGAGTCTTGTGCAAGCCACTAGAAAATATCTAGTAACCAATATAGTTACAAGAGTAACTAGAATCAAGAGGAGCAACCAAGCACTTAGCAAAATCCAACCAAGATGCAAGATATTTCACTTGCATGCAACTTGTCCACTTGATCAAATACATCACCCAATGCATCACACCTTTAATAAAGGTTCTTTATGCTAGATATTATCATAAACACTTCACTTTATGCATTATTTCTCAAGAAACAAGCCAAGCAACACAAACTCTCCCCATTTGACCACATTCGGCTATTTCCTTAAATCAAGAATCAAAATCCAACTTCCAACCATTTGTTGATCTTGAAACTTTTTATTTGAGTCCTATAATTCATAAAAATGATCTCCTCAAAATCTTAGCATCAAACTCATCTTTTTCCATTTTCAAAGAAATGATTTAAGAGGAGGGTGAATAGTGTTTTCAAGAACAAAATTCTTGGATCTTGATTTCTTGGATGATCTAAGCTTGGTAAAGGGTATACAAGGACTATACAAGGCTTAGCAAGGTCTTTAACACTCTACAAGGAAGGTATAAACCTCATGAACCCTTAGTTTGACTTTGAGTTTTAATGATGTTCTTGATGGTTTTGAATTAGTATGGTTATGGTGATGATTAAAGCATGATTATGTAGTTAGTTTTGTTGATTAAAAGATTCAATGATTATGATGGTTAAGTAAGATGTTCTTGGACATTTTGGGATGAGAAATCATGTGAATAAGTTGTATGGATGCCCGGTGTGGCTTGGTTTTAGTGTTACGATTAGTAGAACGTTCGATCTATAGCCGCCGTAATGCCCGATTTTCATTAACACTAAGAACCTGAACTGGACAGTAGCCATAACTCTCTGTTCTTGGCAATATAATGAACCCTACTGCTAGATTTTTGAACATAGATCACTTTGGCGAAAGAATCGAAGCATTTCAATTTACGGTTTAGGAGTTATGATTAAATTCGTAAAAGTGGTTCGAAATCGTAAACGAAAGTTCGTAATTGAAATTGATTCCCTTAAATGTCGTTTAATCAGTGGCGAATCTTATTAATTAAATATTAGAGGTAAAAAGGAAGGTGTGGGAGAAAACCGCATGTCGAATGGATCGTTTTTCGATTTTATAAAAATGTTCGAATCGAGATTAAACGCGAACGAACCCCTTAAAAGTATGACTTTGGTTATAACTTAGAAAACGGGCGATAGAACTCGAGGTATAATCTTGATTCGTAAACGACCAACCTTAGAACTTATACGACTTAAGTATATACCAAGTATAAGCATGATGACATGTCTTGATAACGAACGAATGTCGGATCGTATCGGTGATACAAAGAGTTACACTAAAAGAGACGTAACGAGATAACTCGAAAACATATTTCGATTTAAGTGGAGTTTATACTTAGCCTTTTAAGAAGCGTTAAGTGATTAATCTTAAATATTCTGATTGTTTATAGATCGTCGAGCTGACCCGGGACACATTACCCCTACCCGCACTCGATTCCCAGGCAAGTTTCCAATACTTGGAACTGTTGTTGTGATAATATATATGATGATTGTTTTATACATATGCCATAGCATGCATGCCTACTTTCAAGTTAATATTGAATTACTTGTCCCCTGAATCGATATCGGCTTATAGACTATATATGAAATATCAGTTATAAGCCGGATTGTTTGGGTTAAGACCCTTAGCGAAGGGCGTATGATATTCATACTTCAAATATAGACCGGGAGTCGATATTTTGTAATATATAAATAGTCGTGGAAACCCGGAGGGATCCCAGCGACAAATTTATTACTTCGAGGATTTTTATTCGATTACGAATCTTTCGAGGAACGTTATTTGAGTATTACCTCAGTGAAGGAATATTATTTTAATATTCATTTAGAATGTCATTTATTTAATGAATATTATTTTGATCATTCATTGGAGTTATTTAGTTAATGAATATTATTTTGAATATTCATTAGAGTTATTTGGTTGACAAATATCATTCCCAAATATTCATTTGGCTTATTCATTATTATTTGGAATATTCATTTGATCTTTATTTATTTAATGAATATTACTTTCGAATATTCATTTAAGGTTGGATTTACTTAATGAATATTATTTTAAAATATTCATTGGAAGTTCTATTTACTCAAGGAATATTACTTCGAATATTCCTTTAAAGTTTTGATTACTAAATGAATATTGTTCGGATATTCATTTAGAATATTATTTGTTAAATGAATATTATTTTGGATATTCATTTAGAATATTATTTGTTAAATGAATATTATTTTGGGATATTCATTTAGAATATTATTTGTTTAATGAATATTATTTTGGGATATTCATTTGGAATATTATTTGTTTAATGAATATTATTTGGATATTCATTTGGAATGTTAATTGTAAAATGAATATTATTTTCAAATATTCATTTAAGGTTTGATTTATTCGGTAAATATTATTTTAAATATTTATTTAAGTTTATTTATTCAATGAATATTATTTTAAATATTCATTTAAGAAGAGATTTATTTAATAAATAATTCTATATATTCATTCGAGGATTACTTACGAGCAATATTATGATTTAATAATATTCCGTAATTATTATTGACTTAATAAATATTCTTGGAATATTTAATAAAATTCTTTTGAATTCTTTTTGTAATGATTTATATTATTCAAAGGTTATCCTTCACCTTCAGATATTATGTAAAATATTTCGGAGTCTTTTATGACTATTTTATCAAGGGGAGGTTCCCAAAACTTTAATTTCATTTAAATCTATCTTAAAGAAGATTTAAATACTCGCTCAACTTCCAAACGTATATAAGGGGACCTCACTTGAGCGATGTTATTTATTGGACTGCCCGGCCCTATACTTGCTAAAACTATCTTGTCACTCACATCTTGATTCTTTCAAGCATCGATACGAGTCTTTTGGTTACCTCCTCAACGCTCGAGGGGTATGATTGATGTAACAAGTTTATATCCATTAACAAGCATCAGCTTGGGAAATATTGGTGAATTTTCCTTTCCAATTAGATACGACTACTTTATGGAGTCCTATCAACAAGTGTTACACTTGGGGAAAAGGGGAACGAACTTTACGTTTCAGAGTCATGGATGATATTCGAACTAGGAGACGCGTAAGTGGCCGAGTGGCGCCGGTCCAGCAATAGTCCAACCGTTGGCTGAGGAGTTCCAGAGGGCGGTAGATAAGTAATTCCGTCGGAGCTACCTTCTACATGTAGAGAACGACTGATGAGATGCATGACATACGACTGATCATCGTAAACGTCAGGGCATCTGGCGCGACAATGCTCCCGTATTAGTTCATCTTCTAAAAGTGAGAAATTTCTGCAACACTGTTGGTGTTGGCAAGGTGAAAAAGTGTTGAAACCAGAATTGCAATATTTTCCTGCAAGTTCCTCTTTTATAATAATTGAGAATATCTTGCTTATCTTTTGCATAGCAGATATTTATTCAAAACAAATATATTTTTGAGTTACCTTGTAACTTCATCTCATGCCTTATATTGATACTACATCGTTAATGCATGGAATATGGTTTCAAAGATATTTTGGACTGTTATATATTATCACTGTTCAATTATATTTCTGGTGGGCTATTGCTCACCCTTGCTTTATTTATTTATATCACAACAACAGCTAGATCAGATGGCCGCGCAAGGCGCACACAGCGTAAGCAGGTGTCAACCGTCAGAGGTTTACCGCTAAGGTCTTGGCTACCTTTGTTGAGGATGCAACTACTGGTAGGCTAGTTGTTAGCAATTGAGCCTCAAATGTATTTATATTATGGTATCTATTAATGGATGGCAAAGAGTATGTAATTGTACCATTGTAATTCTTTGGGTTGTAAGAACTCAAATTTTGTGATTAATAATATTGTTGGTTACTCTGATTTCATCTCTGGGACTATAACGGGTGTGTTTTATGTTGTTGTTTTGGGTCACAAGGTTGTAATTTAAATTATGTTGGTTTTGTGGTTGGATATTGAGACCGTAACGACCAGATCCCTGACCCTGGATCTGGGGGTGTTACATCTTTCGTGCTCATTTTTCATTTTTCATTGGCTTCTGTTTTCTGGTTGTACAATTGCAGGGAGAATTCCGCGGTGGCATCGTGGATCTAAGGGTCTTGCAGAGTGGAGTAGTCAATCCCCGGGGATCTGTGCGAGGAGTCATCCTAGATCAGAGAGTGTCGAGAATGGAGGGGATAACCCCCGCGTAGGTAAGTCCCATGTGTTCAAAATCATGGGCTCAGGTATGGCTGCGACCTTTTCCAAAAATTTATGAAGTCGTTGTAAATATCACACACCATTTTTCTGTTGTGCACTAAGCTGGGGGTCTTCACGGAAACAGCCTCCTTACCGTAAAAGGGAGGGGCATGGTCTGTGTACATCTCACCCTCCCCAGACCCTGCTTTGTGCGGGATATACTGGGTATGTTTGGTTTGGTTTGGGTTGTATATTTGTGTTATTTTGGTCATTTTCTCTTATAAATTATGGTGTGCAACCATAAAGTTGGGGTGTGCATATATCAGAACCCTAAGTTAATGTAACAAATATGTCACATTGCAGCCCTTTTTTACTAATGGGGTGTTTGGAAGAGCTTTTTTTCAGAATAAATCAACTAATTTAAGACAAAATTAGAGATTTCTAACTTTTTCCTGAAAAATTTAACTCTTTTTGTTAATTTATAGAATCTCAAACATACATTAAATATTTATATAAAAAAAATTATAAAATATAAAATTTTTACCCGAAAATAAATCCACAACTTATTTTAAATCTGACCAAACAAGCCATAAATTTCACCCTGCAGCTTTCTGATCTTAGAACCAAGCTAATTCTTTTTGAAGCTTTAAGACTGCAGACTGTACACATAACCAATTACGGCAGACAACCAAAAATTGAAGAAAGGCCTTAATTTAAGGGGGTGGCTAACTAAATACTTTAGTAGTTGAGGAAGTTTCAAGTAACTATTGAGTATGTCGTAACATCAATCTGTTCCAAATTAATTATGACCAAATATTAGTATATCTTTTATTTCGACATTATTCAAAGCATCTAGAAGCACCCGGCCTCTAGCTATATCGATTGAAACTACTTTTATCTGTAATATTAAATAAATTAAATACCGCACCTAAATTCACATGATGTCTACAGTATATCCTCTACATGGAATTCATTAATACTACAATTTTTGCACCTCTCACTTATAATTATCTATTTTAATGATATGTTAATTGGGGACCGATCTCTCTTATTGCAGGTCCCCCAAAAATCTTGAATTGAACTACCGTATTAGCACATCACTATGCTAATATTGTCAGTGGGTTAATGAACACAACTCTAGCCCTACCAATTAGGAACAGCTAATTATTGACTTGAAAGTGAGTAATTGATGTTTCACTTTCTAATTGTAGTTGAACAACTAATTACAGTAAATAACATGCTTTTTTAGCTTGACATTTTAGATCCTCTGGAGATACTTGATGAAATATGTCAATATGATGCAATGTATTTTGAACTGAACAGAGTACTATGATCACAAGGAAAAGAGACAGGCTCTCAAACAAACTGCTAAAAAGTGGAGTAGCATTAAAGAAAACACAACTCAGAAGCAACATACATCTTTAGACTTTGAGTATATAATGTGAAAAAGAAAATGCTTAAATGTGGAAATTTACATTTCGTTGCCGATCTTATTATGAATACGATCAGATTCCTTATAAATTACTTATAAGCTAAAAAGATATGTAATTTCCGGAGTATAAGGAATTTATATTATATATTGCATATGGCATCCGAAACAAGGCCATTAGATTGGAAACCGATCCTTTAATCGAATTGACATGTAGCAATCGTTTTTTAACTTCGGATAAATAATCGAATCGAGTTGGATCGAGTTGAATAATTATCATGAATGCTTGTAAAATGTAACTTTCTACTCTAGCAGTCTAGCTAGATACTTTGTAGTTTTATACTATTTAAAGCATCTTCATTTGTAAATAGATGCTTTAAATATTAGAAAGTAATTTTTTCTTTAACTTTAACTTTGGAAATAATAACCTTAGCTATGGCTATATACAACTACAGTACTTGCACTACATGCATAGATCCATATTTCATTGCTTTCGATTGCATAATACAAGGAAAATCCAAGTAGTGAAACTTTACTAGTCATTAATACTCCGTAACATCCAACAAACATCGTACCAACTTATCAACTAATCGGAATTCTACTACTATAAACTCTCCATCTTCTCATAACTCAAATATTAACATTCCTTAATTTTGCAAGTTGCAATTAACAGAAGCTCATATTATTGCTATTGCCGCCATGCAGACAACAATATTGCTTCTTGTACTTGCTCAAATTATTTTTAATCTACTCCCCTCAACTGCTGGAGGTAAAGTTCCAGCTGTCATCGTGTTCGGAGACTCATCGGTTGATTCCGGTAACAATAACCAAATTTCGACTATTCTTAAGAGCAATTTCGAACCTTATGGCCGTGATTTTGACGGAGGTCGACCAACAGGAAGGTTCTGCAATGGTCGAATTCCACCAGACTTTATATCCGAGGCTTTTGGGCTCAAGCCCCTTGTGCCAGCCTACTTGGATCCCAAGTATAGTATTTCTGATTTTGTTGATGGAGTTAATTTTGCTTCTGCTGGTACCGGCTACGACACTGCTACATCTGATGTTCTAGTAAGTCTGTCAATCTGTAACTTTAATTTAATGACTCTATTTCGGTGATCATGATATATTTGTGATGTACGAACATATATAAGCTGTGAGCGGATTTAGCAAGGGGCACTACGAACATTCGACTCCATGAAATTTTTTTTTTTGGCTTTCTTATTGTCGGAAAATCCATTTGTGTCCATGAAAATAAAAAATCATGCATCGGCAATATTTAGGTGCATTAAATTTCGACACCTGAAGTTAACTTTTACGAGTTATTATTTTTGTTTTGCAGTCCGTGATACCTTTTTGGAAAGAACTGGAGTACTACAAAGAATATCAGAGCAAATTAAGAGCTTTTGTTGGTGATGCAAAAGCCACACAAATTATAAGCGAAGCTCTGTATTTACTGAGCTTGGGGACCAATGACTTTCTAGAAAATTACTATCTTCTTCCTAAGAGAAGAAATCAATTCAGTGTCGACATGTATGAAGATTATTTGAGTGGACTGGCCGCGAAATTTATAAAGGATCTGTATGCGCTTGGAGCTCGAAAGATATCTTTAGGTGGTCTGCCTCCCATGGGGTGTTTGCCGTTGGAGAGAAGCACAGAATTTTTACAAGGGAATGGTGATACATGTAATGAGGAATATAACAAAGTTGCTTTGAATTTCAATGGCAAATTGAGTGGTGTGGTGAATAATCTAAATCAGGAGCTTCCTGGTATCAAAGTGGTCTTATCAAATTCATACATCATTTTGCAACAAATTGTTCAGAATCCTTCTTCTTATGGTAAAACTATAGTTTCATTCTTCAGATTCCAACATTTGTTTCCTTTTTGATTTGCTAACTTTCATATGTTTAGTTATAAGTTGAAGATTCTGTCAAAGATTCGTACTCAGATCGGAAATTTCCTTGCTGGTGGAATATATATAACTCTTCTTTAAAACATAACATCATAATTAACATGTGTTGGTTTTGTCTGTGTCACCACTTACAATATATATTACGGTCAGGCTCGTAGAGCAGCCTGATATATATACCGGATATGTTTGATTTGGTTTGAATTATCGAAACGAAAAGAGTAGACACTAATTTGGTTTTATGTATTACAGGGTTTGAGGTAGCAGCAGTTGCATGTTGTTCGTCAGGGCTATTTGAGATGGGGTATTTGTGTAACAAGCTAAATCCAATGACCTGCAGCGATGCAGACAAGTATGTGTTTTGGGATTCCTTCCATCCTAGTCAGAAAACAAATCAGATTGTGTCCGATTATCTAGTAAGGAATGTTCTTGGTCAATTTTTTTGACTGGGAAGATGATATAACATATAGCATAGTACTGAATCCATATATATATATGTAAATTTATGTACACGTACCAACAATTGTTGAATTTCAATAAATCTCCATGGTCCATTGAATTTTACTTGACAACTGATAAATAATGTTACTAAGTCAATTAATTGTACATTTGTTCCTGACAACTGCATTTGACGTACCAGAAAATAAATTGGGGGACATGTACATTATCTGGTCCGTGACATTGTCCTCGTAAACAAATGAAACTCAACTCATCAAAATTGAAATGCTGATCGAACATTTGCTGCAATTTTATGTACTCAACAGCGACTACTCAACTTTCAACACATACCTGTAAAATACAAGGAAAACATAAGAATTTGAAGGAATATACTACTACAAAAGTGGTAATAAATTTAACGCAGCGCCTCCATTTCTGTTGGAACATTGGAATCATTTATGTGGCCAAACCACATTTCATTCGTACGTGGAGTATTTGTCATCATAGTACGTTATTTTAAATTCAATTTTCTCGATTGAAATGTCATGCATATTCATTTGTTATTTCATGACCACTCACCCATTGTGGATCATATCTTTTTGGGCCTTTTCCTATCCACAAAAAAGAGGACTCAGAAACTAATATGTGATACTTGGATGGTTAGATAATGTAATTACACGTTATTACTTATCATATCCTTGTATATAACTAGCATAAAAGCCCGTGCAAGGCACGGGCCAGTATCTTAAATATATTTATAAATCAAATTATGTTAATGTCGTTAGTTAAGTATGTGCAAGTTTATAATTTGAAATTTGATACGAGTAGTACTGATAGTAATCATAACATTTTTTAATTTGTTGTGGATCATTGAATATGATTGGAGTATTCGGTGGGTGCTTTCTAATTAATATGACTTTTCAGAACACTTACAATTCTAACCATTGGTTCTTCGAAAATGATGCATCCCTTTAGCAAATTTATAACCATTTTTAAGGAAAAATCTAAATATCCTTCAAGCTATTCCATTCCAAAAATGTAAGTTCTGGTCCTGAATTTAATAACAATCCTTTGAAACTCTACCCAGGCCTTGTTCTTTAAGTTCTTAAAACTATTTTTCTAACTTTTCCATCTCTTTTCTTCTAATCTCTTGATATTTAAGAATTTATTGTCTTTGTTTCTTTTTTGACATCTATTTATCTTTCAAGATATCAGAAATTTCAATTATGAATAATTGACTTAAAAGATCTACCTTGCGTAACAAACTTATCATTCTTTTGACCTATGCGCTTGAGAATTGATGAATTGTCTCGATAGATATTTTTCGTGCTTCCATCATCATGAGCTCAAATTGTTCATGTCTCATTTCCCTATACTTTGACATTGAATTCATCATTATACTTTGTCAAATGTTACATACAATTTATTCCAATATATTATTATAAAATATCCTTATAATTCAACTATATATTTCATGCAAGTATTTAGTCAATAATTGATAACTCATAATTCCATCTTATAAATAAACCACATATTCTATGTAATTATTTATAAATAATGGTTATGTTATCCAATCTTATTTATATATTATATATTTTGGATAATTTTCTTACTATTTATACTTTTATTAATGTGTACTATTCATATATATTAGTTGTTTCTAGTTTTACTAACAATAGTTAATATAGTTTAATTCATATAAAAATGTCACACCAAAATTAGTTACAAACAATTATGCGCTCCATTTATGATATTGTTAACAAAAGTAAATAATTTATCACAAAAGAATAATTATAGACCTACATCTATACTATACTATTAAACCTGAAACATTAAAAGTTTCGTAGCCGGTCGGTACTCTGATCGGGCTTGATTAACATATTCTTAATCTAAATCAGGAGCTTCCTGGTATCAAAGTGGTCTTATCAAATTCATACATCATTTTGCAACAAATTGTTCAGAATCCTTCTTCTTATGGTAAAACTATAGTTTCATTCTTCAGATTCCAACATTTGTTTCCTTTTTGATTTGCTAACTTTCATATGTTTAGTTATAAGTTGAAGATTCTGTCAAAGATTCGTACTCAGATCGGAAATTTCCTTGCTGGTGGAATATATATAACTCTTCTTTAAAACATAACATCATAATTAACATGTGTTGGTTTTGTCTGTGTCACCACTTACAATATATATTACGGTCAGGCTCGTAGAGCAGCCTGATATATATACCGGATATGTTTGATTTGGTTTGAATTATCGAAACGAAAAGAGTAGACACTAATTTGGTTTTATGTATTACAGGGTTTGAGGTAGCAGCAGTTGCATGTTGTTCGTCAGGGCTATTTGAGATGGGGTATTTGTGTAACAAGCTAAATCCAATGACCTGCAGCGATGCAGACAAGTATGTGTTTTGGGATTCCTTCCATCCTAGTCAGAAAACAAATCAGATTGTGTCCGATTATCTAGTAAGGAATGTTCTTGGTCAATTTTTTTGACTGGGAAGATGATATAACATATAGCATAGTACTGAATCCATATATATATATGTAAATTTATGTACACGTACCAACAATTGTTGAATTTCAATAAATCTCCATGGTCCATTGAATTTTACTTGACAACTGATAAATAATGTTACTAAGTCAATTAATTGTACATTTGTTCCTGACAACTGCATTTGACGTACCAGAAAATAAATTGGGGGACATGTACATTATCTGGTCCGTGACATTGTCCTCGTAAACAAATGAAACTCAACTCATCAAAATTGAAATGCTGATCGAACATTTGCTGCAATTTTATGTACTCAACAGCGACTACTCAACTTTCAACACATACCTGTAAAATACAAGGAAAACATAAGAATTTGAAGGAATATACTACTACAAAAGTGGTAATAAATTTAACGCAGCGCCTCCATTTCTGTTGGAACATTGGAATCATTTATGTGGCCAAACCACATTTCATTCGTACGTGGAGTATTTGTCATCATAGTACGTTATTTTAAATTCAATTTTCTCGATTGAAATGTCATGCATATTCATTTGTTATTTCATGACCACTCACCCATTGTGGATCATATCTTTTTGGGCCTTTTCCTATCCACAAAAAAGAGGACTCAGAAACTAATATGTGATACTTGGATGGTTAGATAATGTAATTACACGTTATTACTTATCATATCCTTGTATATAACTAGCATAAAAGCCCGTGCAAGGCACGGGCCAGTATCTTAAATATATTTATAAATCAAATTATGTTAATGTCGTTAGTTAAGTATGTGCAAGTTTATAATTTGAAATTTGATACGAGTAGTACTGATAGTAATCATAACATTTTTTAATTTGTTGTGGATCATTGAATATGATTGGAGTATTCGGTGGGTGCTTTCTAATTAATATGACTTTTCAGAACACTTACAATTCTAACCATTGGTTCTTCGAAAATGATGCATCCCTTTAGCAAATTTATAACCATTTTTAAGGAAAAATCTAAATATCCTTCAAGCTATTCCATTCCAAAAATGTAAGTTCTGGTCCTGAATTTAATAACAATCCTTTGAAACTCTACCCAGGCCTTGTTCTTTAAGTTCTTAAAACTATTTTTCTAACTTTTCCATCTCTTTTCTTCTAATCTCTTGATATTTAAGAATTTATTGTCTTTGTTTCTTTTTTGACATCTATTTATCTTTCAAGATATCAGAAATTTCAATTATGAATAATTGACTTAAAAGATCTACCTTGCGTAACAAACTTATCATTCTTTTGACCTATGCGCTTGAGAATTGATGAATTGTCTCGATAGATATTTTTCGTGCTTCCATCATCATGAGCTCAAATTGTTCATGTCTCATTTCCCTATACTTTGACATTGAATTCATCATTATACTTTGTCAAATGTTACATACAATTTATTCCAATATATTATTATAAAATATCCTTATAATTCAACTATATATTTCATGCAAGTATTTAGTCAATAATTGATAACTCATAATTCCATCTTATAAATAAACCACATATTCTATGTAATTATTTATAAATAATGGTTATGTTATCCAATCTTATTTATATATTATATATTTTGGATAATTTTCTTACTATTTATACTTTTATTAATGTGTACTATTCATATATATTAGTTGTTTCTAGTTTTACTAACAATAGTTAATATAGTTTAATTCATATAAAAATGTCACACCAAAATTAGTTACAAACAATTATGCGCTCCATTTATGATATTGTTAACAAAAGTAAATAATTTATCACAAAAGAATAATTATAGACCTACATCTATACTATACTATTAAACCTGAAACATTAAAAGTTTCGTAGCCGGTCGGTACTCTGATCGGGCTTGATTAACATATTCTTAAGTACAAAAATTAATAAATACTTGGATTGGGCTTAATTAACATATTCTTAAACCCAAAATAAATCTATACAATACTTGAGTGAATATAAAAACTTTGATACTTGGACTTATTAGGCCTAAGTTAGAATCCTATTTTAACCAGACTAATTATATTAAAAATCTATTCTAACTAAACATCTTGGACATATTGGGGCTAAAATTAAAATTCTATTTGAACATGACTAATTATTTTAATCACAACATATATAACTATTTTATTTAATTAAAACACAAATCTAAATTTAATATAATTACAAATAAAATATTACAACACAAGTAGTATGATAACCAATATTAAAAATCACTCGTGCAATGCACCCGTTTTAAGCTAGTATGATTATAAAGAGGATCAATGCACACAAGTTATCATGCAAATAATATGTGAGACTTAATTGAAACACTTGTTTTATCTTAAATAAATTGTAAAATAAAATATTGAATAAAATATAAATAAATAAATATTTATGTATGCAGTTGATGGATTTTAGTATTAACTCAAATAATCACATAGCTCAACCGATTAGAAATTTAGTGAAACACTTGATCCATCTTAAATAAATAGTGAAATAGTACATAAATAAAAAAACATTTATGTATGTAGTTAATGAATTTTATTTTTATCTCAAATGCTCATGTAGCTCAAATGGTTGGAGGGATGAATTGACCTATGTGAGGTCTTGGGTTCAAATTCTTGTACACATTATTTTTTCAAAGATTTCAGGTTAGGTTTGGAAGTAGGTTTGGAATGTGAGGTCTTGGGTTCAAATCCTTGTACACATTATTTTTTCAAAGATTTCAGGTTAGGTTTGGAAGTAGGTTTGGAATGAATAAATTTGCTCAAGATAACCGAACCTTGTGAGGTTAGGAGTAAAGCATCCCGAGGTTGGCGCATCTCGTTGAGCATGGAGAAGGATTGGGAGCCCCAATTTCTTTCTTCTAACGTGTTCTCCTATCCTATTATATATACAAAGATGAATTTGGGTTAAGTACTCCCTCTATTTTTTTATGTTAGTCTTTTGACTTTTTTGCACATACTTTTAAGTGTTTTGACTGCATAGTTAAAGTTATTTTTTTCAATTAATTTTTTTTGTGAATTAAAATTTTGATTATATATTTTTATTCAAAAAAATAAAATTTCAAAAATAAAATTTTTAACTATATGGTCTATGCACCTAAAAATGTGTGCAGAAAAGTCAAAAGACTAACATAAAAAAACAAAAGGAGTATCAAATACCTCACTGGCATTCAAATGTATCAAATGAGTCATTCATAAAATTTTGTATCAAAACTTGATAATTGAAAACTTACAAATTTGTACTCCCTCCGTCCCTTTTGGTTCTTAACATTTCACTTTTTCTATACTTTCTGGCACGCATTTTAAGGTGCATTTTAAGGATAGTTAAATAACTTTTTTTTAAAATTTTCTTTTTCTGTATAAAAACTTAATGTTTAAATTTTTATACAGAAAAAGAAAATTTAAAAAAAAAGTTATTTAACTATCCTTAAAATGCACCTTAAAATGCGTGTCTGAAAGTACAGAAATGTTAAGAACCAAAAGGGACGGAGGGAGTATCAACTTAATCACTAACTATATATAATGCGTATCTTATCTGTATGGTTTGGTGTTATGGTTACTATCAAAATAATCTTAATTGCCAAATTTAATATTTTTAAAAATAGATAATTAAAATTATAACATATTAAAAATAAAATTATAATCTAAAAAAATATAATTAAAAAAGTTTATATTAGAATTGAATTTTAAAAATAAAATTATAATACGAAAAAGAAATTAAAAAAGGATACAATTGAATTTTATGTGAAACCTGACCCTGAAATTTATATTACCAACCATACCAACCTAAGTTTCAAAATTGCAAAAATACTAGGTCCCCCTCCTCCCTCACTTTCTCTCTCCTCCTGTCCAGGAAATCAGCCGACTTGTGTCCTTTTTTTTTTTTTTTTTTTAAAGGGCCCCGCAGGGGAAATATTTAACTTAATGCAACCACATTCAACTAAATTCAACTAAATTTCTGATTTCAAGTTCCATTGTTCAATTGTCATTTTCGACCTCTTTTTTGAACTCTAATATATATATATATATATATATATATATATATATATATATGGGGGTTTGCTCAAGAGAGCACCTTTTTTCAGAGAAAACTGAGATACTTTTCTAGTCCATTGATCTTTCATCAATCCAACGATTGATAACAATCTTTTATATTTATTTAAAAATAACTAAAGGGGTAATACAGATTTTTCAACTTATACATATATTCATACAATCAATTTATGATTTAATCAATCTACATTATATTTTTAATTATAACTTATCTTCTTTGTACAATCAATTTATTATTCAATCAATCTACGTTATATATTTAGATATTTCAATTAATAGAAAAACCTTCCTTTTGTAATTTGAATCCACCCTGGAGATTAAGAATTCAATCTTGATACATATCTGTATCAAGAATTAAGAAAAAATCTTTATACATATGTGTTTTAAGAAACTGATCACTATCAAACACACCGTAACACTTGACAAACAAATTTGAATCCACCCGTTCGAATGGCTTTCACGGACCTCGATGGCTACGGAAACAAAGGCAACCTTGAGGTTGATCACCAGGAATCGTACCTCCACCTTTCGATGTGTCAATAGCCTCTATCATTGTGACAACCTCATCCATTTCAGGTCTTCTGTCGGTGTTAGCTTCCCAGCATCGCTTCATTATATTAGCCAATGAACTTGGACAACACCTTGATATATCCGGTCGTATGTTCTGTTCGCCTAGAAAAAAAAAATCAATATTTCCCAGACTGAATAGAACACATAAGAGAACACTTAAAAAAGCACTTTAATTTAATAAATATTTTAATTAAATTTGAAATATTTTTCAATTTTTAATAAAAAAAAATTCAAAGTAAATGTTATTAGTATTTTAATTATATTGTGTGTTCTTTAAAAATGAACAACACTTCAAAGAACATCTAAGATAGCACTTTAATTTAATAAATTAATAGAACACTTCATTACGTTGTTAATAAAACACCTAAGAGAACATGTAATAAAACAATTAATATTTTATTTCAAAGAACATATAATAAAATAATTAATAGAACACCTAAGAGAACACTTTAATTTAATAAATTAATAGAACACTTTATTACGTTATTTATAGAACACCTAACAACACTTTAATAGAACACCTAAGAGAACACTTTAATTTAATAAATTGTTTGAATAAATTTCAAATATTTTTCAATCTTTAATAGAACACTTGCGTTATTAGTATTTTAATAATATTATGTGTTTTTTAAAAATAAACAACACTTCATAGAACAAGTTAATAGTAATTAAAAATAGTGTGTGTTCTTTTATTTTTTGAAAATCATATCGTTTTTTTAAGTGTTATTTTAATTAATTTGTTAAGGGTTCATACAAAAGAACCATCTAAGAACACTTACAAGAATTATTTAAGAAATATTTTTGAGTATTAAAAACAATTTTTTTAAATACTTTTAAAGACCAGTTAATAGAACACTTAAATAATTAAAGAACACTTTTATTTAAAAGTTATTTTATATATTTTTTAATAAGTCTTCCTTAAAAAGGTCATTATCCAATTAGACAATTAAAATATTAAATAACACTTAAAAGAACATTATTATTTTTTAAATTAAAGAGCACGCTAAAAATTTCTTTATTAAAATTTAAAGAACATTTAATAGACCAATTAAGAGAACACCTAAAAAACACTTTAATTTATTAAATGTTTTTTTTTAATTTGAAATATTTTCCAATCTTTAATAAAACGCTTTAAATTACGTTATTTTAATAATATTGTGTGTTCTTTAAAAATACAATACTCCATAGAACATGTTAATAGTAATTAAAAATATTGTGTGTTCTTTCATATTTTGAAAATCATATCGTTGTTTTGAGTGTTCTTTTAATTGTTATGTAAGGGTTAATAATTAATACAAAAAAACCATACAAGAACACTTACAAGAATTATTTAAGAAATTTTTTTTAGTATTCAAAACAATTTGTTTTTAATATTTTTAAAAGACCATAGAACACTTAAATAATTAAAGAACACTTTTATTTAAGTGTTCTTTCAAATAATTTTTTTAATAAGTCTTCCTTAGAAAAGGTCATAAACTAATTAGACAAATAAAATACTAAAGAACACTTCAAAGAACAATATAATTTTAAAATTAAAGTACACGCTATAAATTTCTTTTTTATTATTTAAAGAACATTTAATAGACCAATTAAGAGATAATCTAAAAAACACTTTAATTTAATAAATTTTTTAAGTAAATTTGATATATTTTCCAATCTTTAATTAAACACTTACGTTATTAGTACTTTTATAATATTATGTGTTCTCTTAAAAATAATAGTATTTTAATAATATTAGTATTTTAATTATTTTTTCTCTAAGAAAAAATAATTTTAGTGTTTTTAAAATGGTTTTTATGATATTTTTAAGGCGTTCCATCACATATTCTTTCCTCATGAACAGTTAAATAAAATTGTTCTTTGAAGTGTTGTTTATTTTTAAAGAACACACAATAGTATTAAATGCTAATAACATTTATTTTGAAGTGTTCTATTAGAGACTGAAAATCATTTCATATTTAATTAGAACATTAAATAAATTAAATTAAAGTGTTTTTTTAGGTGTTCTCTTAAGTGTTCTATAAAGTGATCTTTTCTGAATATTTATAGCGTGTTCTAGAATTTAAAAAATTATAATATTCTTTTAAGTGTTCTTTGTTTATTATAATTTTAAAAATTATAATATTCTTTTAAATCATTTTTTTTATAATTTCATGGAAATCTTTATTTGTCTTATTAATTTATGACCTTTTTAGAGAACACTTACAAATCATTTAAAAGAACACTTAATAAAAGTGTTTTTAATTATTTAAGTGTTCTACTAAGCAGTCTTTCTAAAATACTATAAAAGAAAATGACATGAATTTTCAAAATTATTCGTTAAAAAATTCTTGTATGTGTTCTAATTTTTGTATGAATTTACTTTTTAATATATCTGAATTTAAAAAATGATGTTTTAAATTAAAATGAAATGATACCCTGCTGCAAAATTGAATCACTACAGGTTTTTGTTCTTAATTTATTCCATTCCTCCAAATAATATACACAAAAAAGAGGAAAATTAAATCGCAACAAACCCAAAAAAAATGTCAAACATTAAAGTCTCATAGCATAAACATTTGATCAAGAACAAAAGCAGCAGTACTGTCACAAACTGTCTAAGATAAAGAGCAACATAACCAAAAATGAAATCCAATGAAAAGACCAACAGAACAAATTCGGGAAAAAATATTTAGAGCAAAAAAAATATCATGAAAATCAGTCCTTAATTGCAATACACCTACAGCACCAACAGAAGCAAGCTTCACATGTCCCACTCCCAAACTCTTTTTTTTTTTTCCGAAAAGCCTTGCATTAATAACAGAAAAGTACATACTGAAATGACTAGCGGATTAAGCAACTTAAACATACTAGACTAAGAAAACTAACAGCAAAAGAGGTGCAGATCGACTACATGTAGAACCAGTCCATGAAACATCTATAAGATGCCAAGCAACCGAGAACTCTACGAAAACTTCAATTGTTTAGAAACTGGATCTCCGCATTCTCTCTGTAGCTTTTAAATTTCAATTATATGATATGATTCTGTGGGCAAGTAACTAGGTAAAAAGTCATACTCAGTCATTTAACTAAGTGCAAAGCAAAGTGGAGAATAACGTAGAAGAGACTATTAAGTTTGAGCCAATATAACCATTATAAAAGGCCGTCAACCAAGCAAATAGGGGAGCTTTATAGCTTGACTGACTTGAACATCAACAGGTGTGGATAACGTCAATTCAAGCCCATTAATCTTTTCTCACTGGTTATGATAATTCAGCAATTACGGAGAAGAATAAAGACGTAGAAAGAGGAAGAAAACAAATATGAGCATATAATGAGAACATTACGAAGATCATGCCCATCAACATGGCAGTAGATCCAACCATAATCACCCTATCATCAGGATACTTGATCCTTGTCCAAACCCCTGCACAAGTTTCACTAAGGAGCCCTCCCAAAAGAGCACCCATCAGAAGAACTGACCCTGAACAATCGTATGCAACAAGAGCTTCAACACCAGTTGACTGGAATATATAACTCCCATGCATCTCTTGCTGATTTGTTTAAGTTTTTCCCAAAAATATTGCAATCTGAATTTACGAGTAAGAGCAAAAAAGGTGCAGACTACATGTAGAACCAGTCCATGAAACATAGGAACTACATCAATACTGCAAAAGAAAACACTACTACTAAAGAAGCTGATGAGGGAAAAGAACATGATATTCAACTACTTTTGTTATTAAACTGAAAACCCTTTCCCCAAAATTAGATCTTCGATTGCCTCCTTCATGAAGAATCTGTAGAACACTAAAATACATTTAAGAACACTTAAAAGAATACTTCAATTAGTCGAAACGGATTTGTTTTGGAACACGTACGGATTTGTTTTGGAACACGTTTCATCTTGTGATCCATTGTCTTCCAACAGTGTTTCATCTTGTGATCCATTATCTTCCAACAGTGTCTTGCAAGTTGCAAATGCGGCGTTCAAAGAATAGTGTGATTGTGGTGATGTATCACGTTAAGGGTAGGTTTAATTCCCGAAATAAAAAGATTGTGATTAATACTATATCCTGTGTATTAAATCAAATCACTGATATGATATAAATATGATATTCTATATGCACCTAATCTTTAAGATAATCACAAATTTGCCATTTTCATTGATTTATTCAATTAAATTAAATTATATATAAACCAACGGTTATGATGGTGTTCCTTAAGTTTTCTATCTAAAATGGTTTTCTCTAGATCCCTATATATATATATATTAGAGTTCAAAAAAGAGGTCGAAAATGACAATTGAAAAAAAGAACTTGAAATCAGCAACTGAATGCAACCACATTCAACCACATTCAACCACATCAACTGCAACAGACTTCAAAACCATTTTTTTTTAATGTGGGATGATTTTGGGTTGCATGGCCCCGCAGGGGCATATTCAACTTAATGCAAACACATTCAACTAAATGCAACTAAATATCTGATTTCCAGTTCCATTGTTCAATTGTCATTTTCGACCTCTTTTTTGAACTCTAATATATATATATATATATATATTAGAGTTCAAAAAAGAGGTCGAAAATGACAACTGACAAATGGAACTTGAAATCAGTAACTGAATTCAGTTGAATATGCTCCTGCTGGGCCTTGCAACCCAAAACCACCAAAATTAAGGTGGACTGCTTTTGGCTTCCAAGGCCCCGCAGGGGCATATTCAACTAAATTTTAATGTGGTTGCATTTGGTTGAATATTGCCCCTGGCGGGGCCTTGCAACCCAAATCCACCAAAATCACCCACCTTTAAAAAAAGTTGAATGTGGTTGCATTTGGTTGAATATTGCCCCTGGCGGGGCCTTGCAACCCAAATCCACCAAAATCACCCACCTTTAAAAAAAGTTGAATGTGGTTGCATTTGGTTGAATATTGCCCCTGGCGGGGCCTTGCAACCCAAATCCACCAAAATCACCCACCTTTAAAAAAAGTTGAATGTGGTTGCATTTGGTTGAATATTGCCCCTGGCGGGGCCTTGCAACCCAAATCCACCAAAATCTTAAAAAGTTGAATGTGGTTGCATTCAGTTGAATATGGTTGAATGTAGTTGCATTCAGTTGCATATTGCCCCTGGCGGGGGCCATGAAACCCAAATAGCATCCCGCCTTAAAAAAAAAAAAAAAAAAAAAGGACACAGGCGGTGGAATGATGAGGTGACGTGGATTGGGTGGGAGGGAGGGAGGGAAAGGGGGACCTAGTATTTTTGCAATTTTGAAACTTAGTTTGGTAAAATTGCAATGAATTAAAGAATATGGTATTTTTGCAAATATGAATTTTAAATCTAGTATTTTTGGTGAATTCCCATTAAATTATTAAATTTTTTTTTAAGTATTAAAAACACGTACACAAATACATAAATTAGTACATATAATATGAAAGTTACTCAAACCACATTCTTATATGATATAGCAATGAGGATTTGCGGCACAATTTGTTACTCGCATAACTCGTATTCTTGTATACAGTTTTTAAATTGGCTATATTATTTAATTTAGATTTGAAAAAAATTAGAAATAATAGAGCGTGACACAATACTTGATTTTGATTCTTAATTTAACAATGATTATATGTTTATGGGAAAAATACAATTTTTTGTGAAAGAGAAAAATGGGCCTGAGGATGTCCTCAGGTAGTTCTCCTGAGGTTATAAGATGAATAGCCTATAGAATAAGTGGCCCCGTAGGGGCATTTTTGTAATATCAATTTTTTATCAATAAATTTACCTAAATACCCTTAAAATTGTATTGGAAAATTTTTAACCTCAGGGTTCTACCTGAGGTCATCCTCAGGCACATGAATCCCTTTGTGAAATCAACTTTAATTTTGAATTAAAAATAACATGATTATATTTGAATTTGTTATTACAAAAAATATACAAAATTATATATTGGGCTTTATATTAAATTTCATGATATTTGATTTTAGAAATTGCTAAAATAATACACCAGATTTCATAATGTAAGAATCTATACTATAAACTATAATAAGCAAACTATAGGATATCGTTCATAATTTGGTTATGATTCAACTATACAAACAATAACGATCGTTAGAATTTTAGTAAATCGATGAGAATTGTTAGATCTAACACTAAAGAATATTTTATATTTATGTTAATTTAATGAATACCCAAGGTTCGAATCTCGTTAACAACAAATTAAATTTAAGAATTTATTTATTAATTTTAAACAATCCATGAGTTTTTGACTAATATATATTAAATTAAAATTAAAATAACTATTAAACTAAAAAAATTAAATAAAAATTAAATTTTATTATAAGAAAATATTATATTATATTTAAAAGAAAATCGTGAATCGCACAGTTGTAACCTATTAGTATAATATAAGATCCAGTTGAGCCTTTATTTAACACCTTAAGGTTTCAAAACGACTGATACTTAAATCTCGTATCATAGTGGTGAGACGCAAGATTCAGCTTCGATTTCCTGCCATCTCCAATATTCTCAATATTTATTATGAACACGGAAGATAAATTACGTTATCTAATATTTTCAATATTTATTATGAACACAAAAGACAAATTAGATTTAAATTGATCGATTACTTAACAAATATGTTAAATTTTTAGTTCTAACTTAAATAGACATTTTTATAGAAGTTAAAACATGATAACAATATTCTAAAAATGTTACTCCCTCCGTCTCTTAATGTGTTTCCTAATTTCCTTTTTGGGTCATTCAAAATATCATTCCTGTTTCCATTTTTAGCCAAAATACAACTTACATAATTCTCTTAATAATTGTGCCAGCTTTAATAAAAAAATAATACTCGTACCCCCATTTGACCTTTCTTTCTTGTATCAAAATATCTACGCCCCCTTCTCTTCGACCTACAAACCCTAACCGACCATCACTAATTTCAATTTTAAAATTAGCCTTGATTCCACCATCACTAATCACACAAATCTTGAGCCTAAAATATGAATTTGCATCACGGTTTTTCGGATTCCGGTGAGGAGGATACGGGTTCATATCATTGTTCCGAAGTCGATCATTGCGACAGAGGCGATGAGTGTGACGGCGAACATACCTACAGCTTGGAATACTACCGATCGTTGGCATGGGAGCTATCTGAAGACAAATCGGAGACGGTGGACGAAAAACCTCAATCCCCTTCGCAACCAGTTGTAATTGATGATTGTGAGGGTGATGACAAATCCGGTGATGACAAATCCGGTGATGAGAAATCCGGTGACGCTGATCCAGTCCAATCCGGTGACAATTCCAGGGAACACAAATCTGATTCCGGTGACGACGACCATAAATCCGATTCCGAAGATGCACAATCATGTTCCTAATTCTGTAAGTTTCCTGATCTCGTTTGTTTGTTTGTTCTCAAATTGTTCCGGTGCTAATTTGTTGAATTTGTGCTAATTTGTGCTTGTTTTTTCTGGTAGTTTGTGCTAATTTTCCTTGTTTGGCTGTAGCAAGTGCTATCTTGTACGTGGTCTTGCATTTTTGTAGTATGCTTGTTTAGCTAGAAAAAACTCAAACTTCACTTGCATATATCCTTAAAAAAAAGCTAGAAATCATGAAATTGAATGAAAGTTTACAACTTTACTTCCTGGGGTGTAGCTAGGTTCCATGACCCTGCTTGCATCTCGTTTGCACACTGCCTACCCGTGTGCTGTGGTTATATGTTTCTACATTTAAACTAAGCTAAAATTGTGTTGACATGCATTTGTAGTCTATGTTAGTGTTACTGCTCCAAAAATAAACTTGTGACCAGTTATTTGTACATTGTTTAAAAATGTTGGTATGTAGTTCATTGGAGCAAATGGCCTGCATGTGTCTTTCCAACACAGACTTGCTGGTTGAATCTCATTGTTTGTGAGGTAGAAAGAAAACTTACTAAAATTATAAATTCAACAGGGTTACATGACAAATTTCTAAAAATGACATAAGTTGATTAAAAACCTGAGGAGATTATACTCTATGTACTCCCTTCAGTATTTGTGTGCTCAATGTGGTACTAGTTGGGGTTTTGTTCAAACATAATGAATATTTGGGTTAATCTCCTTGTTTAGCGGTAGCAAGTGCTATCTTGTAAGTGGTCTTGCATTTTTGTAGTATGCTATCTTGCTTGTGGTCTTGCAGATTTGTTGGGTACAACACTGCAACCGAACCAGTGTGTTATGTGTACAACTTAAACCAACATGTTCTAACTTATTAAAAGATGCACTTTAAAATTAAGAACTGATTGTAAAACAAATTACTTATCTGCATTACTTAAAATTAACATAGTCATTACTTATGCATTGTTTTGAATACATGTAATCTGTACATTCAAACATGCTCCCAAAACATAGTCTTGTCCCCAAAACATAAAGTCCCAAAACATGCCCCTGTTAGACAAACTATATAACCTATAGATCAGCCTTGTTGTGCTCCATATACCAAGTTTCATGCTTCAAACACAGCCCACATTGGTGCTGTAACTTGAAGTGGAAGTTGTCCAGCAGCCTTAAGCTTCTTTTTGTTGACATGGGGTACAAGATAGTCATTTGACCCCTTCACCTTTAGCACTTCATTCATCACATACTGATAGGATAGCCATACATCTGCAAGTGTACTTGCCTTTAACTCATAGAAAGCTTCATGCACTGCACCCATCTAGCGTCAATATCTTTTGGCATCTTCTTGTGCATCAAGGACTGAATGCTTCTAAAAAATCCTAAGTCTAAAATATTTAAATCTGGACTATTTGGTGGCTGTTGAACAAGAATAAATGTAAATTCACCTTGTTGATGCACTTGTTGCCATTCTTGATCAGTTTGCGTAATATGTGTCCTCGCATTGTCCTGTTGTATGAAGATAACTTTAGGACCTTCACTTGGTGGCCACTTCTGAATAATTGCTGGAATTATTTGATTTATAAGCATGCTCCTTGTTTCTTTATTTCCCACTGATTCTACCACCTTAGTGATAATTGTGCCCTTAGCTCTGTACTTAGAAGCCCTCTTCGCTGGTTCTTCATATGTGAATGGAAAAATGCCTAACTTGCCATCAAATATGCATTCATCCACAACATTAAACCTAGGCCTTGCAACAGCAGCTGTGAACATCACCTTAGGTATAAATTTACTTGACTTGGCAGACCTATATTTGCCTTTCTCATTTCTTTCCAAGTACACTCTTTGTGATTTCTTACTTAGGTAGAACCACTTTTCATCTATATGCACAAAATCAAACATAGTCTGATATTGTGTTTTTGTTTGTGGTGTATCTCCTATGAGGAGGTCTAAAACCCATTCCATCCTTTGCAACATGTTTTGATCTTTTAATCCAGGATGCAAAGGATTGGTGTGGGGTTTGATAAGTCCCCTCTTTATCATTCTGTCACATGTAGATGATGACACCTTCAATTTACTTGCCAAATCCCTTATACATGATCTTTCACCCATGTTTATGTCTGTAATTGTATTAGGTGCCAACTGAATTCTTTTCCTTCCTGACTTATGCCAATTTGTTGCCATGTTATAACTCTGCTGTGCTGCCCTTTGTTTCCTTGCTACACTCCATATGTTGCTAATAGTTCTCGTTGTCACATTGAAACGGTTGGCTGCATCTTTAATTGCACCATGGGTAGGTTTTTCAGGAGTTTTCTCTGATGGGTGGCTTAGGAAGAATACAAGTATTTCTGATCTTACATATGCACTGACCTTGGCACTTTTTCTGTTGGCAGCTTGTTGATTTAAATCAAACTGGTGCATTTCTTCTGGCGGCGGTTCATTGAGATCAAATTGGTAGTGCTGCTGCTGGCTCATTTCTTCTTTACACTGTTTTGTGAAATCTGTAAACTGATGAGAGTATTTTGTTTGTGATGTCTATTGTAGTATTTGTCCAAGAAGTATAATCTGTAATCTTAATCATCCAGGTGTATGGTGTATATATCTAATGCAATCTTTTCATTGGTTGATGTAATTCAAATATGTTAAATGGGGGGAAAAGTTATCTAATCTCCCCCCAAATTTTATCTAATCTCCCCCCAAAATTGTCCATTCAATCATTGATAAACATATATTAATAGTTTTCTTAAAACCTGTGCTTTTTATCAAATGAGAAACACAATTAGAGACAGAGGGAGTAATATACAAAAATCTTTATTTGAGACGTGCAAAAGAAAACAGTCTGGGTCGCACAGTTACACAGTTGCAGCATCTTTATTGCTATGTATCGGCTGTCCAACATTGGTCACTGTTTGTAAATGAGCAATTTCAGTCTTGACAAAATTTTTTTTTTCCAAATTTTTATTAATTTATTATATAAGCTCTTAAGTCATTTAACATGTAAATGTATATGTAAATGTATATTTGAATTCCAACAATTCTCCTCAAATATATTCCTATATATTTAAAATTTTAAATTTATTTAATATTTCTAAAAATCAATATATATATATATATATATATAAAGGAGGATAGGTGGGAGGTGAGTTGGCGCCTCTAAAATCATCTCAATCTAATTTTCTATTTTTGTAGAATATCTGAATTTTAAATATTAAAAACATAACATATTAGAAGTAAAATATACATTCAAATTTATAGAGGAGATAAGTTTGAGTTTCCTACTAGAAGTAGAACATATACTTGAATTTTTAAAACAAAGTATATAAATTATTAAAAGCCTTATTATTATTCGACTGTAAATAATAGAGATTCTCTCATTTTTGTGATTCATTAATTTGTTTCACGACATAAAAGCTTAAAAGTTTTTTTCGTGGAGGAAATTTTTCAGAACTGAACATTGGTTAACAGCACAGCCAGGCTTGGGACTACTATGTAAGTTTACTGTGTAGGGTTCCATGTCATTTACTGCAAGTTTTCGAGCCCGTTGTATCAACAAGGTTATTTTATCATCAGCAGCTCGACTTCATAGACGAAAGAATTGGACAATTGTTTGATTTTTGTGCTATTCTAATATTAGTGGAACCATGTGATCTTTATTCAATTTTTTAACTCGAACGTTAGAATCATGAGTTTCCAAATATTGATCATTCTTTGTTGCAGCTTTGACATCCAATATTTAATCATAGTTTCGTGGATAATTTTGCATGAGTTACTATATAAAAGAAAGGATATGCGAGAGTTTAGGTGGTATTTTAGATGTTTTCAATCTATTTTTCTAATTTTTTAGAATTTTAGGATTTTAAACATTAATAATTATAAAAATATTTTTTTTAATATATTAAAAGTAGAATAAGGGTTTGAATTTATAGGGGAGAGGAGTTTGAATTTATAGGAAAGACATATAATTAGAAGTTCTATTGAAAGTAAAATAGATATTTATAATGTATATGATTAAAAGTTCTATTGGAAGAAGAATCAATATTAGGAGTTCAAATTTATAGAAAAAAAGAGTTTGAATTTATAGAAAAAACATATAATTATAATTTTTATAATTATAATTAAACACATATAATGTGTTTAATTAGAGGAGACATATAATTAAATATTTTATTGAAAGTAGAATACA
This sequence comes from Kitagawia praeruptora, assembly GCA_037693485.1. Classification (NCBI taxonomy): domain Eukaryota; kingdom Viridiplantae; phylum Streptophyta; class Magnoliopsida; order Apiales; family Apiaceae; genus Kitagawia; species Kitagawia praeruptora. Next base: position 24,420,378 of record CM075351.1, on the reverse strand, counting down.
AGGACGGTGGGTCTAAAATTATAATTTTTTTATTTAAGTTAATTATATTTATATTAGGAAAATTTGTTCATAAATCCAACACTATTCTCATATAAAAAAGTTTTCGTATTTAAAAAGAAAATAATTGATGTGTTAACATAATAAAAGAAAATTCTCATGCAAGAAACCTAAATAAATACAGGATTGTCTATAATATAGAGAGAAAATAAAATGTTTTTTCATTTTTTAAAACTTCTTAAGTTTTAGAAAGTTCAGAGAAAGTAAAAATTTGAAATTCACTGTATTTTTATGTTTTGATTTTAAGGAAAAAATTTATTGTATAAGATTAGTATCATGAATAATATGTAATGAAGTTGAAATTTCGATCCCAAACGAGAGCGGCTCGAAACGTATTTAATGAGAAGACGGCTTATTATAAAAGATTGTATTTACTATTAGAATTTGATATGACTATTATAAATTTTACTTTATTTTAGGATTCAATTTTTATGGATAAACATTGTTATAAGTAATATATGTAAAAGTTAGGGTTTTGATCTTAACCAGAGAGCGGCTAAATAGGAATAATCGTGTTTAACGAAAAAACGGTTCATTAGAGAAGACCGTGTTGAATATTAAAATTTAATATTGATGATATAATATAAAATAAACATATTTTAAATATTTTAGAATTTAGTTATTTAAATATTAATAACTAAAAACCCGTCTTTTAACATATTAAAAGCATAATAGGTGTTCAAATTTATAGAGAATAAGAGTTTAAATTTATATAGAAGACATATAATTAAAAGTTCTATTGGAAGTAGAATACAGTAAGTGTTTGTAAGACATATAATTAAGAATTTTATTGTAAATAAAATAGGAGTTCTAATTAAAATAGAAGAAGAGTTTGATTTATAGAAAATACATATAATTAAAAAAATTATTGTAGGTAGAAAAGATGTTTGAATATATAAAAAATACATATAATAAAATGTTTTATTAAAAAGTAGTATACGAGAACGGTGGAGATGTCTTATACAATTTTATATTAGAAAGTATAAAGAATGTAAAAATTAGAATTTACTCTCTTTTAAGTTTTTAATTTTTAAGAAAAAAATTATTTTATAAGATAAATGTCATCAGAAATATGTAATGAAGTTAGAATTTCGGTTCCAAATAAGAGCGGCTCGAAACGTGTTTGACGGGAATACGACTCACTAGAATAGATTGTATTAGCTATTAGAATTTGATACTAATGTCATATTTGTTTTATAGGTTTCAATTTTTATGTATAAAAATTATTATATACTCCCTCTGTACCGATCAATTATTAACATTTCAAAATAGAGTTTCTGACATGTATTTTAAGGTAGATTTTAAAAATAGTTCCATAACTTATTTTTGAAATTTTCTTTTTTTTGTATAAAAATAGAACAATCTTATTTTTATACAAAAAAAATAAATTAAAAATAAGTTATGGAACTATACTTAAAATCCACCTTAAAATGTGTGTCAGAAAGTGACAAAAAAAGTATTAATAGTTGAATGGGACAGAGGGAGTAAGTCTTTATAATATATGTTAAAGTTGGGATTTCAGTTTTAAAGAGAAAGCGACTCAATCGAAAGAATCGTGTTTATCAAGAAATCGATTCATTAGAGAATATTATGTAACTATTAAAATTTAATATTAATAATATAATATAAAGTAAGTATGTATTAATTTTTTAAAAAAATTGTAACGCCGCCGCGAAGCGCGGCTTTATCATCTAGTTATTTTAAAAGATAACATAGGTTCATCAATAATGGGAAAAGGTTTAGATCCAGGCTTGTTAATAAATTGAAGATTCGATCCGATTTAATTCAGTTCGATTTAAGATTTTACAAATAAATATGAATTTACATAAAATAAATTTGATTCAATTAAAATTTTATGCAGTAAAATTTAACCTGATTAATATGGATATAGATTACAAATGCTTTGATCTGTAAAATTTATTTCCGTATCAATGGAATCATTATTGAATCAAATTTATTTTATATTAATTCATATCTAATCCGAAAGTCTCAAATCGGACCTCCAATTCATCGACGCCATAAAACACCTATAAAACAAATCCTAAAAACAAGAGAATTGTCATCATCTAATTTGTAGTAGAGACAAAAAACAAATTCCAAAGAACAAGCAAAAGACATGCAGTTATTTGTTTGTTACTACCATGGTGCCCAACTTGGGTATGCCCAGGGGCGTAGCCAGGATTTCGATTCACTGGGGTAAAAATCTCCGGTCGTCTTCTCCGGCGACTGGTCATTTTTTTCGACGGCCCCGCAGGGAAATTTTTTTTACCAAAAATTATCAATGTGTAGATTTTTCCTAATTTAATACATATAAATATGCATCAGTTATACATCTTGGGGCGGCAATTACAGGGTTTCACTGTCAAAATTAAAAGTTAGTGGGGTCAAAAATGAAACTAGTTACAATAATTATTTTTTTCACTGGGGTCAAAATTCAAATTTACTACTATAAATATTTTTTCTAAAAAAATATATACATAAAAATTTTGTTTTTAAAAATTTCAATGGGGTCAGATGACCCCGCTCGCCATACACTGGCTACGCCCCTGGGTATGCCCCCATCATCATCATATTTCTCTCATGCCAATTTCCACAAACCATCTCCCATTATTCATGTGATACTTTCGTGTTGCCTGAAGTAGCGTTTCAACTTAGATGAGCGATATAAGAAGATTTCTAAAGAGTTGTAAGAAAAGAATTTAAAAGCATTTCTAAAACATAATTATATCATATTCATATTTTAGGAAAAAAAAATTATATCATATTTATAAAATTTGTAAAAGGAAACTTTGGTTTTGGGCAACAAGTCTAAAGTCTTCTTTTTAAATACTCCAATAAACAGGGAGAGAAATTTAGGATTTTGTTATCACACTTTTATTTATTAAAATCCAAATTTATACTATATTATAATAAGCGAATTGGGGTATAATTTGTATTTTGGTTAACACCTCATTTTTTTTGTTTTGGTTATAGCATGTCAACAATAATAAAAGTTCTTATATAAAGAGGTATAAGGTTCGATTCACGCCAACAACATATTAATTTATATTTAATATTAAAAATTATTATATACAAACATGCAAGGTTCGAATCCTCCTAATAATATATTAAAATTAATATTTATTTATATGTTTCAAAAGAAAATTATTATTTATAATATTATATTACATTATATGTAAATTATAAAAAATTAAAAATAATCCGTGTTTTTGCACAAACTATAAGCTAGTTGTACTAATAAATTAAGTAAAAATGAAATCACAAATCGAAAATAGGCATCATTAGTTATCGCTTCTATTATAGAGTACTCCCTCCGTTTTTTTGATTTCTTTACATTTGCTTTTTGCACGGAGACCAAGATAGTGGATGTAATATTGTTAAAATAAATGTAGTAGTGGGTGTAATAGTAATTTTATTGTTAAAATAAGTGAAGTAGTGGGTGTAATAGTGTAAAGGGTTGAAAAGGTGGAGTGAGGTAGTGGATGTAATAATATATTTTATTGTTAAAAGTTACTATTTTTAGTAATGTAAAGAAATGGAATGGACGACCCAAAATAGAAAGTGTAAAGAAATGAAATGGACGGAGGGAGTACTTTTTAAAAATTTGTAATCATACTTAACTAGCTAGGTCCGTTTTTTTATCCTTATAAAAGTTAAAACCCCTGTGCACCTATTAAGTTTAAAATCTTAAAATCCTCATATGTCACAAAAAGATACTAATAAAATCTTATTTTATAATAAATATTTATTCAACAATCACTCTCAATCATATAATTGATAAAATAAATGAGATGAAGAAATTCGAATCTAATACCACTCTTACCATGACCAACAACCACAATCGGATATATTATAAAAATCAACAACACCAAATTAATATGTATGAATTTTATATTTTGGTTATTAGTAATCATCAACGATAATGTTTTACTTATTAGTCTTTCCTATTTTAATGATTTATATATTGACATATAACAACAACACGTTTAATATATCAAAATTTAATAATATTTTAAATAATGCATATTAATACTATTTAAAAAGGATTTAAAATCAAATACATATAACATTTACATATAAGTTTTAGAATTGAGACCACATCATAGAAAAAATTAAACTACTTTTTTTAAATTTGAAAATGGTGTTTTGTTCCATCGTGCTTGGATTTTTAAAACTATTTTAAAAGAATAAAAGAATAGTGTTAGGTGCAAAGAAAAATCTACATAATGAGTTGAATTTCACTAATTGATATTTTTAGTGGTTGATATTAATGTGAATGCAGGAACCCATTGAATTATAACCAATCACATTGAGACATCTACCATTTTGTGAAAGTTGTTGAATTAATGTGAATGCCAATTATAACCAATCAATTTTGTGAAAGTTTTTATAAAATTTTATTTAACTCTAGCATTTTCCATTCTAAATGATGTTTTGTTCTGTTATAGTTGGTTACTATTCTAAACCCATTAGTTCGACTCTCCCTCCTGCGGAGATATTATTTATTTATTTTTACTAATTTCCTGTGGAGATATTTATCTGAACTGTTATTGAAATCGGCCGATTTCTGAAAAATTGTTGATAAATTAGCTAAAAATCGGTCAAAATTTTGGAACCGATTCGGTCGATTTTGCAAAAATCGCCAATAAATCGCCGATTTTTCAACTGAATCATTCTATATCGGTACCTCAACCGAATAGTTCTCATTTCCGAAATATGCAACATTGGAACAGATACTTATTTAAAATATCTAAATCTAATTATTGGAAAAGAAAACCCATATGACCTTCACCGTACCCTTGTATAGTTGTATATAAAGCACAGGATAGCTAGTTGTAAATTGTAACATTGAGTTTTAGAGAAATCAAGATTCTTTTGGCTGTGACTTGTGGGCATGGAAAAGAGAGGAGAAAACAAGACTAAGGGAGTGGAGAAGATTATGAAAAAATGTGGTCGAAAGATGAAGAAAATGATAACAAAGGAAACATCTCATCCTGATGGCAACAAGGTGAGTTCCATAACCATTGATCAGCCTAGCATTTCTTCTGCTCCTCCTGCAACTTTGATTCAACCTTATCCCGTTCATTGCGACGAGCTCTTTGTCTCCGGAAAAAAGGGTAACAAGGAAATGGATGCTGATTCTTTCATAGCATACCAGATTCAGGCACAAACTCACTTTTCCATGAGGCCTAATATCTATCTCTGATGAAGAATAAAAATTGATCACAGCAAGTTTTATGTTTAATCATTTTTCGAGAAAGTTTGAGAAAACAGTTGTTTGTGACTTGCATGTAACAGTGCCTGTTTGTACTTGCTTTCGAGTTTCTCATGTAACTTGGAGAAATGAATATAGTTATGAATGATCTCTATTTGGCATTTGTCTTAACTCAGATTTTATGATAAGTTTCGGTTCTTTCACTACAACAAAAACGGCCATTTCCTACCGCCCAATTGGTAGGAAATGGCCATAAATTGGTAGGAAATGGGGTCAATTCCTACCAACTGCGTTGGTGAGAATTGCTCCGGTCTGAAATGAGGGTTGGTAGGAAATGGGGGTTGTATTCAAAAGAGGTCCCACATGCCATGTGGCTGCCCATGTGGCGAGCCACATGGCATGCCACATGGCGGTGGACCCGGACACGTCATCGGCCACGTCAGGTGCCACGTCACCTAAAATGTGGTCCCGAATTGTGACATGGCAGTCCACGTGTCGTGGGGGCCCACCTCCACGTCACTTTGCCACGTCACATGTTGATCCCAGAAAATCCCTTATTTCCTACCAAGTTTGGTAGGTTTAAAAACAGAAGCATGTAAAAATTGTTATTTCCTACCAAGTATTTCCTACCACGTTTCTATTTTCGAATGGTAAGTGTGGTAGGAAATATGCAGGTTGGTAGGAATTGATGGTTTTTAAATTTTTTTTTTTTGATTTTTTTCATTTCCAGTACAAACAATTGTACACCCACAATTCATTTACAATTTACCAAATTCAATTGCAACCTGCTATATATATACTATCAAATCATGACTACGAACTAAATTTAAATACAAAAATATTAAAAACCAATCATATACACAAAATAAACCGACTAGTTCTACCATTCATCATCTTAACATAAACCATACATCAAATCCAATACAAATTCAATTCCGGACAGTTTCCGGAAGCTAGTACTTAGTTCACAACAAGTTCACAAGCAAACCACAAAAACAGCTTCAAGCAATCCACAAAAACAGCCAACATAAAGCTGATTGGTAGAAACAGAGTTCCCATACATCTAATTTAAGATACTTAAAATTTAAATTTGAAAGCAAAGTCTAATCGACCTCACCATCAGAGCCTTCACAACTAACATCGCCTTCAGATTCACCACCATCATCTTCACCTTCAGATTCACCGGCATCACTTTCACCTTCAACATCTTCACCGTCGGCATCACTTTCACCTTCAACATCTTCACCGTCCATAGCAGCAGCTTGACCTTCACCATCAGCCTCAACATCGTCTTCATCATCGGATACGTCAGTCACATCGTCCTCATCATCAGAACTATCACCCATGACCTATAATTGCATTAACAAAAAAAAACACAAATGAGACATTATTCAGATTAAGGTAAAAAAACAAACTAACACAAATGACTAACAGAAAATACATCAAATGGATTTACCTCTTTTGCCTTGGCCTGGTACCTTTTGAACATATCATCCACAAGGTCCGCCACAAGATTAAGTACTTCCTTTGAAATGAACTCAGAGAATTGAGAGCGGTTTCCCGGATCACCAAGATCAAGTGCAGCTCGAGCAAGATTTTCAACTTCCTTTTCATTAAGTTCACGCTGATATTTAGATGGATCAGCTTTAAGGATCTCAATGACTCCCCCTACCACATCGGAGAATATCTGGCTCGGGATGTTACCACTGTTATGAGCACCTCTATTACGAGCCGCACCTGCTACTGAACTTTCAGCCCTGTTCTCTTCTTCAACGTACTGAATTGCCAAGTCTCTAATTAGCACGCGGGGTGGAATCCTCGGGTAGCCAATAAACCTGCCTTTCTTCGCCTTCTCACTGTCAGGTTCTGTGGCCATCAACCACCACTGAAACGGCTCCGCGACCTTCTCAGTTTGAGATGGATTAAAGTTATTATCCTGTAGTACCTTGGCATACCTCAACTGTAATAATGGCCATACATCAATTATTATGGATTAATAAATTGGCTTAACATGACTGTAAAAATATAAATATATAGAGATATATGTATTAAATTGAGATTACAAAGTAAATACCGCAATTTGTTTTGCAGCTTCAGTTGTGTAAACTCGTTGTCCATTTTCATCAACTTTTTTGCGAGTGTGGGTTTTATCCCACACTTGAAGACGGGTTGGAGGAACACCGTTCTTCTCATCAGTTAAATTCTAACAAATGATTTAATTAGTACACAGTTGATCTTTATAAAAAAAACAAGAACACTAAAGCTAAGTTCTAATATACAAGACGATTAATCGATTGTTACCTTCTCCACTTCCTGAAAAGATTTTGCACCTGAACTATGCAAGTTTTGCACCTTCTTCCGATTTTTTACACCAGCTTCAGATCGTTTGATATGATCTTCGTGGTTCCATCGCGCAACCAACCCTTCCCACACTGGATCCTTCAAATAGCTAGGTCTTAGCTCCAAGTACGATTTTTTCAACTCCTTGGACCTTTTCTTAGCTCGGCTTTTCTCTTCATTAACAGTTCTCTTAATCACCGCCTTCACATGCAATGCTATAGTGTACTTCGAATCTGAACGGCTTTGACCCTTTTCATGGCGATAAAATTTCTACAATAACAAAAATAGAAGAAACATCAAGCAATAAAAATTACGGAATCAAGCCAAAGTATAACAAATCAAGCAAATCAAAAATGACACATACATAGAATTCCTCCGTCACTTTCTTCTCTACCCAGTCAGGATACTTATCATTTATTTCAGTCCATGTGTAAGCTCCCACTGGCCAGAACCCGCGAACCATGCCCAAGAGTGTCTTTTTTGCCTTATTATGCATGATGCTACAAAAACAGAACTATTATTACTAAATGATCTCACACAACTGCCATGTAAATAAAAAATGCAACTATCTAGTATCTACAAACGTATATGTATTACTATAAACTTACACTCCATTCGAAATATCAATACGTTTCGGCACTGGTGGGGGTGTGCTACCAAAAAGTCCAGTGGAATTTGAACGCTTCTTTGGCCCCATCCATTCAGCCAGCTCTGCCCTTGTCTTTCCTCGAGGATAAGATTGTTTTATCGCTAGAACTTTGTCCTTAGCACGAGCCGCAACCAATTTCCCTTTGCCTTTCCCTTTCCCTTTCCCTTTCCCTTTGCCTTTGCGAGACTGAACTTTCTTTGATTTACTAATCTTTGAAAGCTCATTCACTGAAATTGTCTTGCTTTTCTTGCCTTTCTTTGCAGGTCCAGTTTCAACAAGTTTGTCCTTACCCTTGTTGGTGTCCTTACCCTTGTTGGCACTAACTTTTCCCATTACGGAGACCCTACAAGAAAATCGATCAATATATATATATACTTAATACTTAAAGCATTGAAAACATATATTAATTGTATGACAAAATCCCCTTTATAAAAAATCATACTACCTGGTCATCGATTCATATACACTCTAAACTCTTATATTAAATACAAGTTTTCAAGTTGTTAAACACGAATGACAGAACCATGTTTGATCGGACTTATAGCAAAATAAAAAGAAGCACAAAAAACAAGCAAAATCCCCTGTATAAGACCTATATTTAACACAATATATGCAAAAAACATATCAGATTCATGAAAAAAACACAAACGCCTGTATTAAAAACACATATAAACCAAAAAACCCCTGCATATAAATACATATTACAGCATATGAAGCCAGAGTTATAATATGCATATGCAAATTCAAATTTAATACATATTTGTACAAAAACAGTCTATAAACCTTTAATTGATGCTAGATAAACACACAATAAGCATAGATATGATCTTATAAATACATATTACAGCATATGAAGCCAAAACCCCTCTACATAGCATGCATATGAAGCCAGAGTTATAATATGCATATGCAAATTCATATTTATCACATATTTGTACAAAAACAGTCTATAAACCTTTAATTGATGCTAGATAAACACACAATAAGCATAGATATGATCTTATAAACACATATTACAGCATATGAAGCCAAAACCCCTCTACATAGCATGCATATGAAGCCAGAGTTATAATATGCATATGCAAATTCATATTTATCACATATTTGTACAAAAACAGTCTATAAACCTTTAATTGATGCTAGATAAACACACAATAAGCATAGATATGATCTTATAAACACATATTTGTACAAAAACGAATCAAAATGATCTTATAAAGACATATTTACACATATTTTATGAATAATAAAGATGAAAATAGAAGAGTTTAATAGAAGGCTTACTAAAAAGAGGATGAAAATCGAAGATGATGATCGAGATGATCGAGATGGTCGGAGATGATGAGAGGAGATGGTCGGAGATGATGAGAGGAGAGAAGAGAGCGGCAGACTGAAATGAGAGTAAGTCGGGTAAATGGGGTAAAAGGTGTCTATATCATACCCTAATTAGTTTTTTATTATTTTTATTATTGATCAAAACCTACCAATATTGGTAGGTTTTATGTGGGCGGTAAATTTAATTTTTTTCGTGAAATTTTGGCGGAAATTGGCAAAAAAAAAAGAGGTTGTACAGATTGGAGCATTGGAAATTCAATTTTTTTGTGAAAATTTTGGCGGAAATTTTGGTAGGCTATTTCCCACTAATATTGGTAGGAAATAGCCCCAGAGGAAAAAAAATTGTTTGCAAGGATTCGATCCTTTGACCACCCAGATAACGTACTAGCTTCGTACCACCGAGCTGGTATACAATCTGTTAATATGGACACAAATTATGTATAAGTATATTCCCACAATATTAGTAGGTACAAAATTTAATCGATAGATTTCCTATAAAAAAAATAGGAGTTAAAAATAAAAAAAAATCTAACATTTTATATATACCATTGACATCAACATATTTAATCAACCGTACGGTTGGATCGTTGATAAAAAAAAATTTAATTTGAAAAGTGTAACCCTGAACAATCTCTAAATTATGAGTAGAAATCCTAACTCAAACTTCGAACATTTACGGTCTCTCGCTTTCTAAAGGACTTTAAGTTTTTATATATATATTTTTGCCCAATTTTTTTTCATAGATTCCTCCCACTATAAAATGACATTTCACAATAAAAAATTTAATTTATCGATATATCCTTTTATTTATTATTTTTTTTCGTTATAATTATGTTTTTACCGAAAAACACAATAACATAACAATACAAGTCCAAATTAACTAATTTTTATCCTACAATAATAAATTGTATAGATATTTACGGTCGCAGAGTTTGATCAATAAAAATCATGATAATAAACCACAAAAAAATTAATAATTTTGGTGATTGGGCTTTTTTTACCATTTTGAGCCCATTTCCTACCAATATTGGTAGGAAATAAAGCTATTTCCCACTAATATTGGTAGGTTATAGCCCCAGATGGAAAAAAAAATTATTTGTGAAGAATCGAACCTCCGACCATCCCCACAATGTACTACCATCAAACCACCAAGCTAATGACCAATCTGTTTACAAGAATACAATTCCTGTATATGTATATTAGCAAAAAATATATTTTTCGTGATAAGGCTATTTCCTACCAAGTGCGTTACTTTGGTAGGTTTTAAAACAGAAGCATGTAAAAACTGCTATTTCCTACCAACTATTTCCTACCAACTGCAAATATTTTGATTTAAGATTCACCATCAATATTGCAATCAATATTCACCATCAATATTGCAATCAATATTGCAATCAATATTGCAGTCAATATTGCAATCAATATTGCAATCACCTAAACACACATAAACAAATAGCTTATACCTATACAAAATTGATACAACACACATAACATATTATAACAATTTATAATCATTTTATTTCAAAACTGCAACAAGGATGCTACTAATAAATTGTCATTTGCATCACAATACACCAAATACAAAACCAAATCATCGCCTTATACAAGTAGCTATGATACCAATCTTGGATTTCGAGGTAGGAAACCATAGTGTGAACAATGATAAGTATTAACAAATTCCAAATCCAAAACCTTGGATCCATGTAGCCCTTGTTCTCTCTCTTCTTTCTCTTCTTTTCTCTCTAGCCTCTCTTTTCTTTGTAAGAGCTGCTAGGTTTCCTTCAAAAGCTTAACACAAAAAAATACATCTTAATGTATTTATAGGGAGAGATAGAGATGGGCTTAGCAGCCCATGGGCTTAATTTAACAAATGTGATTGGGCTTACATTAAATGTCCAACTGTTATGTACAATTAAAATCAACTAGCAACAATTTGATTTAAGATTCACCATCAATATTTAAATTACTAGCATAAACAAAATTTAAAGTACGAGTACAATTAAAGTTTGAAATGTACCTATCAATCAATATCTTCATAACCGTCGGTTTCTTCATCCTCTTCTTCTTCGTTTCTTTCTTCTTCTCCCTCATTTTCTTCTTCTTCTCTCTCATTTTCTTCGTCTTCATCTTCTTCTTCATATTCTTCCCCTTCTTTGTCACGATTTAGAGTTCGAGTGATTTGAATGGGATCATATTGTGCAAAATCAATGAAAAAAGAGGATGAAGATGCATTTGATACATTCTCTTGAAAGGCATCTTCATTTGGTTCATTGGTAGTTTCATCAATGGGACGGTTTTTACAATTCACAACCGTATACAAATTGCTCTGAGGATTTAACACGCTAGGAGCATAGTATACTTGAATTGCTTGACTAGACAAAATAAATACCTCATCCGACCTTAACTTTGATTTTACATCAATAGTCACAACACGATTCTTATCAACTCGAACACCGTTTCCAATACTATCAAACCAATGACACCTAAACAAATATGCAAAATTCCCTCCTCCATAGACGAGCTTAATAATTTGCTCTAATCGACCATAGTAATTAACAAGAACATCATTGTGAAAAGTGCCTTTAACAAAAACTCCATCATTAAGATGAAACTTGTATCCATTAACCTTACAACCTTCATATGAGAAAACATTGCATATTGGACCGTCAATCAAGTCTTTAAAAAGCTCATAGTTGACACCATGCTCAATCTATACAACAAAAAAATATTTAATGTATCATAAAAAAATTCATGCTAAATATATCCTATAAATGCAAGATTAATGAAAGTACCTTTTGCTTGAACCAAGACTTAAATTCGGATTTTCGGAGAAATTCCAATCTTTCATTAGATACTTGTGGATCGTTTACACGTATGTAGGCTTCAAATTCCCTAAAATCCAATAATAATTAGTAAATTCCATATATATATATATATATATATAATAAATTTGCACAAAATTACATACCGAATATATGGTTGAACTTCCGGCATGTTTAGTAGCACATAGTATTCGGCAATCTTCAAATCACTAACATTTAAATACCGAGTAACATGCTTGCCAATACCGAGTAACTTTTGCATGAAAATATGACAATCATGCGATTTGAAACCCGTAATTCTTAAAGTATCCCATTTGATACAACGGGATATATTCGAGACACATCCATCGGGAAGTTTGAGATTCGAAATCCAATCACATAAAAGTCGTAGTTGAGTTCTTGTAATTGTGTAAGGTGCTTTAGGCATCACTCCATTGTCATCAATCCACAAATCACGTCGTACCCCTAAATGCTTGCAATCCACTCTTGATTTTTTCTTATCTTTGCTCTTAACTCGATCATTCACAATTGTGTAAAACACATTTTCAAACACATTCTTCTCGGTATGCATGACATCGATACAATGTCGTAGATCATGAGATGACCAATATGGTAATTCCCAAAACATTGAAATGTGAGTCCAATGATGCTCTATACCATAACCTCTAATCTTGAATTTGCTATTAGTGTTTCCGGGTGGACCAAAAGGTATTTCTAATAAAGAAGATACTAAATCATCGCCCTTGGTACGACCATTAAACACATTAAGTTCCGTTGTTGCATATTTATGATTTTTCTTTCGCAACGGATCATTTTCTTCCAAAAATGTTCTATAAGTTCCATAGAAACAACATTTTCCGGAGTGCTTAAGTTGGAAACCTTGTACATTTCCAACACAAATCGGACATCCCATCTTCCCTTTTGTTGACCATCCACTAAGCATACCTAAAGCCGGAAAATCACTAATTGTCCACATAAGTGCCCCCTTCATGATGAAATTTTTCTTCGTAGATTGATCATAAGTTTCCACTCCACTTTGCCACAAAATAAATAATTCATCCATGAGAGGCCTTAGAAACACATTGAGATTTTTTTTCGGATTATCCGGACCGGGAACTAGAAGTGTCATAAACATGAATGGTCTTTTCATACACATAGAGGGAGGAAGGTTATAGACGACCACTACAACCGGCCACAACGTGTATACATTATCTCCGGAGTTTCCGAACGGATTGAAACCATCACTTGATAATCCAAGTCGAACATTACGACATTCCATAGCAAAAGACGGGTATCGCTTATCAAAATTTTTCCATTCATCTCCATCCGCCGGATGACTTAATTCTCCCTCTTTTGTTTCTCTATTCTTGTGATAAGTCATATGTTTAGCCGTATGCTCTGACATGTATAATCGTTGTAAACGTGGAATAAGCGGAAAATGTCTTAAAATTTTCTTAGGTATTTTCCTTCCATTTTTCCCCAAGACATCCTTGTAACGACTCTTATTGCAAATGTCACAAACAACTTTTTTTTCGTCGTTACCATAAAACAACATACAATTGTTCTCACACACATCAATCTTATTATATCCCAATTTCAATTTTACTACCATTTTCTTCACCGCATAGTAAGTTTTCGGTAACTTATGATCTTTTGGTAACACGTCACCAATAATATCCAGTAACAAATTAAATGCTTTCACACTACAACGAGATACATCTTTGAAATGTAACAAACTTGTACTAAAAGAAAGTTTTGTGTAGTCTTTGTTACCCGGATATATGGGAACGGACGAGTCGTTGGCGTCGGTGTAAAATTGAGAAGCATCATGATTTGGAGGTTCTTCATCATCATTGTTATTATTACCCTCCGTATTGTTGAAGCTATAATAATCTTGCCCGGCACCATCTCGTAACAACCTATACATATCAATCGGAGGTTCCTCAATTGATGGTGCTTTGCGTTTACGACGACGAGGTGGTTGTCGAGACTCCCTTATTGGTTCTTTCTCACCATGCAAAGTCCACACCGTATATGATTCAAAAAATCCAAAAGCACACAAGTGAAACTTGATGGTATCTAGATCTTCCCACCGACCATTTTTACAATTTTTACAAGGACACATTGTCTTATCTTTGCTCATCCCAAATTTTTTTGCCAAATCTAAAAACTCTTCCACTCCTCTTCTATACTCATCCGTTAATGAAATGCGATCACTTTGCATACGGCGAGACATCCAATCACGATTAACATTCGACATCTACAATATTGACAAATTACAATTCAACATCAATATACTTTTCTTTTTGATATTTATGAATAAACAAGGAATCAACATGAATATCATTTTTCAACTTTAAAAAAACACTAACAAATAAATTTCATACCTACACAAATTCACTAATACTATTTATTCACAAACTCCAATTCATGACTATACTACTACTCTACAATTGTGTGGTCTTAACTCTTAAGACACTTTAATAATTCATTTACAAAAATAAAACTCAAGTTTTGTCATTTAAATCAAGGGCTACCTACTATATTAGTTGTTCGATCACATAATTAATTTGATAGGAATTAGTTTTATATGTTAAAAGTTGATGAAATGATATACACACAAATTATCCACAAAATGTATCTCATTTTCACAAATATTAAATATGAATGAATTAAAAACAACAAAGACATAATTTCTTGAATAACTTACAAATACATAATTTATTAATTTTAAACTTACAATGAGATTTGATGATTTAATCTTCTTCTTCTTCTTTCTCTTCTTCTTCTTTCTCTTCTTCTTCTTCTTCTTCTTTCCCTTTCTTTCTTATCCACACATTTTTAACACCAAACACTATAAAAGCAAAAAGGTGATGGGGTCTGAAATTTGCTTCAGAGTCGTTTCCTACCAATATTGGTAGGAAATGAGCATAATTATTTGGTCCAATAAAAAATGTCCACGACTGATGGCGGGAAAATGTAACTCAAAACCTACCAATATTGGTAGGAAATAGCACCAGAGGAAAAATTAAGTTATTCAGTGGGATTCGAACCTTCAACCACTCACATAATGTACAAGAATCTTACCACTCAGCTGGGTATCAATTATGTTTATGTCAATACAAATTATGTATAAGTACTATTTTTCATGACAAGTCTATTTCCTACCAAAAGTGGTGGGAAAAGAACAAGGAAAAATGACATTTATTTTTATTTTTAAGAAATCGTTTATTTATTAATTTGAAAAATGTGAAGGATGATGATGTGGTAGGTGGGGTCTTAATTGGTCCCAGATGCTGCCAAAACCTACCAATATTGGTAGGTTTTGATGTGTGAAGGAAATTCAAAATTTGCACAATTTTTTGGCGGAAACTTCCCAGACCATTTCCTACCAATATTGGTAGGTTTTGAAGTGGGCGGTAAATTCAAATTTTTCGTAACATTTTTGGCGGAAATTCAGAAATTGTTTATTAATTTAAAATATATAAGGGATGATGATGTGGAATGTGGGGCCATTTTTCAGTGAAAATGTGGCCAAAACCGACCAAAGTTGGTAGGTTTTAGTTTCCGACCGAAATTTGGTAGGAAATGTTGCTTGCGTGTACAAACTTTGGGCCCCACTAATACCATTTCCTACCAACTTGAACATTGGTAGGAAATACTCACTCATTTCCTACCAATATTTTTTGGTATGTTTTATGTGGTAGGTTTTGTCCATTTTTGTTGTAGTGTTTGTTTATAGTTGGATTAAGTGTTTCGGTAATATCTAATCCGGCTCGGTAAGCTAACATACTATCTTCCTCAAGCTCAAGAACAGCCATGCATGATTGATTTAGTTACAAATACAATAGCGTTACCCTTACGATTACGAAAACTTCACAAAAAATGAAATAAAAATGTAAATGATGATGAATTCAAGTAGCAGGTGATGTAACTTAGCTATTAAAAAAAAAGGAAAAAAAAGCAGGTGATGTATGAGAGGATGAGTAGTAGAAATGTGTTAGAAGTTGCAACAAACTGGATCAGAGAAGAGGCAACTGGGAAGTGATGCATATCTGCTGGCTATATAATTCAAGGCATATCCAAACAGCATTTACACTAGCCTGTTTCCAAGAACATTATAAGCAGCTGAAAATTTATTTGGTTTCTATATACTCCTTCCGTCCCACAATACAAGTCTCTTTTGAAAAAATTACGCATCTTAAGAAAATATTAGGGTGCTGATTTATGCACACCCTAAACTTATTCATGCACACCCTTTCTTTTCATTTGACTAAAATATCCTCTAACCATTTTATATACCCTTACTCAAATAGACTTCTTTACTTTTGTGGCAATGCTACCATTATATTAAATTATTTTTATCCTTTTATTATTATTATTATTATTATTATTATTATTATTATTATTATAAACATAAATTTTAATAAATGTAAAATTATATCCTATATATAATTAGCGTAAGGGGGTTTACGTGGTCGTCTGGTCGTCAGGGCTAAAAAAGTAAATTCATTAGAAATTAGAAATGGGCTAGAGAACGAGCTGAGCCCGAGCATTGGTTTAAAAGACTAGCTAAATTCGTCAAAAAAAAAAAAAAGACTAGTTAAAACTATGCTACTAAGTACTAAGTAATTAATTAATTCATTAATGTTATTTTTAATTTAAAAAACAAGCAATCAAAAGAGGATATACTAAAATAATATACGATAAAATAGAAAAAATTAAAGTTGAGAAAAGTATTGTTAACCGAAATTAAAACAAAGATATTTTAGACTAAAATTTAAAATATAATTTTAAAAAAACCTTACCATATAAAAGAGTTCTAAGAAACCTAATTTTTTTTTAAAAGAAACATAAAAAAAATTTACTTTTAGATTTTACAACAAGCATGTTTTTAAAATTTATACTAAGAAAAGTGGTACGAAAATTGTAAATAAATTAAAAAACAATTCGAAAATCCAAAATAAAATAATTTATAAAGAATCTAAATATAATAACCACAAAAAATCCTATAATAATTTAATAATTTAAAAGTTACAAAAATTTTAAATTTTATCAACAATAAAATTTAAAGTAAATTAATAATGAATAAAACTAATAAAATATTCATTATCAACTTAATCATTTATTATTATAAATTAATATATTTTCGTAATAATTTTAATATATATATAAGTACAAAATACATGCATATTATTAATTTATTATCATTAAAGATAAAAAATAATTAAAAATGTTATAAAAAATACTTTTGACAAAAAAAATCAGAATAAAAAATATATTATAAAATGTTAATAAAGCAACCCGTGCATTGCACGGGTATAAAGCTAGTAAAATAAAAAATATAAGTAAACCCGAAACATTTTTCAAATAAGAAAAAAACAGTTCACATTTTTTATTTGATGATAATATGGTCATACAAGATTGTCACATTAATAAGTTTGAAAATAAGGATCGAATGATTAAAAATAATTTTGTTCTTGGTAAACATATTTTTTTTATTTTTGAATAAAATTAAAGAACATACATTTATTTAGAAATATGAAACACATTACACATAAATCAATAAAAAATTGATGCGAATATATAAGTTTTGTATTAACCATGTACAAAAACATTATTTTAAAAAATCATAAAAATTAAGAAGAAATTAGATACATTGATCTAAATTTATCAACTTTCTTATCTTAAAAAAGTAAAAAATAAATAATATAAATGTGATACGAACATAGTGAATAAATAAATTTACTTTATTTTATTATATTTACTTCCATACATTGTTACTTGAAGAAATAACTCATTATTTTTAATTTGATAAATATAATTGTAAGTTATAGGTATAGCGGAACTAATAAAATTAATAAAAATAATAAAACTTTAATAAATAAATTTAAGTTAGAAATTGATAAAATATTTTATAAAATGGTAAGATTATAGGCCCGAAGGAAAAAACTGAAAAGATTTGATATACATGTTGATGTAGGTAAGGTTATTTTGGTCTAAATTTATTTTAGGGTGTGCATGAATAAATTTGGGGTGTGCATAAATCACCACCCAAATATTATTTAGATGATACATTTCCTCTTATGCCCATTATAAATACATTGACTTTTAAGAATATGAGTTATTTTATACTCTTGGTCATTCCTAATTAATTGTTATACAATTTTCAAAAAGGGTAATTTAGGAAAAATGATCACAAATTTACATTGAAAATTGAAATGAACATGTATTATGGGAAAAAAAATTCTCTCAAAAGAGACTACTATTATGGGACGGAGGGAGTATTAATAATAGATGTTGTGGGACACTTTTCTATAATTTTGAAACAGCTTTGTTTTGATTAATGCCATTGTCATCTCTTGTGCTTTGTTTCTATAATTTCCATGACATTGTCATCTCTTGTGCTAGTCTGAAATCGACAATTCAGAGAAAAATACTCCATGGATCCTAAATTGAGAGCTGTGATTTTTTTTTTTAGTGTAAACATTATAATGTTCTAAATTATTTGCGAAGTGTTGTAAATACAGAGGAAGCCAAAAGAACCCAGGACAAAATTGTCAAAACTCTAAACAGGTGCTTATATTTCTTCCTGATTTCACGAGTAAATAAATCAAAAAATTTATACAAGTCCATAGCATTCTAATAGTGGCTCCCGTCAAAATTTACAGCTTTTACTTTAAGAGATGATTGGGCTTGGTTGGCTGGGGGCTTGTGTAATGGGTGCATCTTTTGGTAGTGCTTTTGCTGTTTTACCTGCACTTTCTTCGGTTGTTTTAACTGCACTTTCTATCGATTTGGGTCTTGTCAATGATCTTCTCAAGAGCCTGAGAGGCCACCTTTTAGGTTTGATCTGTCCCAGCAGCTTCATCTGCTCCTTTCTTAACTTTCTATTTGCATACCATCTTCCCCCTCGCCAGCCCAAGCCATACCTGCAATAGTTGAGCAAAAAGAAAAACAGCTTAATATTTTTTTCAAGAAGATTGTGATTTGCGCTATAATAAAGTGTCTACTACTCTACTTGCCATCTCTCAGCAATTTCGAAGATGCAATATGACAATCTAAAGGGCAAATAAAATTAACAAACTCCAAACAAACGTAAGACCTACTTTAAAAAACTGGATACTGCGGTTTCTTTTGTTGTATATATAATTATTTCGAAGTTGCAATATGACAATTTAAAGGGCAAATGAATAACTAACACTCAACAAACAATAGACCTGCTTCAAAAAAATGGACTTAAGTCCAATTGCCTGTTTTAATGATACACAATGCTCTAAAATGAGGTCACCTGTTGAAGTCTAATAATTTCTTTTCCAATGGAAAGATAAAACTGAGGATTTCCAATTCCAAAAACTAGTTTCCAGTTAACATATTTGGCAAGATCTCTAGAATGGGAAAAACATCAAGTTGCATCTACAAGCATCAAGTTCTGTTTTATCATGTAATCAGTTCGTTTCTATCTGATCAGATAGCTCTGATCAGAAAAGTCCCAAATATTTGGAGCCACTAGACATACTAAATCAACCACAACAGGTTTTACAAGTTACACTGTGCCAGAACCCCTAATCAAGCCATAACTGTCAACAGGCATCACCATGGATATCAGCTTTTACTTATTTCTCTCATGGTCCCTTTTTTCATTTCATTATTGTTTTATGACACAACAAAGTGAATCGTTTTTGGAAATGACTATTTGTAGTTTCCACAAAAATACTATACATGAATGCCATGCTACAAACGACCTAAGCCTGTTGATGAATCAGATTATCAGAAATCACATTTCTTATTGCCATTGTTAAACTTAGGAAAATTGTCTTTTATGAAAAAACCACAAGACAAACAAAGTTCTGCGGAAACTTCAAATCTCAAAAAAGAAAGAGCGGCCGATAGAGTACTACAGATATTGAGGCTTTTCAAATTCAAAACTCAAATCACACCATGTCTAACCCCTTCTCATGAAACTAATAGGTGTAGAAATATCAATTAAATAATATGAAAGAAAATCTAAGCATCAGAAGAAATAGAAAAAATAAATACTGAATAAGTACATGCCTTTTCCTAAAGTCAGAAGACCTTGTAACTTGTAAGCAATTCAAAATTGGCAGTGAAAAGGAATACCAAACAAAATAATAATAACTGCAGCGCATCTTATAAATCAAACTAGCTACAATTTTCTGTAGAAAAGAAAGAAAGGGGCAAACCCGACGAGTAAACTGACTCCAGCTGTGACAACATGTGTTGCAGGATTATAGCTGCTTGATCCAACAAGTTTTTTGAATTCATTATGCTGCATGCTATAATTTTTTTTCATCTACAATAAACAGATAGATGCATCTCAGATTTAACTAAATACCAGAGGATGAGAAAGCAAAAGGTCTGGTAGAACTAATTAACTATATACAGTACATGAGACCCAAAAGAGAAACAGAATTTTCCAATTGAAAGCGACTCTAATATGCATATAAGGGAGATAAAAAATCCCAGGTTGCAAAGTTGCTGTCACAATTTTGAATAGCACTAATCATAACAACAGTACCTGAAGAATATCGAACTATGTACGGAATCTACTTAAAAGTCTTCAAGTACGTAGCAAGTTTGAAACAGGTTGATATATTTCAAAAATAATGTTTACGGATATACTTATACATATATACTTATACATATAAATGTTTCGCATTTCATGACTCAGGAATGTTCTATGCCTTTTAGTACCCAATCCTTCGCTAATATGTTCTTACGCTTTCGAAATAAGGAACACTTTTGAATGGAGAAAGGACAGAAGAACCAGAAGTTGCTATAGTAAACGAATGCATGCAGTCATTTATGTTAGGTACAACTTACAGCATTTTCAATTGAGTCGAGCCTCGTTTCAACTTTTGATTGGTGAAGGTGGCGCAACGTATAACCTGTCATCCATTAATTTTCAAGTCAATATGTACATCCAAATCACAGATTCATGTTTGCAACAAAAGAAATTAAAAAATCCAAAAATGCTACCAGAACGGAACATTTTAGTTTGCATTGGCATATCACCAATGAGCCATAGAAACCTAAGCAATCAAGAACACTGGAAAATTAAGCAAGGTGCTATTGTGTTGGTTAATTTGATGTATATCTCTATAGATAGCTATCCAAGTCCAAATTCAGTTCGAGGTTCATTCCATATCATGTACAACTTAAGGCCTTTCCACTATTCTGCTTTTTAAGCTAATTACTGTAGTTGGAACATTTTGCTATCAAGAATACTATATAGGAGATGCAAAGTTCGTCATCATCTCAGTTCCATATCAGCATTTTGAGCTAAGGCCAGAGGAGCTGAGGCCAACGAAACAACACTGCGCAACCAGGAACATGTTCTGGAAGCTATTATAAATGTACTACAGGGAGCGCTTGCCTTTACAGGTGTCCCCGATGTGGATTTGCTGATTTTTCCGAAAGCGGTTGCCAATCTTGTTAGGGCTGACAATATTGCTGCTATGCCATCTGACATTCCAAATGTTGTTGTGGTTCCATTCGATCCTGTTATTCTTTTCAGTTTATTCCTCTTGTGACTGAAGATGTAACTAATGCTGGAGTGGCAGGTCTGCTAAATGCTGGATTGCTGCTCGAGTTGCTAGAGGCACCGAACTCGCTCCAAGTCATGATGGCACTTTCATCATAATAAAAAATTTAAAAGTGTCATTATGAGGTGGAGCAAGTTGGGCGCCTCCAGAAGTAGCAATGCCAACATCAATCAAAGTTGCTATTCCAGCATTAGTTATATTAGCCGCAGGAGGAAAGGAAAAGGCAAATGAACACCAGCAGGTGAAACCACAACAGTATTCAGAACGTTAGGTGCCATTGCAAAAGGGATCATTGATGGCAGAACATTGATAATGATGGCCCTAAGTCCTAACAAGATTTGCAACCATATGAAAGAACAAGAGCTCCCAATAATACAACTACACTAGCTTCCAGAATACCTTATTGGGGGACCAGTGGTCCCAAACTCTGTTAATCGGAGCTTAATTGGTCTGCTTGGAGCGACTGTATTGTTAATAAGATGCAAATCTCTAAAGACAGCTATCCAAACTCGGTTTGGTTCGGACCATATCATGTATAGCATAATGTTTTTCTCGTGTTATGCTTTTTAAGCTGATTATTATAGTTGGAACCTATTTCTATCAAGCAAAGATATGTAAGAGCTGAAAAGTTCATTGTCATCCCATATTTCCTATAGTCATTTTTAAGCTACGCCAATCTTAGAGTGCACCCTCACACTGCACTAATTTCTTGTTGGGGACTTTATCATCACTAGTTCGATTAAAAATTTTGGTTGCACATACAGGGGTGGATCTCTCTCTATATATATAGAAATTTCTATAGATATAGAGAGAGGGGGGGGAGAGGGGGAGAGAGAGGGAGAGAGAGAGAGAGAGAGAGAGAGAGAGAGCATTAAGTTAAAACAAATACCAAGCCATGCTGTACCAACAGATGCCACAGAAGTTGAGATTGTAAACACCACCTTATGCCTCTCAAAAGTATCCTAAAACATTAAAAAAAAACAATAATCAACACATAATCACACAAACCCCACCACCAAATTAAAATACACACCAACAAAAACCCAACTATAACAATCACAAAAAACACACAGGCCTAAAAAAAGGCCCAGAATTCAATTTACAACTTCCACCCTCAAAACACAATAAAAACATCAACTTTAATTCAAGAAACACAATGTACCTTGATTGAATAATATGTATCTTGAACAGCAGTCAATGAATTCAAAGCCCTCTTCTTTATCTGAGGGACTGCAAATCTCTTAACAATTGGCACACGTAACCTCCCAAAACGATTCATTCTGCATAACTCGCACTGGCCCAGTTGAGTTTTTAGCAAAAAGATTGAAAATCTTGGACACCCAAATCACTGTTTTGTGGAAAAGATTTTAAAGTTTGGATCTTTCTTCTTCAAGGGGTTTTAGAAGACACCCAAATCACTGTTTTGTGGAAAAGATTTTAAAGTTTAAATCTTTATTCTTAAGGGGTTTTAGAACACGGTAAAAAAGGAAACTTTTCTTGGACAAAAAGATAAGCTTTTGCACCGCCAGATTGCAGGGTTTAGATTTATATAAAAAAATATTTGGACCGTTGGATTGAGTCCGGATTAATCTGTGATCATATCTTATTTTTTTATGACATTGTTGTAAAAAACCCCGTTTATTAATTCCTGATTAATTTTCTAAAAGGTTCGCTTGATTCCCGATTTAACAATTAATTCTTGATCTTGTTTGATATCCAATTTCTGTAACAGGATACTATCTTCATTTTTACTATAATTTAACACGGTAACTTAAATTATTTTATTATTGCTTACTCCTTTTTGTCAAAATAAACTTTTTGTTTAATTAAGTTTTTCTTATTTAATTTTTTAATGTAACTTTTTTAAGAAATGCTAAATAACAGCATATTTATCATTATACAATTAAATCTGAGAAAAATAGACACTTTTTCCAGAATTAATTTAAGAGTAAAGGAAATTTATATACAAGAATTGGTGATGTTTTGTGGATGAAAAATTTCGCTTCTGTATATACAATTTTATGTTGAAATTGAAAAAATGTTTGTTTATCCTGGATTATTGATCAGTCGAACTATTAAAATTATATTGTATAAGAAAATCTTTTAATCTTAATATGAAATCAACATTTTTTCTTTTGAAAAATAAGGAAACTGCTATAGGTATCACTACTAGCATTACTCCAAACACAAATATATTTCCCTAAAAGGTATTTTGATTTGGCCATCAAAGTTATGTACTCCGATGTATTGAGGGTCTTGGCCCTTTGCGTTCAGATGGAGTTCAGTTGGAAGACTGAAAAGTGGTGCAAAATCGCAACTGGTTCTAAAAAATCAACATAAAAAAAAAAAAAAAAAAAAAAAAGAGGCCCAGCCGGCTTAATAATTTTTTTCCCCAGATTTCTCAAAATCCTGGTAGTTCCTGACCATGAAGATGGAATAAAAGTACAAGTACTTGATATTGTCTCAAAAGTTACTGTTTCAAAGAATGAAATGTAAATAGCAGCCGGAACTGCAACAATTTCTTCACCAGTATTATTCACCAAATACAAACACATTACACATCCAGTAGCCTCTAGTTTCGACTCTCTCTAATGATCTCCTAACGACGGATACCTCCCAACAAAAAAGTGAAGCAGATAACTGGGGGTTCAACAGGCACAAGTTATAAACCATTCATGCAATTTTGGTAACACAGACAAACAAAAATTCCTCAGCAATCAAGAATTGCAAAACAAAAAAGTATGCGTAAATTCTTAATCTGAGTGACCTTCTGGAACCTCAGCTTCAGCTGAGGGAGACCTAGCCTGTTCTGGAGATTCTTCTGGGGCTTCAGCATCCGACTTCTTGTTGCTTGCAGCTTCTTGTTTTGTAGTCCAGTTAGAAATCTTTGGGGACTTCGAGGGAGATGTCTCCGATGAATGAATTGCTGGCAAATTTTGTTGATAAGAAAAATTCGTTGAATGTATAGATAAGGCAGGCATATTTGAACCATAATTATATGAATATCCCAGCAAAGGGTGATCGTATCTACAAGTGGGGCCAAACTTGCAAAGCCCGTACATACTGTAATATGAACATACAGCTTGCCCCTACAAACAAAGAAAAAAAATGCCAACTTCAATTGTTTGCGTCGAGATTAACAAGTGTAACAACGGCACACTAAATGCTGATTTTGAGTATGTGAGCAAGTTCTAACTTACAGGTCTCAAAGGGAGGCCAAGTGGACCTATAGAACCAGCTGCTAGTTGGGCAATCTTTTCTCTCGGGTGATGGTACTTGCACTCCCATCCATATTTGCAGCTTCCATTATTCATAAAGTACCGGCAATCTGGTTGATCAGTTCTCTCGGGCAGATGAGAAACTCCTGGATATGAAAGTGGTATCTGCCCGCTGTATCCTGAATGACCATAAACATTGGTAGGTGGTGCAGGGCTCATGCTACTCTAATAAAGTGACAGAAAATTGTGTTAAAATAAAACAGAGAAGGATTATATAAGCTCTGCGAAACCATCATTATGATGAATCATTTCACGAATGACTACAAAACATATAGAGAAGCACTAATGCTCTGAAGTGAACTGAAATGTAACGACTGATAAATTCCATCCTTCATGGATAGTTCTGATAAAATTCAAGAGTCAAGCAGAGCAAAAGATTAATATCTATCTGACATATGGCTTTGTTTACAAACTTCATTCAGAACTGAGAACGCGATGCATACAAGTAAAAATGAATGAAAGGAAGAGGACTCTGACATAGTAACACCTATAGCAGAACTGTGTAGTAGCTTATGCATTCAATGACTGCAATTGTCGAAGTAAACTGAATCATTGCAAAACAAAGTGTTCTAAACGCAGAGTTCAGTTTTCAATTTGCTAAAGTTCATTATATAGTCATTGCAAAAATAGCAGAACGTTCAAGATTCATGTAAGCTATTACAAACAAATAAACAACTATGTCCACAAAGATTGCCATTTTTCAGAAGACTAGTAAAACGACATCTCCATTGTGGGAATAGGCACAGGAAATTCAGTGAAAGTAGTACAAATTCTTATTTAAAAACAATTCTAAGCAAGATCAGCACTTATAAGCAGTATTGTAAAAATCGGCCTAGGCGCTAGGCGCCCCCAAAACGCCCCGACTCGGACCTAGACGGTTAAAAAAATGTTTTTTGTGTAAATCGGTCAAAAATTGCAAAAAATCGGTCTAGGCGGTAAAAAATCGGCCTAGGCAGTCAAAAGGCGGTCAAAAATCGGCAAAAATTAGTAAAATATGTTGAAAAATTCAAAAATCGGCAAAAAAATTTGGTAAAAATATTTAATAAATAAAAATATTAAAAATAATATTTAAATACAACTGATTAATGCTCCGATTAATCCGTCCGATTAATCCCGCCTACCCGATTAGGCGCTAGGCGGTACCCCAACCGCCCTGAACCGCCTACCGATTTCTGGAACACTGCTTATAAGCCTTAAACATGTATAAACAGTAATAAGCAAGATCAGCAATCAATTATACTGTTTAACTTATTTTTCCATCGCTGCCTCCCTGGTAACGGATACAGAGATGCACCCCGAATGCAGTTATGTAACTGAAACATACGATAAATCTTATAAAGCATTCTTATTTCAAACTAAGTTTTGTAATAGGTGCGATAAGTATTGAACAAACTCTCAAACTTGATAGTTAAGCTTTGTCTAGCCTCCTCAATAAAGAGGACTGCATAGGTTTTACTGCATAAGATGATGGATACAATATATGTACATGGAGAACAAAGGAACATGCCTGCCTATAAATTATATCTGCCTTTCAGAGTTTTACTAAATGGGAGTGTAGCAGATAACTAATCCTATTGTTTACGGACGTACAATAGGACTAAAGGCCAATATCATACAGCAAAAAAAGATAATAAGCTTGAGGTACAGGAGGAAGTAGATTAAACTCAATATCTGACCAACGCAAGCATCATTATTCGAACAGTGGGAGGAATGCCATACATAGACGAGATAGGAATGACTTTATACAAGTTTGACAGGGTAAGGAATCTTACATCTGATTATAGAGCAGTAGAACACGGAAGAAACTACAAGCAAACAGGACAAGACCATTGCAACCATTTAGCCTACAGCTTTAAACTAGAGAAGTGTCTATAACAAACTTGAATGAATGCAGATACCATGATGTCCAAAGGGAGAGCTAGTGCATAAATGAACATAAGAAAATCACAATAGAGCAAGCAGTCACTGCAAGTAAGTCTTACTAACCATGTAAGTGTTCCATTCCGGTGTAGAAACCATGCCTTGAGAGGGAGGATAAATAACTGGCACGTAGGTCTGCTGACCTCCTGAATGAGGTGGAACAGACAAGTATGTCGTTTTGGGTAACGACCATGCAGAAAGTCCACCTCCGTAAGACAAACCATATGAAACCGTAGATCCATATTGAGATGGTCCGGTAACAGAAACAGCAGGATCCGGTTGAGGATGATGGAATTTGCATGTAATTCCAAACTTACAAGCTCCGGTGCGCATATAATAAGGGCATGGCTTCTCATCCTAGATAACTCCAATAAGATATTTTTAGTTCAAACCCTTCACCTTAAACGTCAATGATGGATAAGATATTTCCTTTAGGGGGAACTACTACAAATTAAATGCTTCTTGAAAAAAATTTGATTGCAAATTACTCATTGAGAGGTTTTCACTGTAAACACAAAATAACAGTCCTAGTTCGCCTGTTGTTTTCAAAAGGGAGCAAGTAATTCACACCAGGTCCTAGTTTCTTTTCTTTGTTTTGTTAAGGTGCTACAAATATGTCATATGGCACTTCAAATACAAACTTAAATTTCTACTCAAAATCTTGAATACTTGTGAAGAAATGTAACAATAATCACCTGACGCATAGGAAGTCCTAAAGTGTTCAGTACAACTGGTCTAGCACCATTCCTATCCAGTCTATGATGATACTTGCATGATGATCCATATTTGCACATACCTGTCTTCAAGAAATACTGCAACACACAAGCATCAATTAGAATGTAACATAACATAATTGTTCCACTCAGCTGCACAACTGCGGTTAGTGATTCAATCACAGCGGGTAGACCAAGAGAAGTTCTTTAGTTTTATTGAACGGTGTAAGGTAACAACAACATAATACGAAATTAGCAAAACCACACTACGAACTTAATTAATCCAAAATGTTGAATATTACCTGGATATAGGAAATTATAAACTCTATTCTAAGAGTGTAGGCTAATTTACTAGAATCACATTTAGCACCTCCACTTCAAAAAGTAAATAAATATAATAAAATAATAAACCACACCCCTCTAAGATGGTCAAAAAATATTACCTCACAGTCTGGTTGTCCAATTCTCTGAGGAAGCTCCCCTCCATATTGACCAATCTAAATAAACAAAATTGCAGCACTAACAATGTAAAAATATACGTAATTCTCAAACAGAATAGAGAATGTTCTAAAAATTGTTATGGACCAGGACCACCCACATACCAAGACTAAAATATTAGTATCTAAACTGATCACTTTATACCTCAATAGTCAAACTTTATACACATAGGGTCAAGTTCAAATGAGAACTCCAGACGGAACAACAAAATTTATAGAACGCAATATTGAATAACTTCAAAACATTGTCCTCACCATTATCCCGTTCTCACTTGAATCTTAGCCTATATATAACGAAAAAATCTAAAAATTTATATATCGATTTTTTTTAAAAAAAAGGAAAATAACCTGAGAAGGTAACTTAGAAGGATGATTAAATCGACAAGTAGCACCATAACCACACAATCCGGTCCTCAAAAAATAAATGCAATCAGGTTCACCGGGACGATCCGGATAAATACTTGAATCATCACCACCACCACCGCCATTACCATCCTCTTTGTCACTACTCTGGACTCTCAGTTTACTAACAGCTTCTGCAGTTACATATATAACCATTCAAACAATCAATACAAACAATTATAAAAAAAACACAGAAAAAACAATCATAATATACAAATGTCAGTAAAATTTCGAGATAACCGCATAAAAAAAGAAGTTGATCACATTACAGAAACATCAGAAACTTACGATCACACAAAATAAAATACATAAACAGTGACATACAAATTTAAAGATTAAATAAATAAATACCTTGAATATGATCAAGGGAGGGATTGGATGAACTGGAAACACCAACATTCCTCTTCACCTGTCGATTAGCCGGCATCGATGTACAACAACAACAAGTTATAATATATTTATTTAATATTTGTGTGTGTGTAAAAAAATCAGGAGAGAGCAGAGAAGAAGTTATAATATGTGTGTAATGAAATTTAAAGGTGAAGCCAAAGAGAGTGTGTGTATGTCATCTACATCTGTGTGTTGAAAAAGGTGAATAATTTAACAGGAGGTTGATGATGAAGCAGAGAAGAGAAGAGAACAAGGGAAGATCTATCAAATCAAAAGTATGTACTATGGTCTATGGTAATATAAACAAAGACAGGCTTTATGCTTTTACCTTAACCACACTTTCCTTCTCTTCTCATGTCAATTGCATCGTCATCCCATCGAAAGTACACTTAACGTACTGTTTCGTATTTTTAATCTCGATAAATAAATAAAATGTTCGAACATTCAATCGAATTTATTTAGTAAAATTTATTTGTAACAAAATATTAGTGGAGGACTTGGAGCAAATTCGTGATGATGATTTACTGTTATTCTGATTTCAAAATTACTGTGCTGTATTTTTCTTGTTTTTTGTTCTTTTTCTTTTTATGCTGTTGAGTTTTAAATGTCCTTTCCATGGGTCGGTTTGAGATTTCATTTTTGATTGATTTCATTATATTAAAAAATTTGGCCCGCTCGTTGATGAATAATTAATTATTTTGTCTAGAGCAAGGTAACCAAAGTGTCCTTGACGTGGTTGTTGGCATGGGTGGGGATGAGATTGTCATTTTGCCTTTTAATCATTTAATCTTTCTGTCAAAATTCCTCAAAATAAACTAACCTCATTTTTTTCACGAAAGTGAACTTTCAACTTTGTACTTTGAGTGTAAAAAACATTTACTCCACTCGGTTTCTCCGTGATTTAAATTGACACAAAAAAAAAAAAAAACTTTTTTCATTTTAAATTAGTAATTCACTTTCATAAAATAATATTTTAAAATAGTTATCTCACTTCTATTTTCAAGATAATTTTTTACTTAAACTTCTCTTTAATGAAAGAATGTCAAAAATAACAGTTTTTTCAACTAAAAAAAAACAAGAATACCCATTTCCGGAAGCAGTGGCGAATAATACTCGATTGGTTACCCAATCAGCGTTTACGTATTGATGATACGCATCACGTGAATGCGTATCGTGTACTGTAACAGCTTCATTCAGAGGCAACTCGCCGGAAAATTTTGTCATTCTCCTCCAACGCCGTTCATCCTCTCTATTCTCTCTGAGCATATCAAAATGAAGGCAACACCTCTGTCTCCATTTATCCCTAACTCTTTATTGAACTCCGGCCCCGCAGGGGCGTGTAAATGATGAACGAAATCAGATCGAAAATTGCAATCGAAAACTTAGGTTTGATTTGGGCGTTTTCAATCGTGCATTAGAAATGTAATAAGATTAATATAGGTTTGTAGAGCTTGAAACGACGATTGTAATGGTATATAATACGTAACCGGAAAATGAAGGATGGTGATCGGAACTTGGACGGAACTTGAGCAAAATCGCCTCCAAATCGCCTTTCTCGTCGCCTCCTCTACAGAGACGAGTGTGACGTCATCACGCATTATCAGGACGCGTTACAGCAGATACGCATCTATGAGATGCGTATTCTTTAGAAATTTTACAAAGGATACCCGCCCGGTATATGCATACCCACGATTACCCATATGTAAAATGCGTATTCCAGTTACCCAATAACAAATACGTGATCCATCCGCTAAGTTTCGTCCCACCATCTGGAAATCATTATTTTCATTTTTTTTATTAAAAAAACGTTATTTTTTTTGCCATTGTGCCTCTTTTATCTTCAAGTTTTAATTTTGAAGATTGACATTATAATAATCACTTATTATTCTAACCATTACATATATGAATACATATGAAATTAGATCATCAATATTTAAATAAACTTTTAATATACGTAATTTTTTAAAAATGGACTACTAAATTAAAATGAAAGGAGTATCGAAAATGGAGTAATACTCCCTTTGTTCCATCCATTTCTTTACATAAAAAACTGAGTATCTGACACGCATTTTAAGGTACATTTTAAGGATAGTTCTATAACTTATTTTTAATATTTTTTTGTATAAAAATAGGATTGTTCTATTTTTATATCAAAAAAAAAATATCAAAAATAAATTATAGAACTATCCATAAAATACATCTTAAAATCCGTGTCGAAAATTGGTCGGTAAATGTATAAGTTTCTGGAGGACAAGCTCTATTATATGCACAGTTACCCATGTTTTTTCTTAAACAAGAACAAGAACGGGTCCCACAGAATATGTAGAATTTGTCAAAGCAAAAGCAAATGGAAGAGCGGCACGTAATAGAGTTACTTTTACTGCAGACGAAGGTATGTTGCAGAGGGATGACGATTCCATACAAAAAATTGCATATATGATTCAAGTGGATGATGATTCAAAACATTTAGGAAGTTGACCTCGTTTTACCACTTTACTTACGTTTACTTGTAATTTTCTACAAACGATCCTTCACGTGCTCTTTCCCATCTTTTTAGTCTTTTTTGCTACAGTGCGTAGAATCGGTTCCTTTCAAATTCATGAATCACATTCACCAGAATGTTGGTCAAAAGACTCAAAATCGATTATGTTAATTTACCGACTCTCCTAAAATCTTACTATGTTAAGTTATCAGCTCTACTAAAATCTTAAGGTGTTAGGAATTGGGTTTACCAGGATCATATATTTATCTTAACAGATTATCGATTCGGGCAATGAGTAAAGATTAAAAATCATTACCGTAATGATTCAATTAGTATTTCTCTAATTTCACAATCGGTTTAAGAATCATTGAAAAAGCATTACCGTAGATAAGTGCAACCTAGCTACGCTAATTTTGGCCAATTTTTGTAGGGTGTTTAAATTCTTTAAAAGTGCATCCGCCCCTACCGCATTGACAATTGTTTCACCTAACCAAGCTAGTGACATTGACATACATCAAATCGAAACTTAACTCTTGGTAAAGGCATTTACAATCTGCAACTATTGTAATCATCGATAGTGTGTGTATACACTACAGGAGTAGGTCCTTCTTTGTTGGAAGTACCCACAGGTTCGTACGCATGTGTAATTTTGTTACAATAGATATGGGTCAATCGATTGAAAAAGTAATGGGCCCAAAACTGACGGAGGTGTTAGGTTGAAGAACGCAATTTATTAGCTTCATTGTAGAATAGATTCGGCCCAACATTATCAACCACAAATTTGATCTATAAAAACAAAGTATCTGAACTCTGTCTAGGATTGGAAATATCAGCCCATTTTGTAGATTGCCCACATCCTCCTGTATAATTAATGTAATTTGTTATGTTTCTCAGTTGCATCTACTGCAAGTGAGGTTTATGTTTCAAAGTCTCGGCTAAACAAATCAGTGCGATTGTATGAGGAATATTAAAACGTTGTTTGCCAATTTTATTTTATTAAAAAAAAACCTTTTCATATAAGCAGACGTGGCTTATAGGAGTTTTTTTTGTTTTTTCAATTTTTTTAAGTCATACATCATCAGTAATTAAAATTTGGTTCATTAGATCCATCTTGTTTATCCAAATGATCATAGGATCGATCCCCTCTCCAATGTTGAGAGGGGTGTGATGCCACTTTGTGGGTTTGCAAGTTCTTTCTATTACATCGGTTGGTGATTTCTGTTCATGAATGTTCGTTAATGTTAGTTTGTGCTTATCATATTCAATTATTAGTAGAGACTGGCTCATGACGTTAAAAACAAAAAGTCAATGTTCGCTCATGTTAGTTTGTGCTTATCATGCTCAATTATTAGTGAAGGTTGGCTCGTGACGTTAAAAACAAAAAGTAAAGTGTTTTAGACTCTTTTTTTTTTTGAAAAAAATATACACACTATTGTGTTAAAAACAAAAAGTGAATGTTCGTTCATGTTAGTTTGTGCTTATCATGCTCAATTATTAGTGAAGGCTGGCTCATGACGTTAAAAACAAAAAGTAAAATGTTTTAGACTTTTTTAAAAAAAAAAAATATACACACTATTGTTTCTTTTGTAACGCAGACCAATGAAAACAAAAGTTCGCCGTCTGTGGGAATCGAACCCACGACAACGGGATTAAAAGTCACGCGCTCTACCAGCTGAGCTAAGACGGCTGTGTTTTCTTGAACTTTGCCTGATGATATATAAGGAAATGTAGTAATGAAAAGCATGCAAACAATTGATTCGGGGCACGACATCAAAGAAAATAATAATGATAATAAGGTGAGATTGCGAGATATAAAAAATTTCAAACTGTAAAGGACAGCGGCATTATGAAACAAAAGACAAAGTGAAGGCATTCAGTTTCGAATTTCGATACATCTACGACCGGACTCTAACCGATGGCACAATGTTAATTTATCTTCAGAACCATACATCATATTCTGCTACTGCAGTTTACATGCAACTGAAGTGAATAGTAAAAGCTATTTTCTGAATTACAACAAAGATATTGCAGTCAACAAGTGACTATTTACATATCTGAAAAACTGTCTTGAATACATTGATTAAATGTTACAATTGCAAGACCAGGAGGGAGTGGAGACAATTTTAAAAAAGCATCAACTTGCACCGCATCCATGAACATATTACCTTAAGACCTGCATGGAGCTTTTAGAAGGACTTGCAAGGTCAAGAAAACACGAACATAAGCGGTGTAGTTGGAAACAAGAAGGAAGAAATCTAAGAAGGACAAGCTCAGGAGAGATATAGCCGAGGGATGAATCACTTTTTTTCTTGTTGCATGACAAGGAGAAACTTTGGTTCAACCCTAAGAGCCATGACTAGCCATTCTCTAGAAAGAATGTCTTTAACTTCTAGGGCTGATGAAAGTTTCTGATACAATGGCATTCCCATATTTGATAAAGTGTGATATATTGACTAAGAAGGTGCAGCTATTTGCCTATTTATACTGAAAGTCCCGGAGAGAGATGGGTCATTATGGTCAAATACATGGAGTTGCTATTTACAAAACAGAGGGTAATTATTTAGGCTTTCATTAGGATCAAGGGTCAAGATAATTATTTTGAAAGAAACGTTAAAAAGAAAAAGAAAAAAACAGAGAAGATCACGAGAGAAAAAGTAGGCAAAAATACAAAAGAGTGCACTAATCCAGTACATGCATATTACAAATTTCATCATTTTCTGCATTGAAAAAATGAAGACAAAATACTGGAGGGTAAAGTTTACATGCATATTTTGACTGTGGAGCAGTACAGTACTAATCCAGTGTAGTGGTCCCTATAGTTCTGCTGCAGTATCCTTTACTAAAAATCTAAAATATTCTTAACTTCATTATTTTAT
Organism: Kitagawia praeruptora; assembly: GCA_037693485.1. NCBI lineage: Eukaryota > Viridiplantae > Streptophyta > Magnoliopsida > Apiales > Apiaceae > Kitagawia > Kitagawia praeruptora. Next base: position 24,385,836 of record CM075351.1, on the reverse strand, counting down.
TTTTACTAGCTTGTGTTCAAAGAGAAGTGCCCTCCTCCCCCTTGACCAGTATTATAATCCAGTGTACTGTTTCTAAAAGTCTCAATACATAAAATTTTACTAGTTCAGATTAAAAGATCAGAAAGTGTTAAAATTTTACCAGCCACACTTTTTTGATAATTAAACAAATTCACACCCCCATATCTTGTATTCAAACCCTCCATATACCATAAGGACAACAAGGAAGATACCACTACACAGAAGTTTTAGTAGCCAAAACTTACCTACACGGCTACACATATAAAAGTAGAGAGTGACATGTAGAATATGCAGAGGGGTGAATAATAATGTGTGCAGCCGTGTAGGTGGGAGGGGAGGAGCAGAGGGTAATTAAGAAGAAAGGGAAAGAAGAGAACAAAACCCCAGAAGAAGCTAGGCCTACAGTAATAATATACTCCAATAATAATTAATACTGTACAGTAAGATGGGTGTTTATTCAGAGCTTCAACTTTATATGACAAGTCTTTCTGTCCCTCTCTGCTTATTCCCCTTTTCATACAAATACAAATGCAGATACAGTTCATTTTTTATAATCAATCTATTCTCCTACCTAGCCAGTAGTTGAACTGATTAATTACCCTTGTGTGTGAGTGTGTGTGTGTTTTGCAGAGTTGTCCTCACTCACAATGATGGAGGAGGGAGCAGTCCCATGTGAGATCAATTTATGCATGGTTGTCCTTACTTATATTTAGCTCTTTCAGGTTTCTGCTTAGCCATCAAGACTTGCTACTAATGGTCATGCACTTATGACTGCCCTGTGAAACATCCATTCTTGTATTTAATAGGTTTTTATCTCCAATTTAAATTAAAATACAGTAAAATTTCGTTGAATTAATATTCGATATCACAAAAAATTAATATTTTGAATGCAAATTTTTGGTCTTAACATAATAACGATAGTATATATTTTACCTCGATTAATTAATAATCTTGATAAATTAATAAAATTTATCGATCCCAACAATATTAATTTAGAAAGATTTTACTGTAATAACTTCCTAAACACACTCCACTCCTGCACTGCAGCAATAATCTTGATAAATTAATAAAATTTATCGATCCCAACAATATTAATTTAGAAAGATTTTACTGTAATAACTTCCTAAACACACTCCACCCCTGCACTGCAGCAACCAACTATGCAGTTGCTGCATTTTGTACATTCATCTCTGCTAGAACTATTGTTTCTTCTTATTTTTTGTGAACCTAAAATACGTTTTAATTAATAAAACTGCACCGCAAATAATCATACTACAACATAAACACATAATCCGGCCACCCTGTAGTCTAACCTATTTCTCTTTAGTCTGTCCCGAAACCCAATGGCGGTGCATGGTTTGGTCTCAATGTAATGATGAAAATTGTACTATTTACGTCACAGACAGTCATTCTCATTAAAATTTCTACTTTCAGAGGACCACCTTTTGTCACAGTATTCGCACAAAAATTGCAGACCTTTTGAATGCTTTGGTTTGTGCATCAGTGCATAAGAGCAATTCGAATGGGTATCCTTAATTCCTTATTGTGGTTCCCTAAAATAATTAAAGAAGAATAAACAAAAGTCCAGAGCCGAGTCAGCAGTATATACCATATTCATTCCCCACATAGCCTACATAGGTAAGCTCTTTCTCTCACAGTGTTGGAGTGGTGATTTTAAATTTTTAATGCCAAATCCCTATTGTCCACCTGGTTCAAATATTGGTAAGGGGCTTCGTGCATGGAGATAGGGATGAGAAAAAATCGAATTGAAATCAAAATCGAAATCGAATCGAAATTGGTCAAAATCGAATTGAAAAAATCAAAATCAAAACCGAACTGATAGTTACGGTTTTTGATTTTAAAAAATCGAAACTTTCGGTTCCGGTTTTAAGTTAAAACCGAACCGATTATTAAAACAAATAAATATATAATTTATATAAATTTTTATAATTTATATGTATTTTTAAAATTAATAAATACGGAGTATATAATTTACATGTTTTAACACTCACAAGTTTATAGTTTTTTTTTATTCTTGATATTTATAACATAAATGACTACATTAGGGAAGACAATATGTTTTAATGAATAAAGATTGTGTTGTGCCCAAAATCCGCTTTGGGTTTGATTTAGGGCCCATTAAAGTTATGGACTCGGATCAGGGGATATAGACGGATAGATTAGGCTAAGGGGTAAGTATGGTAATTTGGTTTGCCTTAGCAATAAACTGGAGGATGGGATTCTGGCATCTGGTTCAGGGTTTACTCATATGAGGGTTCGGGCATGTGAACCCTGAATAGGGACAATGCTCTGTTAAGACTGGGTAGGAGTTCAACTGGGCATAAGGCTTTCAGGCAGGGGTACGCGCATGAACCCTGGTAGTTTCCAGAAAATACACCAGCAGTCTCGAAACTCCTTAAATCGCGGGGAATCAGATAAGAAACGTTGTAACAGACTTCAGGATATCTCCTAAACAATAGGAACGGCTTATCAGTAGTGGTTATCGTGGATTAACATCATATATATATATGGAATATGTATATATGCGTGTATACGTATGGATATATCACGACAAAAAGCATGGATTATCATGAAGCAACAACTGGATAACTAGGTCAGCTGAGATAAACGATCGTGGCAGGTCTGTTACAAGGGATATGGCAGATGAGAATGGAGGATAATTATTAAGAACTACATGAGGACTTGATCTCTTATAAATATAAGAGTATGTAGGCAATTTGCAAGGTGAGACACAAATACACACCTCTAACATTTGCTCCTAGCTGCTGGTTCTTGATTGAATAGGTTGTATTCAGTCATTATAGCTTGGAGTACTTGTAAACTCAGTCCATTAAATCACTCTTCTCCCTCTCGGATTAGGGTTCATGAGATTAGGGTTTTCGGGGTATAATTCGATTTATTTAATCATTGTTCTTGGATTATTTTGGTTGATTCTTGTAATTCTTTTATCGAAGTGCTGTACCAATTTTTCCTCACAACATTTGTGGCTCTAGAAGGAGGGGTGGTTTTATCTCTTGAGGGAAGAGATGTCTCGAAATTCTGGTTATGTGCATACACCGGAGTCCGAAGGACGGACGAAGTGATGATGATGGGGAACGTGATGAGGAGAGGACGAACCAGGAGCTGAGGGACAAGATTAAGAAGATGGAGAAGAAAATCGTTTCTTTGGAGAGGAAGTCCGAGAAGCTAAAGAAATGGAAACAAAAGCATGGTTCTACGGATCGAAGGGCAAAAAAGAAGGTGGTTACACCGGTTCGTTTAAACTTTGATAGTGATGAGGAGGAGTCGGAAAAAGAGGCATCACAAAAAGGATTTTCTGATGTGGAGACTGACCAAACAAACCCGGACTGGAAAGACGGAGAAAAAGAGGTTCAGCATTCCCAGGGTTTGCCTACTCGCAGCCTGAGCGTCTTTGACAGGCTAGGAAACAAGGTAGACGTTAAGGATTTACGTCACAAACTTGATGGAAAAAAGGAAAGGCGGACCAGGAGAACTCAAGATATGAGGTCTCAGTCGAAAGGATCTCAGAGCTATAGACGAGATAAGTCTGTTTCTAAGTCTGGCAGATTCTCTAAAGGGGGTGATGATGAGCGAAACTGTAACTCTCGGAATAACCCTGAGTACCATGATGATGATCAGGGTTCGACTGAGGACTCTAGTAACGATGGAAGCCAGTTCACAGATGGTGAGAACGAGCACTACAAGGTGAAGGATTTGCGTGAGGCATTAAAGAAGTTAAAGGTGGAGAAGCAATCGTTGGAAGGTTTAACAGTGGCTTCGCCCTTCACCAAAAAAGTGAGGGATTCACCACTCCCACCAAAATACCGGGGGGTGGGAGACTTGAAATTCAGTGGAACCACCAACCCAGTGGAATATCTCATCCGGTTTGACATGGAAATGGAGGTATATCAGGTGAAAGATTTAACAAAATGTCGTTTATTAGCTGCCACGTTAAGGGATAGTGCTCATTAATGGTTCAAGAGGCTACGTCCAAATTTTATCCGATCTTGGAGGCAAATGAGTGAATTGTTCGTAACCCAATTTCGGGCTTCAGTTGCATTCGCACCTGTAGCCAACACTCTGGAGAACATCAAACAGGACAAGAATGAAACTCTCAATGAATATTTCAAACGGTTTAATGCAGAGGTCCCTAAGGTGAGGAAGACCACAGATGAAACCTATAAAAAATTTCTGATTGCGGGCGTACGCCCAGGCACTGATTTTTGGAAAGAGCTACAAGGGGCGGAGCCCAAAACTTTGGCAGACTTCTACGCCAAGGCGGAAACTCACAAGGTGATTGAAGAATCAATGGCTAAACTCGAGAAGAGTCGAAGTTCAAGGGAATGGGGCAGGAGCAAGAGGCGTAGGTCATACAGCCCGAAAGATAGGGGGTACCACAAACGAACCTCTTATGGTGGAAGCTCCTCTACCAGAAGCAACCATCGTGATGAAAAGACAGCCCCTATAACTGTGATTACAACTAACACGGGAAGGACAATAAGCTACAAATATCCTACAAGGAAGGATTCTCAAGGTTCAGGCAGGTATACTGAGTACACCCCACTCACAGCTTCCATTGAGCAGGTGTACGAAGTAGGGAACAAGGCGGGAATGTTCAGAAAACCAACAAGGAATGGGCCTCCGGGAAATAAAAATGAAGGACGATACTGTGCTTTTCATGATGCCAATGGACACGAAACTACGGAATGCCGTCACCTGAAGGATCACATTGAAGATCTTATAAGAAGGGGTTACCTCACTGAGTTCGTGGCCCAAGAAGCTAAGGGATACAAGAATGACAGAATTAACAAAGAAACAGAAAAGACGAACCCCGAACGCCTTAAAAGGGCCAACAATATTCGTACTATTATTGGTGGACCTTACATTGGGGGTATGAGCAGGAACGCCCAGAAAAATTATACCCGGGAAACAAGGGGCGCACCCCTCACGAATGTGTACAACTTATCTGAGAGGCCACCCAAGCTTTTTAAGGGTGAGGCAGTTGACATAACGTTCACCGAGGAGGATGTCAGGCACGTGCATCACCCTCATAACGACACTTTGGTAATTAAGGCTGCGATCGGAGGCCTGAACGTACACCGAGTATTGGTGGATAATGGAAGCTCGGTAAATATCTTATCGTATAGCACTTACCAGAAAATGGGGTTACTTGACAAGGAAATGGCTCCTTCTTATAATGAGTTGTACGAATTTACTGGAAACCCTGTACAGATTATGGGACGGGTGAAACTCCCTATCACTCTGGGTGAGGAACCCCGGTCTGCTACACAGGTGGTAGAGTTCATGGTGGTAAATGAAGATATTTCCCATAATGGGATACTTGGAAGGCCGTTGTTAAAAGATATGCGGGTGGTGACGTCCATTTACCACTTGTCAATGAAATTCCCGACTCCCGGAGGAATTGGATGTGTTCAATGATGTCAATCTGATTCAAGGGAGTGCTATAGCAAAGCCCTGCATGTAGCTGAACAAGCTTGTAAGCACCTATTGTTGGTGGATGGGGGTACCTCCGAGCAATGCTATCATTACCTGAACCCCGGTGTAGGGAAGGGAGATGAATCCTTGCGTCGAAAGGAAACAAGACCAACAAGAGACATGTGTAATGTTATCATGATTGTTCAACATCCAGGCGAGGAGCCCTATACAAATGTTGCACCTTTTTGGGGGGTAGGTACCCCTAACGGAATACTAATGCTGGAAGCCCCGAAATTTCAAAAATCCAAGGCTGAAGAACCATTGATTGAAGGCATAGTTGAAGAAGTCCATGACAGTGATTTTGAAAGCTTGGATAATGAAAACGATCTGAAGGAATCAATGAAGTCCGATGGTCAGTTGGTGGAACCTCATCTTGATACAAGCAAGTTGAACCCAGTGGAAATTGATCTTGATCCACGAATGCCCGAAACAAAAGAAAAGACTAGGGCGGCTGAAGACACTTTATCTATCCTGGTGGATGCAGCTGATCCCACTAAGGAGTTGAAAGTTGGCAAACAGTTGAACCCTAAAGTCAAGGAAGCATTGGTTTGGTTTCTAAAAAATAACCTAGACGTATTTGCATGGAGCCACGAGGACATGGTGGGAATAGACCCAAGGGTGATATGTCATCATTTGAACATTGATCCAGACATGAAGACCGTAAGACAGAAGAGGAGAGCAATAAGTGAGGAAAGAGCCGTTGCCCTGAAAGAAGAGGTAGACGGACTGTTGGGAGCCAAGCTAGTAAGGGAATCATTCTACCCCATGTGGTTGGAAAATCCGGTCTTGGTAAAGAAACCTAATGGCAAATGGCGTACGTGCGTTGATTTCACTGACTTGAATAAAGCATGCCCCAAGGATAGCTTTTCGCTCCCGCGTATTGACCAACTAGTTGATGCTACGGCCGGTCATGCCTTGCTAAGTTTCATGGATGCATATTCAGGCTACAACCAAATTCCGATGTATGAACCCGATCAGGAACATACTTCCTTCATCACTGATAGATGACTCTACTATTACATCGGGATGCCTTTCGGGCTGTTGAACGCCGGAGCAACCTACCAAAGGCTGGTCAATAAGATGTTTAAAGACGAAATTGGAAAAATAATGGAGGTATATGTGGATGATATGCTGGTAAAATCCAAGGTAGCAGGTGACAATGTTGCTCACCTCACCAAAATGTTTGGCATCTTAAGGAAATATAGGATGAAGTTGAACCCCCAGAAATGTGTATTTGGGGTAGAATCTGGAAAGTTCTTGGGTTTCATTGTGAATCATCGAGGAATCGAAGCCAATCCTGCTAAAATAAATGCAATGGTTGAAATGAGATCCCCCCAAAGTGTGAAGGAGGTCCAAAGCCTTACTGGACGGGTGGAAGCCCTGAACAGGTTTATCTCTAAATCCTCTGACAGATGTCGAGAATTCTTCATAGCGATCAAGAAGAGAAAGGGCTTCGAATGGATACCTGAATGTGAGGCTGCCTTTATTAAATTAAAGGAGCAACTGGGAAGCCCCCCATTGCTAGCAAAGCCATTAGAAGGTGAAACCTTGATTTTGTACTTGGCGGTTTCTGAACACTCAATCAGTTCCGTTTTGGTCCGAGAAGAAGATCAAACCCAGTACCCTGTGTATTATGTAAGCAAGAGGCTTCTGGATGCTGAAACCAGATACACAAATATGGAGAAGCTAGCCTACGCTTTAATTCTGGCATCAAGGAAGTTAAGGCCATACTTCCAGGCACACACGATAGAGGTACGAACCTCATTCCCACTAAGGCAGGTCCTGCACAAACCCGAAGCCTCGGGAAGGTTAATGAAATGGGCTGTATAGTTGGGCTAGTTTGATGTTGAATACAAACCAAGGACAGCTATCAAAGGTCAAGCACTTGCTGATTTCTTACTAGAGTTCCCACCCTCCTTTGAGGTTGAAGCTAAGGATAAGATGAAGGAACCCCCAGAGAAGGATGCTCCAACAGAAAATTGCGCACCATGGTGGACTCTGTACGTAGATGGAGCCGTGAATGGAAATGGGGAAGGTGCTGGCATAGTCCTGATAAGCCCCGAAGGCCACAAACTTCAAAGTTCAATTCATTTTACATTCAAGGCTACAAACAACGATGTCGAGTATGAAGCCCTGATTGCGGGTCTGAAGCTAGCACTTGAAATGAAAGTGGTAAATATGACTGTGTATAGTGACTCCATGTTGGTGGTGGGACATATCAAAAGCAACTTTCAAGCTAGGGGTCCATGCACTGAACTATACATGAGGTACACTCAAGAACTGATGAGCAAGTTTGGGGAGATAAACCTTGTGCAAATTCCAAGGACAGAAAACTCAAGTGCAGATGCCCTAGCCAAAATGGGTTCCACTAGGGAAGCAACTATGTTAGGGGAGATACCGTTGGAGATACAGCAGCAACCTAGCATCCCAAGGTTCGACTGCATGGACATTGAGGTTCAAGTGGAGGATACATGGATTACTCCCATTTTGGAATACATAACAAAAGAGGTTCTACCAGCTGAAAGAGATGAAGCCCGAAGAATGAAGTATAAGGCTACGCGTTATGCCCTTTATGATGGAAAGCTGTACAAGAGGGGTTTCAACAAACCGCTTCTACGATGTATAGCAGGCAGCGAGTGCGAATATATTATGCGGGAGGTACATGAGGGCATATGTGGAAACCACTCTGTAGGAACCTCATTGGCCCATAAGATACTTCGACATGGGTACTATTGGCTGACTCTACAACAGGATGCACATAAATTCTCAAAGGCGTGCGATCGGTGCCAAAGGTATGCCAACTCAAATAAGAATCCTGCTGTGCCGTTGAAGCCACTCTAGCCCATGGCCTTTTGTTGTATGGGGAATTGATTTGATTGGAGAACTCCCTAAGGGGAAGGGAGGAGTAAAGTATGTTGTCGTAGCTATGGATTATTTTACAAAGTGGGCAGAAGCTGAACCCCTGGCTACGATCACCATAGCCAAGTTAAAGGAGTTCGTGTTCTGAGCAATTGTATGCCGGTATGGGATTCCCCATAAGTTGATATCGGACAATGGCAAGCAATTCGATAGCAAGGAAATGAGAGGTTTATGTGAAGACCTCGGAATTGTTAAGGGCTTCTCTGCAGTTTACCACCCCCAAAGCAACGGTCAGACTGAAGCCATCAATAAAATCATTAAACATACTTTAAAGGCAAAGTTGGAAGATAAGAAGGGCTGCTGGCCAGAGGAGCTTCCCATGGTGTTATGGTCTTACAACACAACACCTAAGACTACAACTGGCGAATCCCCATTTACACTAACTTATGGGTGCGAAGCAATGGTACCTGTGGAGATTGGTGCTGGTTCATTCAGGAGGGATAACTTTGATCCCATGGAAAATGAAATTAATCATCGTTTGTATTTGGATTTGGTGGAGGAGGTTCGTACAACCTCTCAGCTGAAGCTTGCAGCCTATCAACAAAGGACTCGCAAGTACTTTGATGGCAAGGTTCGAGCACGACCTTTAAAGGTTGGTGATCTGGTTTTAAGGAAGATGATGCCTAACATGAGGACTCCAGGATATGGGGCCTTTGAGGCAAATTGGGAAGGCCCATATGTGATCAAATCGGTCTTATGGGAAGAAACTTATCATCTGGAGGATTTGGACGGGAAGTTAATCCCGAGGGCATGGAACGCCGAACACCTTAAGAAATATTACCAGTAGTTGAACCCAGGTAACAGTTCTTGTAGACCTCTTTCAGGTGTAGGAAAATAAAAGTGGCTTATTAGTTGTAGCTACCATGATATTAGGATCAGTTGGCCAGGAATTTCCCTTTTCATGTTAATAAAGTGCTCGGGGGGTTGTGAATGTACGCCTACCTGTTGAACACCAATTATGATTTGATTTAATGGAATTGAAATCAACTTGTTTCCTTTTATCTCTGTTTTATGCATATAATGTATGGATTTATGTGGATGAATGCATGTTATGTGTAACCTGCTTTGTTTATGTTTTAAAAGGGATACGACTGTTGAACCTAGTTCTTCATTATAAGTTTAATTATATTTTCATTATAAGTTTAATTATATTAAAGAACTCGGGGGGTAGTAGGTATACATCAATTAATGGAAGGATAACTTGACTTAAAAATGGATAAAATTTTAAAGCAAAAATTATGTAGTGGATGGAAGCATATGGATCATATGTTTATGGATGGAAGCATATGGATTATATGTTCATGGATGGAAAACATATGGAATATATGATTGATGGATTACACAGTTCATTTTGAATATGTATGGATTATATGGGTACATGAAAGGTAACGTACGTGGATTACGTACGCATGGATTGGAACATGTATGGCCTATGCATGAAATGGGGTGGAACCCCAAGGCAGGAAGGCTCTAGGGAAGCTAGGACCGTGAGGTTTCCCTACGGGGAAGGTTCAATCGCTTGAACCCTGAATTACCGTGTAGTCAGTATGGTGGATAACCAACCCCATTGTGATCGTTTGTGCGTAGTTGTGGAAACTAACTACAAACTGACAAGATGACTTCACCGCGACCCCAGAGAATCTGGGTGAGTAAGGCCTAATCTTTGATTAATATGAATGACCGTGGAAATTGGTCCTACGAGGAAATTGTAGGGAAATTAAGGATGGTGGGAACCCAGTATGTATCAACAAGTGACATGTTTGGGGTATGGCTAATGGAACACCAGTAAACGAAGACTTTATGGATAATAAGGATGGGCTGCGCGTTAAAGGCTTGGGATGGAAATGGCAGGTTCAGTAAGGATTTCACTTGGATTATGAATCTACGAACTGATAAGATAAGGTCTGAGTTTGTCAAAACGTGTGGGGAGCATGGAAGTTGGAACATCTATTGTATACAGATAAATAGGGGTACAACAGGTGAACCCCAAGGTTAGCAATGGCTTGATTATTCTAAGATGGAGCATAGTATTGACGCCAAATGGAACAAGGTGTAGCGTGGTTAGTACCCTTAAGCATGGCATGCGAAATAGGGAGCATCAAATATTGCATTAGATGTGGGTGTGTGCATGTGTGTACATTTAACCTAACCACATGGCGAGCACATATTAAGCAAAGACAAACAAAGTACGATAATAATAGCAAAGATCCAGGGGAAACCATGTTAAAAGTTACATCTTGTGAGGCCTTCAGAGGAGCCCACACCCTCAAAATAATCAGTTTGTGGAGGTCATTGCCAAAAGAGTTCAAGATATAAAATAATTAAAGGAGTTCCTGGTAATAGGATTACTGGATTGTTTTGGTTGGGGAAGCTGGTGAAGTGGCTTGAGCAGGAGAAGCTGGTGGTGTTGCTTTAGCAGGGGAAATCTTCACAGCTTCAGGATTCGTAGAGTGGGTTAACTCGTGGGGTACCATGACGGAATCCCCACCTTCGGCTTCAACCCCAGGGGTTACCAACAGTTCTTCTCGTGTCTGAACAACGGCTTCCACCTGCATCTCTTCAATCTTATCCTGAGGGGCTTCATCTACCTTCATTTCAGAGATGGTTGCAAGTTTCTCCTCCTTAATCAGTTCAATGGCATCAACAGCATCTTGGCCTAAAAGATTCCACTCCAAGTCGGGGAAGGCATCGTACATAGAAGACATGTAGTCTTTCACACCAGCCTTGTAACCTAAGTTATACCCCTTGTCTTCTTGCTTGGAGAGAGAGACTTTATACTTTGCAATCGAACCCTAGAGGGATCTGACCTTTAACTCAAGCTTCTCCCTCTCCTTTTTGTGAGCAGTAGCAGCATCCTCTCTTTCCTTATCCATTTTCAGGATGACGGCATCCAGGGTCTCCCTGTCTTTCAATAATTTATCTTTTTCCTGGATCAATAGGCCTTCACTCTCATACAACTTTCTGTTGGAATCAAGGAGCTTCTTTCTGTCATCTTGAAAGGCCTTCAACTCTTACTGCACCCTGAACAACTCTGCATGCACCCTGGAATTCCCCTTTGCAGCTTCAGCAATTTGATAGCTATGCTTCAAATACAAGAACAAACTTTCCATTTTCACAAGTGGAACCCTGCTTGCTGCTTCTTCAAAACTTAGGCTGTCCCACTCTAAGATAGATCGTACGGGAACCCTGTCCTTAATGGAGTCAATAAAGGCAGTCAATGGGGCAGGGGGAATAGCTTTTGGAGGACTTTGACCCACCTCAGTTTTGGAACGCTTGTTACTGCGAGAGCCAGAGGTACCAGATTGTTCAGGGGTACGTTGAGAGACTCTCTTCTTGGAAGCAGGAGCTTTTTCTGGTTGAATTTGACTGGCCTTGGTAGCTGGAGTAGGAGTCCTCTCAGAAATAGGAGGCATGCTTGCTGGTTTGGAAGTGTTCCTGTGACTGGAACTTTTGGTGACAAACGAGGGCACGGAGAATGACATGTCTGCATCATAAATAGAAGATGGGGTTAAAAGACATAATAAGAAAAATTCTTGAAATAAAAGGTAACAACATAAAAGAACAGTCAGGGAGTTAAGTGGTGCATATGACACAGTAAAATAAAAGTCAGGTATGGTACGTTTAAAGGTAAGGGTGTAACTGATAACCTGTTTCCTTAAGGGTTCCCACAACAAGACCATCCCTAGTAGGGGTACGAGTGTCCCCTGGAGACTTAGAGTTGAGTTTCTTGCAAAAACCCAAACGGATTAACTTTCTCTTGGTCAGCAAGCTAGCACCATCTCCTAGCTCTACACTCTTCCTCAAGGCCTTGCGAGCTCTTTTCAGTTCCTCACCTTTTAAATCAGTTTGAAGAGGCACATTTGGATCATGGTTAAAATCTGTTTTGTAATTTGGCCAACCATAGCAATATAGAAATTGCATGTGCAAACCTGACATCCCTTGCTTATTACCCTTTATGCATTTACCTTAGTGGATATTCCAGGTAGTGAGGTAGTAGAAGCCAGAGGTTTTCCAAGTCTCTTTGAGTTGGTAAAAGAAACCCAACTCGCGAGCGGTTAGCTTGACTTGGAACAAGGAATCGTATAAGATGTACATACAGATGGCCATTCGGTAGGAGTTCGGGGTCAATTGTAAGGGAGCAAGTTTGTAAGTGTCCAAAATGTCCACAATGAAGGGATAAAGAGGTAGTGATAACCCCAACCTAAAGAACTGAGCAGAGAAGACAACACATGGAATCATTTGGTCAGGCTCAAAGTTAGAAAAGGCATGGCATCTTTCTTCAGGTTGGGGTACGACAAGTAAACACCCAGGGTTACAGGCTTCAAAGAGGTTCTCTAGTTTTTGGGCAGTCATAGAGGTCCGTGTATTGGCACAGGAAAGCTGAGGGGTAGTAGCATTAAAAACTTTGACAGGGGTGGCTTCATCCTGGTTTTCACTATTTTCTGACTGGTCATTGAAGGGTACGACTGTTGGAGATAAGTGCCCCATTGAGTTGATTTCCTCCTCAGATTCCAGAGAATCAGAACTAACAGGGGTAGGTGTAATTGGGGAAGAGTCAAAGGGATAGGATTTGAATGAGATTTGGGCATCAGTGGGGTCAAGGACTTTGACCTTGGAGCGGGTACGACCACTCACGGTAGCGGTCATGGGAGGAAGTTTGGACAAGGGTCTTGGAGATGTGAAGGAGTCAGCCACGGATACAGATGGTAACTGGGAAGCCACCATGGTGGGCATATTCTGGGACTCAATGGACGTAGCCTGGCTCGACATCTGCATTAGGATAGGCAGAAGTGAGCCTTGAATCCACAAAATAAATTCTTAAGACAAGAGAGCGTGAAGGTGTTATCAATCATAGGGGTTCAAGTAGGAGAATCCCTAATTCAAGAAGGGTCTTTTGTTCATGGTTTTTATAAAAAAAAGGGGAAAAGTCGATGGTGTCATAATTCATTTTTGGGAGGAACCCATAAGTCAATTGAAGGCAGAGGGGAAAAGACGAGTGGGACATTATCTCAAACAGATTCTATGTAGACCATACTTAGCTCTGTGGGGGGTTGCAAATGAAGAACCCCAAGGGTGAAAGGTTTACGGTTGCTTCTGATGGGTCTTGGATAAAGGCCTAAATCAAGTGGGATGTATGCAAGGGTCGATTGACATAAAGTGCAAAGATGCTACCAGAACATTAATTAAGGACATAATATGAAGGATGAACAAAGGGAAGGGTTAAATCAGCATACAATTGGAAGGTATATACATGCATATGTGAGAATATGAACAGACGAAGGTTGGAAAATTCCCCACAAGATAAGGAGATCTACTTTGTTTAAACATGCATCTGTAAATGGTGGTGGGAATCATCTAAATAATGGTGTACAAAGTAAATCAAACATGCAATAGGCATAAACATGAAGTGCAGATACCGATTTGAACACAATGATATGCTTATGAACAGAGAAGTATGTGAAAATATGGAGATTAGTATGAGAAGAGAAAGAAGAAGTACCTTTGAATTGAAGAAGATGATCGGAAGACAGGAGCTTTCGCCGGAAGTTGGGTCTAGGAAGACAAACTGTTTGGAATGGGGAAGAAAAGGTTTGATATTAGCTCTTGGAGAAGAAAATGAAAGAGGAGAAAGCGTGTGAGGGTGTAGAGATATAGGTGCCTGGGGATATGGACGGGCAAGCCACGTGCCTTCGTTGGAATCAACCTGCGTTAAAAAAAAGGAGATAATTATTAAGAGTTTTTCTTGAAAAAATGCAGGAGAATGAATGTGGACAGGTGGGAGGCCTAATACACGAGGTTTCCTAGGGATATGGAGTAGTTGCGTGAAAATCAAATTTTGAAATATTGGAGTTTTACTAGGACATTGAGTATTAGTGAAGTTTATCGTCTATAAAAGAAAATATGTGTCTATTTGAATTTAATTTCTAACTTTTGAAAGGGTGGATGTGTATACGGAAATAGATAGTGGGAGGGATTCAATGGTTGTACTCCCAATGTGAAAGCGTGGGGACCCCAAAGTGTAGGTTTAGGAGTACGATGGTTAACACGAGAGTTTCATGGACGAATCCCTTGTTTCCTACACCGAGTACGCTCACGTAGGCTTAGGGGTTCACATGGGATGAAAGTGTGATTGAGGTACGAATAGTATTAGGTTCCTTTTGTATTGAAATGGTAACAAGGAACCGGGGGTAGTTGTTGTGCCCAAAATCCGCTTTGGGTTTGATTTAGGGCCCATTAAGGTTATGGACTCGAATCAGGGGGATATAGACGGATAGATTAGGCTAAGGGGTAAGTATGGTAATTTGGTTTGCCTTAGCAATAAACTGGAGGATAGGATTCTGGCATCTAGTTCAGGATTTACTTATATGGGGATTCGGGCATGTGAACCCTGAATAGGGACAATGCTCTGTTAAGACTGGGCAGGGGTTCAACTGGGCATAAGGCTTTCAGGCAGGGGTACGCACATGAACCCTGATAGTTTCCAGAAAATACACCAGCAGTCTCGGAACTCCTTAAATCGCGGGGAATCAGATAAGGAACGTTGTAACAGACTTCAGGATATCTCCTAAACAATAGGAACGGCTTATCAGTGGTGGTTATCGTGGATTAACATCATATATATTTATGGAATATGTATATATGCGTGTATACGTATGGATATATCACGACAAAAAACATGGATTATCATGAAGCAACAACTGGATAACTAGGTTAGCTGAGATAAACAATCGTGGGAGGTCTGTTACAAGGCATATGGCAGATGAGAATGGAGGATAATTATTAAGAACTACACGAGGACTTGATCTCTTATAAATATAAGAGTATGTAGGCAATTTGCAAGGTAAGACACACATACACACCTCTAACACTTGCTCCTAGCTGCTGGTTCTTGATTGAACAGGTTGTATTCAGTCATTATAGATTGGAGTACTTGCAAATTCAGTCCATTAAATCACTCTTCTCCCTCTCGGATTAGGGTTCATAAGATTAGGGTTTTCGGGGTATAATTCGATTTATTTAATCATTGTTCTTGGATTATTTCGGTTGATTCTTGTAATTCTTTTATCGAAGTGTTGTACCAATTTTCCCTCACAACAGAATGTTTTGCGTGAAATTATAGGAGGATAAACTGTAATGAATCAAAACAATTCGTTAGAAGATCACAGACAGTTGGTGTAATGGTGAAACTAGGGTGTTGCACCTGTAGAAGTGTTGGGGAGTTGGGTGATAACTTGGATTTTTCTGAAGTCGTGTGAACACTTTCAGATTGAAGTTATTTGTGATTCACCCAAATAATTCAATCGGATAAAATCAGAAAATTCTGCAAGAAGAAAGAATGTATTTTGCTGTGTATTTCAAAATGAACCTGTATGTAAAATGATTAATGACACACCTATTTATAGATGTCAACAGATGTGTCTTTTGCCAATAGACACACCTCAAGATGTGTCTTTTCCCAATAGACACATCTCATTCCCAACAGTCATGTCCAATGCCAATAGACACACCTCAAGATGTGTCTTTTCCAAAAGACACATCTCATTCTAACAGATGTGTTTGATGTCAATAGACATGTCTCATAAGCAATAATTTTGAAATCATAATGAACTCGAACAGAGCATGCACTTCGTATTCTCCCGACTTGTTCGATGTAACATTACGATTACATTGATCAACTAGCCAATCCAATTACACCAAAATATCCAACAATCCTCCCCCATTTTAGCGTAATCCATGATTAACTAAACAAAATCACAACAAACGACAAACTTATGCATTAATGAAATATCGTGACAATTGAATTTCATATTAGTATATTACACATTCCAAATATTCGAATATCAAGGTATCACTATGGATTGAACCTTTACTATTCTTATTGAATACATGAAGATAATATACACATAAATTTACATTCTCAAATGTTCTTACTTGACACTATCTTTTACTAGCCTAGTGTCCTAATCCTTCATAAGCATATCAAAGCCAAGTCCAAGCTTCTTGAAGCGGCTAAACTTCATGCCCATATAGGTAGTTCTTTTATTCTCGCACCTGCATATGCAATTTTTCAAAAGAACTATTAAGAAGACAAACTTCAACCTCCTTAACTTGCAGGTCTGAACACATACCTTGGGATGATAATACTAATGTTGAGTATTGAATACGGTAAAAGAATACAGAGGGGGGGGTGAATGGATTCTTGAACTTTTCTTTGATTGAGTCTATGTAGCAGATAAGTGCCTGTGTGTGTAGAAGTGAAGGTGCGGATAAATAAACAACACAAGACACAATATCACTTTAATCTAATGTATTATTAGATAAAGGTTGCTACAATCTGTGAATACAAATGGTAGTATTCTCAGCTTCGTTTTTCTCAGAGAGATATGGCTTACAGTGTATGAAAAACTTGACTCACCAAAAAGTTACTAAGTTATGAAGTGAGGCTGTGTCCTTATAGAACATGGACTTACTGCAAATAAGGTAGCTAAACAAATTACTTTCTAGTCTGTCTATCCTTTTTGAGTAAGTGTCCAAACGGTTACAGATTTGACTTTGCAAAGCCTGTTTAGATCCACTTCTTTAGCTCCTTGTCTCTTCTATATCTCTCCAAGCTTCCTTGTAGGCTTTCCAGAGCACGTTACAGATTGTGGTCCATAAAGTGCATTGGCTTGTTGCAGGTTTCTGACTTGTACAATTTCTTCAGTATTTTGTCTCCAAGAATGTATTCGAGAAGTGACTAAGTAAGTGATTCGAGAACTAGAATTGACTTGATCGATAACTCTGAGTTCTCGAATAATGTTATAATGACATATAGAACCACTTCTCGAATAGCTCTTTTCCATCAGGATTCCTTGAGTTGTCGAATAGAACATTTGACTTATCGAATCCTCGAGTTGTCGAATAGCTTTCTGAGTCCTTGAGATATCGAATGGAACTTTGACTTGTTGACTCTTTGAGAACTCGAATACCATCTTGACTTGTTGACTTCTTGAGTTCTCGAATAGAGTAGTAGACTTATCGAATCCCTGAGATATCGAATGAGATATCGAACAGTGTATTCAGAGATATCGAATAGTGTCTTGAGATATCGAATCCCTGACTTCTCAAATGCTGGACTTCTCGAATAGACAAATATACTTCTCGAATTGGTACTTAGGCAAATTCTTCATTTCTTCAAATCCCAAATGTGATTATTTGACAGTCTTTAACTCCTTGCTTGAGGCATGAACCTTGGAACTTCTTTCAAGCATTATTCTAGACTCTATTTGTACAATTACACAACTAGGATTTGATGCCTACTACAAGTACAATACAAACAGAAACTCTACAACTAGAGGTTCCCTCAGTTAAGAGGTCATGTAAGTAATGCAAAGCATTACAAACAATTAGGCTTGTTATTAGATGTGTACAGGCATGCCTCTGTAACTAACAATCTCCCCCAAATTGTGAGTGAGACCCTTAGTCACAATTTCATGTCTGATAACAAGCCTATCATACATAAAGATAAAACTTTAAAAGTACAGGTATGTATTTTGATTGAAAACATAAATGGAATTACAAGATAAATACTCTTACAGTATGATGAGGTACTAGCCATTTTCTTTTGATTGCATCTCCATTGCTTTGGCTTGTAGATCATCATATGCTTTCTGTTTCCTTTCTTTCTCCTTTCTTGCAATCTCATCTATTGCTCTCATGATTTCTGTCATAGCATCCAATTCTTCAATCATAATAGAGTTTTTGAAATCTTCAAGCACTGGCTTCAGAATGTTGGCAGGATAGTGACTGAGTAGGTCCATTCTTATATTGACATTGTCTCCATTTCTTCTCCTATACTTCACCACATAGGGATCAAACTGAACTCTACACAATCCCTTTGCCCTTAGCTTTTCTGCTTCAATCTCCAGTCTATCAATTTCTTTCTCCCTTTCTAACCATTTCTCATAGCAGCCCTTTCTTATCTTCTCAGCATAATCTTTCTTCATTTTCACAAAGTCAATCAATTCCAGCTTCCATACTTTCTCCACCTTGTCTTTAGAATTCAGCAATGCAATGATTCTTTCTATCTCATACAATTTACCCCAATGTTGACAACCCCCTTGTTTAAATTTCATTTCTTTCCCATCAGTGTACTTGATTTCAAGGTGGTCATCCACTATTGCAGCATAGCATATCTTTTGAGCTCTTAGAAATTGCAGTTGCTCTTCATCAAAGTCTTCATCAAGTGGCTGGAGTTTCAATCCTGGAATGATTGTTAGGGCTCTAGATTTGGATAGCTTCACTCTTCTTGCAGCATGTTTAAATTTCATCCTCTTGACATGATTGCTTGGCAGAAATCTTTGACCTTTGTTGGTAGACCATAGTAGTATTCCATTAGCAGATTGCTTTCTGAAACATACACATGGTTTCTTGACTTGAATCTTCTTCTCTTCTTGAGGTGGTAAGACAGTTGCAGAAGCCATAGATGTAGATTTTGCTAGGTCACTACTAACAGTATTCACCCTAGACTTAGAGTCTTGTGTTGTGGTGAGGTTACTGCTAGCAGTGCCTAAGGCCTGCTGTCTTCCACTCTTCCTCTCATAGGTTTTACCTTGGTCATCATCATCCTTTTTATCCCTGTCTCCTTTTTTCTTCTTGTCTTCATCACCCTTATCTCTCCTGTGATGTCTTCTCCTCCCATCACCTTTGTCTTCAGAATCATCATCCTTATTTCTCCTAGGTTGAACCATCTCTGGAATTTCACCAGTTGCAATATAGGTTCTGAGGATGTGCAGTGCCTCAGTTTCTTCAGCATTTCTGGCTCCAACCTTCTTCTGTAATTGATCAATGATAGCAATGATCAGTCTGTGATTTCTAGAGGTGAGATCATGGGGAATGACCAATTGCTTGATATCTTCAATTCTGGTGCCAGACTGATAAATGATTGTCCATGGCTTCTTGATCACTTCTGGTAGCCTTGAAGGTTGACCATTCCTCAAATCATCAAACAGACTTTTGCTGTTCTCATTCCTCTTCTCAATGAGCTCAAGTATGGCATCTATCTCTGAGTGTTTTAGGTCTTGTAGAGTCTGGTATGTTAGATGCCATATCTTTAATTTGGAAACCATCACTATCTCCTTGACCCATAGATTGTTGACTTTCTTGGGGATGACAGTGATGTAGTCAATCTGCTTCTTCACCTCCCTCAGATAAAACTGAGTGTCACCAACCTGTTCCCTTATGGCTTTCAGAAACTCCAAGAAGGCTTTATCATGATAAATATCTGAGTTGGCAACTTCTTGCAGCTTGGCCTCAGTAACAACTTTGACTTCTACAGGCTTGGCACTCTCAGATATTGAGGTTGGAGGTTTGTCAGATGGCATACTCCCTGCAACCACTGTGGTAGTTATGGATTGCTTTTGTCCTCCAGGAGTAGTGATGTGCACAGTTGGTAGAGTGACAACTGGCAAGGTAGATGGAGGCTCATCCACTTTGGATTTTCCTTTGCCAGGCACATTTGCTAGAGACTTTGAAGCCCTTTGTTGACCACCCTCTTTTATTATTATGCCTTTCTCCCCCTTTGTATTTGAGTTCCTTGCCTTCTTCTCCCCCTTAGGCTTGTTATCAGGCACAAAGGCTGTAGAAGTGTCCTTTGGGATTGAAGATTCATCAGGTAGAGGGAGACCCATATGCTTCATCATTGCAGCTAACATGGATTGTTGATGCAGAAGGACATCAGCTGTGGTGGATGCTTGAGTGTCCAACTGATCATTCAGCAGTGCAACCTTTTCTGTAAGATGAGCATTGGACTTGGTAAGAGTAGCTACCTCCTGTTTAAGAGTGTTCACCTTAGTAAATAACTCATTGGCCTTGAAACCAGATAAAGATTGATCCTGCAGCCTCTTCACTTCATATTTAGACAGTTCATGCACAGGGACATCAGTCACTAGCCTATCTCCATAAAGATTCTTAAACATTGTCCTCAGCATGGCATTGGCATCTGTAGTCTGGTCAGATAGATTTTGAAATTGATGCCCCAGACCTGTGACAGTATCCTTTAGCAGAGCTAGCCCATTATCCACCTGAGTGCAGGTAGAGTTGCAGTGTTTGATGTCCTTGAACACACTATCTAGCTGAGGGAATTTAGCATCAAAGGCCCTCTTGACTTCTGCTACTGAAGTGGCTGTCTTGTCACACACCCTGTTGACTTCAGTTTTGACTCCCTTGCCAAGATAGTGTGCAGCCTTGAGGAAACCCTTGTAGGAATCATTTACAGCTTCATACACTTCACCAGGTGACAGGGATTTTGCATTGGAGCCCAGTGAAGTGATGTATTCCTCCCTGAGATACTGAAGTGCTTCATCGAGAGTAATATCATATTTTCCTTGCAACCAGGCATCTATGTTGCCATCTCTCTCAGCATCATCAATGATCTTTGACTTCTGCACTTCCACATCATCCCTATGGCATAACAGAATAGCCTCATAGTCTGGATTAGGCATGTCTGCAGTGAGAAGGTTCTGAGCAATCTTTGTGAACTCAGGAATCTGATCCACAATTAAGCTTTGAAGTGCTTCAACCGTCAATTGTTGTGGAACAGACCCTGATCCTGAAGCACTGTCATGTTGCACAGGCTTCAGCCATTTTGACATGAAGTCAGAGCTAGAGCTAGGCAAGCTAGACTCCTCAGTTACAGATGCAACTTCTGTAACCGGATGAATTGACTCTACTACTGGTGTCACCACAGAGGTGGGATGAATTACACCAGCAGTTGACACAGGCACAGAGTCTCTAGTAAAAACTAGTGGAACCTCTGTGTTTGTGATGGTGTCATTAGTAGATGCCTCAGCATGCATTCCCTCACCATCTAAATGTGGGTTCTGAGTGGTGAACAAAGTGTCATGCACTAAGTCACTTGAAATTATTGGCTCATCAAGAGAAAAGAATTCTTGATAATCAATACCTTGCATCTCAGTTGCCTGAGTTGCAGGTTCCAAAGAAATTTCAGAGTTGGATTCTGGAAGAGAAGTGTGTTGAAGAGTAGATTTTGGCAACTCCCCCTGAGAGATAGAGGGAGTTTCAAGTGTGATGTGCTCTCCACTCAGTGTTGTGCCAGCCTTATCACTCCCATGTGCTGACTCTATACAAGAAGGTGTTAGGAATATGTTGTAGTTGATGATAACTTAACATTCAAGCAAAATTGTATAAGTCAAGTTTTGTAACTGTCAACGGATAAGACCTTATAACTCTATTCGTTGACAGGTAGCTCATCAACGGATGAGGTTTTGTAGCATACTGCAATATCTCTATTTATCAGTTGATAGTGTCTTTATTCAGAGTCATGTTGACCATCAATGGATAGGCAGAATAGGGTAGCCAATTGTAAATAAGCTATGCTATGTAATTCTGTCTAAGTGAAAATGTATCAACGGATGAGAACAGGGCTCTATCAACGGATACAACTCAAATCTACTCGATCAACGGATACAGCTCAAACTACCATCAACGGATAAGTAGGCACAACATCAACGGATAATCACTGTCACTTTATCCTATGCTAGGAATTAGCAGTTGATAAGGACAGGTTTGACTGACAGATCACATGGGTTGATAGTAGGTATAAAAAGCAATATGGCAGCCATACTTTGGAAACACAGAAGAAAGAAGCATTCCATTTACACAGTACATACAAGAAAGGTGTAGGGGACATATCTGTTCACAAGGACAACCTTTCGGCTACATGCGGATTTGGAGTGGAGTAGCAAGTCAACTTGAATTAGATTAATATTATCTTATTCCTGTAGCACTTGTAAACTTGGAATATATAACCAAGTGTAGCAACTCTTTAGATTGTAAGAAAACATACATATTTGCTTAGGGTTTCTTGAATATCTTTAGAAGCAAAGAGTTGTAAACACAGAAGCTGTGTACATTTGTATCACAGGGTTTTCTTCGAATAAAAGTCTCAGGTGGTACATTCAACCACCTGATTTTTTATGTGGTTGTGAACTATTTCTATTCAGCAATTATTTCTTTATAGATTTCTGTGGTTTTTATCAGAAATTTTATAACTATCAAGAATTGTATTCAACCCCCCCTTCTACAATTATACAAGTGTGTAATCTGGGAATAACAATTGGTATCAGAGCGAGCTTCTAATATATTTGAAGTTTAAAGATCAACACACTTTCAACATGTCTAAGAAGGATTATGGAGTGAAGATACCGGTTCTTGATAGGGAAAATTACTTTCACTGGAAAGTAAAAATGCGTCTACATCTCATGTCTATTGATGTAGGTTTTGTAGATTGCATTGAGAAGGGTCCTCATGTTCCAATGAAGGCTGCTTCAAGAGTTGGTCTTGCTGCAGATGCACCAGACACGTACATCCCAAAACCTGTTTCTGAGTGGAGCGCTGAGGATATTGCAGAAGTTCACAAGGACAAAAAGACCATGAATATTCTGTTTAATGGCTTAGAAACAGACATGGTTGACAATGTTATCAACTGTACTACCGCCAAGGAAGTATGGGACATTGTTCAAACCCTTTGTGAAGGTACAGAACAGGTAAGGGAAAACAAGATGCAACTACTGATCCAACAGTATGAGCACTTCCATTTCAAGAATGGAGAGACATTGAATGATACATTTAGTAGATTTCAAAAGCTACTGAATGGCTTGAAACTGTATGGAAGAATCTACCAAGTGAAAGATTCTAATCTCAAATTTCTGAGATCACTGCCCAAAGAGTGGAAGCCTATGACTGTTTCTCTAAGAAACACTCAAGAGTACAAGTCATTTACTCTTGAAAGGCTCTATGGAACTTTAAAGACATATGAACTAGAAATGGAGCAGGATGAAGAAATTGAGAAGACCCAAAAGAAAAGTGGGTCAGTTGCACTTGTTGCCAACTTGGAGCAGAAGGAGGAAAAGAGGACTGAAGCTGCTAAATCTACACCAAACAGGGAGGTTTGTGAAGGTAGAATAGAATCAAGCAAAAGCAAGGAAAAGGTGTCTGAAGAAATGAGTGTCCTACAGCAGGATGAATTGGATGAGATAGATGAGCATTTAGCCTTTCTATCTAGGAGATTCTCTAAGCTAAAATTCAGAAGAAACTCTGGGGTGGCCAAGCCATTTAACAAGGATTTTTCTACAAGCAATTATGTGGATAAATCCAAAATTAAATGCTACAATTGTGGTATTGCTGGTCACATGATAAGTGAATGCAGGAAGCCTAGATCTGAGAACAAGGGAAAGTCAACTGAAACTATTGACTACAAGAAGAAATATTTTGATCTTCTCAGACAGAAAGGAAAGGCATTCATGACCCAAGAGTATGACTGGGCTGCTGATGGAAATCATTCTGATGATGATGCTGAGTTTGTCAACCTTGCATTAATGGCTGATTCTGAGCAGGAAGCAAGTTCAGCTAGCAATCAGGTATATTCTACTAATCTCTCTGAGCTCACCAAAGAGGAATGCAATAGTGTTATAGATGAAATGTCTACTGAACTATATCACTTGAGTGTTACTCTTAAATCACTTACTAAAGAGAACAATAGGATTAAAGAAACTAATCAGTTCTTAAGTGATAGAAATGCAGTTCTAGAAGTTCAATTTCTAGAATTTGAGAAAATGAGAGTTGATTGCAATGATGCTAAAAATGAACTTGAAGCTGTGTTAAAAAGAGAATTGATCTTAAGAAACCAGCTTGAAAAAGAACAAGGGATAATTGCTAAATTTCAAAGTTGTAGGAATATTTCTCAAAACATAATAGAAGTCCAGGGAATAGAATCATTTGTAAGGGATACCTGGACTCAGAAGAAAAAGGAGCTAGAACCTTGCCTTGAGGATCTAGAGACTATTTGTGAATCAACGGATAGTGATCATCCGTTGACAGATGAACCATCAACGGATGAGAGGTATCCGTCGACTAACAAAAAGTCTGTTAGTAAGAAGGAACTCAAGAGACTGAACAATCAGTATGGTCCAGTAGCCAAGAACTTTGTTTATGGTGAAAGTAGCCAAGCCAAATCAAGTGAGAAGGCTAAGGCAGGTGATTTACCCAACAAAAAGGCTGTTGGTAAGTCAGTTAATGAAAAGGTAGAGACTGAGGGTAAAAAGAAAAAGAACAGAAATGGTAAGATAGGCATTAACAAGAAAAACAATTATTCTCCTGACAAGTTTGCTCCTAGGAAAACTTGTGGTAATTGCAATAGTGTCAATCATCTACCTTCTAATTGCAAGTCTGTTAAAAGGACTCCTGTTCATGTACCTCAATCTATGCCAAGTATGCCTGCAATGCCTGTTATGCCTGGTTTGTATCAGAATGCTAGTTTTTCAAATCCATATGTGAACATGCCATATGTGCCTAATCCTTATTTTCAATCTGTGAATATGCCACAAATGTCATGGAGCATCCCCAGCATGGATAATATGTATGCCAATTTTTCACAAATGCATGCATCAAATATTTATGCAAATGAGCATCTGTCTAAACCTATCACTCAAGCATCTACACCCAAAGTGAAGATTGCCAAGAGTGTAAAACCAAAGGCTAACAAGAAAGGACCCAAGGAAACTTGGGTACCAAAATCAACTTGATTTGTATTTTGGATTGTGTGCAGGGAAATAAGAGGAATCTATGGTACCTAGACAGTGGATGTTCTAGGCATATGACAGGAGATTCAACCCTGCTCACAGAGTTCAAGGAGGAAGCTGGCCCTAGGATTACCTTTGGAGATGACAGCAAAGGATATACTAAGGGATATGGCTTGATTACAAAGGACAATGTCATCATTGAAGAAGTGGCTTTAGTTGAAGGTTTGAAGCACAATTTGCTGAGTGTCAGTCAGATTTGTGACAAAGACTATGAAGTAAAGTTCACTAAAGAAGCCTGTGTTGTTTCTACCAAGAAAAACAACAATGTGGTTCTGACAGGCTTTAGAAAAGGAAATGTTTACATAGCTGACTTCAACTCAGTATGCTCAGAATCCATTACTTGTCTCTTCAGCAAAGCAAGCAAGGATGAGAATTGGCTATGGCATAAAAAGCTGTCTCATTTGAATTTTTAAATAATGAATGATTTGGTAAGAAAGGATCTTGCTAGAGGAATCCCTCAATTGGAGTTCATCAAAGATGGACTGTGTGATGCCTGCCAATTAGGGAAGCAAAAGAAATCATCCTTCAAGAGCAAGACAGAGTCATCTATTGTTAAGCCCCTTCAATTGCTGCATATGGACTTATTTTGTCCAGTAAATGTCATGTCCATCTCAAAGAAGAAATACTGCCTGGTGATTGTGGATGATTTTTCTAAGTTTACATGGACTTTCTTCCTGCACTCCAAAGAGTGTGCAAGTGAAATCATCATCAATCATCTCAGACAAGTAAACAATGGTTCTGAAGTAAAAGTACAAAGAATCAGGAGTGACAATGGCACTGAATTCAAAAATTCCACAATGAATATTTTCTGTGAAGAGAATGGAATTGTCCATGAGTTTTCTGCTGCTAGAACACCTCAACAAAATGGGGTTGTTGAAAGGAAAAACAGAACTCTCATTGAAGCAGCTAGAACAATGTTAAGTGAATCAAGATTGCCAACATATTTCTGGGCTGAAGCTGTCAGCACTGCCTGCTTCACTCAGAATATTTCCTTGATCAATCAAGCTAGAGGAATGACTCCTTACCACTTATTCACCAACAAGAAACCAACGTTAGCTTTTTTCCATGTCTTTGGATGTAAGTGTTTTGTGCTAAGGAATCATGGAGATAACTTGGGCAAATTTGAAGCAAAGGCAGATGAAGCTATCTTTGTTGGGTATGCAGCAGGGAAAGCCTATAGAGTCTACAATTTAAGAACCAACATTGTCATGGAATCTGTACATGTTGTGTTTGATGATCAGAAGATTCTAGGTCTGAATGATGAAGGCTTCCATGAAAAGTTGAGATTTGAAAATGAGGTAGAAGGAAGAATGTACATTGATGATGATGAGGAAAATGAAGATCATGACCTTGGAAATTCACCTAGAGCTGTTGGTCCAACTAGAAGTGATGCTAACACTGGAAATGAAGCATCCGTTGACAGTCATACTAGATCATCAGATGCATCCGTTGACAGACATTCTCATGTATCCGTCGACAGGCAAAATGGAGCATCCGTTGATAGACAAAATGATGCTTCTGTTGACAGTCAACTTCATAATTCCTCAAGGACAACAAACTCAGGGGGAGTTTCTCAAAGTCAAAACTCAATATCCAATCAACAATATCATACTCACGTAGATGAAGCAACCTCATCTAGATCAAACCTTCCACCTTCAAGAAAATGGACCAGAGATCATCCTTTTGAGTTAATCATTGGTGACTCAAACTCAAGAGTCCAAACTAGGAGAGCCACACAAGAAGAATGCCTATACAGTAGTTTCCTGTCTCAAGAGGAACCTAAGAAAGTGGAGGATGCTCTTCTAGATCCAGATTGGGTCTTAGCAATGCAAGAAGAGCTAAACCAATTTGAGAGAAATAAAGTATGGAAGCTTGTGCCCAAACCTGATGATAGAGGTATCATAGGTACCAAATGGGTTCTCAAGAATAAGACTGATGAAAATGGCATAATTGTGAGGAATAAAGCTAGATTAGTGGCAAAGGGCTATTCTCAAGAAGAAGGAATAGATTTTGATGAAACTTTTGCACCAGTGGCAAGACTTGAGGCCATCAGAATTTTCCTAGCCTATGCAGCACATGCCAACTTCAAAGTCTATCAGATGGATGTTAAAAGTGCCTTTCTAAATGGGGAACTGGAAGAAGAGGTATATGTCCATCAACCTCCTGGCTTTGAAGATCCAGAATTTCCAGATTATGTATATCTTCTCTTGAAAGCACTTTATGGTTTGAAGCAAACACCAAGAGCCTGGTATGACACTTTATCTCAATTTCTTTTGGAGAATCACTTCACTAGAGGTACAGTAGATAAAACTTTATTTCATAGAAATGTCAATGGTTCTTCAATACTTGTTCAAATCTATGTAGATGATATTATTTTTGGGTCTACAGATGAGAAGCTTTGTAAAAGGTTTGCCAAACTTATGCAAAGTAGGTATGAAATGAGCATGATGGGTGAATTAACTTACTTTCTTGGCTTACAAGTAAAGCAAGTTAATGAGGGAATTTTCATAAGTCAAACAAAATATATTTATGATCTCTTAAAGAAATTTGACTTAATGGATTGTGCCTCTGCAAAAACACCTATGGCCACTGCAACTAAGCTTGAGTTGAATACTAAGGAAAAATCTGTGGACATCTCAAGCTATAGAGGCATGGTAGGCTCACTTCTATATCTAACAGCTAGTAGACCTGATATAATGTTTTCCACATGTCTTTGTGCTAGATTTCAAGCTGACCCTAGAGAGTCTCACTTGATTGCTATTAAGAGAATTTTTAGGTATCTCAAGGGAACACCAAACCTTGGCATTTGGTACCCAAGAGATTCTGGCTTTGATCTAATTGGCTATTCAGATGCAGACTATGCAGGTTGCAGAATTGATAGAAAAAGTACTACAGGCTCCTGTCAGTTTCTAGGGAATAGGCTTGTGTCATGGTTCAGTAAGAAACAGAACTCAGTCTCCACTTCTACAGCCGAAGCTGAGTACATTGCAGCTGGAAGTTGTTGTGCACAGATTCTTTGGATGAGGAATCAACTTATTGACTATGGTCTAAAAGTTGAGAAGATTCCAATTTTCGGTGACAACACTAGTGCTATTGCCATCACAGAAAATCCAGTGCAACATTCGAGAACCAAGCATATTGACATCAAATACCATTTCATCAGAGAGCATGTGATGAATGGTACAGTAGAAATGCACTTTGTGCCAAGTGAAATGCAGCTTGCAGATATCTTCACCAAGCCTCTTGATGAATCTTCATTCACAAGGTTGGTAGGTGAACTAGGTATGCTTAATTTTTCATAATTCCTAGTGGTATCTAATAATACTGTATTGCAGCTAGAAATGTGTTTTGATTTACTTGAGAATTAAAAACTCTCAGAATAACTCTTAGCAGAAATTTTGTCTAAGGCAAAATTTGCTTATCAACGGATATCCTTTTATCCGTTGGTAGTGTAAACACATTACTAGATTTTCGTATGTCAACGGATAACAGGTTGTCCACGTCATCGATGGATAAACTGTTTTCTCAACCGTCCAATCTTTATCCGTTGATATACATATTCTTTTTATATAGCCGTTGATAAACGTGTATAATTAGTCACGGCTGTACTTCTTTTCTTTTCATTTATTGTCTGACAGTTACTTTTGACCAATGGGGTAATTACTCTTAATTATTTCATTTTTAATTCTTGGAATATATAAAAGGCTGTTTTGTATCCTCACATTTCACCTTTATTCATTTTCAAGAGTCTCATTAGTTAACTGCATCTTCTTCACTAAATCTCTCTCTGCAACAAAAGCTCAAACACTCCAATGGCGCCTATTGTTAAGATGATGTCTTCCACCGGGTTTACCTATGAGAAGAACAATTTCGCGGCCTTTGTTGATACTGTGAACGCTCAAGAAGCATATCACACCATGATTAATTTCGTGAAGAAATGCAAACTGTCATATGCTATGACTGCCACCACTCCTCTAATCCATGAGGTTATCGAAGAGATGTGGGCATCTGCTGAGTACAATGGCAAAGACGGTACACTTGCTTTTTCTTTAAAGGGTAAAAATTATGTAGTTAATTCTGATGTGTTAACTGCTTGTTTAAAATTGCCTGAGAATAACTGTCTGAAGGAACCCAGTAATGCTGAAATTGTTACCATGCTTAATTCCATAAATTATACCCTTAGTACTGAGAACTTAGGGAAAATTGTTAGGAAAGGTATGGTTAAGGAATGGAGTTATCTTTGTGATGCCTTCATTAAAACTTTTTCTGGCAAGATTAGTAACTTTGATGCTGTTACCAACTCCATGCTAGTTATGCTATGTATGCTTTTAACTGATAAATTCTATAATTTTGGCACACTAGTCATGTATGAGATAGCAGCTAAATTAGGTAAAAAGGAAACTAGGAGCAAGAATGTTTATTTTGCTAGATTTTTAATGCTCCTAGCACTGCATGTATCTGAGAATGAGCTATCCATTGATAACCCGGATAGCAAGTTCAATTGTTTTGTTCAGGAGAAGAGAGTCTTAAGTGATTTGATTCGAATGAACCTAAATGCAGAAGTACAATTGGTATATCTACCAATTGTTCAGGTAACTATTTCCAACCCTGAAATTCCTATCTCCAACCCCCAAATTTCTTTGCCTTCTAGTGTCACAATGGAGTCTGTGACTGTGACCAAACAGGCTCCTACCAAAGTGACCAAATCCAAAGTTCCTAAACCACAATCTAAAAGACAAACCTCAGGTGTCTCTCAAAAGGCATCTGTTGCAAAAATTACCAAAGCTCTTGAGGGGAGTGTGAAGGTGGTAGTGAGTGGTGAGGGACAGGGTGAACATCAAAGAAGCCCTAAGGATAAGGAAGGTAAGGCAGGTGCAACCAACATTTCAGTCTCTCAAAAGACTGTTAATGAACCTACAAGCCAAATTCTAGTTACATCCTCTCAACAGGGTGTGACTACTAATTTAAGTTCCATTTCAGGAACACAGCACAAAAGGGCAAGGGACACAGATAGCTCTCACTCAAAAACCTATGGTAGAAGGGTAAAATCCAAAACCATTGGGGAATCACAGGGTGCACACACTGTACAGCAAACTGTACCTTCTCAAATTCAGTTTGATGTGACTTCAATAAATGTGGAGTCACAGCCCCTTGATCTTAACCTTCAAATCGATACACATTTTGATCCACCATCACCAACTCCATCTCTGGATGTGGATATGATATCTACATCAATTCCTGATTCTCCATCTTTAACATTCATGGAGAAGCCCCACTCAACAATTGGTGGTCATCCTCTTTTAGATGATTTGTTGGGCCATCAATCTTCCATTCCTGAATTCACAACACTATCTGTGGCCTCTTCCTTAAAATCAATCACCACAGATTCAGTGTTGGTTTTCACTTCAACGGATACTCGTTTACCTTCATCAACGGATATCCTTCATCCGTTGACAAGTGTTTCTCCATCAACGGATATGTCTTCAACTAACTATCCGTTGACAGCAATAACTACTACATCAACGGATACACCTTATCCGTTGACAACTCTCTCTACCACTGCAAAATGTGACATTCCTATGTCAACTGTGGAGGAGTTTGTAGTAATTGAAACACTTTTAGGAATGAGGGAAGGGAGTGAGAGGCTGCCTTGTGAGCAGGCAAAAGGAGAGAAAATCAATGAGAGGCTGACCATTTCTTCCGGTCAGGCAAAAGGAGAGCTAGAGAGTTCCACCTTAGTAGGTGAAGGTGAGGGTGTGAGAGGTGTGAGCCAGGGGGAGCCCCTGATGCAAGAAAAGAGAGATGAGAGGAGAGAAGGGACTACAGGAGTAATAAGGCAGGAAGAATCAGCCATTGCAAGTGAGTTAATGGAGGTTAATGAAGCTTCCAAAGAGATAGAATTTAGATAAGAATATCAGTCAGTTATTGACGCCATCTCTTTGGATCCTGAAACCTTTACTCATCCTGTTTCTGCCTATCAAGTCATGGCACAACAGGGCAATGTGGAGGCAGAGGAGGCAATGCACCTAGTGCACACCTCAGAATCTCTTCAAAGAGCAAAAGAAGCTTTACAAACCCTGTCTCCAAATGCTGGAAGTGAAGAGTTTGGCAGTGATGACAGTCAAAGTTCAGATGGTGAAGAAATAAATGAAGATGGAACTCCAGGATGGATGTTTTCCAATGCCACTGAACTTAGGCATCTCAATGTGGAAATCATGAAGCAATACCAATCTGTTAAGGCTGAGCACCAAACTGCAGAACCACAGAGAAAGACTGTTCTTGAGCAAGTAATGGCCTCCCTGAAATTACAAAAGATGCAATCTGTTATTCAAAGAACACAGCAAGAGGAGGTCCAGTCTGCAATTAGAGATATGAAAATAGCATTAGATGCCAGGATTGAGGCACTAGCTCCTACTACCACTCAGAAGGTGCTTTCTAGCAAACTTCTCAAAGAAGATAGCCTGGCTAAGTCTGTTCAGCTTCTTTCCTCAAGGGTGGATAGTATGGAATCTCAATTGCACACCATCATTGCCAATCAAACAAAACAAACTCAACTACTGGAAATGCTACTTGCAGCTTCAACCCCAACCCTTGATGCTAACAAAAAGGGGGAGAAAATGGGAACAAGCACAGAAGAGGCTGCAACATCTACTGGCCAATTTCAAGCTACCAGTAGTGAGATAGCACAGATTGAGGGGGAGCAACAGCCAATTGTAGTGGTCAATCCATCAGAGTTTGAGATAAAGGCTTCCCCTGTGAAGAAACAAGTGGCTTTGCCTGAGATTCAAAGCTTAGAAGACATCTCAGATGGTGAAAGGCAAGCCAGGATAGAAGCTTTGGAAAAGATAAACAAGGAGGCTAATGAAAGAATTCTAAGGACAGAGAGGATGATCAATGAATCAATTGCATCATCTCTGTTCCTTAATGCTCAATCTTCTGCTCCAACAATATCAACCACAATCATGAAGGTGCTCACTCCAAGGGTTGTGGCTCCTACATTCTATGATGCTGAGCCATCATTTGTCAAAGAATTTGAACCAGCTATCAAAACCAGAGCCTACTCACCACCAAAGGAAAATGGGAAGAACAAGCTTCAATTGGACTACCCATTTCCCAAGAATGATGAAGAAAAGCTAATGGGAAAAACAATTATGGAGTTCAAAGTTTAGACAAATAAGAGTGTAAGAGATTGGATGGCTGTAATCATGAGGAATGGAAAAGTATTAAATATATCCAACAGTCATCCTAGATTTGTGGAAGCTAAAAGAGAAGAAGTCTCCAGAATCCAAAGGGAAGCCCATCCAAGTACAGAAAATCAACATGAAAACTCAGAAGAGAAGCAAGCCAGGCTAGCTCAAGAGTTAATGGATGAGGTAGAGGTTGAAATGAAGGAACCTGAGGAAGTTCCCAAAATCAAACCTAGAAGAAGGAAAGCTAAAACCAAGAGGGTTCTTTCTCTAGAACCCCCTCCAGAAAAAGAAACAATTGGTTCACCAGTACCTATGTCTGCAACAGTAATCGACCCAACTGTAAACTTTCATGGTGACCCCATAAGGCCTAAAGAGGAACCAGTGAATTTTGATTCAATTGAAGTCCCTTCATTCTTGCTAAATCCAAAACAGAAGAAAAGGGCTCCAAAGAAGCAACTTTCAAAGGGACCAGTTCAAGTTGCTAGGGTACCTGCCATTGTCAAACAACCAATCTTGGAAAACAAAGAAGACTTTATCTATCAGGCAGAAATTGAAGAATACTCTGACATGAATCTATATTTGGATGAACTGTCAGAAGTAAGAGGAATTGACAAGTACAAGAATCAGCCTGAGAGATTAGTGTTTGTCTACAAGGGAGGAAGTCAGAGGACATGGCCACTAAAGAAGGTTCTTGGAGAGAATTATCATACACTGACCAGAGTGTTCTCAGCATTCAAGAGACACACAGGGTTCTCTGAGATAGCCAGAAGGGAGATAATTAGCAGAATAGAAGAAATAAGGAGAGAATGGAACTCACCCTCAAGTCTACCAAAGAAAATGAAGATCCCTTATAATGGACAGAAAATCCACATTCAACCCTTTTGGATGATGGAGTTCAGGGATGATGAGGGCACTAGGAGATTCTTCAGGTTAGAAGACCAACTGTCAAAGGCTAGTTCTGACTACCTGAGATGGTTACAACTAAAGCTAAATCCAAAGGTTGTTGAAGAAGATACCTTCTATAGGCAACTTCAAGTGCAAATTGAGTCCAACTCTGCCAAGGAAGGAAAGTCAAGGGTGCAGCCAACCAGAGAGAGGAACCTCATTAATCTGCTCAATCTAAAGGAGCACATCTCTGATAAGTTTCTTAAAGCTTTCTGTTTTTAATTTTTGTAGCTTAATACAATGTTTGCATACTGTGGTGTGTATATATCGTTAGGAATGTTTTGTTATCATCAAGGTTCTGAATTTATGCTTTATTGCCATCAAGTATAAATTGGGGGAGATTGTTAGGAATATGTTGTAGTTGATGATAACTTAACATTCAAGCAAAATTGTATAAGTCAAGTTTTGTAACTGTCAACGGATAAGACCTTATAACTCTATTCGTTGACAGGTAGCTCATCAACGGATGAGGTTTTGTAGCATACTGCAATATCTCTATTTATCAGTTGATAGTGTCTTTATTCAGAGTCATGTTGACCATCAATGGATAGGCAGAATAGGGTAGCCAATTGTAAATAAGCTATGCTATGTAATTCTGTCTAAGTGAAAATGTATCAACGGATGAGAACAGGGCTCTATCAACGGATACAACTCAAATCTACTCGATCAACGGATACAGCTCAAACTACCATCAACGGATAAGTAGGCACAACATCAACGGATAATCACTGTCACTTTATCCTATGCTAGGAATTAGCAGTTGATAAGGACAGGTTTGACTGACAGATCACATGGGTTGATAGTAGGTATAAAAAGCAATATGGCAGCCATACTTTGGAAACACAGAAGAAAGAAGCATTCCATTTACACAGTACATACAAGAAAGGTGTAGGGGACATATCTGTTCACAAGGACAACCTTTCGGCTACATGCGGATTTGGAGTGGAGTAGCAAGTCAACTTGAATTAGATTAATATTATCTTATTCCTGTAGCACTTGTAAACTTGGAATATATAACCAAGTGTAGCAACTCTTTAGATTGTAAGAAAACATACATATTTGCTTAGGGTTTCTTGAATATCTTTAGAAGCAAAGAGTTGTAAACACAGAAGCTGTGTACATTTGTATCACAGGGTTTTCTTCGAATAAAAGTCTCAGGTGGTACATTCAACCACCTGATTTTTTATGTGGTTGTGAACTATTTCTATTCAGCAATTATTTCTTTATAGATTTCTGTGGTTTTTATCAGAAATTTTATAACTATCAAGAATTGTATTCAACCCCCCCCCCCTTCTACAATTATACAAGTGTGTAATCTGGGAATAACAGAAGGTGCATTGGGGAGGATGCTTGATTCTATAGGTGCACCCTGTTGAGAGGATACACCTAGTGAGCTGTGTGCCCCTGATTTTACAACTTCAGCCATTTGTGTGACTGAAGAGGTGGTCTTAATTTTCTTCTTCTTTGTCTTGTGTAAGGGTAACTCAGATTCCTCACTTCCTAGACCTAATTCAACAGCTAATGCTGCTTCAGACAAGATATTCAATGGTGCAGAAATTACTTCCTTTCTCTTCTTTTTACTAACATCACCCTTTTGAGAGGATGATGCAGTTGGCTCAGTATGTGGTAGAGTGTTTGGTTGAGAGGGTTGGTTAGCAGGCCCTGGGTTAGCATTTTGTCCTACTTGCTTGGGCTGTGCTAACTTAGATTTTGCATCAAATGTTGGCATGTTGTGGGGATAAGTCCTAAACAAACTCTCCATATGGGGAGTTATGTTCAGTCATACATCCACATCATTCCTAGTCTCCAAATTACCAAAAATGAGTTTGGTCATGGACTTAGGATAGCCTATTTTATTTTTATCAATCCCAGGCAATTCAATCAATGAAGCATTTTTATAATTAAGTACAGATTGAATAAAGCGAGGGAAGAAAATATCAGTACCTCTCTTGGTTGTGTTCTTACCAAGTCTCCCATATAATTCTTGGAGTATGCTTTGGCCAACATCAATCTTCTTCCCATGGGCCAAAGCATATCCAATTTGCTGCACAGGTGCACTGATTTGATCAAAGCTTGATTTCCTGGCATTGAAGACTTGGAGAAGAGTTGCAAACACATAACTCCACTCCTTTCTCAGATTCTTTCTGTTTAGCTTTCCAAGGTTAATCCCATCTGAGTAGTTTATGAACTCAAAGAATTCCTCCAACTCTGCATTAGTGGCCATTCTGTCAAATGACTCTTGTTGTAGGCCTAGTGCTTGGTTCATATCTGCAGTAGTGATAGTGATTTCCTTATCTTGAACCTTGCAGTAGATGATATATGAAGTAATTGCGTTTTCCAGGGCTACAACCTCCACAATAGCAGTACTCCAGAATTGGTCCAGAATATCTAGATATAGAGTTGGGTTGGCAGAGAGTGCATCCTTGATATACGACTCAGCCATCCATTTCACAAAGCACTTGAAATTGGCATTGGGTGCTTCAACATCACTAGTGAGAGCGATGAAATTGGTGTTAAACTTTACTGTTGCCATTTGTGTAGAAGAGAGGAAAGAAATTGAAGGTTGAAGAAGAAATTTGGCTTTTCGTAGCTAGGGTTCCAGGGGTTTAGAGAGTGTAGATGCTTGAGAAATCGAATGAAATGAATCGAATAGATGTGAGATTGTATAAGTATGAAGTACTTGAATTGTCGATTAGCAGAGAGTTTTGTATCGACAAGTCAGGCATTCGAGAAGTAGGAAACAACTATTCGAGAAGTCAAGAATGGCTTAATCGATAACTCAAGCAGATAGAAACTCACAGCTGGCAGTTATCTAACTCAGAAATAATTCTAAATTAAATAATATGTGTTTTTATGAGTGAATTAAACTTTTAGACAAAAGTCCAAAATCGGTTAAAATTCAGCGAGAATTCAGCCTTTTCAAATGATTCGAGAACTCAGATATAGTGTTCGAGAACTCAGTCATTCGAGAACTCAGTTACTATATTCGAGAAGTCAAGAATTCCTCTATTCGATATCTCAGAAAGACTCTATTCGAGAACTCAAGAGTACTCTAATGAGACTTATTAGAGATGTCGAATAGCGAATCATTCGAGAAGTCTGACTTATCGAACTATACCCATCACTCATAAAAATTTGATTTTCACTATCTTTTAAAAATTTACCAGACATATTCATTGAAAAATATCCTAGCAAATTAAATAGTGATTTTCTCACAATTTCATAGAAATTTTAAGTTAATAAAAATATGATTTTCAACATATACAACAGATTTGAAATATTTATAAATCATATTTCAGCCAACACTTACTCCAAAAATATTGAGAATTTAGATAAAGTAAGTGTTTACTGCTGCAACAATCTAGATGGTGTATTCACTTAGCCAGAATCTGAAGAATTCAGCATTCCAATCTCACTTACCAACCTTGTGAAGGTGGCTTCATCTAATGGCTTAGTGAATATATCAGCTAGTTGTTTATCTGTAGAGACATAATGCAACTCAATGGTTCCATTAGTTGCATGTTCTCTTATGAAATGATATCTGATGTCAATGTGCTTTGTTCTAGAATGATTGACAGAATTGGCAACTATAGAGATTGCACTTGTGTTGTCACACATGATTGGAATTCTTTCCAACACAAGTCCATAATCTCTAAGTTGATTTCTAATCCAAAGCACTTGAGCACAGCAACTTCCAGCAGCTATGTATTCAGCCTCAGCTGTAGAAGTTGACACAGATTGTTGCTTCTTGCTATACCAAGAAACTAACCTTTGTCCAAGAAACTGGCAGCTTCCTGAGGTGCTTTTCCAATCCACTCTGCATCCAGCATAATCAGCATCAGAATAACCAACCAGATTGAACCCTGTGTCCTTAGGATACCATAATCCCAAGTTAGGAGTGCCCTTCAGATATCTAAAGATCCTTTTTATTGCAATCAAATGTGATTCCTTTGGATTTGATTGAAACCTTGCACACAAGCATGTAGCAAAAATGATGTCTGGCCTACTTGCAGTGAGGTAGAGTAGAGAACCAACCATGCCTCTGTAGACTGAGATATCTACTCTCTTGCCTTTAGCATCTTCATCCAATTTAGTGGCAGTGGCCATGGGTGTCTTGGCAGGTGAACAATCTTCCAAGTCAAACTTCTTCAATAAATCCTTGATGTACTTGGTTTGACTGATAAAGATACCATCCTTCCTTTGACTGACTTGCAACCCTAGAAAGAATGTCAACTCTCCCATCATACTCATCTCATATCTGCTCTTCATGAGTTTAGAGAATTTCTCACACAGCTTCTCATTTGTAGAACCAAAAATGATATCATCCACATAGATTTGAACTAGGATCATATCATCACCATGCTTCTTGTAAAACAGTGTCTTGTCCAATGTGCCTCTAGTGAATTGATTTTCAAGAAGGAATTGTGATAAAGTATCATACCATGCTCTTAGAGCTTGCTTAAGTCCATACAATGCCTTAAGCAATCTGTAGACAAATTCTGGGAAATGTGGATCCTCAAAGCCAGGTGGTTGTTGCACATAAACCTCTTCTTCCAACTCTCCATTTAAAAATGCACTCTTGACATCCATTTGATAAACTTTAAAGTTTGAATGAGCAGCAAATGCCAAGAATATTCTAATGGCTTCCAATCTAGCAACAGGGGCAAATGTCTCATCATAATCAATGCCTTCCTGTTGAGAGTATCCTTTAGCAACCAGCCTTGCTTTGTTTCTTATTATTACACCATCTTCATCCATCTTATTCTTCAGAACCCATTTTGTTCCAACAATGGTTCTATTCTTTGGTGGAGGCACAAGTTCCCATACTTTGTTCCTTTCAAATTGATTCAGCTCCTCTTGCATGGCAATAATCCAATCTGGATCCAACAATGCATCATCAAGTTTCTTAGGCTCAACTTGTGATAGAAAACATCCATAGAGGCACTCATTTTGAGTTGCTCTCCTAGTCCTTACTCCTGCATTAGGATCTCCAATGATTTGCTCTGCAGTGTGTGATCTATCCCATTTCCTCGAGTGTTCAACCTGATTTCTCATTCTTGATGTTGCTTCATCATCCTCATCATGGTCATCCTCATTTCCTCCCCCTGTGAAGTTACCATTACTCACAGGTGTGTCTTGGATGCTTGTTTCTCCACTATTGATTGGCACAAATTCTTCTCTTATATCATTATTCACTTGAGAATGTTGAACTTGAGTTTCAACTCCAGTTTCAGTCTCTTCATCAGAATCATCTAGATTATCAAACTTCAATGGATCTTTGTCTTCATCATTGGCTTCTTCTAGTCCAGGTAGTTTGCTGTCATCAAATGTTACATCTGAGCTTTCCATAACTTTCTTTTGACTGATGACATAAACCTTGTATGCAATTCTTTCCATAGAATAGCCAAGAAAAATTCCTTCAAATGCTTTTGCATCAAACTTTCCAACATATTCAGAGTTATCCTTGAGTACAAAGCATTTGCTTCCAAAAGTATGAACATACTTTAGTGTAGGCTTCTTTCCAGTCATCAAGTTGTAAGGTGTCTTTCCAGTGTTTTTGTTGATGAGGGTCCTGTTCTGAATATAGCATGCAGTGCTCACAGCCTCAGCCCAAAAACATGTAGGCATTTTTGCATCAAGTAACATTGTTCTAGCAGCCTCAATTAGAGTTCTATTCTTTCTCTCAACAACTCCATTTTGTTGTGGAGTCCTTGGAGCTGAGAATTGCTGAGAAATGCCATTCTCTTTGCAGAATGCTTCAAGTGTGGCATTTCTGAACTCTGTTCCATTATCACTCCTCAGTGCAATCACACTTGCATCGTTTGCCTTTGCTTCCTTGTCAACTTTCTTTATATGCTCAATAATTACTTGTGGAGCCTCATCTTTTGATGCCAGAAATTCCACCCATGTATACCTTGAAAAATCATCAACCATTACCAGGGCATACTTCTTTCTTCCAAGTGACATTATGTTGACAGGCCCAAACAAATCCATATGGATGAGTTGTAGTGGCTTGGTTACAGATGTCACTGTCTTTGACTTGTGGCTTGATCTCTTCATTTTTCCTTTTTGACAAGCCTCACACACTCCTTCTTGGCAGAATTCAAGTGTGGGCATGCCTCTCACTAACTCTCTTTTGACTAGAGAATTAATGGCCTTGAAGTTCAGGTGTGATAGTTTCTTGTGCCACAGCCAACAATCTTCATTTGATGCTTTTGAGTAAAAGCAACAAATTTTGTCCTTGTTTGCAGAGTCCATATTGGCTACAAACAGGCTTCCCTTCCTTACTCCAGATAGAGCAAAATCACCAGTCTTCTTGTGGGTGATCAAACATTCATCTTTGTCAAAATTCACTTTGAATCCTCTATCAGTAAACTGACCAACACTTAACAGATTATGCTTGAGCCCCTTGACTAGTGCTACATCTTCAATGATGACATTTCCAACTTCCAGCTTGCCATATCCCAATGTGTTACCCATGCTGTCATCTCCAAAAGCAACCATTGGGCTAGCCTTTTCCTCATATTGTGATAGCAGGGCCATATCACCAGTCATATGGTTTGAGCATCCACTGTCCAAAATCCACATGACCTTCTTTTCACTTTCTTTGCCCTGCAAACACAAAGGTATTACTTTTCCTTTGGTACCCAAACAAGTTTGGGTCCATGTGACTTAGAGACAGTTTTATCATAAACAACATGCTTGTCAACTTTCTTAGTGTTAGTCTTCTTGTCACTGTTGGAAGTCTTAGAACTTGAGGTTTCAGACTTAGGTGACAAAGGTACCTTCCTAGCTTTAGGAGGACTTGAAGACTTTGACCTTGTGTAGTGTGTGTGGGAATTGTGACTGATACAACCATCAATGAACTGCCTTCTTAAATTAAAACAACTAGTCATAACATTCATATTGCATGGCATACAGTCAAATTTATCACAGAAAGGTGCATCTCTATGACTTAGAGGCACAGAACAATCATAGAAAGGTTTAGACACACTACCAACAGGTTTCTTGCATGCATGAGTTAGATGATTGGTACTGAAACAGTTCTGACAAGTTTTCCTAGGGGCATTAGGCATATAAGCATAGTTGTTATCCTTGTTAATCCCTAACTTGCCATTTCTGTTCTGTTTCTTTTTAGTCACTTCCTTTTCTGATTCACTCTTCCCAGCTGAGACAAACTTAACAAACTTCTTAGGTCTTGGCCTATCAACTACTGGCTTCTTGGTCTTTGACTTGACACTCTCACCCTTAGGGGATGCTTGCTGTTCACTAGATTGTGCCTCATCCTCATCATTCAACATTTGCTTGATGAGTAAGGCATCCTCATCAATTTCAAATGTTGATTCCTTAAAAATTGGATTTTCAGTTTTCCTCAAAATGTGAGGCACTTTCTCATGAACAGCTGTGTCCTCTTCAATGACAACATAGCCTTTCCTTTGTTTGAGAGAGTCATAGTCAAGTCCAATAGCTGCTTTGGGTTTAGCTTCAATTTTCTCACAGTAGGATTGCACTAAACCAGATGATTTCTTGAAAGTTTTAAGTTTGAATTCATTCTCAGCTAATTCATCCCTAAGAGCCTTCTCTACTTGACTAGCACATAGAACCTTGTTCTTCAAATATTCAACTTCTTTCTTAAGGTTTTCTACTTGCATAGTAGTTAGCTCAAGTTCCTCATTCTTTTTGGTTAATATTTCATTTCTAGTAGACAGTTTAGCAATCTCCTCATTAGCAGCAGTCATACTAGTATGAATATTAAACATTTCAACAGATAATTGTTCAATCATGCATTTGTATTCAGAAACAGACATGTCTATAGTAGTGAGAGATGGTACCTGAGAATCAGATGAAGATGAGTCATCCTTGGAGTTGGCCATCAAGGCATAGTTGCAGAATTCTTGTTCCTCTTCATCACTCTCAGAATCATCCCAACACTTCCCTTCAGCTATGTAGGCCTTACCATGTGTCTGCTTTTTCAGAAGGGCCTCATACTTAGCTTCTAGCTCAAGATAATCTCTATCCTTCTTTTTAGGCTTCTTGCATTCACTGGCAAAATGCCCTAGGTCATTGCATCTATAACACCTTACAGATGACCTATCCACATAACCGGTTTTGAACTTATTTCTGTTTGGCTTCACAGGTGCCTTGTTCTTATTGGCTGAATGGTTTTGAGTTTTGGGTTTGAAGGGTTGATTTCTTTTAAATCTGATGTTTGGAAATTTTCTGGCCATGAAGGCATATGAGGTATTTTCCATCCCATCAAGTTCTTCCAGAGTGTAAAACTCTTCTTCTTCTTCCTCCTTTTCCTCAACAGGTTCACTCACCCCAGTTTCAGTTTCTTCATCATCTGCCACCTCCTCTATCCTTAGTTGGCTTGTAGATGCTTCTAGGTCCAGGATGGATTTATTGACAATCAAGGCACATGATGTGTTTATCATCCTACCTTGGTTGGCTTGGATAGCCCTCTTCTGAAGCAACTCAAGTTCATGAGTCTTTAGGACTCCATAGAGCACATCATAGGTGACTTTGTTCAAATCTCTCTCTCTTAGAGAAATGACTCTTTGCTCCAGATGATTTGGTGAAGACAACAGAAATTTCATATTTAACTCCTTGGTGCTGTAAACCTTTCCATTCATCTGCAACTCAGTAACTAGCTTGTGAAACCTTTCAAACATTTCAGTGATGCTTTCCTTGGGCTGTGCCATGAAAGCTTCATACTGTGTGACCAGTATCTGTTTCCTGTTTTCCTTAACCTCATCAGTCCCTTCACACAACACCTCAATGTGATCCCACATCTCTTTAGCAGACGTGCATGATGCAATGTTTGCAAACATTGACATGTCCATGGAATCAATGATAAGCAACATGAGGTGGCTGTCAAGAGCAACCTTCTCCCTTTCTGACTCTGTCCACTTTGATGGATCCTTGGCCTCATAAGTTCTTGGGATAGTTATGGTTCCAACAGTCTTCTCTGGTATCTCTTGTTGTGGAACAAAAGGACCATTCTTGAGAATCTCAGGATACAAGGGATGAGAGGCTTTAATGAACAACATCATCTTTATCTTCCAGAGGTTGAAGTTTTCTTTATCAAACTTAGGGACCTTCACCGTTCCTGTAGTCTTTGGTGTATTCGAACTCATGATCGTTTCTCTGTTTTTGAATAAACAGCCCGCTCTGATACCACTTGTTGAGTATTGAATACGGTAAAAGAATACAGAGGGGGGGTGAATGGATTCTTGAACTTTTCTTTGATTGAGTCTATGTAGCAGATAAGTGCCTGTGTGTGTAGAAGTGAAGGTGCGGATAAATAAACAACACAAGACACAATATCACTTTAATCTAATGTATTATTAGATAAAGGTTGCTACAATCTGTGAATACAAATGGTAGTATTCTCAGCTTCATTTTTCTCAGAGAGATATGGCTTACAGTGTATGAAAAACTTGACTCACCAAAAAGTTACTAAGTTATGAAGTGAGGCTGTGTCCTTATAGAACATGGACTTACTGCAAATAAGGTAGCTAAACAAATTACTTTCTAGTCTGTCTATCCTTTTTGAGTAAGTGTCCAAACGGTTACAGATTTGACTTTGCAAAGCCTGTTTAGATCCACTTCTTTAGCTCCTTGTCTCTTCTATATCTCTCCAAGCTTCCTTGTAGGCTTTCCAGAGCACGTTACAGATTGTGGTCCATAAAGTGCATTGGCTTGTTGCAGGTTTCTGACTTGTACAATTTCTTCAGTATTTTGTCTCCAAGAATGTATTCGAGAAGTGACTAAGTAAGTGATTCGAGAACTAGAATTGACTTGATCGATAACTCTGAGTTCTCGAATACTGTTATAATGACATATAGAACCACTTCTCGAATAGCTCTTTTCCATCAGGATTCCTTGAGTTGTCGAATAGAACATTTGACTTATCGAATCCTCGAGTTGTCGAATAGCTTTCTGAGTCCTTGAGATATCGAATGGAACTTTGACTTGTTGACTC
Organism: Kitagawia praeruptora; assembly: GCA_037693485.1. NCBI lineage: Eukaryota > Viridiplantae > Streptophyta > Magnoliopsida > Apiales > Apiaceae > Kitagawia > Kitagawia praeruptora. The sequence continues at coordinate 24,342,622 of CM075351.1, read as the reverse complement.
TTTGAGAACTCGAATACCATCTTGACTTGTTGACTTCTTGAGTTCTCGAATAGAGTAGTAGACATATCGAATCCCTGAGATATCGAATGAGATATCGAACAGTGTATTCAGAGATATCGAATAGTGTCTTGAGATATCGAATCCCTGACTTCTCAAATGCTGGACTTCTCGAATAGACAAATATACTTCTCGAATTGGTACTTAGGCAAATTCTTCATTTCTTCAAATCCCAACTGTGATTATTTGACAGTCTTTAACTCCTTGCTTGAGGCATGAACCTTGGAACTTCTTTCAAGCATTATTCTAGACTCTATTTGTACAATTACACAACTAGGATTTGATGCCTACTACAAGTACAATACAAACAGAAACTCTACAACTAGAGGTTCCCTCAGTTAAGAGGTCATGTAAGTAATGCAAAGCATTACAAACAATTAGGCTTGTTATTAGATGTGTACAGGCATGCCTCTGTAACTAACAACTATTGTGTTCCAATCTCTAGATGTTAAGCTTTCCACATTGAATTCAGCACCTAATGTCATATTAGATGGGAATTGGGTATCTCAACATGAGAGGTTTTCGATGGACTTTAATCCCATCCCTACAGCCGACTTGTGCACAAGATCTCTACTCAACCCTTTGGTTAGATGATCAGCTAAATTATGTTGAGTTCTTATAAACTCCACTGATATAACACCATGCGTGATAAGCTCACGAATCATGCTATGTCTAACACCCAAGTGTCTAGACTTGCCTTTGAACACTTGTCTATAAGCATTAGCCAAGGCAGACTCACTATCACATCTGATAGATATGGGTGATATCGGTTTAGGCCACAATGGAATCTCATAAATCAGATTTCTTAGCCATTCAGCTTCTTTACCAGCCGCTGATAATGCCACAAATTCAGATTCCATTGTTGAATCAGTAATGCAACTTTGTTTCTTCGATGCCCAAGAGATAGCACCTCCCCCAAGAAGGAATACCCATCCACTTGTGGAAGACTGATCTTCCTTATTGGAAATCCAACTTGCATCTGAATGACCTTCAATAACCGAAGGAAATCCAGTATATGTCAAACCATAATTCATGGTTCCTTTCAAGTATTTGAACACTCGGCTTAAGGCTTGCCAATGATGTGAACTTGGTTTGCTAGTATACCTACTAAGCTTTCCAACAGCATAGGCAATATCTGGCATAGTGCTTATCATGGCATACATGAGACTACCAATAGCCCTTGAGTATTCAAGTTGAGATACCGCAACACCTGTATTAGGTAGGAGTTTAATACTAGGATCAAGAGGAGTGCTAACGGGAGAACAATCCTTAAAGTTAAATCTTTTAAGAATCTTCTCAATATAATGAGATTGAGAAATTGAAATGCCATTGTTCTCACGCTTGATCCTTATACCAAGAATCACCTCAGCCTCCCCCATGTCTTTCATATCAAAATTAGATGACAAGAACTTCTTGGTTTTATCCACTTGATTTTGGTCAGTACCAAAAATCAACATGTCATCCACATATAAACAAATTATAACTCCTTTACCAGAAGCATCAAATTTGCTATATACACACTTGTCTGCTTGGTTAAGAAAATAACCGTTAGACAAGACTACAGTATCAAATTTATCATGCCAATCCTTCGGTGCTTGTTTCAGACCATAAATTGATTTCTTCAATTTACACACCTTGTTCTCACAACCAGGCATTACAAACCCTTCGGGTTGTTTCATATCAATCTCTTCATCTAATTCACCATTCAAGAATGCAGTTTTCACATCCATTTGGTGAATGACAAGGTTGTGTATAGCAGCAAGTGCTATTAACAAACTAATAGTGGAGGTTCTAGCAACAGGAGCATAGGTATCAAAATAATCAATCCCTTCTTTTTGTCTAAAACCTTGGATTACCAATCTGGCTTTAAACTTATCTATGGTACCGTCTGTTAGGTCCAAAATAGTTTGTAGAAGGGGGGTTGAATACAAACTATACCGTTTTATCGAATTTGCTCTTTTCTTAAAATATTAAATCAAGAACAAATTGATGCGGAATAAAACGAAGCCAATATTCAAGTTAAATATAAAATTTATATTAACTTGATGGGGTGTGTCTAAATACACGGGTACAAATTACAAGGTTTGATGACCAAACTAATTATTACAAATTCTATAGAAAATTCGACATGAACTTTTCTATATTTGTAATAAAAAGATCGAATGCTAAAAGCAATTCGAGAGATAAGTTCTAGGAGTAAAAACTCGCTAGATAGTTCCAAGGTTACAAGTAAATTATTTCTATCGGTTTAGATTTAACAATAGAGCTCAGAAATAATTTACAAGAATTTATTTGTAGCACAGAACTCTTGCTCTCTTGATCTCTCTTTTCTTCTGTCTGTGTGTAGAGAAGAAGAAGTGAAGATATTATATTGTGTGTAGACGCCTTGGTTGATATATATCAACTTGATCCTTAAAGTCCCTGCCTCTTTTTCTTTTGATTAACACATGAAAGACAATCGGCAAGACAAACAGAACTTCCAAGACAATTGAATTTGAACTGCCAAGACAATCGCCAAGACAATCAGATTCTTCCAAGACAATCGCCAAGACAATCTTGGTGCTAGATATTTATGTAATTTTCTGACTTGCCAAGACAATCTAGTTTCTCCAAGACAATCTCTAATTGTACTACCAAGACAATATCGGTTTGAGCTATCAAGACAATCTTCTGATTTAACAAGACAATCTTCTAATTGAACAAGACAATTCGAACAAATAAAACATGGCCACTTTTGTTTAATAAATCAAAAACCCACCTGCCACGCGCCTGTTTAAAATCAAAAGAATGACCTGGTGACCTGCTATTTCAATCACAAAAACCGGGGCTTAATTTGTCTTATATGGATGGGCTCCGTAGAAATGTTTTTTAACCCGCACAGCTTTTAATCTTTAATTAATAAACAATCAATTTAATTCAGAAATTATAAAAATAAATATCTAATATTATTAGATATTTATAAATATAATTTTCTAATTAAATAAAATATTTATTAATGTAAATAAATCCTTACGGTCTAAGCTGCGGTCTCTTGAGAGTCTGGAACCGGACTCCTTTTGCGTACCAAAAAATATATCAATTCCAACCGGGGTTCCAGCTTTAAGAATATATCACTTTCCATTTCCTTGTGATAATTCTATTTTCTCATAACCCGTCCAGGTGTAAGCTACGGTCTCTTGAGGATCTGAAACCGAACTCTTTTTGCTTAGCAAAAAATACAACAATTCTAACCGGGGTTTCAGCATCAAGAATATATCACTTAGAATTTCTTTATGATAATTCTTTTTCCTCGTAGCCAGTCCACTTGATAATAAAATCCTTGTGATTAAATAATTTAGCACTTCTGTTGCTTGCACAATGATTTTCTCACATACCAGTCTTGATTGCTTGAACCACTGAATTTAATGACGAATAACCACTGTTTAATGTTGACACTCGATGCACGATCTGGTTCATGAGTGACTAACCGCAATGACTGTTCTTCATATATTGACTTTAAAGTTGTGGTTCCTGTCTTCTTTTTCTTCACTCTTTATTCAAACCTTTTCATCTGTATTCTGCCACTATAGGAACCTCTTGTCACTATAAATAGAATCCAATGTCTTGATTACTTCACTGACGCTTGATCAACTGAATGAACTTCTTCCAGTGTAGTATACCTCAAAATTGTAGATTGACTTTGTCTAATTTATTTTGACAGTTGTAGCATTTGAGATCCCTGTGACAGTACATATACTATTTACTATTACATTCTTGTTTGAGTTGAGTTGAATCCTCGATGTTTACAAATAGGGTAAACATATGACTTTCAATCTCCCCCTATTTGTTTGTTAAACATTAACATACAAATTCTTAGAGGATAACTCAACTAAAAACAAGAAGAAGATAAAGCATTAAAGAGCTATAGTAAATAATACATATATAAAAAAATTTCTGGTTTAGATATAACATTTCCAGAATCTCAGTAGATGAAATGATAGATGATTGTTCCTCTGACACTGAACTGATCTTCATTAAGTAACTCATCTTCATTTCTGACATATCTGCCTGATAACCCTTTACTTCTAACACTGAACATTATCAGCAGATACTAAAACTCTTCAGTGGTAAAGAATATGACTTGACAACCACATACTGAAGAATTCTTCTTTGTCGTTTCATACTTCTCTCCTTCCTTATGTCCCCCTACCTAAGGTGATATGTCTCCTCCTTATAAAGGTGAATACTATTTCACTCCGCAGATTCGGGTACAGCTTAAGACATCTGAAAATCAATTGTAATAACTACAAGAATAGATTCTCAAGAATCCACTTGGAACCATGCACAATTGCATAATTGAGAATAAAATATGTGTGTAAGTGATCTATTAGCAATTGAATAAGATAATAAGCTGATGATTACTCTATAGCCCAATTAGGTCCTAATTAGTAGATCTGAACTTGTTGGGTCAAATATCTCTAGGGTACCATTTCCTCAGATCCGGGTCCATCTTAAGATTTTTGATTACCAACTTGTTAGTTCTAAACTAATAGGTCAAAATCCAGCTATAGTGATTGTTGGTAGGTAGTCATGACAGGTCTAGAATCTCCTGAAAAGAAACAAAAGATCCTTGACTAATTTTTATTGCCATCATTCTTTTGACTTACTTGTGCTCCAAATAGAATTATTCTTTTGCCTTGCATGAAGTAATTCAAAAGAATTGCAACTTTACCAACATCAAAACAGCAAATACCTTGATACCAATTTATATTTAGTAGACCAACATATAATATAATCAAGATATCATTGCACATATATATCATTTATGTTTGTGCCTAAAGATGTAGAGAGTTCTATAAATATGACACCATTTGTTAAAAGATACCAACTGTTAAAAATTGATACCAGATGTTAAATTATAGTTAGAGTGTCATACCATGTCTTCCATGCTTGCTTGAGTGATTATACCAGTTCATACTAACCTGTAGAGATCTTCAATTATCTCACCAACCAGAAGTGCACTTGTTCACATTCCTTTAGCATCCAGATTCAGTAGGTCCAGATGTCCATTATAATCTTGAATGTGTAGCAGATGCCTGATATCCTCAAGTCTTGTCACTGGTGCTTCTTGTCAGATATACTGTCTAATCAACTTGTAACCTTGCATCCAGTTTGGCCTTGTCCCTCATAACGATGCCTTGACATCCAGTTAGACTTCTGGTTATCCTTGTACCAATTACAGCCTTGTTGTTTGGTCTAGATACCAGCTTCCCTTCAATCTACCTTTTGTACTGATTGAGATCATCTTGCATTGCAATCACTCAATCTGGATCTTCCAGAGCCTTTGTAGCTTTCTTAGTTTCTTCTGAAAGAAAACTATAGAAATAATCATTGGTACTTGAAGCTCTGCTAGTCTTTTACTTCCACCATTAGAAACACTAAGAACTGGGACAAAGAGTTAATTGAGTCAACACTCTTTGTCTTGGTAGATATGTTCTCATAGTGTCCTTTGATTTTCAATGTGGTGTTAAGTTGACTATTTGATCCTTCAATTGCTCCCCCTAAGCTGTTGCTGGGTTTACATGAAGATTCTTCATATTTCACATTGGTTGGATCTGAATCATCATTACCCATTGACAGTTGAGAGCTAGAAGTTGTTGAACATCACTAAGGCTTTCAATCACCTTCCGTTGATTAATAACAATCACCATCAGTGGTGTCTTGTCTTCAGATTGTCTGAACAACAACTTGTTTGTTGAGAAAAGTCATCAGTCATCACCACTAAAATATATTTTAGTTTGATGTAGAACTTCTGTGTGATGCTTCTTTGACTTCCCATTATGACATGCCTCGTGATTTCATTTTACTTTAATCTCAGATGAGGCAGTCTCCTTTACTGATTCAATTTTCGGGAAAGAATCTCTTGATTAGACATTCAGGTGTGAGAGCTCCGTATATCATAGCTGAACTCTTGTCTGATGAAGCTTTAGATTAGACATGTTGACTTCACCTTTGACTGAGATTTCCTGTCATCTACAGATAAGTTCTTTTTCCTTAATCCTCGAACAGTAAGCTCTTCATCTTGTAAAAGATGCTTTATTACTGACAACATTCTTAGCTATAGAATAGCCATGACCCTGGGTCATACCCTTGCTGTTGTCTCCAAGGGATGAACCACTTGGCCTGTCTTCACATTCACATTTGATAGTAGGGTTCTTTTCTTCGATGATATGCTTTGAATAAATCAATAATAATGCATAATCGATTTAACCTGTTAAGCCCTACATTCACAAATGGATAAAAAGTTCTTGGTACCCAGATTTACTTGGATCCAGATGGATTAGAGATTTCTCTTTTATCAAAGTTCACAACAGTTTAACCTTAACATGCTCATTCTTATCTTTGACTAACCATTACTCCTTTTTAATGTCATTGACAAAATAGTCACTGAGCAACGAGAATAATGGTTCCTTCCTACCATAAGGAAGACAAGCAGTCTGTGCCTTATTGTAATTCTTAAACATGCTTTTTCTATAATCAATGCAAATGCTCGGTGATGCATTTATGATATTTGAAATAAGCAGACATGATATAATAAGAATACATGGCATACATTCAACATTTAAAACATTGTAGATAAGAATTATGCAAAGTAGGCATGTTATGCATTTTAGAAAATTCAGTACTATCTACTTTAACCTATGCACATGCAACAGGTAGCAAGTAGATTTACAGATATTCAATGATTTTCTAAACATACATGGAATAGAAGAATTAACAATCAATCACTAATTCTATCCAATCCATTCATGTTGCTATATGACATTATATAATCTCTATTACCTAAGTCAGTTTTACAAATAACTTGATGTTCTACTGACACCCTAGGTAATTATTCCATCTTTTAAACTTTTTAAACCTTAACAAACAATTCAGAATGAATGAGCAAATCTGTTCTACTGGAAATCCTGAAACTAGCTTAAGCAGAGGTCTTATATGCTTGACATATATCATTTAAGAATTAAGAGATATTGTCTAAGGAACACTTCTAACTCACTATTGCAATTAATCAAATTCAACAAATATCCATACACATATTAAGATCTTCTAACCAAGGATTTAACAATTAAAAACTAAGATCTTAACATGCTTTGAATTTTTTAGAATTACATATTGCACTAGTTTGAAGAATTGATACCTGAGACATGTGAGGTTAATCATCTTCAGAGATTGCTATGAAAGCAAGATATTCATTATGCTCTTCTCATCATCTGATCCATCCCAACTCTTTTCTTCAGCAAGATAAGTTCTGCACTGATGCTTCCGTTTCATCTCATTTAATGAATCCCTATTCATCCTTGTCTGTCAGAATTCTGTTCCATGTTGCACACCTTGATAGTTACTTATCACATATAACTTTCCATAGCTGCAACTATCATGTCTTGTTCTTTCCACCATCCCAGTCTTGTAACCACCTCTTGAGTTGAACTATATCCTGAAGAGTTTCTGCTTCGAAATAGATAGGCCTGATCCCTGGATACAACTTTAGTACTCTTTCTGAGTTAGTAACTCTTCATGTCTGTTCTGAAGTTCCATCATTAATTCCTGACTGAGATGTATAACTGTCTAGTCCATTCTCAAACCACCCTGATTCTATTCTTCTAAAGTCTCTGTTGATTCCTTGAAAGATATGCTCGTTTACAAACCACTACGTGTATTGGATTTAGCATTGCGAAAATCCACTAAGTGTTTGTATATCACTAAATCACTAGAGTTGACTAAAATCTTCAAGAAAAATTCCATCCACTAAAACTTCTTCCATTCCTGCTTCTGAAAAACCAGTGGGATCCTATGGATATAACTTTGAGGAAGTACCACAAATTTTTCTTCAGTAGGTAGAAATTAATTCCAATGAAAAATGTATTTTCTTCAAAAGATTCAAATCATCTTTGATGTCCGGAGGAATCTTCAGCTAACAACTTTCTTGAAACCATTGGCTTAGAATAAATTCAAAATATTTAAAATTCAAAAACTTCAAGGACTTAAAAAATTTTTAGAAATAAAAAATCTGAAAGTAAGTTCAAATTAATTAAAATTTGAAATTAGAGTCAAATTAATTAAGAATCAAAAAATCTCAAGAAACGATAATTTTTGAGAGTTAAAGAATCCGAAAATAACTTCAAGTTAATTAAAATTCGAAAGTATCAAGAATTAAAAATTTTGAGAATTAAACAATTTGAAAATAAATTCAAGTTGTTTAAAAATCAAAATTTCCAAGAATTAATCATTTCAAGAATTAAAAAAAATCGAATATAAGTTAAGATTACTTAACAATCAAAAATATCAAAAAATGAAAATTTTTAAGGTTAAACAATTTGAGAATAAATTCAAGTTAATTAACAATTGAAAATAAACTCATATTGTTTAAAAATCAAAAATATCATAAAATGAGAATTTTTAAAGGTTAAAGAATTCGAAAATAAATTTAGATTATTTAAAATTCAAAAATCTCAAAATTGAAAATTTTGAAAGTTAAAGAATCCAAAAATAAGTTCAAATTATTTAAAGTTCAAAAATCTCAAGAATTGAATTTTTGAAGGTTAAAAAATTTGAAAATAAGAGGAGTTGACTTTTTGGTCTAATACCGGATTTGATTTCTGTATGGGTCAACAAACTCGAAAACCAATTGGTGAACCACAAAAATAAGGATCTTGATTTGTGCGTCAATCAAAAGGCTCTGATACCAATTGTTAGGTCCAAAATAGTTTGTAGAAGGGGGGTTGAATACAAACTATACCGTTTTATCGAATTTGCTCTTTTCTTAAAATATTAAATCAAGAACAAATTGATGCGGAATAAAACGAAGCCAATATTCAAGTTAAATATAAAATTTATATTAACTTGATGGGGTGTGTCTAAATACACGGGTACAAATTACAAGGTTTGATGACCAAACTAATTATTACAAATTCTATAGAAAATTCGACATGAACTTTTCTATATTTGTAATAAAAAGATCGAATGCTAAAAGCAATTCGAGAGATAAGTTCTAGGAGTAAAAACTCGCTAGATAGTTCCAAGGTTACAAGTAAATTATTTCTATCGGTTTAGATTTAACAATAGAGCTCAGAAATAATTTACAAGAATTTATTTGTAGCACAGAACTCTTGCTCTCTTGATCTCTCTTTTCTTCTGTCTGTGTGTGGAGAAGAAGAAGTGAAGATATTATATTGTGTGTAGACGCCTTGGTTGATATATATCAACTTGATCCTTAAAGTCCCTGCCTCTTTTTCTTTTGATTAACACATGAAAGACAATCGGCAAGACAAACAGAACTTCCAAGACAATTGAATTTGAATTGCCAAGACAATCGCCAAGACAATCAGATTCTTCCAAGACAATCTTGGTGCTAGATATTTATGTAATTTTCTGACTTGCCAAGACAATCTAGTTTCTCCAAGACAATCTCTAATTGTACTACCAAGACAATATCGGTTTGAGCTACCAAGACAATCTTCTGATTTAACAAGACAATCTTCTAATTGAACAAGACAATTCGAACAAATAAAACATGGCCACTTTTGTTAAATAAATCAAAAACCCACCTGCCACGCGCCTGTTTAAAATCAAAAGAATGACCTGGTGACCTGCTATTTCAATCACAAAAACCGGGGCTTAATTTGTCTTATATGGATGGGCTCCGTAGAAATGCTTTTTAACCCGCACAGCTTTTAATCTTTAATTAATAAACAATCAATTTAATTCAGAAATTATAAAAATAAATATCTAATATTATTAGATATTTATAAATATAATTTTCTAATTAAATAAAATATTTATTAATGTAAATAAATCCTTACGGTCTAAGCTGCGGTCTCTTGAGAGTCTGGAACCGGACTCCTTTTGCGTACCAAAAAATATATCAATTCCAACCGGGGTTCCAGCTTTAAAAATATATCACTTTCCATTTTCTTGTGATAATTCTATTTTCTCATAACCCGTCCAGGTGTAAGCTACGGTCTCTTGAGGATCTGAAACCGGACTCTTTTTGCTTAGCAAAAAATACAACAATTCTAACCGGGGTTTCAGCATCAAGAATATATCACTTAGAATTTCTTTATGATAATTCTTTTTCCTCGTAGCCAGTCCACTTGATAATAAAATCCTTGTGATTAAATAATTTAGCACTTCTGTTGCTTGCACAATGATTTTCTCACATACCAGTCTTGATAGCTTGAACCACTGAATTTAATGACGAATAACCACTGTTTAATGTTGACACTCGATGCACGATCTGGTTCATGAGTGACTAACCGCAATGACTGTTCTTCAAATATTGACTTTAAAGTTGTGGTTCCTGTCTTCTTTTTCTTCACTCTTTATTCAAACCTTTTCATCTGTATTCTGCCACTATAGGAACCTCTTGTCATTATAAATAGAATCCAATGTCTTGATTACTTCACTGACGCTTGATCAACTGAATGAACTTCTTCCAGTGTAGTATACCTCAAAATTGTAGATTGACTTTGTCTAATTTCTTTTGACAGTTGTAGCATTTGAGATCCCTGTGACAGTACATATACTATTTACTATTACATTCTTGTTTGAGTTGAGTTGAATCCTCGATGTTTACAAATAGGGTAAACATATGACTTTCATCGTCCACCTTCATTTTCCTTTTGAAGATCCATCTGTTTCCCAATGCTTTACAGCCAGGGGGCAGATCACTCAATTCCCAAGTATTATTATTCATGATAGAATCCATTTCATCTTGGATTGCTTCTTTCCAGAATGCAACATCCCTAGATGTCATAGCTTCGCTAAAAGTATTTGGATCCTCCTCAATAAGAAAACAATATTGGTATTGATATTCAATTTCATCTCTAGAGCCTTCTACTAGATAAAGATGAAAGTCATCTCCAAAAGACTTTGCTTTTCTAGCTCTAGTGCTTCTCCTTGGTTCGGACGGTCCATTCACATCTTCAGTAGAAATTGAGTTCCTACTAGAAGAATTCTGAAGCATGTCCCTTGGTCTAGGTATAGATGTAAATCTATTTTCATCAAAATTAGCATCTCTTGACTCGATAATCGAGTTCACAGATACATAGTCATTAGATTCTAACACATAGAATCTATATGCTATAGAATGCTCAGCATAGCCAACAAATATGCAATCTATACCTCGTTCACCCAAGTTTCTTCTTTTGGGTTCAGTGAGTCTTACAACTGCTCTACATCCCCAAACTCTCAGAAAACTTAATTTTGGTGACTCTTTATACCAAAGTTCATAAGGGGTAATCTTATTCCTCTTACTAGGAATTCGATTCAATAAGTGACAGGCTGTCAACATAGCCTCACCCCAAAATCCCTCACTCAAACCCGAGTAGGATAACAAGGAATTAACCATTTCTTTCAAAGTCCTATTCTTTCGCTCTGCCACACCATTTTGCTGTGGTGTATAAGGAGCCGTGGTTTGATGTATTATACCAGTAGATTGAAAATAAACCGGATCATAATACTCACCTCCTCTATCAGTACGTAGATTTTTAATCATGGTACTCTGATGTAGCTCTACTTCTTATTTATAAATTTTAAAGAAGTCAAGAGCTTCATCCTTAGCATGCAATAAATATACATAGCAATATCTAATAGCATCATCAATAAAAGTAACTACATACTTTTTATTTCCTAATGATGGTGTAGAATGGAAATCACACAAATTACTATGTATTAATTCTAAAACATCAGACACCCTATTGACCTCCTTAAAGGGCTTTCTTGTTATCTTTGTTAACATGCATGTTTTGCATTTTTCATTGTCTAAATCAATAGCAGGTATGAGACTCATTTTTGACATATCCTTTATTCTTTTGTAATGTACATGTCCTAGTCTAGCATGCCATAATTCTGGTTTGTTCAAATTATTGCTAGTACTAGTAGAAGCCATGCAAGCAGATTCATCAATAAATGGAGTTTTTACATTCAACATAAACATACCATTACACAAATAGCCAAAGCCAACAAAAGAGCCATGTTTTGACAATATATATTTGTCACTTTCATAAACTTGTTTATATCCACCACCAGACAAGAGATTCTTACGAATCCCAGGAACATACAACACTTTATTTAACAATATACATTTGCCAGAAGTAAAAACTATCTTGACATTTCCTAGTCCTTTGATCGGTTCAGTTGCAACATTTTCCATCTTTAAGATAGATCCATCTTCGATTGGTTGAAAGTCTATGAACCAACGAAGATCTTTGCATACATGACTCGTTGCTCCTGAATCAATCCACCAAGCAACATTGTCATCCTGCACATAAAATGCCTCAGATATTAGTGACACATAATTCTGACTAGAATTACAATTTTGCATTAAAATCTGACCTTGTTGCTTTTCTGGATCCTTGGATCCACTTGGACCAGCATTTTGCTTTTCTTGCTTGCCTTTACCAACCCGACAATCCTTCTTGAAATGTCCAGGTTTGCCACACTTCCAACATGCCATCTTAGGCCTTTTGTTGGAAGAATTATTGTTGTTTCCTTTAAACTTTCGTTTATCACCCTTGCCATACTTAGAATTCTTAGAAGATCCACCATCTTCAACCATATTCATAGAAGAGTTACCGACTTGGTTCTTGCCCTTAGGATTATTCTCAATTTCTTGAGTCCTCAAAGCCTCTTCAATTCTGAAGTGACTTCCAAGTTGAACCAGAGTCATATCCTCTTTGTTATGTTTCAAGGAGTGTTTAAAATCCTTCCATGATGGTGGTAGTTTGTCTATAACACCAGAAACTGAGATAGATTCATCCATCTTCAGATTGTGTTGGGCAAACTGACCCAGAATCCTTAACAATTCATTGTATTGTTCCATCACCGGTCTAGAATCGACCATTTTATAATTCATAAAATTACTGACCAGAAACTTCTTACTAGAAGCGTCTTCTGCCATGTACTTGGATTCAAGAGAATCCCACAATTCTTTCGCTGACTCAACATTTTGATATACATCGAAAAGGGAATCAGACATACCGTTTAAGATGTGACCGTGGCAGATGTAATCAGCGTTTTCCCATTTGCAACGCCTCCTTATTTGTTCAGCGGTTTCATCCTCAACCACTTCTGGAATGGGGGTACTCAAAACATATACAACCTTCAGCGTCGTCAATAGAAAATGCATCTTCTGTTGCCATCTTCTAAAATCCTGACCCTCAAACTTGTCCAACTTTGCAAACTTGCTTGTCATGTCTTTTGCAGATTCTGAGTTCGCCATCTTCAGAAAATAGATGACTTCAATCTCTGTTGGGGAGTTGGGTGATAACTTGGATTTTTCTGAAGTCGTGTGAACACTTTCAGATTGAAGTTATTTGTGGTTCACCCAAATAATTCAATCGGATAAAATCAGAAAATTCTGCAAGAAGAAAGAATGTATTTTGCTGTGTATTTCAAAATGAACCTGTATGTAAAATGATCAATGCCACACCTATTTATAGATGTCAACAGATGTGTCTTTTGCCAATAGACACACCTCAAGATGTGTCTTTTCCCAATAGACACATCTCATTCCCAACAGTCATGTCCAATGCCAATAGACACACCTCAAGATGTGTCTTTTCCAATAGACACATCTCATTCTAACAGATGTGTTTGATGTCAATAGACATGTCTCATAAGCAATAATTCTGAAATCATAACGAACTCGAACAGAGCATACACTCCGCATTCTCCCGACTTGTTCGATGTAACATTACGATTACATTGATCAACTAGCCAATCCAATTACACTAAAATATCCAACAAGAAGTACTCGAATCAGAACTAACTTAAAGAATCTGGTTCATTATGCAAAACTTAAAAGAACATTGAATATATATATATAGGCCTTTACTCCATACAGAACACACTTATATAACAAACAATAAAGAACGCCTTAGATCTATTAGATCCTTTGGCCCCGCCAGGGGCACCCAATACAAAAAGTTATTATTTTTTTAACCTCTAGCCATCCAATAAAAAAATTAAAATAAAAAAATAAAATAAAATATTTTACTGTTCATGCTGACGTCAGCATCATGTTGACGTCAGCAGTGACGTCATCATGAACAGTAAAAAAAACTTTTTTATATTTTTTTATAATTTTTTTTGCCAGATGGATAGAGGGTAAAAAAATAACAACTTTTTGTATTGGATGCCATGACGGAACTCTTATATTAGATTAGATATGAGATGTTCTTTATTGTTTATTATATAAGGTATTTGTTATGGAGTGCAACTCAACCATAATAATTTAAAATATCATCTAGCATCTATTAGAGTTTTATACTCCTAAAAAGTACTACTCTAATTCATCATTTGTTCCGCACTTCAAAATCACTACTCCTAAAAAGTACAATTCTAATTTATAATTTACAAATGGGATTGATGTTCCTAAGATTATCTCAGGAAAATTATCTGAGGTAACTATGATTCCATATGAATGCACGAGGGTATAACTGTAATTACAGACTTTTTTTAGAAGATTTTCAATATTTAAAAAAATACCACAATATTTTATACTATAATCTCAGGTAACTCTCCTGAGATAACCTCAGGATCTTTTTTCTCTTTACAAATTTAAAATCTTGTAATATATTTATGATTTTTTTGTTCGATTTTATAACCGAAACCGAACCGTCAAAAATCGAACCGAACTTTTTTAAACTGAAACCGACGGTTCGATTACGGTTGTGGTTTTCAATTTTTAAAATTAACAAACGGTTTCTGGACAAAGATGTCTAACATATTAATTCGTGTTTAAGATTTGTACATTAAAAAAAAAAAAACTGAATGTTTTAGTTGTGTAAAGGGGCGAGTATATAAACAAGTCAATGCTAATGCCAAAATAAAACTGTTGTTTTTCCACACACCAAAAAAAGGTAGCAATTGTTGTTAAAATAAAAGTTATGTAAAAATAAAAAATAAAAGTTATGTCAACTAATGCTAAAATGAATAGTATTTATAATCTTTTCAAAATTGAACGTCATCACAGATATTTTCCTTTTTTCTCTTTTTTAGTGAAAATTGATGTGATAATAATAGTTATGGACTTATGGACTATGCATTTAGACTTTAGAGCAACTATAATAGAGGTGCGAAGAGAAGTGCCAAATTTTACTTTTTTTGGGTTTTGCATTTTACTATCTTTCTAGCATGTGTTTTGGAACTTTATCGGAGCTCGTGGGCGTGAGAATATTTCTACTTTTTAAATATTCCTGTCTACTATATTAAGTTTCTCCACCATTATTTTTTCTCTCCGTTTAAGTGAGAGTCTTTTTTTCTCTCCGTTCTGTGTATCCTCAGAATCGTGTGAGTTTGCCATGGCAAAGTATCAAAACCTTGACGAGCAAATAGCAGGTCTTAACATTGAGGAAGAAGAAAATGAAGATCTTATGTTTGAGGGTGACGTTGAAGAAGAAGTGAACAAGTACGATCTATGTTTGGTGGGTAGATATCTGACGGAGAAAAGCATCAACATTCGAGCTATGAAATCGAAAATGGCAGACATTTGGAAGCCTACGATGGGCATCAATATCAAAGAATTGGAACCGGGAATATACTTGTTTCAGTTCTATCATAAAGAAGATAAGTTATGGGTGTTAAATGGAGGGCCGTGGTCGTTCGATAATGCAATGCTCCTAATTGATGTCATTCCAGCAGGGGAGGAACCTGTCAAAGTGCCACTATGGTTCATGAACATTTGGGTCCAGATATACGAGTTACCGAATGGATTTATGTCTGAAGCTGTGGGCAAGCAATTGGGAGATTTCTTTGGAGAGTTTATCATGTATGATGAGAAGAATAATGCAAGCATATGGCGAGAATTCATGAGAGTTAAGATTAGAATTGATGTCCGAAAACCTCTGAAAAGGAAGAAGAAGGTCAAGCGTAGGAATGGAACAGAGTTTGTTGTCAATTGTAAGTACGAGAGGCTAGGTGATTTCTGTTTCTCTTGTGGCTTAGTCTCACATACAGATCGTTTCTGTAGAAGGTTCATGGACAAACGGGGGCTGGAAGGGCCGAAGGAGTGGGGAAACTGGCTTAGGGCACCTGTTCGAAGGGGGGTGGGGCAAGGTACTAGCAAATGGTTGCGGGAAGAAGATGATGCGGATTGGGCAGAACGGATAGGACGTGAGAATAACATCCCACGCTACTCGGGAGAAAATGAATCTAACTATGATAAATCTCTAGCTGTACTGAGGGAGTCTAGGCGGGATGAGATACCCATTCAAAATCATACTCCGTTAGCGGCAAATCAGGAGATAAACGGTATGGGTGATGGGTCGCAATCCAATGACTATACCTTGTATGGGCCTGAAGTTGAGGAAGATAATGGGCTTAATTTAGAAGATAGAAAGAGGCGAAGGAGTGGGCATGTGTCTAACACTGTTATGGAAACAGATTGAGTGCTGAAAGGAAGGGACTTAACTGTTTGCAAGGATACAAATATGGAGGCTAATCTTTCTGACTTGGATTGTGCAGCTTCATCACATAATTCATTGGCTAAGCTTGCGTTGCAAGCTAGCCAAGCGCCATGAATTTCTTAGGCTGGAACTGTCGAGGGTTGGGGAACTCCCGATCAGTTCGTATTTTAGGGGATTTACTAAAATCTCAAAACCCAAGCTTTGTTTTCTTATCTGAAACTATTGCAGTAGCTAGTGATATTGAAACTCTTCGTGTTAAATTTGGTTATTCTGGTTCTTTTGTAGTTGATAGAGTAGGCAGGAGTGGTGGGTTGGCTCTCCTCTGGAAGCAAAATGTTAACTGTCAAGTGGTGGGTTTTTCTCAGAACCCAAGCTTTGTTTTCTTATCTGAAACTATTGCAGTAGCTAGTGATATTGAAACTCTTCGTGTTAAATTTGGTTATTCTGGTTCTTTTGTAGTTGATAGAGTAGGCAGGAGTGGTGGGTTGGCTCTCCTCTGGAAGCAAAATGTTAACTGTCAAGTGGTGGGTTTTTCTCAGAACCATATCGATGTTCACATTGTAGAGAGGTCCATGCCCAGCTGGAGGTTAACCTGTTTCTACGGGTATCCTGAGCGTACTCGCAGGCAAGAGTCATGGGATTTTCTAAGGCATCTTGCTCATAACAATAGTCTGCCTTGGTGCATTTTTGGCGATTTCAACGACATGTTGTATGCAACTGATAAAATGGGGACCCATCCTCATCCCCAATCGCTTCTTGATGGCTTTCGTTTGGCTGTTGAAGATTGTATGCTTACTGAACTTGACCTTCATGGTGGCGATTTTTCTTGGGAGAAAAGCAAGGGCACACCAAATTGGGTGCGTGAAAAATTGGACAGAGCTTTCGCGAATGATCTGTGGTGGCAAAAATTTCCCCTTTGTAAGTTGAGAGTGACTCATACTATAAGTTCAGACCATGATCCAATCATTTTGGAGCCCATGAATACTTTATACTCGAGGAAGCAGTTTCGGTTTAAATTCGAGAATACATGGCTGAAGGAGCCGAAGTTTCATGAGGAAGTCTCGAATTATTGGAAGAATATTCCTCCTGTCCATCTCCTTCCCAAGTTACTTTCAGTGTCTTCTTTCATTGCTAAATGGGGAAGGAATTTCTTTCATAAGTTCAGAGATAAAGTGAAGAAGATGAAGGCTGTTATTGATACCCTGGTGAACAGAACAGACGAAGGAGGTACTAAACAGTATTTTGAAGAGAAAGAGAAGCTAAATGACTTGTTGATTCATGAAGAATTATATTGGAAGCAGCGTGCGAAGGCATTTTGGTTAACTGATGGGGATATGAATACCAAATTCTTTCATGCGCAGGCTTCTATGCGAAAGAAGACGAGCCATATCTCTCATCTTGTTGTTAATGATGGGGAAGTAATTGATACTCACGACGATATGTGTAAGGAGGTAGGGGATTATTTCAAAAAGATTTTCATAGGCCCAAGTACGGTGAACTTTTCTGGTTTGGACGTTGAAGCGAGGGTGATCACAGAGGAGCAAAACACTAGCCTTACTAAAGATTTAACGTTCGAGGAATTTACGAAAGCAGTAAAGCAAATGCACCCAGATAAATCAGCTGGGCCTGATGGTTTTAGCCCAGCTTTTTTCCAGCACTTCTGGGGTCTTATTGGTCGAGAAATTTTTGTTTGTTGTAATGAATGGTTATCAAAGTGTTCGTTTCCAGCAGAAGTGAATGATACGAATCTTGTTCTAATTCCCAAAAAGGAGAACGCAGAAAAGATGACTGATTTAAGGCCCATAGCTCTATGTAACGTCCTTTATAAAATACTTGCAAAAGTTCTAGCTAATCGTCTAAAGGATGTCCTCCCAGCTGCAATTTCTGAAAATCAGTCGGCATTTGTGCCTGGAAGGTATATTTCGGATAATGTTTTAATTGCTTTTGAGCTCTTGCATTATATGAAAAGGAAGAACACTGGATCGGAGGGTGAAGTGGCCCTTAAGCTCGATATCAGCAAGGCGTACGATCGAGTTGAGTGGAAATACTTAAGGCACAGAATGCAGGTGATGGGTTTTGCCCAAAAATGGATTGACTGGATGTTGTTATGTGTCACTACAGTGCAGTACACAATCTCGTTTAATGGCTCAGCTGTTGGACCTATCAATCCGACGAGGGGACTTCGACAAGGAGATCCACTGTCTCCATACCTGTTTCTCTTTTGTGTTGAAGGCTTGTCGAATTCTCTTACTAAGGCGGCAAGGAATGGTACGATAAATGGCTGTAAAATAAATTTGGCTGCTCCTTCTGTCACCCACCTTCTTTTCGCAGACGATAGCTTTCTTTTTTTCAAGGCAAGTGCGGTGGAGGCCCAATCAGTTAGAACTCTCCTTGACTCTTATGAGCAACATTCTGGGCAAGCTATTAATTATTCAAAATCTGGGATTTTCTTCAGTGCCAATGTTGGACGTGATAAACAGCAGGAGTTAACTGGCATATTGGGTGTTAGTAATGATTTGAGCAACAGTAACTACTTGGGGCTGCCCTCGTTAATTGGGAGGAGTAAGAAACGGGTCTTTAGTTTTATGAAAGAAAGAGTTTGGAAGAAGGTGCAAGGCTGGTGTAATAAAGTGTTGTCAAAAGCTGGAAAGACAATTATGATCAAGAATGTTGCACAGGCCATCCCCTCATATTGCATGTCCTGCTTTCTCATTCCCAGAACCCTTTGTCAAGAAATAGAACGGATGATGAATAATTACTGGTGGAAGTCTAATAGCAGTAACAGGAAAGGGATCAACTGGCTTGCTTGGGATAAAATGTCTGTGGCTAAGAGTAAAGGGGGGCTGGGGTTTCGACAACTTCATGGTTTTAATGTGGCCCTCCTAGGAAAGCACGTCTGGAACTTTATGCATAATCCTTCATCTCTTGTAGCCCGTATTTTCAAAGCGAGATATTTTCCGAACAATCACATTCTCAAGGCAGGGAAAGGTAGTGGCTCCAGTTTTATTTGGAATGGTATATGGGAAGCTAAGGAGAAGCTTTGCAATGGGTTTCGTTGGGTCTTAGGAGATGGTAAAGACATTGATATTTTCTCTGACCAGTGGCTTAAAGGTAAGAGAGATTTTCGAGTGGAGGACCATCACCTGAACAGAACCAGACATGAGAAAGTAAAGGAGTATTTCCGTCCAAACATCAATGAATGGGACGAGCATAAGATAATCCAGACTTTCCATGAGGATGATGTTCAATTAATCCTTCAGACTAGGATCCCTCAGAACCAGGTGAGAGACAGGGTGGCTTGGAATGATTCGAATGATGGGAGATATAATGTTAAATCCGGGTACCACTTCTGGGTTACTCAGAATACTACGCTGCCTGATAACACGGATACTAAGGGGTGGAATAGGCTTTGGAACCTTAACCTTCCTCATAAGATCAAAACGTTCTTATGGAGGGTCTGCAAGAGTACTGTGCCAGTTCGTAAGTCGCTGCACAGCAAGGGTGTTGTGATCCCTATAGACTGTCCAATGTGTGAAAGTAGCGAGGAGCATGTCCTTCATGTGTTTTTTGAGTGTTCATTTGCAGCTAGTTGTTGGCAGAGAGTGGGCCTGGTATACGATATGACGGAGGTTGATTTAGTTTCTTCGTGGCTTCTGAATAAGCTTAGCACGGAAAGTTATGCGAATTTAGAAAAGATTGGTATTGTCCTCTGGGGGGTCTGGTTTGCTAGAAACAAGAAAGTCTGGGAGTCTAAAAGCATCACCCCTACTGTCACGGTGGAGTTGAGTACAAAGCAGGTTGTCAACTGGCAAGAAGCAAAGAGGAGGAAGGTTATGGATCAAATTCCAGGTGCAAGGCCAGAAGTCACAGTAGATCGAAAATGGAGAAAACCGGAGACAGGTTGGTTGAAACTAAACGTAGATGCTTCTGTTTATGCTGGCAGTTCTTCATTTTCAATTGGCATGGTCATTCGAGATGAGCTAGGAAGGTTTATCCAGGGGAAGGTTCTTCGATGCTCAGGCAATGTAGATGCTATGGAAGCAGAAGCGAGAGGGGTGCAAGAGGCTCTTAACTGGATAGAGGATTTGAATGCCCGTCAAGTTAGTGTGGAGTGTGACTCTCTGAACGTGGTAAACGCTGTGAAGAAGTCTGTGTCGTATCAGTCTGAGGTTGGTCATGTTTTGGACAGCTGCAGTGGCAAGTTTAAGCAAAGGAAAGATTTAGTTCTTTGTCATATTCGAAAGCAAGCAAACCGGGTAGCCCATCTTTTGGCTAAAATTCCCTGTATGCTAAATAGCTACAATTTGTTTATGTCTCCTCCGGATGTGCTGTTGGAGACGATTTCTTCTGATTGTAATGTTTGATTAATGGAAAGTTCTTTTGGTTTCAAAAAAAAAGAAGTGCCAAATTTCAAGTGGCACTACATTTTTGAATACCTTTCTATTGTAATAATAAGAAGGGGTGTTCAAAGAATGATTAATGAGCTTTTGGTCCTTTAAATTTGAATTATTATATTTATAAATTTTTAAAATTTAAAAGTGTTTTTTTCGTCTCACGAATTTCAGAAATGTTTCTTTTTGACACATAATTGTTGTTTTCTAATACAAAATCATTACCTTTTAAATCCAAAGATGACGGTTTGTATTAAAAAAGAACATTTTTAATACTCGAGACAAAAGGGAACATTTTTAAACTTTAAAGATTTATGGATATAACGGTCCAAACTTGAAAGATCATAAGTCATCAAACCTTAAAAGAATGTTAAGAGAAATTAACAGTTTTTATTATCCAATTGGCAACCCCGTCCAGTCTAGATGAAAAAAACTTAAATGTTAATACTAAAAGTATATATAACCAATATCTATTATATTGTATCTAGTTTCAAATTGTATATATATTATTTTTTTTTAAGATTATTTTGGCACTTTACAAGTCAGTTATTGAACTTGAATAGTACTAAATATAACATGGATGAATAAAGGAAAAATAAATACTAATTATTATTTATAATATATTGGATATATTTGACATTCCTCAACGTACTTTTATTGAAGATGCTCTTTACTCATTAATACTACAGTCATACATTCAAATGGGGTCAATATAGATTTTCTTAAATTTTTGGTATTCAACGAAATACACATGTCTATTAAACATATATTCACGTCTATTAAACATGTATTCCTTCCATTCTATATCATATTGTTAATATTTAAATGAAACATGGAGATTAAGAAAGATAAGAGAAAAATGGATAAATTAATGGATTCTACTAATAAAAAAAATAAGCTATTTTTGAAAATGTTATTAGTTGAATGAAATATTCAAAAAAGTAAATATTAACAATCTATTGGAATAAAGAGATTATTTTGTTGTGTTTGTAAAAATGATTTGCAACATTGAAACTTGTACAATATTTTTTTTACTAGCTTATAACCCGTGCAACGCACGGCTCCTTTTTAATATCTATAATTATATTATTTTTATAAAATTTTATAAATTATTAATTTACATATCAAATTGGTGTTTAAAAATTGATATATATAAGATTTTACATGTTCGATTTAATATTTGTACTCTATCTTGAATTTTAAAATTTGATTTGGACGTTTACAGCCCACATGAAATTAACAAAATAATCTTTAAATTAATGATGGTTTAATATAATTAAATCTACACAGAAACAAAAAAAGAGAAGAAATTGACGATTTTTTAAGTTAAAAATTCTTTTTGATTTATGAATTCTACTTATAATTCGTTTTGATTATCAAAATATCCTTATAATTATTTAAAGATAGTTCTACTCACATCCAAATACAATTTTAATAATAAGTGTAAGATAGATTCTGTCCGAAATTTTGATAATCGGTAGTCTATTCCTCCGTGTGACAAAGATCTTAAAATAAATAGATGAAAACCATTGGATCTAGCATAAAAAATGTTTTATATTTTAATATGTTATAAACTAAAAAGTACTCCGTATATTTATATAAGATAGACTTTGTCCAAAATTTTGATAATCGTCTATTCCTCTGTACGACAAAGAGCTTAAAATAAATAGATAAAAATCGTTGAATTTAGCATAAAAAATGTTTCATATTTTAATATGTTATAAAATAAAAAGTATATTTATATTGAAATACGAAAATATATGTCAATGATATGATTTAAATCATATACAATTAGGTTTTCTACAATTGATAGCATTATCAATGTAGAACTTCTACATAGATTAGGATTAATGTAAAAATTCGTAATTATATTTTCTCTTGCTATTCTGAGTGTTTCTATTTGAATAATAATTATTAAAGCATCACTAAATTAAAGATAATTTTATGAGGTTCGCATGGATTGTAAAATCATTCAAATCTGATTTCTAGATCTCAAGATAGAGGACAAATAGTAAATATGAAATTTTTTAATACTAATAAATAAATAATAAAATTCAATTCTAAGACAACTTTTTTTAATTATATCCCTTTTAGAATATAATTTTCTTTTTAAAATTCAATTATAATACAACCTTTTTTAATTATATCCTTTTTAGATTATAATTTTCTTTTTAAAATTCACTTCTAATACAACCTTTTCTAATTATATCCTTTTTAAATTATAATTTCTTTTTTATGTGATCTAATCTTGATCGTTTAGTTTCAATCCAACGGATCATATAATTTTGGTAGTACCAGACCAAAAATTTGGATAAGATCACTCTTATAAAGATATTTTTAAATTAAATTTTGTTCTAATGATGAAGAAAAAAACAAATCGATCAAATCGATGAAAAAAAGGGTATTATAGTAAATTAACAAAGTGAAAATTATAAATAAATATATAAGGATATAATTTATAATCCAACGGATGACTTTTAATCCAATTTTTTAATCCAACGGATCATATGCTTTTGGTAGTACAGCGACGACGACCAAAAATTTGGATAACCCCTTATGCTTATTATATATGAGTAAAGTTCTATGGAGTACTGTTTAACTGGAGTACTTGGAGTACATATACGTTCTTGGAGTACATATACGTTCTGCATTTAAAATATTTTAAAATTTAGTATTTTGCAATCCTTGTTGCATGAATATCATAATTTCATTGATAATCTTGAAAATCATGTATGTTTTGCAATATGTTCATCTTGAAAATTCTTTATGTTTTGCAATCGGAACACATACACAAATGTATTTCGCAGAACAATTCATTTTGCAATATTTTGTTAGCAAAACATACAAAATTTTCAAGATTTTCAATGAAATAATGATATTCACGTAATAAGTTTTGCAAAATAATAAAATTTGCAAAATTTTGAATGCACATAAAATTTTACTCTATTATATATAAGGTATTAATAAAATTTGGGGTTGAAAATAAGTATGATGGATAACGGTAAATCTCCTACACACAACATTTTCGTTCGATTCCCTACACCTTCATTCAACCAAATTAAACACAAAATTCTTGTTTTAGCCGATTAATGTTATGCACTAACAATATCCGGCCAGCTTCCTGTCTCAAAAATATAATCTAGTTTTTGTCCCGTTAACATAATAATGCTATAGAGTTTAGTGTTAATTTAAAAAGCTTTCGGATAGAGTTTTAGACGCATAAAATCATATGATTGATGGCAAAATACACAGTACATGAAATTGCTGATACATTATCAATTTGAGGTTAGTTTTATGAGTTTTTTAAAATAAAAGGTTATATACTTTTTCTTTTTTTTTTGATAAAAGGGGATAATTCAATACATAAAAGCCATACGGCATCTACAAGAATGATCAAATCGATCAAACATAGAACAGGATGACACGCCTGTCTTCAATAAATGAGACAAATAAGCAGTGTGAAAAAAAGTGATATTTCTATAGATACTTGCTCTGTGCTCAATATCTTTTCCAAAAACCGTTTGACAAGCTCTTATCTTTGAATCCGAACCAACTCTCACAAACAGGAGAGAAAATCCACCCTCTCACCAAGGAGAGAAAATCACAACCTCTCACCAAGGAGAGAAAACAATTGAAGTTACACCTAAAATTCCAAACTGCAATTCCAAATAAACTTCGATCTGCAAAAACGAAGCCACCGCAGGAGATAGTCGGTCCACACACAGATCCAAAACCCGATTGAATCGAAGAAGAACGAAAATCCGAAACTTCGTAGATATAGATCTAAAAACAAAACTAAAACACCCTAAGTTGGAAAAGGCTTTTAATCCTTAGATCCGAAATAAAAACTACTACCAAATCTCAAGAAAACATACACCAATCTTTCCTAACAAGGAAGATTTTTAGGGAAATCGAAGATTTAAAGCAAATTTTTTTGAAAAAAGGAAGAAAAACAAAGAAAATGAGAAGTTTTGGGGCTTTCCACCGTAAAATCCGGTGGAAACCCCCGGCACCGCGGCTGATAAGAAGAAAGGAGGAGACGGGGAGAGAGAGAAAAGGGAGAGACTTCGTCTATATCAACACTCAATCAACACTGATCAAAGGTTATATACTTATGTTAATAATTTAAATTTAAAGAATTAACACAGACACACAACTAGCAGCCTATGAATTATGATTAACCTTTTACTACTTGCTATAGCAAAACTATAGAAAAATGGCGAACGGTTCCTGGCAAACATTTGTCAGGGAACTGTTACATAACAAATGGTTCCTACACCGTTGGATCGTTGATCCAACGGCTGGGGTTTAAAAAAAAAATTACACCGTATCGCAGAAACTTTCCGCGGTACGGGGTAATTACAAAACTGCCTCTGTTTTCACATCAAAAATCTACTGTTCACCGTACCGCAGAAACTTTCTGCGGTACGTGAACAGTAAGGGCATTTTTGTAATTTCTTCGTACCGTGGAAAGTTTCTGCGATACGGTATAATTTTTTTCTTTAAATCAGGACCGTTGGATCAACGATCCAACGATCCTGGAACCATATGTTGGGAAACAGTTCCCTACCAAATGTTTGCTAGGGAAGGATACTCATTGAGTTCAGGCAAGTGTTGATCAGTTGCACCAAAAGGAGATAATCGACTATCAACAAAAGCTAGTATTAACGTTAAAACTATATATATATACTACTTGGGCTAAACATAGAAGTGCTAGAGATTGGGACCTGAACCAGCCCAAAAGAATACAAGCTGCAATATCCATCCTTCATCTCTTCGTCTTTAATTCAGACACTAGTCAAACTAATTATAGGCCTTGTTTTTGCATAGGGCTATT
Source organism: Kitagawia praeruptora (assembly GCA_037693485.1). Taxonomy (NCBI): domain Eukaryota; kingdom Viridiplantae; phylum Streptophyta; class Magnoliopsida; order Apiales; family Apiaceae; genus Kitagawia; species Kitagawia praeruptora. Next base: position 24,316,892 of record CM075351.1, on the reverse strand, counting down.
TCAACTCATGTCCCACATAAAAAAAGAAGAAGAAAGAAACAAAGAATTATTGTCAATATCAGCAGTTCAACAATAATTTCAAGTCTTTTTAATATAGCTGAAAAATAAATTTGTACGATTTTACTTACCTGTCCCAAGAACGGACAATGTAATACAATATGAAGTTAAGGGTGATACAGCAACTCCAACTCATGTCCTAAGTTAGGTCTTGCTTGGTATTATTATTGAAAGACAATAGCTTATTTATGAAAACTAGGTAAAAAGTTGTTTGACAAATTTTAAAAATAACTTTCCTGAAAAGTGGTTTTGGCTGAAAAATTATTTTTAGAGAAAGTATGTCTCTCCATGCTTTAGAAAAAAATTGTTTTTCACTTTTTGCAGAAAGCCGTTACTAATTTTAACATCAAACCTAAAAAACATTATTTTTAAATATTATCAAACATTTATTTGATTTTCACAATAACACTTTTTTCAATAACAAATCAGTTTTTAACATCAATTCTAAACAGAAACTTAAAATTGTACTCCAAAAATCTCCTAAATGATCCTTTAAAAGTTAGGACACACCTCTCTATCCTTATTGATAAGGAAGTCATACTCATTCATAATTTTGTTTTAATCAATAAAGTATTTATTCTCCTATTCTTTTTGTCTTTTCTATACCTTTTTCTTAGTGAAATTTGAATTTAATATTATAATATTAATAAGGAGCAAATATAAGAAGTATTATTGGAATTGATATACAATATAATAACCTAAATCACTAAGAATCCCTAGACATTAACCACTAGCCATCCTTAACTTTATTTTCATCAATAAAAAATTATTTCCCTCCATTTTTCCATTAGTTGTCTTTATATCATTTCCTAGTTAGTTTCAAATTTATTATTATAATTATTATAATGATAAGGATTGAATATATGAATTATTGTTGGAGTTGGTACACACAACAAGGTCATTAAAATACCAAGAATATTTATTTTATAATACTAGCTTAAAACCCGTGCAACGCATAGAATTTTTTTAATATTATATTAAAAAAATTTATTAATTTTTTTAAATATGAATTTTGGAGGCTTAAATATTTAAATGAGATGATGATCATAATTATATAAATGTTATCCATGATATTTCTTTAAAAGGAATGACCTTAGTTAATAAAATATAGAAAATGTGATAGGTTTTAGTTGAAAAGGTAATAACTTATTTATTAGTAATTATAAAATTATTATTTTGTTTTATTAAATCGAATGCCCGTGATATAATTGGAAAAAGAGAGGATTTAGTTAGAGAAAAATAAAAAGGTAATATATTCTAGGTGAAAAGGGTAATTGATTAATTTATAGTAATTATAATTTAATTACGTTATTTTACAAAATAAAATTGCTCGCAATATTTTAGAAAAGGAAAAATTAATGTTGCCCGTGATATTTCTAAAGAGGAATTTTAGTTAGATAATATAGGAAAAAGATGATACGTTTTAGCTAAAAAGGACAATCGTTAATATTAATATTATAATATTATTATTTAATTTTATTAAATAGAACCGTCCGTGATATAATTGGAAAAAGAGAGATTTTAGTTCGAAAAAATAGAAAAAGATAACGTGAAAATTAAAAGGTGACATACTTTAGGTGAAAAGGGTAATTGATTAGTTTATAGTAATTATAATTTAATTGTTATTTTACTGTGATGCACAGATTTTTTTTGATATGTAGCAAATTTTATTTTATGTTATAATTATATTTTTATATAATCATTATTTATAATATTTTATTTTAATATTAATATTAATAATTTAATATAAATTTAATTAATGATATGCATGGTTTAAAACTTATATTATAAAATTTTAAAATAAATATGTCATTATAGGATTCGAACCTTGAATATAATATATTTAATCATTAAATCTAACGATTTGGATTTTTTACTAAAAATCTAATTGTCATTATTCGTAGTATACAGATTTTTATTATATTTTGTTAATGATTAGAAGATATGATGTGAAATTTTTTGGTATATATTAATTATTGCTAAATATGATATGATTGGAAATTATGATATGATTGATGCTTTTCGGTGTTTATAAAAGGTAATATATTCAACTAAAAGTAAATTTGAAAAACGCAATCGACTAATTACCGTAATTATATTATGTTATTATTTATTTTAGTTGTTTTAATAGTATAGATATTTTATATATTTTTTTTATAATAAAGGTTAAATAAGTAAATTCACGATATACTAAGAAACATATACAAAAAAATAAGTTTCAAAATTTTTAATGTTTCTTTATTATAAACAACGTATACATATTTTTAATATATTTATTAATAATTTAAAAATATAATATTATATTAATCTATACATATACATAACATCTTTATATGCACCAATCTATGCATATATGTAATCAAAACCATCACAAACCCACTCTCGAAGCCGGACTTTTAATATATTAATGATTGTAAGATTAGTTTTAAATTAAAAGGGTAACGTGTTTTAATTTGAAAGGAAATATTAATGATTGGAAGATATGATACGATTGATGTTTTTAGGTGACTCTCGAAGCGGACTTTTAATATATTAATGATAGTAAGATTAGTTTTAAATTAAAAGGGTAACGTATTTTAATTTGAAAGATATGATACGATTGATGTTTTTAGGTGTTAATAAAAGGCAATATATTCAATTAAAAGTAAATGAGAAGAAAGGCAATTGACTACCTACCATTAATTTATATTATGTTATTATTAATTTATATTATGTTATTATTTTAGAAGTTTTAATAGTATAGATATCATATATATATATATATATATATATATATATATATATATATATATATATATTTCTTTATAGTGAAGAGTAAATAAGTAAATTCACTTGGTACCAAAAAACAGGTACCAAAACTTTCAATGTTTCGGAATTTATATAATAGTATAGATTTTACTAAATAAAATTGCTGGTAATATTTTTAGAAAATGAGAAATTAATGTTACCCATGATATTTTAAAAAAAAGGAATTTAATTAGAAAAAATAAAAAAGATGATACGTTTTTAGCTGAAAAGATAATCGGTTAATTAATATCAATATAATATTATGATTTAAATTTTTTTAAATAGAATCGTCTGTGATATAATTTGAAAAAGAGAGGTTTTAGTTAGAGAAAATAAAAAAGGTAACTTGTTTTGGCTGAAAAAGGTAACCCGTGATATAATTGGGAAAAAATATTTTAGTTAGAGAAAAAAGAAAAGATAAAAAAATAATTTATTAGTTAACAGTAATTATAATTTGTTTTTTAATTAGATAAAATATAAAAGATATTATATTTTACCTGAAAAAGGAAACTGCTTAGTTATTAAAAAAAATTAACATGTTTAACCTGCAAAAGTAGATTGATTAGTAAAGTAATTTTTTTAAAAAAGGTAATCCGTGATATAATTGGAAAAATAGATATTTTAGTTAGAGAAAAGATAATTTGAATGAAAAAATTAATTAATTAGTTAATAGTAATTATAATATGCTTTTTAGTTAGATACAATATATAAGATATTATTTTTTACCTGAAAAAGGAAACTGCTTAGTTATTAAAAAGAAAAGAAAAGGTAACATGTTTAACCTGAAAAAGGAAATTGATTAGTAAAGCAAAAATTTTAAAGGTGACATGTTTAACATGAAAAAAGAAATTGATTAGTAAAGCAAAAATTTTAGTTAGATAAAATATAAAAAATGATTTTATCTGTAATTAAATAAGGGTAAATAAGTAAAATCAATAGATACCAACCAACCAACCAACCAAACTTTTAATGTTTCGACTTTTATATAATAGTATAGATTTATAGGGAAACAATTAAAACACTGTTGGACTTACTCTAAGTTATTATTATTGATTTAGTTAGTTCAGCCTATTTATATTTCATTGGAGTTGACTATATTGATTAATTATATTATAAAATTAATATATTAAAATTAATTTAAATTATTATGAATATTATTTATTTTTTAAAAAAATATATAATCATTTTAATATAATAATAGGTGATGTAGAATTTTGCTATAAATCTTTAAAGATCTAACATATATATAGTAAATATGAGTAGGTTGATTACATTTTTAATCAAATTAGGTGAAGTCCCGTTGGAAAGATAATTTTTTTACACTTATCAATAATTTCTATTTAAGATGTGCCATGTTAATTTTAATTAAGAATTTGTGATGATCGAACATTCTTATAATGTAATCATTACATTTTAGTATTTTACCGATATTTGCAATTATGAGTTACAAAATTTGAAATTATTTTTGCGCATGATTGCAATATAAGAGCATCTCCAATGCCATTCCTCATCTTCAACCCCTAAAATATAATAAAATAACCGTTCCTTAAAATATAGGGTACCAAAAAACTATTTTACTCCAACGGTATTCTCTATATCGGTTCCCTATTATTCAATATTTTGAAATTTAAAATATATCGGTTCCATATATTCCTAAACTTCTAAAATTCATATCTTTAAATATATCCATTCAAAATTAGTGATCTATATATGTGTGTGTTCTATAATTCGAGAGCTATCTGGTGATATATAAATTCATCGATTTTGAGCAAAAAAAATTCTAGGTAAAATTTTAATTTGACTTCGGTTTTTGAGTTTGGGGATAAATTTGATGATTCTGAATTTAATGTGATGATTCTGAATTTAATGGAGATGAAGAAGAGGGTGCGTTGCAGTGGGAAATGATGTGGCAAGAGATAGGGGAGCAATTTCCATTCCCATTTGTAGGGAACCTCTCTCCTCCCCTAAATTTTTTTGGTAAGGAAATGTACCATTGAAAAATGATTTTTCAGTTGATGTTGCGTAAATGATGCCACGTAAATAGATATAGGGAAGGAGGGTTGAGCATTGGAGATGCTCTAACATCTTCCGGAAGTTTAAATATCACATATTTATAAAATTTTAAGTAAAAAGATACTACTATCTTCCTATTCATTTTATCATTTTGTTTATCCTGAAGTCAAACGCAGCCTTTCACGCTAAAGGTGGTCTACCAGGCGACTGTCCCTGCTAGGAAAAGTCCGAGCAGTTTTGTAATTTTCCTTTTTCGATGATAATGGTATTGCTTGCATATTCTTTTCGATGCTCAGCTTTACTAATTAAATTTAATTATGATATGATTTTATGCATTACTATTTACATTTTTAAGTTAAATCAACACTGTTTAGAAGCTTTGTCAAGCCTCCTAATGACTATGACTAGTTTAATGTGAAGCACACTCTAGTTCGACATTTTCCATGATTTCCCAAAATTTCTGAATTTGAATGCTCTACTTGTCTATTTTTATACTTTCGCCACCAAAATGGTATTAAACTACCATTTAATATTAGAAGAATAGTTTTGAGCTGATACTCCTAATTTTTTTTTGAAGAACAAAGATATTAATTCAATAATAAAAAACTATACGGCATCTACACCAATGATCGAGTCGAACAAACAGTAAATTGTAATCGCATGTTCACATGAAGAGACAGTTTAACGATATTTTGAAGATAAAGTATATACAAATACAAGTACCCACTTCATGCATTCTCGTTGGTACCCTCTTCATCATGTCCCAATGGAACTATTGTCTGAGTTATCGACCAAAATTGCAATCCCATTCTATGATAATTTTTATGTTTAAATTTTTTTAAATATTTTGCACCAATATGTAAAATTTTAGGAATGTGCACTGTGCATGCAATTTTTTAGTTTTAGTTATTTTATCAAATGGATAGATCTACCATACATGTAACTAAGGTTTTTGGTTTTTTAAAATTCAATTAAATATCACAAAAAGAAGGATAATTCGAACAGTACCTGAGTTGTGATTGGTCCAGGGCCTGTTTGGCAATTAATATATGAGCCAAAATTGCTTATAAGTTCGTAAAAAATTACGAAGATGTTTGTCAACTAAACTTATGAATTTTATTTATAACTTATATATTGGTAAGTTAAATGTCAGTAACGACGTACTTCTTTCTCAACTTATTTCTTATTGCTTGGTTTCTTTGCTTATTTAATGATTATATTTTTATATTTCTGTTTTTAAATATATTTTTAATTTAAAATGCAAGTATTGAGATTATTGTATTAAAATATATTATTATTTAATTTAATTTAGCAAATATTTTATCAATTTATAAGTAAATTTATCCAAAAACTTATATAATTTATAAGTATTTTTTTACTTGTCACTTATACGACATTTATTTATTTAAGTTACAAGTTACTCTTTTTAAGATATTCCAAACATCCACTAAGACATCATCAGTTTGAAATATATGAAGTGTTCTTGAGTAATTAGAATTCTACTTTTAAAATGTATGAATTTTGTCTACTAAAAATTCATTTGAACTCCGAGAATTCAAATACGTTATTAAATAAAGTTCGAATTTAAATTGATTCGTAAGACTCATAAATTTAATCGAGTTCATGTCAGCGAGATCAACATTGAATTTAGATTATACACAGCTAATATACTACACTACTATAAGCGGAATAGGTTCTATTTGGTTAATTAGTCGATAAAGCCGCGCTTCGCTGCAACGTTACAATATTTTTAAAAAAAATTCAATACATTTACGTTACATTATAATATTAATATTAAATTTTAATAATTAAATAATATTCTCTGATGAATCGATTTCTTGTTAAACATGATTAATTCTTTCGATTGAACCGCTCTTTCGTTAAAACCGAAATCCCAACTTTAACATATATTATAAAGACTTTACAATAATTTTTATCCATAAAATCGAACCGTAAAAATCAAAAAAAATTATGACATCAGTATCAAATTCTAATAGCTAATATATTCTTTTTTAGTAAGCCGTCATCCCGTTAAATACGTTTCGAGCCGCTCTTATTTGGAATCGAAATTCTAACTTCATTATATAAAGAAAGAGAATAAATTCCATTTTTTATATTCTTTAAACTTACAGCTTCCGCATTGGAATGTCTTTCTATTATGTTAACATATCTAAAAAAAATTTAAATATGAAGACTTTTCGTTACGGAAATAATATAAATTTATAGATATATTTTTTTAATGCAAGTATTATTAACTTGCATAACAAAGTTAAAATAAAGGAACGCTAAGAAAAAATATATAGTTTTAAAAAATTAGCAAAAAGTATCTAATCATATGCTTCCCTAATTAACCGCTTTCTCGTTAAACACGGTTGTTACTATTGATCCGCTCTCTCGTTAAAACCAAAAACCTAACTTTTACATATATCATTTGTATGATAATGTTTATTCATAAAAATCAAATCCTAAAAATAAAATAAAATTTATAACACCAATATGATATTTTAATAGCTAATAAATATGATATTTTAATAGCTAATACAATCTTTTATAGTGAATCGCCATCCCGTTAAACACGTTTCGAGCCACTCTCATTTGTGATCGAAATTTCAACTTCATAACAGATTATTGATGATACTTATCTTACACAACAACTTACTCCTTAAAATCAAAACCTAAAAAATAGTGTGAATTCCAATTATACTTATTCTAGACTTTCTAAAAATTATGAAGTTTTAGAAAATGAAAACACATATTATTTTCTCTATATATTATAGATACTCCTGTATTTATTTAGGATTCTTACATGACAATGTTCCTTTATTATGTTTGTAAAGCATAATGTAATGTAATATGTAATAGAGGACATATATAACTCAACTAGGATGAAAGATAAATAATATTAAATACAGGGATCGTGAAATTCGAAGAACAGGCACCAACAAGGATCAAGTCGCTGAAAGAAGTTCATTAACATGATCAAGCCTCAGTGACAGAATAAGATGTACAGATGATTCAGTTGAAGGGCCAAAAGATTCCATGTATTTATTGAAGATACTGCTGCAGGCTAATCAATTGGAATATAGCGAAGGTGTGAAGATCAAGATCAGTGCTAGTCACTTGTGAACCAGACCAGTGCACTAAGTGTCAGCACATACGAGAAGGATCAACACATTAATTCACAGAAAGAATTGCCAAAGCCTATTGACGATCAAGGACAAACATAATATCTCAAGGTATTGTCAAAAATTAATTTACTCTGAAAATTAACTAAGTAACAGATTAATTAATTATTTATAATAAATAATTAAATTAATCTGGTACTTGAACTATTTTCCGAGAAGAATTAATTCAGCAGAATATTTGAAACAAAAGAGAGAAGCCCAAAAGAAGCAGCCAAAAATAGTAATACTATTCACGGTTACTATTCACGGTTACTATTCATATGGCGGCTACTATTCATATGGCGGCTACTATTCAAAAAGTGGCTACTATTCATGTGGTGGCTACTATTCAAAAAGTGGCTGGAGGGGCCCACGGGGGTTGTTGAAATAGTACAGCATAGTAACTTTTTATAATCTATAAATAGGCATGCTGTATTTCATTTCAAAACACACCTCAACACACAACTCTCTCTTCTCTCTCTTATATATCTTCTCTGTGTAAGCTGCTAGACAGTCCATCTAGTAGGAAAGCCGGCTTAGCCCGCTTTCAGGAAGTGTCGGGTAGAAGGTCCTCGTGCCTAAACTATCCTTAGGAGTGTTTGATTTTGTAGTTAATCCATAGGATTAGATTGTGTAACAAACCTCCGGGTTTTATCTATTAAAAGATATTTCCCAAACAATTGTGTTATTTCGATTCAGTATTTTTGATTTCATATTCACATCAAAAATCGAAATATTGCTAAATAACGTATTCAACCCCCTTTCTACGTTATTCTGGACCTAACAATTGGCATCAGAGCCACTATGTTATTATACAACAGTTAAGATCCAAAAAGCTATACAATCATGATAGAGAATTTCAGAAAAGCGGAGGGAAAGGAAGACAGATCTGGGAAAGTGGACAAGTCCAAGATCAAATGCTGTAATTGTGGTAAGAAAGGACTTTTTGCACCTGAGTGCAAGAAAGTCAAAGCTGATAAAGGTCAAGCTTACATCACAAAAAAGAAGGACTGGGCTGATACTTCAGACTCTGAAGATGAGGTGAACTTTGCCTTGATGGCAAATGCTGATAGTATCTTTGAAGCTACTGAGACCAAGGTACCTCACTCTACTCTAGCTTTTGATACTACTGATATATCTGAGTTAAGACTCTTTCTTAAAAACTTGTATGTTAGCTACAGAGATCATACTTTAGAAAATGAAAGAATAAAATCTGAAAGTCTAGACCTTAGAAAGAGAAATGACTATTTAGAATTAGAATTAGTCCAGATGTTAAAAATTCAGAAAGAGAGAGATGATGCTATTATTGTTAAAACTGAATTATTGAAAAGGCATGCTTATCTTGAATCTGAACTTGCTAAAGAAAGAAACATTATTAAAACTTGGACTAACTCTGGTAAAACTACTCAGATTATCATAGAGAATGATTGTTGGAAAGAAGGTCTAGGTTACACTGATAAAAAGAAAACTGCCAACCTAGAAGATGAGACCTCTAAACCTGTATTTACTGAAAAGGCTGCAAAACCCAAAATTAATCCTGTGAGGTTTGTACCAAAATCTGACAAACAAAAACAGGAAGTCAAATCAGTAAATATTGACTTAATGTCTCAGAAACAACTTAAACACAAGTTGAAGGAGATAAAAAGAGTGAACAAGGTAAAAGAACCTAGGAAAAATAGAAATGGAAAGGTAGGCATCAATAAAAGCAATAACTATATGCCTATTCCCAATACTCCTAGGAAGAAATGTTACAACTGTGGATATCCTAACCATCTTGCTACTTTTTGCAAGAAGAATAAAAATATAAACTCTATACCTCCTAAGTCAGGAGTTAAGAGTGGTTCAGTTAGGTTTTAGCCACAGAATCCTTGTTTTCACTGTGGAAGTATTTGGCATTCTATTTATACATGCAAAGAGTATCATAATTTGTATTATGATTATTATGAACTTAAACCCTCTTTGAATAAATTCATGATTGATTCTAATGTATAAACTCTGATAAAAATGTTAGCACAAACTCTGATAAGACTTCTGCTGCAAAACCTAACAAACTTAATAAGGCCAAAGGATCCAAGCAAGTCTGGGTCCTTAAAACTAATCATTAGTGATTTTTCTGATTGCATGGTAACAGGAAAAATATCCTTGTTCTGGACAGTGGATGCTCAGGACACATGACTAGAAATAAAGCCCTGCTATCAGAATTTGTGGAGAAAGTTGGCCCAAGTGTTTCTTATGGAGATGGCAACATAGGAAGGACTCTGGGATATGGCAATATCAATCTTGGGAATGTCATCATTGAATCTGTTGCTATTTATTCAAAGCAACAAATAGCAAAATAGTCACGGAGCACACAACTTTCCTTAAAGATAAAACTAAAATAGAAATACTCAATAGTGGCAGCTCTAGGTTTGCAAAGTAAAAGGAAAATTTTTGAAACAAATATAAAATCATTCTACATCATTCATATTTTCCACATTTCATTCGCCAATTCATTTCTTCACGCATTAGCATTTTCATGTTGCTGCTCATGTGTTTCAGAGAGGCAATATACAATCTTTGTAGCTAGTCTGGCATAATCACAGAATCTATCAAAAAGTCTATTAAAGTATCAAAAAGTCTATTAAAATTTTTAAAAGTCATTTTATTAGAAGTCATCAAAAGTATTTCGAAATCTCAGAAATTCAACACGAGTCATCAAGAGTCATTAAAAGTCAATAAAATCTATTAAAGTCATTCTCCCAAAAATTGTCATTAAAAATCACAATACAATACCACCCCCTTAGTCTTTTTCTTCTTCTTTCAGAAAATTATCATAGGATATGTAACTTAGACATTTCTGTTCCTTTCAAAAAGTAACCGAAGATTATATGACTCAGCACTTTTCTTCTCCTTTAACAAAGTTACCATAGAGTGTACGATTTATTCTTTTTCTTCCACTTTCAGAAAGTTATCGTAGAATGTATGACTTAGAGCCCGTTTGGGAAATCTTATTTTTCAGAAATAAGTTACTTATTTTGAAAAAAAGTTAGGAAATATGTACTTTTTTCTGAAATAAGTAACTTATTTTTGCAAGATTACGAATATTAAACTCCCCATACACATATTTTTCTAAAAATATATATATATATACGAAATTTTTTCCGAAATAAGTAACTTATAAGTTACCGGACAGAATTGCCAAACAGGCTCTTAGTTGTTTTCTTCTTCTTTCATAAAGGTATTGTAGCTTTTTTGGTGTGTTGACGCTTAGTGCACTGGAATGGTTCACAAACGATTAATATTGAACTTGATATTCACGTCTTCTTCAACATGCGATTGGCAAGTCTTCTGCTACAATATTATTGCTTCGAGTGTTGATCACTGGAATCATCCGATACTAACATTGAATCCCAAATACTTCTGTAGACTCGAACGTCTTGAAACTTTATTCGTCATTGAGACCTAAACATATTAATAAACTTCTTTCCGTGATCTTTTGACATACTTCAAGAATACTTCTCGTATTTTGATTGTTTATATTAGCCATGTCTTCTAACCTTCTGGATTCCTGTATTTCATTTGATATTATTTTTATTTTTATTTCTGTGTTGAGTTATCGTTACATCTATTACATATTATGTTACATTATGGAAGCTTGAAACATATTTAAATTTAAAATTAATAATAAAAAAATATTAAAGTTAATTAAAATTTTATGTTAAATCAAATAACATATAATATAATATATAATTGTTTGTGCTTTGCACGGATCATATGTTAGTATAAAAGTTAAGGGTTAGTTTTATTCCTGCCCATCTAAAGTTTTGGGCTTTTAAAAATATTAGCCCAACTTTCTTAAATTCTGGCGCTACCACCCCATCTTTTCTTAATTTTAAAAATACGGTAATTCTGTTATAACTAAACAAACCCCCCCCCCCCCGGCCGCGCCTCTCATCCACTGCAACTCCAATCTTTGATTCACTGTCTCTCACCTCTTCTCCTTCAGTTTGCTGGCCCCGCAGGGGCAAATTAATGACAATTTGAGGTTTAATCGGAGCGGCAGCAAGAGATTTACAACACCGGCTGAGATTTGTAATTAAATTTATGTGTTTTATGTATGTATGTATGAAAAATTGGTACTGCTGTAGATATAAAGATCAAATTCAGATGAGAGATTTAATTATAGGATGAGAAAGTGTGTATGTATGTCCATTTACTGTGTTTAATGTATGTATATGTGTATAATTGCAGTATAGGCTGATTGATTGTGTGTATTTGAATTGAATATATAGAGATTTATTAAGTCCGAGGTCAGGAACAAAATTGTGATGAAATCCTGTTTGGTACCGATTTGATGCACTAGCTGCTTGATTTGTGTATGTTTGTTTATGCATTTTGTATAGACTTGCTTGTAGCATAGAATGATTTTATAAGTGTGATTTGAATTGAATATGTAGATAAGGATTAATCATGGGATCATGAACAAATGCGGATGAAATTCAATTGCGTATTGATCTTTCTAACTCCCTAACTGTTTGTTTTGAGTCTAGTTTTGTGTTTTGCGTATTCACGATATGATGCTATGAGTCGATTTGAATTCTGTTTATAGTTTTGCTTGTTTGATGATGCTTTAAATGCTTAGGTAGATTTGGAGTTTAGTACTTTGTGACATTCTGAATAAGATATGATGATATACGTCGATTTGAACTCTGTTTTTAGTTTTGCTGGTTTGATGATGTTTTTAATGCTTTGGTAGATTTGGAGTTTATTAGCTTGTGACATTCTGAATAAGAGGCCCCGCAGGGGCATACATTTTCAATTTTATATTATGTGTGCTACTTAGTAGGTTTGTAAGTACCCTTGTGAAATGAGTATATCACTTGCCGACGATCAATAGTTAATCATTATATAAAAGGCCTTCTACATTGCAGGGGTTTTTTTAATTAAAATAATGGATGAAAGAACCAGAGAAGAATTGACCTTCTCTCAATGCATTACTGGAGTGTTCAGTTGGGATATTTCAAACCCTTTGTATTTCACGGTAGTAAGGCATCTGCAAAGACCTTTTAACATGAATCTGGACATTATAGAAATCCAGATTCATTTTAACAAGAACATCCGAAGATCTCTAGGAATCCACAAATGCTGGATGAATTTCAAATTCTGGACGACTTTGACACCATCGGCTGAGGGTTTTAGTTCTAGATGTAGGTTTCATGTAATGAATTATCTAGATCAATCGGGAGTGATTTCAATTAACAATGTAATTAGGGCAGTTCAACATTTTTATTCTAGATATGAAAGCCATATTGTACAAATTGAGCAAAAAGAATCAATACAATTTATGCTTTATTGAATTTAAATAGTTCATTTGTTGATTTTGATCATTTGTTTCGATACAATATCATTTGTTCATTTATTGAATCAATATGAATGGAACTGATGTGACATTTATGGATTTATGTGGAGCAAGCCCCGCATGGGCACCAATCTTAATAGGCAGATTCAAATATTTCTATCAGTTGCAACATTTGCAACCTTGTTTGCAACCTTCACAACCATGGTTGTAGAAGTTGCAAACAAGGTTGCAGTAGTTGCAATCATGGTTGCAGAAGTTGCAACTGCTATACCAATATTAGTTGCAGTTAACAACTTTTAAATGTTAATGTTATAATTGGTTACAGAAAAATGGAAAACATTGCTGTTATTCTCCAACACAGTGGGGTATGGGATGAATGCAAAAATTATATCAACTTTGAGGTATGTGGATTGTTGATTCCTAACGACTGCAACTACAACAACTTGGTCGCAATGATATACAATAAACTCAAGTTGGAGACCGGGTCAGTTGGGATTAGAATAGAGTATCAAGTAAGAGATGGATACCCTCCTTTTAAGATAACAGATGATAGTCAACTCATGTTCTATATGCAGCTCAAGAAAAAGGAATCCGATTTCACAAAGTTCCCTCTATGCTTGACGAATGAAATTAAAAGCCTCCATCCTTTTTCCACAACAAGCGATTTGTTGTTCTTTGAGGCTACACAATCAGAAGATGTTGCATCAAATGTTGTTCATGAGCAGTCTATTGGTAGTATTTCGGATGTTGTTATGGACTATGTTGAGTTTGCAGAGCTTATTGCTGGGCAGGTAGTTATGATTGATGAAGTTGCAGACAATATCATTTTGTTAATATCATCTGTTCATTTATTGAATCGTTATGAATGGAACTGATATGACATCTATGGATTTGTTAATTTGTTTATTTTATGTGTAACAGGCCCCGCAGGGGCACCAATCTAATTTGTCAGATTCTAATATTGCCATCAGTTGCAACCTTTGCAACCTTCACAACCATGGTTGCATAAGTTGCAAAGAAGGTTGCAGTAGTTGCAAACAAGGTTGCAGTAGTTGCAAACAAGGTTGCAGTAGTTGCAACTGCTATCCAATATTAGTTGTAGTTAACAACTTTTAAATGTTAATGTTATTGCTGGGCAGGTTGCTATTTTTGATGAAGTTGCATACAACTCCTTGGAAGAAAACCAGTCGAACAAGGATGTGGTCATTAGCAACAAATACCATAAGCACATTGAAGTTGATCAGATATACATAGATAAAAAGACATTGAAGATTGTTTTGGGCCACTATGCGATCGACAATAACTTCCAATATAGTGTGCAAAAGTCTTGTAAAAAAGAGTATCTTGTTTCTTGTGTTGACAGAAGTTGCAACTGGATGTTACGAGCATCAAAGAAAGGGAAAACAAGTTGTTTCGTCATCAGAAAGTTTCATGATATTCATACATGTGATCTGGGGATCAGATTTAAAGATCAGCGACAAGCAAGCGCATCGCTCATTGCCGATATCGTGAGAGACATGAAGAAAGATCACAAAGTACAAGTCAACTATGGAAAAGCTTGGAGATCTAAAGAAAAAGCTTTGGAACTGATGAGAGGAAATGCAACCGAATCGTATTATGAACTTTTCTCTTATCTATACATGTTGCATGGTTCAAATCCAGGATCAGCGGTTATAACAAAATAAGATGAAGATGGATATTTCAGGTACATTTTCGTGGCATTGTATGCTTCGATGAAAGGCTAGATAAATTGCATACCCACTGTCATTGTTGATGGCACGTTCTTGAAATCGGCACATGGAGGTACATTATTGGTTGCAGTAACTCAAGATGCAGGGGGTAAAATTTTTCCACTGACATTTTACGTAGTGGACTTAGAAAATGATATGGCATGGGAATAGTTCTTTGACAAGTTCAAGCAAGCTTATAGTGTACGGGAAAACATGACAATAATCTCTGATCGTCATGAAAGTATCATAAAGGCAGCGAGTAAAGTATACCCGGAAGTACCACATGGATTTTGTATTTATCATCTCTTGAACAACCTGAAAAGTAGGTTCAAGAGGAGCTCAAATAAGATATAGGTTGATTTCTTCAATGCTGCCAATGCATACACTGTAAAGAAATTTGAGTATCACATGAACCAAATTGCAAAGATTGACAGCAGGATTCAACCATTTTTAGAGCAAGTTGGCAAGGGTTTACTCAATGAATAATAAATACTCGAACTTGACATCTAACATTGCAGAATCTCTGAATGCTGTAATCACAGAGATAAGAGAGTTACCGATATGTACAATGTTAGAGTCTTTGCGTGCTTTGGTACAAAAGTGGAGCTGGACAAACATGCAAATTGCAAATGACACCTCAACAAAATTGACAACCAAGTATGAGCTGATGCTAAAGAACAATTACTTGTACTCGACAAATATGACGGTATTATCTAACTACTTTAATATTGTAGCTCTACCTAGTTCTATCAGTTGCAACCATGGTTGCAGAAGTTGCAAACATGGTTGCAAAAGTTGCAACCATGGTTGTAAAAGTTGCAAACAAGGTTGCAACCATGGTTGCAAAAGTTGTAAACATGTTTGCAACCATGGTTACAACCTTTACAACCTCTGTCATTCTAATGAAAGTACAAATTAAATTCTTCTTTAAAATAATGTTAAATCAACAGGTGAATCCATCAAATGACTCGATATTCGAAGTTTGTAATGTGGACAAGAAAGCTATAGTTAATTTGGCTTCCAGAAGCTGTACATGCAACAGGTGATTCCCCTTAGTGTTTCAAAGAAATTTCATAAATACATGCTCTTCGTTTATCTTTATATGATATATATTCTGTTGTAAAACAGGTTTCAGATGGATCAACTTCCTTGTGCCCATGCACTTGCTGTTCTGCATAAAGTAAATCATGACCCTTATGATTATTGTTCATCATATTACACAAAAGAATCAATGATTTCTGCTTATAAAGAATTGGTATATCCGGTTGGCAAGAAAGATACATGGGAAATGCCAGATAACATCAAAGCGATGACAATGTACCCCCCGAAAGGCAGAATCAGAGTAGGAAGACCAAAAAAGAGAAGGCGCAAAGCTGCGTGGGAGACAACTATACCTGTTGAACATTTAAAATGCGGGAGATGCGGTCAATGTGGACATAATAGAAGAACTTGTAGAAGTCCGCCATTGAAAAAAAAGAATTAGTTATTTACATATTACGTTGGAAATACTATTACAAATTTTGAATTACTAAGTTGATTAAGTTTAAAGTAGTAGTGGAACATATATGACATGTGTTTTTTAATTTCCAATTATTTTTATTTATTTTTGAGTACGCTTGAAAAACTGTTGCAACCATGTTGAAACATTTGCAAACACAGTTGCAACTTTTGCAACCTTGTTTGTAAATGTTTTGAAAAGTTGCAAGCTTGGTTGCAAATGTCGTAAAATTGCTGCAACCATGTTACAATTGTGTTTGCAACAGTTGCAAACAAAGTTGCAACATTTCAAAACTTGTTTACAGAAGGTTGCAAAAGTTGCAAACTTGGTTGCAAATATTGAATTACTAAGTTGATTAAGTTTAAAGTAGTAGTGGAACATATATGACATGTGTTTTTTAATTTCCAATTGTTTTTGTTTATTTTTGAGTACGCTTGCAAAACTATTGCAACCATGTTAGAACTGTGTTTGAAACATTTGCAAACACAGTTGCAACTTTTGCAACCTTGTTTGTAAATGTTTTGAAAAGCTGCAATCTTGGTTGCAAATGTTGCAAAATTGTTGCAACCATGTTACAATTGTGTTTGCAACAGTTGCAAACAAAGTTGCAACAGTTGCAAACAAAGTTGCAACATTTCCAAACTTGTTTGCAGAAGGTTGCAAAAGTTGCAAACTTGGTTGCAAATGTTGCAAACAAGGTTCCAAATAGTGGAACTGATCGATATAGTATACTCTCACTATTAATATGGGTGCCCCTGCGGGGCCTAATCCAGATAAACTCAAATTTCATTTACATTAACAGTTGAGGACCATAAATTAACCATTACCAAACATTGACAATTGCATAAAAAATATAAACAATGAACCATTACCAAACATTGTTGAAAAAACGAAGCTAATATTAAATTTGAACCATTAATTATCAAATTCATCCAACCAAAATAACCAAATAGTTACGTCAGAAACATTGTTTCCCTACTACTTAATGTTATAAAATGAAAACATGGCTCATTTTTTGACATCTCCAGCCTTTCTCTTTCTCTCGTATGGCTTTTTTGTTGCAGCCTTTGACGTTGGAGCCTTTGTTGTTTGAGCCTTCCTTGTTAGAGCCTTTGTTGAACGTGCTTTTATCATTGAAGCCTTGGCAATGTTCTCCGAATCACTCTCATAGCCGTACATTTGCTTTGCCATTCCGTATGAATAAAACAGTAAGGCAAGCCTGCTTCTGTGAGCACCAAGATCTAGTTAACCTTGCGGAAAATCCGGCATAGTAGCATAATACTCAGCATATGACAACATGCACATCCCGCTGTCACTGTATCAAGAAAAGGAAAACAAATCAAATCATAGAATATAATATAACTAAGTAGACATTATATTAGATTGACAGACTTTAATAGTTTTGGAACTTACTTAGGTGATGAATTAAATTCTAAATGATGCAAAATGACATCAAAATAATCAAGAACTGCCTTTCTAGAATACGCATAGCTTGAGAAATTTATATCCTTCCGATCATAAAAACCAGTTACCGTGAGATAAGCAGGTAACAACTGGACGAATGGACTAGATGCCTTTACGAGAATATCCCTCACACCATCACATTTCAAGGTATTGTAGAGATGGAATTTCCTATCTGTAAAGTTTAATCTCCCAAGAATCCAGTGTTCTTGCTCAGCAAGCCAAATAGGAAATAAAACATCCTCACTTAAAGCCAAGGAATATTGCAACCAATGATCTCACCCTTGACAATTCCCGCAATATCTTGATCAATTATAATTTCAGTGGCTTTTCGATCGAAAGTTTCAAACTGAGCTGAAAGTCTACTCTGAAAGGTGGAATCGACTGAAGTAATTTTGAGTTGAGATGTTGAGTTGGACTTCACCTTTTTCCTCAATTGGTAAAAAAATACATCAACATGCTGCACAAATATTTTTGGACATATCAATTACCATGAAATCAAGAAACAAACCATGCATCCTAAAACTAAACAGAAAGTAAAACTTACGGAGTTGGTGATATTTGTGCTACCATACTCTAAAGTATGAAACCACATCTTTTCAGATATCGAATGAACCCCTAAATCTAGAGGTGGGCTGATCACATTGTTTTTCCTCGAATAGAATGTCGTCGTACTGGAAGAATATATGCATGACATGTGTTAGCCATATGTGAGCCTTTACAAATGCATAGTTATAAGATGAAACCTTGTTTGCAACCTTTTCAACCGTGTTTGAAGAAGTTGCAACCATGGTTGCAACCTTTGCAACCATGGTTACAAAGGTTGCAAATGTTGGTTGCAAAGGTTGCAAATGTTAGAAATACACAATTAAGGTGAGTGCCCCTGCGGGGCCTGTACTAATAAGAAGAAATAGGAATAATTAAATATCTATCTATCTATATATACATATATAAATATATGTGTGTGTGTGTGTTCGATTGAAGCCATACTTTTTCTTCGTAATCATTCCAGCATACAGCCAAGTTGTGAAACCTTTCATGGCTTCTAAACTTGGCAACTGGCCGATATTGTCGTCCAACACCGAAACCCCTTTCAAATTCTTCAAAACTTCCTTACTTTTGCTTGAGCTCAAACTAAAATCTTGCAAAAATGGTGTTTGCAAATACGAAGGAAGCTTAACACTCCTTTTTGGCATAGCAGGGGTAGCTTTATCCAAGAGAGGCACAACAGAATCAATGGGTTTACTAGAAGCTCCCTATAATAAAGTAAACAACTATAAGATATTTAAAAATTAGGAAAATGAAAGATGAAATGAAATTAAAGCATATCACAAGAAGTATGCAATGAATTTAAAGCATGCATATCGCAAGAATTATGTAATAAGATTTACCATTACTAATTTTTTTGCCTTAGTTGCACGAATCGCAGCCTCATCTAACGCATACAGTTGTGTTGCAGATATTTGATCAAAAAAAGAGGCATCCGATTCAAGTTCTGTAATTTTTGGAACCCCTACAGCAACATTTATATCATCTACTGATATATTTGCAACCTCTTTTGAAACATCTGCAACATCAGCATCATCATCGTCATGATCATCATTTATCATCGCAGCCATCTTCACTGTCCTATCGAGATCAATCGAACCATCTTTAGACATTGATGCGTCCTCACTATCCTCAACTGCAACCTTTGGCACATCGGTTGCATCCTCTACAACCTCCTGCCCACCCTCTTCAACTTGATTCCCAGCCTCATTGTACACATCATTCCCAACATCATTGGCATCTGCTACATTCTCAAATACAGCCTTTGCCACATCGGTTGCATCCTCTACAACCTCCTGCCCACCCTCTTCAACTTGATTCCCAGCCTCATTGTACACATCATTCCCATCGTCATTGACATCTGCGACATTCTCAAATACAGCCTCAAAATTCTCACCCTCATCAGCTCCATTATCATCCTCATGTTCAATTTCTACATCATTATAACCAACAATTTGATTGTTTTGTGTCCAAGCATCCCAACCACCAATATTTTGATTATTTTGTGGCCAAGCATCCCAATCACCAACATTGGTCGCAGCTCGATTCAAATGCGACAAATGATCCAAAGTGCTTTCATTCTGAAGTCAAAGATAATTAAAAAAAATTAATAAGTTGGACAAAAATAATGACAAATGAGTATAACTAATCTTAACTTTAATTTTTAAATAATGTAAATGACATTAATGATGTAAGGGTTCAATGGTTGCAAAAGTTGCAAACAAGGTTGCAACTTTTGAAAGCAAGGTTGCAGAAGTTGCAACTCACATAAATTAGTTGAATCTGACTATAAGGATGGCTGCCCCTGCGGGGCCTACTCCACACAAACCAAAACAAATGAAATATTAAAAAAAAGCCTTAAGAATCAAAGCCTACATACTGTTGTAGAAGTTGCAACTCACATAAATTAGCTGAATCTGACTATAAGGATGGCTGCCCCTGCGGGGCCTACTCGACACAAACCAAAACAAGTGAAATATTAAAAAAAAAAGCCTTAAGAATCAAAGCCTACAGACTCTAATATATGTAATTCATTCGATACACGTACTTGTTTATTGACAATGGCACGCAACTTTGAGAACTCCAAATCATAGTGTGATCGCATCTCAAATATGGTCATCTTTAAACCATCTAATTCGGAAGTCAACAAGGTAATCTTATTCTCCATTTCCAGCTGTGACATACGAGATTGTGGTCGATCAGAAGATGTAGAAGCACCTATAAATGATGGGGGAGGATGACGAGAAATATGAGCATCACGATCAACAAAATCTGTTAAATGTAGTTCTTCAATCTCCTTTTCAGTTGGAGATACATTCCTTAATTGCAACAAAAAAAACAACATGTTTGTCAATTAAAATGATATATACATATAAATCAAGAATAAATAGGTAAGGTACGCAATGAAATATACCTCTGATGCAGTCAATGACAACGTCTGATACACTTATCCGAACTTGCAAGCATATTCACTAGACCATTTCAGCATACGGGGGATACAACCAGCAACATTCAGATTACAGTATCTCCCATTTAGGTACGGACAACACTCATAAACCATAGTTGAAACGCATACGGGAAACCAACAAGCCTATAGTAATTGTCCTTGTTTGTTGTTCTCGCGGCATATTTCAATTATTCCAAAGTGTATGTAAACACTTCCTTACCCCAAGGAAACTTGTCAAAATCCCCACTATCTACAATGTCCAGATCACCTTTAGGGACAGGACAATCATAAGTCGAGCTAAGTAGGAAATTTTGCAGGAGGTACAGGTTTGCAAACTTCACCGCATCCTCATCTGTTCTCCACCCTCGAGAGTCGAACACCTTCTTCACACTGCTCCTATATACACGTCTAATGTCTGAAAAATATGTAGCCTTGAAGCTGTTATCAGGCCTAGCATAACGCATCTTGTCGACTGAACCAAAACAACTAAGACCGGTGACAAGGGCAAACTCTTTGATCCCAAAAGACATCTTCACTCCAGCAACACCAATACAAATCTCATGACTGTTCGGTTGATTTATTTGTCTAATCAGAAGGTTGTGGATAAGTTGGTGTTGTATCTTGAATGATGGTATTCGCGTAAAATTTCCAAAGCACCCAGCAGCAAAGAGAGCAACCTGCTCCGATGATAATGTGTCCCATATAGTCGTAATAAGTTCAGACCTATTGTTGATACTTAGCTTGGCTGACTTGTGATCTTTAACCGGAATAATATAATCCATCCCCTACATTATTATGCAATACATGTGTGATTCGTATGTGAGTCTTTACAAATGTATAATTATAAGCTGCAACCATGTTTACAACATTTGCAACCTTGTTTGCATCCTTTGCAACCATGGTTGCAAAGGATGCAAATATGGTTGCACCTTACAGAAATAGACATTTAAGGCAAGTACCCCTGCGGGGCCTGTACTGATATCACAAACAAGGATACATGAGAGTCAGAAAATACCTCATTAATAGGAATAGGATTGTCATGGATGGCTAACTTGGGCCTCTTATATTTTACCATTGCCTTGGATTTTGTATTTTTCTTTTGTTTTGAAGACATTATAGCTTTGGACGTTGAACCCGGGGAAGCCTCATCGATAGAAACCGGATCATCTTGGATGGCTGCCCTAGCCCTCTTAGTTGTCAAGGGTGCTTTGGATTTCTTAGTTATCTTTCGTGTTGGCGGCATATATGATTTCAATGTTGAACTCGAGGGAGACGAGAGCCTTGTGCGAACCATGTTTCAACCTATCAAAAAACATATGCAGCAACTAACTGTTAATATAAAAATAAACAAAACATAATTGTAAGATGTCTGCCCCTGCGGGGCCTCACCTACGTAGTATAAAACTGATGGGAGATCACTGAATGAGTCAAAAAAATTCACTTCATTCGACTAATGGCTTATTAAAACATATAAACAAGATGAATAATTTAAGAAACTGATCTCAATTAGCCTAAACAGATGCAAAAACTAACAAACTGATCTCAATTAACCAAAACATATGCAAAAACTTATATCAATTCAACCTACAACCACATAACAACTCAGCACACTCCACCAGTTCCCCAATACAACAGCAATTACATAAACTATCCCTCATCCACAATACATGCACAGATCCACAACAATTCCAACACAAAATGACTGAAATTAGCAATCTCCAATACTAATCAGAATGTGTTAGGGCTGTAATCACACATGAAGTTAACAAAACAATTACACAATGCAATAAGCAACTAATTCAATTACTTTAATCACAAATAAACATGTGTTTTCACTTCTATATACATAACAAGCCTTGAATAGTCACAAAATTACTCCGATACTCCAAACAATAAACCGCGTGTGTGTGGGTGAGAGAGAGATAGAGAGGGAGAGAGAGGGAGACTGAGCACAAAATAATGGAGCTTACCAGATAACTTTCGAGGTCGTCGGAGACGTAGAGGAGAAGCTTCGCACGTACAGAGAGAGTTAGAGGTCGCCGGAGAGGAGAGTGCGTGAAGAAGGCAAGGCAGATGCGTGAAGATGAGAGATGAGAAGGAAGGCAGCAACGGTTATAATGTTAATGTCCGTATTTTTGTAAAAAAGAGAAAGTATTAACTGCTTATGTCCGTATTTTTAAAAAACAGAAAGGGTAGATTTGAAATCATATTTTAACAGCAGTAAAAATGTAAAATAAAGTAGAAAATATATTTATTTTTGTAAATATCCCAAAAGTTAATTGTAGATAGAATGCGAAGCTCTTAGTGGAGATAGACTCCCTTTTTTTTTTTTACTGTTTAAGGCATTAGAATTAGTACTGTGAATTGTTTGGAAGTAGGAGAGGTTCTGGAGAGCTATCGGCTGCAATTTCAGAATATGATCGGGATTTTTATTTTATTCGGAAACAAATTAACAAGGTAGTTCGAGATTGCTAGAATTTTTTGTTTAGCTAATTGTTACAATTATTATAAATCTTCTCCTATATGTTTGTTGGGATTGTTTTGCGTAATATTTTGGTTTAATGAAATTCTCGTTTTAATAAAAAAAAAAACTTAATTGTAGATACGATATGGGCAGTTAATCTGTTGTCGACGATGAGTGGAGCCTGGAGGCATGAATAATTTGATATTGTATTACTCCCTCCGTCCCATTTTTATTGTTCACTATTTTCTATTTTCTTTGTCCCAAAATAATTGTCCACATTTAATTAATAAGGTATATTATGTGTTAATTATGTTAAGTTTTATAAAAAATAATACAATTATTTGATAACTATTAGTTTAATTAAATAAAAGGTGGATTTGAATAGATGGACAATAAAAATGGGACGGAGGGAGTATTACAAAACAATACACGTCATCTATAAACAGCCATATGCGATCATGACCCAGACAAAAGATACCAGAAACTAACCGAAAGTGACCACAACTTGATTCCGCAAATCAGCAACCATTAGACTAAAATTTGGTGTCCTAAATGGACTTCTCTTCCTTTTTTTATATTCCCTCCGTCTTTTAATTCTTAACACTTTCTATTTTGGGATGTCCCAATAGATTGTTAACATTTTCTAAAATAGTAAATTTTAACACTATTACACCCACTACTTCACTTATTTTAACAATACTTTATACTATTACATCCACTACTTAACTTATTTTAACTATAAAATCACTATTACACCCACTACTTC
The DNA here is from genome assembly GCA_037693485.1 of Kitagawia praeruptora. Classification (NCBI taxonomy): domain Eukaryota; kingdom Viridiplantae; phylum Streptophyta; class Magnoliopsida; order Apiales; family Apiaceae; genus Kitagawia; species Kitagawia praeruptora. The sequence goes on along the minus strand of CM075351.1, from coordinate 24,292,619 downwards.
ATTTATTTTAACAATATTACACCCACTATCTTGGTTTCCGTGCAAAAAGCAAACGTTAACATCCCGTTGGGACGGAGGGAGTACTGCTTACTATTTTTTGTTGGAGAAGTTAAGGTAATTATTTGTTTAATTAAAACCCAATAATCTAAAATCTGGTAGGCCACGAATGGATATAAAACAACCACCTAGAGTAAATTCCAAGCAAAGCCAAACCAATTCCATAATGCTTAATTGGTTACAGAAATTCCATAATGCTTAATTGGGTTTATGGGGCCTTAGAATTGCTTTCAGATAAATTTTTGAGATTGCGAGATTCTTAACAGAAATATATTTACATCATATTGTATACACATGAAATGTAAAAAGACGAAAAATATTTATACCTTTAATTAATTATATGCAGTCGTACTTAGATCATTACTCAAAATCCTAAACTTTAAATCTGTATACGATTTATTTATCATTTTAAATATTTCTAAAATTTAAAATGGAATTATTGAATCCAAAAGTTAACTGTTGAACCTCTAAAATTTAAAAATTTTAATTAAAAAAATAAAATAAAATTTTAATAATAAAATTTTAATGTTTAAAGTATTGGGTTGATGTTTTTTATGTAGTACTGTGAAGGGATCTAAAAGAATGAAAATGTTATTTTAAAAAAAAAAAGAAAAAAAGAAAACATGTATATAACATTAGGAAAGTGCTAGTGGAGGGCAAGTTTTTCAGAAAGTGTCATTTTGGACATTTAATCCCAATTTTGTATCATTTTGGTTATTTCTCAATTGTAAATCACTAATTTGAACTGTATACAAATAGCTAATAATTTTTCTTTAATGTAATCATATTTTAATATATTTTTTATTTCAAATAAGTTATAGTGATGGTATAAATTACAAAAAAAAATCGAATTTGTAACGTTACATACATAGAATTTCATTTTGCATGTGTGTTATTTCAAGAAAATTTCGTATAAAACAGAACGAGGTGCGATAAAATTTCACTTTCACCAGCAGCGTGTGACCCAAAAGGTCCAAACCACTTTTTTTTTTTTTTGAGTAATGAGGTATCTTTAGGGGATCAAACAAACAACTTAGAGAGTTACACACTTACACTAGAGCAAAAAAAGGATCACGGATATTCCTTATCGACCTTGCTTATTTTATATATTACTGTATTTCTTAAAAATAAACTATTCTTAAAACATTAACAAATTCTCTAAATATTCATATGGAGTAACTAATTCCAAGGTTCTTTGTACCTATCTATGATTAAGTCTTATTTGTTTCATTAAAAGTTCAATATTTAGAAAATTTATTTATTTATTTTTTAAAATAAATAAATAAATTCTCTAAATACTGAAACGAATATAAATAAATAAATTCACTAAATATTGAAATGAATATAAATAAATAAATTCTCTAAATATTGAACTTCTAATGAAATAAGCAAGGCTTAGTCAAACTTACAAATATCAGTTTCAAAAAAAAAAAAAAACTTTACAAATATCAATTCCTAGTCAAAACCCCCACCCCACGGTTAATTCGATTCAAATTTTATTATTAAATCACATATAATTCGATTCAAATTTTATTATTAAATCTTGAATATTATATTTTGAGATTTTTTTTTGGTATTTTAAAGATTTTTTAGTTAAATTTTATTTTATTATTTTACTGTTTGTTATATCAATTTTTAATTTTTATTTTAAATTTAAATGGATCCGGAGGTCCGATCCGATAATCCGAAATCCTAATGGATTGGATATGGATCATGCTATTAATAATCCGACAACGATCCGATCCGAATCCGAGCCGACAAATTTAAATGGTTTTTTTCATAAATATATAGGAAAAAGTAAATTTTTGCACATTTACTTTTGCTAAGAATAATTATTTACAATTTTACCAACCTAAGTTTCAAAATTGCAAAAATATCAACCCTAACCTTCCTTGTTAGGTCCGATAAGATTGTAGAAGGGGGGGTTGAATACAATCTATACCAATTTATCGAAATTTGTCCTTTAAATAAAATTTGACTTGAACAAATTTGTGCGGAATAAATTGAAACAATTTTCAAGTTGAATATAAAAATATATTAACTTGATGGGTGTTACAATTTCAGTACAGATTAATTATCAAGTTGATAAAAACTAATTAGAAAATTCGACATGAACTTTTCTAATTTAGTTAATAAAAATCAAGATAAGTTCTAGGAGTAAAAACTCGCTAGTGGTACAAGAGATACAAATGATCAAGCTTGAACGGATTAAATATTACAAACTGTAAGCTTTTGATTTTCTATGAATTTTTCTATCTTCTTGTGTTCTTGAGAGAAAATGAGAGAGAAAGCTTTTTTTCTTTTCTTGAAAGATATTATGTTGTGATATCGTGTTGTAATGAAGACAGCCGCCTTATACATTTTATGTTGAATTGGTCATCAAAGTCCCTGCCAATTTCTTTTCATTTAACTCATCAAAGACAATCTCCAAGACAATCTGTTCTTCCAAGACAATCAGCTTTGTACTGCCAAGACAATCGCCAAGACAATCTGTTCTTCCAAGACAATCAGTTTTGTACTGCCAAGACAATCGAATTTGAATTGCCAAGACAATCGCCAAGACAATCAAGCTTTCCAAGACAATTGATTTTGAACTACCAAGACAATCGCCAAGACAATCCAATCTTCCAAGACAATCGCCAATACAATTGATGAATTGTATTGTTGAATTAAAAACTCGGCTGAATCATTTCTGTTGAACAAATGATTTGAACTGACAGCTGACCGAAGCCCACTCGCAGGAAATATCTGTGTGAAACACGCGGACCTGTTTTGTGCGCTTGCCTCCAGCGCGTGCTTCTCACTCGCGAGTGGAATGGCTTACCGACAGTGGCACATGATTTGAACAGGCAGCAACTTTTGCATGATTCTTTTTTCAATTCATTTGTCGACAACACTTTCCTTTCTTTGTTTATTTTGCCTACACCATTTCTTTGTTAAAGAACCAACTGACCTGCTAATTCTAATTTCAAAACCGGGGCCTATTTTGTCCTATTAGGAATGGGCACCGTAGAAATGCTTTTTAACCCGCACAGCTTATAATCTTTAATTAATAAATAATTATTTTAATTCAGAAATTATAAAAATAAATATCTAATATTATTAGATATTTATAAATATAATTTTCTAAATAAATAAAATATTTATTAATATAAAATTATAATTAAACTCTAAACTGCGGTTACCTGAGCGTCTGGAACCGGACTCCTTTTGCTTAACAAAAAATATATCAATTCCAACCGGGGTTCCAGCTTTAAGAATATATCACTTTCAATATTCTTGTGATAATTCTATTTTCTCATAACCCGTCCAGGTGTAAGCTACGGTCTCTTGAGGATGTGAAACCGGACTCCTTTTGCTTAGCAAAAAATACAACAATTCTAACCGGAGTTCCAGCATTAAGAATATATCATTTAGAATTTCTTTATGATAATTCTTTTTCCTCGTAGCCAGTCCACTTGATAATAAAATCTTTGTGATTAAATAATTTAGCACTCCTGTTGCTTGCACAATGATTTTCTCACATACCAGTCTTGATAGCTTGAACCACTGAAGTTAATGATAAACAACCACTGTTTAATGTTGACACTCGATGTACTGTCTGGTTCATGAGTGACTAACCGCAATGACTGTTCTTCATATATTGACTTTAAAATCTGGTTCCTTTTCTTTTCTCCTCTCTCTCTTTAATCTTCTGTACTGTCTCTGTCACTGTTGAAATCTCTGTCACTTTAAACGAATCCACTTCTTTAACGAATACTTCACTGAGGCTTGATCAGATGACTGAGCTTCTTTCAATGCAGTAATTCTTCAAGTCTGTAGATTGACCTTGATCTTTTTCTTCTGACAGATAATACAATCTGAGATTCTTTGTGACAGTCTATATACTATTTACTATTACACTCTTGTTTAAGTTGAGTTGTATCCTCGAAATACAAATAGGCTACATCATATGCCTTTCAATCTCCCCCTATTTGTTTGTTAGACAATAACAAGCAAATACCTAGAGGATAACTCAACTAACTCACTTAAACAAGAAAAAGATTAAGCATTTAAGAGCTTAGTAAATAGTACATTAAAAAATTTCTCTGGTTTAAATATAACAATTCCAGAATCCTCAGTTGATGAAATGATAGATGATTGTTCCTCTAGCACTGAACTGATCTTCAATAGATAACTCATCTTCATTTCTGATTCTTCATATCTCTGCCTGATAATCCTTCATATCTTACATTGGTGATTATCAGCAGTTCTTGATTTTCAATCACTTCCCTTCTCTGACACAGCTTTTCTCACTTAAGAAAAACAACTGTTCCTACTATGTAGACAATGGTGAATCAATACCATTTCTGTAACTTCTGGAAAATCTACTACTCCTTCACTTAGCCTTTATACTTAGTACATTGAAAGACTAATAGAATAGTATTGTGATGTAAGCTGTCTCCTTATATCTCCCCTTTCTTCTCAACTGAATCTCCCCTTACTTTTCCGTCTAAGGCTCCCCCTTAGTAACTTGACTTGCTTCTCCTCCAAAGCACAGTCTGTAAATGCTCCCCCTTTCTAACCTAGTCTCCTTTTTCTTGTACCCCCTTACTTCTCCCCCTTAGTTGAGGAATCCTCCAATCAACTAGTTGACAAAGTAGTTGTACCAATTATAGAGTTCTGTTAGAAAGAATGTTTCATTTTCTTCCTCACTGTGAGTGTGTGATAGTGTTTAGTGTACCTCACAAGTGTTTCACTCTTCTCTCCACTCATTTGTGTTGAGTGTCTCACATCTCTCTGTGTTTACACTCTTGCTCACTGGTGTATCACTCATATCACTCATAGCTCCAACATCCATTAGTGTACCTGCAAGGAAAAATCACCCTAGCCTCTTCAAGAGAGGTCAGTGGTGGTGCAATGGGAGTTCGCAAATCCCAAATCCTCGTTAGACTCGTCAGATGAATCTGAGTCATAATCTACAAGTTGCTAGTTCTCCCTTTTTAGGGTTTTTAGATTTGAATTCTGAGAAGGTAAACAATGATCTAGAAATTTAGCATTGAGATCAAGATTTCCTTCTAATGTCTGTGAAGACACTTAGTTCATTAAAGAATCTTTAACTTATAATCCTAACCGTAAAATGGTTGGATTACAGGTTTCCGTCAATTCATCCTTAGTGTGTGCAATCTCACTTTGTGCTTATGAAATATTTTGGATAGTGTATAAGATAGTGACTCTCCAACTGAATATCCCACACATCCTTATTTGCTGCATCAAGTGCAGTTACTCCCTGGTGACCTCTAGTCTGATAGGTTACTTCCTTTTAGGGTGTAAGATAGAATGTGTTTGAGTTTGACTGTAGTCTGGGATAAAAGTTGTAGGGTTTACAACCTTATGACTAATCATGTGAGAAAACAAAATTCCATGTAGATGAACCTGCATCACAGAATATGAGCAATAGAGATAGAATGATATACAGTTGTGATTTCAAAAGATCTACAATGTAAGCAATCACAACTGTAGAAAGAAATTTTGAGTTAGGAAGTTAAATAGATCTTGAGCCGATTTTACTAAACAAAAACATAAATAAAAATCCAATTAACAATAAATATTAATCAAATTAATGAATGTTAATGTTTAAACCAATACAAACAAAACTATTTTATCATGTTTTAGATCCTGTATGTTAGATACCAACTGTTACCACTTGTTAACACTTGTTATTTCTTGTCTTCCAATTGTTAGAACATGAAAATCAAACGTTAGTTCCTAAACAATTGAATTGACATATACCATTTTGATACCAACAATGTTCCTATATAAGAAATTCTGTTAATAACAACAACACAACAAAGATTATAAGTTAAAACAGCATGATATGTGTGTGTTAAACAGAAGAAGTACAAAAGAACCAAGTACAGGGACCTGTTTGTAAGTTTTGAAAGTATAGTGACTAAACTGAAAAACTATACAAACTATTTATATACACATGAAAAATAATATACAAATATAAGAAATAATATACATAATAATTATATAAAATGAAAACTAAAAAGAAAAGAAAAATACGTTTATTTTTTTTTTATTTTTTATTAATTAAATTTTTTTTTATTTTTTTTTTATTATTCAAAAATAACTGTATTAATAATATTTACAGAATATTAGAAATAAAAGAAAATATTTTATAAAAATATTTACAACAACACATAAATAATAGGTCCGATATCGATTTGAGCTTTCAGAGTGAAGTTTTGAAAATTCTAAGTCTGGGAAGATTTTCGAGTTAGTGAGTCAGTGACTATCTCGAACTTCAACTCGAAACTCGACTTAGATTTTCGAGTTAGTGACTATCTCGAACTTCAACTCGAAACTCGTCTTAAATTTTCGAGTTAGTGACTATCTCGAACTTCAACTCGAAACTCACTACCTCGAACTACATCTCGAAACTGACTATCTCGAACTTTATCTCGAAACTGACTATCTCGAACTTTATCTCGAAGTTCGACTTAGGATTTGAGTTCGAGTTATCAGTGCCTAGTTTCTTCAAAATTTTCGAGATAAGATCTATCTCGAACTTTATCTCGAAGTTCGAGATGAGGACCAATATAACTATTCTAAAAATCAAGTATTAACAGAATATGTACCAGATTATTTACATGAAGCAATTCTAACAATGAAGCAAATTTAATTATTAAAACAAGCTATAAAATAGCAAAATAATTTACACTAAAATTGTAAAATCAAATAAAAATTATAAAAACAATCATATGTAGTCCCTTTTATGAAATCAAACATTAATAACAAAAGGACAAACACTACAAACCAATTAATAAACTATTAACTATTTACATAATTATTTGTAGTAACTTAATAAATCTATATATTTTCTAATAAAATAACTTTCTTATAGAAAATTATTTAAAGAGAAAATATGACTTATTAAATCAAAACAAAAATTCAAAGTGACTTCAAAATAATAAAATTTTCAATAAAAATAGGTTCCTAAAAATTCTAACTTGAGAATTTAGAGAAAATTATTTTTAGAGAAAATTTATCATTCAAAAATACAGAAACATAGAGTATAACAATAGAATGACTATGACAATCCTTTTGGAAATATAATAAGTAAGAATTTGGAAAGAATGTCATACCATTTACTTGGTGCTTAGACATGGGCACCAGCTTCCATGCTTCTTGTTGTTCAGGATCAGCAAGTTATTCCTCAGATTCATTAGATTATATACCTTGATTCTGAGAAGCCCTTCTAGTTCTCACTCTAACATCTGGATCATCAATGATTAGTTCTATTCCAAACAAACTGTGCGAGAAGGTTAGATCTTGATGAATCGCCTTGTTCTTCATTGTGATGTTGTGTTTGACTAGTTGATCCTTTGTTGACTTCCTCCGAGTTATTGCCAGATTGACTTGATGATTCTTTTCCAGTGATATGGGTATCTCCAATATTAAAATTGTTTCCACCACTATCACTTGGATAATTATCATCATTAATATTTTAAACTTATGACTTTAAGGCAACTCCTCGATAACAACAATTGTTAACTCCTAACAACTGTTTGTTGGTAGACAACCTTGGTTCTATAGATAAGATTTAATTACCAAAGTTGTCTTGTCTGCAATCTTAGAAATGATATTTCAAGTCCAACACACCTTGATCCATTGTATACAACATTCATTCTCAAAGTGATTAGAAGCTTGCAAATAAGCATAAAAATTATTCGAAGTAACTGAACTATGGTAACTTTAGATATTACAATGATTACTTAGAGGAGTTCTAAGTAATTTCACTCAAACCAATACATCTCACAATTAGTTACTAAATAGAATTCTAACTAAATATCATTAACTGATATAAGTCAAAACTTCAATACAACCAATTGTTAGAACCATGATATTAATTATAGTGAATTTCTGAAAATGAAGCATTGATAAAATTCACTAGAATTAACATCTCACAACTAATTGAAGACCAATACAGATTTGGTCCAAATTAGTTATGTTGTTTATTTATTTTAATAAATATGAGGTACAGAGCAAATACTAAATTGAATTGCTTTAGTTTCTATAACTCATATTAATCAAAGTAAATAATTAAATAAATAAATACTAAATCTCTATGAGTTAGATTTTAGCATTTAAGTATTTTATTATCCTGAAATAATCACCACTAAAATATATTGCAATAATACACATGGCAATCTTTCAACAGATAATTCTCAGTGTGAGGTCTGGATGTAAATAAGTTCACAAGTCCTTTCAATATAGACATTTGAATACTTGTGAGCTTACTTAAGAATTACTTAACAGATGGGATTTACAAATCATATAGCATTAATAAAATCCCAAGTTTACAAACCAATCTTGAAAAATTAATTTCATCAAGTGATTTAGCAAACATGTCTGCAAGTTAATCTTAACTAAAGACATGCTCTCAAAATAATTGATACCTTATGTCAAAATGATTGGCCTTGAGTGTTCCACAGAGTTGTTGGAGATAAATTATTTCCTTGTATTCTCCTGCTTTCGTACAACTCATTTGATCTGTCTCTGTAGAGATTTTCAATTGTCTCAACAACCAGGAGTGCACTTGTTCACATTCCTCTAGCATCCAGATTCAGTAGGTCCAGATGTCCATTATAATCATGAATGTGCAGCAGGTGCATGATATCCTCAAGTCTTGCCAGGTATACTATTTTATCAGCTTGTAACCTTGCATCCAGTTTGGCTTTGTCCCTCATAACAATGCCTTGACATCCAGTTAGACTTCTGGTTATCCTTGTACCAAATACAACCTTGTTGTTTGGTCTAGATACCAGCTTCCCTTCAATCTGCCTTTTGTACTGATTGAGATCATCTTGAATTGCAATCACTCAATCTGGATCATTCAGAGCCTTTGTAGCTTTATTAGTTTCTTCTGAAAGAAAACTAACAAAATAATCATTGGTACTTGAAGCTCTGCTAGTCTTTTACTTCCACCATTAAGAACACTAAGAACTAGGACAAAGAATTAATTGAGTCAACACTCTTTGTCTCGGCAGACATGTTCTCATAGTGTCCTTTGATTTTCAATGTGGTGTTGATTTGGCTAGTTGATCCTTCTGCTGCTCCCCCTAAGCTGTTGCTGGGTTTACATGAAGATTCTCCGTGTTTGACATTCATTGGATCTGAATTACCATAACCATTGACAGCTGGGAGCTAGAAGTTGTTGAACATCACTAAGACTTTCAATCACCTTCTGTTGATCAATAACAATCACCCTGTAGGCTGTTGACTCCATTGAGTAACCAAGGAAATTATCCTCTATGAGCATTAGCTGATTGCCAGTATGCTCATCTTCATTTTTCATTGCAAAACAATTTCCTTCAGTATTTAGGGTCTTCCTGTAATCTGGTCTTCAAGTTGTCATAGTCAATTTTGCTTCCTGCCAATCTTCTAGATGTGATCAATCACCATCAGTGGTGACTTGTCTTCAGATTGTCTGAACAACAACTTGTTTGTTGAGAGAAGCCATCAGTCATCGCCACTAAAATATATTTTTCTTTGATGTAGAACTTTTGTGTGATGCTTCTTAGACTTCCCTTTGTGACATGCCTCATAATTTCATTTTGCTTAAATTCCAGATGAAGCAGTCTCCTTTACTAATTCGATTTCCAAGAAAGAATCTCTTGATTTGACATTCAGATGGAGAGCTCCTTATGTCATAGCTGAACTCTTGTCTGATGAAGCTTTAGATTAAACCTTGTTGGCTTCATCTTTACTCTTGTCTGAAATTCCCTTGTCTGAAATTCCCTTGCTGAGATTCCAGGTCAGCTAAGAATAAGTTCTCTTTCCTTTATCCTCGAATAGCAAGCTTTTCATCTCTCTTGTGTAAGATCAGGCACTTCTCCTTGACAAGTTTATAATTGTATGATCCTGAGAAGTTGTGCTTGGGACCTTCCACAAATGAGGTATTATTACTGACAACATTCCTAGCTATTAAATAGCCATGACCCTGGGTAATACCCTTGCTGTTATCTCCAAGGGATACCACTTGGCCAAATTCCTTCACCACTCTTGACAGCAGGGCTCTATCCTCGGTCATATGCCTTGAACATCCACTGTCCAGAATCCACATAACACGATCTACCTGTTACACACCCTGCAATGCCAAAACGGTTAAACTTTCTTCGGGACCCAAGCTTGGTTGGGTCCAGAGTACTTGAAAAATTGGCCTTTGTCAGGCAAAACCACATTCTTGACCTTGACACCAATTTCACCATTAGTCAACAAACATTTTACCCTATAAACAGATTTAACAATCTTTTGTTTCATTTTAGGTATCCATGTTTGTTTAGCAACAATAACACTTGTTTCATTGACTGGACATTTGACCTTATAAACAGCCTTAGTAAAACTTTGTTTAGGCTTAGGTACAAATGTCTCTCTCCTAACATGAGGAGGACTAGCAGTCTTTGATCTGACACTTTTGTTTTTGTTCATATGTTGTCGGGGAGTAGTCTTATTAGCACATGCATGATTACCATTAAAGTAAGCAGACATCACATTAAAAGCACAAGACATACAATTGATAACACCACACGCTTTATGAGAAGAATCAATAATAGGCATGATATGCATGTCAGACATGTTATTGTTCTGTTCCAACTTGTTATCACCTAACTTAATTTTAGATGAACTGGGAACAAACTTCACTGGTTTCATAGAAACAACCTTATTAGATTTAACATTTTTGGTTGTAGGTGCCTTAACAGATTTTTCATTAAGTTGGACACTACCACTAGCAATGTCCTCAGTACGCATCTCCTCTTGAATAACAAGAGAAGTCATATCCAGAGGCTCTGCAACAGACTTCTTAAAGAGTGGATCTTCAACATTCTTAAGCACATGTGGTATTCCCCTTTCTTTAGCACTAACAGGATTAGGGGAATTTATGCCTAACATTCCAATAGCCTCGTTGTAGCCAAACCCTATTCCTACGGTTCGGTCTACAGCTTGTTTATTGAAAAACTCTTTAGAAGTTTTAACAGAATTAAAGCAAGCAGATAATTTGACATCCTGTTCCTTTATCTTAGTTTCAAGTTCAGCAATTTTAGCAACTTGTTTTAACATGTATTCTGATATCGACTTTTCTCTGTAGTTAAGTCGAGCTATTTCTTTAATTTGCTGATCTTGATTATCATGCACCTTTTTTAGTTCTAACACTTCATTTTCAAGATTAGTGTTTAACAGATTTATTCTAGCATTTTCAGTTTGTGCATTACCCAAGGAATTACGTAAACAACGAATAAGTTCAGCATCAGTGAGTATTACCGGAGTTCTGTAATAGTCGGATGTCTCAGCATTTGCCACAAGCGCAAAATCCTCAACCACCTCTTCATCACTGTCTGAATCATCCCAGCTCCTTTCCCGAGCTACATAGGCATTGTCTGCCTTCTTCTTTCCAGATGCATACTCTCTCCCTGCATCTTGTTGAGGTTGTTGACACTCAGTTGCAAAGTGTCCCAATTCATTACATTTGAAGCATCTGATATTACTTCTGTCTACCATCCCAGTCTCGTAGCCACCCCTTGTGCTACTTGAGGAATAACCTCCTTGCTGGAATCTGTTCCCTGTAGACCTGAGTCTGAAATTGGGATTTCTTCTAAATCTGATATGACTAAACTGCCTTACAACCAGTGCCATTGACTCATCCTCCAACTGCTCTAGCTCCTCTAATGAATAAAATTCTCCACAACCCTGACTTGCAGCTGTCTTCCCATATTCTGCTACAATCACCTCCTTTTCAGAGCTGTAAGGTTGAACAACCTTAGCTTCCATTTTCACCGAGGCTTCACCAACCAAAGCAGTAGAAGTGTCATTTACCCTTTCCTCATTTATTGTCAAAATGGTATCCCAGATATGCTTTGCATCCTTACAATTAACAACATGATTTTGCATGATTAAATCTAGGGATTCCATCAAAATCAGCTGTAGGTTCATATCCAGGGCAGCTTCCTCCTTTTCAGCAGGGGTATAATTATTAGGAACCTTTGGATACGTCCTTTCAGCAAATTCAACAACTCCATCCACAATTACTTCCTCTTCTGTAACCATATGAATTATTGGCCCGGTTTTCAATATTCCTAAATATTTAGGATTGGCCACTTGTAGAAAAAGGGTCATTTTCTTTTTCCACAATTCATAATTTTCCTTGTCAAATATGGGTATCTTAACAGAACCAACTTTTGAAGACATGATGAATTTTTAAGTGAGTTAAAAATTCAAGATAAATTTTTGATTGAATAAAAATAGGATCTTGATTTGTGTATCAATCAATAGGCTCTGATACCAATTGTTAGGTCCGATAAGATTGTAGAAGGGGGGGTTGAATACAATCTATACCAATTTATCGAAATTTGTCCTTTAAATAAAATTTGACTTGAACAAATTTGTGCGGAATAAATTGAAACAATTTTCAAGTTGAATATAAAAATATATTAACTTGATGGGTGTTACAATTTCAGTACAGATTAATTATCAAGTTGATAAAAACTAATTAGAAAATTCGACATGAACTTTTCTAATTTAGTTAATAAAAATCAAGATAAGTTCTAGGAGTAAAAACTCGCTAGTGGTACAAGAGATACAAATGATCAAGCTTGAACGGATTAAATATTACAAACTGTAAGCTTTTGATTTTCTATGAATTTTTCTATCTTCTTGTGTTCTTGAGAGAAAATGAGAGAGAAAGCTTTTTTTCTTTTCTTGAAAGATATTATGTTGTGATATCGTGTTGTAATGAAGACAGCCGCCTTATACATTTTATGTTGAATTGGTCTTCAAAGTCCCTGCCAATTTCTTTTCATTTAACTCATCAAAGACAATCTCCAAGACAATCTGTTCTTCCAAGACAATCAGCTTTGTACTGCCAAGACAATCGCCAAGACAATCTGTTCTTCCAAGACAATCAGTTTTGTACTGCCAAGACAATCGAATTTGAACTGCCAAGACAATCGCCAAGACAATCAAGCTTTCCAAGACAATTGATTTTGAACTACCAAGACAATCGCCAAGACAATCCAATCTTCCAAGACAATCGCCAATACAATTGATGAATTGTATTGTTGAATTAAAAACTCGGCTGAATCATTTCTGTTGAACAAATGATTTGAACTGACAGCTGACCGAAGCCCACTCGCAGGAAATATCTGTGTGAAACACGCGGACCTGTTTTGTGCGCTTGCCTCCAGCGCGTGCTTCTCACTCGCGAGTGGAATGGCTTACCGACAGTGGCACATGATTTGAACAGGCAGCAACTTTTGCATGATTCTTTTTTCAATTCATTTGTCGACAACACTTTCCTTTCTTTGTTTATTTTGCCTACACCATTTCTTTGTTAAAGAACCAACTGACCTGCTAATTCTAATTTCAAAACCGGGGCCTATTTTGTCCTATTAGGAATGGGCACCGTAGAAATGCTTTTTAACCCGCACAGCTTATAATCTTTAATTAATAAATAATTATTTTAATTCAGAAATTATAAAAATAAATATCTAATATTATTAGATATTTATAAATATAATTTTCTAAATAAATAAAATATTTATTAATATAAAATTATAATTAAACTCTAAACTGCGGTTACCTGAGCGTCTGGAACCGGACTCCTTTTGCTTAACAAAAAATATATCAATTCCAACCGGGGTTCCAGCTTTAAGAATATATCACTTTCAATATTCTTGTGATAATTCTATTTTCTCATAACCCGTCCAGGTGTAAGCTACGGTCTCTTGAGGATGTGAAACCGGACTCCTTTTGCTTAGCAAAAAATACAACAATTCTAACCGGAGTTCCAGCATTAAGAATATATCATTTAGAATTTCTTTATGATAATTCTTTTTCCTCGTAGCCAGTCCACTTGATAATAAAATCTTTGTGATTAAATAATTTAGCACTCCTGTTGCTTGCACAATGATTTTCTCACATACCAGTCTTGATAGCTTGAACCACTGAAGTTAATGATAAACAACCACTGTTTAATGTTGACACTCGATGTACTGTCTGGTTCATGAGTGACTAACCGCAATGACTGTTCTTCATATATTGACTTTAAAATCTGGTTCCTTTTCTTTTCTCCTCTCTCTCTTTAATCTTCTGTACTGTCTCTGTCACTGTTGAAATCTCTGTCACTTTAAACGAATCCACTTCTTTAACGAATACTTCACTGAGGCTTGATCAGATGACTGAGCTTCTTTCAATGCAGTAATTCTTCAAGTCTGTAGATTGACCTTGATCTTTTTCTTCTGACAGATAATACAATCTGAGATTCTTTGTGACAGTCTATATACTATTTACTATTACACTCTTGTTTAAGTTGAGTTGTATCCTCGAAATACAAATAGGCTACATCATATGCCTTTCATTCCTCCTTCCCCTTTCTGCCGACTCATTTCTTGTGTATTTTTTTTTTCATGGCCCCACAGGTAGACCCGGCAATCTGACACGTGACACGTTAACACGACACGAAACGACACGAAAATTACGGGTTTGGGTTTTGATTTTTAGTACACGAAACACGAAAGTACACGAACACGAAAACACGAAATGATTTAGTGTCGGTTTTGGATTTTCACTTTGGGTACACGAAAGTACACGAAATATTATATATATAATTTTTTTTTATTTTTTTATATATCTTATATATATATATATATTATATGTAATAGATATATTTTAAACACATATTTTAACAATTTTAAGGAATGGGCTGAGTATGCTACCGGCCCAACTGCCCAAGTGGGGAAGTCAATACATAATAGATTAGGGTTTCTAAATTCTAATACCGCCTCTTCTCAGACTCTCTCTCTCTCTCAATTCGCTCCTCTTCCTCTCCTCACTCCTCAGCCCTCCGCCTCTCTCTTTTCAAAATCCCTAATTTCTTCATATCCAATCAATCAAAATGACTGATAATCTGCTAGCTAAGGTAATTACAACTTCCTTTTTTGTTTTGATGTACTAAATACTAAATAGTTTAGTATCCGATTTGATTGTTTGATTTGTAATAGTTTAGTATCCGATTTGATTGTTTATGTTTGATTTATAATAGCTTAGTATCCGATTTGATTGTTTATGTTTAATAGTATCTATGTGTAATAAATATATCATGAATGTAATTCGAATATATCCTTTTTTGTAGTTGAATATATGATTTTTGTAGTTGAATTCATGATGCTCTCACGATTTAGTATTTTTTGGACATGGTGTTGAGAAAATGTATGGTTTTAAGATTGATTCTTATGTATCAGGACACTATCGTATCAATGCTATCTACTTGGCTAGTTGGCTCATATAAGTTTGTAACTGGTAGAATTATTTAGACATGATGTTAAGAAATTTCAAGAACTTAACATATTATACTGCTTTGTTTGCTTGTATTGTGACATAGGTTTCTCAGCTCAGCTGATTATTTGCAAGTTTTATTTCCAAATATAAGTTTTACAGGTCCAGTTGTGTTAATTTTGTAGAGATGTTCAAAATGCTACTTTGCAGGATTTATTTCCAGTTATGTTTGATCTGATTGTTTATGTTGGCTTGCACTTTGCAGGATTATGAATCCTTAAGCGATGATGAAGCTGATATCTTAGAAAATGCTAGTACTGACCAGCCTACTACTGAACTACCAACTGAAGGTTCTTCAAAGAAGATTGAAAAGCTACCTGGTGTCAAAAGAAAGAGATCGAAGGTGTGGAAAACTTTTACACTAATCACTGGAGCTGATAAAATCCCGAGATCAGTATGCTCAAAGTGTGGTTACTCATGTGTCTATGATTCAAAGAATGGAACTGGAAACATGTTGAAGCACCAAAAGCAATGCGAAGATTCCAAAGACATTAAGCAAATGGTACTGTCTAACAGCGAGGGATCTATGTCAATGCGTAACATATCATTTGACCCTCAGGTATTTCGAGATTTAGTTACGAATGCTGTCATCAAACATAATTTGCCACTTCAATTTGTTGAATATGAAGGTATTAGAGAAGCCTATGTGTATGCACACCCAAAAGCTACTTTGGTTAGTAGGAACACCTTGAAAAAAGATGTTTTATCTTGTTATCAATTTGAAAAGAAACAGTTGTTTAACACACTGCAACAATTTGATGGTAGAGTATGCCTAACCTCCGATTTATGGACTTCAGTTGCTACTGATGGTTACATTTCTCTTACCGCCCACTTTATCACATCTGATTGGGTTTTACATAAGAAGCTTCTTAATTTCTCGTATCTTCCATCACCACATACTGGGATTACAATATCTGAGAAAATGTATAAGATGGTATGTGAGTGGAGTCTTGAGTCAAAACTGTTTAGTATTACTTTAGATAATGCTTCAAGTAACGATTCATTTGTTGGTATCTTGAGAACACAACTGAATTTAAGAAATGCTTTGTTGTGTAAAGGGGATTTTTTTCACATAAGATGTTGCGCTCACATCCTTAATTTGATTGTGCAAGAGGGTCTTAAAGAAATAGATCCTTCTGTTGTTAAAATACGTGAATCTGTTAAGTACATCAAAGGCTCTCAAGGAAGAAAAGAAAAATTTTGGGAATGTATATCATCGGTAGCTCTAGATAAGAAAAGAGGTTTGCGTCAAGATGTCCCAACCAGGTGGAATTCGACATTTCTAATGCTTGATTCAGTATTTCGTGTAGTATTTCGTGTTTTCGGGTACATTCATTTCATGTTATTCGGGTCGTTTCGGGTACACTAAAAGTACACGAAATATTTCGTGTACTTTCGTTTCGTTTCGTGTAAACACGAAATATTTCGTTTCGGGTTCGGGTTGGGTAATCAGTACACGAAATGATTTAGTGTCGGTTTTGGTTTTAGCTCTGAGTACACGAAAACACGAAAGTACACGACACGAAAGTACACGACACGACACGATTGCCAGGCCTACCCACAGGGGCATATTCAACTGAATGCAAGCACATTTAACTAAATGCAACTAAATTTCTGATTTCAAGTTCCATTTGTCAATTGTCATTTTCGACCTCTTTTTTTGAACTCTAATATATATATATATAGGCTAGCGTTCAAATAGAAACTAACATTAGAATAGAAACTAGAAACCTACACTAAATAAATTATATTTCATTTATTTTAATGGCCCCGCTAGGGGCACCTTCACAAAAAACTTATAAAATTCTTGGTTTTATTCAACAAAAATTTTTAAAAAAAATAAAAGAAAAAGTTACTATTCATGTGCCACGTCATCACATGAATAGTAACTTTTTTTTAAATTTTTTTATTTTTTTTGTTGAATAAAGCCAATAATTTTAAACGTTTTTTGTATTGGGGTACCCCTAATTTGGTCATTAGATTAGCTTGAAATATTTAATTTAGGTTTAGGTTTAGTTTCTATTCTAAAAAGAGGTCGAAAATGATAACTGAAAAATGGAACTTCAAATCAGCAATTGAATGCAACCACATTCAACTTTTTTTTTAAAGGTGGGATGATTTTGGATTACATGGCCCCGCAGGGGCATATTCAACTCAATGCAACCACATTCAATTTTTTTTTTTTTAAGGTGGGATGATTTTGGGTTGCATGGCTCCGCAGGGGCATATTCAACTAAATGCAACCACATGCAACTAAATTTCTGATTTCAAGTTCCATTTTTCAGTTGTCATTTTCTACCTCTTTTTTGAACTATATATATATATATATATATATATATATATATATATATATATATATATATATATATATATATATAGGAGGAGGTTCAAAAGAGAACCTTAGTTGATGGGAGAACCAGAAGACCACATCTATATCCGTTGATATTGTTTTGATCTGATGGCTTGCATAATTCTGTTATTAATTTGAAAAAATTAACATAATTTCCATATTTGATCAAAAGGGCATAATCGGGAACCACAATAACAAAATCAATCAGCATCAATTAAAAAATGGAAGCAATCAATGAGTATATATTTGATTGGATTTCCTAATCTAAATTAAATTAACTTTTACTACATATCAGTTACCAAACATTTTTAAAAACAAAATATCTTATTTCCACATCTAAGTCGTACGAATTAAATTATTTTGGGTTTCATTCAAGATTTTAGTTAATCTTTTTATTACTCCATTAAAGAATATTATGTACATGTTCATATCATTGTTTCCCTAGTTAAGCCATACTATCAAATCAATTAGGGTTATTATCTAGAAATCGTGATAAGGAACACTGATGGAACACTGATGACAATCTTTGACGATCTTAAATGGGTGTTGACACAATTTACATGTTTTTTCAAGAACACGATTAAGAACTCCATGACAATCAATTCAATATACGTAAGTACTAGTAACATGTTATGGAGTCTTCTTCTTGTTGAGAACCATTTCATGATTTAAATGGGGAATGATTTTATTGAACCATTATAAATTACACACTTAAGATAATCTTATGACTTACTTTTTTTTATAAAAAAAATATTACTTTTGAACACGTAAGAAAATCAATTGCAATAAATATAAAAGAAAATCTACCATCATCATTTTCAAAAAATTCAAGCAAAAGAAGAAGAATCTTAATAACTAAAAATTAAACACTTTAAAAATTTTCAAATAAATTAAAAAAATAAGAATTCCAAAGAAACTATGAAATATAAAAATAAATCATGAAAAAATTAAAATGATATACATTCTCATGAACATACTAAAATGATTCAATTTTTTATAGCATGTCTTTTAAAATAATTCTCGAAAGAATTTCAAAAGGCTATAAAAAATTGACATATTAATTTGAAACACGTAAAGAATCCTGATGTATTATCTAACGTTTTTTGTATATAAATTTGAAACACGTAAATGAATCTTGGTGTATTACCTCAGAGTTCTATATATAACTGAATTTTAAAAGAAATGTATAATTTTACTTTTAAAGAAATAAATATATAGAAAAATTATGTAATATACCAAGATTTTCTTAGGTATTTTGAAAATTACTCAAAGAATTTCGAAAAGATAATAAAAAAATTGACATATTGATTTGAAAGACGTAAAAGAATTTTGGTTCATTACCTAAAATTTCTATATATAACTTCATAGAATTTTAACATTACTTACTAGAATTTTCAAACACTTAACAAAATTGTAAAATATCAAGAAATCTAGAAGAATCTAGAAGAATCTGGAGTGTAATATTTTGTAATTATTTTTACAATTTAATAACCTTTTTTTATAATTTTCTCTTACGTGTTCTCTTACGTGTTTTTGACATGTAAGAGAATCTTGGTGTATTATATGATATTTTACTATATAAGTAAATTTCAAAAAAAAATGTATAGTCTTGTACATAGTCGTCGAAAATTTTAAAGAATCTTATAGTATTACTTAAATTTTGGAATAATAATTTAATTTTTTGATATTATTTTTAAATAAAAGATAAATGTATTTAAATACATAAAGATTCTCTTAAAAGATAGATGTATTTAAATACATATAGAAATTTTTTTTTTGAAACACGTAAGATAATCTTGGTGTATTACATGTTATTTTACTAAGTATTTTAATAATTTTTTAATATTTTTCATTATTTTTGATGATGTAATTTTGCCTTTAATTTATTTTTATGTTTAGTTATTATTTACAATGTTTATTAATTACATTTTAATAAATCATTTTTTTAATAACAACCCATCTACTTGCTACACAAAAAGAAAATGGATATATTTTGATGTGTTTCATGAAATCTCATTTATATACTTAAAGTAAAACATGTTATTTCACCGTAACAAAAATGTAAATTTATCAAAATTTAAATCATCAATTTATAAAAATGTATAATATTGTACATAGTCATTACAATTGCCTTTTAGAACATATAAAAGAATCTTAAAGTATTATATTACTTATATTTTGGAATTATAATAATTTAATTTTTTGGTATTATTTTTAAATAAAAGATAAATGTATTTAAACACACAAAGATTCTCTTACCTGTTCTATTACGTGTTTTTGAAAACAAGTAAGAGAATCTTGGTGCTATATAAGTAAATTTCAAAAAAATGTATAATCTTGTACATAGTCGTTAACATTTAAAAGAATCTTATCGTATTACTTAAATTTTGGAATAATAATTTATCTTTTGATATTATTTTTAAATAAAGAAAAATGTATTTAAATACATAAAGATTCTCTTAAAAATAAATGTATATAAATACATAAAGATTCTCTTATTTGTTTTTTGAAACACGTAAGAGAATCTTGATGTATTATATGTTATTTTACTAAGTATTTTAATATTTTTCATTATTTTTTATGATGTAATTTTGCCTTTAATTTATTTTTATATTTAGTTATTATTTTCGAACATCTAAAAGAATCTTAAAGTATTATATTACTTATATTTTGGAATAATAATTTATTTTTTTGGTATTATTTTTAAATAAAAGATAAATGTATTTAAACACACAAAGATTCTCTTACGTGTTTTTGAAAACACGTAAGAGAATCTTGGTGTATTATATGATATTTTACTATATAACTAAATTTTTAAAAAAATGTATAGTATTGTACATAGTCGTTACAATTGCCTTTCGAACATCTAAAGAATCTTATAGTATTACTTAAATTTTGGAATAATAATTTAATTTTTTGATATTATTTTTAAATAAAAGATAAATGTATTTAAATACATAAAGATTCTCTTTTTTTATACACATAAGAGAATCTTGGTGTATTATATGTTATTTTACTAAGTATTTTAATATTTTTCTTTATATTTTTCATTATTTTTGATGATGTAATTTTGCCTTTAATTTATTTTTATGTTTAGTTATTATTTTCAAACATCTAAAAGAATCTTAAAGTATTATATTACTTATATTTTGGAATAATAATTTATTTATTTGGTATTATTTTTAAATAAAAGATAAATGTATTTAAACACACAAAGATTTTCTTACGTGTTTTTGAAAACACGTAAGAGAATCTTGGTGTATTATATGATATTTTACTATATAAGTAAATTTCAAAAAAAAAATGTATAGTTTTGTACATAGTCGTTACAATTTCCTTTTCGAACATCTAAAAGAATCTTATAGTATTACTTAAATTTTGGAATAATAATTTATTTTTTTTAAAAAATAATCATATTTAATTTTTTAAAATATTTCATGTACATGGTAATTTTGAGATTCTTCAAGTTGTTTTTCTAAAAATTTTAAAACACGTAATTGAATCTGGAATGTAATAATATAGTAAAACGTCAATTTGTTATAGACCATTTTGAGATTCCCTAAGAGTGTTTTGAGATTCTTTAAGATATTTTGAAAATTCTCTAAAGTGTTTCGAATATATATTACAATTTTTGTATTTCTACAAATAAATTTAGTTTTTACTAATATTTTTTAATCAATTTAAATGTGTTATTTGTTTAGAAGTAAAAAAAATTAGTATAATTATTCAGAATTGAATAAAAAACATTTTAAAAAAACTAGGAAATATGTAGTGAAAAAGAATAATTGATTTTCATATTAATTTTTTATATTTTTTATTTGATCTCTTACGAATTCTTTAATGTTTTTTTTAAGAATAGAAAGTTATAATTTGTTATAGACAAAAAACTCCATAGCAAAACCAAAGACTAAATTCATCATTATTAAACTTTGTTTTGTAGTACCTGGACAGCTAACAAACAATCCGTTGCAACAAGAATATCACTTGCACTTCTTCCATCCAATCTCTGCAATTCCAAATTTATAGCTTATACAATTCCTCTTGATAACTAAAGAACACCTTACAGAATCGTTAATACGTATCCAAATTTTTGTACAGAATCTTTCGTTATTTAAATAATACTTACAATATTGTGTTATTTTGCAAATCCTCATTATCAAAGAAGTTTCTTTTCTCCGTTATCAGGTCTTCTGACTGATGAATTTTTCTTTACTAGTAACTCCATTTTCTTTGCTTAATGTACGTGTTATAAACAGAATCATTAATACATATGTACGTGAAATACATCTAATATTTTGCTACCTTAATTTTGCGTTTGTTGCCAAGAATAAGAAGATACAGATCGTGTCAATCAGATCCTAAGATATTGTTGTTGTGAATGATGTCAATCAGAACTTGATCATATATTTCCATTCTTAAAAGATTCTGCAAATTATCATAATTAGATAGTGTATAATTTTATCCTCAAACTTCATTATAATCACAAATATGCCATTAGAATATCTGATTTATTATTTTTATTAAATCTAATTAATCAACGGTCTAAGATGAGGTCTCCTGGTTCTCTTGATAGTGAGGTTCTCCCTAGAACCCTACCCTATATATATATATATATATATATATATATATATATATATATATAGGGGCGGGCTCTATGAGTAACTCAGTTAATCGGGTAACTAAGTGCCCGTTTGGCAATTTTAAGTTTCAACTTATAAGTTACTTATTTCGGAAAAAATTTCGTATTTACATAATTTTTTTTAGGGAGAAATGTGTATGGGGAGTTTAATATTCGTTATCTTGCAAAAATAAGTTACTTTTTTCAGAAAAAAGTACATTTTTTCTAACTTTTTTCCAGAATAAGTAACTTATTTCTGAAAAATAAGATTTCCCAAACGGGCCCTAAGTAACTAAGATCATAATCCTGTACAACGCTACACCCTATCTTTTTTAGGTTAAGAACATGGTTATACATTACGTGTTATTAGGAGCGTACTACATTCACAACTTACAGGTATTGTAAACAGTTTTATTGTAAAACAATTGTGACAAAAAAACAAACGATATATTGTGCATTAAATTTTGTAATTTTTTTATAATTTTTTTATGTTCTATACAATTTTGTATCGATCTAATGTTTTCTTTTGTTTTCAAAAATACAGAACTTAACTTGTACATATTCTGTGTCTTTATTCTAATTAATAAATACATAATTTTCGTGTTCTGTAATTTGTAGAGTTTTGTATTTTATCTTTAGGTATTTGTTTTGAGTTCTTTATTATTAATTTTGTTCTTTTCTAAATTTTTATGTATTATACAATTTTTTATCTATTAGAATTAGTTTTTGTAATTTTTTGACTTAAAATAATTAATCACTAATATTCAAAAACATAATTGTTTAATATTAGTTGGTGTTCTGTATTTTCCTTTTTGTCCTATAGTATATTCAAGCCATAATATATTGTAAATAAATTTTTGTAAAAGATAAAATATATTGTAATGAAAAAGTAATAGTGAGTACTGTTCTTTGAAATTAAGAATACATTGTTAGATTAAAAAAAAAAGAGATTGCTACGTTACGACTTACTCTGAAAATCACATTGAATAATGATATTAATAAAAATGCTTATAACGGGGTTAGTTATTTGCCATGTTCTACGTGTGATTCTATGTAATTCAACCCATATTAATTACTTTACATATGATCTTGTCTAATCTAATCTAATGGTCTATATTTAGTTAATTAAGTTACTCAATAGATTGAGTTACCCATTGAACCTTCCTATATATATAGTTCGAAAAAGAGGTCGAAAATGACAACTGAAAATTGGAACTTGAAATCAGTAACTGAATGCAACCACATGCAGCTAAATTCAACTGAATGTAATTTTCGTTTTTCAGTTGCATTAAGTTGAATATGCCCCTGCGGGGCCTTGCAACCCAAATACACCAAAATCACCCCACCATTTTTTTATTAAAAAAGTTGAATATGATTGCATTTGGTTGAATATTGCCCCTGAAGGGGCCTTGCAACCCAAATCCATCAAAATCACCCCACCATTTTTTTATAAAAAAAGTTGAATGTTGTTGCATTTGGTTGAATATTGTCCCTGGCAGGGGCTTGCAATCCAAATTTACCAAAATCACCCCACCTTAAAAAAAAACTTGAATGTGGTTGCATTTGGTTAAATATTGCCCCTGACGAGGCCTTGTAACCCAAATCCACCAAAATCACCCAACATTTTTTTTAAAAAAAAGTTGAATGTAGTTGCATTTGGTTGAATGTGGTTGCATTAAGTTGCAACCAAAATATCATCCCACCTTACACAGGCGAAGGAATGTCGGCAGGAAGGGGAAAGGAAAAAGGGGGAGGCGGGAGGGTTAGGATTAGGGTTGGTATTTTGCAATTTTGAAACTTAGGTTAGTAAAATTGCAGTTAATTGAAGGAGATGATATTTTTTGTAAATAGAAATTTTAAATCTAGTATTTTTGATAAATATCCAAATTTAAATGAATATGGATATAAATTTAATCGAATCCGATCCAAATCCGATATGTTGACAAGCCTAACCCCACCCCAGCCCTGACCTGACCTGAAAATTGAAAACACACTAGGAAAGTAGGAAGCTGGAAGCAGGAAGTTACACTAGGGAAAAAGAAAGTGAATGAAAGAAAAAACATGAAGGACCGCAAAGTTCCTGGGCCGCCGTGCTTTAGTTTAAGTATTCAAACATTTTTGGGTAACTAAATGATTATATATTAAAAAATTAATTGATAATATATAACTTTAAATTATTATAATATATTAATTCACACGATAAAGTAATAATCTAGGTTTTTTTTCTGGTAAGAGATCTAGCTTAGGAAACAATAAAATTTAAAATTTGGAACGAATAAATTAAAGTTTACGAAAACAAACATGATGTGTTGATCGTATTTATTTTATCGCTGGAAAGTAAACGGTCAATATCACGCTTCTAGAATAAAATGGGTCGACTTGTCTGCCTAGTTTGAATATCATATTACTTGGTCCAGTGATGCAGTGGAACATGACAAATTAATTATTTTTATTTACCTGGTGAAGCCGTGAAGGTGATAATATCTGTTTCTATAAAAATAATTCTTAAATCAAAAGATGTTTCTTTATAAATTACTGTAGTGAAGAAAACCACTAAAAAACAATCTTAATAACTCTTTTAAAGATAAAATGAAGTTTTGATAAAAAAAAAAGATAAAATAAAATTGCTGTAAGCAAATATTACATAATTCAAAGTTTGAGAGTTTTTCCATTTTAACTGACAATTGACAAATAGGAGTCTTTTTTAAAATTTTAATAATTTGAAAATTTTATATATCATAAGTTGTTGGATAATCTTTTTCATAGATTTGATATCTAAGTTCAGATAATTTTTTTAATTATTCATAATATTTATATATAATTTTATATAAGATCCATAATACTGTTTGACTCGTTTTTAGTTATAAAAAATAAAAAAAAATTGTATAAAATTTTAAAATATCATTAAAGTAATTTGTGAAATTTATGATAACGTAATTAAAAAATTGAAATGTGCTTAGGAAAAAGAAAATAAAAATTGAAATGATCTTTCAAGTTTGGTAAGTTAATCAATGCATATTACATATGTCATATACAATTAATTCTATAACTAAATTAATCTTTTTTTGTCAAATTAAATTAACGTTTACACATGTTTATTTATTATCATACATAAAAATAGCACTTTGATGTAATAAACATAATTTTCTTTAAATTTCATTAATGATATTAAATATTAAATTATTTTATATATTTAATTCACCATTATTCTTATTATATACAATAAAATTATTATATAATTTTATAATATAAATTGTACATAATACAAATTATAATGTAGTTGATAATAAATTTTTAAAACTAGATCGAATACCCGATTTTATTGGTCCCCACCTTCAAATATAAACTTTAGTCTAAATTATTTCATCCCAGTGAGCTAATCGGCCAATTACAGCTTACAGCTCGGTAAATGAAAATGTAGCTCGATAAATGAATATGTTTGGAATTGAAAATTTTTATTCATGAGATTATTTATTTATGAAGATAAAAAATATAAATATATTGTTTCTATTATATCGGGATCAAAAAAAATTATTCATTTAACAAATGTATCGAATATTCATTTATTAAGATTCTACTAATATTCATTAGGTTCACTGTATCTCCCCTTTGATTATTTTAACCAACGGCCCCGACCCGTGTCTAAAACCTATATAAACCCACAGTCCCACACACCCCTTACAAATAAGCAACGTCAATTATAAATCTAATCAGTCTTCGAATCTTCAACTAATCCATTCCTCTCTCTCTCTCTCTCTCTCTCTCTCTCTCTCTCTCTTATCCACTCCAACTAATTATTATGAAATCCGAGCACAAATCCCAACGCGCCGTCATCTCTGACGGTGACGGCGCCTTTTGCAAAACTATCCAAGTAGCCTCCGAGACTTTCTCGCCGCAAATTAATCTCTCTCTCGCCGCCGACGACTCCGACGAGGAGCTTTTTAATCCGCCGCTCAACTTCGCAATGGTCGATACCGGAATTTACCGTTCCGGTTTTCCTGATCCTACTAATTTTCCGTTTTTGCAAACTCTCGGTCTTCGTTCCATCATGTAAGTATATTTTTAAATTTCATCGATAAATGAATGTTCCATAAATTTTTCGATCCTAACATGATAAATATCGTATTTCTCATCTCGATAAATTAATTAAAATTTTCTATTGCAAGAGTTATTAAGTTGTGACTTACTACTCTGATAAATTAATAAATATTTACGGTCTCGACCTGAATAATTTATAGAGGTGTTAGTGTACGTGTTTCTGTATATTGTATGATTAACTGATAGTCTTGGCTGTGTATTATTTGTAGATATTTGTGTCCGGAGCCTTATCCGGAGGCGAACGTCGAGTTTTTGAAGTCGAATGGCATTCGATTATTTCAGTTTGGGATTGAAGGCACTAAGGTATGAGTTTATTTTTTTGTTCAAATTTTTGTGGAATGATTTTCTATGTAATGTGAATATTTTGCTTGGAGTTTGGTTTGGGTTGTAACTTGTAATTTATTTTGTTTATCGATTATGATCATCCGAGAAGAGTGCAATTTAGGAACAATTGGAATGTGGTTCTTAATTAAATTGATGTTGATTGCATGAATTAATGGTTATCTGCTTTGTTTAGATTGTACGTTTCGATTTCATTGATCATGTATCTTTTGCCCTTCCTAATGTATTGAAGTTTTGAACATTTAAATTTAATTGAAACTTGCGCCCACACGATTGTCTTGGTTGTCTGATTTGTGGTAGCTATGGATTTGATTGGGACTTGGTATCTAGTTATTTCAGGAGCGTGCATCCCAAAATTGCATAGCTCTGTGTCAATGACATGTTTTGAAGAATGATTAAAGGAGTGCACATGATAGTTTGACGATGATAGATTGTAGAGTGAACCTGACTAATATCGGGCAACCGGTTTAGCCTTGTTTGCAGTTCAATTAAAATTAAGTTAGTGAGTAGCAAGGAAAGGGAATAAGGGATTGTCTTGTCATTGGGTTGAGATGGAGTTCAAATTACATATAACTCCAGGCAGTGGAATGGCAAACATTCAGAAATACTCGAGTCCTATGGTCTAGGATATTTTGTACTAGCTGAACTTCTGATCATATATAATGGTAAAAATAATATTCTTGAACTTGGTATCTCTACTAGGAGTCTTAATGTTTAACACTACATACTAGGAAGTGTCTTAACCAGTATAAATCCTGGATTGTTAAGTTTGAGAGATGATGCAAGTTGATTAAGTGCTGCTAGCTTACAGCTTTCATAAGTGCTCATCGATTTGTGTATAAGATATATGAGGACCGAGGTCACAAGATGCAATCCCTACCTATATTTCAATGCAGCTTGTCCAAATGATATTTTAGTTTGTTCTTTTTGATATGATTTATTGTTAAATATGAATTATAATATTGATATATTTTCTCAGGAGCCATTTGTTAATATTCCAGAGGATGCAATTCGTGAAGCTCTGACCATTGTGCTTGGTATTAATCTATTTGCATGTTGTTTTATAAATAAGTTGGTATATACAAAGGTTAACTGAGCTTTTATTAATAGATTTCTTCTTCTTTGGCATTTCAGATATTAGGAATC
This sequence comes from Kitagawia praeruptora, assembly GCA_037693485.1. Classification (NCBI taxonomy): domain Eukaryota; kingdom Viridiplantae; phylum Streptophyta; class Magnoliopsida; order Apiales; family Apiaceae; genus Kitagawia; species Kitagawia praeruptora. The sequence goes on along the minus strand of CM075351.1, from coordinate 24,264,633 downwards.
ACCCATTACTGGTTCATTGCAAACGAGGAAAGGTGTGTGCAGCATCCGTTTGTCCTAATTCATCACAAATCTTTTGACTCAATTTCTAATTTAAGTATTTATTTGTTCTCCCTTGTTCAGCACCGAACAGGTTGTGTGGTCGGATGCTTGAGGAAATTGCAGCGATGGTGCCTGACTTCAATCTTTGATGAGTATCAGCGCTTTGCAGCTGCCAAAGCTAGAGTTTCTGATCAGAGGTTTATGGAGCTCTTTGATGTCTCTACATTCAAGCATCTACCTGTCACATGCTCATTTTTGAAGAGGTAAACACTAAACATATCCGCATTGAAAATTTTTGCTTTTTTGATAAATGGAATGCTCATTTGTTCCTACTTTGGATTATACTGACCTGGAAAAGGTGATGTTCTTTTCAGTTGTGAAGGAAGGACACATTCTTTCCCATCAGAGGACAAATAGCAGTTTTGTCTTGATTTTTCAGGGTCTTTAGTCTTAACAGAGCATCGCTGATTATCGGAGTGTTGTGCTATTACACAGAATCTCTAGTTTTGTATTTTTCATTCTGCCTATTAGGAAGATCATAACTAAATAAGTTTCATTCGCCGAGATTACCTGACACATGGTTGTCAGAATCTAGAAAGTTACATAGAGAATGTATCAAAGTTGATCCGTGATTGTGAGAGCATGAGTTAGTAGAGTCATTCATTAGTATCATTCTTTTTAGAAAACCAGATGCTACTGCAGTTTAGAGCAACAGATTATCATATTGTAAAACAGTTTTAAAAATATATAATGTTTTTGTCATTTTCCAAAATGCCCTATTTTAGATCAGCTAGTCATCAGAAATATTGTAGATATCATGATATGTTAATTTTATAGATTGATTCCCCCAACCCCAGAAATAAATATCCAGCTTTTGACTATGATTCTACCAGTGCTCACTATCCAAACATCTGAGCTGTTGAAATTTGGTAAATATTTGAACTATTGTAATGCTTTCATGGCTTTGAAAGTTCCTTGGGCTCAAACTTGAGGCCTCATTATTTCACGTAGTCATCAAATACAAGCTTCGAGTAAATTTGGCGTGCACTCATCTAGTCATCAGCTTATTTCTCCGCCATGGTTCTGCTGTATGTATAACACCGTTTTTAGGGTTGTAAAACAAAGCCAAAGGCAACCAAGTTTCATCTGGTCAGGCTCCTGTGATAGCTCATCCTTGCACTTGCCGTTGGTACTTAGTCATAACCTCTCATGAGACAGAAGTTGGGGGATATCTTTTAGGAGCATAATTTTATAGAAATAGCGATAGTTGGAAAATTATTATTTAAGTAAATAAGTCCTTCAAGCTAGTAACAATATCCAGACATTAAGCTGATCTCCGAGTTGATAACAATGGAGTGGTGCATTGGTGGAATCAACCCACTTTTTACCTTGAGGAGCAAGAGCTTGAGACCTTGTCTTGGAAAAGCCATTGGAGGCACCAGCATCATTGAGACAGTGTGAACCCTGACCTCATTGATCAGCTCTGGTGTAGGACAGGGAGTGTGGTGGTTAATTTTCCCAAAATCAGGGTCCTTGCTTCCGTAAGAGGCTGTCTTTGGTCAATTCATATATCCTTCCAGGCAAAACATTCGTCACCTTCCCGTCACCACATATATTTTGTCACACATGCTCACACATTTCAACATTGAAAGCTTCAACTAATTTACATGTACTCAACAGTGAAACGAAAGATTTCAAAATTGTTTGATTTTGGGGGGCTGCTTAGCCAAAATGTGCTTTTTTGAGGAATCGTTAATAGCTTAGTGACAAAGTTTTTCCTCCATTCCCATGGAGTATTACCAAATGTCATTGGTTTGAGACCTCACTTCTCGTTCCATATGGCTTCAACTTCCCCCAGGGCTTTGCTTTAACTACTTCCTTAACCTCTGTTACATGCACTTTTCATTATGCTCCATTTTGAGCCTCTCCAGCAGTTCATGTGAGATCCCATGTTCCGCGAGCTGCAATCCACGTTTATATCATCACAATAGTTAATTATGTACAAGTGCCCGTGTTCATATACCCCGATTCTCACAAGCATCTTTATTTTTCTCTACTGAATATTGCTGGTGTGACATGGTGTCAGTTCGTTGAACCTTGTGAGCTACCCTAGACATGGGGAATTTACTAGCCAGTAGGAGACCAGATAATTGAAGTTAATTGCATGATGTTGTAAAAATATTGGAACAAAAACTATGTGCTTTATCTTTTCTTTTTCCCGCATTTATTCTATTTGAAACCCGAAATGTCAAATTCTAATGTAAGTATATATAGATCAGAAGAAATATCAAGTGTGTGTTTTATATTCATGCTGGAGAGTTAGATGACTCATGAATTACAATAACGACGCGATTAAGAAGTAGTAGAATCTAAGCTAGTTTTGTATTTAAGCAAAATCTGTAAAATACAATAATATCAAACAAAACGGTGGGGGGTTAGCAGCCCCCAGCTTAAATAATCTAATCCAGTGAAAGGCAATAGAATGAAATAAGAACAAAACAAAAACAGCAGAAGAAAAAAAAAATCTGATATTTTCTTTTAGTGATGAATCATATGTTATTATAGAAGAGTCGTGCCTTGTACGGGTTGTGAAACTAGTATATGTAATATCACAACTTTTAATTTATCATTCATAAAATAGAAATGCTAATACATGTAATCACAACCAAACAGAAAATCTGAATAAAGAAAGCATTTAATATTCAGTTAGATTAGACAGCTTGGTAAACGTGGTTGGAAGAACCAACGAAAAGCTTCAACTCACATAAATTAAGGAAGCAGAGAATGTAATAGTAAACAGATTAATAATAGTAGTAATATCTTTCGTGCAACTTTATTGTCGTATATTAAAAATAGACTGCCAGAGTCCTGAATACATGAGCATCATAACATTTTTAGATTACATGACTGTTGCAGCTGCAGGGGGCAAATTAGCCGTTGCTCCCACAGTTTTCATTATTTCGAATCTTGGTTCTTTAGCCTGAAACTTGAGTCCAGCATAGAGCTTCATGTAGTCATCGAACACGAATTTCGGGTACACTTCTTTCTCGTCTGCTTCTTTCTCCACCAATGATTCTGCTGGATAGATGACAGCATCATTTCCGGGGTTGTAAAATGAGGCAATGGACATCCTGTTTCCATCCGTTTGAGCTATCACTCGGTGAAGTACACTCTTGTATTTGCCATTTGTTATGACCTGTATGTACAAAATAACAACATGAGTGTGACTATTTTTATGACACATTGTTTGTTGGTATGTGCAGAATTAAGCAGATCTAGCAAGGCATGGGATAGTGTCGGTGAAGCGTATTATTTTAAGTATAGAAATTTTATAAAATTATACAACCGCTGTCACAAAAATTAACAAGTACAGAGAGGAAAGTGACAATTAATTGTCTGTACCTCAAGCTGATCACCGAGGTTGATAACAATGGAATGGCGCATTGGAGGAACATCAACCCACTCGCCATCCTTGAGGAGCTGGAGACCGCTGACCTTGTCATCTTGGAAAAGCAAGATGATGCCACCAGCATCAGTGTGAGCCCGAAGCCCCTTGATCAGGTCCGGCTTAGGACAAGCTGGGTAGTTACTCACCTTTGTCCCGAAATTAGGGCCAATGCTTCCATGAAAGGCCTTAGTAAGGTAACCTTTCTCTAAGCCAAGATTCTCACAGAACAAGTCCAATAGCTCCAGTGCTAGTTTCTCTAGCTTTTCAGCAAATTCCTTCATCACCTTCCTGTCATTGACATGTAAATATGTAAATTATTTGTTGAAACCAAATATTTCAGGGCCACCGATAATCAACTAGAAAACCAAAACCAGATTAAACCAACCAATTAATCCCGGCAAGTAAAAAAAGGTAAGCATCTTATGTAGTCCTTACCTGTGCTCATCAGTGAGATCAGGGACTTCAGAAATATTTGATTGCGGGAGATGGCGCAAGTAAAAGGTGCTTTCCCAATCTATGTCAGTAACTTCAGCTTGAGCTCCCTCAAGACCTTTGCTTTCCACCATTTCTTTAAACCTTTGTTCCATGCATTTCTTGTAATGCTCCTTTGTTAACCTCTCCACTGTGTCCAGAAGTTCATTTGAGATCCCATGGTTCACAAGCTGCAATCAACATCAAAACAACACACCTGTTAGTCACAATTCACAACACACACACACACAAAAATTTGCACACATGATTGTTGTTAATTTGTTAATGACCTCAAAGAAGCCCCAGTTTTCACAAGCATCTTTGATTTGGTCCATAACAACAGCTTTCTCTTCACCATTTAGCTTCTCCAAGTTGATAACTGGAAAGTTCTCCATCTCTTTTTCCTTTCTTTCTTTAATTATCTCTTAGTGCTACTGTGTAAAATGTTGAGCCACTTACAATTCTTATGAAATGAAGGCTGAGATTGGTCCCTATTTATAGAGGATGCAAATTAGCCATCATGTACCTAATGAACCAATATCATATAGGACCACTACGTGGAAATAATTTGGACACGGAACAAGGACACACACTACACGGAAAAATATTTAGTCAAGCGGTCTAATATATGATGGCAAAGATATTACTAAGAAATAAACTCCGACTCATGAAAGTTTCGAATATCATGATTTGTTGATGCACTTACATAATTTTTATATTGAAAAATAACCATCTTAGATGTTTCATGGAATTTGAGTGTTTTCATCATAACGGTTCCCTCTTTTTCTTTCTCGAGAAATTTCTATTTTCATCAATTTCATTCCCCTAAAAATTTATATTTTCTCTTGTTCTTACCGCAGCAGATAGTCATTTTTGTGTTGTTTCTTCTTGTTGAGAAGGTCGCTCTGGGAAAACCAATTGCAGTAGGGTACCATAAACTTTAACACTACATGACTAAATTTAAATAATGTAAGTTAACAAACAAATCTGGTCCTACAAGTATATATAGTGGACGGGGAATACTCAATAGGCGAGCAGAAGAGAATAAGGAATCGATTTTTTAAACAGCAAAAATCTAACAGGAGCACGGCAGGGTCAGTTTCATTCTATTTGCATAATAACGGGGGCCATTCGAATTTCTCTTTTTTTTATTTTTTACTTTAAATCTCACTTTTCTCTTTGATGTGATTATGCTTCATCTAGGAAACTCACATTTCCAAAACGCTTTGTACACATCTTCAACATCATCAAAACACTGTATCTGACCTATATTAATTGCCAAATGTATTTTTTTTAAAAGAGAAAGAGATTGCCGTGTCATTCATCACCACACACATATACTTCCATATGTGTCGAGTCCACTGCTAATATTGATTGTAACAAACATTTTGTGCTTATTATGTAGAGAAAATTTAACGTATATTTACCTGATAACTCTGAATCTCGATCGGGTACTTCCTCGCCAACTCCTGTCTCGGAAGTGGTGTAGCTATAGTTGGGTGTCTGCAAAACAACACCGGAGGGGGGGTTTGGCCCCGAGGTGCCTCCGGCGTGAGAATAAGAGTTGGCTTTGGAAGGTAATAATCGAGTAGAGTATCACAAAGTAATGAATGTGTGTAAGTGTGTAATAATGGCTCACCCCTAAACCCTATTTACTAGGGGTATTTATAGCCCTAGGCCTAGGGTTTAGGGGTAGGTTACCTTCACCCCCGACCGTTGGATCTGGGGGACAAGCCGCTGAATTCCCGGGATGTGGGACGCGTGGCCTTTGTCTGGAGTGACCATTGACTGGAGTGTGGCCATGTTGTGGTGGACACGATCTGGCATGTGTCTTCCCTTATCTTTTAGTGTTGGTCAGCGCCACCAATAGGAGTGTCAACTGAGGTGGAGTGCCACGTATATAAAGTGCCACGAGTCAGGGGTCCCCTAGCTCGGGGTGGGGGCCACGCTCCGGGCCCGGGGTCAGCCACTCTGGGCTGGGCCGTTCTTATTCTCTTGAGATGATTCACTTGTTGTTTGGGCTCCTTGTTGGGCCTTGGCTGTTTATGGCCTATCATTTGCCCCCCACTCCCTTATGCGGATTCTCCGGATGGGGGAGTAGTAAGGAGTGCTCTTGCCTTTGGAGAGTGAGCTTTCTGTATTTTTTAGAGTGCTAGATATATGTCCTCGGGGCCGGAGGTTTTGTAGTTGTTCTGAGAGTCCGTGTCTTTTTTTGGGGGAGAAACTTTTGCCTTGGTTGCCCCCAGTTCCGGGGTTTGTACTGAAGTACGTACGCCCGGGGCTAGTAGTTGGAATTTGAAGTTTTTGTTTCTTTGGCTGCCCCCCAAGCCCCGGGTTAGTATTGAAGTGCGAATCCCGGGGCTTTGTCTTCTGTAGATGTGTGAAAATGTACGTATACGAATATATATAATATTGCATATATGCACTTCTCTTTTTTTTTTTTTTTTTTTTTGAAAAATAATAGCTGTCATCCACTCATCTCCGGGTTTTGGAGATAGTGGGCCGCTTTTGTGGGCCGCCACGTGTTCGTGGCGTTTGGCATCCAAAGTTTTGCCTATAAATAGTGGCAGTCCCTTGTCATTTTTTCTTTCACGCATTTTTGATTTTGCTGCCGCTATTCTGCTTCTCTGAAGACCAGTGCTCCGGGCTTAAGATTTCCTTTTTCGCTTCAATTTCTCGTTGTTCCCTGCTCTCCGGAATCCTTTGTAAGTTTTCTTACCCCGGTTTTGTGATTCCTTCAGTAACTTCTTGCTTGTATTTCTTTGTCTTGCTTTGTGTTTTGGGTAGAAATACTGATTTAGGTTGTTATTTTTGTTGGGTAGCCCGGGGTTGTAGATTTGTATGGTTAGGAGGCGTGTGACTGCTAACCGTGTGTTGATTCCCCTCTCCGACCCTAGTAGTTCTTGTAGTTGTAGCTCTTCTGATAGTAGCCTTGAGTTAATAGACATATACTGGGGTATTATGGGTAAGAAGAAGAGTAGTTTGCCTGTTCTCACTAAAATAGCCACCAAGGATATGGGTCCGGGGTTCAGCCTTAGTGAACCAGATGGTAGCTGGAGCCAGACGAATTTTTATTTCGTGAGAAAGGATCCGGGGATGCCTCCAGCTTATTTCTACAGGGATCTTAGTGTAGAGTTTTCTGAGAATCCGGACGTTGCGGATATGATGAAGTATGACAAGGCGTTTTTAGATTCGAAGTTCGGGGATTTACCGGGCTCCGGGATGGATGTTGGGCCCTTCAGAGCTCAGTATTTGGAGAATCCGGTGGACTGGGATCCAATATTCCGGGCTACCTTCCATTTGGATGCGGATGTTAAGTGGAGGTGGCCTGAGCCCGGAGAGAAGATTTACGATCGGCCAGAGGGTGGCTGGGTCGGGGTGTGGCTGGAGCACCTTAGGTCGGGGTATGGGCCTAGGTGTCATCAGTTTGTAAAATCCTTATGCCTGTTTGAGTACGGGATCCCCATAACCCAGATGACCCCCAACGTGGTGAAGTGGATTTTCTATTTCTTGGGTTGCTGCGAGAAGGCCGGGGTGCTTCCCACTTTTAAGCTTTTTCACCACTTATTCCAGCTGGTCCGGTCCAACAATAAACCCATGTTTGAGTTTAGGTTCCGGGGCACTGCTTGTGGTTATCCTTCCGGGGCCTCCAAACCTCTGGGCATGCTGCCTTCGCTGAAAGGTTGGAATGGAGAGTTCGTCTTTCTCCAGGGTGTGGACATCCGGTTCATGCCCACCTTCAAGGAAAAGCCTTTGGCAATGCATTTTGAGGTTATGGACCTTCAGGGTGAGGCTTTGGAGCAAGTAAATGCCTTTTGCCGAGGTCTTGAGAGGCAAGTGACCCGGGAGGACCTCATGAGCCACAAGTACCTTTCTGAAATAGGATGTAAGTTCGGGGTCTATTTGTCTTGGCGTAGATATTTATTACTTCTTTTGTTGTCTCCGTTTTTTAATATTCCTTTTGCCCGGGCTCATGTTTTTTTTTTGTCTTCTTTGCAGGTCTCCCAGGCTATAATCCGGAGTTTGAAAAGTTTGCGATGGACAAGGCCAATGCTTCTCTTCACGCCGCCCTTCTCGGCATCGGCCAGGTGCGAGACAATACCAAGGCCCCCGGGGAGGCCAGTGGTTCCCGGACCCAGCAAGAGGGGGAGAGCACCTCTAAGGCCCCGGAGGTGGCGGCTGTTGATGTGGAGGGGGATGAAGTGCCCCTGCATCCGAGGAAGAGGAACCGCAGTTCGGTTCGGCAGGAGAAGTTTGGGGACCGGGGGTCCAATTGTGAAGTCGTTCCCCCCGAGGCCCATTCGGGGAAAGATGCTCACTTCCAACCCCACGTCCCAGCTGACATTGCCCCGGAGGAGCGGAACTTCCTTGGCTTCCTGGCCGGACTCCCGAGCCAGAAGGAATGGGATGGGATGGGCCAAAGCTCGGCGATATCCCTATTTGAGGATGCGGCGGCGGTCTACGGCCAGGTAATCTTTCCGCCGAGCTTGTCTTTACTTGATGTTAACTTCGTGTTCTGACTTTTGTTTGTTTTTTGCAGCTCGGGGTTCGTTTTGCCGGGGCCGGGGCTGCGATTCGCCGAGATATGGAGCTGGTCCGAGAGGCCCGGGAGGCTGTAAGCTCTGTGACCGAGGTGAGGAGGCTGATGAATGAGGAGGTGGATGCCTTGAAGAAGGAGCTTGCTGAGGTGAAGGAGGCATCCGAGGTCCGGGCCAAGGAGCTGAAAGAGGCTGCAAAGACCCTCCAGAATGAGCGGGATTTGGTCCGGACCAAGTGGAGGGATTCCAAGGATGATGTTAAGAAGCTCCGGGAGGAGTTGAAGAGCAAAAAATCTGAGGAGGAGGTGATTGCCGAATTCCGTACTTCGGATACTTATAATACCGATCTCGCCCAGGCCGCAGCGGCAAAAATCCACCGTTGTTGGGTTGTGGCTGAGAAAATGTGTAAGACCGATTCGGAGTCGGCCACCTGGGAGCGCTTCGTCTCTGAATATATGAAGGCGGAGGCTGCCCTGTCCCGGGGCGAAGGCGAACCCACTCCCTACAAGGCTCCAAGCTCCTCACCTCCTGAAGAATGACTACTGGCTGCGTCCAGGATCCGGGCCATGCCCGTGTAATCTCTTTTATGCTTTTCCTCAAGACTTGTTGTAAAACTTTGAATTGCGTCCTTGTATAACTTTGTAACTTTTAACTACCGGGTGTTTCGGGCTGTGGGTCAGCCCGGCCCGTTTGTTCGTCGTATATTTTGTGTTTTTCCATACTCGGTTGTTGTTGTTGTTTTTTCTTTTTATAATTTGTGCTGCCCCCCACTCTTTAATTCGGGTATCCCGGATTGACGAGTGGTGGTTTGTCCCCGGGCCTAAGCGTTGGCAAGGTCCCGGGCTTTGGCCTACTTGGAAAGGATGAAAACTTCCCCAAGTAGGTATTTTGATGCCTATGGCTTCCCGGGCCAAAGCATTGCTAAGGTCCCGGGCGTTGGCCTACTTGGAAAGGATGAAAACTTTTCCAAGTAGGTACTTTGATGCCTATGTCTTCCCGGGCCAAAGCATTGCTAAGGTCTCGGGCTTTGGCCTACTTGAAAAGGATGAAAACTTTTCCAAGTAGGTATTTTGATGCCTATGGCTTCCCGGGCCAAAGCATTGCTAAGGTCCCGGGCGTTGGCCTACTTGGAAAGGATGAAAACTTTTCCAAGTAGGTACTTTGATGCCTATGGCTTCCCGGGCCAAAGCATTGCTAAGGTCCCGGGCGTTGGCCTACTTGGAAAGGATGAAAACTTTTCCAAGTAGGTACTTTGATGCCTATGGCTTCCCGGGCCAAAGCATTGCTAAGGTCCCGGGCTTTGGCCTACTTGAAAAGGATGAAAACTTTTCCAAGTAGGTATTTTGATGCCTATGGCTTCCCGGGCCAAAGCATTGCTAAGGTCCCGGGCTTTGGCCTACTTGAAAAGGATGAAAACTTTTCCAAGTAGGTATTTTGATGGCTATGGCTTCCCGGGCTAAAGCATTGCTAAGGTCCCGGGCGTTGGCCTACTTGGAAAGGATGAAAACTTTTCCAAGTAGGTACTTTGATGCCTATGGCTTCCCGGGCCAAAGCATTGCTAAGGTCCCGGGCGTTGGCCTACTTGGAAAGGATGAAAACTTTTCCAAGTAGGTACTTTGATGCCTATGGCTTCCCGGGCCAAAGCATTGCTAAGGTCCCGGGCTTTGGCCTACTTGAAAAGGATGAAAACTTTTCCAAGTAGGTATTTTGATGGCTATGGCTTCCCGGGCCAAAGCATTGCTAAGGTCCCGGGCGTTGGCCTACTTGGAAAGGATGAAAACTTTTCCAAGTAGGTACTTTGATGCCTATGGCTTCCCGGGCCAAAGCATTGCTAAGGTCCCGGGCGTTGGCCTACTTGGAAAGGATGAAAACTTTTCCAAGTAGGTATTTTGTAATAATTTGAAGGTTGGAGTATCAGGTAGGAACTAGAATTCTTTTTCATTGATAATAAAGCGGTTACATGATTTCCAAGTGCAATTTCCAAACAATGCCCGTATATGAGCAGAAGCTATTTTCTTTTACTGGTAGTACTTTCTTAGCCTGAGGTCGTGCCAGGTGTTGGGGACTTCAGTGTTGTCCATGTGGCTGAGCTTGTAGGTTCCGGGGCGGAGTACTTCTTTAACCCTGTAGGGACCTTCCCACTTAGGCATAAGCTTTCCTGTGTTAGTTGGGTCTGAAGCTTCAACATCCCGGAGTACTAGGTCCCCAATTTGGAAGTTTTTGACTCTTGACTTCTTGCCGAAGTACTCTCTTGTTTTCTCTTTGTACTTCTCCATTCTTTGTACTGCATTGTCCCGGACCTCATCAACTAGTTCCAGGTTAACTCGTAACCCATCTTCATTTGCATCTTCATCAAAGTTGATTTCTCTATGGGAGGGGGAGCCCACTTCAATTGGCAGCATTGCTTCGGTTCCATAAGCTAGTTTAAACGGGGTTTCTCCTGTTCCAGACCTCGGGCTAGTTCTGTATGCCCATAGCACATTTGGCAGTTCTTCGGGCCACTTGTTCTTGCTTTCCTTCAGCCTCTTCTCAATTCCCCTTAGCAGAATTCTGTTTGTCACTTCCACTTGCCCATTTCCCTGGGGATAGGCCACTGAGGATTTCTTGTGTTTAATTCCCCTTTCCTTCAAGTAATTTTCAAAATCTGAGCCGACGAACTGGGGACCATTATCTGAGACCAGGACCCTGGGAAGGCCGAACCGCATTAGTATGTTGTCCATGAACTTAATGCAGTCTTGTTGATTGATGGTCCTCATTGCCTTTGCTTCGGCCCACTTAGTCATGTAGTCGATGGCTACAAGAAGGTACCTCAGATCGCCCTTGGCCCGGGGGAAAGGCCCTACTATATCGATGCCCCACACAGCAAAGGGGATGGGTGATAGAACTGAAGATGGCAGGACCGGGCTTTGCCTTGGTATGTTGCTGAACAGTTGGCAGTTTCTGCATTTCTTGACGAATTCTATTGCATCTGAGTGGATTGTTGGCCAGTAGTAACCCTGCCTTATGATTTTGTACGCGAGAGCCTTTGCGGACATGTGGTCCCCACAAATTCCTTCGTGCACTTCTTGTAAACAGTAATTAGCTTCTTCCGGGCCTACGCACTTCAATGTTGGGGATGAGAAGGTTCGGTGATAGAGCTGGTTTTCTTCTATGAAGTATTTCGAAGCTTTGTTTTTCAATCTTCTGGCCTCATTCTTATCTTCGGGCAATTCCCCTTTTTCCAGGTATAGGATGAAGGGGGTCATCCAGTTCGGGGTGTCGTCTATCTCCATTACCACTTCTTGGTTGATGGCCGGGGTTCCCAATTCTTCGAAGTAGACCGAACTGCCTAGTTCGGCTGAGTTCTGGACTAGCTTGGATAGCTCATCAGCTTCAGAATTTTCTTCTCTGTTGACCTGGTTGATTTGGTACTCCGGGATGGTGGCTAAGTGGCTCTTGACAAGCGCTTGGTATTGGGCTAGCTTTTGATCTTTGGCTATGTATTCGCCTTTTGTTTGCCGTACCACGATTTGTGAGTCACTGTAGATGTTCAGGTTCTTGATTTGCAGAGTTCGCGCCAACCTTAGCCCGGCAAGGAGAACCTCATATTCGGCTTGGTTATTGGTTGCTGGGAACTTGAATGTTATGGCCTGTTTGATTTGGAAGTCTTCCGGGCTCTTCATGATTAGTCCTGCCCCGGACCTGTCGGCTGTTGAGGATCCATCAACATGGAGAGTCCATGACCCCGGGGCTCTGTTCTGGTTTGTCGGATTTTCAGCCGTTGCAATAGCTTGCGGTGGTTCTGGGAAGGAGCACTCTACTATGAAATCTGCCAAAGCTTGTGCCTTGATGGCTGTCCGGGGTACGAATGTCAAGTGGAATTGGCTTAGCTCAATTGCCCAATTTATCAATCTTCCTGATGCATCCGGCTTATGGATTATCCTTCGTAGTGGCTGATCTGTTACAACCTTGATTTCTCTTCCTTGGAAATAGTGTCTTAGTTTCCTTGAGGCTGTGACTAAGGCAAAGGCAAACTTCTCTAGATTGGGGTACCTGGTTTCTGCATCTTTCAAGACTTGGCTAATGTAGTACACCGGCCGTTGGTTTCCCTCAACTTCCCGGACTAGGGCCGCGGCCACAGCTAGGGGCCCGGCGGAGAGGTATAGATGTAGGGGTTCCCCGTGCTCCGGCTTTGTTAAGAGGGGTGGTGATGATAGATATTCCTTGATAGTGTCAAGAGCTTGCTGGCACTCAGGGCTCCAAGTGATTTCTTTCTTGTTGCTGGCTCCCTTGAGCAAGTTAAAGAAGGGCAAACACTTTTCTGCCAACTTGGATATGAATCTTCTTAGGGCCGCTAATGATCCAGCTAACTTCTGAATGTCTTTCTGAGTCCGGGGTGGTTGCATTTCTAAGATGGCCCTGATCTTCTCCGGATTAGCCTCAATCCCCCTTTGGCTGATCATGAAGCCTAGAAATTTCCCCGCTGCCACCCCAAAGGTGCACTTTTCCGGATTTAGCTTCATCTCATTTTTTCTAATGTTTTCAAAACATTCCCGCAGATCGGGGACATGTTCCTTGACTGTTTTAGACTTGGCAATGATGTCGTCGACATAGGACTCCAGATTTCGGCCAATTTGGTCTTTGAAGACTTCCACCATGGCTCTTTGATACGTAGCTCCGGCATTCCGGAGTCCAAAGGGCATGAACTTATAAGCATAGACGGCTCTGTGGGTGATGAATGCAGTTTTGGCTATATCTGCGGGGTTCATCTTGATTTGGTTGTACCCGGAGAAAGCGTCCATAAAGCTGAGCATCACATGTCCGGCAGTGGCGTCGATGAGCTGGTCTATACTTGGTAATGGATATGGATCTTTGGGGCAGGCTTCATTCAAGTCCGTGTAATCGACACACATCCTCCATTTTCCACTGGGCTTTTTGACTAGAACCACGTTGGCTAGCCACTCCGGGTATTTGACCTCGCAGATAATATCTGCCTTAAGTAGTTTGTCCACCTCCTCGTCTATAGCTCTCTGCCTCTCCGGGGCGAAGTTCCTTCTTTTCTGTTTCACGGGTTTCCTTCTAGGATCGACATCCAGGCTATGCATGGCAAGGGATTCCCGGAGCCCGGGCATGTCAGATGGACTCCAGGCAAAAACATCGGCATATTCCCGGAGCAGTTGGATTAGCTCTTGCCTGAAGGCAGCGTCTAGACCAGTTCCAATCTTTACTTTTCTTTCCGAGTTCCCCGGAATGAGCTCGATTGTCTCAATTTCCACGGCGGGTTCTAGCTTGGCTTGATCTTTCACCAGGGATGATTTCTGGACCCGGGCCTGGGAGTTTGAGGCTAGGTATTCCCGGGCCTCGGATGTACCTGGTTCCTGGTTCGGGGCACTTGCTGTTTCAATGTTTTGCACCTCCTTTCCGGGGTTCTTGTAAGTTGTGGCTCTGTGTTTCTTTCTGCTCAAGTTCTTCTGATAAGAGGAGGCTTTCCGCTTGTTCTCCGGGTCTGTTTCTGCCATTACTAGGGCTTGGCCATAACATCGGCTAGCTGTTTCGGTATCGCCCTTTACCTCTCCAACCCCGGAGGTCGTGGGAAATTTGAATTTGAGGTGCGGGGTTGAGGTTATGGCTCGGAGTTTGGTCAAGGCTGGGCGCCCCAGGATCACATTGTATGAGGAAGGAATGTTGATCACATAGAATTTGATCATATGGGTTATCTGCTTCGGGGCGGTGCCGAACTGGACAGGCAAGTAAAGGGTTCCTTGGATGGGGACCAAATTGTGGCCGAAGCCGTATAGCGGGTCTTCCCTGCATTCATTCATTCTGACACTGCCGAGCTGCATTCTATCCATGGTGTGTTTGAACAATACGTTGACAGAGGAGCCGTTGTCAACAAGGATTCTCTTCACCTCATTCTCAGCAATGTCTAAGGTCACCACCAGGGCTTCATTGTGGTTAGGATCCACTCCTTCGAAATCTGCGTTGCTGAAAGATATGGTTTGTTCCGGGGCCGAGTCTATCATCATTACCTCGTCTCCGGAGCCCGGACTTGCTGGAGGGGAGTTGGATCCTCCTAATACCACATGCACCACATGTTTAGTCTTCTGAGTCCCGGATCCATCCCCCCTCTCCGTGGTTCTCCGAGCTAGGTATTGGCCCATGTTTCCTTTCTTGACCTGGTCTTCGATGAAGAACTTGAGGGAGACACAACTTTCTGTTTCGTGGCCATGAGTTGCATGATAGTCGCAGTGCTTATTCCGGGGTCTGTTCTCCGGGGCTGATACCAGAGGTTTGGGAGGATAAAAGAAGGGTTTGTTCCGAACTTCCTTTAATATTTCGGCTCTAGGCCGGTTCAGGGGTGTCCAGTCTGGTTCCGACCTCGGCTCGGCTCTCCCCGGCCTCGGGGGCTTGGCTTCGGATTTGGCTCGGGAGGAGTGATCTTTGTCCGGGATCGTTAGTTGATGACTTGGGATGTAGTTGTATTGCTTGTTGGGCTTAAACTTCTTGTCTGGGTTGTGGTCGTTTCTAGAGCGGTCGTCTTTACTTCTTCCCGAGGAGGTGCCCTGCCGGGTCATCCTCATTGCTTGTAAGATATCAGTTTCTTTGATGAATTTGGCGGCCATAGAATAGGCTGCAGCCAGGCTCTGGGGCTCTTTGTTTACCAACTCGATCACGTAGCGTTCACTACGCTCCGGGTCTAGGTTTTTCCGGAAAATGCTCAAGGCTTCTCTTTCGTCCAGATTCGTGACTTGGTTTATGGCTTCTTGGAACCGCTTCATGAAGGCTGAAAGCGTTTCGTTGTCATTCTGCCTAATTGTTTCCAAGTGGCACATGTGATATTCCGGGGTCTTATTGGCTCGGAATCTCCGGAGGAAGGCCTCTCTGAATTCCTTCCAGCTGTGTACGCTCCGGGAAGGGATCCTGCTGAACCATCTCTGAGCCGCTCCTTTTAGCGTGGAGGCGAAGAACCTGCACTTGGTTAGATCGTTATAGAAATATATCAGGGCTATTTGCTCGAAGTAGTTGAGGTGTTCTTCAGGGTCCTCCAATCCATTAAAGGAGTCAAAGTTGTAGTGCTTGAGGTTCTTTTGCCGGGGCATGGCTTCAAGAGAGCGGCTAAAGGGGGTGAGTGTGTCTTGGATCTCAAACCCGGAGTCGTTATTGACTTTCCTCTGTAACTCCTGGATCATTTGAACCAGGTTGCTGGGACGTTCTTCATCATCTGAGATGATCTCCGGGCTTACCTCTCTCCGGGTTCTTTTGGGTTTGGATTTCCTGATTCTTTCCTCCTTTTCTTGGAGCCTTCTTTGGATTCTGTGCTCCAATTTAGCTTGTTCCTCTTGCCTTATTTTTTCCCGGAGTCTTTCCATCCGTTTCAACTCATCGGCCTCCTCTTCTCTGGCCTTACTCTGGGTTGGATGGTCCTTTTTGTTCCTTTTGTTTTGGTTCCCGAGGCGAGAGAAGACCGAGGCTCGCGGGTTGTTGGAGTTGGCTGAACCTTCGGAGTCTTCCGCCTGCTCGGGTTCAGGTTCCGGATGAGGGCGGTTTCGGTAAGCCCGGATTGCTTCGGCCAGTTCCGCCGGGGTTAAGTTCTCCATCTGGGCAGATTCAAGGGGCACGTCGGTATACTTGTACCGGTTCACTTCGACTGTGACCCGAGCATCATTTGGGCCGATTCCGAGCCTCTCCTGGACCGGGACCTGGTTTTGCGGGATGGGCTCCGGGACTAGGGGCTCTTCTCTAGGGGCACTGTTTGCTCGGGTGGATTTGCTCGGTCGAGGCATGGCTTTTGGTTTCAGGTAGTTCGGGTTGTCTCAGTTTGGCTGTTGGTTTGGGGTTCTGGAGTTCGGAGGTTCACCCCTCCTTCTAGCGCCAATGATAACTCTGAATCTCGATCGGGTACTTCCTCGCCAACTCCTGTCTCGGAAGTGGTGTAGCTGTAGTTGGGTGTCTGCAAAACAACACCGGAGGGGGGGTTTGGCCCCGAGGTGCCTCCGGCGTGAGAATAAGAGTTGGCTTTGGAAGGTAATAATCGAGTAGAGTATCACAAAGTAATGAATGTGTGTAAGTGTGTAATAATGGCTCACCCCTAAACCCTATTTACTAGGGGTATTTATAGCCCTAGGCCTAGGGTTTAGGGGTAGGTTACCTTCACCCCCGACCGTTGGATCTGGGGGACAAGCCGCTGAATTCCCGGGATGTGGGACGCGTGGCCTTTGTCTGGAGTGACCATTGACTGGAGTGTGGCCATGTTGTGGTGGACACGATCTGGCATGTGTCTTCCCTTATCTTTTAGTGTTGGTCAGCGCCACCAATAGGAGTGTCAGCTGAGGTGGAGTGCCACGTATATAAAGTGCCACGAGTCAGGGGTCCCCTAGCTCGGGGTGGGGGCCACGCTCCGGGCCCGGGGTCAGCCACTCTAGGCTGGGCCGTTCTTATTCTCTTGAGATGATTCACTTGTTGTTTGGGCTCCTTGTTGGGCCTTGGCTGTTTATGGCCTATCATTACCTATGTGTTCGAGTTTACGATTGTTAATATTGATTGTAAGTTGTAACCAACATTTCGCGCTTATTATGTAGAGAAATTTTAACATGTAATTATAATATGCAGACCAAGGTTTTCTTAATGCTTAAGCGCGGGAAATGAGAGCTCTGTCCTAAGAAAAGGATAGGATGTGGTGGACCTGTTGTGACACATATTGCAGTAGAGGAGCGTCTGTATGAATTGAATAGTTGAGCTACACAGATAAGTGTCCACTTTAAGTATTGAAAGCCAAAGAGTTGGAGAGGGTCCTCAAATTGACTCCCACATGTACTGTGTTTCCCGGTAATGATCTAGTGGTAGACATTTTAATTATTGAAACTCAACAGTCTCCTGCACTATATTACTACTTTTACATACATGCATGGAGAAACATAACATATGCCCTCAAATTCAAAAGCTTGATGCCATATCCCACGAGGCCACGATCTCGATAATTTTTTCGAAAATCGGCCTTTCGCAATTCTGAATAAAATTAAGTTCGAAATATCTATATTGATCCAAACGCAACAATTTGAATAGCTTAAAAGTATAACACAGATGCACAAATCATTAAGAAATCACGATACTATTCGTGCAAGGGTAGTGATACTTTACCTTATTAATCAAACAAATTGTTACGCATGTCCTGATAATACATATACACTGATACAAATATAACAGAATGAAACTGTATATATGATATCAACTGTTAACCATACATTGTAGAAGAAGAAGATACAAAAATAAACTCTCTAAACACATCTGAGAGCTCTACTGTCTTATATACTCTAACAGACTAACATAACAAACTTTTCTTCTAGAAGTATCCAGCTGTCATGTTCCAGCTGTCATGTGCTGACTTGGCATTTAGTTCGTTGCTCTTGTTGCTCAGTTGTTTGTTGCTCAGTACTGCTACTATCTACATTATCATCCCCCCTCAAGTTAGGAGGCAAGAACAAGTTCATGACACCTAACTTGGACAACAGATAAGTAAGTGTTCGAGAAGACAAAGCTTTAGTGAAAAGGTCAGCTGGCTGTTCATGAGAGCGCAGAAAAGCAGGAGCAATCAAGCCATTGACAATTTTTTCCCGAACGAGATGACAATCAATCTCGATGTGCTTTGTCCGTTCATGAAATACAGGATTGGACGCAATATACAAAGCACTTTTGTTATCACAAAAGAGAGGAACAGGTGTTGTGTTCTTAAGACCAATTTCAGCAAGAAGATTGACAGCCCAGGTGATTTCACAAGATACATCAGCTAAAGCATTAAAAGCATCAAATTTTCCAATCCTGACAAATCCACATGCTTTATGCTACTTTAGTAGACAAATGAAAGGGCAAATGGAAAAGACTATGGGATTCAATATCGCTGATGATACTTCTTATATCGTAAAGCAGAAAATTTTACAGAGCTGGGTCGTCTGGTTATTTTCTAGCTTTGTATTACCATTAGTGCGTGCCAACTTCAATGTTACTGAAAGCCCTGTAAGGGACTGACGGGTAAGAGGACAACCTCCCCAGTCAGCATCAGCATAAGCCTTTAAGGAAGGACTGGTATTAGCAGAAAAGAATAAACCTTGTCCTAATGTTCCTTTGACATACTTTACAACTTTGAGAGCTGCATCAAAATGACATTGACGAGGAGAAGAAAGAAACTGAGATAGCACATGAACAGAGTAAGCTAAATCAGGTCGAGTAATAGTAAGATAGATAAGACGACCCACAAGACGTCTATAAGATGCAACATTGTGCACAAATGGAGAGGAATCATTGGAAAGCAAATCATGGTTTTGCTCCATGGGTACTAAGGCAGGTTTAACAGTGGTGTATCCAACATCTGAAATAATGTCCAGAGAGTATTTACGTTGATTCAAGTAAATACCCTTATTGGAACGAGCAACTTCCAAGCCCAAAAAATATTTCAAAGGGCCAAGGTCTTTAATCTTGAAATGCAAAGCTAAGTGTGTTTTAAGAGCTTGAATGATTGTAACATTATTACCAGCTACTAAGATATCGTCAACATAAACCAACACAGCAATGAAGGAAGTAGCAGAGGACATGACAAACAAGCTGTGATCAGAATGGGTTTGAGTAAAACCATAATCCAACAAAACAGAACTAAATTTTTCGAACCAGCAACGTGGAGCTTGTCGTAGACCATACAACGACTTACGTAATCTGCAAACATAAGTATGTGCAGATGGTGTACTCAGAAGAGGATGAGTATAACCTGGTGGTATAGCCATATACACTTCCTCAGACAAATCACCATGTAAAAACGCGTTGGTTACATCCATTTGAGTTAAATTCCAGTTGAAAGAGGCAGATAGAGCTAAGATTAAACGTATGGTAGCCATCTTTGCCACAGGGGCAAAGGTTTCAAAAAAATCAATACCAGCAGTTTGACTAAATCCACGAGCAACAAGTCTAGCCTTAAGACGTTCAACAGAGCCATCTGGATTAAATTTAGTCTTATAAAGCCATCTACAGCTAACCACTGTTTTTCCAGGAGGTAGGGGAACAATATCCCATGTATGATTTGCATCCAAGGCTGCTAACTCAGTAGCCATAGCCTGACACCAACCAGCATGCTTAGATGCCTGATGAAAAGTAGTAGGTTCTGTTGATACAGAAATATTGGCCAAAAAATGTGAATAGGTAGAATCAAAAGCATCATAAGAAATCTTGAGAGGATGCATAATTGAGTTTGCTAAATGAGAGGGCAAGCCTGTAAAATCCTTATATTTGGATGGAACTATCTTAGTTCGAGTTGGTCTAGCAGTAACAGTAGGTATAATAGAGTGGATGGGAGAATTTGTAGCTGAATTCTCAACTGAGTGATCATCAGTAGATGAAGTAGGAATATTATCAGAAACAGGAGCTGTGTGTAGTGTTTCAGTTGAAAAGAATAAAGGATCATCAATACTAGTGACAGGTTGCTCAGGAAACAATAGATTGGATGACTTTGTAGGTAAAGACATAAATGGAAAGCAATCTTCAACAAATGATACATCACGAGAAACAAATACCTTACGTGTTTCTAAATCAAGAACACGATACCCTTTTGTAGCAAACGGATAGCCAAGAAAGACACATTTGTGTGAACGAGAAGCAAACTTATCTTTATGAGGAATTGTATTTGTGGCATAACACAACGAACCAAAGACTTTAAGAAGTGAATAATCTGGAGACTTTCCAAACAAGACCTCAAACGGAGTTAAACCCTTGAGCAAAGAAGTTGGAGTACGATTTAACAGATAAGCAGCTGTTAAAACACAGTCACCCCAGAAATGAATAGGTAAGTGAGCTTGAATACGCAGAGCTCTAGCAGCATTGAGTAATGTACGATGCTTTCGCTCAACAATCCCATTTTGTTGAGGAGAGTATGGACAACTAGTTTGGTGAATAATTCCCAAACTAGAACACAAATTATTCACAGTAGAGTTAACAAATTCAGTGCCGTTATCAGTACGAAGCACTTTAACTGAGGTCTGAAACTGATTAGAAACATATGCAAAGAATGCTTGAAGTAATGCAGAAACTTGTGTTTTATCAGTAAACAAAAAAACCCAAGTAGTTCTAGACAAATTCTCAACAATTGTTAAAAAGAAAGAACAGTGACCATGAGTTTTCACTCTATATGGCCCCCAAACATCAGCATGTATCAAGTCAAACAACTCAGTACTAACACTGTTACTAGTTGGAAATGCAAGTCTTGTTTGCTTTGACAAAGAACAGGTCTCACATTCTTTAAATTCTTCAATATCTTGTATCATAAATGAGGGAAGTAACTGCATTGTAGACCGAGATGGATGAGCAAGTCTAGAATGCCATAGATGTACAGCTGAGAAACAATGATTAACACTGGAGCATTGAGATGAAGATGTCACAATCATAGAAGAATCCAGAATATACAGATGCTGATGAAGTTTACCAATCTCTGTAGTCTGCTTGGTTACTTGGTCCTGAAGATAACAATGAGTAGCAGTAAATGTAACCTTACAGTTAAATTGCTCAGTAAGCTTTGAGATAGACAACAAATTATACTTGAAAGTTGGTACACAGAGTACATTCTCAAGAATAAACTGAGTTTGCAACATAACTTGTCCTTTCTTGAGAACAGGTGTTGATTGACCATTAGGCAATTGTAAAAATGTTTGCATGGGCAAAGCATTAAGTACAATATGTTCATATGGAGTAATATGATCCGTGGCTCCGGAATCAAGTATCCAAATATTTTCTGAAAACACAGTTGGTAGCATTGATTGACAAGCAACATGATGTGTAGTACCTGCTAAATGTTGAAATGAGTTAATTGAAGCACTCCAGTCTTGATTATTTCCACTTCCTCCAGTATTGGATAGTTCCTTGAAGCCTGTTTGAATCATATTCATCAATTGTTTATACTGATTATCAGTAAAACCAGCATCACTTGTTGTTTGTGAGATAGAAGAAGCATCTTGAGATTTGGTATTGAGAGACTCTGTCACAGTTGCAACTTGAGAAGCAAATGGTTTAGCAGTCTGATTGTACTGATTGTTGGATAAGCTTTTAGTTCCAGTATTTCGAGGTTTAGGCTTTGGTTTGCCATAGAGACGATGCCAGGAAGGGTAGCCATGAAGACAAAAACAAGTCTCTCTAGAATGTCCAGTCATTTTGCAATAATCACAAAGCATTGCAGACTTATCAACATTATCTTTTCTAACAGATTTGGAGTAGTCTGATCGTGAATTGTAAGTCTTAACAGACATTGCCATACTATCAGTATGAGGAGTACTACTTAGCTCTCTCTGATTTTCTTCTTGCATAAGTAGACTGTAAACCTCACTCAAAGTAGGAACAGGCTGCATCAACAGAATGTGGCCACGAATACCAGTATAGGGCTCACCAAGTCCCATGAGAAACTGTGAAATTCTGTTTTCTCGAGTATATTTCTCCAATTGAACATTAATGGAGCAAGTGCATTTTCCACAAGTACATCTAGGTGACTCACTCAAAACATCCAATTCATCAGTCAAAGTTCTGAATTTAGTAAAATAAGCAGAGATATTCATATTTCCTTGTTGCAGAGATGCAATTTCTTTACGAAGATGAAACAGTTTAGGGACATTCAATTGAGCAAAACGAATACGCAGATCAAGCCAAATATCTTTAGCAGAATTCATATACATCACACTTTGCCTAATCTCACTAGACACAGTGTTCAAGAGCCAAGAGATAACAATATCGTTACATCGTGACCAGTGCATATACAAAGGAGATGTAACATCAGGTGCACCATATGTACCATCAACAAATCCATACTTCATTTTAGAAGATAAAGCGATCTTCATAGATCTAGACCACTGATTGTAGTTATGATCATTCAAGGTAATTGTTACAAGTATTATACCTGGATTGTCAGATGGATGAAGATAGTACTGATGATTAGAATCAATAATCGATGACGATGATGCACCTCCTGTAACTGATGCATAAGTTGCAGCCATTGGAGAACTCAATTAAACAATCTGTAAACAGAGATCTGATCAACAAAAGATGAATATCACTCAACAGAGAGAACAGATTGAGAGAGATAACACCAGAGAGAGATTGATGAGATCGAGAGAGATGAACTTAAAGAAAAAAAGATAACAAAATGTAAGCTTTTGAAGAGATAACAATGGCGGAAACGAGCTCTGAAGCTCTGATACCATGATACAAATATAACAGAATGAAACTGTATATATGATATCAACTGTTAACCATACATTGTAGAAGAAGAAGATACAAAAATAAACTCTCTAAACACATCTGAGAGCTCTACTGTCTTATATACTCTAACAGACTAACATAACAAACTTTTCTTCTAGAAGTATCCAGCTGTCATGTTCCAGCTATCATGTGCTGACTTGGCATTTAGTTCGTTGCTCTTGTTGCTCAGTTGTTTGTTGCTCATACACACACCTTTACATATCATATTGGCATTATTCTTTAACATAAAAAAAACTGATAGATATGTTGATAAATTGGAAATGAATATGAAGAAAGCATGTTGTCAAATTCTAATTTGATTGATTGAATCAATTAATAGGTCACATGATATACATATTCCCTGTCCAATTTAATCGTTTTATTCTCTAGTTAACTTTAAAAATCACCATAGTTAACATGATTGGTCTTCTGTCCTTTTTTCCCCCTGTTTTATAAGCGACTCCCCCGGTCCATTATATAAGACATTTGATTTTTCAGTACGTAATTTTAGGTGTTTTGACTACATAGCTAAAATTATTATTTTTTAAAATTTCTTTTTCTAAATAAAAATTAAAGTATCATATTTTTATTCAAAAAAGGAAAAATTAAAAAATAATAATTTTAGCTATATAGTCAAAGCATCTAAATTTAGGTGCAGAAAAGTCAAATGCCTTATATAATGGACCGGAGGGAGTAATAATTCAAGGGATAAGAATTCATTTTTTTGTTATTGCAAGATCCTAATTCGATTCTCATTTATTTTGAGAATTCTTAAAACAGATACTCATTTATAAAATATATAAATCTAATTATATATATAAAAAATACTCATTAAACATAACAATCTAATTATTTTAAAAATGGCATTCATCTTTCCTTGAATATATGCTAAACAAGAATATAGCATGTGCATTATAGATTTTTTGATATCAAATATGGTGGTGTTTGGGGGAACTTTTTTCCAGAATAAGTCAACTTATTTTAAGATTAAAATATTTATTAACCTTTTTCTAAAAAACGTTAACTTTCTTTTTCAACTTATGAAATCTCAAACATACATTAAATATTTGTATAATTTTTTTTTATCAAAATATGAAATTTTTACCCAAAAATAAGTTCATAAGAATGTAAAAATAATTGAACCAAAAAGGCTCATACTAAAGCGGCGGCTACTTTAATTGAAATATAAATGTTTAAAAACCCATTAATTTGTTATAGCAATGAACTAGTAGTAGAATTTGAATCCCATTTGTATTTTGTTTATAGTAATCAACTTCAACTAGACTAAACTTTGAACATTACAGTTGGTGATCTTGACCATACATCTTGAACCTTCGGTTGCTATCATCGGGCAACTATGGTTTTAGACCTTAGATTTCGTTGTCATGATGGTACAAATGTCTTATCGAGTCTCCAACTTTAAATTAAATAATTTAATGCAATTTTTTTTTTAATTTTTAATCTTTTAGAAGAAGATTAATTTACATTTATATTTACATCGTAATATAAATTAAATAATTCTCGTGATACTTTTAAAGCGGACTCCTTTCCCAGTAAAGAATTCAGAAACAAGAAATGGAGTCAAAAGTCAATATTAGTATTTAGTACTCCCTCCGTCCTATATTATAAGACATGGTTTGACTTTCACGGAGATTAAGAAAATTCTATTTGACTTGTTAGGTGGCAACATGTGGTTGGTTGGTTATGAAAGTGGGTGTATAAAAAATGGATAAAGTAGGATAGTAGTGGGTGTAATAGTGTTTATTTAATAAAATAGGAGTATAAAATAGAGAAGTAGTGGGTGTAATAGTAAAAAGTAGTGTTCAAAAATAGTAAGTTTAGTAGGTTCATTCTTTTTGGAACATCCCAAAAAGGAATAAGAGTCTTATAAAATGGGACGGAGGAGTACCAATCTATTTTTTACAAATAGGGGTCAATTATATAATACAGTTATGGTGATGTTGATAATTAAGAATTCGCGACCAGGACTCTTAAATCTTTCTATTTTTAAGCGGTCAATTTGTTAATTACAACACGTGATTTCTTTGCTTTAATTTGTCATTTATAACTGCGTACCAATTTGTTTTCGTTTTGTTCTTATATTCCATTCTTTGAACTTTGAAGATTCCACAATAAAGTTTTTTCTTCTAACTGAATTAAACAGTTTTAATCACCGATGTTACGTTTTAATTTTTATGCAAATGTAGGATACACAACATAATTTAAAGTTTATTTTAGTACAAAATAATTTAAAATTTTTTGGGTAGCTTAAAGGTGCCCCAACTCGTTTTAAGTTAGTGATTGATTTGATTGTGTACACTTAAATTTGTTAATTTAAAATTAGTTTATTTTAAAGAATTTAAGTATCTTATGGGTTTTTTTAAACTTATTTTTTTCTCTCATCAAATTTTATCTATTTGAGTTATCTTTTAACTCATGTTTTTATTTGCATATATTTGAACTTTATACTTTTATTTTATATTTAAAATATATAAATTTTTATTTTTTAATCAATTTTTTTGGAATAATTCACTTTAAGTAAAATTAGTCAAATACATGCATCTAACTTAAAATTAAAAATTATCACTTTTCACTTAAAATGAATAAGTTGCAATTTAAATTTATTTCAAAAAAAAAGTTGCAATTTAAATTATAAGTAAAAAAAATTTAAGTTAATCCAGTCGTGCTTTTAGTTCCAAAATTTTAAAGTTAAGAAAATAAACAAAATGATAATGGAAAATGCAATCAGCGTGTAGTTAAAATTTTAAAATAAAAATTAATAAGGGCCCGCAACTAGTTGAGTGTTGTTTCTGCTCTCATTTTTTTTCCCTTTTTATTATGGCCGATCCTTTTTTTTGAAAACGGGAAGATATTTCATTAATAAATACGAGAATCGCTTACAACCGACTCCAACACAAAACGTGAAGAAGACAAGAAAATACTAGAGCAATTCATCATGCAGGGTACTCCTACCATATGAGCTACCCGGTTGGCCTGTCTCTTAATAAATCTAATGGTCACATTCGAGCTATTACGAAGAAGTTCACGACAGTTATTCAGTACATTCCCCACTTCAAAGTTATACTCAGTTCCTTGCATAATAGCAGTGACTGCAAGTTGAGAATCACTTTCTAGCACCACCTTCTTCAATCCCAGGTTCAGATCTTTAATCCACAACAAAGCCTCCAGAATTCCTCTTGCTTCAGCTTCAATAATATGGACCTCCCCTGCTCTCCTGACTATTCTTACTTGAACAAAAGATTCCATATGATCCCGAACAACCAACCCAACTGCAAAAGACCCCTCTCCAATTTGCACAGAAGCATCTACATTTACTTTAAGTTCCCCTGTTGCCGGAGCTTCCCACCTGCATTCTTCAACTCTTTTATCAGTTTTCTGAGACTTCGTTACCCCTGCAGATTTCAATCTCGCGTTCCTCCACTCTGTCACTTGGTTAGCAGCCCAACCCATAATGAACCCTGGTGTGATACTCTTGTTCTCCCAAACTAGCAAATTCTGTGCCCTCCAAACACCCCACAGAATCATAGCAACTTGCTCAACCAACACTCGATCTGCAGTACTGATAAAATTAAGCAACCACCCAGACGCAGATTCCTCATTCGTCAAATCAAACTGCAAACCCATATGACTCCAACATTGAGCTGCAAAAGGACAGTCAAAAAACAAGTGAAACATGTGTTCAATATCGCTACACATGGGACAAATTATAGGAGTTTGCACTCCTCTCCCTTTTAGCAAAATCCGAACTGGAATGTTATTTCTACAAAACCTCCAGAGAAACACTTTGATTTTATTCGGGACATCAATTTTCCATAACTTCCTCCACCCTTCTGATTTAACAACTCTATCACTTACACCAAGCTCTTCCTGCCAGGCTCTGTACCCCGTTTTCACGCTGAACACTCCATTAACAGAATGCACCCAAGCGACTTGATCCTTGCACTGGTTAATTGGGATAGGTATTGCTAACACAGCATTAGCATCACAACTCAGTAAAGAGTCCCTTACCTTTTGAATATCCCACCTTCTCTCTCCAGAAACAAACAGATCTCTCACCTTTAAAGTACTATTCCCATTATTTTATGTGTCTTCAACTCGAAATTTGTTCTTCTCCCTGAGCCACGCATCATTAAAAACCTCTATATCTTCACCATCTCCAACCACCCATCTAAAACCATTTTTAAATGTCTCCTTAGCTTGCCATATTCCAGACCAAAGATAGCTACATCCTCCTCCTCGACCTGCTTTTAGAAAACCGCAGTTAGGATAATATCGAGCTTTGTACACCCTAGCCACTAATGAACTTGGATTATTAAGAAAATTCCAACAATGTTTTCCAAGAAAAGCTAGATTAAAATCATGAAGATCACGAAATCCCATTCCCCCTTTAGACTTGTGCATACTCATATTCTCCCATGCTAACCATTTAACCCCTCTCTTTATGTCACCATTAGAGCTCCACCAAAAACCATTCATAAGTCTTTCCATCTCTTTACACATTGTTCTAGGAATGAGAAAACAAGACATGCAATAAGATGGAATCGCTTGACACACATTCTTCAACAAAACAGCCTTCCGAGCTCGAGATAGTAGTTTCGTACCCCAACTTTGAATACGCTTCCGCATTCTCTCCTTCAGAAATTTAAAAATTGCTTTCTTCGATCTTCCTATCAACGAAGGTAATCCTAAATAATTCCCTTGTCCAACATCAGCATACACTCCCAATAAATCTTTAATACTCTGTTGAGTGGCTGCATCCACATTAGTGTTGAAAAATATGCCCGATTTCTGGAAATTAATAGACTGGTCAGATAATAACTCGTACTCCTGCAAGATTGATTTAACCTCATTCGTATTTCCTACTGTTGCCTTGAAAAATATAAAGCTATCATCCGCGAATAGTAAATGACAAATAGCTGGAGCCGATGAACTGACACTACACCCTGAAATCCTTCCTTGACCTGCAGAATTAGAAATGGCCTTCGACAATCCTTCAACACAAAATAAAAACAAGTAAGGTGATAACGGGTCACCCTGTCTGAGACCGCGTTTAGGCAAAATAATTTGGGCTGATCCTTAAATTTTTTTCAAGCTTTTGCGGGTAGTAAGTTGTAAAATGTTACCGTAAGGAGTTTTAGGTTCATTAAATTGTCTAATGGGTAGCCCAAAAGTAGTTTCCATGGACTATTTCCGTTATCATCCTAAAAAGGGTGTTCGTCCAAACTATCCACTTTTGAGCTCATTTTACCCGAAATGTCCAGATTCAGGAAGCACCGTCCTAAATGACCATCACATACGCTACTGGCATGGGCATATGTGGTGATACGTCCACCCCATAGGCGTAAGTCATGGGATACACCCATAGAAAAGAAGCAAGCATGTATGGATGCGCCTATGCAACCCACGCAACTGGAGATACGCATCTTCAAGATGCGTTTCACACGTTTTTTTTTATCCAATCGCGACAACAATGGCGATTTCGACGTTTTTTTCGATCTCTTCGTCCGTCCACATCCCTGACTTTCCCATCACCTACCATATACCATTTGGATGGGTTTCGATTCTCTACACACCCATACTAATTTCATAACAGCTAAATTGTCGGATTGAAAATGCCTAAAAAATCGATTTCGTTGACTCGAACATCTCCGACGAGCTTCGACGAAGACGGGGAAAATGAAGTACATGAGCTTACGGTCATTTTATGATGCTGTAGTCGTTTGGAAAGCGCCTGGAGAGCGAGATCGAAGAGGAGAGGCCGGAAAGCCCCATTTGTGCTGGCGAGGAGAAAATGAAGGAGATGGCACAGATTTGATATTTTCTGACGTGCTACAATGAAAGCGGATACGCCCATGGGAGTGGCGTATCCCGTGGGCATTTTGGGCGTTGAATTGAAAAACGGGTATTTTGGATAGTGGTAAGGAAAAAGTGGGTATGTTGGGCAATTTTTCACCTAAAAACCTAACACAAAAGTAAATCAAAAAATAAATTCTGGAAACTTGTAAGAATCAATATTTTTTTCGAATAAATGCAGACCAAAAAACCTGATGGAGTGTAATCAATTAAGGTTTTAAAGGACTTTTTTTGAATTTTGTAAATTTAGGTATATTCAATTTGAATTTTAAATAATCAATTAAAATCGGAAGATATTCAATTAAAATTTAAAAAATTCTTTCAGTTAGAATTTTAAAAATTACTTTAAAATCTGGTGGTAGAGTAGATCATCATTTCACTGGAACCCTTGGAGACCATATACGTTCCGCATTCAAACTATTACAAAACTTATTATTTTGCAAAATGTGTTACATGAAAATCATTATTCCGTTGAAAATCTTCAAATGTATGTTTTGCAAAATTATGCAAACAGAACGTTAAACATAACGTAATTTGCATAACAATTCGTTTCGCAATATTTTACAAAACTTGCATGATTTTCATGATATCCAATGAAATATAGTTATATCGATAAAACGGATTTTGTAAAATAACTCATTTTGTAATGTTTTACTCGCAGAAGATACATGGTTTCTAATGTATTCGATGAAACAACAGTCTTCATAGTGGTATTCAATCAAAATTTAAAACATTTTTAAAATTTCATGGTAAAAAAAAGTCATGATTTTTTTTGGATTAAATAAAATGATGAATTTTTTAGCATTTTTTTATATATTTTGAAATTCAGCAAAAATTTATGAGAGTGTGAGTAATTTCACTAAAATCATTAAGATTTTGTAGAATTTCACAACTAATCTACCAAATTTTGTGTAAAATTAAAATAATACTCCCTCCGTCCCTTTTTAGTTGGCACATTTGCAAAAAAAAAAAATATCCCTAAATAGTTGTCACATTCCTTTTTCCAATACATTTTTTACCAATTTTTCCATATATACCCCTTTATTTCTAGTACCAATGTTTGACTTTATATTTAATATACATACTCATAACTCATCATTTAATGTTAAGATTAAGGGTAAACATGGAAACAAATTACAAAATTAATTCTTTCTTAATATGTGTATTTTTTGCAAATGTGCCAACTAAAAAAGGACGGAGGGAGTAGCATATAAAAATCCATTGATTATTATCAATTCTTCAAAATTTTCCAAAATCTAAATTGAATACATACCGTAAATACTTTATGATTTTTTTTAGAAAAATGCTACGATTTTCGAAACCGTTCCCAAGTTCCCAAAATCGTTGTCAAAACGGTTCCCGAATGTTGAGTTGTCAACATTTAATTGGTTATGGTTTTAGAAATGAGATGGATCCCTCATGCATTAATATGAATCTCACAAATTAAATAATGCCATGTACAATTCAGAAACATTTTTGAAAATTTTTTCAGAGTACTTAGTAGCATTACTCTTTTATTTATTACGTCGACTCTATTGAAATAATTAACCATACATGTTTGAATGAGGGTTCTACTTCGACTAATATTTAATATCCATGAGTAAACAACAATGTTCTAATATAACATGATAGAAAGAAATTAATTCTCAAGCTCTTCTCCTCTTCAATTCTACGAGCAAAGCAGTTGTAGGAGTTGTGATACCTTGATTATATGGAGAAAATACTAGCAAAAGAAAAAAAAAAGACCTACGAACAACTCTTGCTATTGTTACACTAGAACTCAAAGATTAACGTTGAACAAAATTTTAAAAAATAAATACAACATTAAACTATGTTGTGATAAGCTAAGCCATATGTTTTGCCATGATTTCGTTTTGTTGCTGCAACCATAACTGTTGTTCATTCAACAAGTTCTGTTGTACCGATCCGTTGAACATTTGATCCGAGAAAGGGTCATTTTCGTTTGAATTCTGAGTAGAAACTGTTGACGTTTCTGCTTGAAATGTAGGCAGTCCGTATGTTGGAGTTGCTTGAAATGTAGGCACTCCGTATCCTGGAGTTGCTTGAAATGTTGGAGCTGCTGAAAATGCATCATTAGTCTGAAACCCTGGCTCAAAATTTCCTGGACTAGCACTGACAGGTACTATAGCTAATTCCCCTGGTTCCTCCAAGAATGGGTTATAAGTACTTGTTGAAGATGTTGCCGGTTGATTGTACAAATTATATACTGATGAAATGAAATCTGGCTGCTGTTGCGGTGTTTGTGTTGCAGTGTCTGCAAGCACAAGCTCCCAACCCTGTCCCGAACTCATTTCGTGCCCATTTAGATGTTCAGGTCCAGAGAAGGGATCAAACGTGCCTGATTTGTTAGGCTCTAACTGTACCGGTTGTCCCTTACTTTCTTCGAGAACAAGTTCCCAATTATCTCCTGAACTTGTTTCTTGCCTTCTTTCTTCTTGTCCCGGAAAGGCATTAAAGGTGTCTGATTTATTTGGATCCGTCTGAGTAGATGGTGATTCTATCGCTTCTGAAAGTACAAGCTCCCAACCAGGTGCAATATTTGTTTGTGATTGTTGTTGCTCCAATGAAGCTTCTTGTGCTTGATCAGGCCAATCATCAAAAGATAATAAGTCCATCGTTGCATTTAGTGAGGGTAATGACTGAGTTGAACCTGCATCACTTGGTCTAAGTGTCTGATATTGTAGTGTATGATTGTCAGATTGATCAGTATTATAAGCCTCCAAGTCTACAGAATTCCCGTGTGTTGTTGCCATATCTGTAGCATTTAGTAGTTCCTCTAATGTACAATGCGATCTAGATTTTGAATATCCCCTAGAAAATCTACTTGTGGATAATTCAGCAAACTCGGACCGTCCGTCGTAGCTGTCATAGCTTCTACGCCGTGAAAGTCCATCGTTGCTGTCATAGCTTCTATGCCGTGAATGTCCATCGTAGCTGTCATAGCTTCTATGCCGTGATGAGTTTGGCGGTGGAGGTGGTGGGAGAGCTAGCCTATGTTCTGCTTTTGCAACTGCTGGAAAAGAAGATTGGTCTTTCAAGTATTCTTGTAACGTTTCAATTAACTCTTGGGATATTGTTTGAATGCTAGGGTATTCAGATGATCTACCTACACCTAGACTTAGACAATAAGAATAGTATTCTCTAAGCTCTTTGTTCTGTTTTGAGGCCTTAACACAAGCTTCAAAAGCACCAACACATAAATGGTACTCCAAATGAAAGAAACCATCAATAAGAAGAGCAAGTCTTTCAGAGATGTCTTTATAAAGATCAAAACTCTCCTGTACAATCGCATAGAGAGATATTAAGACCAGCCGGTTAGTACTGGCAGCACCGGTTGGTCTTGTACCAATTGCTTTGTCGAGCAATCTCTGCCAAAATGTGATCCTGTCAAGCAGCACTGGGGGTTTCATATCATGAATAACCTCCTTATATCTTTGGTATCCCCTACGGCCACTTCTTTCTCTTTCTTTAATCGTGTATTGCCTATGAAGCTTTCCCTTAAGAAAACAATCCAACCGCTCGTCTAGATAAACAGCAAATGTGCGCACAAATGCAGTGTAATCCCACGGCCTTGAGTTGGACTCATCACGAAAGTTATACAGGTTAAGAATTTTGGCACCCCGTTTCATAGCATGGAGGACTTCCCTAGGAAAATATGGATCACCGTCTTGAAATATTCGAAGAACTAGCATTAAGGATTTTAATGCCACGATCCAATTTCTCGTGCGCCCAATTCTCCTACCAATGGCTCTAGCACATGATTTTGCATAAATTTTGTGAGACGAAACGAGCTGGACAACTTCGTATATGTAACGTTCGTCTACGGGGACATTGTCATGTGTGGTGGCTTTGAGGACTGCAACCTCAAGCTTTGTGCTGCTAGCAACCTTTGCGATACTAATGCTAGTTTGATCCTTTACTGCTCCAATTGCCTTGGTAAGCGTGCTCGGCATTGTACCAGGAATGTCAAGGGGAGGAAGAGAAAGAGGAGAAAATGCATTTGAAAAATGGAGAATTTTTTTGATGGAGAATGTGATGGGGGTTTCTCCTTGAGTCCCTCATAACCTCATACAAGTGATTATGTCTTGTACCCTTCTTTTCTCTAGTCCGTTAATTTTCAAAATGTACTTAAGTTTATTTTACAAATAAAAATAAAAAGTTAATAAAAGCTTGCTTGGTATGAATAATATATCATATATTCTCTTCCTTTCTTATAAATTCGATTGTTCTACACAACATTCAAATCAAATATAATCTTGCTTATCATAATAATCATTTTTTTTTGAAGATCACAATATTCATTTAAAAGGAACTGGATCAGAAAATTTAAAAATGTACCAACAGAATACCTATCCAAATATGGTAGTAATTCATAATTTGAAAACCTAAAACAAGGAGGGGTGGTCCTATCCAAATATGGTACTATTACTTTTTAATTTGAAAAACTAAAACAAGGGGATAAGGAAGGGGTGGTCCCTATCCAAATAATTTGTAAAAGAAATTTAAAAAAAAAAGGAAAAAAAAAGGGGGAAAGTGACAAAAATAGTCAGCGTGGTTTTAAAGCTACTGCTAATGCCTTTTCCCTTCTTATAAATATACATAATACATTTGTCTGCGTTCTCCACAATTCCTAAATTTAAAAAAAAATGAGTCAACAAGGTGGAGTAGACGAAGACAAGAAGCCAAGTGGAGATCACATTAATCTCAAGGTTAAAGGCCAGGTACTCTATTTTTCATCTCATTACTGATTTAGTTCCATGTGTGTGTGGCTGTATGTATATATTTGGGTTTATGCTGACATGAATAATCACATTTAAAACCACATTACAACCGGGGTCAAAATCTCCATACCGACCCAAATTTTAGTCCCGGTTGATTCGGAAAAGCAAAATTTTTCAAGTTCCGGCCTTCAATATTTAGTCGAAAAATGTGTCCCCGATAATCGACATAAGTTGATATAGATATTTTGATTACATTACTGATAATCTTATGATTTGTATTAGTATGAGTAATGCTTTGTAATTTTGGGGGGTTTGGTTTGGTAAATGATTGTTTCAGGATGGGAATGAAGTATTTTTCAGGATTAAAAGGAGCACACAGATGAAGAAGCTAATGAACGCTTACTGTGATCGCCAGTCTGTTGACATTGCATCCATCGCCTTCTTATTCGATGGACGTCGTCTCCGTGCCGAGCAGACTCCTGATGAGGTACCCACCCAACCTCATGTCACCAAGTAACATTTTCCTCATATTTCAAAAAGAAAACTGCTATGTCTGCATTTTTGTGTTGCAGCTGGAGATGGAGGATGGTGATGAGATCGATGCAATGTTGCACCAAACAGGGGGCACTGCCTGAACCTTCCGCTATTGTTTATATTATTAGTTGTTTCTTGTTTACAGGAAGCTCTAGTCTTCTTTCTATTTGCTTATGCTGCACCAAATACCTATGTATGCATAACTAGTCCTTTGTGATAATCTTTGTCATTCTATGCTATTTAATGGTCTGTTTACTAGTAATTGTGCCAAGCATCATTGTACCAAGTTGTACTTACAACAGCGTATGCGTATACAAAAGGGTCACTTGCAATTCAAAAACTAATTCCACCAAAAATTTGGGGATAGCCTAATAGCAGAGACTCATCAGTCAATCCCACTAGTGGGTAGTGACTATCAGGTTTCTATTTCTCCCTTCTAACTCACCTAATATTTCAATAAAACCTTTTAAAAACTATGTAATCTACTATACATTAAAAGAAAAACGGAATGATGCTAATTTGTAAATGCAGAAGAGAATATGAGAATATGAGCAGCAAATAAAGTGCATTCAAAACTATAATTCAACTATATACAGTAGCATCATTCAACCTCTTTTTCAGGTCCAACAAACAAAGTAGAAGAAACCGAAGCCAAAATAAGTAGACACCCAACAACTCTACCAAATGATGGAACGACTCTTGATGAACTCATTACCCAAAATTGCGAGAGAGCAGCCTGAACACAACAAAATTACCAATAACCACAATAAACTCATCCTCCACTTAAAATTATTGCAATATGTTTCAAATGATTTAAAAGAACTATAAATATGTTTGTTTTTTTATTATGAAATAAATATGAAAAAACAAAGTTTTTAACTACTCTTGCGGATTAATACTAGAAAATAATGAGAATCATATATCATTCAAACAAATTAGATATCATAATTTGTCAAATATCATACTAATCAGTCAGCATAGTAATGGGTCAATATTACTATTGAAATAATTAAAAAAAATTAATTGACAGCCAACATTTTTCATCTATTATTGATTTTAACAACTCATTCAGCTTATTCAAAATTCTTAACAAATTTAAATTTAACAAATGACCCCTTGTTACAATTATAATCCGACTAGTCTCTACATGTAATATTTAACTTCAAGTTAATACAATAAATACTTATCACATTATTTGAAGATTAATATAACACATTCACAATTTATACTAAATATATGAATGTCTGGACGAAACTGAACCTCAGATTAATCACTAAACTGCAAATTCAGAGTTCATGCTGGGTCACTTGCCAGCCTATTTCTAACACTATGGACCACAGAGGGATGTACAAGGGAATCTGACATCATCAAAACCTGTCTAAAATTTACTAGTCGAAGACCAAATGGGATTCTTAGATGCACTTCTCAATCTAGTATTGTGTCATCAGAATTTGTGCTCAATGGGTATGCAAGAAAAAACATACTGAGCAAAGCCACACCACAGGGCTCAGGCCATCAGTCTTGGTTGTTAACAAAGGACTTGTTTATAACCTACCATCTGCGTAACAAGACGCTGATGATTGGAGTTGCACTAGATGCGGCATAATTAGACATTAATGCGTAGACTAAATCATAAGGTGGGGTGTCGAGGCGCAGCCCAAGTGCAAATATTTAAAATGTAGTTCATTTCCTTGTAGCTTTACTGTAAAGTTTGCAATTTGTATATTTTTAAGGTGGTTCTTACATATATCTACAGTTCCACGCTACTTCGAATTTCCTTTAGCATACTAAAGTAAACAGATCCATGACATTGTTTAGGTGCTTCAATATCATTCTGCTATAGGATGATAATAGTCTGCATGATTAATTCAAAAGAATCATTACAAATAAAGAATATTACCTCAAGGTACTGAACATTTGCAATCTTACTTGTTTTCTCTAGTTGAAGTCCTCGAGCTAAAAAAATCTGCATCAAGAGCTAGGGTTCTTAAGTCAATATTTTTCTGGAACATGGTCAGGGAAGTTAGAAAGTATTAAACCTATGTTTATTGCATCGTTATGGAAAAAATGCAGAAAAATAAAAGAGTTCAGAACATCACCTCCGCGAATAAGGCCAGTAAACCCATTATAACCATTAGGATGATAGAATAAAAACCAGGCATCACAAATTCCTGCATTGAAGGAGTGATAAAGTGAGCATACATCGGACTAATATACAACTTATAGACATCCGGAAGTCTTTTTTTTTTTTTTTTTTTTTTTTTGTGGTAAAGGTAAATTGCATAAACTGAAATAATGAATATGACCAACAAGGCAAGCCAATACCTCATAAAACTAATGATAGTGCACCACCAAAACAAAATAGCACCAACTGTTTAAATAAACTAAATAAAATACATAATACAAGTTGACAACAAATGTTCGAGCATTTAAATTACATACATAGGGGGCGTTACTTCCAGCTAATCTCAAAAGTTAAGTAGTCATTTTACAGTAAAACTACGGGGGTGTTTGTGGAGGATAATCTCAAAAATTAAGTACTCATATCAGTGAATGTACCTCCTAATTTGGTACTCACTTTCTGAAAATAAGATAAACCAAACACCCCCATCAGAAATACTTGAACTTTTTCTTTTCTATTCTGGAGATTCTGGGGTGTTAAGAGATAAAGATTCCA
The DNA here is from genome assembly GCA_037693485.1 of Kitagawia praeruptora. NCBI lineage: Eukaryota > Viridiplantae > Streptophyta > Magnoliopsida > Apiales > Apiaceae > Kitagawia > Kitagawia praeruptora. Next base: position 24,228,072 of record CM075351.1, on the reverse strand, counting down.
GAAAAGGGAACTTACTGATATGTTATATACATCAATTGCAAGTGGCAAAGTAAGACAGCTCTTAAATCTGCTAAGGTGCATAGTAGTGACCAATATACCAGGAAAATGGAAATAAATTGCACTTCCACCAACTGTGTCAAACTGTTTGATTCAGTTAACATAGATTCTGAAGCTCATCTTGTGTCTTTATTGTTCCACGATATGCAGTTTCAAATAGAACATTAAAACTGCCAAAGTGAACTTCCTATTGCCAAAAATGGTGTAATTATCTTTAGCAAATATGTCCACCACACCAAAAGTCTTAAACATAGATAAATGACATTAAATGGCACCACTACAAGAGTTTTCATGTTCATAACACTTCTGATGCTCATTTTGTGTCTTTATTGTTCCAAGATATGCAGTTTCGGATAGAACATATGACACTGCCAAACTGAACTTCCTATTGCAAATAATGGTGTAATTATATTTAGCAAATATGTACACTACACCAAAAGTTTCAAACATACAATTGCAAATTCATTCATGAGCGACTTTTACTTGTATCACATTCCCAGAAATTTCATCTAAAGAATAAACCTAAACAATTGCACTGCACAAGTAAATGATAACTTGAACTACTAGAACACAGGACATAAAGTAAAACACATATCAGGGTCTTTCAGAAGTCAAACGAAATATACATCACCAGGTAACAAAGCAGAAAGGCAAAGATGTATCACTGGTGAACAATAAAACCAACTGTTCTTACTTGGAAGGCAAATGTACATATTGCTGCCAAAGGACTAGCAAATACAGCAAACGAAAACACTGTCAATCTGAAAATAGACAATTAAATAAAATGAGAATTGTTAACTGCTATAAACACTGTTGCTAACACATTAACATTATGATGGAAGCATCAATTGTTATAATTCAAAAAAGAAAACAGGAAAACAAGCTAGTCCCAGCAAAAGGTAAATAGTGTAATTATTAGACATCAGTTGGCACTTGAACGAGGCAATTGTTTATTAAGCACTGGGTATTTTCTCTACAAAATTTTGCTAATCACAAGAGACCTGAATTCAAGTTCTTGACAGTTAAAAAGAAAAATATAAGGTGTTTTCAATCACATATGGAGAGAAAGAAAAGCAAGGCTTCACAACAACGGCTGCTTTGGCCCAAACAAACTGCTACAAGGGATTCTGGTTGATATCAAGACTAAGCTGCTTAGCTCCAATTGGTTTCAGAAACATCCTTGTATAGAGATGTATAGGTGGACTAGTTTTTGATGTGTTGTTTTGCTTGTATGCTTTTGTTGCTTTCTATTTTCAATCTAGTTAGTTGGATTGATTGTAGATAGATCTCTCTATGGCTGGTCATAGAGCTAGGGTCAACCCCTGTATATTCTTTTAAATCTTCTATATATATATATATATATATATATATATATAGTTGCAGCTTAGCAAAAAAAAAATACTGGAGAAGGCAACAAGTGATCTTACACAGGTTGATCAGATGCCTTTGCTCCGGCCCGAATAAGGCAGTAGCTGATACCACCAAGTACGGACGAAAACAGACCAATTACAAGTACGTAAGTCTGATCAGTTTCTCGTACAAGTGAATCACTTGCTTGCCCAACTTTTACCATCCCTCCTGTAGAGATCCCACATGAAGATTTAACACAGAGCATTGCGTTAACTAAAATATTTGTTTTAGTGGAAAATGCAACATAGTTTTTGGCAACAATACCCCCTTTTGCACTTTAAGTTATCATGGTGTTTTAGAAAATAAAAACAAGAACATGTGCAGTGTAGAGTCTACGGCAGCCAATTATTCATATTTTCTTTCTATTATCTTCCATAAATTACTGGAGAGACAAATTTCGAGATTTGAGAAGGTAGAAAATCTTTTCAATGCCATCATGAAATGCTCCAAACTCTAGCGTACTAGGACTTCAATTGAGAAAGGACACATAAACTTAGAGAAGGGAGGAACACATTGCTTGTATACGGCATAAGGATGTTTGAGCAATCAGTGGTAATTGGAAAACTAGAGAAGCAAGTACAAAGCCAAGTATGTCAATCTGCTTATGGAAATATCAAACACATGAAATGTGAAGAAAAGAAACAGGTAGCGCACTTAATAACTAAGGCTTCTAGACATTTGGTTCATGGTTCATAAATTTACTTTAGGACACCATGTAATTGGTAAATCTAATTGTATGGCTTGATTTCGTGATTTAGTCATGTATAACTTATCTCTTTTATACACCTCAAGGAAAGTGCAAAATGTCAAAGGACCACATATTAAGACAGAGGAAGTAATACAATATTACTATATTCTAGCAGCGTTCTTTAAAGTATTAAAAAGGTATCTAATTAATGGTTTCAAAATTCAGGAATAGCCTAGTGGCATTCCTACGATGACAAGGTTTTGGTATTGAATCCTCATGCCCATATCCCCTTGTACCTAAAAAAACTATGTAAACTACAAAAAAAACTTCTTTGCTGCAATTTGCAAATAATAACGCAAAATAATGTCTTGAAAGTATTCCACCCACTTACACCATCAGATGATTTTGCAATTAATTGAGAAGATAAACTTGAAATAAAGGTCAACAGGCTGATTTAACTAGTTTGACATATTAAGGAATAGATAATTACGGAGTTCTAAACATGTAATCCAGTAAAATAGTTTAATCGGATAATAATATTATGTTGTTATTGGGTGAGGAAACGTCACTATATGTTCGAACATCATATATGTACAATTATGGTGACATATCCCAAACGAAATACAGGGCAAGACAATGCATCCATGCAGACTTGAAAACTTTAAAATCTGACTTCTGCTACAGAAAAATCAATTGGCAAGCCAGAAACAGAAGGTTCCACCAACTAGGAACTTTATGTAATGACGTCTACCAAGCAAGAAAAAAATGAAAGATTTGACTAGCTTCTACATAATTCAGGAAGAATTTCAAAGAACACAAACACAATAACATGTACATATTACAAATATAAAGCATAAAATGAAAATAAAGAGTTAGAATCAGATATCAGAACCACACTCTGGGTTGGTTATTTTGTTTATTAGATGTCCCATTATAAAATTTCATAATTAACACAATTCCTTTTACATTTCTAGCACAGGAGGTTCTACCAACTCACTTCTATACCTTGTGTGATAAGCATTGAGCGGAAAATGAAGAGCATGCCAAAGAAACTGCATGAAAGACCTGAAAATGCAACACAAGAAATTCCGATTTGAAAAACAAAAAGGTTACCGATATAGATACTAAAGTGATTAAATACATCTCAAGCAAAGCAAAAAATCTTTGCGGGATGCAGTCAAAGCAAGATTACAACATTGTATAATGCGGAGATGCAGAAATGTTAAACTAATGGAAAGACAAGACTATAATTTTAGGGCGTCATTTCTGGATAGCAAAAGCCAAGTTGTCTACTCGCCAACTCTTTAATATATTCTTTCATGGCTAGGACATGTGACTGATTCATGACCTCTTAAACTTGGGGTCCAGATGTGTGGAAAGAAAATGTAGCAACATACAGAGAATTTAACTTATAGATATCTGTAACCAGCAGTGGCCAATCGATATTTCACATCTATACTCTTTATTGAATTTGAATAGATCTCAAGTTCGACTTCGAGTCCTCACAAATACAAAAAATTGAATAATATTAATTTACATAATTTTCAAATTTCAATCCTTGACAACTAGTATTTATCTATTACATATATACTCTTTATTAAAACCTATAAAAAAAAAATCGCCGGTATTCCATTATAGTTCTATATTTGGTTTCACCCCTCTAAATTTATTTTAAATAATTAATTAATATTTTTCTGCTACTTATATTTATTTAATATTTTTTACCCCTACAAATTTATTTTTTTACTATTCTAGATTTGTTATTTACAAGAATCCTACTACAAACTTTAACAACTAAAGAACATAACCAGAATTTCACCAGAAGTGTTTAAATGAACGGATATGATTAAACTTTACATATACAAATATAAAAGCATTAGGTATGTTCACATTCTACACTTATCTATTTATTTTGATTTGAAATTACAAGGACTTCATATGACAACATTTAATATCAAGATCGGTTGGTATTAAAAATCTAATAAAAACTATATTCAAATAAACATAATTGTCTCGACACGCTAAGCACAGGTTATTTGCTAGTCAAATTAACGGAAACATTTGTAAATTCTTTCAAGCTGATAGGCCAGCAAAATTATATGTACCCTTAATTTACAAGTCTTTAAATGTACTAACAGCATCATATTTATTAGAAGCCTTAATAGCACATCCATATTTTCTGCTCCTATACCACTTTAAGTTCAAAGCACATATACATTCAAGTATACGGAAATTCACCCTGCATATATTTTATCTATAGAAGGATAAAGTAATTCCAAAATTAATAAGAATACTCCAAATGGCTATATATTTCTAACAATCACCAAAATCTCAAGATCACTTTTGACCACTATAGTCAAGATACGATTTGTCTACTCTCTACTAGGCCAATTTTTAAATTATGTAACTATATACAAACCAGCATACCTCCAATTTCAGAAATTCTGATCTTTTCATGCAAAATGAATCTTGCAGCAACTGATGCCATTATTGGAGTTGTAAAGCTCAAAATGATACCCTCTGCTAGAGATAACCTCTGAATGCTGAATAACAAATGCAAAAAGAAACACGACTACAGTTACATTAACCTCCAAACGGCCAACAAATAATCCTTGTAGAAAGCATCTTAGGTCATTTTGCAATAAGAGATGAGCCCTATTGTTGACATAATTAATGTTAGCCCAAACCATTCCCTACTGCTATATAGAGGTGAATTAGGAAAATCATTAAGTTGAAAAAGCAGAACTATTTATCACATAGAACTTCATAAAATTAATAGAAACAAAATGTTTGTGCTTCAACCTCTATCTCCATGTCTACATTCTCGTGCATGGTTAAAAAAGGTAAAAATTTAGCATGACAACCCCCCCCCCTCTCTCTCCCCGGGCTCCCCGACCCTCCCTCCATAGAGGTTAATAAGTTCCCTACCTTACCTTATAAACAAAATTTTTATGATTTTTTCACCAATCCAACCATATGGAATATTCACACTAACATCAAAATGAATTCACAAGTTTTCACTAAAGTTGATTTCTAGAAGTACAATTATTATAATCTTATATAGTGTATTAAATATATTACCAAAATGTTACATTTTATCCCGAAAATACCACAATGGGGAAAGGACCTTTTCATAAATTTTAATACGCATCTCATATGTAAATCACGAAAATTCAGAAAAGTCCGTGTGAGGGTGAAACGCATTTTAAAGATGTGTATCAGATGGCACGCATAATTATAGCATTTATACTGTAAATTGTGCGGCTTGCATATTTACAACATATAGATGACATGCATTACCATATCATAGAAAAGAAAAAATTCAGATAATACGCATTTTTAGAAAACATATCCAATGTGGTAAGAGAGGCCAATGTTTTGAAATGTGGTATCATGGGCCAACCTTACTCAAAATATGGTGAGCGCCTTCACCCATGATAAAATTGCTTCCTTTTGTGGTAATTTCATATGGCTGGGACCTGTATATTATTATGACTATAAACTATGTATTATATGTATTTTAAAATTTGAAAATATGCATTAAGTTATTTTACAGTAAATTTTAGATCGTTAGGTTTGTAAATACCTTTATTCTGATTGTGTAGATAAAAACGAACATTGTGACTAACTGAGCGGCATGGGTTATTGGTATGCAGCCCTAACTTATCCCCATGCCTCCCCTGCGTAGAATAAGAATCATGCAAGGCACCACTGTCCTTGTAGAATCTTACTAGTAGTTGTGCCGATTTGCAGATTTATTAAAACAAAAATGATAAAGGAGAAAAGGAAAGTTTCATAATTAGTTGGATCAATCACATTATATTCTACTAGTGAGCCCATGCATTTGCAGTGGTACCTCAAAAGGTCATAAGTATGATGCGCCACTCACAAACCCATAACCATATCTGGTTTGATTCAGATTAACTCTATAACCAATCCTCAGCAGCATAGATTTGTCCCAGTTTATTCACTCTCTGTATTCATCTAAAGAGGAATTATTCATTCACCCTATAATATTAGCCTAAATCAATTTTCTCCCGTTTAATAGTCAATCCTCTATCTTTTGTTTACTCCAGCTAAATTTCCATTCAGGTATTCATGAGAACAGTCCAGGAGAACAAATCAGGTATGCATTAAACTAATTTGTATATTCTCTGGAGCTAGCACCTGCCATGAGAACAGTCCATTCATTTACTGATACACTTGGACTCTCATAGTCGGTTATCAAAGAATATCACTGTGGCTTTTAGGTGAAGAAAGAAATGAAGGCGTAAGAACATGCTACTATTTGCTTCTTTGGGTCTGCATGGAAGGCAAAGAGAACCCATTTTTAGGACCTAAAGGACCTGAAATGGTATTTTCATCAACAACCAAGACCATTTCTTTTTTTATTTTTTGATTACCGATAGATATAATGTGTACCAGACTAGAGACAGAAGGGGTAAAATTTGTTTTAAGAGTTTAATTTTGTATTAATTTGCAAATGATAAAAATAAAGTACCAGGGTCTTACGAAACCTTAGACAGCTATTGCTTTTTACATTTATTTACCTCTGTTTCAGAATAAAAAGTTACTACTATAACCTGAAAGGTGATTACTCTAACTTGTAACTATGGTTTCATTCAAAGGGGATGTAGACCACAGGATAAGGCACCATCTACTATAATTAATATATAAGAAATACTTAGGCAGAAAAAGTATCATTCTGTTAGGTCCAGAATAACGTAGAATAACGTAAAAGGGGGGTTGAATACGTTATTTCGAAATATTTAGATTTTTGAGATGTGAAAAATAAGGACAACAACTGAATCGAAATAACACAATCAATTCGGGAAAATATCTTTGAATTGATAAAAAACCGAGGGGTTTTACAACTTCTAACCCAATGGATTAGCTTCAAAACCAGAACACTCCTAAGGATAGTTTAGGCACGAGGACCTTCTACCCGACACTTCCTGAAATCGGGCTAAGCCGGATTTCCCACTAGATGGACTGTCTAGCAGCTTACACAGAGAAGATATAAGAGAGAGAAAGAGAGAGTTGTGTGTTGAGGTGTATTTTGAAATGAAATACAATAGGCCTATTTATAGATTTTCTAGAAAATCATTATGCTGCATAGTACCCCAAAATTACGTACGGGATGACGATTCAGCAGCCGCCTTTCTTGTTTTTCAATCTTCAAACCTTCTGATTACAAAATTCAACAAAAGCTTTCTGACAAAAACTTTGAATTCTATATTTGTGTGGGCCCCACCTGATTGAATAGTACTTTTGGGTACTATTCATGAATAGTAATTTCGGTTACTATTCATACGAATATCGATTTTGGTTACTATTCATGTGAATAGTAATTTCGATTACTATTCATATGAATATTGATTTTGGATACTATTCATTTGAATATCGATTTTGGTTACTATTCGATCTTGATACTATTGTCGCAGAATATAGGTATTTTGTTCAGCAACAGACCATAATCCATGAGTTGATTCCTCATCCACAAGATTTGTGAGCAACAGCTACCAGCTGCAATGTATTCTGCCTCTGCTGTAGATGTGGCTACTGAATGTTGCTTCTTGCTGAACCAGGAAACCAATCTCCTTCCAAGAAATCAAGATCGAATACCTGAATTTATTCAAATAATAGGGTATGCGGTCGCCAATAATTTGAGGATTAATTTTGGAAAAATAGTGCTTGGTCAAATCATTTTAAAGATGAAACACTTGGGAACAAGAGATGTTTAGACTCAAAATGTCAAATGTCTATATCCAAGGTTTCTACAGCTAATATTAAATGATTTTTTGAATGATAAAGACAGGGTACGCTTGGAAAATGGTCAAAAGGTGGAACGTTCTTCCATGAAGACGAATGTAATTAATTACATAAGCAAAAAGAAATATACGGATGTGCCTACAGT